>CM072996.1:54719667-56107792 GCA_037038555.1 Rhynchonycteris naso | reverse complement strand
TAAGTTTATTCCTAGGTTTCTTGGGGTTTTTTTACAATTGTAAAAGGAATTGTTTCTTTGAGTTCATTTTCTGATGTTTCATTCTTGGCATATATAATAAATAGCAATGGACATTTGTATATTGATTTTATATCCTGCGACTTTACTGTATTGATTTACTGTTTCTGATAATTTTTTGGTGGAATCCTAGGGGTTTTCTATATACAGGATCATGTCATCTGCAACTTGATAACTTTTACGTTTTCTTTCCTGATATGGATGTCTTTTATTTATTTCTCTTGCCTGATTGCTCCAGCTAAAACTTCCAGAACTATGTTGAATAAGAATGGAGAGAGTGGGCACCCTTGTCTTGTTTCTTATTTTAGAGGAAGAGCCTTCATTTTTTCACCATTTAGTATGATATTAGCTGATGGTTTGTCATATATGACCTTTATTATGTTGAGACACTTTCCTTCTATTCCGGTTTTACTGAGTGTTTTAAACATACAGGGATGTTGTATTTTATTGAATGTCTTTTCTGCATCTATTAATAGGATCATATGATTTTTGTTCTGTGGTTTGTTGATGTGGTATATTGCATTGATTGATTTCCATATGTTGAACTATCCTTGTGCTCCTTAAATGAATCCCACTTGATCATGGTGTATTATTTTTTGAATGTGTGGTTGTATTAGATTTGCTAGTATTTTGTTTAGGATTTTTTCATCTGTATTCATTAGAGATATTGGTCTGTAGTTTTCATTTTTTGTGTTGTCCTTGCCAGGTTTTGGTATCAGGGTTATGTTGGCCTCATAAAATGTGTTAGGGAGTATTGTTTCTTCTATTTTTTGGAAGACTTTGAGAAGGATAGGTACCAAATATTTGAATGTTTGGTAGAATTCACCAGTGTAGCCATCTGGTCCTGTACTTTTGTTTTGGGGAAGATTTTTGATAGTTGTTTCTATTTTCTACCTGCTTATAGGTCTGTTTAGGTTTTTCACATATTTGTCACTCAGTATAGGAAGATTGTATAGTTCTAGCAATTTATCCATTTCCTCTAGGTTGTTGAATTTATAATATTTTCGTAAGATTTTTCGTAATATTTTACTATGATTCTTTGTATGTCTATGATGTCTGAGATAATTGCTCCTGTTTCATTTCAGATTTTGTTTATATGAGTACTTTATCTTTTTTCCTTAGTGAGTTTAAAGAGTGATTTGTTGATTTTATTGATATTTTCAAAGAACCAACTCTTATATTAATTTTTTCTGTAGTTCTTTTTTTTGTTCCCTTTTATTTAGTTCTGCTCTAATTCTTACAGTTTCCTTTCTTCTACTGACTTTGGTTAGCCTTTGTTCTTCTTTTTCTAAATCTTTAAAATGTGATGTTAAGTTGTTTACTTGGGATCTCTTGTTTCTTGATATAAGCCTGAAATGATATTAACTTTCTTCTTACTGCTTTCGTTGCATCCCAGAAATTTTGGTATGTAGTGTTGTCGTTTTAATTTGTCTGTATATATCTTTTTTCTTTTTCTTTTTTTTTTTTTTTTTTTTTGTATTTTTCCAGAGCTAGAAGTGGGGACACATCAGACAGACTCCAGACTCCTGCACTCGCCCAACCAGGATCCACCCAGCATGCCCAACAGGGGCGTTGCTCCATTGCAGCCGGAGCCATTCTAGTGCCTGAGATGGAGGCCATGGAGCCATCCTCAGAGCCTCAGCCAACTTTGATCCAATGGAGCCTTGGCTGCAGGAGGGGAAGAAAGAGATAGAGAAGAAGGAGAGGGGGAAGAGTAAAGAAGCAGAGGAGTGCTTCCTTGTGCCCTGGCCAGGAATAGAACCTGGGACTTCCACATGCCGGGTTGACGCTCTACCACTGAGCAAACTGGCCAGGGCTGTATGTATATATCTTTTGATCTCTGCTTTAATTTCTTCTTTGACCCAGTCATTTTTTAGAAGTATCTTGTTTAATTTCCATGTTTTTGTGGGTTTCTTTACTTCCTTTTTACATTTGAATTTTTTTTAAATTTTTTTTTAATTTATTTTTATTTATTTATTTTAGAGAGGAGACACAAAGTGAGAGAGAGAGAGAGAGAGAGAGAGAGAGAAAGGGGGGAGGAGCTAGAAGCATCAACTCCCATATGTGCCTTGACCAGACCAGTGCAGGGTTTTGAACTGGCGACCTCAGTGTTCCCACGTCGACGCTTTATCCACTGCGCCACCACAGGTCAGGCCTACAGTTGAATTTTAATTTCAAAACCTTATGATCACAAATTATGCTTGGTATAATTTCAGTTTTCCTGAACTTGTTGATGTTAGTTTTGTGACCCCCTATATATGTTCTATCCTTGAGACTATTCCATGCACTCTGGAGAAGAATGTATAATCTGACATTTTGGGATGAAATGTTCTATAAATGTCTGTTGTGTTTATTTGGTCCTGAGTGTCATTTAAGATCGGTATTTATTGATTTTTTTTGTTTGGTTGATCTATCTAAAGCTGTCGATGGTGTGTTAAAATCTCCAAGTATGATCCTGTTTTTGTCTGCTTCTATTTTTAGATCAGTTAGTAGATGTCTTATATATTTTGGTGCTTCCTGGTTTGATGCATATATATTAAGAAGTGTTATGATTTCTTGATACAGTCTCCCTTTATCATTATGAAATGTCCATCTTTGTCTCTGGTTCCCTTTGTTGTCTTGAAGTCAGCATTGTCAGATATGAATATAGCTACACTTGATTTTCTTTGGATATTATTTGCTTGGAAAATCATTTTTTAACCTTTCACTTTGAATCTACTTTTGTTCTTGCAGCTTAAATGTGTCTCTTGAATGCAACATATAGTTGGGTTTTGCTATTTGATCCAATCAGTGCCTCTTTTTTTGTGAGTTTAGTCCATTTACATTTAGGGTAATTATTGACATGTGAGGATTCCCTGTAGCCATTGTATGTTTTGTTTTCTGGTAGCTCAGTGTCTTGTTTGTTTTTCTCTTTTTTGTTTCTGTCACTTGTTTTTGTTTGGTGGTATTTTATACTTCTGTTTCTTTTTTTAAGCTGTGTGATTCAGTGGTGGATCTTTTGTGGGTGGTTACCATTAGGTTATTAAGAGAGGAATGTTCATATATATAAGAGTCCTGTGTCTTATGAGTGCTTCTGAAGCCCATCCTCCTTTGCTACTGCAGATATTTATTCCTCTCTTCCCCTTTATGTTATTGTTGTCACAGATTATCCTTGTTTTTATTGTGACCTTGTTGGAGCTTTTACTTGTAGTTTTGATTTGTTTTGTTCTTTGTATCTGGTTGAATAAACCCCCTTGAGTATTTCCTGTAGTGAGGGTTGTTTGGTGATAAATTCTCTGAGCTTCTGTATGTCTGTGAAAGTTTTTATTACTCCGTCATATTTGAAGGAATACTTTGGTGGATATAGTATTCTTGGCTGGTGATTCCTCTCTTTCAGTACTTTGGATGTTTGGGTCTTCTCTCTTCTGGCTTGTAGAGTTTCTGCTGAGAAGTCTGATAATAACCTAATGGGCTTTCCTTTAAATGTTATGTTCTTCTTTTCCTTAGCTACCTTGAGGATTCTTTCTTTTTCATTGATTTTTGACAGTTTTATTATGATGTGCCTTGAAGTTGGTCTGTTTGAGTTGCAGTAACTCAGTGTTCTCTTTGCTTCTTGGATTTAAGGCTCTAAGTCTTTTCATAGGCTTAGGAAATTCTCATCAATTATTTGTTTGAATAGGCTCTCCATTCCCTTCTCCCTCTCTTCTTCTTCTGATATATTCATTATTCTTATATTGCGCTTTCTGATGGAGTCAGACAATTCTTGTAGAGCTTTCTCAGTTTTTTAAATTCATTGATTTCTCTTTTCTATCTGTAGCATCTCTAGTTGCCTGTCTTCAGTGTCACTGATTGTTTCCTGTATCTGGCTTGTTCTGTTAGCTAAACTTGCTACCTCAGTCTTGAGTTCATATATTGAATTCTTTATCTTTGTTTTTAATTTCAATCTCCTTGATAAGATATTCGTTTTGTTCATTTATTTGTTTTCTGAGCTCCTTAAGTTGCCTATTGGTGTCTTCTCTCAGCTCGTTGACTGAGATATTTTTCTGAAGATTTTTTATTTTCTTTCTGAACTGTGCCTCTGTCTTGTGTAGCCATGTTATTTGATTTTTTTTTCTTTCATGGTATTTTAGAGTGGTATTGTTAACCCTAAATAAACTAAAAGAATGAAAAATTTAAATAAAAATTACTATAAAAATATAAAAAGTTAAAAAATTATGACGAGAATGAAAATTACAGAAAAAAGATCAAAAGCAAAGAAAACTATCTAAAGAAAATAGCACAAGAAAACAAAAGATAAGGAAGATGAAATTCAAAAGAGAAAAGAGTAAGAATAAAAATAAAAAAGGGATAAAAAGGAAAAATAAATTTTGGTTTTGTGAGGTTTCTTTTAGTAGGTGTCTCTGTATTACAGCTTTTTGCTCTGTGAAGTTTCTGGGCTGTCCTCACTGAGCTTTTTGCTGTGGCAATGAAGTAGGCGGGGCTGCAATCTCATTGGTGAATGGGGTGTGTTGTGAGGGCTTTTGGCTTCAACATTATTGGTTTATCTTATAGCTTTACAGCTCTAGCAATGGTGATCTCAGGCTTCTGGGTTCTCCTTCCCATGTCTCAACAGACCATCAGACTGGACGTGGAGCACCTTTTTTCTTCAGGGGAGAGAATGGCTCTGGAGAACTAGCTGTGTGGTTTGTCTTTGCCACTCTGTAACACGAGATAAGGGAGGTGGGGTCTGGAAGGCTGGGGGGCTGCACTTTACTTTTTCTGTCTCTGCTGAATGTGGGCTGTAGGCAGACCATGGGAACACTGGCCCTGACCCCACACTCTGGCCGTTTTGGTTTATCTCTCCCAATGCCCCTCTATCTCAACACTCCTCCTGGCAGAAAAAGACCCAGTCATTCTGAGTTTTCCTCTCCTTACTCCTCAGACAAAATCCAGAGAGTCAGAGCTTCCCTCCCCATAGTCCAGCAGAACCCCCCAGTCACTCCAGGTTTGTCTCCTGCCTTTCCAAAACCCACAGCAAATGTGTTTTCTGCCTCCCTTTTTATCCCGTCTCACCTTTAGTCCATTTGATGTGTAAATCTTTCAGGCATGACTGTGAGCCCAGCTGGGGTCCCTTTGCTGCATTATAGTTGTTCAATTTGTTAAAATTTCAAAGGGAGAGATCAGAAGTATCTCTCATACTGCCATTACTCTGACATCATCTGTGTTCATTTATAGTTTAGACTGCACATATTAGTGAAATTGTGGTATTTGCCTTTCTGTGCCTGAGTTACTATACCCTCTAGGTTCATTCCTGTTGCAAATGACAAGATTTCATTCTTTTTTATGGCTGAGTAACATTCCATTGTATATATATGCACCAATTCTTTAGCCATTCATTGTACCAGTGGACACTTAGGTTGTTTCCATGCCTTGGCTATTGTAAATAATGTTGTGGTGAAATAGGGGTGTACATATGTCTTTTCAAATTAGTGTTTTCAATTTTTTTCAGAGAAATACCTTAAAGTGGGATTGCTGGGTCATATGGTAGTTCTATTTATTTTTTTATTATGTGTGAGGAGGGGAGCCAGAGAGACAAACTCCCACATGTACCCCAGCTGGGATTTATACAGGGAGCCCCCTACCCATCACCCATCGAAGATGTTGCTCGACAACAGAGCTATTGTTAGCACCTGAGACAGAGGCCACGGATTCAGCACCTGGGGCCAACTCACTGGAGCCATGAAGCTGTGGTTCCAGGAGAGGAAGAGAGAGAGTGAGATGGGGAAGGATGGAGAAGCAGATGATCACTTCTCCTGTGTGCCCTGATTGGGAATCAAACCCAGGACATCCACATACCAGACTGATGCTCTTACCACTGAGCCAACTGGTCAGAGCTATTTTAATTTTTTGAGAAACCTCCTATTTTTTATATGAGCTGCACAAATTTATAATTCCACCAACAATGCATAAGGGATGTTGGAGAGAGTCTTATACTAAGCAGACATTTCTCTCTGTAATCTCCACTATTTAATTCAAGTTTGGCTCTTTGAAAAATGCAGAACAAGCCTTATCTATCTTTTTTGGATGATAGCCTTTCCTTTACAAATCAGAAACACTGATTCCTCTGTAGTTACATCTCTTTTGAATTTGAGAAATCTTGAACATTTTTTTCAGTGGCCTTCCTCTGTGAAAAAGGGCAATTATTACTTGGCAACCAACATTTTCAGAAGATCATGATCCTTTTAAAGATTGCTCTTCCTACTGAGAAATCAAAAGGTGCTTTAATAATAGGAGCTGTTGCTAATAATTATAATAATTAGCGCTAGTATTTATTGAGCACTCAATATGGTCCTAGACACTATTTTCAGTGCTTTGCTTGTAGGAGCTTATTTAATCCTCATGACAACTCTGTGAGGTCGGTACTATGATTATTTCCATTTAACAGATGAGAAAACCAAATATATTTTCTTAAATCTAATATTCTTTTCCTTTTGAATTTAGGTCCTTTTTTCATTTCTTTATAAACAAACTTTTTTTTAATTTGAGATAAAGTTGATTTTCCATCTTGCTAGTGCTGCTGAATCCAATATGTTTATAAAAATTATGACTTTAGACATTATGACCATATTAGAGGAAGCTATTGGGAATTTAAAAAAAATTTTATAATAGGTAAAAAAGTAAAAATGTTCTAAAAGGAAATCATGCTTTACATATTTTTTTAACTGACTTACTATTTGGAGTAAGAAATCCCTAACCTGCCTGACCTGTGGTGGCGCAGTGGATAAAGCATCGACCTGGGAATACTGAGGTTGCCAGTTCAAAACCCTGCACTGGTCTGGTCAAGGCACATATGGGAGTTGATGCTTCCAGCTCCTCCCCCCTTTCTCTCTCTCTCACTCTCTCTCACTCTGTGTCTCCTCTCTAAAATGAATAAATAAAAAGAAACTTAAGAGAAAAAGAAATCCCTAACCCACAAATTTTATCTTTTGTTTTTATGTGTATCTACATATAAATATACATATATATATATATATATATATATATATATATATATATACACACACACACACACACACATACATATACAGTGGTACCTTGAGATACAAATTTAATTTGTTCTGTAACCGAGCCCATAAGTCAGTCAACTCGTATATCAAACTGCCAATACTGGACCCATGTGCCAACATGCCAACTAGTGGCAGCTTCCCGAATCTCGGCTTGTATTTCGGAATTTCTCTCCGATATCGAAAAAAAATATGGACCGAGTTGCAGCTCATATATTTAAAAAAAAAAAAAAAATTTGTATGTTGGTTGGTTTGTATCTCAAGGTACCACTGTATATGCTTTGTTATATTTGAATTATGCAGTAGCCTTGGTTGTCCTTAGTTAATTGTTTCTAGGGAATTAAAAGCAAGAACCATTTTGACCTATCCCCCCGCCTCGTCCCACTCCAAGAAAATCCTGAGTTAGAAATGTATCATTATTTAGAGGAAAAGTAACAGCAGGATTTAAAGAATGACCTAAAACCTTTTACTACCTAAATAATAAGAAGCTTTTCTTCTTTCTCTATAAGAAGCTCTCTCCAAAAGGCAGAATGTTATGAATTTAAATTCCTAAAAATTGGGCAATCCTTGAAAAGCTATCATTTTTAAAAACTTTACTTCATAGAAAAATCACTTCAAAATTGCGTGAAAGAACCCCAGATGGAAAACCTTTTTGAATATATTTTAGAATTGGTGCTAGATTTCAAGTTTCACTGTGTCATGTACCAGCATTAGGTCTTTTGAAACAAACCATCAAAAGCCATAATTTGTTCCAAAAGGTTAGTATCATTTTTGAAAGTTCAATAAATATAATCGTTTCAAAGTGACTTCTGGTTCTATTTGTGGCTTATTTGAAAAAATAATTTTATAACAGAAAAGTTAGGCAGATAACAATTAAGTTTTGTGCATGTACAACTAAATGTATGTGCACATGTATGTGTGTGTGTGTACACATATACATACTCACCCTCTGACCTACTATATGAGCCTTGCTCTGTGTGCTTGGAGCCATATTTAACTTTCCTTCCATTTTAGATTTTCTCTTATTTTTCCCTCCTTGGTTTTCTTAAGTAGGTTGGACTTTATAAATTACACACAGACACACACATACACACATACTATTGACAAGAATATTTTGTGCTTTGATTTGCATCAACTTCCTGAATTCTAAGTGCTGCCCTGAAAGAGAAGTAGGTGTTGGGTTCTGGTACCTAGAATTTCTGTGCCTGATTTCTATTTCTCCTTTTGAACTTCTGGAACAAATACTTGGGGAGAGGTAAAAATTGCTCATTAACAAAGTCTAAGGTGGTATGACTGAAAGTAGAGAACAGAGAATCTATTGCTTTTATTTACCTTCAAAAGTTCAGTTCTGTATCAGTGCCAGGGATAGTTCTGGTTCTTTTCCAGTTGCTTAAAATGGTCTTCCAAACCAAACTAACGTCCAAGGCTTGGCTAGCAAAGTCTGTTGTGAAAGAAGACAGTTGAGAAAGATCTTTTGTGAATTTGCAAAGTAATATGGTTGGTTGAGGTAACCAGTCCTGTGATTCAGGCAATACCTTCCCCTTGCTTTAAGGACAAAGAACAATTTTACTGTTACAATGCCAAGAGGATTACCGGAACTCCAGTGACAAGTAGCTATTGAGTGTTGATATCTTTTGGAAAGAAAAATATGAGATGTTCAGGAGAGAATGGGAGTGGGGAGATGCTGGATGGATTGGGTATTATTTTTGGCATGTGAACCCACTCTTGGACTATCATTGTGAGCTCCTCGTTGAGTAAAGAATGACATTGATGGTGATTTTCTTAACAAATGTTGGCTTACTCTTTGTTTCAGTTCATTGGGGATTTGGAGTTAAATCAGGATGTGTTTAAAAATTTCTTTGAGCCTTGGCCGGTCGCTCAGTGGATAAAGCATCATCCTGGCACACCAAGGTAGTGGGTTCAAATCCTTCATCAGGTCATGTATGAGAAGCAATCAACTAGTACATAACTAAATGGAACAACTAAGTAGAATGAGTTGATAGTTTCTCTCTTTCTTTTCCTCCCCCTTCCCCTTTCTCTGTCCCTTCCTCTCTCTTTCAATCAATGGCAAAGTTTTTTTTTTTTTTTTAATTCTTTAAGTATCTTTCTCTTAACTTCTCTTAGTTTCAGTCTTCTAAGGGAAAAAAAAGTTAATAATAATAATTGCCAAGTTACTTTGAGTCAAGAATTACAATTCTTGGAGATCTTTACCTAACCAATTTATACCAGTTTTCTAACTCCGAATTAAAATTTTATATCTATATATAGTGTTATAAAGGTTCCATTTTACCACAGTACTTGTTACCAGATATTTCTAAAATGCAAACCTGAAATGCAAGTTGAATGGCTACTCCTTAACTTCAGTATTAAATCAAATTATGCAGCATGAGTAAAAGGAGGCTCTTCTACCTCCACATAGCCCTTGAATTCCAGGACTGTAGTTACACTTTGTTGCCTGAGGTTCCCCCAGGCTTCATGCTCCTATAGACTGGCTGTCCTTTGACAAGCTGTGTCCTTGGCTTAGAATGGCTCTTCCTTCCTTCTTCTTGCACTGACCCTACCAACCTTCATTCCTTAGCTAACTCTACCCAAGGAGTACATCTTCTGAAGAGCCTTTCCTGATGGCCCCTGCCTCTCCAGTCCTGGTCAGTTAGATGGTTTTCTGTGATGCTGTTTAACCTTGGGCTTCCTTCTACAAAAGCAGTCAGTAGGCCAAATTGATTTTATATGATTTCTTGTCTCTTTGTCCTATGCTAAAACAAAGCCTCAGTCTTTTACTTCTGTCCCTAATACCTGTGCATTGCATATTATAGCTCTTCAAATTTATTTTTAGTGAATGATTAATGGAAGGGTAGATGAATGAACAAATACCACAGACTATTTTTAAGAGGAAGAATGTAGTAAGATTCTTAGTGGAACTAATCCAGTAATATGGCTTGGGCTCTTCATGGTTTATCAAGAGACTAGAAATTTATTCATTAAGCAATTTTGGTTTGAGTACCTATTATGTGCCTCACACTGGCTAGTCTATTAGGGTACATCAATGTACAAAACAAGGACTCCTACACTTGTAGAATACTTATTCTGTCTACATTCTAACAAGGTAAAGGGAGGAGTGACCATACACATAATAAGTAAATTACATAATGTATAGAGTGAGGAGCAGCAAGGAAGTCAGGGTGCCTGGAGAAGAGTTATTGAAGGGAAAAAATAGTTGGGAGGGACTTAGTGAAGTGGATAGAAGTGGGAATTTTTGTGAACACAGATTGGCACAGGGTCTTATGTGCCCTTGAATGATGGTGGCTTTGGTTATAACTGATGGAGAACCACTGCAGATACTTAATCATGGAAGAGGTATGATGTTTTAAATTGTAAAAGGAACACTCTTGCTGTTGTGACAATAGACTGTAAAGCAGGAGTCCCCAAACTTTTTATGCAGGGAGCCAGTTCACTGTCCCTCAGACCGTTGAAGGGCTGCCACATACAGTACTTCATACACTGACCACCAGTGAAAGAGGTGCCCCTTCCGAAAGTGCGGTGGGGGCTGGATAAATGGCCTCACGCGGTCCATTGTTTGGGGACCTCTTCTGTAAAGGGCAGGAGTAGACCAGGGGACCAACTGAGAGGCTTTCCAGCCATTCAAGTAAGAAATGATGGTGGTTTGGATAAGGATGGTAGCCAGGGAAAAGGGGGATGATGTTGGTTAAATTCTAAACATATTTCGAAGGTAGAGCCAACAGATTTTGCTAGCAGATTTAAGGTGGACATGAGAGAGAGTAGTTAATGATAATTCTAAGATTCTGGGCCTGAACAACTGGAGGGATGGAGTTGCCATAAACTCAGATGGGGAAATTTGTGATTGAAGTAAGATTTTTATTTTATTTTTGACCTTGGATGTGAGAATGGGTGGAGAGCATTCAGAGCTCATTTTTGCACATGTTAAATAAATGATTCTCATTAAACATTCAAATGGCAAGGTCAAGGAACCAGTTGAATATTTGAGTCTTGAGTTCAGGAAAGAGGGCTGGGCTGTAAATCTACAGATGATTGGGAGATGGTTGCCTGTGGGTGGTATTTAAAATCAAGAGACTGATACATGCGATCACTAAGGATAACTTGATGGTGTGTCTAGAATTATAAGACCTGAATCTTGGGGCACTCTTTAATATTAAGAGGCTAGGAAAATGATTCTGAGAAGGAGCAACCAGGAAGTTAAGAAAACCAAGAGAGTGTGGTATCCTAGAAACTAGGTGAAGAAAATATGTGAGAGAGGATGCAGTGATCAAGTGTGTCCATTGCAGCTAGCAAGTTAGATAAGAAATAATCTGAGCACTGGATTTAGTAACATGTATGTTGCAGGTCACCTTGGTGTGAGTCATTGCATTGGAGTGGTGGGATGGAAGTCTGATTAGATTTGGTTTAAGAGAGAATAGGGTGAGCTGCGTTGAGACAGCCAGATGGCTGGAGAAGAAGATTTGGTTTTTTATTTCATTTTTTTAGATCTTTGAGAATAAAGAACTAATGTAAAATGTCATCCCTTTCTCCTTCTTATTGGTAAAGTGTTATTAAGCACCTCACAAGAAATATCCCATCATATATATAATTTTAGTTTTGGAAAAAAACAAAGGGCAAATGAAACTTTTCTTTCCTTTTTTTTTTTTTTTTTTTAATTGCAAGGGAAAAATCCATAAGTAAATGTTTTACTCCAAACATGAGTAAACTGTTAAAGCCGAAGACTTACTGATTCACTTCCTTCATGAATTCGTCTGGTTCATTTTATTCCCTTGTCATTTTTTTCTCTTGATGGCTTCTTTCCACTTCTAAATTAAAATTTAATTTCACACCCATGACACAATTATTTCTTTAGGTTTGGCCCAATTTCCTAACCCAAAGACATTTTCCTCTCCAGTGAGTGCTGTGATCTTTTTTTGAAGTGGTTCATTGTCCTCTTAGGTTTTATTTAGAAACAGGCACTTTTTTTTTCTTATTTCTTTTAAAAATTATTACTGAATGGTAGGAGAAGAGAGCACCAGTAATGATAAGAAAGAAAGAATGCTTTCCTTACTTTGAATTGCTTAGATTTCATTCTAATTATAAAATATTGTCAAGTTCATTCTTATGGGTTAGTCAGTCTGTCCCGATTCTTTGTAGAAGAGGACTCAGGGACATCCAAGCCATATTTATACCCAGGAGGGGAAAATGTCTTCTCCTGGAACTATGTTTTTCTGATACTGCATTTCTAACTTTCAAGACTCCAATCAAGTGCTGCTGTCTCCACGAGCCTTCTCTATCTAGGTCGTATTGCTTTCCTCAGAATCCCTGTGCTACCTACTGCCTGTAGCACTTAATTTTGTTGTTTACTTGGGGAGGGGAAGTAATGTAATGTAATGGTTAAAAGCATAGCCTCTTCAGACTTGTAAAACTGCATTCCAGACCTAGCCTACCTGATTCCCAGCTTTGTGATTTTGGGCAGATTACTTAATCTTTGTGTGCCTTTGTCTTTTTACCTGTTAAATGGGAGTCATTCTTACCTCAGAAGTAGTAAGGATTAAAGGAGATAAGGTTTGTAAAGGTATTTATCAGAAAACTGGCAACTTGAGTAAGTGGAAACCTGAATATATGAAATATATATTTCATATATATAAATATGTAATGACATAAATATATATAATATATGAAACAATCCCCTACCTTTATGGGCAGATTGGCTGCAAGAAAGGAACAATGTTTCTTTCTTAATACCAATTGTTATCTATGGAAAGAATTCAGTATTTATTAATAGTAAATAAATGGTGCTTAGGAAATACGGAATGTTTGTTCATGGAAACTGTGATATGTATTGTTGCACATTGTGAGTGACTTTAAGTCTTTAGAAAATATTTGAGACCAACACTCTTACAGTATACAGTCTAGGGAAGTGATGTTGCAACTGATGGGCTATAACAGTGGTTCTTAACCTTTTTTGAGGTACCGAACCCACCAGTTTCATATGCGCATTCACCAAACCCTTCTTTAGTGATAAATAAAATATGATTTTTTTTCCAAATTCAAGACATAGGTATATGTTTTTTTCTGGTGCACAAAAGGAGTCGTGCATGAACATCACCTTGCTCAAAGAACAAAACCAACAAAGTGCATGAACTCACAACAAATTACGGTTATTACTTTATTCTTAAATTACAGTTATTACGGCAGAGGCTTCTCCGAACCCCTGAGACTGACTCATCGAACCCCTAGGGTTCCATAGAATCCAGGTTAAGAACCACTGGGTTATAAGCTTTCCTTTTAGTTTTTCTAACACTCATGAAAATTTGGGGGATTTTCCCAACAATTTCACAGCCCAAAATACAGAATTCTTCTTTAACTTTAGCATAATCTAACAAATGGGGTATAATTAGGAGAAGAACTTAGATGACATTTACTTTTAAGCAAACTTTGATAAGCCATTTGAAACTTGAGATCTCATATTTGCTTAGTCAAGACTTTATTAAATATTGCCTTCAGTTGCCCATTGAAACATCTCAGAAGTCTTGACATTAAATGTAGCATATTTCTGTTTAATGCACCTAGAAATGACAAAAATTCTCTATTACATCATGTTTATCAATATTAGGGTTACAAAATATGTTCATCAAATTTATAGGCCTTAAAAAAGGAATAATAGAGATGATTTAATCATTCATTTTTGCATAAATGTCTGGCCAATACACACTATGTACCAGGCACTGTGCTAGGGCCTGCTGTTACAAAGAGGAATGAGCAAGTTCTGAAGCTGTTCTTGGTGGGGTACACATACAAATAAAAAACCAACAGTGCTTTGAAGTACTGTGTTGTAACATATAATGACCTATATCCAAGATGCTACAGGAATCCAGAGGAAGGAAATAACAAAGGTGTTTATAGAGGACGTAACTCTTTAGCAGTTTGATAAGTAAATAGGCATTCCCTAGGGAGATGAGGGGGATGCAGAGTGTCTTTGCAAAGTGCAAAAGGCAGAGTGTATTCTACGCATCTCCAGCAAACAAGAATTTTTTATTGAAAACAATTCTTGAGTAAAGTTTAAGAAAAAAAATTTGTTTACTAGTTTAATGTATTCTTATTTATCTATATTTGGTTTTTTTTTTAAAGTAGTTGTTTATCCCCCCCCCCTCTTTTTTTGTATTTTTCCTAAGTTAGAAGCAGTAAGGCAGGCAGACTCCCACATGCACCGAACCGGGATCCACCCGGCATACCCACCAAGGGGCGATGCTCTGCCCATCTGGGGCATTGCTCCATTGCAGCTGGAGCCATTCTAGTGCCTGAGGTGGAGGCCATGGAGCCATCCTCAGTGCCTGGGCCAACTTTGCTCCAATGGAGCCTTGGCTGCAGGAGGGAAGAGAGACAGAGAGGTAAGAGAGGGGGAAGGGTGGAGAAGCAGATGGGTTCTTCTATGTGCCCTGACGGGGAATCAAACCAGGAACTTCCATATGCCAGGCCGACTGGCCAGGGCTTGTTTATTCTTTTTTAGGAAATTAATAAATCATTTTTTTTAAAGAGTAAATGAAATGGACATGGCTGAATAAGATGTTCTTGTAACTACTTCCTATCTCAATAACATTGTTTCCTTCTTAGATTTAATAACTTAAAAATTATGACTGTAGAGTCACAGAGATAGAAAGCTAGGATAGACAAAGAATATGTAGTTTAAATTATCTGCTAAATTTTTCATGCTCTTAGTAGTACTCCAAAATATAATTGAGATCACTGTGCATACCTTTTGATCTTAGTTAGCATTGAAAAAACCTTGAGCTGTACATTCTGATATTTCAAACACACTAGATTTATAGTGGAAAGGTTTAGACTAAATAGATATGTTGTAAGAAAGCCATAATGATCTTAATTTAAATATTTTCCACATTAAATAAAGCATGTAGTACTGTTATGTTACTATGGGTTTTTTTGGGTTTTTTTTCTTTCTGATAAGTGAATTTGCATCCATGATAATTTTTTTAAAATTCTTTATGAAATTCTACATAATAGTCAATGTGAATACTTGAAAAAGATAATCTATTGGAGCCCAGATTTGAATTAAATTTCCTCAAAGTATAATGATTCCTTTATTAATTTTAAACTTATTTTATAAAGAAGGATTTTTTTTAAGTTTAGGAAGCATAATTAACAAAAATCTGGAGAGTAATAAGTGTGTGAATTTCTAATATTGTTGTAACATTGTTCACTTGGTATATAGTACAGTGTGTCCATAAAGTAATGGTGCACTTTTGACCGGTCACAGGAAAGCAACAAAAGATAATAGAAATGTGAAATCTGCACCAAATAAAAGGACTCCCCCCCACCGAGTTTCTTTAGGATGATGTGGCAGCATGTGCGCATGCACAGATGATGATGTAACACCGTGTATACAGCGGAGCAGCCCACGGCCATGCCAGTCGAGATGTGGATGGTACAGAGGAAAGTTCAGTGTGTTCTGTGGCTCACTAAATTTGAATCCATGACCAAAGTGCAATGTGAATATCAGCGCATTTATAACAAAGCACCATCACATAGGAATAACATTACTCGGTGGGATAAGCAGCTGAAGGAAACCGGCAGTTTGGTGGAGAAACCCTGTTCTGGTAGGCCATCAGTCAGTGACGAGTCTGTAGAGGCTATACGGGATAGCTACCTAAGGAGCCCTAAAACATCTGTGCGTGCGTGTGCTCGACAATTACACCTAAGCAAGACTACAGTTCATAATGTGTTAAAGAAACGTCTCTGTTTTACGGAGTACAAATTGCGGCTGTTGCACTCTATCAAACCAGCAGAGAGACCCACACGATGCGCGTTTGCTACAGATATGCTTCATGAGATCGACAATGATACAAGATTTTTGCAAAAGATTGTGTTTAGCGATGAGGCGATCTTCCATATCTGTGGACATGTTCATCGCCATAATGTCCGAATATGGGCTGCTGAACATCCATCCTCATGTCTACGTTGAGTACGAACGTAACACCCCTAAAGTGAACGTGTGGTGTGACCTGATGCATGATAGGGTGATAGGCCCATTTTTTTTCACAGAGCAGTCTGTGACAGCAAACACCTATCTTGACATGTTGGAATTGTATGCAGTGCCACAATTTGCAGAAGGTGTCATCTTTCAACAGGACAATGCTCCTCCACACTACGCCACCATTGTTCGTGAGTCTCTGGATAGAACATTCCCCCGGCGGTGGGTAGGCAGGGGTTCTGTCAAGCCATGGCCACCATGATACCCGGATATGACGCCCTTAGACTTTTACTTTTACCTTTGGGGAGCAACATGTGTACATTGAACGTATCAACGACATTAATCACTTAAAACAGAGAATCACAGACGTTATTCACTCTGTTACACCAGACGTCCTTACTCATGCGTGGCAAGAACTTCACTATCATTTGGATGTGTGTAGGGCAACAAATGGAGCCCCCATCAAACTGCACTGAATAGGCATGAAACTGGGAGAGTTTTCTTTTTATTTGGTGCAGATTTCACATTTCTATCGTCTTTTGTTGCTTTCCTGTGACCGGTCAATAGTGCACCATGACTTTACGGACACACTGTAATATCTTGAACACCTACAATGGGCCAGACACTGAGGTTTCATGAATAATTTTATGTCTAGTTTCTAATAGACATTAATTTCCTGATGTTTACTTTACAGTGAGGAGAAATACATGAGAGAGAAAAAGGATGAAATCATTGCCAATTTCCAGTTACAATAAACATTAGGAGGGTAATACACAAGAGGCTGAGAACTTGAATCGTAGAGAAGCACCTGTTTTGATAGGGTGGTTGAAGAGAAGCGTCACAGACTGGGAGAGGCTTGTGCAGAGTCCTTGAGCAAGAAAGAGCTTGATGGCCAGGCACATGGATGTCCCGGGTTCAATTTCCAGTCAGGATACACAGGAGAAGCAACCATCTGCTTCTTGTCCTCCCCTTCTCTACCTTTTCCCCTTCATTAGCCAGTGGCTCAACTGGTTTTAGTGTGGCCTCGTGCTCTGACAATGGCTCAGTTGGAGCATATCAGCCTCAGGTGCTAAAAAATAACTCAGTACTCTAGCATTAGCCCCAGACAGGGTTGCTGGGTGGATGCTGGTCAGGGAGCACCTATGGGAGGCTGCCTCACTATCTCCCCTCCTCTCACCTAAAATAAATAAATAAATAGTTAAAAATAAGAAAGAGATTGATGTGTTTGATGGATTGAAATCAGGTTAGGGGGCCAAAGCCTAGTGAGAAAGGGGAAGAACAGAGTGAGATGAGGCTGAAGAGCAAGGTAGGCAGCAGAGGTAAGGTGGGTAAAGGTAAGGGGTTTGAATTTTATTATAAATGCAATAGGGAGGCATTAATGATTTTTTTTACAAGAGACTATCCTAAACAGATTTCCTTTTTTATGGTCATCTTTGCCTTATAGAGAATGGAATTAGGGAGACCTAATTAGTCCAGAGAAGAGATGCAGGTACCAGGGCTGGGGGATAGCAATAAGGATGGAGGAAAAAAGGTAGGTGGTTGTGAGAAATTAGTAGGACTTGGGCGAGTGCATGGTGAGAGAGGAAAGTAAAATGGAGAGGAATGGAGTGACATTGAATGAGATGAGACAGAAGGGACAAGAGTAGAGGTGTTTGAATTCTTTCAGATATGCATGTAAGAAACTCAAAGGGAGGTATCATTTGGACATATAAGTTCAAAGGTAAGAAAAGGTCTGGGCTGTAGTTAAAATTGTATTTGAGATGAACACACTGCTCACCAGTTTGTAGGATTTAATAGATTTTTAAAATTTTTATTTAGAAAATTAAATTCAGTGGGGTGACATTGATCAATAAGACTACATAGGTTTCAGATAAACATTTCTATAGCATTTGAACTGTTGATTATTTGTATACCCATCACCCAAAGTCAAATCATTTTCTGTCACCTTATATTTGTCCCTCTTTACACCTTCTCCCCACTCCTTCCCCCACTCCCCGTCACCCTGTTAGCTACTTCACTTTTTTCCATGTCCATGAGTCTCATTTTTATATCCCACAAAGTCTTCCAAAAAAAAAATAGAAGAAGCACTACTCCCTAACACATTTTATAAGGCCAACATAACCCTGGTACCAAAACCTGGCAAGAAAACTACAGACTAATATCTCTATTAGATACAGATGCAAAAAACCTAAACAAAATGCTAGCAAATTAAATACAACAGCGGATTTAATGGATTTTTTTAAAAAGGCATTGTAGTGTAATGGATAATACTGAAACTTTCTTTGTAGTGCATATCCTTTGTTCATGAGTGACTTGATCATTGTGGCGTACACCAGTGAAAATCAGTGAAATCCTCTTGGAATTCTTCTATTATTCCCAACGCTTTAGCATGGTACACAACACTTTCCCTGCAGAACCTTTCAGATTCTCGTTAAGTCCCTCCCCAGCATGTACCCCTTTATATCTACCGTGGCAAATAACTGGCAGTTACCAGAAGGCACAATGTTGTCCCACCTCCATGCCTTTGAAAATGCTGTCCCTGTGCCCTGGAAACACTCATCCCAGCTTTTTCTACCTTACTCTCCACAAGTCATTATTTTTTTTCTCCTTAGTCCACAAGTCATTATTTAAGATACAGCCCAGGTGGGTCCTCCTCAGAGGAGCGTTCCCAGTGTCCAGCCATGCCCCTTCCATGTGCTCCCCTGAGCAACCTGTGTTTACCCCATCAGAGCACAGTTACACTGTTTTGTGCCCGCCAATCAATCCCTCTGTCTCTTAGACAGTACTGCTCTTACACCCAGGCAAAAGGGCCCTGCCTACTCAGAAACACCTAGTCTGGGTCTTGTGCTTGAAAGCCCCCTCTCTGGCTCACCTCTGGCTGAGCTCCTTCTCCATGAAGCAAGAAGTCTGAAAAGCCAAGGAGATATTCCCAGCTGGAGCCCAGGTACTCCTTTCTGTGCCACGCTTTGAAACCAGAACCCCAAATTTCAGAATTTCCTGCCCAAATGACCCAGTGCCTGCTTTGAGGGCCTGGGCTTCTTTACTAAGTCCATCCTCCAGAGGGAGAATCATGCCCCAGAGAATACGCTGTTGGGCATGAAGGATGGTGAGCCATGTCTGCACAGGTGTCTAAGGCTGTTTGAGCCTTAGACACATTTGTGCCTAAGGCTCTCTGAGATGTGGGACAGGACTGAAGGGGGTGAGAAGGTACTGGGCCCGTGGTCAGAAGCCAGCCCATTCTGTCTCCGAATACTGAAGACTGCGATTTCTAAAGAGAAAGCTCTTCCCACAAGAGGTTCCTTTGAGGAACTGAGAATAGTGATGCTGGTTGAGGCAGAGGTATGTGTGGGCAGCAGGTGCCCAGTTTAGGCTGATGAGTGAAGAGAAACCTCATAGCATGTGGTACGTGGGCCTCCATTTGTTCTCTTTCCAGGACCCTGCAGAGGTTGGGGGCGGGCCTTTCCCTATTGCCAGAGCTTGAGGTTTGGGCCATGCCTCTCCCCGATCACTGAGCAGAGGATCTGCACATGCACAAAGGTTTATTAAATAAAGGAATAACCCAGCCCTCTGTGGGTTCCCAGCCTTGGGATGAGTCAGAGGCTGGTGGAACCTCCACTGCTCCCTGATTACTGATAGACCCATCCCACTGATGGTCTGTGGACGGAGCCCCTGTGGAGAGGTGCAGTTATGTGCACTTCTACAAAGGTGCCTCACTGAATGCAAAGGACACTGCTTTCCAGCCTACACTCAGCTGCCAAGCCCTGAGCATGCTGACAAAAAGGGGCCCTTTTTTTGCATGGTTGAATCTGCTTACCGGAGGTATCTTTTTTTTCATTTTCTTCAGAGAAGTGGGCAGTTGTTAAGTCAGAAGGGTTTTTTGGGGGGGAGGAGGGGTTATCGTTCAAACAAAGGTGTTCTAAGCTTCCCAAAATTACTAGAGGATAGGATATCTGAGTACCTGGCTCCAAATTTTCCATTACTATTTTAAGTTCATGAGACGCTTAAGCTGTGTTTCAAATGTCAGCCAATTTTGAACTGATGCCTCCATACCTGTATCTCTTCCTTCCCCCTCCTCCAAAAACTCAGACAGGAAACTGTTGATCAGAGTCACAGTTGTCCCTGTCATTCCTAATGTTCTCAGGCCTCTCTCAATTAGCACCTGCTGCCTTCAGATAGACTGGTCCATAGGTATTTTAAGCCATCACTGTTTGCAGACTCCTCGCCTGCCTTCTGATGCTGTGAATTAAAATTGTGTGTAGTTGGGAGGGGTCCTGGGTGCTGGGTGCTGGGTGCTGTCCCTGAGCCCGGACACAGTCCTGTGTATTCTGATGAGAGCTCCCCTGGTGGGACTCTCCAAGGGGAAACAGCAAGCCTGGGCAGGAGTGAGCCTGGAATCCCAGGGAGATTTAGCAGTATTAACATGAGGGAAAAAGCACATACTTTAGCTGTGGGTAGCTAATAATCACAGCAATGCTCCATCCTTTCCAGAAGGATTATTTTCCTTCAATTGGACTGAATTTAAGAACCATAGGTTTATCTTATTCCTTGAGGCTGAGAAAAGAGGGGTATGTCTGTATGGTACTGAGACATCAGCACAGTGGTGAGCTTTGAGGCAGCCTGCCAGTTGTGTAAGGTTTGAAATATATCCTAGAATTGAAGGTTTGAAGTCCCCCCCTCATTTTGAAAACCATAGGAATTGAAATAGTTTAATAATGTGACTAAGAGTTACTCCTGGGAACTTAATGCACCATTTGACAAGAAGTCTTTGCCATGGTGGACTGAGTCTCATCCAACAGATAAGTAAAAATACAGAATTATGTTTTCACTTAAAGGTAAGGATACTTTGCAGATTGCCGTGCCGTAGACAGGCCCGTGTGCGGTTGGAATAGGAAGAGCAGCTCATTCTGGGAGGAGCTCATGCTCAGGTGAAAGTCTTCACTATGTAAAGCGGTTGCTGCATGGTGTCTTCTGTTTGGTGACTAATGCTGTGTTGCATTCTAACGGAATGAAGACAGAGGTTTGACTCCAGAGTGTGATGGCCCATTTAGCCTCTTGTGCAGTTCTAGAAACAGTGAGCAGACTGAAAGAAAAGGTGGTGGTTGAGCATCACAGAAAACATTAGAAGAAGATACTACAAGGGAAAATTGTGAGCGTCTCTGGGTGGCAGAAATAGCTGGGTGCTTTTATTTATTTTGTGACTTTCTGTGTTTACACAATATTTCTATACTAGATATGAGTTGCATTTATAATCGGTTTTTAAAATATATTGAAAAAGAGAACCCATTTGAAGAAACTGAGAGAACTTGTATGAAACGAACTAAAACAGGAAAGAAAAGGGAAAGTAGGATGTGGGAGGGAGGGAGAAGGAAGGAAGGAAGAAAAAATCTCTCATGGACATATTTGGGATGCTGCATTGATTACTGTCGTAGTTTTTCATCTTGTTTTATCACTTTCAGAACTGAGCATTCATTTATTATCCAATGCAAAAAGAGAGGAAGAAGAAAACATTTACCAAACATTTACTTGATTTGTAAGGACTGAAAATAATCCTTTCTGCCCTCAAGACAGCATATCTGAGTGTGGCAGACGTATTCGTAGATACATTTATTAAACTTTCTACTTTTAAGTCTGTCCATGTGCCAGGCATTGTGCTAGGTTCTGCAGTTTACAAGTAAATAGAGAGGTGATTTCCTTAAAGGTGGCTGATAATATATTGGAAAGAGAAGAAATTTAAACTCATAATTACAGTATAGTCCATAAGTGTCACAGTAGGGGCAGGGCATCCAGGGAGTGCAGATGAGAGGCCCTGCACCCTGGCTTTGGAGGACCAAGAGTGGATTCACAGAAGGAAGTGACGCCTGAGATGCATCTTGATGGACAGCGAGCACCTAGCCAGGGAGAGAGGGCAGTGGGCATGTCAGGCTCTGGAGTGAATACAAAGCAGGAGTTGAAGCCATGGCTTCTGGGAACTGTAAATCTTTTCATATGGCTGCAGCCTTATGGGCAAGCAGCAAGGTGGAATGAGTTAAAGAGGGTCGTGAGAAGTCATAAGCTGTGCTAAAGACTTTGAGTAGCTCCCTGAAGCAGTAGGAAGCCACTGCAAGATTTTAAGGGAGAGAGGCATCAGCAGATTTGCATTATAGAAAGATCCCTTTAGCAATACTGTGACCCTGTGAGGCAAACACTTTAAGAGGCTGAGGCAGTAATCTGTGCAAGAAATCAAATCTCAGTTAAGCTGGTAAAGGAAAATGCTGAGGAAGAGGCCAAATCAAAGACATGAGGGAGATTGATTGGAAAGAACTTGGATGGGCTACAGGATGGGGGGTTCAAGAGAAGCCGGGGTAACCCCTTGATTGCTGGCTTGCACAACTAAGAGGGTGATTCTCTGAGCAGAGTGGAATATGATAAACTGCAGTGGGAGTGTATAGAATTTATAGTGCTTGTACGATACTATAGGAACCCTAAAAGAGATTGAAAATGTAGATCTAAAGGTGAAGAAAAGGACCTGGACTCAAGAATTATTTGGGAGATGTTACGAGTAGCTAGCGATTGAACCTATTGGTAATGGAAGGGGTTATTCAGAAGGAATGAGAAGAAAGAATACAGAGACCATAAGGAATATGAATATTTAAGAGGCAGCCAAGAAAAACAGAGCCTACCACAGAGGTCGAGGTGTGTCAGAGAGGTAGGGGAAAGCCAGGATATCAGGAAAGGAAAACAAGGTATGTATGGAATCCTTGCCCACACTCACTCTCACATTTGCCAGCCATGGAAGAAAGGGCGAAAGCCAAATGACAAGTGGCAGAAAAGTCCAGACCACCTGAGTTGGCCACTTTGATAAGTCTTTCTCGACATAAATGTCTACCCACAACTCTTTCCAGAACATCTAGGAATACAAGTTTCTTTGCTTGTTTAACTGAACATACTGCCTCCCGAAACAAAATCAAACTTCTGTCAGTAAAAGAACATGAGGAAAAAAAAAAAAAAGAACATAAGGACAGGGACTGGGGGTAGACAGATGATATTGCTGGCCATGAGGGGGTTAGCTAAGGGAAGAGGAACTGTCAGGGAAAGAGGACTGGTTGTTGTCAGTTCAACAAAGATGTCAGAGCCTACTGTGTGCAGGGGACTCTTAGGTCAATGCTTCAAGAAATCCAGGGAGATAGAGTACACTCATGAACTTGAAGTCGTTGTGGGGAGGCCAGGTTGCTGTGTGTCCAAAAGAGATTGGGAGAAGAGGAAGAGAAGGCAGGGAGTGGACACTGGCCTTAGGAGGATTTGATCTTGAGTGTTGGTGAGACGAAGTTGCAGCCAGAGGGGAATGTCAGGGTGAAGGAAAGAGGTGAGGAGGAAGGGGCTCAGGAAGGTAACGAACCAGAGGGAATGATATGTCATGGAGAGGGCTCCAGGCAGGTGTGTGCTGGAGGGGACAAAGAGCACACCTTGACTGTGCATTAGAGAAGAGGAGAAGACAGGATGGGAAGCGTGCCCATGAGTTCTCAGGTGGAAAAGACAGCGAGTGAGGGGACCAGTCACCCCACTGTGAGGAAGGAGGTAAGATGTTGAGCTTGTTAGGCAGGGCACTTGAGGCAACAAGTGGCATCCTAAACTAGGCAGCGCCGACAAGTTGGGAAGAGCCCCAGTTTGGATATGGACAGTCCGTGCACACACATCGTACTTCTGCCTCTTAGTAACCATGTGGACTCAGGCAAGTTATTTCACCTCTCTGCGCCTCAGTTTCCTCATCTGTAAACTGAGGATGATAACAGAAACTGTTACTTGGAGTTATTGGGAGAATTAAATGAGTTAATTTATTTAACTCATTTAGTACTTGTAGCAGTGCCTGGCACAAAGAAATGCTCTGTATCCATAAACCATAATAATAGCTGTGAACAGAACTGAGGGCACATGCAGTGTGGAGTCACATAAACACCAAGATGGAAATGGTTGTTGGAGGGCTGTGAAAGCACAGGCAAGAAAGCACCGTGTTTTTCCAGGATGAAAGGAATCAAGGACGTCCTCAGAGCAGAGGCACTTGGCTGATACACAGGGTCATGGAGAGGCAATTTCCAGTGGAACAAACACTGCGAGCAGAGGCACGGGCTGGCAAGAACCCACAGTGCTGTGGGCAAGTGAGCACTCCCAAGGCTGGAGCCCGAGCACTAGCACGTGAGGCACAGCACGGAGTGAGCGCAGTGTGAGCAGCCCCCTTCCCCTCAGTAAGAGAGGATGAGATGTGCAGGGAGCCGCGAGCACGGGCTGTGCAGGGCCCTGATGCTCTGAGTCTCCTCTGGGGCCACAGGAGGTTTGGGAGCAGAGCAGTGAAGGATCCACTCTGTCATGCAGCGCTTTTGCTGATTAGAGTAGATGATGATGAATTTATGGATTGTACACTGTGTGGGAGGGCACTGTATTTTGCATATTGCTTATTCCTCACAACTGCCCTGTGAGAGAGAAGTACTATTATTTTCACCATTTCTCAGATGAGGAACAAAGGCACGCAGGTTAAGTGGGTCGAGGCCACACAGCTGGTGAAGCAGGGATGTCTGACTCTGAAGACTGTTCAGTGAGGGAGTGATTATCTCAGTTAAGCCGATGGCAGCTTGTTGATAGCGTATTTTCCCACCCAAGGAGAGTTGGGCTGTGAGGATTCAAACTCCTACAAAGAGCTCAAGTGAACAATGAATATATTATTAAGATACAGGGGCCCTCATAGAACCCACTTGCTAGCGAGGAGTATGGCTAGATTCACAGGGCTGGAAAGTTGTCAGGCAATAGTACTATCTCCTTTTTTCTGTCTGGAAACACTAGTCTTTGCATATCTTTCTACCATCTCATCAAATTTTATAGCTCTTAGATTTACTTCTATGACTCTTACCTGACATAACAAGACGAGGCCCAATACCTCTTGACCCACTCAGTCCCCGTGTTGTAGAAGAGTTGTTGGTGTAGCATGGGTCACTTGTCCCTCCTTGGTTCATTTCAAGGCTGAAATGGATGTGGTGAGAGGTACCACCTGGGCGGGGAAACAGCTGCTCTTATAGCTCCCACGATCTTTTGTAGCTAGTGAAACTTGAATACTTAGCCATTTTGTCCTGACTAGTAGTGACACAGTGGATAGAGCGTCGACCCAGAATGCTGAGTTCACTGGTTTGAAATCCCAAGGTCTCTGGCTCTTGGTGCAGGCTCATCAGCATGGGTCACTGGCTTGAGTGGGGGATCATCCACAGGATCCCAAAGCTCACTGGCTTGAACCCAAAGGTTGCTGGCATAAAAAGCCCAAGGTCGTTGGCTTGAGCAAGGGAACACTGGCATGACCCCAGTCAAGGCAGGGACTAGAAGCTCAAGGTACAACTAAAGTGAAAGCAACTGTAAGTTAATGCTTCTCAGCCTCCCTCTCCCTTGCTGTGTCTCTCTCTCAAAGAAGAAAGAAAGAAGAAAAGAGAAAGAAAAACAAAATAAAAAAGAAAGAAAAATTTAAAAAAAGAAAACTTATTCAGTTTGAATGTAACCCCATATTCCCTCAGAGCCAGTCAGGGCTCCTTCATCTCAGTGTCCAGCTTGATCTTGGTTTTCATCACCATGACCCCTGCAGCAGCTGCTAGATTTCATTCTTCAGATCTGGCCTTCCCTTTCCATTTTATCTTGTCTCTTGTTAAATAATATTGTCTTTTAAAATGTTATTCATCTACTATCGAAAGCCTTCAGCAGATGTTCCCTAATTTGTCATATCCATGGTCAGTTCCCGAGCTCATCTAGCCCAGGACTAAATAATGTCTCCAACTTAATTTCCTATTATTGAGTCAGAATAATCTTCTTTTCTCACCAGCCATGTCTTTCCCAGACACACCAACCACTTCCTTCTGCCTCCTCCTCCTCCCACCCTGACAGCTCACCCATCCATTAGGACTGCTTCCTCTAGACCAGGGTTCCCCAAACTACGCCCCCGCGGGCTGCATGCGGTCCCCTGAGGCCATTTATCCGGCCCCACCACACTTCCGAAGGGGCACCTCTTTCATTGGTGGTCAGTGAGAGAAGCACAGGATGCATCCGCACCCATAGTTCCCATTGAACTACTGGTCAGTTTGTTGATTTAAAGTTACTTGTTCTTTATTTTAAATATTGTATTAGTTCCTGTTTTGTTTTTTTACTTTAAAATAAGATATGTGCAGTGTGCACAGGGATTTGTTCATAGTGTTTTGTATAGTCCGGCCCTCCAATGGTCTGAGGGACAATTAACTGGCCCCCTGTGTAAAAAGTTTGGGGACCCCTGCTCTAGACCTCTGCCACCTCCCTCTCCTGTGAACAGCCCCTTTGAGTCATGATGCTCCCATTAAATTGTTGGTTTGTTGAAATATCTCACTTCTGGGTATGTCTCACACCTGTACAGAGCCAAGCACATATCAAACATTTGGGAAATTTAATATCAGATCTCTTGGCCTTGGTTCTGTTTATAAATTTTTAATTTTTTATTGCAATTTTTTAGAACATTCATGTAAGCCCTCTGACTGTAATAAGTAAGTACTTGTTAGAGGCAAAGCCAAGCATAAGGTATTAACTCCTAATCCTGTTAAAGACTTTCCCATTATTCCTTGTGCCAGTGTTCTGGCTTCTCTTTTAAGCACCTTGACAACAGGGGCCATCTGATTCATTGTTTCTGCAAAGCAGCTCACACAGAGGAGCACTGGAATAAATGAGCAGTGAATGAACACCCTTCTGGGTGAGGGTATGTCAGAAGTGGTCATCTCATTACTGTTTTCACTCTATCTAGACATTTATATTTGTTTTGAAATGACTTTTATTAGTAGCTGACAATTAAGTCAATTAAGTTATTAGTCCAGAAATATAGAAAACGTTTAGTTGGACAAAATTTTTCTCCTGCTCAATCGTTTTTCGACCCTTTTCAGCATTCTCCGTCCCCTCCAGCCAGTGCATTTCTTTTACACTCTTATTTTAGCCTCTGTGTTGTGGATGCCCTTGGGGTAAACTACCAGCTGTCCTTTGTGTTGGGGCCATATCTGTGTTGCTCTGATTTTCTCAAAAGAAGATGAGGTAGTCACAGAAATGCTTTGCAAACTGCTACAGGAGCAGAACCAAATCGATTTTGATTATTTATGTCTGAGTCCAAACATTTTCTACCAGTCATTAACTGGTTCTTACTCATATACAGTTTACACAGTTACTAATAAAATAATTGGATAATTCCTGAGGCATGTACTCTTAGCAAGAAAAAAAGAGGAAAATAGCTGAAAAATAAAAGATGGACAGAAAGCATAATATGGTAAATTTTAAAAATAGGAAATTTTACAATGTATAGTAAAAATACAATATTGTGAAGTCTGCCCGATGTCAAAAGTCTGGCAAAATCTGCGGAAGAAGAAAGTTTTAAGCATTATATAGAGGCAGAATTCAACTTGGTGGGATCTTTAGTGATTATCCCTGGTGTCTCTGGGAAGAGAGAAAGAAAAGTAACAATGTATTTTAGGTTGTCCTATATTCTTTTCCCACATGCCCAGTGGAAGGCCAGGTCTCATGACTATGAATTTACTCTGCTGACTCACAGATTTCTTCTGCCACCTTCCAACACCACCACCAAACACACAAACACATTGGATGTCTTTGTGTGTTTAAAATGAAAATTGGGGCAGGAGAAGATTGTGCAGTAATGGTGTTTTCAGGAAAGGCTGTGAGTTCCACTCGTCTGAAAGCAACACATCCCTCTCAGCTGTTTCCATGGGCTGCTTTCTTCTATGTAATGTTTGCAATGAAGACTTGATTTGAAAAAAACTTATGAATTCTTTCAACTTAACCTTTGTTGGGAAAATGAATTACAAGTAGTTCATTTTGTGCTGAGCCTTTTGTCATTGCCATCTATATCTATTCTGTTTATTTACTTTGTGAGAACCATTCTTTGAGTTGGTGAATGTGCTTTATAAGAGAATATAAGAGCCCTGCAATTTGTTTTGATTGGTTTCCATTTGGATTCACAGCTAGCAGGTGCCATCATTTGGAATTGGTTTGGCAGTAGCTTGGTTATATAAATATTAGATACATAAAATGAAACCTCACGTGAATTAATTTCATCAGTAAGAATGGGGCGGGGGGCTTTACATTGACTGTAAGAGCACAGTGGTTCTATTTCTATAGCTTCTGAGCATACAAATGTGTAACCGACCATGTGTCTGAACATATGCGCTTATAGCTGTCCTCCACTGTGCAAATATTTAACGTGCAGACATTCTGCATTTTATCGAGAGTTTATGCAGCTATCTGAGCCTATGATTTCTTAACACAGTGGATATTTTTCTGTTCTGAAAATATAGACATTTATACTTTGGAAACTATGTCAAAATTGTTTGCAGTTTAGTATGTTTTGTTTTTTCTATTTCAACCATGGAAAATAAAACATCACATTTTTAAGTCTTAGATTTCTCCTGCTGTTTTGTTGTTGTTTATTGCCAAAACCACATTAAAAGATATCAAACCTTTTGTTCTGTACACTGGAAGAAGGACGGCAATAATCCTTACCTACCGAGCAGATCCATTCACAAGGCGACTTTTCCCTAAAACTGGCTTTCTAGGTTTTCATGAATCTATATACATTTTCACAAATATGTTTTTATTTGGGCAAAGGATTGAACATACGTGGAATACACAACCCAGAACTTTGTTTGTAACCCCTTAAATAACATCCTAAACCTTGGACTGCTTCCAATTAAATTTTCTTTTCATTTTAAAAATTTTATTTAGAAAATTAAATTTAACAGGGTGACATTTATCAATAAGAGTACATAGGTATCAGTTAAATGTTTCTATAGCATTTGAACTGTTGATTATATTGTATACCCATCACCCAAAGTCAGATCATTTTCTGTCACCTTTCATTTTCTCTCTTTACTCCCTTCCTCTACCACTTCCCTGTATCCCCCCTTCCTCTGATAACCACTTCACTTTTATCTATGTCCATGAGTCTCCATTTTTATATCCCACCTATGTCTGAAATCATGTAGTTCTTAGCTTTATATGATGCATTTATTTCACTCAGTATAAGGTTTTCAAGGTCCATCCATGTTGTTGTAAATGTCACTATGTCATCATTTCTTATGGCTGAGTAGTATTCCATTGTATATATGTACCACATCTTCTTTATCCAATCCTCTGTTGAGGAACACGTTGGTTGTTTCCATGTCTTGGCCACTGTGAATAATGCTGCGATGAACATGGGGCTGCGTGTGTCTTTACATACCATGGTTTTCAAGTCTTGGGGATAGATATCCAGTAGAAGGATTGCTGGGTCATATGGTAGTTCTATTCTTAATTTTTTGAGGAACCACCATACTTTCTTTCATAATGGTTGTACAAGTTTACATTCCTACCAGCAGTGAATGAGGGTTCCTTTTTCTCCACATCCCCTCCAACACTTGCTATTATCTGTCTTATTGATAGTAGCCAATTCTAACAGATGTGAGGTGGTATCTCATTGTAGTTTTGATTTGCCTTTCTTGAATAACTGGTGAAGATGAGCTTCTTTTTATATATCTGTTAGCCATTTGTATGTTGTCTTTGGAGAAGTGTCTGTTCAAGTCCTCTCCCCATTTTTTAATTGGATTATTCACTTATTTGTTGCTGAGTTTTGTGAGTTCTTTATATACTTTGTATATTAACCCCTTATCAGAGCTGTTGTTTGCAAATATCTCCCATTTAGCTGTCTGCCTATTTGTTTTATTGTCAGTTTCTTTTACTGTGTCGAAGCTTTTTAGTTTGATATAGTTTCGTTCATTGATTTTTGCCTTTACTTCCCTCGCCTTTGGAGTCAAATTCATCAATTGTTCTCTACAGCCAAGGTCCATGAGCTTAGTACCTGTGTTTTCCTCTATGTGATTTATTGTTTCAGATCTTATATTTAGGTCTTTGATCCATTTTGAATTAATTTTTGTTCAGGGGGACAAGCTTTAGTCAAGTTTTATTTATTTATTTTTTTGCATGTGACTTTCCAATTTTCCCAGCACCATTTGTTGAAGAGGCTTTCTGTTCTCCATTGTGTTTTGGCTCCTTTGTTGAAGATGATTTGTCCATACATATGAGGTTTTATTTCTGGGCTCTCGATTCTATTCTATTGGTTTGTATGTCTGTTTTTCTGGGAGCATCATGCTGTTTTGATTATCGTGGTTCTGTAGTATAATTTGAAGTCAGGGAGTGTGATACCTTCAGCTTCATTCCTTTTTCTTAGGATTGCTTTGACTGTTTGGGGTTTTTTATGGTTCCATACAAACCTGGTAATTTTTCCTTTTTTTTTTTTAAATTACATTGGGGTTTTGATAGAGATTGCAGTAAATTTGTATATTGCTTTGGGTAATATGGCCATTTTAACTATGTTGATTCTTCATGAACATGGACTATTTTTCCATTTCATTGTATCTTTTTAAATTTCTTTTAATAATGCTTTGTAGTTTTCTGTATATAGGTCCCTCATATTCTTTACTAAATTTATTCCTACGTGTTTTATTTTATTTTGTTGCAATTGTAAAAGGAATTGTTTTTTGAATTCATTTTTTGATGTTTCATTGTTGTATAGGAAAGTAGTAGACTTTTGTATATTGGTTTATTGTTTCTAATAGTTTTTTGGTGGAGTTTTTGGGGTTTTCTATGTACAGGATCATGTCATCTGCAAAAAGTGATACCTTTACTTCTCTCCCCCCCCCCCCATATAGATGCCTTTTATCTCGTTCTCTTGCCTTATTGCTCTGGCTAAAACTTTCAGAATTATGTTGTATAAGAGTGGAGAGAATGGGCAACCTTGTCTTGTTCCTGATTTTAGAAGAAAAGCCTTCACTTTTTCACCATTTAGTATGATATTAGTTGATGGTTTGTCATACATGGCCTTTATTATGTTGAGGTACTTTCCTTCTATACCCATTTTATTGAGTGCTTTAAACAACATAAAGGAATATTGTATCTTATTGAATGCCTTTTCTGCATGTATTGAGAGGATCATACAATTTTTATTCTTTGGTTTGTTGATGTGGTGTATTATGTTCATCAATTCCCATATGTTGAACCGTCTTGTGCTCTTAGAATGAATCCCACTTGATTGAGATGTATTATTTTTTTAATGTGTTGTATTCAATTTGCTAGTATTTTTGTTTAGGACTTTTGCATCAGTATTCATTAGAGATATTGATCTGTAGTCTTTTTTGTGTGTGTGTTGTCCTTGCCAGGTTTTGGTATCAGGGTTATGCTGGCCTCATAAAATGTGTTAGGAAGTACTGCCTTTTTTCAAAATTTTTAAAGAGTTTGAGAAGGTTAAGTATCAAATATTTTAGAATGTTTGGTAGACTTCACTAGTGAAGCTATCTGGTCCTGGGCATCTATATTTTTTAGATGTTTTACATGGCTTTTTCAATTTTCTTATTGATCATTACTCTATTTAGATTTTCCAGTTCTTCATAATTCAGTCTAGGAAGATTGTATAATTCTAGGAACTTATCCATTTCTTCTAGATTATTGAATATGCTGGCATATAGTCTTTTATTATGTTCTCATATAATCTTTTGTATAGCTGTGATGTCTTTGGTAACTTCTACTATTTCATTTTTGATTTTGTTTGTGAGTCTTTTCTATTCATTTCCCTTAGTGAGTCTAGCTAGGGGTGTGTAGATTTTATTAATATTTTCAGAGAACCAGCTTTCTCTTGTATTAATTTTTTCTAGTTTTTTATTTTATTGTTTTTTTTTTTATTTAGTTCTGCTCTAATTTTTACAGTTTCCTTTCTTCTACTGACTTTGGGTTGCTTTTGTTCTTTTTCTAGTTCTTTAAGATGTGTTGTTAGGTTGTTTACTTGGGATCTCTCTTATTTCTTGATATAAACCTGTAATGATAAACACTTCCCTCTTATTACTGCTTTCGCTGAATTCCAGAAATTTTGATATGTCATGTTGTCATTTTCATTTTTCTGTATATATCTTTTGATCTCTGCTTTTATTTTATCTTTGACCCAGTCATTTTTTGGAAGTATATTGTTTAGTTTCTACATTTTTGTGTGTTTCATTACTTCTTCTCTGCAGTTGAATTCTAATTTCAAAGCCTTATGATCAGAAAGTATGCTTGGTATAATTTCAATCTTTCTGAATTTGTTGATGTTAATTTTGTGGCTCAACATATGATCTATCTTTGAGACTGTTCTATGCACACTGGCAAAGATTGTATAATCTGATGCCTGGAATGAAATATTCTGTAAATGTTAATAATGTCCATTTGGTCTAGTGTGTTGTTTAAGGCCTATGTTTCTTTTCTTTATTTATTTATTTTTTTAGTGAGAGAAAGGAAGCAGTGACAGACCTCTGCATGTGCTTCAGCAGAGATCCACCCAGCAAGCCCTCTAGGGAGCTATGCTCTGCCCATTTGGGGCCCTTGCTCTATTACAACCACAGCCATTTTTTAATGCCTGAGGCAGAAGCATTGGAGCTATCCTCAGTGCCCAGGCCCAACTCACTCTAATTGAGCCATGACTGCAGGAGGGGAGGAGAAGAGAGAAGGGAGAGGAGTAAGAGGGGGAGGAATGGAGAAACAGATGGGAGCTTCTCTTGTGTGCCCTGACTGGGAATCAAAACCAGGACTTCTATATGCCGGGCTGACACGCTACTACTGAGCCAACTGGCCAGGGCAAGGCCTATATTTCTTTATTGATTTTCCATTTGCATGATCTATCTAAAGCTGTCAATGGTGTCTTGAAATCTCCCAAGTATGAATGCTTTTTTTTGTTTGTTTCTACTTTTATATCAGTTAGTAGATGTCTTATGTAATTTGGTGCTCTGTGGTTCAGAGCGTATACATTAAGAGGTATTATGTCTTCTTGATACAGTGGTCCATTTATCCTTATGAAATGTCCTTCTTTGTCTCTGGTTACATTTGTTATTTTGAAGTCAGCATTGTCAGATATGAATATAACTACACCTGCTTTTCTTTGGATATTATTTGCTTGGAGAATCATTTTCCAGTGTTTTACTTTGAGTCTACTTTGCTCCTTGCAGCTTAGATATGTCTTTTGAAGGCAGCATATTGTTGGGTTTTCCTTTTTGATTCTACCTGCTACTCTGTGCCTCTTTATTGGTGAGCTCAGTCCACTTACATTTAGGATAATTATTGACACTTGAGGATTTCCTATCACCATTTTATATTCTGCTTTCTGGTAGCTCTGTGTCTTATTTAGTTCTTCACTTTTGTGTATCTGTCAGTTGTTTTGTTTGATGGTATTTCATACTTCTTTCCCTGTTTCTTTTTTTAAGCTGTGTGATTCAGTGGTGGATCTTTTGTGGGTGGTTACCATTAGGTTATTAAGAGAAGAATGTTCATATATACAAGAGTCCTGTGTCTTATGAGTGCTTCTGAACTCCATCCTCCTTTGCTACGCAGATCTTCTTCCTCTTTATGTTACTATTGTCACAGATTATCCTTGTTTTTATTACAACCTTGTAGGAACTTTTACTTATAGTTTTGATTTGATTTGTTCTTTGTATCTGGTTGAATAACCCCTAAGTATTTCCTGCAGTGGGGGTTTTCTGGTGATTAATTCTCTCAGCTTCTGTATGTCTGCAAAAGTTTTTATTTCTCCTTTATATTTGATGGATAACATTGGTGAATATAGTATTTTTGGCTGGTAATTCTTCTTTTTCAGTACTTTGAATATTTGGGTCCACTCTCTTCTGGCTTCTAAAGTTTCTGCTGAGAAGTCTGATAACCTAATAGGCCTTTATTTATATATTAATATTATGTTCTTTTTTCCCCTAGCTACCTTGAGGGTTCTTTCTTTTTCACTGATTTTTGACAATTTTATTATGATGTGCCTCAGAGTCGGTCTGTTTAGGTTGCAGTAACTCAGCATTCTGTTTGCCTCTTGGATTCGAAGCTCTAAGTCTTTTCATAGGCTTGGGAAATTCTCATTAATTATTTGTTTGAATAGGCTCTTCATTCTTTTTTCCCTCTCTTCTTCTGATATACCCATTATTCTTATATTGCTGTTTCTGATGGAGTCAGACAATTCTTTTAGAGCTCTCTCAGTTTTTTTAATTTGTGGATCTCTCTCCTCTTCTCTCTGTAGCATCTCTAGTTGACTGTCTTCAATGTCACTGATTCTTTTCTTTATCTGGCTTGTTATGTTAGTTAAACTTGCTACCTCAGTCTTCAATTCATGTATTGAATTCTTCATCTTTATTTTTGAAGTTTCAATCTCCTAGATGAGGTATTTTTTTTTTGTTCATTAATTTGTTTTCTGAGCTCAGTAAGTTGCTTATTGGTGTCTTCTCACATCTCATTAAGTATTTTCAGAACTTCAGTTTTGAATTCTGTCTCATTTAACTCCAATGTTTCCATGTGATTGAGGTTTTTTTCGAGAGATTTTTTATTATCTTTCTGAAGTACATCTCTGTCTTGTATAGCCATGGTATTCAATTTCTTCCTCTTTGATGACATTTGAGAGTGGTATTGTTAAGAACTCTAACAAAAAACTAAAGAAATGAAATGTAAAAATTGAAAAAATACAGTAAAATATACAAAAATTTAAAAAATAATGACAAGTAAGAAAAAAACTATAGAAAACAAAAAAATCAAAATGGAAAAATACCACCCACATAAAAATAAAATATAAAAATTAAAGAAATTGATATTCAAATGGGAAAGTATTAAATAAAAAAAAAAGCAGAAAAAATAGAAAATGAAGAAAAAGAATTCAGTTTTGAGTGGTTACTGTTTTTTTACAGTAGGTGCTACTGTATTACAAGTTTTAGCTGAAATTTCTTGGCTGACCTCTGCTGAGATGTTGCTGTCGCAATGATGTAGGCAGGTCTACAGTTAAGTTGGTGGATGGGGCATGTTGTGAGGGCTTTATGCCTTTAGAAATGGTTATCTCAGGCCTCTGGGCACTCCTTCCCATGTCTCAACAGATCACGGGGCCAGATACAGATCACATCTGTTCTTAAGGGAAGAGAGTGGCTCTGGAGAGTTTGCTGTGAGGTCTGTCAATGCCACTCTCCGTAGCCTGCGAGGTCAGGGAGGTGGGATCTGGGAGTCTGAGGGCTGCACTTTTGTTTTCTTTGTCTCTATACCAAGTATGGCCCATGAGCAGACTGTGGGATCACTGGCCATGACCCCCCACCCCATTCTGATAGTGCTTTGATTTAGTATCTCCTCTCAATCTCCCCACTCCTCACGCAGAAGAAGACCCAGTCAGTCTGGGCTTCTCTCTCTGTATCCCCAGCAGACAAAACTCAGACAGCCTAAGCTTCCTTTTTCTCCATAGTCCCAGCAGAGAAAAGAAACCCGGTCACTCTGGGCTTCTCTTCAGAGTTACTATGAATTTGTTTTATCTTCTGTCCCCCTTTTCATCCTTTCTCACCTTTAGTCTATTTGGTGCACAGATCTTTCAGGCATGCCTGCAAGCCCAGCTGGGGTTCCTTCACTGCATTATCGTTGTTCAGTTTGTTGAAATTTCAGGTGGAGAAATCAGGAGCATCTCTCATGCCACCATTATTCTGATGTCGTTCTAGAATTCTGGATAAATTCTTAAAATGCAAGATTCATGATCTCAGAGTACACTCATGAAAGATGTTATGACCCCTTCATGCCACTGGTCTTTCTTTAAGCAAGCAGCCAGGCTACCTGGCATTTTCCTCACCCTCTACCTCTCATCCTTGTGTCCCGGGAAAACTTCTCTTAAGTCCATTTTCAGTGTTTCTCCTAAGTGAAGTTTCCCATGATCTCCACAGGCTAACTGGGGCAGTTTTTTCTCCAAGAACCCAGAGTAAAGCATATGTCACATTGTATTGTAGCTGTCTCCACATCTATCTCTCCGGTTGACATAATTTCTCTCTCAGTTTTTAATAACAGTTTACATCCAATATTATTTTATATTGGTTTCAGGTGTACAGCATAGTTATTAGAGAATCATCTACTTTACAAAGTGTTCTCCCTAGTATTTCCATTACCCACCTGGTACCATATATAATTACTACAATATTATTGACTGGGGTGATGAACACACAATACAATACACAGATGGTTTATTATAGAATTGTATACTGGAAACCTATATAACGTTATTAACCAATGTTACCCCAATAAAATCCATTATTGATTATATTCCCTATAATGTCCTATTCTGTAACTACCCATTTGTACTGCTTAATCCTTTTGATGTGACTTCTTTGAAGACTAGGATCTGTCTTTACCTTTATGGCTTCAGCACCATTGCCTGACATGTTATGCTCAATAAAGGTTTGTTGAATGGATGAAAAAGTGAATTTTTTAAAAAGTGAATTAATTTGCTGGCAGATAATGAAAATGAACTCAGAAGAGCATAATTTATATACAAATGGTTAACATTCAGCTATGCTCAAGGATAAAATTATTTTTAATTGCTTTCTTTAGTGGTAAATGTTCTAGGAAATGTTACCATGTGTAGCCTAAATGGCATGAACTTTTGAATATGGCTATCTGTGGAAAATCAATTCTCGCATGGCAAGTTGCACCCATAATGATCAAATAATTAATGTTTCCTTCATATTCCAAGGAGGATCTGAGGAGGGGCTCTACAAGAAGCTTGGCAATAGCACCGAACAAGAAGCACAATCTAATGGAATCAGTAAAATTCATGGTAGAAGAGAAGTGGACGAGTGACCAGGGTCATAGTTAGTAGCAGAGATAGATATAAATTCCAAACTTCAGAAGCATATTTTAGTGTTCTTCCCATGAGTGCTTGTTGCTTTGCTTTATCAGTGTTTAATGATGTATTCGTTTTTATGGGAAGTCCAGCAAGGACTCATGGCTAGTGTCCCTTACCTTTTACATCTGCAGTTTGTCCTATTTACCTAGGTAATTAGGTACTTACTCATTTACCCCCTCATTTGGCCTTGCATGAGAAGCAAACTCATCTGTGGCAAATTAAAAATACCAACTTCTATGGCACTAGCTGGGGAATTAGAGATTGAAGGGGTTGCTGCTGAGAAGCTCAAATATGGCCCCCAAGTTCAATGTACCTAAAATTTTTGGTTAACTATAGAGTTTTGTAAGTCTCCCCTCCAACCTTATAAATCCAGAAATACCCTCTAGGTTGAGACTCACTGATATAGAACTAGTTTTACAGGAAATAATTATGTAAATTAATATTGTTGGCTAACCTTTTGATTGCATTTACAAATTACAAAATGTACTGCAATATTTATTAGACAATCTTATAACTGTTTTGTCAAATAACTAGGAGAGAGTATGTGGTATGGGCGAAAGAATCAGTTAATTTTAGATTAAATCTCAACCCTGCTACTTCTGACTCGACCCCAGGCAAATTATCCCAATTCCCAGCCTTACTGCTACACTTAATGAAGAGGCAATAGCTACTTTGTAGTGATCTATCTAAGCTTTTTAAAAATCCCTCCACAAAAATAAGAAGTATTTGCACCAGCTTTTTACTATCTCCCAATCCACATTTCCATTGAGACTCATATCTCTTGTGTATATCATTAACTTATGTCTGCTTTTCCACTTTTGTTACAGTTTTATGTCTTATTCTATGGTCAATCATTGGCCTGTGTGTCCTCAGAGCTATTTGTCACTCGTCTGTTCTGTATCATAGAGCTGTAATCCCCTATAGGATGTATTTCTCAGGCTCCCCATGTCGGATAGAAGCCATAGACAGGTATTGGCAGCTAGAAGGGGTAGGGAAAATCCAGCTGTTGTTCCCCCCCCCCCTCTGTCTTCGCTGGTGCCTCCAACAATAATTGTCTTTTCTGTGCATCTAAACATACCTTTCCTTCTGCAGTCCCAATTTCTGTCAGTAAGCCCCAAATCAAGATGTTCTGGACCCAACAGATACCTCCAGATTTTTTTTTCTTTTTCTTTTTTTTTAAGTGAGAAGAGGGGAGATAGTGAGACAGACTCGCACATGCACCCTGGCTGGGATCCACCTGGCTACTCCTATCTGGAGCTGATCCTCAAATCAACTGAGCTATCTTCAGCACCTGGGGCCAACACTTGAAACAGTCAAGCCACTGGCTGCAAGAGGGGGAGATAGAAATAAGAGGGAGAGTAAGAGAAAGAGAAGCAAATGGTTGCTTCTCACGTTTGTCCTGACTAGGAATCAAACCCGGGATGTCCACATGCTGGGTCGATGCTCTATCCACTGACCCAGCTGGCCAGGGTCTTTTATTATTATTATTACAGTTGACATTCAATATTATTTTATCAGAAACCTCCAGCTTTTGAGTAGTTACCATCCCCTCCTTTTGGTGTGCTTCTAATTCTAAAAGCAATAGTGGCTTACTGCTGATGTTAATCTCTGCATTTTATCACCATTTTTTGTTTAGCTTTTTAACTCACCCATCACTTTTATAACTAATTCCATGTATTAAATTCCCTCTCTTTAACACACACAGAATAGTTTTTGTTTTCCCTACTGAACCCTGACAACTCTTCTGAACTGATAAAAACATCTTTATTGCCTTTACCAGTCACAGTAGCTTAGATGATCCCACACCTATGAAGCTTGCTGATGATACTGATTCCCCAGACCCACCATGCAGAAGTATTGATTTAGTTGTTTCTAGTACATGGCCCAAAAATATGAATTTTCAGAAAGCTTCCCAAGTGGTCCTGATGCCCAATGTTAGTATAGAAAGCAGCAAAACCAGGCTGGATACTGGGGGTGGGGGGCAGTTCCTTATGTGCATTCACCCACTAAGGGCTTCGCTTCTACAAACTAGCCTTATTGCAAGAGCCTTGGCAAAATATAAACTGACTACATCCCATGGATGTTTTAGGACAGTCCATTATAACTGTCAAAACAGCACAAGCTAAATGGAGAATGTCAAGGGATAATTTGCAGAATTAAATGAGATCATGTATTTGACAGCATCTCATGCATAGTTGTTATTAATAAATGATAGGTCTCCCCTCCCCTCAACTGAGTGAAAGCATAGAAATGTAGAAAGCTATGAAATACTGTACGTTATTTCTTCCTAAAGCTGACAGAATCCAGATACGTATCAAATTTCTTGGCGTATATTAATGTTAGTTGAACTGGTCTCTCAAGAGTCTCACCACATGACACCATAAGCTGGCCCTGTTTAATGTCAGAAGTAAGTTAAGAAAATAAGTTCGTACTGGGAGTCTCGTGTTAGATTACATATTAATACATTTCCCAAGGAGACCCGAGTCTTATGATTATGCCCTTACTTGGCCACTAGAATTTCTGCATTCCAAGCTCCTGCCAGAGACTATAACATTTAGTGCTCTACCATCCAATTCTTATCAAAGGTTAGTTATGAGAAGCAATATTCATGAAAGACTGCCTGAAGGATATGCATTCTGTTCATTCCTCATCTAGATAGCCTAAATATTATTCATAGTTTGAGTCAGCTCATCAGATCTCCATGTAATAACTTCTTGTCAGTTTCCCTTTACAGGGCAGGATTAATGGAAAAAGACACATCTACCCTCATGGAATTTTTTAAAAACTGTGTTAAAAGGGAAAACTTTCATAGATTTCTAGGCAGAGAAAACCAGTAAGTTACCAAGACAGGAGCAGCAGACTATCTTGAAAATACTCATCTGTAAGCCAAGAGGCAAGAAGAGAGTGATACCATATTAATGGAGAGACCAAAGGAAAAGACTGAGCCAAGAATCCTGTACTGCCCAAGAAATCTAGTCATATATGAGGAGAAAAGAACATTGGAGTAACATTGGACATGGAGTGACTCAGATTGGACCATCCATGTGCCACTTCTAAGGAAACCATTGAGAAGTGTTCCAACCAAATAAAAATTATATCAGAACAAAGCTGTTTAGATAGGGGAAGATGAAGAACCAAAGAAATAATGAGGAGCAAAGAACCTGATAAAAGTTATAGTCAATTCTAAATGATGAAAATGTAACTGTGAACTATACATTGTTAAATGGCTAACAGATATATGAAAAAATGCTCAACTTCACTAGCTATTAGAGAAATGTAAATCAAAACTACAACGAGATACCACCTCATACCTGTTAGGTTAGCTATTGTCAACAGGACAGGTAATAAAAATTGTGAGGGGACTGGAGAAAAAGGAACCCTCATTCACTACTGGTGTAAAATAGTACAATCATGGAAGAAAGTATGGTAGTTCCTCAAAAAATTAAGAATAGAGCTACCATATGACCCAGCAATCCCGCTATTGGGTATATACCCCCCAAACTTAAAGACATTGGTACATGAAGACACATGCACCCCCATGTTCATCGCAGCATGTTCACAGTGGCCAAGACATGGAAACAACCAAAAAGCCCTTCAATAGATGATTGGATAAAGAAGATATGGTACATATATACTATGGAATACTACTCAGCCATAAGAAATGATGACATCGGATCATTTACAACAAAAAGGATGGACCTTGAGAACATTATACTGAGTGAAATAAGTAAATGAGAAAAAGCTAAGAACTACATGATTTCACAATAGGTGGGATACAAAACTGAGACTCATGGACATAGATAAAAGTGAAGTCGTTACCAGGGTGTCAGGTGAAAAAGCTATATTTTGCTATCTCTTTGTTAAAGGTAGTAGTGCTGCCCACGTGGATGGACATTGTCTAGGTAATAATATTAATCGCCTTCTTGCTTGGGAAGGGGCATGATTATGCTAATGTGTGTTGGGAGAGGGCTTTTGCACCAACAGGTATTAAAAGGTGGAGCTAGGAGGCCATTTGAGGAGAGTGGCCACGTTCTTGTAGGGAGGAGGGGCCCAGGCTGGAACAGGGCAGGGAGGCCACATAGAGGAGGCAACCAAAATGGTGGAATGGGGGAAGGAGATGTTTGTGGAGAAGAAGGAGATGGGGAACAGAGGTGTGTAAGACTGGTGAGGTAGAAATCTTTGATTCTAGGAAAACTCAGATGAGTCAGTGGCTTTGAGAGCCCTGAATGGAAAGGGAAGTGTTTCCCGCTGTGTGTTTTACTTGCTTTCCGAATGCGAGGTAGAATAAAGGAAAATGGACCACCAGTTTTTGGCTCTGTTGCTTCATTACCATTGGTCCGAATCAAACCTGAACTTGGATGGGCCAGACAGCTGTGATGGTGGCCATGAATACTGGCTCTACACAGGGGGAGAGGGATGTTGGGTAGGGAGTAAAGAGTTATAAATATATGGTGACAGAAAATGATTTGACTTTGGGTGATGGGCATACAACATAATCAACAGTTCAAATGCTATAGAAATGTTTACCTGAAGCCCATGTATTCTTATTGATCAATGTCACCCTGTTAAATTTAATTTTCTAAATAAAATAAAAAATGATTTATTGAAACAGCAGAGCCATGTTGACCAGGAGGAGCTATTTAGAAGTTTGGAGAGGAGCAGCCAGTGAGAAAGTAAAAATACATCAAATATTTGCTCTTGGGAACAGGAAGAGAGAAGAGGTGGCATGGGTTGGGCTCTCTGGAACAGGCATGGGGGCAGAGTTTTGAATGCAAGATGTTTATGAGGGATCAACATCAATATTATGAGTTGATTGTGTCCCCCCCCCCAAAAAAAAATATGTTTGAGGTCATAATCCTTGTACCCTCCTGTGAATATGACTTTATTTAGAATTAGAGCCTTTGCAGATGTAATCAGTTTAGGATAAGGGTCATTGGGGTGGGTCCTAATCCGATATGACTGGTGTCTTTATAAGAGGAAAATGCCATATAAAGACAAAGATCACAATGGCAGAGATGGGAGTGATGCAGCCGCAAGCTAAGGAACACCAAGGACCAATAGCTACCCCCAGAAGCTAGAGAGAGGCAAAGAAAGATGCTATGCAGAGGTTCCGGAAAGCACGGTCCTGCTGACACCTTGAATTTGGACTTACATTACAGCCTCAGATCTGTGAAAGAATAAATTTCTGTCAATTTTTTTAAGCCACAGAGTTTGAAGACTAATATAATGTGTAAAAGGATGAGAAAGGAAGTATGGTTGGGCATATGGGGAGAAGGCAAACTCCAGTGCAGAATCCACAAATTTGGAACCAGCTTAGTGGGAAGCTGCCCCATCATTCAGTCACAGCGTGTGTGCTGCCCCAGGGAGGCAGTGCCTGGGGTGCGGTGGCTCTCTGCAGAGGCAGCCTCGAAAGAGCTGACAACTGGTGGTGTCAGCTGGCCATGTCCTCAGTGGTGAGCATCCTCCCCTCCTGGAAAGGTGATCTGGATGGTGAGTCTTCATGTCTACCACTGTAGGTCAAGGGGAAAATGTCTGGGATGTGGGGATGACAGTAATTTTATTAATAGATTTTTAATTAATTTAAAAATAGATAACTGAGCAAATATTTTTAGAATAGAATTGTTTTAATTACTAGGAGGAAAGAGAATTATAAATTGATTAATCCAGAAAACAAGGAATGAATAAAAAGGAATGCAGTAACAATAAATGTAATTAATAGTAAACAGTTATGATGGAAGCAAATTAAATATAACCTTAACACAATAGATGTGAATTTGTTGAAGGCCTTTTAAAATGACACAAAGACTCTTAAATTGGAAGACAAAACGAAAATCCAGTTTTAAGCTATCTGTAAGGAGCACAGCTAAAACAAAGGACAACTATAAAAGTGAGAGATAAGGAAATGGATGAGGATATGCCAAGCCTATGCAAGTAAAAGGAAAGCAGAAGTGAGGATGTTAGCATCAGCTAAGATGGAACCCAAGGCTAAAGGCATTAAATAAGAAAAGAGGCTTCTAAGGATAAAGAGTACAATTCATAAGGAGACTGTTATATGTCTATCCTTGATACACTGGCCAGCATAGTAATGTGAATTTTAAGGCAAAAAGACAAGTAGAAATATGGGTGAATATTATAAAACCATAATTGTATTAGGGAATTTTATTCTATTCTCCTGTAATTTAACAAAGAATACAATGATATAAAGTGGCAATATCGTATTCTTGTACCCTATAAACAGAAAATGTACATTTTTTTGTGTGTCTATGAAACATTAATAAAAAGTCTATTTTTCTGACCATATGTTTTTTTTTTAATATATATATTTTATTATTATTAATTCTAATGGGGTGACATCAATAAATCAGGGTACATATGTACAATGAAAACATCTCCAGGTTATCTTATCATTCAATTGTGTTGCATACCCATCACCAAAAGTCAAATTGTCCTCTGTCACCTTCAATCTGGTTTTCCCTGCGTCCCTCCCCTCCTCCCTATCTCACTCTTCCCTCCCTCCCCCTATCCCATAACCACCACTCTCCTGTCCATGTCTCATACCCTCACTTTCATGTCCCACCTATATATGTAATCGTGCTGTTCTCAGTTTTTCTTTTTTTCTGATTTACTTATTTCACTCCGTATAATGTTATCAAGGTACATCCATTTTGTTATAAATGATCCGATGTCATCGTTTCTTATGGCAGAGTAGTATTCCATAGTATATATGTACCAAAGCTTTTTAATCCACTCGTCTTCTGACGGACACTTGGGCTGTTTCCAGATCTTCGCTATTGTGAACAATGCTGCCACGAACATGGGGGCGCATTTCTTCTTTTCGAACAGTGCTATGGTGTTCTTAGGGTATATTCCTAAAAGTGGGATAGCTGGGTCAAAAGGCAGTTCAATTTTTAATTTTCTTAGGAATCTCCAAACTGTTTTCCACAGTGCCTGCACCAGTCTGCATACCCACCAGCAGTGCAGAAGGGTTCCCTTTTCTCCACATCCTCGCCAGCACTTATTCTGTGTTGTTTTGCTGATAAGTGCCATTCTGACTGGTGTGAGGTGATATCTCATTATGGTTTTAATTTGCATTTCTCTAATGATTAGTGATGTTGAGCATTTTTTCATATGCCTATTGGCCATCTGTATGTCCTCTTTGGAGAAATTTCTATTCATTTCTTTTGCCCATTTTTTGATTGGGTTGTTTGTCTTCCTGGTTTTGCGTTTTATAAGTTCTTTATAAATTTTAGTTATTAACCCCTTATCAGATGTGCTGTCGAATATGTTCTCCCATTGTGTGGTTTGTCTTTTTATTCTGTTCCTATTGTCTTTAGCTGTGCAAAAACTTTTTAGTTTGATATAGTCCCATTTGTTTATCTTGCCTTTTATTTCAGTTGCCCATGAAGATAAATCGGCAAATATACCGCTGCTACAGATGTTGGAGAGCTTGCTGCCTATGTTTTCTTCTAAGATGCTTATGGTTTCACGGCTTACATTTAAGTCTTTTATCCATTTTGAGTTTGTTTTTGTGAATGGTGTAAGTTGATGGTCTAGTTTCATTTTTTTGCAGGTAGATGTCCAATTTTCCCAGCACCATTTGTTAAAGAGGCTGTCTTTACTCCATTGTATGTTCTTTCCTCCTTTGTCAAATATCAGTTGTCCATAAAGCTGTGGGTTTATTTCTGGGTCCTCTGTTCTGTTCCATTGATCTATGTGCCTGTTCTTATGCCAGTACCAGGCTGTCTTGAGTATAATGGCCTTGTAGTAAACCTTGATATCAGGAAGAGTGATACCTCCTGCTTTATTTTTTCTTTTTAAGATTGCTGAGGCTATTGGTGTTCTTTTTTGGTTCCATATAAATTTTTGGAATATATGTTCTATATCTTTGAAGTATGTCATTGGTGTTTTAATTGGTATTGCATTGAATTTATAAATTGCTTTGGGTAATATAGACATTTTAATGATGTTTATTCTTCCTAGCCATGAGCACGGTATATGCTTCCACCTGTTTGTATCTTCCTTGATTTCTTTTATCAATGTTCTATAATTTTCCGAGTACAAGTCCTTAACCTCCTTGGTTAAATTTACTCCTAGGTACTTTATTTTTTTGGCTGCAATAGTGAAGGGGATTGTTTCCTTAATTTCTTTTGCTGATATTTCATTGTTGGTGTATAGAAATGCCTCTGATTTCTGAGTATTAATTTTATATCCTGCCACCTTGCTGAATTCATTTATAAGGTCCAGTAGTTTTTTGACTGAGACTTTAGGGTTTTCAATATACAATATCATATCATCTGCAAATAATGACAGTTTTACTTCTTCTTTTCCAATTTGTATGCCTTTTATTTCTTCTTCTTGTCTGATTGCTGTAGCTAGGAATTCCAGAACTATGTTGAATAAGAGTGGTGAAAGTGGGCAACCCTGCCTGGTTCCTGATCTTAAGGGGATTGCTTTTAATCTTTGTCCATTTAGTATGATGTTTGTTGTCGGTTTATCGTAGTTGGCCTTTATCATGTTAAGGAATGATCTCTGTATTCCCACTTTCCTGAGAGTTTTGAGCATGAATGGGTGCTGGATTTTATCCAATGCCTTTTCTGCATCTATTGAAATTATCATGTGATTTTTGTCCTTCCTTTTGTTTATGTGGTGAATCACATTGATTGATTTGCGAATATTGAACCAGCCTTGCCGCTCCAGAATAAATCCCACTTGATCGTGGTGTATGATTTTTTTCATATATTGCTGGATCCGGTTGGCTAATATTTTGTTGAGAATTTTAGCGTCTAAATTCATCAGGGATATAGGCCTATAATTTTCTTTCTTTGTGTTGTCTTTGCCCGGTTTGGGAATCAGAATTATGCTCGCCTCATAAAAGGAGTTTGGAAGTCTTCCTTCCTCTTGAATTTTTTGAAATAGCTTGAGGAGAATAGGAGTTAGTTCTTCTTTGAATTTTTGATAGAATTCACTTGTGAAGCCATCAGGCCCAGGACTTTTCTTTTTGGGGAGTTTTTTGATAACTGTTTCGATCTCATTTGCTGTAATTGGTCTGTTTAGGTGTTCTGATTCTTCCAGATTGATTTTTGGAAGGTTATATGATTCAAGAAACTTGTCCATTTCACCAAGATTGTCTAATTTTTTGGCATATAGTTCTTCATAGTATTTTCTTACAATGCTTTGTATTTCTGTTGTGTCAGTTGTTATTTCTCCACTGTCCTTTCTAATTTTATTTATTTGAGTCCTCTCTCTTTTTTTCTTGGTGAGTCTAGTTAAAGGTTCATCAATCTTGTTTACCTTTTCAAAGAACCAGCTTCTTGTTTCATTGATCCTCTGTATTGTTTCCTTAGCCTCTATGTCATTTATTTCTGCTCTGACCTTTATTATTTCCTTCCTTCTACTTGTCTTGTGTTTTATTTGTTGTTGTTTTTCTAGTTCTTTTAGATGCAGGGTCAGGTTGCTTATTTGAGCTTTTTCTAGCTTCTTATGATATGCCTGTAGTGCAATAAACTTCCCTCTCAGAACTGCTTTTGCTGTGTCCCATAAATTTTGAGTTGATGTATGCTCATTATCATTTGTTTCTAGAAACTTTTTTATTTCTTCTTTGATCTCATTGTTAATCCATTCATTATTTAATAACATGCTATTTAGTTTCCAAGTGTTTGAGTATTTTTCATTTTTTCTTTTGTGGTTAATTTCTAGTTTCATGGCATTGTGATCAGAGAAAATGCTTGATATGATTTCAATCTTCTTAAATTTATTAAGACCATTTTTGTGTCCTAACATGTGGTCTATCCTAGAAAATGTACCATGAGCGCTTGAGAAGAATGTATATTCTACTGCTTTAGGGTGAAAAGTTCTGAAGATATCTATTAAATCAAGTTGATCTAGTGTGTCCTTTAAGTCTGCTGTTTCTTTATTGATTTTCTTTCTTGAGGATCTATCCAGTGTTGTTAGAGGGGTATTGAAATCCCCTACTATGATAGTATTGCTGTTAATCTCGCCCTTTATATCCATCAAAGTCTGCTTTATGTTTGTCGGGGCTCCTATATTTGGTGCATAGATATTTACAATAGTTATATCTTCCTGTTGAATTGTTCCCTTTATCATTATGTAGTGCCCTCCTTTATCTCTTACTACAGCCTTTGTTTTAAAGTCCATTTTGTCTGATATAAGTATTGCTACCCCTGCTTTTTTTTCATTTCCATTTGCATGAAATATTTTTTTCCATCCTTTTACCTTCAGTCTATGAGCATCTTTTGTTTTAAGGTGTGTCTCTTGTAGACAGCATATGTATGGGTCCTGTTTCTTTATCCATGCAGCTACCCTATGTCTTTTGATTGTATCATTTAATCCATTTACATTTAAGGTTATTATTGATATGTAGTTGTTTATTGCCATTTTATTCTTTAAAGCTGTATTCTTCTTTTGCTCTATTCATTTCTCCCTTTAAACTGTTCACAAGAGGCCCCTTAGTATCTCTTGCAGAATTGGTTTGGATTTTATGAATTCCTTCAGGCTTTCTTTTTCTGGGAAGCTCTTTATTTCTCCTTCAATTTTGAATGTTAGCCTTGCTGGATAAAGTAGTCTTGGTTGTAGGTTCTTGTTCTGCATTACTTTGATTATTTCTTGCCATTCCCTTCTGGCCTCAAGTGTTTCTGTTGAGAAGTCCGATGTCATCCTTATGGGGGCTCCTTTGTAGGTGATAGTCTTTTTTTCTCTAGCAGCTTTTAATATTTTTTCTTTATCCATTAGCTTTGGTATTTTAACTATGATGTGTCTTGGTGTAGATTTTTTTGGGTTTCTCCTTAACGGAGTTCTGTGTGCTTCTTGAATGTGTGGAGTGTTTCCCAGCCTTAATTTAGGAAAGTTTTCTGCTATGATTTGATTGAACAAAGTTTCCATTTCCTGTCCTCTCTCCTCTTCTTCAGGCACCCCTATGATGCGAATGTTGTTTCTCTTCATGTTGTCACAAAGCTCCCTTAGAGTTTCCTCACATTTTTTAAGTCTCTTTTCCTTTTTTTCTCTGCTTCTGTGCCTTTGTTTATTGTGTCCTCTAACTCGCTTATTCGATCCTCAGCGTCATCCATCCTGCTTTTAATTCCTTCCATTGTGGTCTTCAGTTCTGATACTGTATTTGTCATTTCTGTCTGATTCTTTTTTATTATTTCAATTTCATTTTTTATACTTGTTATCTCTTTATTTAGGTGTTCATAATGACTATCCATTGTTGCTCTAATTTCTTTGAACATCCTAACTATCATTATTCTAAATTCTGCTTCTGGTAATTTGGTTATATCTGGTTCATTCAGGTCCTTCTCTGGGGATTTCTCTTGATTCATTTGGTTTGCATTCCTCTGCCTGCCCATTTTTTCTGTGTATAAGCAAGTTGTGGCGACTGGAGTCCAGTAGGTGTTGCCTTTGTGTTCTCTAGGTGTGGTCTGTCTGCAGGCCCCCCACCCCCTCTGCCAGTGCCTAGGGTGGTTGGGTATGAGCGTTGCCAGCGCCGGCCCACTGTGGCTTTTGCTATGATTTCTGCCTCTCCTCCGTGGGAGGGGCTGTGACTGAAGCCACAAGATTAGCACCAAGGGTAGAGGTGAGCACCTTTCCTCAGCTGCGGACCCAGCCTATTTCTGGACTTCCGCCCAGAACCAGCAGTCGGAGCCTGCTCGCTACAGTTCCGCGGGTTAGGCGGGGCTTTTGACGTGCTCTCAGCTGTAAGCTTTTGCCCATCTGGAGCTTTAGCCCCGCCCTCGAGGCCAGGGCCCTTCTCGCAGGGTCGGAAACCAAGGTTTATTGGGGCGGGCGTGTTTGCTGGCTTCCCTGAGCTGCGTACTTCCGCTCGTCCCGGACTCTACCCCGCCCCGCGTTCGGAGCCCGCTCGTGCACGTATGAATGCTATCCGGGGTTTCTCCGGCCGGGCGCGGATAGTAGCGTGGGCTCAGCTGCGAGCCTCCACTTGTCTCGGGGTCTACCCCGTTCCCACGCTCAGAGCCCGCTCGCGCACGTATACTGGCCAACCGTGGTTTCTCCGGCCCGGGGGGGTTGGGGTAGGGGATTGGGGGACTGGTAGCGTCAGCTCAGCCACAGCCCCTGCCCGTCCCTGGTCCTAGCCCGGTCCCCGCGGTCAGGGCCGGCTTGCGCAGGGCCTGCCCGTTCCTGGCCTCCCGCTTTGACCCCATTAGTGGGATTAAAGACGGGCCCGCAGCTTCCGGACCGCTTTCGCGGTCCCCTCTGACCCTCTGGGCTAGACCGATCTCCCACCGGCTTGGCCTCTGCCCACGCCGACAGAACCGCCTTTCAGCGTCCTGCCGCCCCAAAACCCCAAGCAGCCCTCAGCAGAGTAGGAAGGGACCTAATACTCCACACTGTAGGCCTGGGAGCTCCCTCACTTGTTTCACAGCTCAATACTGTCCAAACGCCTCTTCTAGGTCTAGGACTGGAGGCTGGGGCTTGGTTCCTGGGACCCAGGTCCCTCCCTCTCCGCCAAACTTTCCTCCCGCCCCGCGGGTCTCTCCGGGCTGCCGTTTGCTCCGGGGAGCTGGGCAGCCCTCTTCGCGTTTTCGCTATTCCTACCAGTCTCAATGTGGCTTCTTCTGTGTTCCTTGGTTGAAGAGTCCACTTAGTTTTGTTCAAAGTTGGTTTATCCAGGTGGTGGTTCTTAAAATTGAGTTGTAATCCACTTTGGTTCTGGGAGTTGGAAGTTGGTACGTCTGCCTACTCCGTCGCCATCTTGCTCCTCCTCTCAAGTATTCTTAACTACTATTCTTTACAGAAAAAGAAATAATGACCACTATTACCTTGGCCATTTGCATGCATATATATATATATATCCAAACACACAGTTTTATGCACACGCATTAATGTCCACGGAGGTATATATTTAAGGTATAATCCCTGCACTCTACTTTTTTTTAGAAAATGTTAATGTAGCCTGACCAGGCAGTGGCACAGTGGATAGAGCGTCGGACTGGGATGCAGAAGACCCAGGTTCAAGACCCTGAGGTCGCCAGCTTGAGCGCAGGCTCAGCTGGTTTGAGGAAAAGCTCACCAGCTTGGATCCAAGGTCGCTGGCTCCAGCAAGGGGTTACTCAGTCTGCTGAGGGCCCACGGTCAAGGCACATATGAGAAAGCAATCAATGAACAAAGATGTCGCAAAAAACTGATGATTGATGCTTCTCATCTCTCTCCATTCCTGTCTGTCTATCCCTCTCTCTGACTCTCTCTCTGTCTCGCTCATGGTGCCGCTCTCCGGGCCGGTGCCTGCGCCGAGCAGCCGCCACTGCCGCCACTGCCGCCTCTGCCGCCACAGCCGCCGCTGAGCTCCAGACAGGCCGGGCGACAGCGCGCCCCGCCCCTGACCATATGTTTTATTCATCCCATTTTGTGATCTGAGTGTGGTAAAACAAGAAAGAATAATTATTAAACTATAAATACTTGAAATTATGAACCTATTATATACATGATTTCTGTATCAAAATTGAAGATCAAATTCAAAATGACAAATTATATTTAAATTTATTAAACAGAACACTTCACATCAAATCTTGTAGGAAAATGGTTAATATAGTCAGAGATACTTTCTAGCTTAAATGTTATTGAAAGAATGACTAAGAAACTAAGTAATACATTTAAGAACTGTATAGAATAAACCAAAAAATAAGGTATTATTGACAGTAAAAGCTAAATTCACGGAATGGCCACAAAAAAAATAAGAAAATTTGACTAATGAAAAAAATATACACAACATTAAGAATATGTATAAAACCCTAGCTGGGCAGCTCAGTTGGTTAGAGCATCATCCCAATATGCCAAGGTTGTGGGTTCGATTCCCTGTCAGGGCACTTACAAGAATCAACCAATGAATGCATAAATAAGTGGAAAAATAAATTGATATTTACTCCTCTCCCTCTCCCCCATTTCTTTCTCCCTAAAACCAATAAAATTTAAAAGAATATGTATATACAATATATATAAAACACAGATGTATATACAATATATATAATACATGTATGTGTATACACACACACATACAAACAAACAAACAAAAGAAACATTAGAAATAAGGGAAAAGACATTGCTTGCATCCCAAAAGGATTAAAAGAATTCAGTAAGAAATATTAATGTGCAACTTTATGGCACAAATTTAAAAATAAGAAAATTTATGGTTTTCTAAGAAATGTATAAATTACTAAAATTCAATCCAAAGAAAGGTAATAATATCCAATAACTTAATAATAATAAAAATAAATCTGAGTGCATATAAAGCGAGAAAGACTTCCAACTTAATGAAAGGTTATTAATTCCCAATAGCAAAGCCTGGTAAAGATGGGACAAAAATCATTTCATTTCAGTTATGAAAATACCTTTTTCTAAAGTGGTAACAAATTAAATCCAAGTGAGGGTTTATTCTGGAAATAAAAGGATGATTTTGCATTATGAATCTCTCAGTGTTATATATTGACGCAACAGAATAAAGAACACTGTATGATTATTATATCAACTGATGCAGAAAACACATTTAATATAGTTTAGTAGACATTCCTAATAAAAATTAAATTAGGAGGTAGCAGAAAGAATTTACTATGCTGGATGGAGGCCAGCAGGATTGCTATAAATGTCTGGCACGACTACTGTTACTCAGCTGCTGTTACTGCTGTTACTCAGCATTGTTTTAGAAGGTCAGTAAACACAATAAGAAAAGGCGTAGAAATAAGCTGTATAAATATTGCAGGTGATGTAATTGAGATTCTGCTTAAAAGCTTTTAAAATCCTATAAGTGGGTTTGATAAATTGAGTAAAAGATAATAGATGAAACCCAGTAATTTATTTTTCTGTGAGCTAATAACTGTTTAGAAATGCAAAGAGAAAATACCCTATTTAAAAGAGTGACAAACTAAACTATGTAGGAATGAATTTAGTAAGACATAAGACAAATCTAAAAAGTAAGATGGTATGAAAAGATATATTTCTAGAAATACAGAACTATACCATTTTTGAATGAGAAAACTAAACATTCCAAAAAGATCAGGCCTTCCAAATTAGTATATAAAAGTCCATCTAAAAATATAAATGTGAGAAAATTGCTAAACTTGGAAGAAAAATAGCATGGAGAACCTGCACCAATAGATATCAAAGTATACTGTCATGTTACTACATTTAAGACAATATATTAATTAGCTCAGGAATCAATAAGCAAACCTTTAGGACATAATAAAGAGTCCAGAATTAGATTGAGGTATATAGAACAAGGTAATATATGAGAAAGGTAGCATGCCTTTTTAGTAAGGATATGATAGATTATAAGGAAAATGATCTTGGGGCAGTTGTCTATCTGGATGAAGATGAGGTTAGGTTCCATTTAGAATAAAGATCTCATGTGTAAAATGGAACTGTAAAGGTATTAGAAGAAACCTTAGAAGAATACATGTATTTAGTGGGTTGGGGGAACTCTCCCAAGTAAGATAGTAAATCCACACTCCACAAAGGAAAAATTAGCAGATTTGACTATTTGAATATTAAAAAGGTCTACATGACAAAGCAACATAAATTAAGCCAAAAGATGAACAGTAGCTTATACTTCATATGACAGAGTTAGTGTTTAATATACTGGGATATCTTGCAAACTGATTGTAAAAGAAAAAAAGATAAACAGCTCAGTGTAAAAAATATGAAGAGCATGCACTAGAAATGTAAGTTACCAGTAAACCTGTGGAAAGGATCAGCCCCATTAGCAGCAAGAAAACGAAAATTAAAATAATGAGAGTCCATGATCTGCTGATCGGGTTGGCAAACATTTAAAGATGGCAAACATCTAGTGCTGATAAGTATGTCAATAAGCAGGCACTATTCATGCACCATTGGACTGATTGCTTCAACCTTTTTACAGAAAGGAATGTAGCAGTGGTCCTTCACATAGTTAATGGGCTTATCAAGTTTGACCCTACTTCCAGAATTCTTTCCCACAGAAATGAAAATACTAGAACTTTAGAAGATGTTTGAATAAGGCTGTTTATTCCTGCTCTGGTTATGGTATCTGAATGTTCATCAAGAAGGGAGTGGTTGATTAAACTATGGTATATACATCTTGTAGAATATAAAAATGAGACTTACATAGATTTTAAAAAATCTGAAACATATTGCTAATAATAAGAAGAAAAAGTGTGTGTGTGTGTGTGTGTGTGTGTGTGTGTGTGTAAACGCATAGAGATGATTTTGGAAGGATATACAACAAACTGTTAACATTGGTTATCTCAGGGTTGGGGACATACAAGCGAGTCTTTGCCGTTTTTACTTTATATGTCTCTGTATTTTAAAATTGGTTGCCATAAGTAAGTTATCTTTTCTATATAAAAACATTATTATAGCATGAAAATCACAAATGATGTACCCCAGGGAGAATATTGAAAAATTGTCCACACATCACATGGGGTCTCTTTTGTGAAGACCCACAGGAGAAATTTCTGCTCCAGCCTCAATCCCCTGGTACCTGTGGTTCATCTGAGTTACCAGTTTGCTTTTATCTTATGAATATTGGACATTTAGGTAACTGATCATTTCTTCCTTTGCTGTGGAAATTGGAATCCGAGTGAAATTGGAGACAGTGTACAGGGTCACTTGATAGCCCATACCTCTATCTTCATATTGTTCTACCCACCTTTGCTTTCCCTCTAGCACATTCCTTCCTTCATTTTAGTTTTAACCAATTGGTTATATGTATCCCAATAGCCGCCTGTGATCCATTTTGGGGGATGAGGTGGAAATAGGAAAAAATATTCACCAGTGATTTCTATTTTAACAGGAATCTGGGAAGGACAACAGTCTCAACAATGAATAGACTGCTCATCATGACCAACAACAGATGACTTGCCATTTCATTTACTAAGGTAAGGAAATATAGTCTATATTTTTAATAAACTCCAACTGACTCATTATATAGCCTTTACTTCTTTTATTTTATGCTTATTTACAGATATTCTAAATCATATATCTAGTTGATGACCTTTAACTTTAACATTATCAAATTTAAAATAAGCAACAAACAAATAGAAACAGGAAATTTTGTGAATGTCAGTATGCCTAAAGGAGCAGAACCCAGGACGTATGCTCTCTGCTGTTAATTATTGTGTGAGGTTAAATTTTTGAATAGCATTAGTATTTTTCTTGTTTTTAATTATAGCAGTACTCACTGTAGATCACTTAGAAAATACAGCATATATAAAATGAAAACCCAAAGCATTCCTAATCCTGTCATCAGCAGATATGACCAGTATTTCTATAAATTTTCTTTCTCCTTCCTTTTATTTGTTTGTTTGTTTTTAGAGAGAGAGAAAGAGGGATAAACAGACAGGAAGGGAGAGAGATAAGAAGCATCAACTCATAGTTGCAGACCTTAGTTGTTCATTGATTGCTTTCACATATGTGCCTTGACAGGGGGGCTCCCAGCTGAGTCAGTGATCGCTTGCTAAAGCCAGCAACATTGGGCTTCAAGCCAGTGACCTTTGGGCTCAAGCCAGCAGCCATAGGGTCATGTCTATGATCTCATGCTCAAGCCAGTGACCCCATACTCAAGCTGGTGAGCCCACACTCAAACCGGATAAGCCTGTGCTCAAGCCAGTGACCTCGGAGTTTCAAACCAGGGACCTCAGCATCCCAGGCTGTTGCTCTATCCATTGAATCACTGCCTGGTTGGGCTCTCCTTTTTATATGTACATATGTATATATGATTATAATGTTTTTGAAAACAATGTTTTTAATCTACGCTTACCTCGGCTTTCATAATTATCAGTGATGTACTTAACTAGTACAGAAACATAGCAAGTCTTGGAACGAAGAGTAATTACCACTGTAACCATTTTAATAGCTATTTGCAGTTTAGCAGGACGTCCTAAACATCTCATTTGCCTCTCCTACATGGATGTCCTGGTTCATAGATTTATGTGAATTCAGGTGACATTTCATGACCTCCCTTTATTATTATCTGTTTTGTGCTGATTAAAGGGAATTTTAAAAAATATTTTATTTTTTTATTTTAGATAGAGAAGAGAGAGAGAGAGAGAGAGAGAGAAAGGGAGGGAAGGGGGAGCAGGAAGAATCAATTCATAGTAGTTGCTTCTCATATGTGCCTTGACCAGGCAAGCCCGGGGTTTTGAACCACAACTTCAGCATTCCAGGTCTATGCTTTATCCACTGTGCCACCACAGGTCAGGTGAATTGTTTTTTTGAAAACATAAGTTTACCCATTTCTCTCCTCCTCTTCCTTACTGTCCAGTCAGGGGTGATTTACAAAATCAATAAAACAGATAATTTCATCATCTGTCCTTCATTTATACCAATTAGTCAACTTCTCATTGTGGTTGTTTTTTCAAGCAACTTTCAGAGTTGTTCTTGAAGTTTTTTGGTTCTAAAAGCTGCCAAATCTTAGAAGTGAAATTACTGAAAGAAAAATTTTACTCTATTTTTAATTATCATTAGTACAAACTAAATTGGAAACACAAATATACCCTAATATGGAAATGAGCTAAAGCTTTGTACAGACAAATCACTAAAGAAATATAAAGAAACAAACATGACGAAAAAGTTCATCCTTACTATTAAGTATATAAATGCAAAATAAAATGATATTTTTGCTCAAAGTTAAATTGGCAAAGTGTTTTGTTTAATTTTAAATGAAAATATTTGATGCTGTAGTATAAAGTAACTATATTTTACTCAGTAGTTATTGTTGTAGGAATCGACAGCAGCTCTAATTAGACATGCTGTTGGTTTAAGAACACAGAGTAGCTTTATTTTTAATAGAAAAATAGGATGCATTCCTAATGTCCATTAATAAATTTTGAATTATAAAAATTTATATTATTATTCAGATATTAGAAATTATTTCTGATTAATATTTAATGACGCAGAAAATGTTTATGATATAAAGGTAAATGAAAAGGGCAAATACAAAATTGCATATAATACATGATTCCAATTTTGTTAAAAACACATTTGGAAAAGATCAAATGGTGAAATAGCCAAATATTAGCAATTATTATTCCTGGATAGTTGGATGAAAAGTGATAGTTTTATCTTCTACTTTATGTTTTTTCAAATATAATACATGTGCTACTTTTCTTAGGATAAAAACAAATATTACCTTTAAAATTCTAAACCTAAAATTAATTAAAATTTTTTTCCTTCTTATTGAATTTTTTGAGGTGACACTAGTTAATATAATTACATAGGTTTCAGGTTCACAATTCTACAACACATCTCTCTGTATTGTGTGTACAACACTGCATTGTGTGTTCACTACCCCAAGTCAAGACTGAATAATCATATATTTGATTTAAATAATCAAGGAGCCCTTCTCATATTTTTTGAAATTTAATTCCAAATTAATTTGCAGATAGTTTGAGAGCAGTTATCTCAGAAAAATAAAAATGTGGCATATTCAGTAACAATTTACATTTTAAAAAATGGTTTAAATCCTTCATGGAGGTTTATACTGAAACACCTATAGTCTAAAAGTCTTTTTCATTTTTGGAGAAAGTTGTAAGGAGGTTAATATCACCATTTATCCCATGCCAACTATGCAATGTTGCCGTGCCACTGGTGCCTTTCAGAGTATCCAGCATATGACATGTGATAATGTCCAGCTCCTCAGTGATGCCTTAATCACCTTCCTTCAAGGGGTCAGCTCTCTCTCCGAGCACAGAATACTCAGACAGATGGAATCAGATGCTACCTACATTGATCTAATGGCATCTTCTTATCTTCCTTATCAATTTATTTATTCATTTATTCTACAAATATTTATTAAGCACCTATTTGGTGTAAGGTACAGTTTAAGTGTTTGAGGTACATTAGTGAACAAACAGATTTAAATTCCTGTTTTTGTGGATTTTAAATTTTTCAGAAGGAGATGGACCCAAACTAACAAAAATTCACTATAATAAATAAGTAAACTCTACAGTATGTTAGACCCAGAATTAAGAAAAAAGAAGGTGAATTAAGGGGTTCAGGAGTATAGGGGCAGGGAGGAGCAGGTTGCAGTTTAAAATAGGATGGTCAAGCTGAGTTTCAGACAGAAGTCGACATTTGAGCCAAGACCTGAAGAAGCTAAGCAGAGGGTAATACATGTCTGTTTATGCTTGACTATTCGGGCAGAGGGACAGCCAAAGAGAAGCCTTAATGCAGCAGTATTCTGGTGTGTTTGAGGAATAACAACAACAACAAAAAAAACCTGAAGCAGAGGGAGTGATGGGGGAGTAATTCAGAAGAGCTGAGCTCAGAGAAGGGATAGGAAGAGGATGGGCAAATCAGATAAGGCCTCATAGGCTGTTGTCAGGACTTTGGCTCTTACTCTGGGTGAAATGGGACCCTGACCGTGATATTATAAAACCTTTCAGATAGCCCAATTCCACTAATATGTTATTCTGAACTCACCAAATTATTATGAAAAGACTAGAAAAATTATTCTTTAAATGAATTAAGCAGATACAACAAGGGAAGCAGTAGGGTGTGTAACATCCGTCCTTGAAAACTTTATATTCTAATATGCAGAATGAATGGACACAAACAGAATTGAAAATTTATGTAAGAGGGCCCAGGGCCTCCAAAAAGAAGTTTATGTAAGAGAATGCTTTCATTGGTGAGCAATGGTAGATTGGTCCGATGAGGTTGACTTGTTATGGTGCATTCTTTCATTCTCTTGAATGGCTTTTACACAAGATCGTGGCAGTGTGAGTAAACTCAGCCCCATTTAGTGCCATGCAGAGAAGTGGCTGGCCAATTCTTAGGGTTTGCACACACTATGTGAAGCCTAAGATTTAAAATGTGATTTAATGGCTAATGAGAAAGAATTTTTACTCTTCCTTGGTGCGTAGAATGCTCTTTCTGCGATTTAAGATAGACTCTTAAATATCATGCGTCCCAAATTATGTAGTATTCTTGCTTTAAAAATTACATAAGTAACTAGTTTTAAAAATTCAAAAGAATTTAAATATAAATGCAAAAATCTTATCATTCAAAACTGGGAAAAATATATGTTTAAACATCTGATATCCCCCGATGGAAAAATATAGTTTTTAAAGCATTGGAAGAGCTTGACCAGGCAGTGTCGCAGTGGATAGAGCATCGGACTGGGATGTGGAAGGATCCAGGTTCGAGACCCCAAGGTCGCCAGCTTAAGCATGGGCTCATCTGATTTGAGCAAAAAGCTCACCAGGTCAGACACAAGGTCACTGGCTTGAGCAAGGGGTTACTCGGTCTGCTGAAGGCCCACGGTCAAGGCACATATGAGAAAGCAATCAATGAACAACTAAGGTGTCCAAACTAAAAACTGATGATTGATGCTTCTCATCTCTCTCCATTCCTGTCTGTCTGTCCCTATCTATCCCTCTCTCTGACTCTCACTTTGTCTCTGTAGAAAAAAATAATAATAATAATAACAATAAAACAAATTTAAAGACAGCAGCAAGTAAAATATTCATGTACATGGAAACAGTTTAATAATCTTACTACATAAAAGTCAATAAGGAAACAACTACCATCAATAACCATAATAGGTAAAAATCAATAGCTAAAACACTAAGACCCTTACTAGATAAATGGACAAGACAATAGAAATTTCTAAAGAACTACGAAGAGCTAAAAAAAATATATGCAAACAATGTTAGCCTTCACTAATAATTTTCAAAGATGCAAATTAAAATTAGGAGATGCTCTTTACACCTGTCAAATTATAAAATATAATTAAAATGATAATAGGGATTACTAAGCATGTAATGAAAGCAGCTCCCATCCACTGCTGTCAGAATAAATGGGTATATTCTTCTTGGAAAGAAATTTAGCAGTATGTAGCAAGAACTTTCTATTTTTTAATAGCTTAATATTTCTAGGAATCTAGTCCAAGAAAATAGTGAAGCTGGACAAAGACAGCAGCATAAAATAATTATTTATAGAGGCAAAATCCTTGGACCACGTCAACTCTCCTTTAATAACACACGATTGTGTTTATACATTGGTATCTTACAACTAGTAAAAATTGTATTCTTACAATGATATTTTTATAATCAAATGGTGAAATGGTTATCACATAAATGTTCAGTGAAAAATACTAGGGAAGTATTTAAATATCTTAATATTTTTAATATGAAAGTGCATGGAGCAAAAGGTGGCAAGAAATGGTGGAGTTGCCCAAGGGTGGTAGAATTGAGTAATTTTGTCTTCTGATTCTTATTTTTTGGTACTTTCCAGATATTTTTATAGGAAGTTTCTCTAACCAGAAGAAGAAAAATTTAAAGGCTTTGTACAAAGAAACTTATATACATGATATGGGCTTGGATTTCTTCCATATCATCTTTCTTGTGGAGTAAAGTATACAGCCAACATGATTTACAAGTAAAAATTTATTTTGGAAAGATTGAGGACCACTGATATTTTTTTTAAAAATATTCTAAGAAAGCTCTTCCTTTCTTGGAGACAACAGCAATAAAAACAAAAATAGATTCTCTTGTTAACAATATTTTTAGCATACTGTAGTTCAGAGTGGTGTTGTAAATTCAAATGGGGACATTTTTCTCTTGTAGATGTCGTCTGCTGCTGAGAATGGAGATGCAGCACCTGGAAAACAAAACGAAGAAAAAACCTATAAAAAGGTAAGTGAGTATTTTATTCTCTTTCGTCAGTTCAGAAAGAGGAACACTTGTATTGCTTGGAATGTTACTATTGTTTTAGGTTCTTGTATGTAAGTTACTACCTTAGTTTCCTATTGCTGCTGTGCCAAATTCCACAAACTCGGTGGTTTATACAACACAAACGTATCATCTCATGGTTCTATGGATCACAAATCTGGCATGGGTTTCAGTGTCAGCAGAACTGCTTTCCTTTCTGGGAGCTGCTGGGGGAAGAATCCATATTCTTGTCTTTTCCAGCTTTTCCAGGCTGCTTGCATTCCCTGTAACATTATTCCATTCCAGTTTCAAAGCCAGAAAATGGTGGTCTTTCCCAGGCTATCTTACCCTGAAACTTTTAAAGAACCCTTGTGATCACTCTGAGCCCTCCTGGATAATCCAGGATAATCCCTTTATTTTAAAGTCAGTTGATTAGCGACCTTAATTTCCTCTGCAACCTTAACTCCTTGTTGCCCTGTAACATAACATAGTCACATGTCCCAAGGATTAGGACATGGACCTCTGTGGCAGGCCATTGTCCTGCCTGCGTATCACAGTTACTATGATACAGAATGTTAATAGGAGGTAGTTATTTGAGGATCCTTCTTGCTCCAAAAGGAAGGCCCTTCCATGTGTCAGTGTTCTGCATTCGGGATGGGAATCTTTTCATTGACTCAGTACTTTCCACCAAAATTTTGAACATTTGCTACCTCTAGATTTGAATAAAAAAAGAAATTCGAGATGAAATCTTTCCCACCCCTTTCTAAGCCTCTCAGATTTCATGTTTGCAGCCCACTTCATAAAAATTTCTTTCCAGACTTCCCACCCTACATTACCTTACCATTCCCTAACTTTGATAAACTTTGGCTCCTAGCAATCAATTCAGTGTTCAGAATATGCATTCCCAAGCATCACTACACCTGATTTTAAATTGACTATGCACTTTAGCTTTTAAAAATACCTTGTCTTCCTTTCTTCTTGGGAGTAGGAGTCTTATGTATTGAAGGTTTATTATATCTTAACTTTTCCTTTTGCATTTTATTCTTTAACAGATAGCTAGCTAGCAGTTTTGTCATGAAGTACATTAGCCATTTGATCTGTCCAAATGTTCAAGTTGTGGAACTAACATGATGTTTCCTGTTATATTCTCATATAGGAAAATATGCCCTTTTTCCTTGTACATCTTGTCTTCTGGCTTTTCTACTCAGACTTAGAAATATAACCAGTGAGGTTGCCATTCCAAGTGATAATGTGCTTGGGGAAGAGTCAGGTTAAGATTCAAGCATTCAGAAGTAGATAGTATGTTATAAAACGCATGCATCTGGCCAAAAGCAACAATACACAGGTAGAAAACCTAATCCTTTCTCATTTTCTCAAGACTGCTTAAAAATTCAGTCAAGAATGAGACCAATGTAGAGATGGTCAAATTGCCAGCCTATTATTACTTCAGATCCATTCCAATCAGATCAAATGCAGTGTGATTCTTTATTTTAAATTTTTAAATTAATTTTTTAATTGATATAAGTTAGACCAAGAGGAACATCGATTTGTTGTTCCACTTATTTATGCATTCATTAGTTGATTTTTATATGTACCCTGACCAGGGATTAAACCCACAACCTTGGTGTATTGGGACAATGCTCTGAGCAACTGAGCTCCATGGCCAGGGCGTGCACTACAATTCTGCCTTACAGGAGCTCTTTAGTGATGCACAAGTCATAGAGTATGCCCATGACATCTTAGAGTTTGCTAAGTGTGCCCTACCCAAGATTCAATAAAGTTTTTAATAACATTAAAGGTATGATTTTATGATTAATGTCTCTAAAGCAGTGGTTCTTAACCTGGGTTCTATCGAACCCTAGGGGTTCGATGAGTCGGTCTCGGGTTCGGAAAAGCCTCTGCCACGGAGGTAAAGACACACTTTGTAAAGTCGTGATGACACGCCCCGCTTGGCCATCACTTGCTGCAGAGGATCACGTTACATTGCTTGGCCAACCAGTGCTGTGGGGAATTTAGTGCACGCAGTAGTCAACGGCTGTCGTAGTTGTACGTCGTGTGGTTTCTTTCTTAATATTTTAATTCAGTGGTTCTTAACCTGGGTTCTATCGAACCCTAGGGGTTCGATGAGTCGGTCTTAGGGGTTCGGAGAAGCCTCTGCCGCGGAGGCCAGAATAAAGTAATACCGTAATTTGTTGTGAGTTCATGCACTTTGTTGGTTTTGTTCTTTGAGCAAGGTGATGTTCATGCACGGCGCATTTTGTGCACCAGTAAAAAAACATATACCTATGTCTTGAATTTGGAAAAAAAAAATCATTTTATTTATCACTACAGAAGGGTTCGGTGAATTCACATATGAAACTGGTGGGTTCGGTACCTCAAAAATGGTTAAGAACCACTGCTCTAAAGGATATTTGACCCAGCAATGTTGGAAAAGTTATAAAACTAAAATTCATATTCTAAGAGAACAAATAATTGCATTAAGGAGGAGAAGATGAAAGAAATTTAAGAGGATAAAAGAAAATACCTATATTTTTTAATGTGTGATGGCATAGGGATGCTTTTGATATTCTCTGCTCTTAAAACGAATGTAAGCGAAGGAGAAGGAGGTATGCAGACTCCGTAAGAAAAGCAGGAGAAAGACAGCACAGTGCCTAAGACTTGAGTCCTCAGTACACGTGGTGTTGATGTGCACAGCAAGAAGGGGTCACTTAGAGAAAATATTGCTTTACTGACAGGTGAAAGCCCAGCGGAATTATTCAACTTAATTCTTCTCAATTAAGCAAAAAGATCCTGAAAGTGGTGGTGGTCATGGTGGAGTTAGAAGAGGTGATAAGAGTCACGTTAACTATTGCAAATATGTTTGTCCCTCAGCCCAGATGAACCCTTTCCTAGATGAAAGAACTTGAAGCTAGAATAGGGAAACCACTGAATGTGAGCTTTGAGAAATCACAAGAATGGAAAAGTTGTCAAATGGCAGGAGATAAGCAAATATCATGCCTATTTTCAGAAATGAGGAAATGGTACATACTGGCAACCAGATGTAAGTGAGACTATTTTTCGGCCTAATTTGAGCTTGGATTAATAAACATATGGTTTATGTACACTGAGAGAAGAAACATGTCTTCCACAAACCTGCAGAGAGTTTCATAATGATATAGTTTGTCAAATTAACTCCACTTCCTATTATGAAAAAGTCATTAAATTAATTTTTGATAAGGATGCTTAGGTTTTATGAATATTGATTTAAAGACACCTGGAAGATTCTTGTGGCATCCTTTCAGTCAAGGCTGAGAAATATGGATTAAAAATGATGATTAGTGATGCTCCCGAAGAATGGCAGTTTTACTTCCTGTTGACTCAGTGCCTACCAACCCGATGCACAAGTTGACCCTGTGTAGCTTATCAGGTTTTATCCATTGACCTTAACAAAAGCATAAAAGCTATGCTTTCCAAATATGCAAATGACAGAAAACTAGGAATGGTATCTCACAGACTGAATGAGTGTCATCTAGGCCACCAACCATTTCATTAACTATTGTTTCTTTTACAAATACCTTAAAGTCAAAATATTTTTCTCAGTCCTGAAACCATGACTATGGGAGGTGCACCATTTTAATAACAAGCTTTGCTGACCCAATTGTTTTTTTGCCTGTGGCTGAAGCCAATCTTTAGGCTCCAGGTTAAGAAATCCCCCACTCAATCTACTATGCTAGGCATTGAGAAGGATGGCAAAGGATTTTCAGAGGAGCTCACAGCTGAGTGGGAAAGGGAAGGCATGAAAACAGTTTAAGGGCACCATAGTCTCTAATAAAATGTCCAATAGGGGAGAACTGTCTGTGGTTTGGTGTTAACGAGCAGGCTTAGGCTCTCTGCATCAATCCCCAGATTCACTCGGTAGCTGCCAGCAATACTCGGTATCACCACGAGTGCTATGATTTCCCTATGGTGTTAGGGAACACTCAGTGTTCATGGAACAATGTTATGCACTCTGAGTCTTGATTGTTTGTTTGCATATGATTATTAGGTTGACCGCTTCTTGTTCTTCCAGTTGCCCATTTTTCTAATTTATTATTAGTTCCAGTATCAGGAAGAAGAGCTGAAGTCAGTTGGTGAGGTTAATGTCTCCCATTAATGACTATAATGAGAATTTTATTTTAGCTCTTAAACCAAGCATGTTGCCCAGTGAGACAGACATTAAGGGCTTCCTGGCTGTGTTTACAGAGTGTAGTCATTTCTATTCTCAGTTCACTTATTGTCTTCCATAAGGGTTATAACGCAAAAGCCTCCAGGGCCAGGCAGATAACAGGGGAGTGAAATAAGTAGGCAGAAAGTGGTAAACAGGAAAGTACAGCCTGAAAGGAGGGCAGGTGGCACTCAGCTCCCGTGGATAGAGCTACATGGGAGTGCTCACTCAGGATTGCCAGATTTGGGGAAAACCAAAAATGTGGATTCTGATGTGAAACATATCCATTTTTAAAGGTTGACAACTAATTAAAAAAAATTTTTTTAAATATACTCTGGACCAAACAACACACTATCAATTATCTCTGGCCCTCAGGCAGGGGCCAGTTTGCAACTTCCGCAATGCTCGGGTAGAGACATGAGATAGAAGGGTAAGATGCAAAAGAAATGTATGTAAGATCTGGTCTCTGCTTCCTGTGACCATGCAGCTTATTTAAGAGAAAAAATATGTGCCCACGTGAAAATATTAAATAATGACTCACACTGATATTAAGTGCCAAGACAAATGGCATTCCACTTAATCCTCTTGCAAGTCCTGACGAATGTGGAGCTCATGACAGTCTTCCAGGGAAAAGTCCCAATGCTAATAAATGAGCAGTTTGCTTGGGGGAAAAAAGGAGAGAAAAGTTCTGCTTGTTAGCGGATCATTTTTCTGGGATAACAGTCTCATAGATGGCTCATTGCTTTTTGTCATAGCAGAAATATCTCACTCCTTAGGTGGCCGCATTGATTTACCTCCTCATTTGTCTCAGAGACAGGGAATGTTGCAGAGTCACAGAGTCAGGGATGAACCTGCTTTGTGAGTGGGACAGGAGAGCCTGGCCTAGACACAGCTGAGTGTCAGTGTTTGGGGGAGGTAGCAGGCAATTTTGGAAGTATGGACTGCCTTTAAATAGCAGCTAGCCTTGGGTGCTACTCTGAGGAGTTTGGACTTTCTGTTCCAGGCCAGCACCGTCCATGAGCACTTCCTGCAGTGATGGAAATGTTCTGTAATCTGCACTAATATAGTCATCACAAACTGCATGGGGTTCTCAGTTATTTGAAATGTGGTCAGTGTGTCTGAGGAATAAATTTTTCATTTTAAAATTAGTTCAATTTAAATAAGCATATGTAGCTAATGGCTAATCACATTGGACAGCACGATTCTCAGCAGTGAGGTTGCAGGACCCTGGCCTGGAGATCAGTGACACAATGAAATAGCAGCCCAAACAACAATGAAGACTGACTTGAAACTTTCCGATCTGTTTAATGGCCAGAAAATTTTTGCCATTGTTAGAACTAAAGAAGTTTTAGCAAGAGATTTTCTTTTTAACAAGATGATAAACTTAAAAGAAAGCAGAAGACAGCATATCAGTTCACTTTAAGAATGGTTTCATCTCAGGTAAAATACCACTGCCGGAGATCTGTTTTCTCTATTTTGTATATGAAGAAATTGTCCACCCCACCCCCACCGTTCTAAAACAAACAGATGTCAGCGTGGTTCAGTGACTTATCCCAGGTCACCCAACTAGGATGGACATTCAGAGGATATTGTCAGGGAGATGATTAAAGTCTTCAGCCATATGATGTTCTACTTTTGTCCATCAGAATTGATTAGTGTTTTCCAACCACCTGGACATGGACTGGCATGGGAGATATTTATCACCACTATTTGAGTTTCTTGCTCTGCCACCTCTCCACCTGGAAGTTGTCATTGCAGGTTTCTTGCCTCTTGCTCTACTTCTTTTCCATTCGGGGCCTGCCCATGGTAGGCCTCCAGTGAGAGATTCAGGTTGTGATGACTATCACAGGCTGCCTGCCTTGGGTGTGGAGGTAGCCCACCTTTGGCACCAATACCCCAACCTCGGGTGTGCCAATAATCTCTTTAACCAATTTCCACCATGACAGGCACACTGATGACAGCACTCAGAATGCTCTAGTAGGAAACTGACCAGACTCGGCCACAAACAGGGTCCTTGACCCAAGTTTCCCAGTTTTTTACCATCTTGTTTTGTTTTATCTTTTAAGACTCTGGTTGTCATTTAATTCCAGTGTTTTAGCCAGTTCCCCTATCAGGGAAGGCAAGCATTGATGAGGAAGGAGGTAATAAGCCGCCCCTGACCACATTGCAAAGAAAGGTGTCTTTTATGACTTTTTAAATATGAGTGGGGTAATGAGATACTTTGATCAAAGAGAAAGCATTTACTTAAATACAAACTTCTTGAATAAATTATCTCTGGGAAGATACATAGGCAACTGGTGACATTGACTGCCTGTGGGGAGAAGCAGGTGGTGGGAATCTTGAGTTGAGAGAAACTTTTCTGTATTCACCGTTAATGCATATTTAATTTTGAATCATGCAGCTGTTTTGCCTATTCCAAAATGGAATGGGTAACATTTTAAGATGAGGAGTGGATAGCTGGCATATATCTCAAGCCCTGACTGCCATTCCTTTCCTTCAGAGTCTAGAAAGCCACCAGTTCCATGGAACTAGACACTGCTTTCTGCCCTGGTAGAGCTATACTCTGTAACTTAACCGACACATCTGTGACTTTGTGTTGAGTAGCAATTGTCATAACTAATAACCACATTGGTCTCTAGGAAGAATGGTTCCTGGACACGCCAATGTTATTCCTAATTCTCTTTAATCCAAAACACCTTGACTAACCTAGTGTTTCTAAACCAGCACAACTTTGCTTCCTCAGGGAACACTTAGCAATGTCTGGAGACATTGTTGATTGTCGCAATTGGGGGAGGGGAGCAGGTGTGATTGGCATTTAGGATGTAAAGGCCGGTGAAGCTGTATTCTACAATGCACAGAACCCACAGCAAAGAATTATCAAAATACTAGTAACTGCAAAGCTGCAAAACCTTGTCCAAACCAAAAACTACCCTTTTAAGTGTAGGGCAGATGTAAGTCCAGCTCATATAGATATTCAATGTAGTATAACAATAATCTGATTAGATTTAAAAGCATGTATAATTACATACTTTTACCATCCACACTTCTCTTCTGATCTTCCCTCCAAGCCCCTCATTTTCCATGTAGGATCACTATGCTTCTATCTTCTTCCTCGTTAAGTTCTAAAGCAGGCAATTTCAAATCTGCCTTTATGATTTGTAAGCAAGACTTTGAAGGTAATTAAGCAAAAAAACATTGGCAGCTTGAAATAATAGAAGCCAACCCTGCTGTCAGTGTGTGCCCTGAATCACTCATTTCTAGTGACTTCTTTTAGCATTCACTTTGGAGAGAGCATATTTGTATGTTAAGCCATCGAAGGTCCCTATACCTCTGCATTGTGGTTAACTATGGATTGTCCATCTTTCAGCCCCAGATTCCAGTGAGCATCGCATTGCTGTCCCTAGAACACTCACTCTAGGAGAAAAATTCTACAGACCAAACTTGTTTTTCAGCCTCTTTCCAGGGCAACAACCAACGCATTGTTGAATTTGGTTTTAATGGCAGGCTGGCGGCCTGAGGTTTTCTGTTTCTGCAGCTAGTTAGGCCGCCTGAGCTGGAGTTCCTGCTCTCAGACACAACATCGCTTTTGTTTTTAAATTAAGAGCTTAATATACCCAGACAATCTGCATGTTTTCCTGTGAAGCTTGACCAAAATGGTTCTGACCTGACCAGCAGGCTCCTTCTCCCAAGGCCTGTGGCTTGTCCATATTTACCACTCTCCATCCCACCCCCTTTCCTTCAGGATTCTTAATAGAAATTTTTAAAGGTGACTTTTCAGAAGTTGCTTAAGAACATAGAAATTTAAAATTAGTAAAAATTATAGCATTCTCTATTTGAAATTCTGCAAAGGATCAGCAATGTAAATTATGTTCTAGTCTTATATCTACTTTCAACTTCCCCCAGATAGTACATCTGTGTTTCCTGGCCTGTTCTGTTCACTGTTGGTGGGTCCTGTGTCTGCGACTTTAATTATTCCATGAAAGGAAGATAAGACAGCCCAGTCTTTGGTGTGGAAGCCATTGCACCTGAGACATTCAGCACATCATTAAGTAGAGAAGTAAAAGAAAGTGGTCGTAGTCTCTAGGGACTATAAAATTAAAATTCTCAGTCCTCCTATGTCTTTTTTTTTGCCCAGTGTACACCTAGACACCCAGAAACACAAACTGGGTTCAATTATAAGGACAATTTGTAACCATTCATAGGATCTAACTGTACTTCTCTCCCAGCAGATAGATTTTCTACTTTTATGTCAGTCTTTCTACTTACCCAAGTGCTGCTGTCTACTTTGTACTGTGGAACAGGGAGCATTTGGTTATTGAGCATAGAGCTGAAATATGGACTGTTTACGTGACATTCTAATTCTTTCAAGTGAATTTTTCATGTTGTGACTTTGTCATTTTTTTAAGGCTATGGTCAGTGCCTGGGATATAAAACATACATTTGATTATATTTTCATGCATTCATAAATTTATTCAGTTGACAAATAATTAGCTTGGCACTGTACTAGGCTGTGAAGGTAGAACAGAGGCCAAGACATAGTCCCTGCCTAAAGGTGGGATTCAAATAATTTAACAACTGGTTCTCTGCCCTAATGACTGTTTTAAGTATAAAAAATGAAATACCGAAAGGTTTATTATTTCATGCATTTAATACTTAAATAAGAACAATAAAAGAGATATACAAAACTAGAGTATGCTATCTATAAGAGTTTCAAAATATTAATGAAAAATATTAGGTAATACCTGACAAAAATAAATAAAAATGCTATTTAAGATATTTCCAATGACAGCTTGTCATGCCCTGGTAGTTTGGCACTTTTTCTCTTTACATTATATTTTTGTTTACTGAAGTAACAAATGTGAGGGAATTAAAATGTAGTATTTCATCAAAGGTATAATGAGTTTTATGAAATGAATAAATAAATATTACAAGCATAGTTCTGTCAAATTTTTTCCCTATGGACAGAATGAACATTACTATGGGCACTTAGAATACTCTGTTGTTGCACAGATAAATGTTAAAAAAGAGTAAGGAATGTAAGTTTGTGATTTCCACATTGGGCGGCTGCCTAGGCGCCCACCTTAGAGAGAACCCTTATTATAAGTGTCATTTTAACAACCAGTTCACTGAACTCAACAAAAAATTAGGTATTGGTTCTCCCAAACTGGTGCAAATTGGCTGAATCCCACTACTGTCCCTGCCCTATTAATACTTTTATTATCATGGTAGAGACAGACCAGCAAAGGTAAACGTAATAAAATAATTACTAACTTTTAAAAGTGCTCCTGAGCATCCTGACCAGGCAGTGGCACAGTAGATGACCAGGCATTGGACTGGAATGTGGAGGACCCAGGTTTGAAGCCCCAGGGTCACTGGCTTGAATGCAGGCTCATCGGCTTGAGCATGGGGTTGCTGGCTTGAGTGGGGAATCATAAACATGACCCCATGGTTGCTGGCTTGAGCCCAAAGGTCCCTGGCTTAAGGTCACTGGCTTGAGCAAGGGGTCACTTGCTCTGTTGTAGCACCTCAGTCAAGGCACATATGAGAAAGCAGTCAATGAACAACTGAGGTGCCACGAAGAATTAATGCTTCTTATCTCTCTCCCTTCTTCTTTGACCCTATCTGTCCCCCTCTTTGACTCTCTCTCTTGTCAAAAAAAAAAAAATGCTCCTAACCAGGTTGTGGTGCATCAATAGAGCATCATCAGCCTGGGATGCAGAGGACGGGTTTGATACTCCAAGGTCGCCAGCTTGAGTGCAGGCTCACCAGCTTCAGCGTGGCATCATAGACATGACCCCATGGTCACTGACTTCAGCCCAAATTTGCTGGCTTGAGCAAGGGGTCACTGGCTCGGCTGAAGCCTCTGGTCAAGGCACATAGGATAAAGCAATTAATGAACAACTAAGGTGGCACAACGAAGAATTGATGCTTTTCATCTCTCTCTCTCTTCCTGTCTGTCTGTCCCTATCTGTTCCTCTCTCTGTCTCTGTCTCTGTTGCTGTGTCTCTCTTTGTCTCTAAAAGAAAATGCAATGAATGAAGTAAACAAGGGTAAGGGTGCTGCCTTTTAACTTTTTTTTTTTTTTAAACAGGGACAGAGAGAGTCAGAGAAAAGGTTAGATAGGGACAGACAGACAGGAACAGAGAGGGGTGAGAAGCATCAATCATTAGTTTTTTGTTGCCGTTGCAACACCTTAGTTGTTCATTGATTGCTTTCTCACATGTGCCTTGACCGCGGGCCTTCAGCAGACCGAGCAACCCCTTGCTGGAGCCAGAGACCTTGGGTCGAACCTGGCGAGCTTTTGCTCAAGCCAGATGGGCCTGCGCTCAAGTTGGCGAGCTCAGGGTCTCGAACCTGGGTCCTCCGCATCCCAGTCCAACTCTCTATCCACTGCGCCACCGCCTGGTCAGGCAGCTGCCTTTTAGATAAGCTATTTGTGTTGTGGGCTCGGGCTCTCTAAGGAGGCAACACAGGGGCTGGGATTGCAAGAATGAGAAGGAGCCAGCTGACAGAGAGTGAAAGTAAGAGTATTTTGGCAGATAGAGCAGCCAAGGCCTGGAGGCAGGAAGGAGCTTGGTGGATTCAAGGAACTGAAGGAGAGGCCAATGCAATGGAGGGTACTGAGCAAGGAAGGATAAGAGCAGTATCTCTCACGTGGGGTCTGTAGACAATGCAGTCACAACTGGGGACGGGCTCAGTGCTACTGGCATCTAGTGATGAGCCCAGGAATACTGTTACACATCCTCCAATGTACAGGACAGTCTCCACTATCTGGCCTTAAATGCTAATAGTGTTCATTTGAGGAACCCTGCATTAGAGAGATAGGTAGTGGCCTAAGCTAGGATGGTGGACTAGAAAGAGGAAGCATGAAGGGAACAAATTAGAGATACATTTCAGAGTTATTATGAACTGGACTGGCTCATGGTTGCATGTGAGGGTGAGGACATGGTACAAATGATGTATGACCTTAGTGAGGATCCCAACTTGAGCACCTGAGTAGGTGTGCCCATTTATTGAGATGAAGAGGAATGGCATGGGGAAAGGTCTTTGAGGGAAATCAAGTCTTCCAATTTGGACATTATTAGTTTGACGATGTCATTGAGCCATTGAGGGAAGAATCAAGTAGATAATTAGAAGTGTGGATTTGGAACTTGGATGAGAGGTCCAGGGTTCAGATTTAGTTTGTTGAGCTGGATAGGTGAGATAGATGGAGAAGAGAGGCCCAGCACTAGAGAACATCCACATTTTGCTGCTACCTTCTAAGATCCTCCTCCAGAGAGTTGTACTGTATTCTTAAAATAAACAAAGTCAGCCAAGTCATTCCCTTATAATTTCCCATCAGCCTCCATTAACAATGGAGAAAATCTACACTCCGAATCACAGCATATGAGTCCTTTACAGTCCGTTCCCAATGGGTATGTCTTGACACATCTCCTGCCATTATCTTAAGCACACGCTTACTCCAGCCACACTGTGTTCATCCCTGTTCCTTTCTGCCTATGCCAGTCACTCCAGAATGTCTTCATTTCAGAAATAGTTCTATCATTGCCCTTTTTACCCTCCCAGGCAATGGCTATTAGTCACTCCTTCCCAGACCTCCCTTACTGCCCTGTACTTACCTCTCTTGTATTGTGGATGACTTTGTTTTGTAATAATTGTCTGCAGCAATGTCCTGGCACCTGCATACACTGTGAACAACTGGAGCGCAGACGCCTTGCCCAGTCATCTTGACATCTGTAGGGTCCCACACAGTGCCTGGCATTTAGCATTCAAGAGATGTATCACCTTTTTATTTATTTTTTATTTTGGTCTATTTGCCAAAAAGATTTTATGTTTTTTATTTTAGAGAGAGGAGAAAGAGAGAAGTGGTGGGTGGGGGGGAGGACCCAGAAGCATCAACTTGTAGTAGTTGCTTCTCGTATGTGCCTTGACTGACCAAACCTAGGGTTTCAAACTGGCGAGTTCTAGGTCACTGCTTTATCTACTGCGTCACCACAGGACCAGCTCACTTTTTTATTCTTAATTCTAAAATTGTTACAAACTTTACAGAGAGATATGCTCTCAAGCCTACCACTTTGGATCTGCATTTAGAGGTGAGATATTTTGAGGGAAGAAAGGGGGCTGGAAGGGAGTGGAATTTGTGCTTTGAATGTTCTAATTGCAAATAGAGCCCTTTGAAAGAGCTCAGTTTGACTCTTTTGGCTCTTCCTGTTTCAAAGATGGTAGTGATTATCTACATCATGGGTCTCTGTATGGCTCTTTGAAAATTGCCTATCAATGAAAGGATATGGCATCCTTAAGTCCCCTGTCTGTAGTCTACAGGCTGCTTATGATCAGCTATTGATGGAAGAACTTTGGCAACAAATTTTAAGAAGGCAGGCTTTTCCATCACGAAAGGTTCTATTCTTTCCAGATGTTGGCCCAATTAAAAGTGCCCCTAGATAGATGCCAATAATGGTTGGGTGTGGCAAGTCTGGATTTGGGATTGGTTCACAGCCCATTTCTCTAGCACAGCAGCATAGTAAACACTCATTTCTTTGTAATGTGGAAGAAACAGGATTGATGATTTTTCAGGTTTGCTGTTTCAAAGGGAGTGAGAAGGAATAATAACCTAGCACAGGGGTGCCCACACTTTTTCAGCTTGCGAGCTACTTATAAGATGACCAAGTCAAAATGATCTACCTACAATAAAAATGCAAAACATAAATTTATTTCTTCTATATTATCATTATTTAAGTTACTATTATTACTATTTAATATTGTGTATTCTTCTTTCACCTTTCTCCTTCTCAGCTCTCTTTTCAGAGGAAAGTCAATGTCATAGTTTTTATGAACAGTCCGAAAAAGCCGCTCCACATTTCCCTTCTTTGGAATAGCAATGGCACACAGACAGATGAGGCAAACACACTTAGAATATGACATAGGGAAAAAAATCCCCTCCCATTCTGTATGAAAGTGGTAGGTTTTAGGCTTCTTACTGGGACCAGCTACGGCACTCTTTTTTATACCCTTTGTTGTATTTAGTTTAAATAAATTGAAGGCTAACTATGCAGCAATGTAACTGAACAAGTTAGTGCGGTTTAACGCGCATGCATAGGGTGTCAAAAGTTCAGACGTCAGATAAATTGGCTACCCTGTATGCCAATCAAAAGACAAATGTCTTTTTAATGTCATGTGATCTACCCACACTTCCTTCGCGATCAACCAGTAGATCGCGATCGACGTATTGCGCACCCCTGACTAGCAGTTTGAAAAGTAGCTACAACCTTCCTAAAATCATGGAGGAGTGTAGAAATTAAAGCTGGACTCAGGACTTAAAGGCCGGCAGTGACAAGAGCACTGTCCTTCACACTCTTCCTTTCTCACCAGCCATTGCCTGAGGGTAGTCTGGCCAGGGCAGTCAGGCTGGCGCTGCCATTTATGAGCTCAGCCTCATGCAAGATGCTTACTGTCTGAGCATAGCAATGCTATGTGTGGTTTGAGTATTAAATCTGGAGAAGGTACTTGGAAGACAGCAGTTGGCTGTACAAATACTGTACTTAATTGCTGATGTGATTGCTGGATCATTATTCACTCCCAATAGAACTTAAGCCCCCATGACAGCAGGGATTCTGCAGACCTGGTGAAACTCAATATTTAGTGAAGGATCAGGTAGATATTCAACCTTCTCCATACTGGGACGTTGTTCAAATATGGAATTCCAAGTGGCTTTGGGATCTTGTTCTCTCTCTCTCTCTCTTTTCTTTTTCTTCTTTTCCAAGTGAGAGGAGGGGTGATAGAGAAACAAATTCCTGCATGCACGCTGACCGGGATCCATCCGGCAACCCCCATCTGATGCCAATGCTCTGCTCATTTGGGGCCATGCATGCAACAGAGCTATTTTTAGCACCTGAGGCAGAGGCTCCATGAAGCCATCTTCAGCACCTGAGGCAGAAGCTCGAACCAATCAAGCCATGGCTGAGGGAGGAGAAGAGAGAGGGAGAGTGGTGGAGAAACAGATGGTTGCTTCTCCTGGGTGCTCTGACAGGGAATTGAACCCAGGACTTCCACATGCCAGGCTGACGCTCTATCACTGAGCCAACTGGCCAGGGTTACCTTGTTCTTTCTTAATGGTAGTCCCTACTATTGAGTATTAAGGTGAAAGGTGATTTTCAAAAAGCAGTGGAATTCTGTGGTGAAAGGAAATCATAGGAAAAGTAAACATAATCAGCACCTTCCTCCCCAAAAATTATTTCCTCATTTTTAATTTAATTATTTTAAACTCAGAGACAGATCTTTTCTGCCATTTTCTTCACTTCTGTGTCCTGTGGAACATTTAATTTGGATATCACTGTAATAATATAAATTAGGGGTATCTTAAATTTATAAATATGAAGGAGATTTTGAAACATTGAAGTTGCATTTGTGAACAAAGCCAAGGATAGAGTTTTCTGAGATTCTACTTGGTAAGATGAAATCCTGTTTTTCACAGAAGTTGTCAATGTAAAACAGGTCTTAAATTTCCATTTCTTTATCAGAATTTGGGATATGCTAACTTAAGCTGCCTTAGTGATGATCTTCATATTGTTTAGTCACTCTTTTATTTTTAAGCAATTTTTTGTTCAGCATATTAGACACTTCCATTGACATATAGTTTGCTAATTTTTAAATTTGTATTTTTTTGGATCATGGTGGTCCTGAATTGTTTCAGGTGAGTTTACAGATGAATGGGAAGAAAGTACACAGTATGATTGATTGCGCTAGTCAAGGAAGGGGTTTTAAATCAGAAGCCAGGCAACCATAGGCATAGAAGCAGATGTGGTAATTCTCAGTGCGTCATCCATTGACCCTCAGAACCCCTTGACTCACAGTCTGCACAACAAGGCAGAGTCTGACCAAATCTGGGGTCCCAGACCACAGTTCTTTTACTTTCAGGCTTCTCTCCCTAGGAAGGAAAAATTCAAACTAACATTCTACTCTTGAATAAGAAGCATTACAGCCATCCACACCTTCCTGCTCAGTGGCCCAAACTCACCCTCTGCAAAGTTCTGTGAACAAAAGCCTTGGGCACCTAATGGCCCAGGACAGCATCATTGTTCTCAGCTTCCCAAGGCCCCAGAAAGCCATGTGTTCCCACTCAGTAGGTGAATCTGGGCACATTCTTGTTTTAGCAGGGAATCAACAGTGAATAAAAAGGACTTGGCCTGTAACCTCACAGAACCAAGTTAAAGGGTTGGGACATTTTGGCATGTTACTGAGTTCCTTTCAGGGGTTATTCCATTTTACACTCCTTCTGGTTGATTTAGGGGAGTGCTCGTTTTTCCAGGTCCTCACTCACACTGAGCACTATTCTTTTTAAAAGAGCCTTTGCTAGATGGATAAGTGAAAATGCCTTTTTCATTTTAATTTACATTCATTTTACTCCTAGTAAGTTTGACCATGTTTTTCAGGTGACTATTCATTCTTATGTCTTCTTTTGAGAATTATCTACAATTACCTTTTGCTGTTTTATTTGTAAGAACTTACATATCTATCATTTTTGTTGCAAATGTTTTACTGCTTTTATAAAGCCAAATTTGTTAATATTTCCCATAAGACTTTTATCTTTACTCTTATTTTTTAATTTTGCACTAGTAATGCTTTGTTTTAATTATAAGGTCTTTTCCTCTAAAAAGATTTCTCTTGTGATTTTTGTTGAAATTGTATTAAATTTATTAATAATTCAGGGCCAATTAGCATCTTTAACTATTGAGTCTTCCCTTCCAAGAATGAAATGTCTACATATGTATTCTTTTATGCTCTTCAGTAAGTTTTGATTTTCTTCAGAATTATCTACCTATTTTAGTTAAATGTATTCCAGAGTAACTTATGTGAGGGTTGTTATTGTTTGGGGATTTTTTCTAGTATAAATAAGATCCTTTTTTACTTTGCATTATATTTTTAGGTGGGCATGTGTAAGATCTTTATTCATCTGAGTTTATTTTGTAAATTGCCAACTTGATTTTTTTCAAACCATTCTACTAGGTCCATGATTAATTCTTGGATATTGTAGGTAGCAGTTATATCATTGGTAAATTATATATTTTTCTTCTTCTAACCAGTATTTTATATTTGGTTTTCTTGTCTTATTTTATTAGCTTGGTCTTCCAAAACAAATGTCTAAGAATCTTTGTGATAAAAGAACAGCCTTGTCTTGTTCATGATTTGGAAGGACAAATGGCTCCTATACTACTTCCCAGAGTACATTTTTCAGCACATACAAGTTATTAATAGATACATAAATAAAAATCCCTTGATTAAGACATTGGGAAGTGTCTCTCTAGTGCTTCTAATAGTATAATCTTGATACTTAGTTCAATAATAATTTTCCATATTAAGAAAAATTACTTTCTGATTTCACTAAAAACTTTTTTAGTGTTAATTAGACATTGACTTTTTTATATAATTAATTTTAGCAAACTGTGGGAAGACAGTTTGTGGAAAGATAGGTTTTTGAAACACTCCAAGTACTTGAAAATGGTGAAACCCTGTTTCTCATAAGATATTATTTAATTTAGATTGGGTGTCAGTTCAGATGAATAGGTTAATCATATTATTTCCTTATAGTTTGGGGCAATTTTTAGAATTTCTTCCTTTAGGCCTGCTGATCTTTCCTCCATAGAGCAGAGTAATCTGTTTGGAACTTATCCAAAGGTTTAATGCTTTTCACAAGCAATCTGGAGTAGGCAAATATTGAAATCATTCCTCCTGAGAAATTTTGCTTGGGACCAAAAAAAAAAAAAGGTGGTTTTTATTTTCTGGGGTTTGGGACTTTTTCTTTTTTTGGCCTAAAATACTTGTTCATTCACCTCAACTTTACTTTTGAATGTATATTCACATTATATTTCGGCTTTATTCATTTGTAAAATTTGGGGTATGGATGACAGTTAAAAGTCCTTTAAATTTCTTGGGTTTTTTTAAAATGTTTGTTTTGTGTGTATGTTTTATTCTATGACCCTCCCTGGCAGCAATTGTTTGATTAAGACCAGGCAGGACGCTGTGGGAGAGCAAAAGCCACAGTGACAGGTGGAGAAATGTTTTCATTTTATTTCTCATCTGTTTTAAGAGAGTCTGAGTTCATTTTTCTTTGTTGCAAAGGTGATAATATCTTGCATATTTTCCCACTCTTCTTTAAATACTCTGTGGATTAGAAACTCAAATGTTCTATGGGTTTAAAAAGATTAATCTTCTGTGGGGAAAGTGGGGAATTTTCCCCCTTTTCTGTGGTCCAAGAAAAATGAATACATCAGAAAATTATCAGAAGTCTGCCATGAGATTTTCAATCTGATAGGAAAATAAACTTAAATATTTATAAAGCATGGCACTGTGTCCTCACCACTCTTGTTCTTCAAGCCCAGGGGAGTTCTGCCACAACCAGAGTCTAGGATGTAGAAATGGTGCTGTGGAAAGAGGAGGAGAAAGGCCAGGGCTCTGTATTCCTGCTGGGACCGGCGTTGGCCATCTCTAGTCCAAAGAGGTCCTGTAGAGACCATCTCCCATCCAGAAGGCCAGATGTGTGCTCTTCGATGTCAAATCCATCACTCATTCATTTAGCAAATGGCCATCTGGAGCCTGTTTTGTGCCATACACTGGAGCCACAAACACAGTGTTTTTATTTTAGCTCAGTGCAAATTATCAGCGAGTAATACATTGGAAATAATTATGTCTAAGCATTCAATTTAAAGAAAAAGATTTTCAGTGAACAATCAGTCCCCTTGGTCTGACTTTAGTGTGTTTAAACTTATTGTGTGCTGACGGGGCAGATGTGATTTGGCCTTAACATAAAAACAACTTACTCCTAACCTCAGAGAGGTCCCAGTAGAATATCTTGTTTATAAATAGATTCATCTTTTTGGGGCTAGTGAGGCAGAGTGAAAAGGTAGACAAGACTTAAAAGTGTTGAGAGTGGTTTAAAACTGATATGCATATTAGTTTCCTATTGCTACTATTGTATAACAAATTATGGCAATTTTAGTTTCTTAAAACAACACAGATTTGCTGTCTTACAGTTCTGTAAGATAGACATTCAATACACATCTTGCCACATTAAATAAATCAAGGTGCTCCTAGGGCTTTATTCCTTTCTGGAAGATCTAGAGGCCATTTCTTTGCCTCCTTCAGCTTCTCGGGACTACTCGCATTTCTTGGTTTGTGGCCCCCTTCTTCATCTTCGAAGCCAGCATTGGCAAGTGGAGTCCTTTTCACATTGTATCTCACTCACCCTCTTTCTTTTTAAAAATTATTTATTGATTTTAGAAAGAGAAATAGTGATTTGTTGTCCTACTTATGTGTGCATTCATTGGTTGATTCTTGTATGTGCCCTGACTGGGAATCGAGTCTGCAACCTTGGTGTATTGAGACAATGCTTTAACAATTGAGCAACCCAGCCAGGGTCCTCTTTTTTTTTTTTTTTTTGTATTGATTTCAGGTATACAGTTTATATTCCTTAAATAGTGTTCCCCTCAATATTTCTAGTACCCTAGCTGGCACCAACTCTCAACCCTTTTTTGCCTCTTCTTTTTTGAACTTTTAAGGACACATATCATTATACTGGGCTCATTTGGTAATCCAAGACAATCTGGGGAGATTGTCATCTCAAATTCAGATGATTAGCAGCCTCAATTTTATCAGCAACCTTGTAAGGTAATGTTTTGCTTTTTAAGGTAACATAGTCAAAGGATTCACAGGTTTTAGAGATTATGACATGGACGTGTTTGGGGGCCATCGTTCTGTCTACCACAGTATAATTTAACAGTGTCCTCTGTTGTGTACCTAGAGGACTTTGTCATCCCTTTACTATATACTGTCAGTCTGTCTGGGACTCTCAATAGACATGTGGTATGGAGACTGTCCCATGTCAATATTTCCTTATCTTTCTTTCTTTCCTTTCCCTTTTCTGTATGACTCTCTCCCTCTGATCAATAAGTGTAACAAACACACCTCCAGGACCCAAATCTCTGTGTAATGAATTTACCTAGATAAGAGATCATTATACAAGGTATGAGCGTGAAACTGGGCTTCTGATGAAATTCCATGTGTTTGAAAAGCAAATACAGCTCATGTTTACCATAGCCACATGAAGCAGTCAACTTTTGAAGACAATTTTGAAAATCAAATTTTGAGCCAGCTCACTGCTGAAGATAGTGCAGACAAGTGTTCTTCATTTCCTGCATTATTATGCATCTCCCACAGTACCATTTGCTATTGTTAGTTCTTTAGTGTTTACAGAAGCAGGTCATGTTTATGAAGCATGCCCGGAAGAAGGAAATGATATATGGAAAATCTCTACATGGGGTATAGAGTCAACTGATCCCTAGGTTGGAATCAAGGACTATAAATATTCCGGTGACTTCATATGTACCATGGGACTGGTATTTTCCATCCTTCAGCATACAGTTTAAATAAACTTGGATGGATCTTTTCAATGGTTCTTTGAAAAGGGAACATTATCTATCTGTAGAGATTTCATCTTGGGCAAAAAATAGTAGTAAGGTCATTACCTCTGATGACAGATCGGTCCCTTTTCTTGAGAGTAATTGGATATCCTTTGTGTTTTTGCAGCTTTTCTTGATTTGAGAATAGTCACCATTACTTGAGGTGGAAATAATAGCAATGATTCATTTAGAAAGAAGGATTATGGAGTGAGTGGAACCGACATTTGTCCACATTATATTCTTAGGAACGTAGACTGTCAGAGTTTGAAATGCCTTGGATACAGCTATTCATTGACACGTGAGGAAGTAGAAGTCCGAATACAGCTTACATCTCCATGCAGGAATGTGCTGAGTGCAGGAAGCAGATCTGAGCTCAAGTTCCAAGTCTCTGGATCCTCAGTCTTTCTCAGCACACTGCACTCATCCCCGGTGCCTTTGACGGCTGCTCGGGGTGACCAGATCAAGCCATCTGCCCCAGAAATGCCCTTCAAATTGATTTCTACTTGGGCATTTCTCATGCACAGATGGTTAAAAATCTTCCTGTGCAGTTTACCCTTGAGAACTAGAGTGACATCTGCTGTGGGACACAGTAGCCCCTGTGTCTGTATATGTGCATGCATAGGCGGAAAGTGGGAAGAGTAGTCAGGCTTGTTCACACACACACACCATGCCACCTGCATTTTTAAGGATCAAAATCAGGACATAAGAGAGTGGAGTGCACTTTCCTGGGCCATCTCCATTGTTACAGTTTTTATTTTCAAATCACTTGAGTTATTGTGTTTTCCACTTAGCTTGAAACAAAATGTGAGTTAAAACAACTGTGAAAGTTTTAAGAAATTGTTCTTGACAAGCCTAAAAATATATGACATTCCATAGACATAGACAGTGTGTATGCAGACAAGGAAACAGGCATCAGTGTGGAGCATTCGCCTGTGAAAGAAGGATGATTTATCTTAGTGTATTTTAGGAGACATCTAGACTTAGATGGAACTGTGGTTCTCAACCAGGGCTACTTTTGCCCTCTCCTTTCAGGGAACGTTTGGCAATGTATAGGAGCGTTTCTGGTGTCACATTGGGAGGAAGAGGTGCTACTGTCATCTAGTGGGTAGAGGCCAGGGCTGCTGCTGAACATCCCACAGTGCACAGAACAAGCCCCACAGTAAAGAATTATCCAGTCCAAAATGTCAGTAATGCCAAGGAGAAACTCTAGCCTAAAGAAATTTATGATTTATCTGGTACTTGGCTTTAGATGGCTATTATATAGAGAGAGTTTATTAATTTAGAAACAATTTGGCATGAGGAATAGATGTAACAGGAATAGTATGTGGCTTGGGGGTGTGTCTGTAGTACAGTAGGGTATGGGAATAAGTTTGCCTAACAGTTCCAGGATGGCTCTGTGCAGCCTTTCTCAGGCCTCCATTCTTAGCAACTGGGGTTGAACATCACCTTCCCTCTGCTTGTCACATCTGTGGAGTCTGTGGTTGAGGATTTAGATGTGTTTTCTTTCTTTGGGGATCATCATATAGTTTGGATAACCAAACACAGAATTGAAGAAGATGATTCAAAATATAAAGAACTCAGAAATGCCTTACCCTTATCCATACTTTACGAAAAAGAGCCACAGCCTGACCAGGTGGTGGCGTAGTGGATAGTGCATCGGACTGGGATGCAGAGGACCCAGGTTTGAGACCCCGAGGTCTCTAGCTTGAGTACAGGTCCGTCTGGCTTGAGCAAAAGCTCACCAGCTTGGACCCAAGGTTGCTGGCTCCAGCAAGGGATGGCTCGGTCTGCTGAAGGCCCGCGGTCAAGGCACATATGAGAAAGCAATCAATGAACAACTAAGGTGTTGCAACAAAAAACTGATGATTGATGCTTCTCATCTCTCTCCGTTTCTGTCTGTCTGTCCCTATCTATCCCTCTCTCTGACTCTCTCACTGTCCCTGTAAAAAAAAAAAAAAAAAAGAGCCACAGTCAGGGAACCCTACAGCCAGTGATGAACCTCAGCATATGGAAGCCTTGGAAAAGACCACTAGAGCAGCAGTAGCTGAAGAGATCAAGGGGTCTAAGGAGGGAGGATATGGTTAGGAGGCTGCAGGAACCCTTCTGTGTACTATGTTCTGCTCAGAGACTGAGTATAATAAGGATGATTTATACTTCCTTGTTCCTTTCTGAATGTTTGAAAGAAAATTTTCATATTGTTTGGACTTACTCTCCCAAAGAAAATTTCCATATTGTTTGAAATTTCCCCACTGGTTAAATTCCAAACAAATTAAATCATGGGTTAAGATACAGGTATTTCCAATCATGCTCATTTTCTGGGACTGATAGTAGGTGGTTCCCCTCCCGTGGAAATCACACCCCTTGACCACACTAGCCTGTAAGTATTAGTAGCTGTGGTGCTCGGTGTCAGGACCATGGGCACTGTTTCCTAGCAGCCCTGGTTGATGGTGGTTGATGGAAGAGAGTGGGACTGCCTTCACTCAGTTCAGTTCACAGTGAGACACTGTTCCTCTTGGAAAAAACTATCCTCTTACCCAGCCAGGCTGTACAAATTTCTCCCAAGCTATATAGTATATACCAGGTATGTCTATTTCACAAGACACAAGATGTTTTTAATGGACCCTCCATGTAGCTACCTAAAGCCATGTATCAGATACTGATGCTGGAAGAAGAGTTAAAGGATTGTGTACTGGGACCGGCCATAGCAAAGTGGGCCTGGCAGAGAGGAAACTAAGGGTGTAGGTCAGAAGGCAGGGAGAGGCTATCAGAGGTCAAGACAAGATCAGGGATAAGCCAGGTCTTTTGTACAGCATACTTAAGGAACATGTAAGACAGAGTAACACAAAAATTTCTAGATAGAAAACTGTTTGCTATATGCATTCTGAAAGTTGGCTGCTGTGGGGCCTAAAGAGAGAGAAATGCCACATCCAAAGTAATATATCCATAGCGTCATAGAATCTTAGCATTGAGATGGTCTTTATTCATCTGATATAATCAGCTTAGTCATTTATCTAACACTGAATTGAGCACTGAGCAAGGCACTGTGGGTAGATGGCAGACAAGTTAGCATAGTTGCAGAGAGAGTGTGAGGTCAGAGGTGTGGGCTACAGAAACCTAACAGTTTCCTCAATCTGTTCCTAGGGAATGGGGAAGTAAGCACCCCTCCATTGAGCAATGGACTATGGGTCAGGCACTTTCACTTGTGGTACAAAAGCAGGTCTTCGATTAGCTGGGGCCATCAGTGACTCATGTTAGGTGGGGCCCCTGGAAAGCTGGTGTGCTGGAATCAAGCCAAGAGGTCCTAGGAAACCTGCTAACAGTGGTCACATCACCTGACAGTCCAGAGAGGTGTAAGGGTCTTCTGGTGAGCGCCAGGGGGAAGAGTCCTGAGTTGGGAGTTTATCTGTTGGTAGGTCTGACGCCAATTTTTATGACCTCAGGCAACATCAAAAGCAATTTAATAATGTTCTCTCTGAGTTCAAGAGAAAAGGACAAAGCAGCAGTAAGCAGCAGCACCTCCAGCCTCTCCCTAGCTGGTATTTCTGGAAATTGCACATGAGTGAAGCAAGGCTGCTTCCTCCTGCTTCTCTTATGAGAAATGACTGCCCTCTTCTCCTTTCTCAGTATCAGTATTACTTTAATTGTGATCCGAAGTAGGCAAAATGCAATTACTTTCTGTTGAATTTTTTAATGAATGAACTGTCTTAAAAAAATAAGGCAGAGAAAATGTTGGAATAAATATGTTAAACTTTAGACAGCAAGTGATTTGTACTTAATAATCACATACTGTATACTGAAAAAGAAATGAAATAAGAAAGTAGACTTAAAGAATTTTTAATGTGGAAGAAATTTCGGCAATGAAATGCCCTCATTTCATAGCAGAGGAAACTGTGACCCAGTGATATCATGTGACTTTCTCAGAGTCTCTCAGCCCCCTGGAATCAGAAGGGGGCTGAGATTTTTATGCTATTTTTATGCTATTATGAGATTTTATGCTATTTTATGCAAACTCAAATTTCTATGTTATTTTTGATCCCAAATGTCTGTTTATATAGCAAATGAATATGCAGGGGAGTTTAAGTAATGAGGGTAATAGTCATTGTCTGTGAATGCTTTTGTTTCTCTTTTTCTACTGTTGGTCGAAAACTGGCTGGTGGCAGAGCTGGTAGCCTCCATTCAAGTTTCTTTCCACTTGTGTGCTGACCTTGTCACCTGTCCTCTCCCCCAGCACCCAGCTCTAGTGGCAAGAGGAGGGAGAGAGCCTGGGACAGTAAGATGACAGCATGGTGCCGAGGGATGAACCCGGGAGAAGCTTCTCCTGCGAGCCAGAGCTGAGGAGCATGCAGAAGTGTGTTAGGCAGGCAGAGCACCCCTCCTTAATGCTTCTCAGGGATACAGGGGTGGGCACTAGACCCTGCCAGTCTATCACATTTGCCTTGGTGACTGACAGTCCCCTGGCCAGAGACTCCTCTTGTCCTTACCTATTTGCAGCCTGGGTGTCCAGTTGGGTTTTGCTAGTGCTTCTATTCCAAAGACTGCATATTTTCCTAGCAGAAGTGCTGATCCTCACCTCTGAGACCAGGAAAACCCACAGTGATCTGAAAAGCAATGAGGGAGAGATCTAGAAGGCAAGGGAGGAAATGCCATCAGACATGGGGTGAGAGAGCTGCCTGCAGATTAGAGAGTCCTGAGCACCTAAAATGGCTGGTGTTTTGCTTTGTTCAAATATACAGGGTTCTCAAACAGAGGATTTTAGAAACTATCCCAAGGTTCTAAAAGTGTGCAGGGAAAAACATCACATGTTGAATGCAATGTAATCATAGGTCTTGAAGATTAGAGGTTACATGAACAAAGAATGCTTAATCCAAACTTAAAAGTGTGCATAATATTTAAAATTATTTTTCTAGTTTTGATGCTTTACCCTAGTTATAGGGATTCTTGAAAAATATGTAAATTGTCTGATATCAGCCTGTACATTTTTAGGAAAGTTCCTTTTGATAGTCTTTTTGGGAAAATGACTCAGATGAATCTTTCAAATCTGCAATCTATCTGAATCAGTTTCTTTATCTGTAAAATGGAGGTAATAAGGTTATGATAAGAAACCAATAATGCAAATAACTTGAGCAGACACATAATAAGCATTTAAAACAACGACAACAGAATTCAGGGCATTATTATGTAAATATATAAGTACAAAAATGTATTTCACAAATGAAACTATTACATTCAAGCCTTTAGATGCTTAAAACCAGTCCTTTTGCATTCAGGAAACACCTAAATTCCAAAATTTAAAGCCCCTTCAGAAAAATACTGGCATTAGCATTTTAGATCTTTTTGTCTAAAACTTTTGTTTTTCTGTGGCTTTCCAGAAGTATGGCCAGAACTATCAGGCAAGTAGAAATAATACAGTTATTATTACATCCATTGGTTTTATTCTATTAAGTGTTTAGGGCTTGCATGCAGAACAGTGACTGAAGGTTGGAAAACAGCACCTCAGTAGAAAATAATTTCATTACACTGAGGAACAAAATTTTTGTTGCATCCACAAAAACACTTGTTATTTTAATAGTTACATAGTTGGTATGTACCACAACTGTTTTAATAGCTCTCTTATTGGTAGACATTAGGGTTGTTATTCTCTTTTTAATCACAAATTATGCTGTAATGAACATCCTTGCTTGTATATCCTTACACACTTATTTTCTTGTGTATTTCTGCAGCACAGATTCCTAGGAAAAAAATATTCCTGAGCTTAAGGTACAGACTTTATGCTTTTGATAAATATTGCCAAAATACATTCTAAAAGAGATTTCATCAATTTATATACTCAGCTAAAGAGTAGAAGAATCCATCTGGCATCAAACACTCACAACACACTGGTATCATTAATATTGTTGATTTTTCCTAATCTTGTTACTTTAGTTCCCATTTTCCTGATCTCGGGCGAGGGAGATCCTCTTTGCATGTTCATTGTATTATTTGCCTTGACCCTCATAATTTTCATTTTTTATGGCTACACACTAATAACTATGTTTGATTATTTTATACCAATTAAAGTTAAACTGTACTTACAAAACAATCCCCATGGAAACTTTAAAACAATAGGACTCCATGCCAACTCTTTGGAGTGTTTTTTTTTATTCATTTATTGAAATTGTAAGCTAATTAAGGAGCTCATTTCTTATTTGTTATTGAATAATACTTTTAATTGTAATACGGGATAAAATATTATAAAGTACTATTTAAAATGTTTTAAACTATGTGAAGAAGTACAAAGTTTTGTTACAGTAAAAAGGAATAATGAAGAACTTTATTGGATAGATGATAAAGTATAGCTACAGTTTCTGCCCTATGAGAGCTTACAATTTCACACACCAAATAGGCAACACTAATTAACCCTGAAGAACAAGATTGAGAAGAGTATGTTTGTGTTTTACTTTCAGTTTGATATATTTTTGAATCTGCATCACTTTTCAGGTAAAGAACATTTGGTTATAAGTTCATAAGTTATAAGCATTTGAAATATAGGTAGGTTCCCTTATATGTTGAAGCAAGAACCAGAATAACTATGGCTTAAGCAAAGTTAAAGTTTGTTTCTCGGTCACATAACAGTGCAGATGTAATTTACTTCCTCTGCACAGTCATCAGAGACCCCAGTTTCTATCTTGATTTTCTGTGGTCTACAATGTAGAGCTTCCAAATGTGATCAAGGAGGGATGCTTTCTTTTCACCCCTCATAGCTGCAGAGGACATGCCCCTTCCTGTTAAGAGTATGACCTGGGAGTTGGACACATCATTTCCTGTCACATCTCAATGGTCAGAAATTAGTCATGTGACTACACCTAGCTATAAAATTTCAATGACTATATGACAGGGTTTCTCTCTCTCTCCCTCTCTCTCTTTTCTATTTATTGGAATGACATTGTTTGCCAAACTATACAGATTTCAAGTGGACAACTCAACATAACACCATCTATACCAGAAGTTTATTAATACAGTCTTCTCTCTTATAACTGTTTGTGCTGCATCGTATAAGTTCTGTTTGCTTCTGGGATTTGAGGCCCTAACTCTTTCCATTGTCTTGGGAATTTCTCATCAATTATTTGTTTGAATAGGCTCTCCATTTCCTTCTCCCTCTCTTCTTCTGATATACCATTATTCTTATGTTGCTCTTTCTGACAGAGTCAGACAACTCTTGTAGAGCTCTCTCAGTTTTTTTAATTTGTGAGTCTCCCTCCTCTTCTCTTTGTAGCATCTCTAGTTGCCTGTCTTCAATGTCACTGATTCTTTCTGTGGCTTGTTCTATTAGCTAAACTTGCCATCTCAGTCTTCAGTTCATGTATTGAGTTCTTCATCTCTGTTTTTAAAGTTTCAGTCTCCTTGATGGGCTATTTGTTTTTTTCATTAATTTGTTTTCTGAGCTTGTTAAATTGCCTATTGGTGTTTTCTCACATCTTGAGTATTTTCCAAACTTTAATTTTGAATTCTGTCTCGCTTAACTCCAAGGTTTCCATGTGATTGAGATACTTTTCTGGATATTTTTTACTTTCTTTCTGAAGTACGTCTCTGTCTTGGGTAGCCATAGTATTCAATATCTTCTTCCTTTATGGCATTTGAGAGTGGTATTGTTAAGAACCCTAAAAAAAAATGAAAAATTAAAATAAAAATATAAAAAATTAAAAAATTATGACAAGAAGAAAAACCACAGAAAAAATGATTGAAAGGAGACAGAAAAATCAAAAACAAAACACTCACAGAAAATAAGAATAAAAAATATGTAATTTAAAGAAGGTGAAATTCAAAAAAGAAAGAAAGAGATAATTAGAAGAAAAAAAGAAAAAATACTTTCAGTTTTGAGAGATTTCTTCCAGTAGAGGTCATGTATTACAACTTTTAGGTCTGTGAAGTTCCTGGGCTGTCCTCGCTGTGATGTTGCTGTGGCTATGGTGTAGATGGGGCTGCAGTCATGTTGGTGGATGGGGTATGTTGTGAGGGCTTTATAGCTTCAGCTTTATGGCTTCAGCTTTACGGCTTCAGCTTTACAGCTTCTTCATCATTACAGCTTCAGCTTTCTGGTTTTATGGCTCTAGCAATGGCGATCTCAGGCCTTTGGGTACTCCTTCCCATGTGTTGAACAGACCTGGGGACCAGATGTGGAGCACCTCTGTTCTTCAGGGGCAAGAGTGGCTCTGGGAGGTGGGATCTATGGGGCTGGGAACCACACTTTAGTTTCCTCTGTCTCTGCCAAATGCAGGCTGCAGGCAGACTATGGGAACACTGGCTGTGACCCCACACTCTAGCCACTTTGATTTATCTCTTCCTCTGCCCCTCTGCTCCCTGCTCCTCCCAGAAGAAGACCCAGTCACTCTGAGTTTCTCTCTCCATACCCATCAGACAAAACCCAGAGAGCCTGTGTTTTCCTCCTCCCTATTGTCCAGCAGAGAAAAAGAAACCCAGTCACTCCAGGTTTGTCTCCTCTCCTCCCCAAAGCCCACTGCAAATACATTTTATCTTCCACCCCCCTTTTCACCCCATCCCATGTTTAGTTAGTTTGTTGCATGGATCTTTCAGGCACACCTGCAAGCCCAGCTGGGGTTTCTTTGCTGCACCATAGTAGTTCAATTTGTTGAAATTTCAACAGGAAAGATCAGGGGTATCTCTCATGCCAGCATTACTCTGACGTCATCCTCCTCATCTTGCACTATAATATTTCTAAAAGGCTAATATAACAGCAGTCATAATGCTGTTCTATGATAAATCAAAATCTTTATCTGCACTTAATGGTATATCTCTTTTAAGGGCAGTTAAGTGTGCATAATTTTCCTCTGCTGAATAGTTGAGTACAGTATTTTTCTGTTGATGAGAAGTATTTACTCGATATGCTTTTCCATTCCAATGAGAATATGTGCTTCACTGTCTTTCATATAAATAGGTGGAGATCATTTAAAAGAAACATGAAACACCTGTTCTTTTTTCTGCCTTTTATGTCACATTTAGAGAATCAAATCTGCCTTCAAACAAGTGGATACAGTGGGATCTTATTAAGAGGCTGTTTAGTAATAAGGAAAATTAAATATGAAGTAAATCTGTCTGGGGCTTTTTCCTAGGTTATTCAGTGCCTAGTGGGTCAGAATAACCTTGTTATGAGGTAGTTTCAACACATAGAAATTCCATTCAGGTGCAGGGGATGATGTCATTATAATGGTACTTCACTAGTCTTCATTTTTGAAAATGTAAATAGCTGTAGAAATTGTATGAGAAAAGTAGTTGCCAGAAATGAAAGTAGCAAAATACCCCATAGTCATTTATGAAATCACTCATCATGGGAGAAGTATATAATCATGTCTATCTGCTGTGTGAACAATGACTTTATGGAGAAACCAGTGGTGAAACTGGACTTGAAGAGTAAGTAAGAGACCAGAAGAGAGTAGAGGACAGCATTGAAGGTGTGTAGGTTAGCTTGTGCAGATACCAGAGCTCAAGAGGCTGGTTTAAGTGGGATAGTTTAGATAAAGTTGTGAATTTGTGTAGATATGATAGGATCTGTTGGGTGGCCAAGACAACAAACTGTCCACCAAGATGTGTGGTTCTCTTCCACAGCAAAGATGGAGCTGGAAAATAGCTGTGAAGCCAGCCCTCCTAGTATCTTGGCTGAGGCCTTGTGACTCATCCTTGTTAATGGACTGTGAGTGGGTCTTTATTTAGAGGGTCTGGATAGTAAATGAATGACACATTTAAATTGGAGAATTTGAAGAGAGTTTTAAAAAGGCACTGTTTGTGCCCTGGCCGGTTAGCTCAGCGGTGGAGCATTGGCCCAGCGTGTGGAAGTCCTGGGTTCTATTCCCAGTCAGGGTACACAGGAGAAGCGCCCATCTTCTTCTCCACCCTTCCCCTTCTCCTTCCTCTCTATCTCTCTCTTCCCCTCCTGCAGCCAAGGCTCCATTGGAGCAAAGTTGGCCTGGGCGCTGAGGATGGCTCCATGGCCTCCGCCTCAGGCGCTAGAATGGCTCTGGCCACAACAAAGCAATTCCACAGAGGGGCCGAGCGTCGCCCCCTGGTGGGCATGCCAGGTGGATCCCTGTCAGACGCATGCAGGAGTCTGACTGCCTCCTGCTTCTAACTTCGGAAAAAATACACACACAAAAATGGCACTGTTTGCAAAGATGTGGGAGAAGTATAAGGAAACTACAAGTCATAGTACAGTACCTTGAGTTTAAAATGTAACTCCTTTAGGCATGAGAGGTAAGAAAATGGTACAGTCTCTAGAACCCAAAATAGAAGTTACCTGGAGAGCCTCACAAGAATGGAGCTGTAACATTCAGGACACATCAGTCTGATTCAAACCCACAGGAAGGGATTAAATACCAGATATCACTCACAGACCTCCCTTTAATCTGCTCTGGAGGTGTCCCATTGGTCAAACCAAACTGTGAGCCAGAGAGTTTGGAAGCCCTTCAATGTAGCTGCACAGGGATTGTCCCAGGACACAGAGCAGCATGGAGAAGGGTTGAGGAGCAGATCTGGAGTAATATCCTGCATTGTGACCTCTGGCAAATGTAGTAAGAAATGGGAAGTGGTTGTTCCTTCACCACTACTGCTTCTCCTATCAGTCTGCTTCATTTGGAGGACTTAGAGATCTTAGGGGCTTTCACCACAATAATGCAGGATACCACCCAGCAGAGGAAACATACCAATCAAGGACACCCACAGTGGGCTATTCCTGTTTAGACATGAACTTGTGTTAAATCAAGACATTAACTTTCAAGGACACTTTTTTAAAAGAAGTTAGTATTTGGGGATTTATTTGTTATTGCAGTTAGCATAACAAGAACTAGGTTGTAGAAAATCTTGTAGTTCAGAAAGGAATTTGTATTCATTTCTACAGAAAGTCAAAAACAGTGAAGATTTTAATGCTAGGAGATAATACTTTTTTTAAAAAGCCTGAATGATGAGTCATGTGGCAGATGGACTGGAACACAGTGAACAGGCAGTTAATGCAGATGACCAAAGCCCTGTGTTTTCAGCAGGACCTGTGAATCAGCCTAGCACAGAACACACTGAAAGGATGGAAGAATTTTTATCACATTGCAAGGTCAGGTGTCATCCCACACATGAAAAAATTGGGGAAGGAGTTGATCTAAATCTAGTTTCATGGTTATCCCAGGTCAATGAAAGAGCTTGGCTGGTCTGCTGGGAGATAAAGAGACTGGAAAGGAATTTTAGAGTTGTTGATATGTCATGAGTAACTCCCATGAGGTGTAGTGTCAAGAGAGGGTCTTTTCATCATGTCCAGCCTAGAAAAAGGGGTCTTTAGTGGGACCACTCTAGAGTGTGATATATGTTCTCTGGAGCCTAGGGAATGCAATAGACAGTATGTTGTATTTGGAAGAACAAGAGTCAGCTGCTCTGATGGAGGCAAAACTAAAAGGGAGTTCTTGGAGAGTTTGGGGGTTGATACTGCTTGTTGATTCCCAGAGTTTCAGGAAAAATGATCTGTGACTGGTTGAGGGATCAGAGATAGAGATTAAACTGCTTTATGGTAATCTCTGAGGATCTGGAAGAACAGCATGGAACTCCAAGCCAGGGATGTAGTCTCCCCATAAAGGTGAGAACACAGCTGCCATTTGTAGGGGATAACTGCCGATCTGTGAGAGCATCCCGCAAGAAAAAGAGATGTATATACTGGGCAAGTCTTTTCAGTGCCTGAGACATCTTAACTTATTCAAGTAAGACCTGGTCCCTTCAGCAAGCAGAAAAGAGAAAAGAAGCCCCCCTCTTTCCAGTGCTGGTGGCCAGCTTATGCTAGGCCAGTTGGGGTAGGAGCAGATGGCTACTGAAAGTATATTTAAATCTTTAAGTGGACTAGACAAACCAAATCCCTATATGAGACCATTTTTAATAACCTGAGACTAATTTCAGTCAGTCCATTGATTTTCTTTTGCTAATTAACAAGCACAAAGGGCGAGGCAATCTATAAACCTATAGGCTAATTTCCTAAAGGCCATTCACGTGATTCCTTTTGTTTGCACAAGCTCACTCACTCACACAGCTTCTTGGTGTTTGCATCCATGAAACCTAGTTTCCTGTGTTTGCAGCAGGGGATTACATTCACATCACCATTCACACTCAGGGCTTTTTAACTAAAGGTCCTTAATCCAAGTTATAGAGTGTCCAAGATCAGATAGGTGATTCTCTACTGTAAGTAACATTCATATTATCAAATGAAAAAGCCATTTGCTGAGATGGTTGTCACTTCTTTCTTCATATTCTCTTTTCTTGTTTTTTTCTTAAGCCATGTTCTTCTGATTTTCTTCCCACTCTTATGGTCACTCCTAAATCTCCTCCAAAGATTCTCCTTCCTCTGTCTAATCCTGAAATGGTAGCCATACTCAGGGTCCTTCTAGAACATTCTCCTCTCTCCTTAGGTTACTGTAATGCCAGTTGCCAAGGTCAGGCAGGTTCACATTGGATTCAAGCAGATGGTAGAGGGACTCAGAGCCAGAAATCATTGGGCCATTCCTGTTTAATTCTCACATAGGCAGACAAGCAGATAGGCAGGGGAAACCATTTCTCATAGCAGCAGGCAAACAAACAGCAAAACAGCCCCTCACAGTGGGGGGCAGGCGATCCACTTATCTGCAATCCACCCTTAGTCAAAGCACCTGTAGCCTTACACAGGCTATGCACACGTGGCTGTGCCACTCGATCACGCACATGCTCATGCAAAGTGCAAGCAAACAAGCCTCACACAGCTGTTTTCCCAACGGTTGCTCACCCAGCTCTTTGGTTTTCAATATCATTTAAAGGCTGAAAACACTCAAAATCAAATTTTCAGCCAAGACCTCTATTCTAAGCTCCAGACTTGCCTCTTGACATCTCAAGTGGAACTCTTAATCTTCCTCCCCCCCCCCCCAAATTATATTTCTCCTTCTGTTGGGAAAACAGCTGTGTTAGGATTGTTTGCTTGCACTTTGCATGTGTACTGCGTGAGCATGTGGCAGAGCCACGTGTGTATAGCCTATGTAAGGCTATGGGTGCTTGCCCTCAGCGTGGGTTGTGGATAGTGGATCGCCTGCCTGACACTGTGAGGGGCCGTTCTGCTATTCGTTCATCTGCTGCCACGGAAAGCGGTTTCATCCTGCCTGTTTGCTCTTACACCGTGGCAAGAATCTATTAAACAGGGTTGGTCCAACGCTTTCTAGCTCCGCAGTTCCTCCACCAACTGCCCAAATCCAGTGTGAACCTGCCTGGCCTCTGTTACCGGTATTACACCTTCAGTTTCTCCAACTCAGTAAAGCAACCTCAGTCCTCTCAATTGCTGAAGGAAAACACCAGGACGCACTTTAGTGCTTTTTTCTCCCTCATTTCTAGCTCATAGCAAGTCCTTTTTATCTCCTTGCAAAATGTATCTTAAAATCAACTCTTCTGTCCATCTTTCTACTCATCCCGTACTCTCAGCCATCCACATCTCTATATGAGCTGTTGCAACTGCCTCCTAATCACTTTCCTTCCCATCTATTCTCTACACGGCAGCCAAATTGGAATGCTGCTCCCTTATGGAAATGCATCAAACCCTGAACATGACCTGTAAGATCCCGATCTAGATCCTCCTGTCTCTCCAGCCTCCAATTCTAATGTTCTTCCTGTTTCCCACTGTGGTTTACCCACAGTAGTTTGCTCTCAGGTCTCTGAACTGGGGCTTCCCTGTGCCTCATAATTTTCCTGTCTCCTAACATGACTCTCAATTCTTTGAGGGCAAGGACTTTGTCCAGGTCACTTCTGTGTCCCCAGTTTGTGGAAGAATGACTGGCACATGATGGGTACAAAGCCAGCCTTTGTTGGTATGACTTACCTATTGGCCCATGCTCACCTTTTAAGTCTCAAACTGCCTATCATTCCTCAGATAGACCTATCCTAACTCCAGCATTCTAAAGTAGATCTCCACCCTTTTGACCTCAGTCACGTTACCCTGTTGTTTATATCACTGACAACAATTGTCATTACATATGTGTGTCTTTGTTTATTTAATATTTTTTCCCCTACTAGACTAGAAACTCCCATGAGAGCAAGAATCAAGTCTCTTTTCTTTTTGGTTCATGCTTTCCCCAACACCTAGCACAATGCCTAGCTTAAAGAAAAGTCTCAAATCTTTGTTGAAAGAATGAACAGCATCTGAGTGAATTAATTTCTGAAGGGAGCTCATCTCTTTGCCTAGAGTAACACTGTAAAAAAATGCTGGAGTCAATCTTGAAGTAAATGAGTATGGTGCACAGAATAAAGGAGCCCCAAACATGTCCGCACCCTGATCCCTAGAACCTGTGAATCTGTTACCTCCCATGGTCAATGGGAATTTGCAGGTGTATTCAGATAAGGATCTTGTGACGGGGAGAGAATGGGGAATTGTTCAGGTGGGCCCAATGTAATCACAAGGGTCGCTCTAAGAGGGAAGCAGGAGGGTCATAGTCAGAGAATGAGATGTGTTAACAAAAGCAGAGTTGAGGGAGAGAGGAGAGGTTGAAAGAGATTAAGAGAGACTGACCAAAGAGAACATACAGATGGCCACTAGGCACACAATGGGAGAACATATTCAACAGCACATCTGATAAGGGGTTAATAACCAAAATTTATAAAGAACTTATAAAACTCAATACCAGGAAGACAAACAATCCAATCAAAAAATGGGCAAAAGAAATGAATAGAAATTTCTACAAAGAGGACATACAGATGGCCAATAGGCATATGAAAAAACACTCAACATCATTAATCATTAGAGAAATGCAAATTAAAACCACAATGAGATGTCACCTCACACCAGTCAGAATGGCGCTCATCAGCAAAACAACACAGAGCAAGTGCTGACGAGGATGTGGAGAAAAGGGAACCAACCGTCCTGCACTGCTGGTGGGAATGCAGACTGGTGCGGCCACTGTGGAAAACAGTATGGAGATTCCTCAAAAAATTAAAAATCAAACTGCCTTTTGACCCAGCTATCCCACTTTTAGGAATATACCCTAAGAACACCATAGCACTGTTCGAAAAGAAGAAATGCGCCCCCATGTTCGTGGCAGCATTGTTCACAATAGCGAAGATCTGGAAACAGCCCAAGTGTCCGTCAGAAGACGAGTGGATTAACAAGCAGTGGTACATATACACAATGGAATACTACGCGGCCGTGAAAAAGAAGGAAATCTTACTTTTGCGACAACATGGATGGACCTGGAGACTATTATGCTAAGTGAAATAAGCCAGGCAGAGAAAGAAAAATATCATATGACCTCACTCATATGAGGAATTTAATGAACAGTGTGATCTGAGGAATGGAATCAAGGTAGAGGCAAGATCAAAGGGACCAGAGGGAAAGGGAAGGAGAAGATGGGATCAGAGAAGGGAAAGAGATTAGTGAAATTATATATACATAACACAGCATTATAGAGAGCAGGACAGCAAATCCTGAAGGGAAGGGGAGAGGGCATTGGGGGAAGGGGACAAAGGAGGTAACAAGGGGAACATGGGGGTGGTGGGGAGGGAGATATATTCGGTGGGACACTTGAATCTATGTAAGCACAATAAATTAAAATCAATTAAAAAAAGAGAGAGACTGAGATAGATTTGAAGATGTGGCTGGCTCTGAAGGTAGAGGAATGGGCCACAAGTCAAGAAATGTGGCTGGCCTCCAGAAGCTTGAAAGGGCATAGAAATAAGTCACCTTCAAGAGCCTCTAGAAGAGTATGGCCTGCCGGCACCTTGATTGTAGGACTTCTGACCTCCCAAGCTGTAAGATAAGTGCCTACTGTGTGAAGACACTATGTTTGTGGTGATTTGTTACAGCAGCCATAGGAAACTGATACAAGGAGGGACTAGAGAAATGGTTTGAAGAACCTGAGGTGAGGTGTGGTCCCACTTCTTGGTAGAATTGCATTAGGCATCTACCCACAAACAGCCTCATTCCCATAATCCTATAACCAGTTTCCTGCAGTCTATTCTTCCTTTTTCCTGAATTCCATTCTTGGTATGGATGAGAAATCTGTGCCTTTTTTCTTGAGTGTAAGTTCAGAGTAGGAGGGAGATCCTGGAGCTGGACTTGAGCTAGGAAATGAGGGAGGGAAGTAGGTGTTCCCCTGGCTAGACAGGATTGCCTCCTTTTGCTTTTAAGAGATATTACTGAACCCATTTTTTATGGCCTAGTCTAAGGAGTCTTGTCAATGAACATCTCTCATTTAGAATTAGACTCTCAAGATCTGTTTGGGGGAAACGAACCTTCTGAGAAAAAGAAAAGGCATTGGACTTCTGTTAGGAAAACAGCTGTGTTAGGCTTGCTCGCTTGCACATTGTATGATTAGTGCATGAGCATGTGGCAGTGCCACGTGTGTATAGTCTATGTAAGGCTACAGGTACTTGCCCTCAGGGTGGATTGCAGACTGCCTGTCCACCACTGTGAGGGTTGTTTTTGCTGTTCATTTGCTTGCTGGTATAAAAAGTGGTTTTCCCCTGTTTGCTTGTCTGCCATTGCAAGACTCTTAAATGGGAATAGCCCAACAATTTCTGGCTCTGTATTTCCCCTACCACCTGCCTGAATTCAATGTTGACCTGCCTGGCCTTAGCCACTGGCATTAAATCTGGTGTAGTGGGAAGGATTTGGATCAGATTGGTATGGAATTGCCAACACCCTTGAAGGGTGGGCTAGAGGAGTGGTTGTTGTTCTCCAACATATGGTTCCCTGTGATTGTCCTTTTGGGGGCCATGTGCTGGGTGTTTTATACAGCCCTGTAAGAAGAAACCAAGAGCTCTGTGCAAGAGGCTGCCCGAGGTCAAAAGCTCCAGGATGAGCTACAGACTGAGCATCAACAACAGCATGAGCTGTGACAGTCACTGGAGTAAGAGTTGCAGATTCAAGAACTGCAGATCAGGCTACAGGCTGAAAACCAGCAACAGCTTGAACTGGAATGAGCACTAAAGAAGGAGGCCTACCACTCTCGAGAGCTGCAGTGTGAGACGCAGGTTGTACACCAAGGGTGCCTGGAACTGGAATGGTCACTAGAGAAGAAATTACAGGTTCACGAACTCCAATCTGCCCTAGAAGCTGAAATTTGGCAGCAATAGTTGTTAGAGATACAACTGTGGGTTCAAGAGCTTCAGCTTCAGACCAAGAGCTGGCAGCTGCAGAAGCCAAAGTGGGTACTGAAGATGGAGCTGTGTTTGTGCTGGCAGAGTAGCTCTGAATCAGCAGGAACAGGTGTTTCCAACTCCTCCTCTTCTGAGGAGGAGGTTTGGGCTGAAACTGCCATCCTCTGACTCAGAGCAGGGCCAGTGGTTGCCCAGAAGGTAGAAACCCAGCAGCCAGAGTGCCTCAGAGGAGGCACAGCCCTCTCTGCAGATAGTGGAGTACTCTGTGGCCCAGCCTTACACCCAGGCAGAGCTGATGGAGTTAGAGGCAAAATTCAGGCAGAAACCCACTGAGCCCCTGGTAGCCTGGTTGCTGCAATTGTAGGACATAAGGGTGGATGGCATCATGCTCTCTGGAAGAGAGATGGAGAAATTGGCCGCTTTACCACACACTCCTCCTTGAGGCAGCATCTTCAGAACTGCCGCGGCAGCCCAGGAAACCATTCCCTATTATAGTGGGAGATGGCTGCCATTCCTACAGTCTGGCAGAATGCTGGAGACTTGCCTGGGGGCAGTGATTCAGTGCAGTCATATACTGAGCTGCAGCAGGTCCTCTGGGAACTGGGTGTGAGGAATGCTGTTTTCAACCTGAGGTCCCGTGGGCCAGATGAGGAAGTGTTTACAACAGGGATGAAGAACCTTATTCTCTGCAGCATCCCATCAGCCCTTTTTAAGTCACTAGTGGCTATCTTGAGCCCCTATGTGGGGCAGCCCACAATGTGGTTTCATAGACAGTGGCAGATTTGGTGGAACTGGAGATAGCACAGAATCGTAAGGCTGTGTGAACTGCTGCCCGCTTCCCCCCCCTCCCCCCCGCCCACTAACAAGAGAAACAGTCCTGTAAAGGTTACTCGAACACAAAGGTGGATATATTTGATTGCGGCTGAGGAAGATAGAAATTGGATGGCAGATCTAATTAAATCCTTTTAGGGCTCTGGCAGCAGCTTAAACCACAACAGAGGTTCCAGCTTCTGAAAAGGTAGGGAAAAGTGAATGACCCCAGCAGCTGCCAAGAAAATGACTGGTGTTCGGGTTGCACAGTTGCAAGACTACTTATTGGAGACAGCTGTGGGAGAGGAGGATCCTACCCAAGACCCGTTGTCCCAGTTTGAATAGGGGGAAGGCCAAGGGACCTGCCTAACAGGGATTGGTGGGAGGTATGGAGGCCCCATGTGAAACTGGCAATCCACTGGTCCCCTTCTAATATGCTGCAGGTGTTGGCCTTAGAAGATATAATAGGTACTTTTTTTGCAGCAGTAAGAGAACTGTCAAGGCGGCAAGAGGCCTTGAATGTGTTTGACCCCACCAATCCCTGTGAGCTTGGTGAGGGGTTTGGATGGGGCTTGTGGCAATGGACAGAGTGCTTATGGAAAGGCACTGAGGTTTGTTATCAAAGAGCTGTGTGACTAGTTTCCTGTTATGGACTTTCACCTTGGTGATCTGCACAGAGAGCTGGGATGTCTATTATGAGCAGTATATGGACTCTTGGACTACAACCAGAGTGGGCAATGGCACCACTTGTGGACAGTATTACAGACCTCTGTGGGAGGGGAGACACCTGTGGAGGCCCTCCTGCACTGGGAAGCGGCTCCCGTCCGGTTGCAGAGACACCAAGAACACTTTGCAGTTTCAGGTCCTCCCACCGAACGTAGGGTAGGAGGCTGGAGATGAGCCTCCAGTTAACTCCCTAGACGGAGTACTCAGGGAGATATTGTGAAGGGCACGCTTGTAATTATCGTCATTTTGGTATGGCTTGTGCCTTTGTAATTCTGTTGCTGTAGTTTGTACTGTTTCTGTGATATAATGTACCTCACTCCTTGCATAGGGACCATCGCGAAAGATACCTGTCACATAGATTGTGAGGTGAGCAACCCTAGAGGGGTGGAATATTGGGCAAACAGCTGTGCTAGGCTTGCTCTCTTGCACTTTGCATGACTAGTGCGTGAGCACGTGGCAGCACCATGTGTGTATAGCCTCTGTAAGGCTATGGATGCTTGCCCTCAGGGCAGATTGCAGATTGCCTGCCTGCCACTGTGAGGGCCATTTTTGCTGTTTATTCACTTGCTGGTGTAAGAGGCGGTTTCCCCTGCCTGTGTGCTTGTTTGCCTTGTGAGACTTTATTAAACAGGAATGGCCCAACACTTTCTGGCTCTTCAGTTCCTCTACCATCTTCCCGATTCCAATGTGGACCTGCCTGACCTCGGCCACCGGCATTACAACCCCCTTCTTAGGAAAAATACACACAAGCAGAAAATTTCATATGCAGTTGTTAGGGGTTCGTGGACTTTTCAGGTCAGCTTACTCAAAGGATAGTGTGTATGTTTGGGATCTTTGTTTATTTCGGGATGCAGGAGTCAGATGGAGGTAGAGAGGAAGTAACATCATAAGATGGGCTTCCATGTTGAGCTAAATGGTTTGGACCGAATCCTGCAGGGAAGATATTAGTCACCATTAGAGGATTTCAAGCAAGGTAGTGATACAATTATATCTTTACTTTTGAAAAAAAAATCACTCAAACAATATATATATATATTATATATATATATATATATGTAAGTATATAATATATATATTAGTAATAATCTCATAATTAGTTTATTGGAACACCTTAGGGGTAAAAGTGCTGTTAACATGTAATATTTTAATACTTCCTTTTAAAGCCAGTGATATTAGACATTAGACATATTAAGTAATCTAATTTCATAGACATTGTGCTTTAGAAAGCAATTTCCTGTAACCAATGTAAGATCATTAAAATCTTGCTGTTTTCAGGATCATTGCTTTCCTAATAGTGGATGTACATAGACATTTAGACTTATTGTTACTATTATTATTATCTCATTGCTCTAGTACTTCTTAGCTTCAATCAGATTCATCTCCAGCAGAGAAAATTCAGAGAAGTACAGCAGTGAGAAATGGGAGATCACTGAACCAGGGGCCTTCCAGATCAGAAGGTCACTCCTGGCTCTGTCACACACTACAAAAGGAATTCAGATCAAGTTAATCTCCCAAAGCCACAGTTTCTTTATCTGTAAAGTGGGCATAATAAACCATACCTATGTAACAATTGTGATGATCAAGCGCAACCATTAAAAAATAGTGCTTTCAAATATATAATGTGTTTATTATACAAATGCAAGCTGACATGAATTTTCCTTTTAGCTTTACTCCCCAAACAAGTTTGGGTTACTAAAGAGGAGCTATGGATGTAAATGTTTGTGATTTACTTTGGGGATATTATATGCTTCTCTCTCCACATTATCAAATGTTTTAGAGGGTTTTCTAGTATGCAGGCTTGTTGCCTCCACTTAGCCCTTGAAAAACCTTGAATCAAAAATAGACTTTTGCTGTGTTCTGTTGTCTAGAGTTATATGCTTTAAAGGAGTTAAAAATCACCCTTTTGAGTTAGAAGGAAAAAATTCTCATATCTCAGAACTTTGAGAGTCTGCACAGAGCCACACAGAGGAAACTGTGTGTCCAGGTGATGCCATGAACTTGCTAGTCTGCTGATGGGTGTCCCCAGCAAAGGAGGAGGGAGCTAATGGCTTAGAGTTTGCCGGGAAAGAATTGCAGGTTGTAGAAGAGCAACCACAGTGGTACCCAGAAGGCTGTTTATCATCATCAGGACTTACTAGTCTGCTAATCAGACACTCCAGTTTTGAAGCGTGTCTTGCTCAAAATACTATAGCGTCCCCCACCTGCCTACCACATGCCTGATGTCCAGTGGGAAAATGTCGGGTGAGTGATGGGACCTTTACTTCTGTGACTCATGAAACCACATGCCATGTTGGACACAACCAGACAACTGCCTTGAAGTAGAAAAGGTGCTTTTTAATTACACCCAAGTGAATCAATGCTGAGGCATTTAATTTTACAGAGACAGGGAGAAGAAAACCTCAAGGTGTCATTCTTCCTGTGTTTATACCTCCCCATGCTACTAGTAGTAACATTGACAGGGGTATTTATACTGGTTTACCAAGTGGAACCTGAAGGTGAGAAGTGCCTTCTTTATAGAAGGCATTAGGTTTGCCTACCTGCAAACCCGAAAGTTTCTCTTGGACTTACTTACCCATGGTTGCATATGACTAGTAGCAAATAAAATATTTTATGCCCATTTTATCAACAGGAATAGCTCATGTTATCTTTGCTGAGGTCAAACAGCCAGACATAAAGAGAACTTCTGTCTTTGATTTTAGGCTTATTTTGAAAAAACCAAAACAATGTGTAAGCAGCATGAGCTTTGCAGCCAGACTGCCACACACTAGCAATGTGACTGGGGCGAGACATTTACCTTGCTGGCTTTACATTCACCACTTGTAAAAGGAGTGTGATGGTTGCTCATTTTCAGGGTCTTTGGAAGGGTTAAATGAGTTCAGAGATTCTGACAGAGGCAGCAGTGTACCTGTTTAGCAGTGTCCAAGTTAGGACTCAGAGCCAGACTCTTCAGATATGAGTCCCACCTCCACCTCTCCACTGTGTGACCTGGTTTAAGTGACTAAACCTTCCCAGGTCAGTCATATGAAGATAATAATAGTACATACCTTATAGGGTCATTATGAGTATAAAGAGTTTATATAACCAAAAGCACTTAAAACAGTGCCTGCCATTTAGTAAACACTATTAAATATGTGCTATTATTCTGACAGATTGTGATGGTAATTATAGTTATCATCCATCAAGTACCTGGCACAAATAGTTGAGCAGAAAAGATGAACTTTTTTTGCAAGACCTATTATTATTTCCATCAGGACACTTGAATTTTAAGGAGCCTGAAGGGACAAGTAATACTGTTACAAGTCTGTTTTTTGTTTTCATTAAACAGACATCAGCAGGTCCTTTCCAAAATCTTATTACTTCAGCAACTCAAAATGTAATCTTATACTATAGAAAGGAGATTTTTTTCAGTGCCCCTTAGAGCAAGAACAAATTCTTGAAACTCACCTCAGACCTTCTCAATCAGAAATTCTGGGACCTCAACTCATCTGTCTATTTTTGGTTTTAGTTTTAAATGTCCATTGATGTTTTTAAAACTATTATTTGTAGAGTAGGGTAAGTTGACAGAAAAAATGAGAAGGTACAGAGATTTCTCAGATACCTCCTGCACGTGCACAGACCCCCCACTGTCAACCTCCCCCAGCAGAATAGCGCATTTGTTACAATTAATGAACCTATGTTAATTAACACGTCATCACCTCCCAAAGTCCATAGTTCACTCTTGCTGTTGTACATTCTGAGGGTTTAGACAAATGTATAGTGATACGTAACCACCATTATAGTATCATCCAGAGTGTTTTTCTTGCCCTGAAAATCCTGTGTTCTTTCTGCCTAACAATCCCTCCCCTTCCCCCAACCCCTGGCAACCACTGATCTTTTTACTGTCCTCAGAGTTTTGCCTTCAGTCTGTTTTAACAAGTGTCCCAATGATCCTCATGCTTTCTAAAGTTAAAAGACACCAGATATAGACTGCTACAACCTTAACTACCTTCTGTTGCTGGGGAGTGGGGGGAATCAACAAAGACTTGGGTGCCCCATCTGTTTGACAGGTCTTCCAGCCCAGAAAGTGTTAAATGACTGAATTAAGCATAAATACAAGTAGTTCTGGAAAGCAGAATCAGTTGGGGTGTGGGGAGGGAAAAGCAACTCTGAGAGCATTTGAGTCTCTTGATAGGTCAGGAACAGGACATTTTGGGGTTGTGTCCTCTGGAAAGTGCTGATGTCACATCTGGTAGCATACTGCTCTGAGTGATGGGTAGGAGAAGAGATGCCTTTTGAATTTTTATGTAAGCTTAAAATGAGAAAAATCATATCAGCCTTCAGAAGGCAGAGCTGTTGGTACAAAAGGTCACTGATGCCAGCTGGTGGCATTGAGGAGCTCAGAGAGGGAGTATTAAAATAGCAAATGTGTTGTTTTTTAAGCACTCGTTGCACAATGGGCTTGAGTCTCATCTTGCTGTCCTGGTGGGATCTTAAGTAAAAAGACATGTGAAAAAAAAAACCCACCACGATGTTTTTCCACCTCCTGCAGGGAGGAAGTTAGGTAGTAGGTAGTTGTCCTCAGTCTAAGGGCTGTGTAATATTTGCAGTGAAGTCAGCAAAGCAACTACATGATGACTCCATGGGAAAACGACAGTGGAGATGACTGAGCAGGACTAATTGATCATGGCCATTTCAGGAACCCAGCCCTGTGCTGCATGTGGTTTGTTTGGGGTTCAACCTTGGATAACTGAGGATTACAGTGCCTCAGGAAAGAAAATGAGTCTTAAGGGTGGGGTGGGAAAGTTGTAAGTTACTAGTTTGATTTTGTATAGACTGCATGTGTGATGATAAAACAGCATCCAAATAGGTTAAAAAGATCTGAGACATTTTTTGAAGCCATTAGAAATGGATTATCTACATTATTAAGAAAATCTGAGGGTCAGGATCAAACTTTTAGGGATACTGCATTATAGCAAAAAGAATATAAGAAGTTAGTGAAAAAATGAGAGATCACCACAAAAGGTAGAAGGGGTCCCAAGGTCAGGTTCTATCATAGAAATCAAGAGGATACATTTTTTTTTCAAGAAGAGAGATATATTCTTTGATGTTTAAAATGTGAAGGAATAAAAAAGAATAAAGCATGTGGGGGGGTGCTAAGTTAAAATGTTAACTCAGAAAGTAATGTTTTACAATACAGTTTATTTTTTATCATATTCATTTAAGTCAGGGTTTCTAAACCTCAGCACTGTTGATAATTCCTTGTGATGAGAAGCTGTTCTGTGCCCTGTAGGATGTTTAGTAGCATCCCTGGCCTCTACCCACTGTTGCCGGCAGTAACACCACCACCACCAGTCATGACAACCAGAAAATGTTAAGTATTGATCTAGCTCCCTCTGTATACATACATAGTACTGCAGTAAGCACTGCAAGGCATGAAAACATGGCACTTTCAACATTAAGAAGAATGCATTCTAATTTTCCCAAATTGATTTATTCTTTTATATCTCCTATTATGTTGATTAGAAATATCTATAAATATACACTACACATACACATATATGTGACAGTAATTCCCCAAGTTAACATTATGTCAATTTAATTATGGAATGACATTGGAAAGGTAGTAAATTGGAAATATTGGTGATTCAATGCAATGTGTTTTTATCATGGATCAGTGTAGGAAATTTTGATTGTTAATTTGTGGCAATATTAGTAAGCAATTTCCCAAATAAATTTTGTGTATTCTAAAGACTCAAATTACTTTTAGCTCTCTCACTTTTTATGAAGATAAACTATTCTTCCTGACCTGTAGGATTTTTTAAAATATGAGTGTATCCTTTACTTGTTTGTTAGAAGTTATGATGCTACATATTGAAAGTGTTCTACCAAATTTCTAAGTTATAAAATAAAGAAAGATCGACATTTGGGACTGTAATTTATTTGACCTATATAAAACGTTTGCTAGAAAAGATTTCCACAAAAATAATTTCATGATAAGAAGAGTCTTTAATGTCTGGAATAAGCCCTCCATCAAAAGAAGCAACCTCTAATCTTTTCAAACCTTGCTTTCTGATTGCTTAAAAACAAAAGAAAATCTAATGCCCGTTTTGCTGCTGTAAGCATTATTGAGGCTAATTCTGAGACCCATGTTTGCTCTGCAGACTGCATCATCTGCTATCAAAGGTGCTATCCAGCTGGGAATAGGATACACAGTGGGTAATCTCACTTCCAAGCCAGACCGAGATGTCCTCATGCAAGACTTCTACGTGGTGGAAAGTGTGTTCCTACCCAGGTAAGGCATTTTGTGCGTGATATCCCCATATTAAAGACTTTTCTACCGGTGTGTGTGTAATGTACTGACGTACATGTTGGACCTTTAGCAGGCTTAAAGCAGCCCAACTGATTGTTACTTTCTGTTGCATCAGGTGGCCTGCATTTTCTACATCGAGATGGTAAATAGATTCCATGCTGTAGGCCAGTTGTAATTAGTTGTGACAATGCCTGAAAGACCATGTGGAAAATGACTTTAAGAATCAGTGGGAAAGAGTGCAATCACTACAGTAATGTCTGTATAAGTTTAGAATAAGAAGGCACCCAAGAAGCAGCAGCTGGTGTCAAGTTTTTGTTACCCCTTAATTTAAAAGGTGGGAGGGGAAACATGGTTGGGCATTGCATCTGATGGAATTCACTCACTTAGCTTCTTTTTTTTAAGTCTTTCAACTTAGCTTTCCTCAAGAAACCTTGTTAAGAATCCCAGTATTTTGATACCATCTTTGCAAAAACATCCAACTTACCCATTCACGCCACCTCTAACTTTATTGTTTCAGTGGAAAATTCAATTCAACAAATAAGTCTGAGATTGGATGATGGTGATGGTTACACAGCATTGTAAATGTGCCTAAGGTCATAGCACTGTACACATAAAAATGGTTAAAATGGTGGGTATTATATTACGTCTGCTTTAGCAAAATAAAGTAAATAAAAAGGTTTTAAGTCTAGTACTAGCTTAATATAGGAAGAGAAATAATCATTATTAAATGGAAATGTCACCACTACTGACAGGATTTTTTTATACAAATATTCGATTCTAGATACGGCATATTTTCCTATTATAATGTCTCCACCTTTACCTAAATGTGTTTTACTCATGGTCTAGAAAATAAAGAAAATGGTCCTGCAAATAAAAACGATTGTTTTGAGAGATTGGAGGTAATTGTTTTGTCTTTAGGGCTATGAGGATTGACTTGTCACAATTGTTTTTTTTAATATATTTCTTCAAAATAAGCTGTGTATTTAGTTTTTAAAATTTATTGTGTTGACACGGTTTCAAGTGTACAACTCAATATAATACCACCTACACACTGCATCCTGTCTGCAATGCCCATGCAAAGTCTCTTTCCACCCTCATTTCACCCTCTTTTTCCTTTTGCCCCTACTTACACCCCCCTTCCCCTCTGGCTGTTGCTACCCTGTTATCTATATCTGTGTGCTATGTATATATTATGATTTTGGCTAATCCCTTCACCTTTGATCCCATTTCCTTCTCCCCCTTCCCTCTGACAGTTGTCCCATCTGTTCCCTGTGACCCTACCTCTGTTTCTATTTTGTTCCTCAGTTTATTGTGTTCATTTGATTTCACATATTAGTGAGAGCATATGGTATTTGTCCTTCTCTGCCTGGCTAAAATAAATTACTTTTATTATTGATTAAAACTGAACTTGTGTGAGAATGGCTGGAATGACACTTTTACTGTCAGTGTTTTCATTGCCTTATTTAGAAAAAAAAATCTCCAGGCCCTGTTGGTTAGCTCAGTCAGTTAAGAGTGTCTTCCCAAAACAACAAGGTTGAAGGTTTGATTCCCAGTCAGGGCACACATGGGAAGCAACCAATGAATATATGACTGAGTGAAACAACAGATGAATGTTTCCCTTCCTCTTCCCCTCTCTTTTCCTTCCTCTCTCTGTCTCTCTAACAATTAATCAATCAATAAAAAAACAAATTAAGCCCTGGCCAGATAGCTCAGTTGGTTGGAGCATTGTCCCGAGGCACAAAGGTTACTGGTTCAATCTCCGGTAAGGGTACATAGAGGAACAGCTTGATATTCCTAAGTAAATAAATAAATAAATAATCTCCATACATTTATCTATGTGTATAGGTGTCAACTCCTAGAAATAAGTGACTGTGCCCATGTAATCACAAAGGAGCCCATAAATATCCAGACAGCTTCATTTTCCTTTAAATAGTCTTGGCTGAAGAATAAAGTTGGTCTTTCAGAATTTTTGAAGTTTGCTTCTCTAGGGTCCTTGAGCAGGTACAAGAATTAGTTTCCGTACAGAAAATGTACAACTCCAAGACCTAAGAAACAATCCTGTTTGCTCATGACGTCACTATTCTTTCTCAGCTAGAAATTGTTCGATGTTTTTAACAGTCTGTGTATCATTCCAAAAAAGTATGCATGAACTACATTCTTCTCTTTAAAGTCAGGAAATAATGAGTTTATCTTAATCTTTTGGTATGATCATAGACTCATAATTCCTATAAATGTGTCTTTAGGATGTTCTGGCTTCCACGACTTTCTAGGGCCTTCACCCAGACATGTCATCCTTATTTCTCTCTTTGGCTACAAAGACCAAGGGGAATGGCGGCCTTTTGTGGAGGAAGACTGGGAGTGAGTTCAGAGTGGTAAGAGCTGTTATAGCTGAAGATAGTTTATGAAGAAGGGCAAGGTGCTCCATCCTTGCTGATTGCTTCTACTCATGGTGGCCAATTAACAGAGCCAACCATTGATGGGCACTGGGGAAATCATGACCCAACATGTGATCCCCAGGCTTGCAGTATCAGCATCACTTGGCTTGTTAGAATTGCAGTTTCATTAGGCTCCAGCCTAATCAGTTGAATCAAAAACACCGGAGGTGGAATATAGGCACCTGTTTAATAATTCCTCCAGGTGATTCTAAGCACATAGAAGTTGGAGAGCCACTGACCTAGCACATTACTTCACATTTCAAAGGATAATCTTTCTAGTAAATACCAAATTTTGTTCATAGACTTATTACATGATTCTTACAACTACTGAAACTCCAAATGATATTAAAATTAATCTTAAATATTAAAATTATGTCTATTTAATAACTAAGTTATACATGACACTATGAGATACTTTATAATAAGGAGCACATAAATAAGGTCTTCATAGACACTTTTTTATTTTATAATTTATTTTTCAGTTACAGTTGACATATAATATTATACTAGTTTCAGGTGTGCACATAGTGATTAGACATTTGTGTAACGAAGTGATCACCCTGAAAGTCTAATATGCATCTGACAATATTCATAGCTATTAGAATATTATTGACTATATTCCTTACCTATGCTGTACTTTACATCTTCATGATTGTTTTTATAACTGGCAATTTGTACTTCTTAATCTCTTTGCTTTTTTGCCCATCTTCTCAATCCCCTACCACCTGGCAACCATCGAATTGTTTTCTCTATATGTACGAGTCTGTTTCTGTTTTGTTCATTTATTTTATTTTTTTAGATTCAACATATAAGTGAAATCATATGGTATTTGTCTTTCTCTGCCTGATTTATTTCACTTAATACCCTCTAGATACTTTCATGTAGTCACAAATAGCAAGATTTCATTTTTTATGGTTGAGTAATATTCCATTGTATATATATCCCATCTTCTTTATCCATTCATCTATTGGTGGACACTAGGTTATTTCATATCTTGGCTATTGTAAATAAGGCTGTGGGGAACATAGGGATGTATATATCTTTTTGAATTAGTGTTTTGGATTTCTTCAGATAAATACCCCACAGTGGAATTGCTGGATCCATATGGTAGATTGAAAAAAAAATTTTTTTTAAGAACCTCCATACTGTTTTCCATAGTGGCTGCACCAATTTATAGTCTTATCAACAGTGTACCTCCTGGCAAACACTTTCTTGTTTGTTAATGATAAGTCATTCTGACAGGTGTGAGATGATAGCTCATCATTGCTTTAATTTTCATCTCTCTGAAGATTAGTAACATTTGGAATGATTTCATATATCTATTGGCCATCTGTATGTCCTCTTTGGAAAAACATCTATTCAGATCCTCTGCCCATTTTTTTTCTTTTTTTAAAATAACTATTTATTTATATTACATAACTCATCGTGATATTTTAAAATTTATTTTATTTTTATTTTATTCATTTTAGAGAGGAGACACAGAGTGAGAGAGAGAGAGAGAGAGAGAGAGAGAGAGAAAGGGGGGAGGAGCTGGAAGCATCAACTCCCATATGTGCCTTGACTGGACCAGTGCAGGGTTTTGAATTGGCAACCTCAGTGTTCCCAGGTTGACGCTTTATCCACTGCGCCACCACAGGTCAGGCCTGCCCATTTTTTTAATCAGATTATTTTTTGGTAGTAAGTTTTATGAGTTCCTTATGTATTTTGGATATTAACTCCTTATCAGATGTACCAATGGAAGATATTTTCTCCCATTCAGTAGGATGTCTTTTGGTTTTGTTTATGGTTTCCTTCTTGTGCAAAAACTTTTTAGTTTGATGTAGTCCCATTTTGTTTTTTTGTTTCCCTTGCCTGAAGAGACATATTCAAAATATTACTAAGAATGGCATCAGAGAGTTTACTGCCTATGTTTTTTTCTAGGAGCTATATAGTTTCAGATCTTACATCTAAGTCATTAATTCATTTTCAACTTATCTATGTACATGGTATAAGAAGGAAGTCTAGTCTCATTCTTTGCATATATATGTCCAGTTTTCCCAACACCATTTGTTGAAGAAACTATCTTTACTCCATTGTATATTCTTGCCTTCTTTGTCAGAGATTAATTGACCATAAAAATTTAACTCCTGTTTGTCAACCAGACTATAGTAAAATTGGCTTTATTATACATTGTTTCTCAGCAGTTCCATATGCCACAGAAAACAAATAAATTTTGTGTCATGATTGTTGCAGTGGTTTCACTGGGATATATGTACATGACAAAATTAATGAACTGTACACTTTATTGAATGCCAATTATACCTCAATAAAACTACCAAATAATACTTCCTCCCTACCCACCCATACTTCTACACTTGGCCAGGGAGGAGCATGAGAGAAGGTGGGGTGGACTGGCTCTTGCTGTAAGCAGATGAAACATTCTGAAGACCCTGGTGGCTCTAAAATTCTATGATTCCACCAGGTCATGGGGAAAACTAATTGCTTGGGGTGCTTTGAGATGTTTTTATTACTACTGCTGTGAAGCTGCAAAATCTGTTTCCCCTAGCAACCAACTGTATCATGTTATTTCTTTATTTATTTGAAAACGGCTCAGAGTTATTTTTAGATATTATGTATTTGTTCTACAGATTATTTCATATTAGGGGTGGGAAAAGCTCTGGACCTGATTCAGATTTGAAGGGTGATATAAAAGTTCTTTCTACGATTTGGTTCTATGATCTTCCAAAATTACAAAGTAGGTGAGTAGAGAATCATGAGCATATCTTAATATTTTGACCCCAAATTCTATTCTGCAGTCATAAACTCAAGGCTGTAGATAAATTTTCATGTGCACATGGGATTTGGGGGAAAGGATATTTCATAATGTTTGTACCATGTTTAGATTACTTAGTAGTTGCAACAGAGATGGCAAAGGGAGGTAAAATTTATAAGTGCCAAGTATGAACCAAGCATAGTTTTATTGATATAGTATTTACGTCATACAGTATGTAATATTATTATTATTATCATTCATCTTTACAAAAAAAACCCACTTTGCATATGCATTAACTAAGGTCCTGAGATAGTAAGTGGCTTAATTGAAAGCCATTCAACCAACAAATGGTAAAGCCAGGGTTAGAATTTAGGAATGCCTGGCTGAAAAGTTTTGTGCTTCCCCACACTACGGCGATAAAGCACAGGAACAGCACTTCAGATGTTTTGAATCAGAAAAAGCATTTAGTTTTCACCCTAGAATTCTGAATCTAAATCTGCCTCTCTGGCCGCTTGACAAGCAGCTCTATTCCATTCCTCCGCACTGCTCTAAGGGATAAGAAATAGGGTTTGAATGCTGGCAGTAAAAGTTACATACCTTTCCATTTCAAGAATAACTATCTGGCCCTGGCCAGTAGCTCAGTGGATAGAGCATCAGCCCAGCATATGGACATACTGGGTTTAATTCCCAGAGCACCCAGGAGAAACAGTCATCTGCTTTTCCCTTCCCTCTTTTCTCCCTCTTCCCCTCCCACAGCCAGTGGCTTAATTGATTTAAGCATGGCCCTGGGCACTGAGGATAGCTCTGTTGGAGCCCATCAGCCTCAGGTGCTAAAAATAGCTCAGTACTTTGCATCAGCCCTAGATGAGGTTGCCAGATGGATCTCAGTTGGGGCACATGTGGGAGTCTGCCTCACTTTCTCCTCTTCTCACACCTAAAGTGGAGGAGAAGAAGAAGAAGGAGAAGGAAAAAAAGACAGAGAAAAGAAGAAGGAGGAGAAGGAGAAGAAAAAGAAGGAGGAGAAATAATAATAAAAATTATTATCTAACTAAAGGATTTATAAAAATTCTCCTGCATTTTAATCTCCTCACTTATAAAATGAAGCTGAATTGGATGTGAGTATTATTATAGAAAATGGACTCCCTGCAGTTTTGACGGACGTGCTGTTCAGGATTTATTTGAATACCTAGTGAGTACCCTTCTTGGTGAAGAGAATTCCACAGACTCTTATGAGGATAATACATTATTCTAAATGACAGGCAAACATATATGTCAAAGGTCTCCATAGATGTTGCCAGATATCAGTGCTAGATATTATGGTTTCGATGCCAACTACCCGCATTTCAAACAATGCTGACATAAACTCGTCCAATACTTGAATCTATATCTAGAACCACTGCTGAAAACCTCGCAGCTGAAATTTCCTCTCTTTTATGCCTACAGGGGAAAGTGGGTTTTTTTCCCTCAAACACTACACAAATTCCTTGAACAAAAATGATATAAATATTGTGAAGAAGTCTGATTGACTGCAGACTTGAATTTTGCTGAGTAGGTCTAGGTGCTGGGCATCTTCTGGTGAAGACCACCCAAGCTCGAGTCTGCAGGGGGACCCTTCCACTGGCCAACAGACTAATGTTGATTGTAATTGTGTCTAACTGCCTAGCTAAGCATTTAGTACATGTGCTGATGAGCCTGTGTTGGACATCTGTGGCCCAGTACCCACAGCCAGTAGGTCTGCCAGGGCCTGACCTCAGAAAACCTAGGTAGGTGTCTGCTGGCTGGTCTTCGTTGAACGTGCTGTTTGGTTCTGCTCTTGGGTTTTGTAACCCCTGACAAACTCCAGCAGAGGCCAACAGTCCCATTAATATTCATTTCCTTCAGTAAAGCTTCATTCATGTCAAGCTGGTATTTGTTATTCACTGGAGCAGCTTAATCTGCAGTAGCAACCCCTGCTGCTATGGTACTGAGCATGCTGTGTTCTGTTTTGGGTATGTGTATAAAGTAATGGCTTTTAACCCTCATTTTAAAAAATATTTTAATGTTGTGTATAGTAATACATAGAAGGGTTTATCCTCATGATGTTTTTAAAAGGAAGACTGTGAAAAGTATCCCTTTGGTCCCTGTGCCTTTTTTACCCAATGTCCAATCCCAGTTATCACTGTTACTAGAGGCATATTTATTCTTCATGGATGTTTTATGCAGACACCTGCCAAAAATATGTTTTTTCCTTTTGTTTACAAACGGTGGCATGCCATACGCAGTATCTGTATCATGCTTCTTTCACTTAATTTATCCTAGAGATCTTGCCATGTCATTACATAATAAGCCTCCTTGTTCTTTTTTAACATTTGCACAGTATCCCAGTGTATGGCTGACCTATAGTTGACCAGTCCCCATGTGAGAGACATCTAGGTTGCTTCCAATCCTTCATCCTTACAAACAATGCTATAATGAATAACCAGGTACACATATGTCATTTTGGACAGGTGCTACTTTATCTGTGGCATAAATTATAAGCATGGATTTGCTGGATCAAAGAGTTATATACATTTATAATATTGACAAGTTATCAAAATATCCTCTGTAGCAGTGGTTTTCAACCAATGGTTGATGGACTGGTGCCAGTCCACCAGCAATTTCATGTTGGTTCGCGAAAGAGTTAACCCTGATGTTGTATGAAGATTACAATCACTGGGTCTATAATCTTCATATACTATCAGGGCGGTAAACTTTTTTGTGGACCAGCACCAGTCTGTGGACTGGCAGTTGAAAACTAACTGCTTTATGGGAAAGGTATCAATTTACTTTCCCACTAATACTATTTCAGCCAATTTGCCTTGAGCTATCCCAAAATTTTTGGATTTTTTTCAATCTGATGGTCTCGCAGTGATATTTTGTTTTCATTTTATTATGAATGATGTCAAACATCTTTTCATGTTTGAGTCATTTATATTTCCATTTCTGTGAAGTGCCTGATTATATCTCTGGCTATTTTTTAATTAACGTTTTGGTCTTGTTCTTATTTTCTTCCTTTTTTTTTTTAAGTGCGAGGAAGGGAGATAGTGAGACAGACTCCTGCATGCTTCTGGACTGGGATCCACTGGCAAATGCCTGTCTGGGAATGATGCTCAAATCAGCTGAGCTATTTTTAGTGACTAAGGCTAATGCTAAGACCAACGAGCTATCCTTAGCGCCGGGAGCTGACACTCAAACCAGTCAAGCCACTGGCTGCAGAAGGGGAAAAGGGAAAGAAGAGAGAGAGAAAGGGAGAGAGAAGCAGATGGTTGCTTCTCTTGTACGCCCTGACCAGGAATCAAACCTGGGACATCCATACACAGGGTTGTTGCTCTATCTACTGAGCAAACTGGCCAGGGCCCTTTCTTGGTCTTTTTCTTTAATATTGACTAGAGCTCTTTATATTGGGAGGTTAGCCCTTTCTGATATGCATTACAATTATTATTCCTTTTGTCATTTTTTTAACTATATAGCCAATTAATTCTTCATGTGAAGTGTTCAACTCTGGACTGTTTCCTGTCATCATACAACCTCAGTCATTCATTTTGAGGACTTTCCACATGCAGGCACATGGCCGTTCACATTTCCTGCCCTTTACAATTTTATTTCTAGAGGTTTGGTACCTCGCCTCAGGAAACAGCTTATAAATGGTAGAGCTGGAACTCAAACCCAGGTCTTTCTGGACTACAAGGAATTAAGAGTATCTTAACTATCACACTTGATATTCAGTGTGCTTTAAGAGAGTGAAAACTAGTCTTAATATTAGTCAAAGGAACACAGTCTTATTTGTCAGGGTGGTATCATGAAGGTCAGACCAAGATAAACCTGCATGGAGTTTCAATGTTCCACTTAGAACATAGTAAAAAGAGATATTGCACCTCTGTATAAAATCCTATTATTTACTGCATTGTTCTAATTTTTCACAATGAAAAATTCAAGTACAGGGAGGTTAGGTGACTTGTCTGATGTTATACAAAGTATATTATATGCAGTAAAAAAATTTTTAAAATGGGTGATAAACATCATAAACATCAAAATTCAGGCTAGTGGATGCCTCTAAGGGGAAGGAAGAGTATAAGATCAGTAAAAAGTACAGAAGGGCTTCAACTATATGGATAAAATTTATTTCTTAAGCAGCATTTTGGTATCACGGATATTCACTATACCTTTATACTTTATACTTTTCATAAATTGTAAATATTGCAGAATTTCTTTTAAAAAATTGTTCCCTGTAATTCTGGATTTAAGAAAGACTTCACAGATTCTATTCCCATCCATTTCCAATTTGATGATTCTTGCTGCTGGTGAGATATTTTAAAAATTATTTCACTTATCCCTAGTTAAAAGTATTGATTTATCCAGTGTTCAAAATCGATGGTCAAAAAAATGCATTTCTAAAATTGTTACACACACTAAACCCCAGATATTATGCCTAAAGCATGTCAACTATGGTTTCACCAGGGACAGTGGATTGATTTCCCCAGGAAGGAAGCACGGGGAATGATGAAGAATTTTCAGGCTGAAGACACAGTGTGATTGGCAGGGAATGCCTGCTTGGAGTGGCCCTTGCTGAGTTAGCATCTGTTTTTACCTGATGGCCACTAGCCTTTGCAACATGGCCTTCACAGGACCCATTATCAGGGGGTGTTTTTCTCAAGAGGGGAAATTGGCCCAGGGCCGGTAGAACTAGAATTTGAAATAAAAATTGTCTTTGCTAATATTCTCTTTCTTATTCTTTTTAATATTTTAACTGCAGTGAAGGGAGCAATCTGACCCCAGCACATCACTACCCAGACTTCAGATTTAAGACATATGCTCCACTAGCATTTCGATATTTCAGAGAACTTTTTGGCATCAAGCCTGATGATTACTTGGTAAGAACCTATAATTTTCCTTCCTTTTCCAGAAATGTGTGATGTAAACATTTGTTTCATAGCAACAGTGACAAGTGACTTGTGTCTCTTGGAAGCACAATGAAAGCTCCCAGTTTCATAAGGATTATATTTGGCTTCAGAACATGTGATTTCATTATAGTTTTTAACTGATGGTTACAAAATCTGCCATAGTAATTGATACTTAAGTAACTGTGGTATTGGTTGCTACTTCAGATAATTATTCTAACAGATATAATTAGTTCTAAATATTCCAGTGAATTTTGCTGATTGTGTTCTATTTGAAAGCCTTTCTATTTTAATTCCTTATTTATGCCATTTATCTCAAACCTGCCTTGGCCCCGCAAGCATTTTCACCTTGACCTAATGACCTGCAATTAAATATCAGTTTAAAGAAACTGGATAGTTTTGTTCACAAAATCTCTTTATGCAGCCTCTTTTTAAACATGTTTTTATTTGGTACAAGGGCATGTTTTATCTTTAGATTTGTCCTTTCTCCCTGCCTTCTGGCATGCAGCAGGTACAAACATCATAGCTTTTTGTGAGGTAGTCTGATGATCCCTCAGAGTTTTACCTTATTCCCGTTCAAGGAGTCAGGAACTGCCTTTCTCTTTCCAGAGGAAAATGGTTTATTGCATAATTTGATCACTGTTAACACCCTGGGGCTTTTCAAAATAAGTTTTCAAGAAGCTGTAGGAAGGATACCATCAAATATTTATTGATCATCTCATTCTGAATGATATTAATAGACTTGACTAGATCCTGGAATAACGCTTTGCAAAGGAACTGTAGACACATTTGTCCTTTGTATCAGAGAGGATTTAAAATGCATCTTTTAATTTGGGTACAATGTAAATGATTAAATTCCAAGCTGATTCTCTTGTGCCGATGACAATCTATGAATGACCCTCTTCTTTAGTTCAGCCCTGAGAAAATAATTTGACTCCTTCCCAATGAAATAATACTGGTTACTCAAGACATATTAATAAGTCTTTATAGAGCAAGTATAATTGGGTAGAAAGTCACTGGGCATCCTGCTGTCCTGAAATGTGTGTCCATGTAGCTCTCTGCCTCACCACACCCCTTTAGTTAAATGTCAGGTGCCTCTATCCAACATTACCAACCCTGACATCCCAACCACTCAAGTACACAAACATTTGGGGGAGGGGTGTGATCCTATGTTTTCTAGCCATCCTGTAATTACTAAGGGTTAATGTCATTCAAGGAATGTGTTTGGGGGACCCAGTATGGTCTTAATATCATATTATTAAAAACAAGATCAATCTGTCAATTTCTGCCACATATTAGAAATTAATGAATTCTTCTTCTGATTTTCCTTGAGTTTCTGTTGGCAAAGGAGGTGCCATGGACTTGCATTTCATAACACAGATCCAATCAGTATGATGAGATCCAATCAGCTGCCTGTCTCCCCTTGACCCAAATCCGCCTCTCTTCAGCCCTTCTGTGGCCATTGACCTCTAGGCTCGGAAGCTCGTGCTGTCACTTGTTCTGTCTCACAAAGTTGCTTTCTTTTGGGAAGGCCCATTTCTGAAAAAGTTCTCATGTAGCTTTCACAGTAATGATACTTTAAGCTGGAAAAGTTATTTTCATAATGAGATTAGAGTATTTACAAAGGAACATAGGAGACTAGGCTGATGGCTTATGGGAGCAAAACTCCTTCATGTATCTGACAAAACATAAAGTAATCGTTGGGTATTCTGAACACCTAATGTAACTAAAATACTTTGCTAATAATTATAGGGAGATTCAAAACATTATAATTCATGATACGCAGACAACTTAGAATCTAATTGGAATGATGATTGGTTTACATAGGACAACAACTCTTCTACCAGGCAATAAATAAAGCTGAAGTAACACATTAAAAGCTCCCGGATTTCAAACGAGAGAGGGTTCTTTCACTGTTGGATTGATGGTTTAGGAGGGCTTCTTATGGGCATGGTGTGATGTAACTGTGATTTTAAAATTCTAAGGGATTTGAATAGGTGGGAAATAAGGGAAAGGTGTTGGAAGGGACTGGGTGAAGATGACTGTGATACCAAAGGTGCAAATGCATGAAATAGTTAGAGGACTTTGCATGGGACAGTACAGCAAGAGGGGAAGGTTTTGATCAGGCATATTAGAAATATTGGGCCATATAATTGAAATAAACAGATTTTTTTAATTACAGCAAATTAGTGAAATGTAAAGACTGACTAGATATTTGACAATGTTGGGGAACTATTTTTTTTTTTTTTTGTGGGATGATGGTATTGTGGTTCTGTTTTAAAGGAGTCCTTTTTAAAGACATGTACTGAAATATCTATGGATGAAGTGATTTGATGTCTGAGATGCTTTAAAAGAATCCAAGGGAAGCATGCAGGGGAGTGGTTGGGGGTGTAAAGAAAACAATATTGGCCACAAGTTGATACTTGTTGATGCAGAAAAACAGACACGCAGGTGTCGATTGCACAATTCTCTTTTCTTTTATATATGCCTGAAATTTTTCATAATAAAAAGTGGAGTGGGGGCATAGGGCCAGGCATGTTAGTGTCCTTTTATTATTTGATTTTGTTTTCCACCTCCCTTATAACTGTGCACACAGTTCAATAACTGGATCCATCTTGAGCCTACAGGAAACAGAAAAAAGACAGTGGCTCTCTAGCTAAACATGGCCTTGTCCCCAGTGGCGATAGCCACACACTTGCCCTGCACAGGGGACACCCACAGTCCAGGACCGAGGTGGCTTCCCCTCTAACTCTTGGACCTTCTAGATGCTCACCTCCAAACCACTCAGTCTAGGGACCCTACCCAGTGACCTTGAATGCAGTAGTTGAGGAAGGGCCTTTTGCATGACACAGCATGCTTCTGAAAGTCCGGTGTAACCCTCAGAGACTTTCTAGCTAACCCCTTCATTTTAGATGAGTCTGAAGCTGGGTGAATGCAGGGAGAGCCCAAGGTTACCCATGTTGGTGGGGACAGTGTCCATACCAGAACAGCGGCCTCCCCATCCCCCACCCCCCACCTGGTGTTTTACTTTTGCCATCTGGCCTCATTCTTCCCATACCCTAAATCACAGGCCTCATTAAATGTAGTCTCAAGGTAGGTACTCCCTATGACCATCAAACTGTGAACTGTGATTATTCATTCTGAAGAATAGAGCTCAAACACCCCTCACAAAGTACATTTTGAACGAGTTAAGCTCAAATAAAGCACAGAGAAAGAAAATAGATGTACTTAAAAAACGGTGTGAAGCAAAGAGGGTACAGTGCAAATCACCAAGTGCAATCCTGTCATCTGTCAAACTGGGGCTATTCAGACCCAAATTTGTAAAGACAGACTGATCTAAATGGGGGAGGAGGAATACTATGTAGTGATTGATAACCCTATAGATAAGCTTGACATTGGATCCTCATTATATGTGTGTATTTCTCCTTAGTTTTGTGCTGTGGCATCTGGATTGCAGCCTGAATTATTCTGTTTATGTTCTCACTTTTATTAAAATTCACCATGTGCCTGCTGATTATAAGTGTCCTGCTGAAACATGCATAATTTGGATTGTGAGACAGCACGGTGAAAGTGCTTCTGCGTGCCCCACACAGCAGTGCAAATGCTTTTTCTTCCTTATTTGTTCCTAAATAAGCATCTCCCAAGAGAAAGTAAAGGGGCCCCGGAGCCTTTTTCCCATCCCTGCTTGGGCAACAGGCCTTTGGTTCATTTTCTTCTCCACCAAAATCCAGCGTGATTTATGTGATATCTTTTCAGGTTCACTGATACCAATAAAAAAAAGGGAGCAGAGTGAATATTTAACACAAGGAAGAAACAGCAGGAAAAATGATCTCCCCCACACTGCACAAGTTTACATTGTTAATTTGCCTTGGCAGCGCCCGGCCCGCTGGGTTGTACTCTGCGTTCCTTCCAGTGGGTATAGGAGGGGGGCTCTGCAGGAAATAGAAGCCAGAGAATGAATACCTTGGAGCAGCTGGCACAAATGAAAGTGCCTGGAAGGCTCATAAAACCCAGGAGTGCACATAGTGGCTTGTTGATCATGGCTAATTAAAATGTTCCCATCTCTCCTCCTTATTCTGTCTTAAAAGACATTTCTGTGAAGGTTGCTTAGAAGAGAACATTGTAACAGAGGTGTAGGTTGAGAAACCATAGAATTACAGATGGCAATGGTACTATTTCTGTTCAGTATTAGGATGCCAGTTTATTGCACACTAATGCTGTGCTAGCAGAGACACCCACCCCCCAAAAAAGGTTATTAAAATAAGTCAAAACTATTTTTCCCTTCATATTAATTTATAAATTACATAATAAAGGAGTATTTGACAACTCACCAACGAAATTATCTTGGTATTATGTCACTGCTTATAGAAGAATTTTAGACTAATTGAGAGCAGATGTTCAGGTCTGAATCGTTTTCTCTAGACATTTCTCCCTGAATCACCCCCTAATTTCTCTATTTACAGCCTCTAATTTTCACATTTTTTCTTTTTCCACCTATTCATGAGAAGGTTCTGAGCCAAGAGTTCAAATCCCATGGAACAAGGAATTGGAATTTCTGAAGAATCAGGGTTCTGCCTTCACTCTTTAAAAGACCTTTATTTTCCAGGGTCTCAAATTCATGATTATACAAAAGACCCATCTTTTTTCTTGCTTTTCTAAGAATGTCTGTGTATCTTTGCGTAGCCTTCGGCTAACCCTAGAGCACCACCAGTTTTTCCTCACCTGCCCTATATTGCGGGTTATGTGCCTCTCTCTCCCCTGCGGGTGGTCACATAATAAAAAACAGCACCAGTCATAGCTAAGTGGTCAGCCTTTGACCCGGGTTTCAAAAGCATCCACTCTAAAAACTTTCAGTAGCTTTCATGTAGGTATTATCTTTGCTTCAGAGATAAGATTCTTTAGACTCCAAGGTGCTACATTACCTACTCAAGGTTACATAGCAGCTGCTTAGCAGAGCCACAGTTTTACAAACATTAGTTGATTTCAAGTCCTGTGCCCCTGCTACTGATCACCCTGCCATGTGGACAGTGCACTCATGGCAGGAAAGTGCCCTCTGCTTCCTCTTGGCTTCCATAGCATCCTGTGTGCAGTCTGCTGGCTATTTTTGTTTTCCTACCTTATCCTCAACTTATCCATAAAGGCTGAGGCCCTAGTGCTGCTAGAGCAAGGCAGGCGGGAAGAGGATGCCACAGACGATGGAAGTTGCCCGTGACTGTTAGGAAGGCAGTAAGCACTCACTTTCTTTTCTTGGAGAATTTTGTTTCCTTTATACATGGTGCTGTCAAAGCAAGATAATTTAAACGGTGACATCTAGAAAACTGTTTTTTTCTATTATTTGGACTTAGATATTCACAAGCCCAGAGGAAGAGCTTTGGGGAATGTTCAGCCCCATGTTTTCAGAGGCTTCCAGCAGAAGATAAGGTTTTTTAAATCTGCCTTTGCCACTCACCGGGGCTACTCTGATCACACGTATTCGCCTCCTTACTGTTTGCTCTGCATCCTGTGTTTCTCTGGTCAATAATGTGGATTAATAATGAAACACTGAACTCAACAACCATAAATTGACTTCCCTGCTAGTTTTGGGAACTTTTGGTAGATTTACAGCCCTTCAGTTATTGGTGGAGTTCAGTCATCTATTCGACAAAAATTTACTGAATGTCCACTATGTGAAGGCCCAGGTCCTGTACTGATCATGGCAAATTATATTCATAGTTTCTGCACTCATACAGTTCTGTACTCTAATGGGAGCTTGGAATAAGTGAATAGGCTATTAAGGTATTCTGTGGTGACTTCTGTGATGAGAACATCCAGTGCCAGTTGCTCTAGCGTCGCAGAACCAGGAAGAGTTTGCTGGAATGAGTGCCAGCAGGCTGCAAGCCACAGTCCCTGTAACAGCCTCCTCTCTGTGCTCCCTGCACCTCCCTTTGCCCACCTATGATGGGGTTTCAACACAGCAGATAGAGTGCTGCTTTGCCCCAAATCTTCTGATGGCTCTCAGCTCCCCGAGAGAAAAGGCCAGCATCCTTAAAGTGACCTGTGGCAACCTAGTGCTCTGGCCAACTCGACCTTTCTGGCCTTATCCCTTTCAGCTCTCTTCCTTGTTTACTGGCTCTGGCCACTGGCCTCCTTGTGCCTTGAACTCTTCAGGTTGCAACACTTTTGCATTTGCCCTTGCCTCTTCGGAAATGTCCTCGCCCCCTATATTCCCGATGCCTCTGCTCAAATGCCCCCTTCCCTGGGAGGCTTTCAGTGACCTCCTCCTGAAAACTTATTGCAATCCTCACTCTTCGCTGGTATCTTTGCCCCCTTTTCGTGCTTCATTTTTCTTGATAGCACTTACTATACTCTGATGTATAATTTATTTACTTGTCTGTTTCCTCCTACTAGGATGTAAGCTGCATGAGTGTCTGGGACATTATAGAGGCTCAGTAGAAGTTTGAAATGCTGACTGAGTTTATGAATGAATGGTAGTCAACCAGGTGAAGATAGTATGGAAGCTGTTTCCAGTAGAGGAAAATGCAAAACCCTAGTAGCCAAGAGTGTGTGGCACATTTGATAAAATGGGAAGTAGTCCTGTATGACCAGAGCTGGAATTTAAAGATGGACGTGATGAGAAAAAAGACTGGAAGGCAGGGCTGGGCCATTCGTGGCCTTGAAATATCTGTTAAAATAAACTTGGGTTTCCTCTGTAGACAGTGGAAACCACTGGGAGCTGTCAAGGCATAGAAGGACATACTCAGATTTTTATTTTAGAAAGATCTTTGGTTTCCCAATGGAGAATGCACTGGAGGGCTGGAGAGTGGACAGTTGAGATGAGGTAGAGCCTACCATAGTAATCAAGGCATGAAATAGTGAAACCCTTGAACTTAGGGTCTTGGTGAAAGAGATGTCATAAAAGGAGTCGGTATAATGAATGGTTTGGATATGGAAGGTGAAGAAAAGTAAAGCATTAAGGATAATGCCCAAGTTTCTTGTTTGGGGAACTAAGTGAATAATGCTTTCATTCTCAATAATAGGGGAAAACAGGGAGAAGATAGAGGATGGGGCGGGGGTCAGATGATGTAGAGTCACCATGCATGGTTGTGCAGGTCATGCACTGTCCAGGAATACCTGGCCAAGGTGAAGGAGCAGAGCCTGGAATCCAGCCTCTACTTTCCAACCTTGTATCTGGCCCAGCACTATATCTGCCAGGAGAAAAAGGCACCTCTTTTTAATTCACAAAGGCACCATATGGACTAAACACTGCCTTGGGATTAATTTGACTTTGAACTTGTTGCATGTTAAGTGTTTGTAATATAACCCAGTAGAAATACCTATTAAAAAGTTAGATGTACCACTCTGAAGTCCTAGAAAGAGATCCTAGCTAGAGACACAGATGTTAGAGTCACCCTCTTGTTGAAACCATGAGTGGATAACATCCCTGGAAAGAATAAATTGTGAGAGAATAGGTGTTGATGTTCTAATACACAGCGTGGATGATACCTCAGTTGTTATTTATGGGCACTTATCAGAAACAAAACGTCCTAGACATCACTACTGTTTTAGTAATCTCATTGAACACACATGATGATTTATGAGTCTATCATATACACTGGAACAGGAAGGGGCATGTCTATGTCTCATCACAGTATTATTAAGATAAATGGATCCATTAAAGTTTTCAAAATCTCACAAAGAGCCTTCTTACTCTACCTGGAGCCTATTTGGAGAGCTCATGGAAAGTGCTTCCTTTTCAGAATGGCCAAGATATGTAATGCTGTGATTTCCCTCCTTGGAAACACCATATACATCAAATATATCTTTAAATGTTTATTTATTTACTCTTGTAGTATTCCCTCTGCAATGCACCTCTAATAGAGCTGTCCAACCCAGGAGCCAGTGGGTCCTTGTTTTTTGTGACCAGTGATGATGAATTTATTATCAAAACAGTTCAGCATAAAGAGGCAGAGTTCCTGCAGAAGCTGCTGCCAGGCTATTACATGGTAAGTAACTGCACATAATTAAAGCTTCTACTTGAGGTTTAATTACTTCACAATTTTTTCTGTGTTCTTTTTCAGGGACTCTTTTGGCATGTTTCTTTCTCTTTGGTAAACTTTTACTTTGCATTTAGACTATACTGTGACATTTGTTGGCTAGATCTTTAAAAGCAAAATAGAACTGAGTAGTAGTCGAGTATAGCTGTTGACTCAGTTAGTCCTGGGTTCAAATCCCAGCTCAGCGATCAACTAACTGTGTAACCATAAATAAGCAAGGTAACCTCTCAGCCTTAGGGAATACCTATTTATGTGGTGGCTGTGATAATAATAATAATACTGTAATTAAAAAAGATATAGGATGTAAGATAAAGGAAGTGATGCATTTATTGCAAAGCTTTTTGTATCCAGCGCACAGTAATTAATATGAGTGGTTAATATTCATTGAACACTGAACTCTGTATTAAGCACAGCTGTAAGTGCTTTGAATGCATTAATCCTCATGGAAACCTTGGATACATGAGTCATTGCCATTTTGTAAATGAGTGTTTAAGACAGATAAATGAAATAAGTTACCATGAGTTATTCAGCTGGTGATCTGGGATTGCACTATAAGTGGTAGAATTCCAAAAGACTGTATCTTTAACCCCTGCACTACACACCAGAATGTATTCGAGCATAAGCACTATACCTCAGAATTTAGGATTTCATAGGTTAAACATGATGACATGAAAATCACCTTCATGTAATGTTTTAGAGACAAAGAAACAGTAATTTAGTCTAGGTGAATTTACTAGACATTTAACCCAAATTTTTCAAAAATAAATACTTTCGGCCCTGGTTGGTTGGCTCAATTGTAGAGCGTCAACCCAGCGTGTGGAATTCCTGGGTTCGATTCCCAGTCAGGGCACACAGGAGGAGCAACCATCTGCTTCTCCACCCCTCTCCCTCTTTCTCTCTCTCTCTCTCTCTCTCTCTCTCTCTTTTCCCCTCCCACAACCATGGCTTGATTTGCTCGAGTGAACTGGCATCAGGCACTAAGGATGGCTCCATAGCCTCACCTCAGGTGCTAAAAAATGGCTCTGATTACAACAAAGCAATGACCCAAGATGGGCAGAGCATTGACCCCTAGTGAGTTTGTTGGGTGGATCCTGGTCGGGGCACATGCAGTAGTTCATCTCTCTGCCTCCCTTCCTCTCCTAAAATAAAATAAAATAATAAAATTAAATAAAATAAATAACTTTACAGCCATGGCCAGTTGGCTTAGCAGTAGAACGTCGGCCTGGCATATAGAAGTCCCAGGTTTGATTCCTAGTCAGGTCACACAGGAGAAGCGACCATTTGCTTCTCCACACCTCCCCCTCTCTTCTCTCTCTCTTCTCCTCCCACAGCCATGGCTCAAATGCTTTGAGTAAAGTTGGCCCCAGGCGCTGAGGATGGGGTGATGGCCTCACCTCAGGCGCTAAAATAGCTCAGTTGGCAAGCAACAGAGCAACAGTCCAGACAGAGCATCACCTGGTAAGGGGTTTGCTGGGTGGATCCCAATTGGGGTGTATGCGAGAGTCTGTCACTACCTCCCTGCCTCTCACTTAATAAAAATAAGTAAGTAAATAAATATTTTTCCTAAGTAATATTGTCATTTTTCTTTTTTAACTGACAAATTTATTGTTAACATTTTTAAAATTTTTGTTTAGAAATTAAATTTAATGGGGTGACATTGGTCAATAAGAGTACATAGGTTTCAGGTGAATAATCTTGTCATTTTCATACCTTGCATTTCTTTGTACATTCATAACAATTATTATTTGTGATTGAAATGGCTACAGGAAGTTTAGATTTCAGAAGCCCCAGTTCTGCTTTTTACTTGCTATGAGAGATGATAACCATCATCTTTGTTTTAAAACAAAATTGATGAGATGCTCATTTATATGTAAAAGATTATTTAATTCCAAAATCTGTTAGAGACAACATGAAATGCTGTAAATTAGTCCCACATATAAATGTAGGAATCAGACATTTAACTAAAAATCTGAAATTACAGAGTGCACAGATTTTAAAAAGTTATGATCCTAAGCAAGTAGTTTTTATTTTTAGAACAAATTGTCTACTTTCTGTTAGAGAATATAGAAAATACAGAGAAGGAAAAAGGTTGCTACCATCTATAATTCCTTTCACAGAGATATATATTACTAATATATGGTATAGTTTAGCATATATCTTTTCATATATTTTCTATTCATACACACATTTTAAAGGAATCTAAAATTGGAATCAAACAAACATTTCATTATTTGCTAACCTCTGAGTGAATTTTAAATGTCTATAGTTCTAAACTTCTGTAGTTCTAGATAGACTAGTTTATTACATGGCTATTAAAATGAAATTAATTAAAATTCAATAGAACTTTAAAATTTAGCTGAACAAGTGGTTTTATCCCAGTCACGTAAGCTAGTATGACAAACAGTATAATTCATCTCATTAACAAGAAAAAGATGGGAACATCATATAGTTATCCAAATAGACATTGAAGAAAAACTAAGGCACTCAAAATTCAATCTCTTCTCTTAATTAAAATCCTAAATATTGGCAGGGAAGTCTTTTAATGTAATAAGTAAGTAAGTGAATACATATATAATTTTTCCCAGAACTTGACCAAGTTGATTCATTTGAAAGTGAAAACAAGGGCCTGGCTGGTGCTCAGTGGATAGGGTGACAGCCCAGCATATTGAGTCCCAGGTTCGATTTCCAGTCAAGGCACAACAGGAGAAGCGACCATCTGCTTCTCCCCACCACCTTCTCTTCACCTTCTCTCCCTCTTTCCCTTCCATAGCCAGTGGATTGATTGGTCCCGGGCAATAAGGATAGCTCCGTTGGTCCAAGCATCAGCCCCAGACAGGGGTTGCCAGGTGGATCCCAGTCAGGACTCATGCGGGAGTCTACCTCACTATCTCCCCTCCTCTCACCTAAAAATAAAAAAGTAAAAACAAGCATTATTTTAAGAGCATTTAAACAATTAAACAGTGGAAGGGAAAAGGGGTAATAATGAACAAAACATTTTAAAGAAAAACGGTGGGCCTGCTCTAACATATACCAAAAAACGAAAAAACTATTCTAATATTCAAGATGTGGTAGACAAGTAGATCAGTGGATTCAAATAAAGTATCCAGAAATAGCCTGACGTGCTTTGACAACTTATTGTAGGACATAGGAGGGACTTCAGCTGAATTGGGAAAGGACTGTTCAATAAATGGCTTCCCATTAAAGAAAAAAAATTAACTTTCCTGTTTCACATATTTCACACAAAAAAAATTAATTCCATATGGTATAAAAAGCTAATGTAATGACCAAACCTATTAAAGATCTGGAAGAGAGTAGAAGATATTTATAACCTTGGGGTATAAAAATCTTTGTTAAGCTAGAAGCCAAAAAAGGCCAAGAAACAAGTTCATAAATATTACAACATTGAAGACGGATCATCTATATATATAACATAAATACCAGGCACAAATTAAGATAAGGACATACAATATTTCGGGAATGACATGAAGAAAGTGGGAATACTAGTTTCCTCAAAAGATGGGAATTAGGGGAAGAATTGAGCATAATACAAAGACTTATTATATTTATATGTCCTTTAATTTCTTACCTACTTTTAGAGTAGAGCAAAATAGGCATGTTTCAAGCATAGCAGAGAGACTTCTCATATATATACCCTTTAATTTCTCGCCTATTTTTAAAGTAGAGAAAAATAGGCATGTTTTCTTTGTTTTTATAATTTAAAAGACTAGGAAAAAATATATACTACATATAGAATAGAAAAATATCTAGACTATATCAAGAACTCCAACAAGGACAAAGACCTTTAGAAAAATGAGCAATGAGATATAGCAAAAAATTACCTTTGATGTGACTAAAAATACATTAAAATATATTAAATTTCTCTAGTGATTAATGCTGTTCAAATTATTAAAAACAAGTTTTCATTTTTCACCAATTATGCTTACAAAGATTTTGAAGTTTGATACTCAGCCCTGGTAAGACTGATAAAAAATATATGTAATCTTACAAAGTGTGCTTGTGAATCAGTCTGGCCATTTTGGAAGACAGCTTTTCAGGAGCTATTAAAATTTAAAATGTTCATTTCTCATACTCCAGCAATTAATTTTCTCTTTAGCTACCTTAGAGAATAGTCACACATGGCACTAATCAATTCTTCGCCCATTTTACTTGGAGCTAATTTGGGACTTTGTGTCCATTTTTAACTCAGCGACTTTCAATGCCCTGAATTTAGAATGATAAAGTTGCTATTGCAATAAGCCATTTGAAGAACTAGATTAGGAATAGCTAACTTTTAACAGTGGCCCTTAATAAAGATAATCGCATTCCATTCTTTTAAATTATCATATTATATAAAAATACATCTTTAGTGGAGCTTATTTTGTAAAAATAGGAGATTTTTAACCATTTTTTTCTTTTTTATTTCTTTAGAATTTAAACCAGAATCCAAGGACTCTTTTGCCAAAATTTTATGGACTGTACTGCATGCAGTCAGGGGGTATTAACATCAGAATTGTGGTGATGAACAATGTCTTGCCATGCTCCATGAGGATGCACTTTACATATGACTTGAAAGGTTCAACATATAAGCGAAGAGCATCCCGAAAAGAGAGAGAAAAATCCAACCCCACGTTTAAGGACTTAGATTTCCTGCAAGACATGTACGAAGGGTTGTATTTTGATACAGAAACATACAACGCACTCATGAAAACGCTTCAAAGAGACTGTCGGGTAAGGAAATGTTGTTTCTCTGATTTCCTTTGTAAAGTCACCTGTTACTGTACCTTCTTAAGAAATGTCCAAAGCAGACACGTGGAATTCCATTGGTCCTAATCCTGGTGCTGACCCATGCTTCCCTGATATTGAAGGAATTGGTAGATGGTGAGGGAATTGTCTGGAGTATCTGTTTATTTTACTAGTAAGCTAAGGTTTTTTTGTTGTTGTTTTGTTTGTTTTTGTGACAGAGAGAGGGACAGACAGAAAGGGAGAGAGATGTGAAACATCAATTCTTCATTGCGGCACCTTTGTTGTTCATTGATTGCTTTCTCATATGTCCCTTGACTGGGTAGCAGAATGAGTGACCCCTTGCTAAAGCCAGCTACCCTACACTCAAGCTGGTGAGCCCATGCTCAAGCCGGATGAGCTCGCACTCAAGCCAGCAAACTTGGGGTTTCGAACCTGGGTCCTCTGCATCCCAGTCCGATGCTCTAACCACTGCACCACCGCCTGGTGAGGCTAAGGTAGCTTTTTTGATGAAATGAAAAGAAATATTTATTTTTATTTTCGTCTTCTCCTTTGAGGAAAGTAGTTAAACCAGAGGGAAAAAAAATGTAGGTTTAAAGCTGTGATTAGGCCACAAAGAAATCTTGGACAAAATAAGATTCGAATGGGGAAGAGAAGTTTAGAGAAAATGCCCTTGCTGAGGTTGATAAGCGGATCCTTGGAAATCCAGGATAGATGTAGACCACATGTTAAGCCCTTTTGCTGCAAGTGTTTTATGTGATCTGAATAAAAGGTGATCAGGAATGAGGCTTAACAGAGCAAATACCATTTTACACAAACATAGCCAGAGTGATTGCCAGAAGTGAAGGATTCCTAGTCTGAAGTCCCCAGCCTTCAATACTTATGGAGGAAAAGGTAATGCCAAAACCCAGGGAAGATTTTCCTGACATGGTGAATTGTAGAAAGTAAAAGTTATTTTGAAAAAAAGAAAAAAGAAAATGTTATTCTGATGAGGTTCTGAAGGATGATGATCATTTCATTAGCAAATTCTCAGGAAAATCATTTCCTGGCCCAGATGAACTTAGGAGAACCATCTCGGTTCTCAACTGAGTTGAGCATAGTAGAGGTGGGCAGTAGGCCTGTTGTTGCAGGGATAGGTCTGATTAGGGCTTTCTGAAAGAGCACATAGGACTCACAGGGCCTGGTCACTGGGAAAAAAGGGTGCCTTCCAGCTGTGGCTTTCTGGGCCTCTGTGAACCTGAACAGATGACCCACATTGATGCAAGAAAGGAGAGGACCCTTCTCTGCAGACTCAGGCTCACCTAAAGGTGAGTAATGCAGCTAACCACCCCATGTAATGTATTAGATAAGGAATTCTCTCTGAGAAACGCGACCCTACTATTTCTGGGGTTTTTTTCCTTCTACTTGTTTTAACATGTATGATAATGCACAAAGATGTGTTCTTGGAATTGTTTGTTTCACTGAAAGAAATGTTACTTGCCAGCTCCTACTCTTTAGCTACCATTTAGTGAAAGTTTAGAATGTGCCGGCTAGTCTACCATTCTTAATGCATCGTTTAATTTCATTCTGTCAACACCCATTTGAAGTCACTACCCTTCATACTGCTATTCTAGTTGATGAACAATTTAGTTGAGTGAAAGAAGTTAAGAAATCTGTCCAGCATTACTTAGCACATCAGTGGCAGAGCCCACATCTGTCTGGGTACAAAGCATGTGCTCTTAACAATTGAAATGTAAAGATTCACACTGTAAGGATTTTCTTCAATGATCTTTTCAGAAGTGAGGGGGAAGACTGTGGGAACTAAGCAAACAAAACAAAGTGTCCAGCTGAGCTATTCAGGTATCTGGGTAAATATGAGGGATTTACATTTTTCTTTTTTTAAAAAATGTGCTTTTTAAGAGAAAACTTTTCCTGCGCTTTTTCTACCCGTACAGGATGTGAGTACAGATAAGTGACTCTCAATTCGCTAAAGTTGAGTACAAGCCTCTCCAGTTTTAGATTTGCTTTCTATTTTGCACACGCGCACACACACACACACACACACACACACACACACACTTCTTGCGTCTTCGATATGCAAACCTTTTTCTGTTGTCTTATAAAACATTAGGCTTCTACGCCAGAAAAGGGAAAGGTCGAATGGCACAGGATTGGTCTGTTTATTTACTGTTTCATGAGCCCAAGACTTTCAGAATGAGGTCAAACCTAACTTTTTATCTGGAGTGAGACCCTAGAGATTTGCCTTTTTTCTATTATTATTATTTGTTGTTTTGAGGAACATAAAGGCCAGTGTAGAGGTATTCTAAGGCTAACTCTTCTCGCTGATTGCATTGGATCTTGTAGAAGACACAGACTGTGGAACTTCCTTAGGTTGCACACATGTTTATCTTCAGAGTGGCTTTTTGGGGGTGGACTGGGGTGTGTAGGTACCACACTTGAGGGAAGATGAGTCCTTCCCATGATCTGCGGTGACTATGACCAAGGCTTCTGTGATCTCAAATCAGTAGCTGCTTCTCTGAACAGAGCTGCCTCAAGAAAGGCACGTTTCTGGAATAATAAGTCTTCCTAGTCAATAGTCATGACATCTCTGCAAAATTGATGGAAGCTGTGAACTGTCTCCCTGGAAAAATGCCGATCCCCACAACATGAAATGCCCTGGAGCTAAGTGTTTCCCTGTGCGTGCGCATGCGCATACACACACACACACACACACACACACACACACACACACACACATGGGAAAGAGAGCCATGCAGCAATCATCTCTCTTTAGGTCACCTTCTGAAGGGCCAGCTCTCAGTGTGGATCTGTGGTTGGCACTGCCAGGAGCATCTCTTGCGCTCACATCTCTGTTGTTTTGCAGAACTGAGCTTTAGTACTGGCTAAGGAGGTTTGGAGATCAGGAGGCTATGAGGTCACCCCAGGGCTGTTGCCAGCACCAAACGATCAAGAATCTGTACTGTTAATAGTCTTCTAAATGAAGAGGTCCTGCTGGGGCCCTAGAAACAAATTAGGGGACTGTATTATGGTGTCAGCCGGCCAGCCAGCGAAAATGAACTAGACCAGTGGTCGGCAAACTCATTAGTCAACAGAGCCAAATATCAACAGTACAACAATTGAAATTTCTTTTGAGAGCCAAATTTTTTAAACTTAAACTATATAGGTAGGTACATTCCTTATCAAGGTAGCGCCCACACGTGGTATTTTGAGGAAGAGCCACGCTCAAGGGGCCAAAGAGATGCGTGTGGCTCATGAGCTGCAGTTTGCCGACCAGAGACCTAGACCCATATTAGGATGCATCCTTTCACTCACTTATCAGACATCTGTTGCAGGCCTGCCATGTGCCACCATGGTAAATGGCCTCCATTTTAATAAATTTCCATACAGTATATAAGTACAATGCTAATATTCTAAGGCATTGCGAGGAATGGAGTAGGTGAGATCATGGCTTGGTTTCGAAGGTTGAGAAGAGGTCTCCAGGTAGGCAAAGCAATAGAAGTCTATTTCCAGGAAGAGAAAACAGTGTAAGCAAGGCATGAAATGGCACAATGTACTCCAAGAACCAGAGTTGTTTGGTGTTGCGGCAGTTAACAGTGAGGGAGAGTATGTGAGGTAGGAGAGAAATGCAGGCAGAAGCCACATAATGTCAAAAGACCATTTTTGGTGGTGCCAGGGTCCTCTTAAGAGCTTAGCAGTGGAAAATCCAAGAATTCCAGACCTTTGGATACAGCTTTTCTGTTATCTCCAAACAGATACAGTAAGTCTCCTAACCTCTTGCTGACCTCCCCTTAATTCCTGCCCCCCATCTCTTTTTTTATATTTTAGCCTGACATCTCAGACCCCAGATGCACACCTCCCGAGCATGGCTGATGACCAGAAGACACCTTGCATGACTCACTAACCCAGCTTGTCCTACATGCATTACACCCCACTTCTCACAGACTAGGTCCTGGGTTCCCAGTCAGAGCTGCTGCTTCTGGACTCTGCATTCTGAATAGCTGGGACCACCTTTTGACAAATACCATCTTCCCCCACCCATCCCTGGTCCCTGTCCTTGGCTTCCCCAGTCCAGCCTCTGGCTCTTATCTATAAACCTGGCTCCTTTGGTGGCCCATCTCTACCAACTCCTCCAAATAATACATTGGCCACTCAGAACTCTTCTAGAAAACTGAACTCACTTTGTCTCAAACCTGCTGAGTCCACAGGATTCAAACAAAGGGCTCTTTGCAATGGAAGGATCCAGCTCTTGGAGTTCTCCCAACCCCCATGTGGCTGTTCCCTATTGGCTGTGCCTGGGGAAAATGGACATGTAAATAATTGGGTTCCCTTTCTTGAAGCATTTCCTCTCCCTTTGGCCTCACCCTCTGCCTGCTGTGATGGCCATCTATACCCATAAGTGAACTTGGCCCAGGGTAAGAGTCGTGACAGCAGACAGTGCTGCCAGGACATCACAGGTCACTTGCTGTCAAAAACAGGAAGTAGGATTTATTCAAACCATTGCCTATGGTCCTCATGTAACAAACAGGCTGAGAGGCACATCCTATTTGAAAACTGCTCTTCCTATGTACTCTGTCATCTTCCCCCACCCTTGCTCCTCTTCCTACCTTCCCTGGCCCAGGGAACATGATCATCATGCAGCCAGTTGCCCAGATTAGTACCTTTAAGGTACCCTTTCCTTCCTCCTTTTCTTCTTTTTTCTTTCTGCATAGTCAGTAAATCGCCATGTCCTATCTAGTCTGCCTCCTAAATAACTCTTGGATCACTCCTTACTCTTTGTATGGACAGCCTTTATTGAGACCCTGATAATTCATCTCCTGGCGTTTTGCAAAAGCCTCTTAACTAGTTTTTAGCATCATTGCCTCCAACACATCCCCAGTACTGCTGCCAAGGTGCTCTTCTGCGCCAGCTCCTAAAGATCCTCTAGCTGAGGTTCCCACTGTCTTTGGGCCAAAGACCCACACTTCCTAACTTAGAACATTAAGATCCTTCCTGATCTGGTTCCTGCTGCCTTCTCCTGATGCTTCTTCAGCTTCCTTCTTCAGCCTTCTTTCCCAGCTCTCTAGGAGCACCCCTCCCCCATTCTCTAGACATTCTGATCTACTAGACACAGTCTGTAAAAGTTTTGGTCTTTTTACGCATGCCTCGTCTGATTGGACCGTTCACCAAAGCTCATTCCTTTACTTCTCTGCTCTGTAGTACCTGATTATTTTAGACACTCAATACAAACTACAAGATTGTGATTTTTTTTTAAAAAAGTCTCAATTAAAAATGTATGAATTAATTTTGGAAAAACAATTAGAAACTATTTTGTATTCATTTTCATTTATTATAATTATTTCTTCTATGACATAACTTATTTATAAAAATCTAGAGCACCATATCACTTAATTGACTTGATAAATTGTTACATGCTGCAATATTTATTAATAACTCTGGAGAAATAACATTGACAAGGAGTGTTAGTGAGAACTTGCATTTATAATCCAAATATTTCTTATTCCTTCAAGTGGGAATCTATCAGACACAGTCTTGATAATCAGTTACCTAAATGACTTATTTTACATTCACTATCATTTTTTGTTGAGCAGTAGAATTATTAATTTTTTAAATAGTGTGGAACAAATTTTCTTTTTCACACAAATGTCTGTCACCATAAATATTAATAGGTTCTAAGAATTTAATGAAACCAGTCTTAAAAATACTGAGACTTTTTGATTTGAAAACTGGGATCTTTCTAGCTATGAATGGGAAACTAAACTTGCAGCTCATTCTTTTCAGCTATGGGAATGTTTGTAAGGGTTGCAATGTGGGTTGTCTATAGTACTTAATTTAGCAGTATGGCTAGGGCTTATCCTTCAGCTATAATTTTGTTTATCATTAATTTTTTTTGCAGTTAACTTAGACAGCATTTACTGGTTTTTCTTTATTTTAGCATGGAAAAGACAGAGACAGAGATAGGCAGAAAGGAAGAGAGATGAGAAGCATCAACTTGTAGTTGGAGCACTTTAGTTATTCATTGATTGCTTCTCAAATGTGCCTTGACCAGGGAACTCCAGCCAAGCCAGTGACCCCTTATTCAAGCCAGCAACTTTGGGCTTCACGCCAGCAACCATTGGTTCAAGTTGGTGACCATGGGATCATGTCTGTGATCCCACGCTCAAACTGGCAACCCCATGCTCAAGCTGCTGAGGCTGCTCTCAAGCCGGCTACCTTGGGGTTTTGAACCTGGGTCCTCAGCATCCCAGGTCGATTCTCTATCCACTACACCACCACCTGGTCAGGCTCTCTCTCTTTTTTATATTGGCTGCCTTCCCAATGATCCTTAAAGAAGGAAAATGTGCTTCAGACCTAATAGGAAAGAGGTATACATCTCTCTTACTAATAACAGTGCTTACATTTAAGCTATTTCCTTTATCAGTAAGGAATTGGATATTGTCTTTAGTATCCACCTAAACCATGAGAAAGGGATAGGTATATCATTGACTACACATCTCTATACCATACCATAGCAGATTACTTTAGAAAAAGGTATAGATAAATTTAGTGTCCTTCAGAATATGTTCTACAAGCACTATAGTCCCATTATTTGTTTTATTTGTTCCATTGTTTTAAATTGTGAATTTTACTATCTATAATATTAGTTATTTTTGATACTATTGCAATAGAAACATAAGACAAAGTTAAAACTGGTGAACAAATAAGTAACACCAACTCATAGAATCAAAGACTGGAAAAGAATTGTAAAGTTCCTGGGAAACAGCAGAACAATGCCCTCCGTGTTGTGATCTGGGAAAAAATTATTTTGGATATAGATGTCTATGCCTAATGCCAGATTTCTTTGTGAGAATGGAGACAAAGATGTTGTCATATATGCAAGGACTTTAAAAAGTTTTCTACCTGAAAATCTTCTTTTATTAAAAAAAAAAAAATTAAATAATTGCAGATTCACATGCAGTTGGAGGAAAATACAGAGAGCTCTCATATGTCCTTCACCTAGCTTCCATGGTGGTAACAGCTTGTATGGCTTTTAGTACAATATCACAACCAGGAAATTGACATTGGGACAATACACTGAACTTTTTCAGACTTCACCAGCTTCACATGCAGTCATTTGTAGGTGTGCATGGAGATGTATAGTTTTAAGTCATTTTATGCATGTGTAGATTTATGTAACCACCACAGTCAACTAAGAGCAGTTCTTTTACCCAAATCCCTCATGCTACCCTTTCATGTATAGCCACAGCTACCTCCCTCACTCACGATCTCTCTCCAGTCCTTACAACCACCAGTCTCTTTCCCATCTCTGCAATTTTGTCATTTCAGGAATACCATATAAATGGAATCCTGCAGTTTGTCACCTCTGAGGTGGGCTTTGTTTCATTCAGCATAATATCCTTGCAATCCACCAAGTTATTGTGTGTATCAATAGATTGTACTTTATTATTGCTGAGTGATATTTCATGGTATGGATATACCACAGTATAACCATCAACCCCCTAAGGACATGTGGGTTTTTCCTAGTTTTTTACTTTTACAAATACAGCTGCTGTGAGCATTGCATACAGGTTTTTTGCATAAGCATACATTTTCATTTCTCTAGTATAAATTCTGAATGCACTTGTCATATGGTAAGCACATGTTTGGTATCATAAGAAACTGTCACATTCTTTTCCAGAGTCACTGTGCCATCTTACATTCCCACCAGCTATGTAGGAGTGATCTAGATTCTTTTCATCCTCACCAGCATGTGCTGTTGTTACTACAATTTTTATTTTAGCCATTCTGATAGGGCTGTATTTAAGTCTCTTGTTTTAAAATGCTGGTAAAGCTAAAAATAAATCCAATAAAATAAGCAGCTTGGGGATATAGGAAGATTAGTGAAAATGAAACAGAAAAACTCACAGTTAAGTTTAATGGCTGGCCATATGTTGGGATTTAATGTAATTGCTAGGGATTCTTAAGGAGGAAAGGCCTATGGTACAGGACTTTACCATATGTGTTTCTGATAATAAGCATTTCTATGGGACTTTAAAGGCTCATATCACTTCATCTCACTCTATTCTGTAGCTACAAGTATTTCTACATCATATTTTAATTACTTGGGTATATGTTTAATGTGTGCCCACTAAAATCTGCTCTCTGGGAAACCAGGAACCGTGGGACTTTATTTTCCTACCCTTCAAATCACTTAACTAGGATAGCCATTGTCTTGGTGTTAGTCTTTTGATGAAGCCTAAGAGATAACAATAGCAAACACTTTTTAAATGTGAATCTTACCTAATTAATAAACATAATAAGCAGGCTTTGGTAATAGTCTACCCATGGTTTGATATGAAATAGAACCAGAGTAAGTCATCATACCGACATTGTGAATTTGTGGATAATCGTTTGTATTAAATTCATATTGCTTATTTAGCCAGTGTCTGTTAATGACCAGTAAATCAGTTGATTTCACTTGTATTGACTTCCTAGTCTACTCATTTATTTAGGTGGTGACTGGTGTCCGTATTTAAGGCTATCTGTACAACACAGCTGTTCATCAGTCCTGGAAGGAGCTGATGTTTGTCCAGACTCTTGCTAGTTGCTGCAGTTCAGCTCTAGTGCAGGTGGGTGAGAAAGGTACTTCTTCTGGTACTAACAAAAGGGACAAGGTGATCAGCACAAGTGAGTTTCAGAGTAGCTACAAAAATCAAAATACCCTTCTATGTGTTGTTCATATCTGACATTCTACGCAGTAAGAGATAACCTCAAGTTGAGCCCAACAAATAATTCTCAGTATTTCAAAAACAGCTGTTCCTCATTTTGGTGGAGGGAGAGTTCCTTCTTAGATATAAACTAAATAATACCAAGGTAGCTTAATATTTAAAACACATTATACATAATATATATTCATAAAATAGACATACAAAATACCTTACTTAATACATAATTTTATGTAAGACCACATTTCCAAGGCTTAGTTCATCCATAGGTTGGTTCATTTAACATTTATTGTGGACTTGCTCTGAGCCAGGCAGTGCTTGACATTACAAATAGAATCTCATTAATCCTCACAACAGTACTGCAAAGTGAGTGGTATGATTCCCTTTTGACAGATGAACTGTAGACTCGGGAGAGGTTGAGCTTCCCTAGGTCCACAGAGCTTGTGGGACTGCATTCAGGACTTACACCTGGGTCTTTCTGACTCCAAAACCCAGGATTTTCATCAATACGCTCCTTAAGGGGCTTGTAGTATAATGGGAGGAAAGTCTATGAAAATGACAGACAGATGGATACAAGGGCTGTAAGTGCTTAATGACTGGTTTTCTAGCTCTGACAAGGAGCTGTTGGAGCAGGTGCTGTAGGAGTTAAGAAAGGACTCAGTCAAAGTGGAGAACTTGGTTTGGCCAGGGCAGTGAGTTAATGAAATCTTACCACCTACTTCAGGGAAGGGAGGAGAAAGGAAAATAGTGCCACGTGACTGAGGAACACAAGGTAAAGTTGGTGATCCAAACATTTCATTTTAAAAGTTTAATGAAAAGCATAATCAAGCACATTGACACTTGCTAGCTGTTACCAACGTGTGTGTGTATGAAATCCTATTAACTTATTAGCAAAACTTCTCTCTGAGAAATGTGATGGTTACAGTGGAGTCAATTGTTTTTCAAATCATGTTTTTTCATATCTTTGGCGAGGGAGAGCTGGGACTAGATGTGTGCCGTTGGCTGCTTTGTGAGCAGCTCTTGAGAATTCTCATTAACTACAGAAATTGGAGGGCTATCAAGTCACTAGGGTTTTTTTTAACCCTCACTTCAAACCAAATGGAGCATTACAACAATCTCTACAGAAAGAATGGAAATGGGAGACGGAAGATATTTTCCTCAACTCCACGAAGCAAACATTATTTTTCTCTTCTTCCTGAAAGATATAGTACCTAAAGATTGGAAAATTCAATGTACTATATTTCCTGAGGTGGTGGTGATATGTCTATCTAGTGTTCATTTTAAGTAAGTTATCATGTGGAAGTATAAATATATAGTAATTCAACTTAATGTTAGGTAAAGTCTTCGGGCTTATGAAGTAGAAGTGGTGCTATATTTAGTATATTAGGGTTTCCTGCCTTTGTGTGGAAAGAACCTATGTGTCTTTCATTTTGGAGATGACCTTAAATCTAGAGGTGAGGTCAGTATAGGTCACATGGGAGGACTTACAAAGTATCTGAGGGGAGGGGCAAAGGGAAGGAAATGTCCCCATGGGTTATATCCTCCTTCCTATTGAGACTCCTGAGAACGCAGAGAGGTGGAGGGCTGGCAGGAAGGGGAAGTGGCCGCAGGGAGGAATGATGGCAGTAACCTGGCTTTGAAGATGTGCTGGGAAAGCTTTTGTGGTTGGCCAGTGTCAGTCGGTCACACAGACAACCATGTGAAATAGGGCAGGGTTGTAAGCACTCCAGCCAAAGGAGACTGAGGGGCAGCAAACTCTAGCAACCTATAAAATAGAATGAGGCTCCTCGGATTAGGAGAAACTTCTGAAATCTGATGCGGGACTGAGTTAGACTTAGGGAGTATTAAGGGTTTTGGGGATCTGGGAAAATGTTAACAACATTTAGAAAATGATTCATAAATATGTCAGCTTGGTGTACACCTTTTAAACACCATCTTATCTTCAATTTAGGCCCCTGGAAACACTTTTAAGGGGAAATGGGTCTGATTTTTACAGGGCTTCATTCTATTCATTCAATATCCAGTGCACATTTACTGAGTATCCATGCTGTTGTAGGAACGGCACCTGCTCGACTTCCTTGTGAAAAGGAAGATATTTCTTTGGCCACAAATTGGTTCTAGTTCTTTCCAAAAAGGTGAGCACATACTGGTTTTTGAAAGGCTTTGGCTCATGTATCTGATTCTTCATCCTTGTCAATATCACTCAACACTTTTTATATGTCCCCCTTCCTCTGCAAGTGGATGTTTCTTTGATGTCACCAGTGTTCTTCCTTCAAAGACGTTTCTAAGTTTAGTATTTTGATCCAGCAAGTATAACTCTTTTTATCTTTTCCCCTAGAACTCTTGCACTTCTGTATGGTGAGGTGGAATATCTCCATGAGAGAATACCTGCCTCCCCATAAGAGGGAAATGGCCAAAAACAATATTATTAATGAATTTATATATTAAATTTTGACTTTTTATTGGAAAAGATACATCTGTGCACTTTTCTACATATATACTTTTTAAAGGTATATTTTTAAAAGATACATAGTTCACTGGACGTATCAGTTGTCTATAACTATTAGGGATGCAGGTTTATTTAAAATATCCTCCTCCAGGCCTGCCCCTTGGTGGCACAGTGGGTAAAGCATTGACCTGGAATGCTGAGGTTGCAGATTTGAAACCCCAAACTAGCCTGGTCAAGACACATATGGGAGTTGAGGCTTCCTGCTCCTCATCTCCCCCCTTCTCTCTCAACCTCTCTCCTCTCTAAAGTGAATAAATAAAATCTTAAAAATAAATAAATAAATGAAATCTCCGGCCTGAATGTGAGCCCAGCTGGAGTCCACATCTCCTTAACTTCCCTTCATTCTCCACAGGAAGAATTCATGTGTAAACTTAGCCCACATGCAGTCAGCTTCATCTATACAAAAGACCAACTCTTCTAGATTCCCATTCAATGTTTGCTTCATTTTCACCAGCACCTGGTTATCTATCTTCAGATGATAATGGACATTCTTTGGAGGAGGGGATTTACCATCCTGTGATATTCCCCTTTCTGAAAGAGCTACCCAAATTTTTTTCTACATTATTAGCAAATTTAGAAAAAAATGTCAGCCGCTTAATTTCCAAAGAACAGAGAAATCAGTTTTTCCAGGTTACAGATTTACCTCTTCTATCCTCAGACATGTGGAGAAAATAGAGTTCCTAATAGTTCACCAATAAGCTAGCTCACTAAAATCTCACTTCCCCAAACTTACTATTTATGATATTTCAGTCTTTTCTGATGTAACCAGTCACCATCTAATTTAAATAGTCTCCTTATTCAAAGTTGAATGCCCTCTCATGCCTAGTTTAAGTGATCCTTCTTTTGTTACTTCATATTTTTAGGCAAACACCATTGGAAATGTAGGATCTCCATCTCATGTTGACAGTGCAAGAGACAAGAACATTGCTATGCACCCCTCCAATTCACAATAGTTTCCATATGAAACCATCACCCTCAAGCTATGTGGGCTATGGGAGTGAGCCTCCTTCTTCTACAGTGTGTCCGTAAAGTCATGGTGCACTTTTGTCCTGTGACCGGTCAAAAGTGCACCATGACTTTACGGACACACTGTACTTTCTTTAATTTTAACCATCTACATATGTTGCTATTTAAAAAGTAAGTGATAATACCTCAAGACCCCAAAGAATTGAATTCTAGTGACACCTTGCAAAACCCAGATTTTGCATCACTCCTTTGAACTTACCCTATAGCGCAGTGGTAGTTAACCTGGTCCCTACTGCCCACTAGTGGGCATTCCAGCTTTCATGGTGGGCAGTAGCGGAGCAACCAAATGGCACCACGATTACATACTAATCGACTAACTGTTGACCAGTCAAGATCAGGACAGCGGTCAGACTCTGTTACAGGGCATTTGTATTGGGACCACACCCGATCTCTTTTGTGACCATCTGGCCCGCGTCCGCGAGTGGCCAGGTACCTGACGCCAGGTCCACACCCACCACCTGATCTAGCGGGCATTTATGACTGCTATTGTCGCCCAAAAACTAGCAGTTCGTCATTTTATTACCCTGTAGACAAAGAACTCCATGGTTCAACGCTTCTTTCTATGACAGAAACTGCCGGACAGTGGAAACACCAATTGACTCATATTTTGGTCTCCATTCCCGGATTTTAGGGTAATAGGGTGACATTCTAGGAACCTCCCCTTGGACTGCCAAAACTAGCCGATGTCTCGCTACTTCACCCAAATCGCAAAGAAGTGATGCCATTGGCCAACACCCGCTACATAAAATTTTATAAAACACACAACCACAGATACTCACTAACTTAGTCTCCTCTCGACAAACTCTCGCTCAACCACGACACTTGTAACATCGTGACCACATAACAGACTTAAAGCGCATAAGTTTTGTTCACCTTACATAAGTGAAGCTAAATTGTTACATAATCGAAACTAAAGTCAGTACATAGTTAGATTTCTGAGAGCAAGCACTTGCTTACAGCTTCAAACAAAATATTGTGAAATATCTTGAACCCATGTCTCAAAAATAAAAATACACATGCAGCTGTTCGCCAGAGTATCTGCAGATGGGTTTCCTAGAATCTGTTGCAAATAAACAACATCCAATGTGTTTATTGTGCCATAAAACATTATCCAATGAGGCAGTGAAGCCAAGCCGATTGCGAGAACATCTTTCTACAAAGCATCCAAATGACAAGGAAAAGCCCATTGAATATTTTCAGGAAATATATAAAAAATTTCAAAATCGTTCAACTATCGTTGTATCATTTAAGAAACAACACACAATGAACGAAATAGATTAATTGCCACTTATCGCATTTCACAAATAATTGCAAAAAGTGGTAAAAGCTATAATATTGGAGAAACTGTAATTATACCCTCTATAAAAGAATTTATCTCAGCAGTAATCAGGATATACCTCAAACTTTAAAAACATTGCCCCTAAGCAATAGCATAGTAAAGCGACGAATTGAAATTGCAGTTAATATTGAAAACAAACTTATAAGTATTCTCCAAAACTCTTCATTTTCCATGCAATTGGATGAATCTACCATTGCAGATAATGATGCTTTATTGATGGCATATGTATGCTATTTTGATGAAAACAATATATTACGAGAAGAAATGCTATTTGCAGTAAATCTCATCACAGATACAAAAGGATTATCTATATTTAATACTGTGAGAACATACTTTACAAAAAATAATGTTCCTTTGAATAATATTGTTGCATACGCTACTGATGGAGCACCATCAATGGTAGGTCGCTGTCATGGATTTGTTGCTTATTTGAAGCAGGAAGTGCCAAATGTTTTATGTATTTATTGTGTGGTGCACAGACAACATCTTGTAGGAAAACATCTAAGTACAAGTCTCCATTCATCATTAATAATTCGAGCCATAAACAAGATCAAATTCAATTCAAAGAATGATAGAATGTTTCGGCAGCTTTGCCAAGACAATAATGAAGATTTTATTAAGTTACTTTTGCACACAGAAGTTTGATTGCTGTCAAAGGGTACATCTTTGGCTAGATTTGTAGCATTATATGATAGTGTCATACAATTTTTTGAAAGTAATAATGAGACCAATCTGTGTCAACAGTTAAAAACAGTAAAGAATAATGCCTTTTACTTGGCAGATATTTTCAAGAGATGTCAATTTGCAGCTTCAAGGAGCTAGTAAAACTCTTATGGTTGCCAAAGTATTGTGCTATTATTTATTGACAAACTTGAGGTACTTCGTCATAATCTATTGAAGAGAGAATTTCATCAGTTTCCTCAATTATCATCTATAAAAGATGATGTAACTCTAGAGGATATTGACAGATTCAGTAGTCACCTCAACGAACTTAAATTGGACATGGAAAAATTATTTGAAGATATTTTGAAATTGAAGGTATATAACTGGATGAAAAATCCTTTTACCACAAATAATGAAGAGGCTGATACAACATTGCCAAGAAGAACTGTTAGAAATTAGATATGATGAAGAAAGTAAACATAAATTCAATAGTGGTGGATATGAAAACCTATGGCAAAATAAAAAAATGCCAGTCATATATCCAAATATGTGGAAAATGGTATTCAGTTTATTGATACCTTTCCCTACCTCATAGCTGTGGAATCAGGATTTAGTGCTGTTAATCATATTATGACAAAAGTAAGAAACCGCCTGAATATTTCCGAAAGGGGAGACTTTCGTTTGTTCCTCACAAAAATTGAACTGGATATTCAATACTTAGTTTCCCAGCATCAGCCTCAGAAATCCCACTAATAATTCAATTAACTAATGTAATTTCTATGTATGCAAAGTATAAATAAAAAGATAGATTTAACTATAGTAAGTTGTTTTATAAAAACTTATTCTGCCAAACTTAGCGAAAATCTGACATAAAGTACTTGGTAAGTAACTATTATTATATGCTTTAACTTGCTGTAACTCTGCTTTATAAATTTTATAAAGTTATTTTCCTATTTTATAAATCACCATTACTGTGGAACCAGTGGGTGGTTAGAAAATTTTATTACTAACAGAGATACAAAAGTGGGCGGTAGGTATAAAAAGGTTGACTACCCCTCCTATAGCCTGACCTATGGTGGCACAGTGGATAAAGCATTGACCTAGAATGCTGAGATCACCGGTTCAAAACCCCGGGCTTGCCTGGCACATATGGGAGTTGATGCTTCCTGCTCCTCCCCCTGTTCTTTCTCTCTCTCTCTCCTCTCTCTAATAAAAATGAATAAATAAATAAAAATCTAAAAAAAAAAATTTTAAATAAATTTTTTTTAAAATAGAATTTCCTTTAAAAAGAAACTTACCCTATAAGTCTAATCTTGTTGTTCTTCTGAAATTGTAAGTTGTTCAATACGAAGGGCATCTTTCTTAGGCCTAAGATTTTTCCTGCCCTGTGGAAACTTCGATGATCTCAGAGCTGGACTGGCTCAATTTCTCTGGCTTCAGACCACCATAGGAAACTGATTTGACATATTCCGCCTTATTTGCCTACTGAATGAATTCTGTCATTTAGCAGTTTTGAATTCTTGCTGTACATAAAGCTCTGTGCTGAGTCCATGGCAGGTACAAAAAATGAATAGGAGATGACCTGGCCTCTAAGAAGCTTCGAGCTTAAAGTTTAAGTTCAAACCATCAAAGTCTCACTTATCACAGAAATTCTCCCACTCTTCTTCCCTTTTCTGTCCATTATATTGTTGCAAAGTAGAGGGGTGGCGGGGTATTCACCCAGAGAGGCAGTTCTTCAGAGTGGATGGGCTGGAGCAGACAGTGATAAGGATTCATCTCCTACATGGAAACACGGGTGGAAACTTGGACTTAGCGTGACCTCTGCATCTCCCTAGCTCCCAGCCAGCCCCTAGGCTCTCAGCTGGTAAGCTGCAAATCATGCCTGATGACAACTAAAAACTACATCATGTCATGGGAAACACTTGGCAATTTTAATATAAAATATTACTTTTAAATGAGTTTACAAAATAATCTTTTTAAAAATTTCTTTTTTTAAGATTTTTTTATTTATTCATTTTAGAAAGAAGGTAGCATCAACTTCCATATGTGCCTTGACCAGGCAAGCCTAGGGTTTTAAACCATTGACCTCAGCATTCCAGGTCAACACTTTATCCACTGTGCCACCACAGGTCAGGCCTACAAAATAATTTATTAAGACACCTTTATTGGAAGAAACAAGGTATCTGTAATGAAAAACTCCAAAACTCATTAGTTATAGAAGCTAATAAACACATATACCTACTCATATATAATCATTTGAAATGAGAAACTACTATGTCTAATACCCATAAGATATACTTCTATTACTTAAAGTGTTCTAAGTGAGAAAAAAAAAAGTGTTGATATAGATCAATCCAGCCCAGCATTCTAAATGACTACATTAGACACAGTGAAAAACATATCATTGCCATAAGTAGGCTAAGGATTGAATATTTATTTCAGTCTCTTTTTCAACTAAAATTACATGGCTTGTCACAGCCTGTTTTTTCTCTTCATTATATTAGCAAATAACACTGAACTTTACTGAGCAAGTTGTTTAAAAAGCAGCATTCAGAATTCACTTGAGTTCACATGGTTCACATGCAAGTAAATCTGGAGCTCTACTCCCAGGGTCCTACTTTCAGAGGAATGGCAAATCCTTGGGTGCATTTTCCCCTGAACTAGTGTGTTCAGGAATGTCTGTTCACATAAATTCTTGAAGATTCTGTTTTGAATTGTCTTATATTTTTGAATGAACACATATTGTTTTGCCAGTCATTCACTCTTACAAATCAAGGACTATGCTATAGGCCATTTGGAAAATTACTCAGGGCCCTTGATATATCTTCTTATCTGCTCCACATTTTGTTAACTTGGTTATTCTTTAGATCTTCTAATGGAGAATGATCAGGTAAAATGAATATTGCACAGAGCTAGTGTTTCTGCTTTAATCACTTTAGTTGAGATCTCAAATTTTTAAAATTTTTACCTGGACCATCTCTACCCCATCATTGGCAGAGAAAGTGGTAAATTAACACTAAACTGGTATATAAATACATTTCATTTAAGCATTTCAAAGTAGTGTATTAAACTTTATTTCTGAAGAGATCAAATATACACAAAAGTGGACAGAATGTCACCATGAACCGCCATGTACCCTGTACCCATCCTCAACAATTTTCAACTCATGGCCAATTTTCTTTCATCCCACTGTTTCTCTCCCATAGTATATGAAGCAGATTCCAGGCATCACATTATTTACCCATATAGATATTTTAGTAAGAATTCCTAAAAAAATAAGGACTCCTTTCAAAAAATTAACTATATGTCTCAATCCTCATATCTTTACAAAATTAACAGTTTTTCCTAATCATCATATACAGTGAGTGTTCAAATTTATAACTCTTTGAGAAATGACTCTTTTCATTTGGATCAGAATTTAAATAGAGCCTACTTGTTACACCCTTTCCATCTCCCATAACTTATTTTTTCATAGAGTATTTGCTGAAGAAATTGGTTTGTTTATCCTGTAGTCTGGATTTTGCTGAGTACATCTCCATGGTTTCTTTTAATGCGTTCCTACTGTCTGTACTGTAGATTGGGTGTTGGACCTAGAGGTGTGGTCAAATTTAGCTTTGACTTCTTCCTATGTGGTCTTTTCTCCTCCCAGCAGAATGCACATAATGAATGCCAGAATGCCTTTCTTTCTGTGATTTCAGATCCATTAGTTCATTAGGGCTTGTAAAATGGTGATGTTTTCATCTCATCATACATTGGCTATAACGCTCAAAGGACTTTCTAAACAAGAGAGTGCCTGACACATAGTAGGTGATTGATAAAATACTAATTGACTGAATTAGTTTCCTTAAGAATCCGTGACATGGGAAATTAATGAATGCCTTTTGATAGAAACCTTGCTTGCCTAGGATCTAATTAATAAAGCATCTCTTTTGGTCCTAGAATCACCATTCTTCTCCATTTTGCATAAAGCATCAGGTACAGAAGACTTGAGTTACATTGTCTTTGTCACTCTGAATATCTTTTGGTGCTGGCTACCAATTTTTGAATGTGGCTGTTTTTTGAAGTTATTTTAGACTTATTTGATGGCTATCCTTTCTTAGCTTTATGTCAATCTAACTTTGCTTTATTTACGTTTTGGAAAAGCAAAGAAACAGTACAGGAAAGTTAAGGAGGCCCTACGCTATGTGTCTGAGCAGAGCCTCCTTAGGGTCAGCGCCAAGCACCCTGTAACCTCTTGGACGGTTAAAGGTCTTGGCAGTTGACCCGCTAGTGACGCACTTTCCTTGCAAAAGCTCCCTGAGAAGAAAGAGAGATTTTTACCAGACTCCGAGATCAGCCTAGTTTAAAGCAAAACAAGCGTGCCTTTTATCTGCCATGTAGTCTGCCTACAAAACAGTAAACTGAATGAGTCTCTGTAAATCACAGTTTGACATTTGCCCTCAACATAGTGTGTATAAATACCTCTGGTGTGGGTAGGTTTGAAAACACTGTAGACTATTATCTTCATTTTTCTGACAATATAGAGCACATAATCACAGTGACTGCCTTCAGTGCTGAAGATTTTTCATGATTATTGTAATCATAAAGTGGGAGATCGGGCTCTCATGTTTAAGACATAGAGTTATTTCTATATATTCTTGGGGCTGAATACTTTGGTATTTACTTGTTTGTTCACATAAAACTAATATAACAAATACACATTTCTGCTATATTAAGAAGGCACAGGGGGGAACACAAAGTAAAACAAACCTTTGGTGAGCAGAGCATTCTTGTGTGTATGATTGGAAAAATACAGTTTCACCCTAAGGTCAAAGTTTATTCCATAGGGGAATACTGATAATGTCCTTGGGTTTTCAGAGGGAAGACATGATCCCAATGTTTTCTTGAGACCATGAGTATAATTTTCATGGAGGCAAGAGTTAATATAGGCTTTGAAAAAACGGTAAGTACCATCTCCTCTCACCTGCACTATTGAGATAGTCCCTGCTCAAAAGCAGGAACCTCTTGTGTAGGGTTCCTCCACAGCACCCTGATTTTTCCTCCCCAGCCTTATTCCAATATGTAATTCAGGCTTGTGTAATGTTGAGGATGCTATTGTTATCTGTTTTGCTTACCCCTGAAGATCCAGAAACGTCCATGGTGCCTGGGACAGACTAGTAGACGCTCAAATTTTTTTCCAAGAAAAGAGTAAGTGAATATCAGTACTGAAAAGTAGAGACAGAAAAGAGCTGAGGAGAGAACACTGCTGAGCATCTTAGGGTGCGGGAGGAAAATGTGGGAAAGACAAACAAGCAAAGAACCAAGAAAAGGCAAGACAACTGCAGTCAAGTGGGGATTCTAGGACTGTCAACAGTGGTTGGTTCTATGGGTGGAGGAGGAACAGGACAGTAAGAACAACTAACACTTATTGGGTGCTTTCTATATGCCAGTTGATATAGTTTAATTCATTTTCACACTGACTCTGTGATACAGCTGTCCTGTTACAATGTCTCTATTGTACAGATGAGTAACAAGGCCCAAACAGGTTATATACTTTGCCCAAGGACAAACGAGTGGGGGAGCCATGCATCTGACCAAGCTGACTGGCCCCGGGGCATGGAGTCTTAAACACCCTGCAGCCACTCCAGCTCCTACCAGTGGTGCAGCTGACAATGTGCACAGTTATGGAGTATGGCAGAGAGGATAGAAAAGGAAAAAAAAAGACCAACTACTCTTTCTGATCTTTAGCCATGGAGAAAGGATAGCAGAGTCTGTCATTCTGAGGTAGAACATTTCCTGCAATAAGTCTTTGAATCTACAGTAGCTGTATGTGACTAGAGCAGTGGTTCTTAACCTGGGTTCTATCGAACCCTAGGGGTTCGATGAGTCAGTCTCAGGGGTTCAGAGAAGCCTCTGCTGCTGAGGCCAGAATAAAGTAATACCGTAATTTGTTGTGAGTTCATGCACTTTGTTGGTTTTGTTCTTTGAGCAAGGTGATGTTCATGCACGGCTCATTTTGTGCACCAGTAAAAAAACATATACCTATGTCTTGAATTTGGAAAAAAAATCATATTTTATTGAAGGGTTCGGTGAATGCGCATATGAAACTGGTGGGTTCGGTACCTCAAAAAAGGCTAAGAACCACTTGACTAGAGCATCCCTGATACATTACTGGCCACGAGAGCCTGGAAAATATGCTTTTAGTTCAAGAACTGATTGTTTTGATCACATCTTCAGGATATTATACCAGCTGGTTTGACATTGACTTTGTTGTTTTTTTGTTTTACTACATTCCAATGTTATTATTGACTTAAAATAGTCCTTGAGAGAAAGAAAAATCTGGCTTTGACAATAAGAAGCATTGTGGTATTCCACTTTGCTTTGAGTTTTGCATACATCTATGAACTGTTTCCGCTTTCATTTTTGTACAATTGAGCTAGATGGGAAAGCACCTGTGTTTGCATTGCAACCTGTGTTTTGCATAACAGATGCACATATACAGAATCCACCAGCAACAGCAAGGTCAGGCAGACGTTTGGGAGGTGAGGATGTGTGCCTGAGTGACAGAGGAGACTGATTGGTGGCTGTCATGTTGCAGAACGTGGCATACACTCAAAGCTCACAGCATTATAAGATTTTGACAGATTTGTAGATTCCTGTAACTAAAGAACTGGAAGGATGTAAATAACAGAACTATTACACTCCCAGTTGATGCATATTTGCAATGCTTATGACTAAAGTCTGTTCCTAGGATTTTTTATTTAAAAAGTTTTAAAGTTTGATTTAAAATATATGCCTAGCACTGGCCAGATAGCTTGGTTGGTTGGAGCAATGACCAGAAACGCACAGATTGCCGGTTTAATCCCTGATCAGGGCACATATAGGAACAGATCGATGTTTCTATCTCCCTCTCTCTCCTTTACTCTCTTAAAATTACTAAATAAAAATTAAAAATAAATAAATAAAGTATATTCCTATATAGTTATGTTTTTTGTCCTTAACTTTGTTTTAGAGATGGTGACTTTGCCTAGCCCAAACTCTAACTGTTGTATCCGTTCACACAATGGGATTGGAATTGGTCATTTGTAAGGGTTTCACTCTGAATGTGGAAGCCTGACATTTAGCACTTCCACAGATGCTGACAGTCCATTGTAAGAGTAGAGAGAAAATTAATCTCTTTTTAAAATAAGATTATTTTAAAAATAAATAAACCAGACAAATGTTTGACCACTTAAAACATTGAGAGCATCAACAGCTAAAATGGGACCACAGCCTAACTTTGTATCACTTATAAAATGCACATGTTCTCTTTGACCTGTCCTTGGGAAGGAAAAGGGACTTCAGGTACCAACCAAGCAGTTCAGGTGAACGTTGCATTAAAAATACAGTATAAGAAAAATTATTTTCTAAAGAAAGCCTTTTGACGAGCAGAATTAATTTGTGGATGGTTGGCAGAAGAAAAATGAAATGAATATGATTCTGTCAGAAGTGCTTTTCAGTCTTTCACACTCTTCACTATACTACACCAACTGCCCGCGTGGAACATTCACCACATTGTCACTAGGTCTGATTAGAATTTGCTTTTGAAGCCATGTCACCACGTTGAGGGCAGTTAGGACACAAAGCTATGTTTTTGTCTGTTCCCTTAGACAGATCAGGAGGCCATCATTTTATAGTCCCCTGACTAGAATTGCTGAGCTGTCAGCTGACCTTTTCCTGTTGGAACATTCAAGTGATGCTATTGAGTACCCACTCACCCAGAACTTTTAAAGGAATCAGGATTCAACAGGAGGATAATTAGCTAGAAATGCAGTCATATTTTTGTTGGATTTTTATGAATTTTTTATTTCAGAAGTATAACTCCAGGAGTGTTTATTTCAAGCTGATACCTATAATCTCTCATGCTAATATGAGCAATGAGTCACAATAACCTATAATTATGAGGATAACAAGCAGTTAATTGAGCTCTTTCTTTGTGGCAGAAATTTTTCTAGGCACTTTACCTGCAGTATCATACTTAATTTTCACAAGCACCCCATGTTGTAAGTAATATTATTGTCACCATTTACAGGGAAAGAGCTGAGACACAGCGAGGTGAATATAACCTGCTTAAGGTCGCAGAGTCTGTGCTCTTTATCCTGCTTGTCCTTATCTAGCAGTCTAAGAAGGGATACACTAGCACTGATAAATGTGAGTACAGTAGGACAATTGGCATCTGCAGGTGGTGATCACTGTACAGGTTTATGGAGCTCTTAAGTGGATAAAATTCCCAAGCCATCCATTCAACGATTGAGAAAAAGGCCTAAGATCTTTTTGCAGTAAGCATCCAGTCTCTTAGTGTTTTCTTTTAAGAGGCTGGGTTCTTGGCAAACCCGATGCAGAGCTGCCTTATTTTCTTTCACGACTCCATGCTACTTTATGGAGGGCAGGGCACTCTTAACCAATCACTGGGTCTAATGCTGAAGAGTTAGGTCAGTGGTGAAGAGCTCTCCTCATCACCCTTTCTTCCTCCTTTAATCTTGGAGCCACTCCTTAGGTTAGGGAAGCTGGTTCCATGTTGCTATCAGGCCACTCTCTTGTCTCTTGGATTAGAAAGTTTCAGGGCCTAACCCTCTTAAATTAAGATTCTCCTCTCACCTGACCAGGCGGTAGAGCAGTGGATAGAGCGTTGGACTGGGATGCAGAAGACCCTAGTTCGAGACCCCGAGGTCGCCAGCTTGAGCACGGGCCCATCTGGCTTGAGCAAAAGCTCGCCAGGTTGGACCCAAGGTCGCTGGCTCCAGCAAGGGGTGATTCGGTCTGCTGAAGGCCCGCAGTCAAGGCACATGTGAGAAAGCAATCAATGAACAACTATGGTGTCCCAACAGCAATGAAAAACTAATGATTGATGCTTCTCATCTCTCTGCGTTTCTGTCGGTCTGTCCCTATCTGTCCCTCTCTCTGACTCTCTCTCTGTCCCTGTAAAAAAACAAAAAGATTCTCCTCTCAGCTCATAGTTTGTCTCCTTTCTGAAAGTGCCCAGTGTAGTATCTAAGACACGAAGAGTGAACCCTCTGGAATAATTGATACTCATTTGCAACCCACTTTCAGTCTTCCTCTTTGATAGCAAAGATGTATAAGACCCAGAGATAACTAGATGTTTCCAAGGTTGTCACATGGTATCCATGAAGTGGCAGCCACAGGTATGTGAAACTTCAGACCTGACCCTTTTTACAGTATCATAAATGTCTGATGAAAAAACAGTTGAACTCTGGCCAGATAACTCAACTGGTGTTAGAGCATCCTCCCAAAGCACAGAGGTGGCTGGTTTAGTCGCTGGGCAGGGCACATGTGGGAACAGATCAATTCTCCTGTTCTCTCCCTTCCTCTCTCTAAAACCAATGAAATAAACATTAAAAAAGAAGGTGGGCTGAGGGAAAATGAGAAGTGTAAGAAATTCTGGGTATTCAAACCCTGGCTGAACAAGTACCTATAGACTGTGATCCTCAAAGGCTTTTTCCTAACTTGTTACGGTGACAAATTATTGTGTTTGTTCAGACAGCTGTTCTGGCCACTAAGGATTATTTTACTTGCTGGGCTGTTTGGATTTCCCGAGCAGCTTTGTGTGAGAAATGCCAGGCATTGAGAAATCTTTTGTGGAGAAGAATCATATACAAACTACTAGAAAAAGAACTTGATCATAGAAGAAAATACCCATTTTCAGGTGCTCCTCTTAAACAATCATCATCCACTAAAGAAAGCCTCACACTCAAAAGCCATGTAGACTGCCTCTTATCTTGACCTTTTTTCCCATAACTTTTCTCTCAGAACGTCACTGTCTCTTTTGCTACATCCAATTTTTTCTCATTTCTTCTCTTCCCCACTGTTTAAGTGGATAATTAAGCAGTAAGTCTTGTTCTTTGTTGGGATCATAATTTTTAAAAAGACTTGCTGTGGAACAAACGGTAAATTTGAAAGGCAAGCTTTGAAATGACCCCTAAACTCCAGCAAAATTAAGATTTTGAGAACAGAATACAGAAAAATCACATTCCGGCTAAGTCTTCATTCTGAGGAGGGTAAATTTGTAGAGACTATTGGTTGTTGGTTTCTCTGCCTAAGTGCTTATTAAGAGTATGGATGCTGGAATTGATTTCCTGGGTTCAAATCCTAATAATGCCGCTTACAAGTTGTGTAGCCTTGAACAAATTATCCCTGTGTCTCTCAATTCTCTTGTCTGTAAAATAAAGACAGTAATAGTACATAGCTCAAACAATTGTTGGGATTGAACCCAAGTAAACTAGTTAGTACCTGGCCCAAGGAAAATGTTCAGTAAATGCTGTTAGTGAAACAATCATGTATGATTAGGAAAGGATGTGCTTACTTTAGATTTGCATAAAAATACCATCTTGGAGCCATTGTGATAATCCTTACTGCACATGACCTACTAATACCTCAAATGTTTTTATTTTGATTTTTCCCATCAGACATCCCCTGCAAGGGACACAGGAGCTGTATGTCTGCATATCTAGAGATCTCTGATTCTGTGCACATGAGACTTAAAGCCATTTGAGTTGACTGGCCTACTGGTTCATTTTCTTCAGGTGCTAGAAAGCTTCAAGATCATGGACTATAGCCTTTTGCTGGGAATCCACATCCTAGATCACTCCCTCAAAGAGAAAGAAGAGGAGACCTCACAAAATGTGCCTGATGCAAAGCGGCCTGGGATGCAGAAGGTTCTCTACTCAACAGCGATGGAATCCATCCAGGGTCCAGGGAAGCCTGGAGATGGGATCATCACAGAAAACCCGGACACGTAAGTGTGGCCACTCCCCAACGGACCCTCTTGGTTGGGGCAGCCCACATCATTGAGTAATTAAATGCAATCATGTTCCCTTTCATGGTGGCTCTCTGGGAATAGATTCCTACTTGATGCTAAAATGAATTAAGCCAGGCTTCATTTCTTCCTCCCTCCCCCAATAAAGAGACTTTAATGGAGGGAGTCATAACAGAAGCATGGGTAAGGTGAAGGGAATTAGCAGTTGTTATTCAGATGCTCAAAGACTAGTGTCACTCCTAGGCAAAGGAAAAATAGGAGGAGCCCCATGGTCCCTGGAGAATGAGTGCCAGAGAGAACCATGGTTGTGGGACACGACCACTGCTGGAACTCTGGACTGAACAACATGGAGGGAACAGAGGAGAAATACTCGGGTCTGTCTTCTCTCGCCCTCTGCTCCTTTTATCTTTTCCGTTTTTTTAAGTTTTACTTTTTAATTAAAGTTCACATTCAATATTATTTTGTATTAGTTTTAGGTATTCATATCCAGGAGGTCCTCAGGTTATGACACAGTTCCATTCCTACAGCAGTGACATAACCCAAATTTTGGTGTAAGTTGAAACACACCCTAGCCTAAGTCACTTACCTATCCTAACACAGTTGTAAAATCATAATCTAGAACATAAAAACACAACTAAGCCAGAGAAAAAGGAAAAGGAGATAAATATACTGTACTGTACACTGTCCTGCGTATTTTTCCTGCCACGCACAACCAAACTTGATTGCCGTGTAGTCAGTCCATAAGCAAGACACTGAAACACGTCTCAATTTTTTAAAGTTTTTATGGGAGTAAGTGTTATAAAATCGAAACGTTGTTTGTCAAGATTGTGGTAACCTAGGACCCCCTGTACTTTAGAAAGTGTTCCTCGATATTTCTACTGCCCACCTAAGCCAGGCTTCATTTCTGTTCTTCTGTGGATCACCACATGGGAAATAGTTGCGTGAGTTACTGTCATTCTTTTACCCACATGGTTGTTTTTCCTCCCAAAAGGCTCCACATTTTAACAATGGCTGAAAATGTTTTTATCCCCATTTACTATATATTCAATATAGCTACCATACTTTGAACTTGAATAAAAATGAATTTAAGCAAATACATGATTGGAATTCTGTTCCCAGTTCAGAGCTCCTTATCTGCATAAGAGTTTTCTGTTATTTTAGATCTCTCCCCTGGAAGATGTTGTCTATTGCCTCAGCCAGATGTGATAGTGACTTTAGAATTAGTTTGCATATTGTATAAAGTGCATATTGACTAACAGAAACAATTACACCCAAAGAAAATTATTGAAATGGTAGACTCTATTACATGTGTGTACCTGCTGAGCAAGGAGACCGAACAAAAGAAATCACTTTCCTACGTTAGGAGTGACTGCCATCTATGATTATTCAACAATGACTAAAGCACAAGCATATTTTACTAATATAAAGGAAATTCACACATATTAAACTTTTTTAAATCCTTGCTTATATATCTATCTAAATGTCCAGTAATCAATTAAACAAATTATTCTCTCTATTAGTATAATGAAATACTACACAGTTATTTAAGAACATTAGCATTGAATATGAGAAAATGGTCATCATTTAGCAAGTGAAATATTTAGATTATAAAACATAAGATTAATAAATACATACACATACTCAAACATACTAGAAAGTTGCACTGAATTTTAATAGTGGTATCTTTGCATCCTCGGAATGGATTTTTTTTTCTTTGTGCTTTTCTATATTTTATTTTAAAATCTCATAATGAATATATAAAATTGTTGCATTTTTAATATATAAAGAACTTACAAAGCTCAGCAACAAACAAGCAAACAATCCAATAAAAAAATAGGGTGAGGACCTGAATGGACACTTCTCCCAAGAAGATATACAAATGGCCAACAGATATATGAAAAGATGCTTATCTTCACTAGCTATTAGAGAAATGCAAATCAAAACTGCAATGAGGTACCACCTTGCACATGTTAGATTGGCTGTTATCAACAAGATAGGTAATAACAAGTGTTGGAGAGTGTGGAGAAAAGGAACCCTCATTCGCTGCTGGTGGGAATACAAATTAGTACAACCATTATGGAAGAAAGTATGGTGGTTCCTCAAAAAATTAAGAATAAAACTACCGTATGACCCAGCAATTCCTCTACTGGGTATCTAGCCCAAAAACTCGAAAACATTGGTATGTAAAGACACATGCACCCTCATGTACATGGCAGCATTATTCACAGTGGCCAAGACATGGAAGCAACTGAAAGTGTCCCTCAATAGAGGATTGGCTAAAGATGTGGTTCATATATACAGTGTAATACTACTCAGCCATAAGAAATGATGACATATTGCCACTCACGATAACATGGATGGACCTTGAGAACATTATATAAAATGAAATAAGTAAATCATAAAAAGCTAAGAACTACATAATTTCATACAAGGTGTCCATAAAGTCATGGTGCACTTTTGACCGGTCACAGGAAAGCAACAAAAGACGATAGAAATGTGAAATCTCCACCAAATAAAAGGAAAACCCTCCCAGTTTCTGTAGGATGATGTGGCAGCATGTGCTCGAGCAGATGATGACGTAACACCGTGTATACAGTGGAGCAGCCCACGGCCATGCCAATCGAGATGTGGACGGTACAGAAGAAAGTTCAGTGTGTTCTGTGGCTCACTAAATTCGAATCCGTGACCAAAGTGCAACGTGCATATCGGTGCATTTATAACGAAGCGCCACCACATAGGAATAACATTACTCAGTGGGATAAGCAGTTGAAGGAAACCGGCAGTTTGGTGGAGAAACCCGTTCTGGTAGGCCATCAGTCTGTGACGAGTCTGTAGAGGCTATATGGAATAGCTACCTAAGGAGCCCTAAAACATCTATGCGTGCGTGTGCTTGACAATTACACCTAAGCAAGACTACAGTTCATAAGGTGTTAAAGCGTCTCTGTTTTACGGGGTACAAATTGTGGCTGTTCCACACTATCAACCCACACAATATGCGTTTGCTACAGATATGCTTCATGAGATCAACAATGATGCAAGATTTTTGCAGAAGATTGTGTTTAGCAATGAGGCAACCTTCCATATCTGTGGACATGTTCATCACCATAATGTCCAAATATAGGCTGCTAAACATCCTCATGCCTACGTTGAGTACGAGCATAACACCCCTAAAGTGAACGTGTGGTGTGGCCTGACGCATGTTAAGGTGATAGGCCCATTTTTTTCACGGAGCAGTCTGTGACAGCAAACACCTATCTTGACATGTTGGAATTGTATGCAGTGCCACAATTTCCAGAAGGTGTCATCTTTCAATAGGACGTCTCTCCTTCACACTATGCCACCATTGTTCATGAGTTTCTGGATAGAACATTCCCCTGGCGGTGGATAGGCAGGGGTTCTGTAAAGCCATGGCCACCACGATCCCTGGATCTGACGCCCTTAAGACTTTTACTTTTGGAGTTATGTGAAGCAACATGTGTACATTGAACGTATCAACGACATTAATCACTTAAAACAGAGAATCACAGACATTATTTACTCTTACACCAGACGTCCTTACCCGTTTGTGGCAACAACTTCACTATCGTTTGGATGTGTGTAGGGCAACAAATGGAGCCCACATTGAACTGCACTGAATAGGTATGGAACTGGAAGAGGTTTCCTTTTATTTGGTGCAGATTTCACATTTCTATAATCTTTTGTTGCTTTCCTGTGACCGGCCAAAAGTGCACCATGACTTTACGGACACACTGTACATAGGTGGGAAATAAAAATGAGACTCAGGGACATAGATAAAAGAGAAGTGGTTACTAGAAGAAAGGGATTTGGGGCTAGGGGTTAGAGGAAAGGGTTAAAGTAAAAAGGGACAAATATACGGTGATGGAAAATGATCTGACTTTGGGTGATGGGCACACAACACAATCAACAGTTCAAATGCTATAGAAACATTTATTTGAAACCTATGTACTCTTATTGATCAATGTCACCTCATTAAATTTAATTTTCTAAATAAAATTAAAATAAATATTTTTCAAAAGAAGTATTTTAAAATAAAAATTCTTGCTCTTGGTTTTAAAACAGGAATATTTTTTGAATTGTATTCTTTCTACCCAACTCTTCATAGCTGACAGTTGTGGTATCATTCTCCTTTGTGGGAAGTACATCATTCTGGATTCCAAAAAAAACTTTAACTGAAACAAGTTAAAGGGGTCGAGGTGTGATAAAGGGAAAGAGACTCCAAAATTCTTAAAAATTGTCCATTTGGCCTGACCTTGTGGTAGTACAGTGGATAAAGCATTGACCTTGAACTCTAAGGTTGCTGATTCAAAACCCTGGTTTCCCTGGTCAAGGCACATATGGGAGTTGATGCTTCCTGCTCTTCCTCCCCTTCTCTCTCTCTCTCTCCTCTCTAAATGAGTAAATAAAATCTTTAAAACATTTTAGAGAACAAAATTGTCCATTTGTATTTATAGTCTATTTATTAAAGATTATTTTTAACTTCCTATTATAACATATTACAAAATATTTTCTCTTTTGCTCTACCTACAGAATGGGAGGGATTCCAGCTAAAAGCCATAAGGGAGAAAAACTGCTTTTATTTATGGGCATTATTGACATTCTGCAATCATATAGGTAAGAAATTTGGGGAAGTAGTTCTTTCTTATTTCAAAATCAATCAACAAAAGATTCTGAAAATTCACCAAGTGGGAGTGGTTTTGCATTCTCATTTTATTTTTCTGTTTGTTTATATTTAGATTAATGAAGAAGTTAGAACATTCCTGGAAAGCTCTTGTTTATGATGGGGTAAGTAGCTCATCATGTTTCTTATTAATTTTTCTGATTTCTCATAGACTTCAGAGTGTGTCTAGGAAGCTGTGTCACTAGACTTGGAAAGGAAACAGGGCCTTTATGAACTTATAATCAGACTCACAGATTGTTCAAATCTAAGTACAAAGACAACATCAATTTAAATAGCTATTCAAATATAGGACATCTAGTGGATGGCATAGGTATAAGCCAAGAAAACAAAATGATGTCTTGTTTCAATGTGAAACCTGAAGGTCCAATTATAGGACAATAATGAGAAAATGGAGATTTTTCATAGGCACTAGGAAGATCAGTAGGAGTGTTGAAAGTTCACATAACACCAAACTACAGAGGAGTTTGAACCTGACTTTGATGGTAGACAGCCCTGGCTTTGAACCCTATACTCATCACCTTACCAGCCATGTGACCCAGACACATTGCTGGTTACTTGGCCTTCTCTTGGCCTGGTTTCCCACCTATATATACTAGGGGCAAAGTCATACTACTTTGTACCTGCCTCATAATACTAATACAAAAATTAAATAAAATAATGCATGTTGGTATTTCACACGATACCTAACACATAACAAGAACATAGGAAGTGAAGGCTTTTAAGTTGTTATGAATTTATACATAACTAATGCTGACTGATAGGAGAATGCCCTTTGGACCCAGAATAGGCATAACAAACAGAAGAAAACAATTATCAAGAAGCAGTCTCTCTCTCTCTCTCTCTCTCTCCCTCGCCTCCCTTTCATCCCCAGCTTCTCCCCTTTCCCTTTTCCCCTCCACACAAGTATTTCTATCTGAATATTAGATTTGAACTTCCTACTGCTGACAGAACATTCACTGCCCTTAGCCTCCTTTAGTTATTAGCTTAAGATGACAATTCCAAAGAGATATATTGGACATAGATTTGCTCACACATTTTTAAAAGTTGTTAGCAGATGCTTTTCTTTGAAAAAGGATAAATTATAGATGCTTTTCTTCTCCTGGAAGAACACCCCCTTTCTCAGTTTTGAGGAAGAGTGGTAACAACCTCTCAGCATGATATCTGCATTTCATCCAGATGCTAAGGGGTGACCGCCATTGGGATGCACTTTTTCAAACAACAGGTTCACAACTTTGTTTCTAAGAATTAAACTCGGGCTTCTCGTTCAGATCAAAGATGCCTTCTTTTAAAAGGCCAAGGTCAATATTTTCCCCTTTTATCTGAGACAAGTAAAGACTTCATAATGCCTTGAATATGGAAGGGGGAGAGAAAGAATACTCCCTCTTGCATTCGCCTTTTGTTTTCTGAGACAACTTTAATTTCATTACCACATGAGATTGCTAATCTGAATGGCCTAGTCCTCTGTTTCTAAGATGCTTCTAAGAGACCCCTACCTTTATTCTAGTTAAAACATATCTTCTTTTTCTGGTGATAGATTATTCTTAAAACACTCTCTGTGCTGATTATATATTTGTGATAATGTAAGTAATAATTAAGACATTATCTGTTAACAAACATGCCTCTTATTTAAACAATGTTTCTTTATACCAAAGAGAACCACAATCCAACTTCTTTTGGATGGCAGGGATGAGTGTTAATCATATTTCATCCTAAGAGATTTCTAAATTACTATACTTGTTGGGAATGTGTGTCCACTTCCGACAGGAGCTGCCAGAATCCTGGGGAGAGTGCATGTCAGCCAGCGGGAAGTTTCCCACTACATGGACAACATCACTGCACATAGTGATAGCCTATAGAACTATTATAACTTGGCCAGAGAGGGTTCCTCCTTCCAGTGTCCTTCATAACATGCTGATTACAGAATTGCCTTATGCTTCATGATAACACGCTGTTTTACAGATGAAAAAACAGAGGTACTGAGACAGTCTTTTCTCACAATCACACAATTAGAACAAACACCAGCACCAGATCTCCGGATCTTTGGTCCAATATTATTTCTTCCAAACCCACTTCAGACATTTGATAGTATCAAAACAAATTTTTAGAAATTTTCTTATTGAAATCCACATACCTGGAATCAAAATGGAACATTCCATAAGCAAATGTAGTATTTCTAGAATTATGTAACTTAGAAAGTAAATAAATGATTACTGAATAAACATGCAGAATTAACTCCTTCCTCAATCTCCTTTCCTGGAATTGTAATAAAATGTCCCTTCCACCCTAAAGACTCCTACCAAGCTTGAGAGAATTGAGTGAACCATTTAATGTAACTCAATTCTATCTAATTAGTAGATAATTCAGTGTGATGGGGTTATTAGTCAGCTTGTCTCCTAGACTCCTCCCAGTGTCTATACACCTTATTACTGGGAGATGAAGCCATACTTATTTTTTTGGCCTAGATATACCTTACATTAGGGTTATTTTGCTTCTTTATGTCCCTAATCTTTGTTCTGACTGGAAGTGTTTCCCTTCCCTGCAGATGACTTGGGGGACTGGCTGCCTCAATGTAAAGAAAGAATTCAAAAGCCCCTCATGGCATCGATGGAATGAGGGGTAGTTGTTTGGGTTTATAAAGCAGTGTTTTTGCTGTCTTTCACCTGTCCTTCTTAATGCTTTCTTGCACCATAAAGTATCTAGCATCTTGGCTCAGACTGAGTCTTGTGCCTTCTCCCCCCGCCCAACTCCTGGGCCCCACATGACCCAGGACACTGCTCTTTGCTGACTCTTGACATTCACAACTTCTGGTTAAGAACATTAGCTAACAGAGAGCCAATTGTGGAGATCTTTCTTTTAGCTTGAAATGAACTGTCTGAGAAGTAAACCTGTGACTCCTGATTTGTCTTTTCAGGACACTGTTTCAGTTCATAGACCAAGCTTTTATGCAGACAGATTTCTAAAGTTTATGAATTCCAGAGTGTTCAAGAAAATTCAAGGTAAGATTCTTATGAATTTTTTTTTTACTTTTAGCACTTACATGCTCACTTCACTATGTGTAACCTTGCAAGATTTTTATTGGAACAGTTTATTTATTTCTCAAAAGAAGTTATCACTTAGTAATTCTGTTAACTACCCCAGTCAGGTACTTATTCATGTCATTAAAATTTTATTTTGTAGTGGAAAAACTTAAAAACTGCCGAAATGTTCAACACTATAATATATTGGTTAAATATATTATGCTACAATCAAATAATGGAATAATATGCCACAAATAAAATGGTGTATTACAGTTAAATTTAGCCCAGACCTGATAGGTAGGTTGGTTAGAGCATCACCCCAAAGCACAGAGGTTGCCAGTTCAATCCCTGGTCTGGGCACATAAAGGAACAGATTAATGTTCTTGTCTCTTTGTCTCTCTCTCTCTCTCTCTCCCTTCCTCTCTCTCTAAAAATCAATAAAAATAATAAATAAAGCTAAAATAAAAAATTTAAGGTACATTTAGTCCTTATAGATTTTTTTCACAGACTTATATTATTGGTCTGCATACTTATTTTTCCCCATTTTATATTATTTTATTTTCGTTGATTTTTTTTTAAATTTTATATAGAAAATTAAATTTAACAAGGTCACATTGATCAATAAGAGTACACTGGTTTCAGGTAAACATTTCTATAGCATTTGAACTGTTGATTATGTTGTATACCCATCACCCAAAGTCAAATCATTTTCTGTCACCATATATTTGTCCCTCTTTATACCCTTCCCTACCCCTCATCTCATTCCCTTCCCTTATGACCCATCTCAATGGTAACCACTTCACTTTTATCTATATCCATGAGTCTCAGTTTTATATCCCACCTATGTGTGAAATCATACATTCTTAGCTTTTTCAGATTCACTTATTTCACTCAGTATAATGTTCTTAAGTTTCATCCATATTGTCGTAAATGTCACTATGTCATCATTTCTTATGGCTGAGTAGTATTCCATTGTATATCTGTACCACACCTTCTTTATCCAATCCTCTATTGAGGGACACTTTGGTTGTTTCCATGTCTTGGCCACTGTGAATAATGATGCTATGAACATGGAGGTGCATGAGTCTTTTTTTATTATTATTAATTAATTTTAATGAGATGACATTGATAAATCAGGGTACAAATGATCAGAGAAAACATCCCCAGGTTATTTTGACATTTGATTATGTTGCATACCCATCACCCAAAGTCAAATTGTCTTTTGTCGCCTTCTATCTGGTTTTCTTTGTCCTACTCCCCTCCCCCCTCCCCGGCCCAGTAACCACCACACTCTTGTCCGTGTCTCTGAGTCTCTTTGATGTCCCACCTAGGGATGGAATTATACAGTTCTTAGTTTTTTCTGATTTACTTCTTTCACTCAGTATAATGTTATCAAGGTCCATTCATGTTGTTGTAAATGATCCAATGTCATCATTTCTTAAGGCTGAGTAGTATTCCATAGTATATATGTACCACATCTTCTTTATCCAGTCATCTATTGAAGGGCTTTTTGGTTGTTTCCATGTCTTGGCCACTGTGAACAATGCTGCAGTGAACATGGGGCTGCATGTGTCTTTATGGAGCAATGTTTTTGAGTTTTTGAGTAAATACCCAGTAGAGGGATTGCTGGGTCATATGGTAGCTCTATTTTTAATTTCTTGAGGAACCACCATACTTTCTTCCATAATGGTTGTACTACTTTACATTCCCACCAACAGTGGATGAGGGTTCCTTTTTCTCCACAGCCTCTCCAACACTTATTACCTGTCTTGTTGATAATAGGTAATTTAACAGATGTAAGGTGGTATCTTATTGTAGTTTTGATTTGCATTTCTCTAATAGCTAATGAAGGTGAGCATCTTTTCATATATCTATTGGCCATTTGTATTTTTTCCTGGGATAAGTGTCTGTTCATGTCCTCTTCCCATTTTTGTATTGGATTGTTTGTTTGTTTGTTGTTGAATTTTATGAGTTCTTTGTATATTTTGGATATTAGGCCCTTATCTGAGCTGTTGTTTGAAAATATCATCTCCCATTTAGTTGGCTGTCTGTTTTGTTGTCAGTTTCTCTTGCTGTGCAAAAGCTTCTTAGTCTGATGTAGTCCCATTTGTTTATCTTTGCCTTCACTTCTCTTGCCTTTGGAGTCAAATTCATAAAGTGCTCTTTATAACCAAGGTCCATGAGTTTAGTACCTATGTTTTCTTCTATGTAAATTATTGTTTCAGGTCTTATATTTAGGTCTTTGGTTTATTTTGAATTAATTTTAGTGCAAGGGGACAAACTGTAGTTGAGCTTTATTCTTTTGCATGTGGCTTTCCAGTTTTCCCAGCACCATTTGTTGAAGAGGCTTTCTTTTCTCTATTGTATGTTGTTGGCCCCTTTATCGAAAATTATTTGACCATATATATGTGGTTTTATTTCTGGGCTTTCTATTCTGTTTCATTGGTCTGAGTGTCTATTATTCTGCCAATATCATACTTCTTTGATTATCATGGCTCTATAATATAATTTGTAGTCAGGTATTGTAATGCCCCCAGCTTTGTTATTTTTCCTTATGATTGCTTTAGCTCTTTGGGGTTTTTTATAGTTCTATATAAATCTGATGATTTTTTGTTCCATTTCTTTAAAAAATGACATTGGAATTTTGATGGGAATTGCATTAAATTTGTATATCGCTTTGGGTAATATAATCATTTTGACTATACTTATTTTTCCTATCTAGGAACAAAGAATAATTTTCTACTTTATTGAATCTTTTTCTATTTCCCTTAACAATGCTTTGTAGTTTTCATTCTATAGGTCCTTTACATTCTTTGTTATGTTTATTTCTAGGTATTTCATTTTATTTGTTGCAAACACGAAGGGGATTATACTTTTGAGTTCATTTTCTGATGTTTAATTGTTGGCATATGGGAAGGCAATGGACTTTTGTATATTAATTTTGTATCCTGAGACCTTATTGTATTGGTCTATTGTTCTAGTAGTCTTTATGTGGAGTCTTTGGGGTTTTCGATGTATAAGATCAGATCATCTGCAAATAGTGAAACCTTTACTTTAAGTTTTCTATATAAATGCCTTTTATTTCTTTTCCTTGTCTGATTGCTCTGGCTAGAACTTCCAGCACTACGTTGAATAAGAGTGGAGAGAGTGGACAACCTTGTCTTGTTCTTGATTTAGAGGAAAAGTCCTCAGTTTTATGCCATTTAATATGATGTTAGCTGATGGTTTATTATAAATGGCCTTTATTACGTTGAGATATTTTCCTTCTATATCCATTTTGTTGAGTGTTTTAAACATAAAATTGTGTTGTATTTTATGTAATGCCTTTTCTGCATCGATTGATAGGATCATATGGTTTTTGTCCCTTGTTTTGTTGATATGGGGTATTACGTTAACCGTTTTACGTATGTTGAATCATCTTTGTGATGCTGGGATGAATCCCACTTGATCGTGATGTATTATTTTTTAATGTGTTGTTGTATTTGATTTGCTAGTATTTTGTTCAGCATTTTACCATCTGTATTCATTAGTTATATTGGTCTGTAGTTTTCTTTTTTTGTGTTGTCCTTGCCAGGTTTCAGTATGAGAGTTAAGTTGGCCTCATAAAATGTGTTTGGAATTATTGCTTCTTTCTCAATTTTTTGGAAGACTTTGAGTAGAATAGGAACCAAGTCTTCTTTGAATGTTTGATAGAATTCACTAGTATAGCCGTCTGGCCCTGGACTTTTATTTTTGGGGAGGTTTTTGATAGTTGTTTGTTTCCTCCCTGCTTATGGCTCTGTTTAGGCTTTCTGCTTCATCATGATTCAGTCTAGGAAGATTGTATTGTTCTAGGAATTTATCCATTTCTTCTACTTTGTTAAATTTGGTGGCATATAGTTTTACATAGTATTCTACAATAATTCTTTCTATATCTATGATATCTGGGGTGATTTCTCCGCTTTCATTTTGGATTTTGTTTATTTGAGTTCTTTCTCTTTTTTTCTTAGTGAGTCTTGCTAAGGGTTTGTCAATTTTGTTGATCTTTTCAAGGAACCAGCTCTTTATTAACATTTTCTATAGTTTTTCTGTTCTTCATTTATTTCTGATTTTTATTATTTTCTTTTATCTGCTGATTGTGGGTTGCTTTGTTCTTCTTTTTCTAGTTCCTTAAGGTGTGAAATTAAGTGGTTTACTTGGGCTATCTCTTGTTTGTTTATATAGGCCTGTAGTGATATGAACTTTACTCTTATTACTGCTTTTGCTGCATCCTAGAGATTCTGATATGTTGTATTGTTATTTTCGTTTGTATGTAACTTTTGATCTCTGCCTTTATTTCTTCTTTGACCCACTCATTTTTTAAAAGTACGTTGTTTAGTTTCCACATTTTTGTGGGTTTGTTTACCACTTTTTTGCCGTTGAATTCTAGTTTTTAGGCTTCATGATCGGAAAATATGCTTGGTATGATATCAATCTTTCTGAATTTGTTGATGTTATTTTTGAAATCTCAGCATATGATCAATTCTTGAGAATGTTCCATGTACACTAGAGAAAAATGTATACTCTGGCACATTGGAATAAAATGTCCTGTAGATGTATGTCTACCATATCCCATTGTTCTAGTGCAGTGGTTCTTAACCTGGGTTCTATGGAACCCTAGGGGTTCGATGAGTCGGTTTCAAGGGTTCTGAGAAGCCTCTGCCGCGAAAGCCAGAATAGAGTAATACCGTAATTTGTTGTGAGTTCATGCACTTTGTTGGTTTTGTTCTTTGAGCAAGGTAATGTTCATGCAAGGCTCATTTTGTGCACCAGTAAAAAACATATACCTATGTATTGAATTTGAAAAAAAAATCATATTTTATTTATCACTAAAGAAGGGTTCGGTGAATGCGCATATGAAACTGGTGGGTTTGGTACCTCAAAAAAGGTTAAGAACCCCTGTTCTAGTGTCTTGTGAGAGGCCAATATTTCTTTATTGATTTTCTCTTTGAATGAACGATCTAGAGCCATCAGTGGTGTTTGGAGATCTCCAAGTATGATTGTATTTTTGTTAGTTTTTGTTTCTAGGTCATTCAGTAGCTGTCTTATATATTTTGGTGCTTCTTGGTTTGATGCATATATATTAAGAAGTGTTATGTCTTCTTTTTATTATTATTAATTTTAATGGGGTGACACCAATAAATCAGGGTACATATGTACAACGAAAACATCTCCAGGTTATCATACCATTCAATTATGTTGCATACCCATCACCCAAAGTCAAATTGTCCTCTGTCACCTTCTATCTGGTTTTCCCTGTGCCCCTCCCCTCCTCCCTATTCCACACTCTCCTCCCTCCCCCCACCCCGTAACCACCACTCTCTTGTCCATGTCTCATAGTCTCACTTTTATGTCCCACCTATGTATGAAATCATGCTGTTCTCAGTTTATTTCTGATTTTCTTATTTCACTCCGTATAATGTTATCAACTTCCATCCATTTTGTTGTAAATGATCTGATGTCATCATTTCTTATGGCTGAGTAGTATTCCATAGTATATATGTACCAAAGCTTTTTAATCCACTCGTCCTCTGAGGGACACTTGGGCTGTTTCTAAATCTTCGCTTTTGTGAACAATGCTGCCACGAACATGGGGGCGCATTTCTTCTTTTCGAACAGTGCTATGGTGTTCTTAGGGTATATTTCTAAAAGTGGGATAGCTGGGTCAAAAGGCAGTTTGATTTTTAATTTTTTGAGGAATCTCCATACTGTTTTCCACAGTGGCTGCACCAGTCTGCATTCCCACCAGCAGTGCAGAAGGGTTGCCTTTTCTCCACATCCTCGCCAGCACTTATTCTGTGTTGTTTTGCTGATGAGTGCCATTCTGACTGGTGTGAGGTGATATCTCATTGTGGTTTTAATTTGCATTTCTGTAATGATTAGTGATGTTGAGCATTTTTTCATATGCCTATTGGCCATCTGTATGTCCATTTTGGAGAAATTTCAATTCATTTCTTTAGCCCATATTTTGATTGGATTGTTTGTCTTCCTGGTGTTGAGTTTTATAAGTTCTTTAAAAATTTTGGTTATTAACCTCTTATCAGATGTGCTGTCGATTATGTTCTCCCATTGTGTGGTTTGTCCTTTTATTCTGTTCTTATTGTCCTTAGCTGTGCAAAAACTTTTTAGTTTGATATAGTCCCATTTGTTTATCTTGCTTTTTATTTCATTTGCCTGTGGAGATAAATTGGCAAATATATTGCTGCTACAGATGTCGGAGAGCTTGCTGCCTATGTTTTCTTCTAAGATGCTTATGGTTTCACGGCTTACGTTTAAGTCTTTTATCCATTTTGAGTTTGTTTTTGTGAATGGTGTAAGTTGATGGTCTAGTTTCATTTTTTTGCAGGTAGATGTCCAATTTTCCCAACACCATTTGTTAAAGAGGCTGTCTTTACTCCATTGTATGTTCTTTTCTCCTTTGTCAAATATCAGTTGTCCATTAAGATATGGGTTTATTTCTGGGTTCTCTGTTCTGTTCCATTGATCTATGTGCCTGTTCTTATGCAAGTACCAGGCTGTCTTGAGTATAATGGCCTTGTAGTAAACCTTGATATCCAGAAGAGTGATACCTCCTGCTTTATTTTTTCTTTTTAAGATTGCTGAGGCTATTCATGTTCTTTTTTGGTTCTATATAAATTTTTGGAATATGTGTTCTATATCTTTGAAGTATGTCATTGGTATTTTAATTGGTATTGCATTGAATTTATAAATTGCTTTGGGTAATATAGACATTTTAATGATGTTTATTCTTCCTAGCCATGAGCACGGTATATGCTTCCCCTTGTTTGTATCTTCCTTGATTTCTTTTATCAATATTTTATAATTTTTCGAGTACAAGTCCTTAACCTCCTTGGTTAAATTTACCGCAAGGTACTTTATTTTTTTGGCTGCAATAGTGAAGGGGATTGTTTCCTTAATTTCTTTTGCTGACAGTTCATTGTTGGTATATAGAAATGCCTCTGATTTCTGAGTATTAATTTTATATCCTGCCACCTTGCTGAATTCATTTATAAGGTTCAGTAGTTTTCTGACTGAGACTTTAGGGTTTTCTATATACAATATCATATCATCTGCAAATAATGACAGTTTTACTTCTTCTTTTCCAATTTGGGTGCCTTTTATTTCTTCTTCTTGTCTGATTGCTGTAGCTAGGACTTCCAGATCTATGTTGAATAAAAGTGGTGAAAGGGGACACCCCTGCCTGGTTACTGAACTTAAGGGGATTGCTTTTAATTTTTGTCCTTTTAGTATGATGTTTGTTGTAGGTTTGTCGTAGATGGCCTTTTTCATGTTAAGGAATGTTCGTTCCCTGTATTCCCACTTTACTGAGAGTTTTGAGCATGAATGGGTGCTAGATTTTATCCAATGCCTTTTCTGCATCTATTGAAATTATCATGTGATTTTTGCCCTTTCTTTTGTTTATGTGATGAATCACATTGATTGATTTGCGAATATTGAACCAGCCTTGCCTCTCCAGAATAAATCCCACTTGATCATGGTGTATGAGTTTTTTCATATATTGCTGGATCTGGTTGGCTAATATTTTGTTGAGAATTTTAGCATCTAAGTTCATCAGGGATGTAGGCCTATAATTTTCTTTCTTTGTGTTGTATTTGCCCGGTTTTGGGATCAGAATTATGCTCGCCTCATAAAAGGAGTTTGGAAGTCTTTCTTCCCCTTGAATTTTTTGAAATAGCTTGAGAAGTATAGGAGTTAGTTCTTCTTTGAATTTTTGGTAGAATTCACTTGTGAAGCCATCAGGCTCAGGACTTTTCTTTTTTGGGAGTTTTTTGATAACTGTTTCGATCTAATTTGTTGTAATTGGTCTGTTTAGGTGTTCTGATTCTTCCAGATTGATTTTTGGAAGGTTATATGAATCAAGAAATTTGTCCATTTCACTTAGGTTGTCTAATTTTTTGGCATAGAGTTCTTTATAATATTTTCTTACAATGCTTAGTATTTTTGTTGTGTCAGTTGTTCTTTCTCCACTCTCATTTCTAATTTTATTTATTTGAGTCCTCTCTCTTCTTTTCTTGGTGAGTCTAGTTAAAGGTTCATCAATCTTGTTTACCTTTTCAAAGAACCAGCTCCTGGTTTCATTTATCCTCTGTATTGTTTCCTTAGCCTCTATGTCATTTATTTCTACTCTGATCTTTATTATTTCCTTCCTTCTACTGGTCCTGGGTTTTATTTGCTGTTGTTTTTCTAGTTCTTTTAGATGCAGGGTTAGGTTGCTTATTTGAGCTTTTTCTAGCTTCTTATGATATTCCTGTAGTGCAATGAACTTCCCTCTCAGTACTGCTTTTGCTGTGTCCCATAAATTTTGTGTTGATGTATGCTCAATATCATTCGTTTCTAGAAACTTTTTTATTTCTTCTTTGATCTCATTGTTAATCCATTCATTATTTAATATCATGCTATTTAGTTTCCAAGTGTTTGAGTATTTTTCAGTTTTTCTTTTGTGGTTAATTTCTAGTTTCATGGCATAGTGATCAGAGAAAATGTTTGATATGGTTTCAATCTTCTTAAATTTATTGAGACCATTTTTGTGTCCTATCATGTGGTCTATCCTAGAAAACGTACCATGAGCGTTTGAGAAGAATGTATATTCTACTGCTTTAGGGTGATAAGTTCTGAAGATATCTATTAAGTCAAGTTGATCTAGTGTATCCTTTAAGTCTGCTGTTTCTTTATTAATTTTCTTTCCTGAGGATCTATCCAGTGATGTTAGTGGGGTATTGAAATATCCTACTATTATGGTATTTCTGTTAATCCCGCCCTTTATATCCATCAAAGTCTGCTTTATGTATGTCGGGGCTCCTATATTTGGTGCGTAGATATTTATAATAGTTATATCTTCCTGTTGAATTGTTCCCTTTTTCATTATGTAGTGTCCTTCTTTATCTCTTACTACAGCCTTTGTTTTAAAGTCCATTTTGTCTGATATAAGTACTGCTACCCCAGCTTTTTTTTCATTTGCATTTGCATGAAATATTTTTTTTCATCCTTTTACCTTCAGTCTATGTGCATCTTTTGTTTTAAGGTGCATCTCTTGTAGACAGCATATGTATGGGTCCTGTTTCTTTATCCACACAGCTACCCTATGTCTTTTGATTGTATCATTTAATCCATTTACATTTAAGGTTATTATTGATATGTAGTTGTTTATTGCCATTTTATTCTTTAAAGCTGTATTCTTCTTTAACTATATTCTTTCCTCCCTTTGAACTGTTCACAAAAGGCCCCTTAGTATCTCTTGCAGAATTGGTTTGGTTTTAGTGAATTTCTTGAGGCTTTCTTTGTCTGGGAAGGTCTTTATTTCTCCTTCAATTTTAAACGTTAGCCTTGCTGGATAAAGTAGTCTTGGTTGTAGGTTCTTGTTCTGCATTACTTTGATTATATCTTGCCATTCCCTTCTGGCCTCAAGTGTTTCTGTTGAGAAGTCAGATGTCATCCCTATGGGGGCTCCATTGTAGGTGATAGCCTTTTTATCTCTAGCAGCTTTTAAAATTTGTCATTATCTCTTAGCTTTGGTATTTTAACTATGATGTGTCTTGGTTAGATTTTTTTTGGGTTTCTCTTTAATGGAGTTCCGTGTGCTTCTTGAATGTGTGGAATGTTTCCCAGCCTTAATTTAGGGAAGTTTTGTGTTATGATTTGATTGAACAAAGTTTGTATTTCCTCTTCTCTCTCCTCCTCTTCAGGGACCCCTGTGATGCGAATGTTGTTTCTCTTCATGTTGTCACAGAGCTCCCTTAGAGTTTCATCACATTTTTTTGAGTCTCTTTTCCTCTTTCTTCTCTGCTTCTGTGCCTTTGTTTATTGTGTCCTCTAACTCGCTTTTTCGATCCTCGGCATCATTAACCCTGCTTTTAATTCCTTCCATTGTGGTCTTCAGTTCTGATACTGTATTTGTCATTTCTGTCTGATTCTTTTTTATTATTTCAATTTCGTTTTTTATACTTGTTATCTCTCTATTTAGGTGTGCATAGTGACTATCCATTGTTGCTCTAATTTCTTTGAACATCCTAACTATCATTATTCTAAATTCTGCTTCTGGTAATTTGGTTATATCTGGTTCATTCAGGTCCTTCTCTGGGGATTTCTCTTGATTCATTTGGTTTGCATTCTTCTGCCTGCCCATTTTGTCTGTGTATAAGCAAGTTGTGGCCACTGGAGTCCAGTAGGTGTTGCCTTTGTGTTCTCTAGGTGTGGTCTGTCTGCTGGCCTGCCACCCCCTCTGCCGCTGCCTAGGATGGTTGGGTATGGGCATTGCCAGCGCCAACCCACTGTGGCTGTTGCTGTGATTTCTGCCTCTTCTCCATGGGAGGGGCTGTCACTCAAGCCACAAGCCTCAGCACCAAGGGTAGAGGTGAGCACCTATGCTCAACTGCGAATCCAGCCTGTTTCCAGGCTTCCACCCAGCACCCGCGGTTTGAGCCTGTTCGCCACAATTTTGCGGGTTGGACGGGGCTTCTGACGTGCTCTCAGCTATGAGCTTTTGCCCGTCCGGATCTTTAGCCTCGCCCTCAAGGCCAGGGCCCTCCTGCGCAGGGTCTCAAACCAAGGTTTATTGGTCCAGGCGTGGCTGCTGTCGTGCACTCAGCTGCAAACTTCCGCTTCTCCCGGACTCTACCCCGCCCCCATGTTCAGAGCCAACTGGCCCAGCAGGATGGCAAACCGCGGTTTTTCCTGCCAGGCGGGGCTGCTGGCATGAGCTCCGCCGTGAGCCCCCGCCTGTCCCTGGTCCTAGCCTCTTCCCCTAGCGGTCAGGGCTGGCTTGCGCAGGGTCATAGAGCAGATCTCTGCCCCTTCCTGGCCTCCCTCTTTTCCCCCTCAGGTGGGGTTACTGGCGGGCCCGCACCTTCCGGACTGCTTTCGTGCATCCCCTCTGCCCCTGCTGGGCTAGACTGAGCTCACACCGGCTGGGCCTCCGCCCCCGCCGACAGAACCACGTTTCAGCGGCCTGCCGCCACCATTCCTCCAGCAACCCTCAACAGAGTAGGAAGGGTCCCCAAAGATCAGCTCCTAACACTCCATACTGTAGACCTGGGAACTCCCTCCCTCTAAGCAGCTCTGCTCTAATTGCCGTGGGAGAGCTTGTTTGGCTGGTGTCCTGTCTCCCTTTGCTGGTATTGCTAGTTCCAGGAGAAATATTCGTTTTTGATTAGGGAATTGATTTAGCCCAGGGGTTAGGGTGGCTGTCCCTCAGAGTGTTTGTCCCTGTGCCTTCAATCCACACTCTCTTCCCGCTCCTCTGGTCCTCTCCTCTGTCCCCGTTTCCCGGAGCCCCGGGTGCGTGGTTGTGAGAGGTTTTCTGCACTGTCTCTTTAAAAAGAAACTTGGGTCTGAAAAAACTGTCTCTTTCTCACAAACAATATCCTCACTTGCTTCACAGCTCAATACTGTCCAAACGCCTCTTCTAGGCTCTGCGACTGCAGGCTGGGGCTTGGTTCCTGGTACCCAGGTCCCTCCCTCTCCGCCAAACTCTCCTCCCGCCACGCGGGTCTGTCCGGGCTGCCGTTTGCTCCGGGGAGCTGGGCAGCCCTCTTCGCGTTTTCACTATTCCTACCAGTCTCAATGTGGCTTCTTCTGTGTTCCTTAGTTGAAGAGTCCACTTAGTTTAGTTCAAAGTTGGTTTATCCAGTTGATGGTTCTTAAAATTGAGTTATAATCCACTTTGGTTCTGGGAGTTGGAAGTTGCTACGTCCGCCTACTCCATCGCCATCTTGCTCAAGAAGTGTTATGTCTTCTTGATTCAATGTCCCCTTTATCATTATTAAATGACCGTTTTTATCTCTGATTACCTTTGCTGTCTTGTAGTCAGCATTGTTAGATATGAGTATTGCCACACCTGCTTTTTTTGGATATTATTTACTTGGAGTATTTTTTTTTCAGCCTTTCATTTTGAGTGTGTTCTTATCCTTGTAGCTTAGATGTGTTTCTTGAAGGCAGCATACAGATGGATTTTCAATTTTAATCTATTCTGCTACTCATTGTCTTTTTATTGGTGAGTTAAATCCATTTACATTTAGTGTAATTATTGATATTTGAGGGTTTTCTCTTACCATTTTATATATTGCTTTCTGATAGTTTTGTGTCTTGTTTGATTCTTCTCTTTTGTCTTTCTATCATTTGTTTTTGTTTGTTTCTAATCCATACATCTTTTCTCTGTTGCTTTTTTTTTTCAAGCTATGTGCTTCTTTGGTGGTTTTTTCAGCAATGGTTTTCATTAAGTAATGGAAAGGGTATCTATCATGTTCACTGTAGTACATTATCTCATGAGTACTTCTATACTCTATCCTCTTTTGCTACTGTTAATCTTTGTCTTCTCCCCTCTTCTGTTTTTGTTGTCACAGATTAAATTTGATTTTATTGTGTTCTTGAGGGAACTTGTGGTTTTGTTTTGTTTTGTTATTTGTATCTGGTTGGAAAACCCCCTTTAGTATTTCTTGATGTGGAGGTTTTCTCACGATAAATTCCCTCATCTTTTCTGTATCTGTGAATGTTTTATTTCTCCTTTGTATTTGAAGGATAGCTTTAATGGGTATAGTATTCTTGGCTGGAAGTTCCTCTCTTTCAGAACTTTAAATATTGGGATCCACTCTCTTCTAGCTTGTAGAGTTTCTGCTGAGAAATCTGATGATAATCTTATGGACCTTCCTTTATATGTTGTATTCTTCTTTTCCCTAGCTGCCTTGAGAATTTTTTCATTGTCATTGTTTTGTACCAATTTCGTTATAATGTGCCTTGAAGTAGGTTTGTTAGGATTAAGATAACTCAGTGTTATGTTTGCTTCTTGATTTTGAGGCTTTAGTTCTTTCCACAGGCTTGGGAAATTCTCGTCTATTATTTGTTTGAATATGTTCTCCATTCGATTTTCTCTCTTATTTTTCTGATATACCCATTATTCTTATGTTGCTCTTTTTGATGGAGTCAGACAATTTTTGTAGGGATTTCTCATTTTCTTAAAAATCATGAGCCATGAGTCTCTCTCCTCTTCTCTCTGTAGTGCCTCTAGTTGCCTGTTTCATATGTCACTAATTCTCTCCTCTATCTGGCCTGTTCTATTAGCTAAGCTTGTTATCTCATTTTTCAGTTCATGAATTAAGTATTTTATCTCTGTTTGATTCTTTTTCAAAGTTTCAATATCCTTGGTGACGGATTTTTTCTGCTCATTGAATTGTTTTTTGAGCTCCCTAAATTGCCTTTTTGTGCTTTCTTGTATATCCCTGAGTATTTTTAGGATTTCAATTTTAAATTCTCTGTCATTTAACTCTAACGTCTTCAGGCTATTGAAATTTTTTTCTGTAGATTTTTCCTCATCTATCTGAGCTACATCCCTGTCATTTGTATCCATGATATTCAATTTCTCTATTCTTAAAGGCATTTGAGAGTGGTATGGTTAATAAAACTAATAGGAGTTCATAAAAAATAAATAAAGATAAAATAAATAAAATAATTAAAAAATTTTTAAATGTTTTGAGAAAATACAGTGGAATGCTGAAAATTATATTGTGCTAAATGGAACAGAAACTACAAAGAACAGAGGGCCTGAGTTGTGCAGAAGTGACAACAAGGCAAGAACCCACAGAACGTTACAAGGAAAAAATTTGGATTAAGAATAAAATAATTTATAAATGACGGTCAAATGAGAGATATAGTGAAAGAGAAAAGAAAAACTAAAAGAAAAAATACAGTGAAAGATGCAATTTCTATTATATCAAGTGGAACAAAAACTACACAGAATGGAGAGCCGGAGTTGGTAGGTATGCTAATGAGATAAACAGCGAAGTAAGAAGCACACAAAGAAAAAATTTGAATCCAAAATAAAATAATTTATTTGTGAATGAGGATCAAATGAGAGAAAAAGAGGAAAAGTGAAAGAGAAAAGAAGAAACCAAAAGAGTGGGAGGAAAAAAAGAGAGAAAAGAAAAATAAAGGAGAGAGTTAAGGTTTTTGGAATGTAACACTCATAGAGAGAAAAAAAAAAAGAATGGAAAATGTAACACCTATGGATAATGAAATTCAAAATGAAAAAAAATAAAATGAGAAGAGGATAAAAGGACCAAGGTGGAAGAAAAAAGTTTACAAAAAGAAAAAAAAGAAAATGGAAAAAGTGATAAAGACTAGAGTTTTCTGGTTTTAAGAGGTTATCTTTTTTCTTCTTCTTCTTTTCTCTTTTTGGCCAGTGTCACTGTACTCCAGGTTCTGCCCCTGTGGCACTCTTAGTTAGAGATTTGCTGTTGATATATAGTTATAGCAATGACATAAAGTAGACCTCAGTCCCGTTGGTAGGCAGGGCTTGTTAGCATTTGCAGGCTTCGACAATGGGAGAGAGAGTTCGTTTTCCCGGAGCCTCTCCCCCAGTCTCTCCTTCCTGAACCAACAGTCTGGAGACCCAGCTGTGAAGTTGCCGCTGCCACTGCCTGGAGAGCAAGAGGTTCTAAGAGCTGCCCCAAACCCCTTTTATCTCCACTCAACGCAGGGTTCTGGGTAAGGCTTGCCAGTCCAAGCTGCCAGCATGATCAGGCAGGGCTGGGAGCCAATTGCTCCTCAGGTATATTTTTTTGAGCCTCCAGGTATGTCTAGTATGCCTCAGTGCTTCATGGGACTCCTCTTTCCAGGCTTTTTGCACTTTGTAACCTGTATGGGCTGGCAGGGAGATGCCCCAGTCACTGCCTGCAGAACAAGAGTTCTTAAAAGCTGCTAAGTCCCTCTTCCAGGTCCTTTTAAAGCCCAACCCTAAGTATAAAAACTCTGCTGACCAGAGCCACCAGCTTAAGCAGGCAGGGGGGTGAGCTGACTTCTGGTCAGGCTCCTTTCTAAGGTTCCCAGGTATGTCTAGTTAAATTGGCCTTACTGTTCCACAGATCTGCTCTTCACTGGCTTCTCCCTGGTTGGAAGCCTACAGCCTAACCTGCACAACTTCTGCAGTGTTCTCTGAGGTCTGTTCTGTAGGAATGTGTTTTTTACCCTGTATCAGCTGGCAGGAAGTTGCCCCAGCTACTGCCTGCTAAGTGAGAGGCCCTAAGAACTATCAAGTCCCTCCTCCAGGTTCTCTTAACTCATAGACCTGGCAAAGAAGACCTTGTCAGCCAGAGCCTCTGCCAGTGTAAGCCAGGCGGGCAGTGAGCAAACTGTGGGTTAGGTTCCCTTCAGCCATCCATGGGTCTGCTCTCCATAGGCTGTCTGCAAGCTGCCTGCACGCCCTTCCCCCAGCACTTCCATAGTTTTCTTTTTACCCTGTATGGTTGGGGGAGGTGCCCTGCCCAGAGAGGTCGGGTGTATGGAAGCAGGCTTTCCTGCACTCCCCGTGCGTTGTTGTTTGGGGAGCAGGGATTATACAGAGGCTCTGGCTGAAGCCCATGCAGAAGGCCACTGCTGATAGTCTCCTACCCAGCCCCTCTGTCCTGGAACGCAGGCGCCCACACCCAAGGCGCTAGGAGGAAACGCTTGTACACTGCCCACGCTCACTGATCTGGAGACCATGGGTAAATAAATCCCACTCCACAGGCAAGCCACTTGCCCACCTCTGCCGGGGTTTGCTGCTGGTGTTAGCTCCACGTAGGGTTTTCTATATACAGGATCATGTCATCTGCAAGAAGTGACACATTTACTTCTTCTTTTCTAATATGGATGCCTTTTATTTCTTTCTCTTGCCTGATTGCTCTGGCTCAAACTTCTAGAACTATGTTGAATAGGAGTAGACACAGGGGTCAATCTTGTCTTGTTCTTTATTATAGAGGAAAAACCTTCATTTTTTCACCATTTAGTATGATATTAGCTGATGGTTTATCATATATGGCCTTTATTTTCTTGAGGTATTTTCCTTCTATTCTGATTTTATTGAGTGTTTTAAACATAAAGGTGAATGTCCTTTCTGCATCTATTGATAAGATCAGATGACTTTTGTTCTTTGTTTTGTTGATGTAGTGTATTATATTGATCGATTTCCATGTGTTAAACCATCCTTATGTTCCTGGAATGAATCCCACTTGATCATTTTTTTTTTTAGTGTGTTGTTGTATTCAGTTCGCTACTATTTTGTTTAAGATTTTTGCCTCTGTATTCATTAGAGATATTGCTCTGTAGTTTTATTGTGTTGTCCTTGCCAGATTTTGGTATTAGGGTAAAGTTGGCCTTATAAAATGTGTTAGGGAGTATTGCTTCTATTTTTGGAAGACTGTGAGAAGGATAGGTACCAAATTTTTTTTGAATGTTTGGTAGAATTCACTAGTATAGCCATCTGGTCCTGGACTTTTGTTTTGGGGAGGTTTTTGATAGTTGTATCTATTTCCACCCTGCTTATAGGTCTATTTAGGTTTCTTGACCAGTCTAGGAAGATTGTACAGTTCTAGAAATTTATCCATTTCCTCTACGTTGTTGAATTTGGTGGCATATAATCTTTCATAATATTTTACTATGATCCTTTGTATATCTATCAGGTTTGTGATAGTTCTCCCTCTTTTATTTTGGATTTTGTTTATATGAGTCCTTCCTTCTTTTTCCTTAGTGAGTCTAGGAAGGGGTTTGTCGATTTCATTGATCTTTTCAAAGAACTAGCTCATTGTTATATTAATTTTTTCTATAGTTTTTTTTTATTCTCTATTTCATTTAGTTCTGCTCTAATATTTACTATTTTCTTTCTTCTGCTGACTTTGGGTTGCCTTTGGGTTTTTTTATTTATTTTATTTCTTTATTGATTTTAATGTGTTGTGTTTACATAGTTAAAAGTGTACCCCCGAATATATCTCCCTCTCCCCCTTGTTCTCCTTGATACCCCTTTTGTCCCCTCCCACCACCACCTTACCCCCTTCCCTCCATGATTTACTATCCTGCCTTTTATCTCTCTGTGTTATGTGCATATACATTCACTAATATCTTTCCTTTCTTTGTTCCCCCCCTCTCATCCCCTTTCCATTTGCCTGCTTTCTCCCTGGACTCTTTGACCCCTTCTCTGCCTCCCTTCTATTCCTCAGTTCACATTGTTCATTGGATTCCGTGAAGTCATATGATTTCTTTGTTCTCTGCCTGGCTTATTTCGCTTAACATAATAGATTCCAGGTCCATCCATGTTGTTGCAAAGGGTAAAGTTTCCTTTTTTTTCATGGCCACATAGTATTTCATTGTATATATGTACCACCGCTTTTTAATCCACTCATCTACTGATGGACTCTTGGGCTGTTTCCAGATCTTGGCTATTGTAAGCAATGCTGCAATAAACATGGGGGTGCATTTCTTCTTTTGAATCAGTGATCTGTTATTCTTAGGATATATTGCTATAAGTGGGATAGCTGGGTCAAAAGGCAGTTCCATTTTTAATTTTTTGAGGAATCTCCATATTGTTTTCCACAGTGACTGCACCAGTCTGCATTCCCACCAGCAGTGCAGGAGGGTTCCCTTTTCTCCACACCCTCGCCAGCACTTGTCATGTGTTGTTTTGTTAATGAGTGCCATTCTGACAGGTGTGAGGTGGTATCTCATTGTGGTTTTAATTTGCATTTCTCTAATGATTAGTGATGTTGAACATTTTTTCATATGTCCATTGGCCATCTGTATATCCTCTTTGGAGAAGTGTCTATTCATTTCTTTTGCCCAATTTTTGAATGGATTCTTTACTTTCCTGGTGTTGAGTTTTACAAGTTCTTTGTAGATTTTGGTTATTAACCCCTTATCGGGGTTGGCTAATGCAATATGTTCTCCCATTGTGTGGTTTGCCTTCTTATTTTGTTCATGTTGTCTTTGCTGTGCAAAAGCTTTTTACTTTGATATAGTCCCATTTGTTCATCATGTCCTTTATTTCACTTGTGCATGGACATAAATCAGCAAATATATAGCTGCGAGAGATGTCGAAGAGCTTACTGCCTAAGTTTTCTTCCAAGCTGATCATGGATTCATAGCTTACATTCAAGTCTTTAATTCATTTTCAGTTTCTTTTTGTGGATGGTGTAAGTTGGTAGTCTAGTTTCATTTTATTGTATTTGTCCAGTTTTCCCAACACCATTTGTTAAAGAGGATGTCTTTACTCCATTGTATGCTCTTACCTCCTTTGTCAAATATCAGTTGACCATAAAGGTGTCTGTTTGTTTCTGGGTTCTCTGTTCTGTTCCATTGATCTTTATACCTGTTCTTATGCCAGTACCAAGCTGTTTTGAATACAATCGTTTTGTCATATAACATGATATCAGGAAGTGTGCTACCCCTCGCTTTATTTTTCTCTTTCAAGATTGCTGAGGCTATTAGTGTTCTTTTTGGTTCCCTATAAATTTTTGGAATATTTGTTCTATATCTTCGAAGTATGACATTGGTAATTTAATAGGAATTTCATTGAATTTATATATTGCTTTGGGTAGTATAGACATTTTAATGATATTTATCTTTCCTATCCATGAACACGGTAGATGCTACCATTTGTTTGTTTTCTCCTTGATTTCTTTTATCAATGTTTTATAGTTTTCCGAGTACAGGTCTTTAACTTCCTTGGTTAAATTTACTCCTAGGTACTTTATTTTTTTGGTTGTAATAGTGAAGGGGATTTTTTCCTTAATTTCTCTCTTTGACAGTTCATTCTTGGTGTATATAAATGCCACTGATTTTTGAATATTGATTTTATATCCTGCCACCTTGCTGAACTCATCAGTTCCAGTACTTTTCTGGCTGAAACTTTAGGGTTTTCTATATACAATATCAAGTCATCAGCAAACAAGGAAAATTCTACTTCTTCTTTTCCAATTTGGGTGCCTTTTATTTCTTCTTCTTGTCTGATTGCTGTAGCTAGGACTTCCAGAACTATGTTGAATAAAAGTGGTGAAAGGGGGCACCCCTGCCTGGTTCCTGATCTTAAGGGGATTGCTTTTAATTTTTGTCCATTTAGTATGATGTTTGCTGTGGGTTTGTTGTAGATGGCCTTTATCATGTTAAGGAATGTTCCCTGTATTCCCACTTTACTGAGAGTTTTGAGCATGAATGAGTGCTGGATTTTATCCAATGCCTTTTCTGCATCTATTGAAATTATCATGTGATTTTTGTCCTTCCTTTTGTTTATGTGATGAATCACATAGATTGATTTGTGAATATTGAACCAGCCCTGCCTCTCCAGAATAAATCCCACTTGATCATGGTGTATGATTTTTTTCATATATTGCTGGATCCGATTTGCTAATATTTTGTTGAGAATTTTAGCATATAAGGTGACCAGACGTCCCGCTTTTGGTGGGACAGTTCCGATTTTTAACAATTTGTCCTGCAGTGTTTTAATAAAGTCCCAATTAAAAAATATATATATTACAATATTATTTTGCATTCTATGAAAAATTTTTTTTGCTCCATATAGACCAAATTTTTAATCAAGAAATCCCCCACCCCGGTCAATGGTGTCTCACTTTACCAATTTTAAAATCTGGTCACCTTAATAAGTTCATCAGGGATATTGCCTATAATTTTCTTTCATTGTAGTGTCTCTTCCTGGTTTTGGAATGAGGATCATGTTCGCCTCATAAAAGGAATTTGGAAGTTTTTCCTCTTCTTAAATTTTTTGAAATAGCTTGAGAAGGATAGGAGTTAGTTCATCTTTGAATATTTGGTAAAATTCACCTGTGAAGCCATCTGGCCCAGGGACTTTTTGTTTATTTGGGAGTTTTTTGATAACTGTTTCAATCTCTTTTGGTGTGATCGGTCTGTTTAGGTTTACTGATTCTTCCAGATTGATTTTTGAATTATTATATTTTTCAAGGAATTTATCCATTTCATCTAGGTTGTCCCATTTTGGGGCACACAGTTCTTCATAGCATTTTCTTAGACTCCTTTGAGTTTCTGTTGTGTCAGTTGTTACTTATCCACTCTCATTTCTAATTTTATTTATTTGAGCCCTCTTTTTTTTCTTGGTGAGTCTGGTTAAAGATTAATCAATTTTGTTTACCTTTTCAAAGAACCGGCTCTTGGTTTCATTGGTCTTCTGTATTGTTTTTTGGGGGGTTTTGTGTTTTTTCGGGTGGGGGTGCTTCTATGTTTTTTATTTCCACTCTGATCTTTATTATTTCCTTCCTTCTACTTCCTCTGGGCTTTACTTGCTGTTCTTTTTCTAGTTCTTTTAGGTGCAGGGTTAAGTGGTTAATTTGAGCTTTTTCTTGCATCTTAAAATATGCCTGTAATGCTATGAACTTCCCTCTTAGAACTGCTTTTGCTGTGTCCCATAAATTTTGAGTTGCTATATGTTTATTTTCATTTGTTTCAAGGAAGTTTTTGATTTCTTCCTCTATCTGATTGTTAACCCATTCGTTATTTAATAGCATGCTATTTAATCTGCAAGTGTTTGAATGTTTTTCAGTTTTTCTACTGTAGTTGATTTCTAGTTTCATGCCGTTGTGATCGGAGAAGATGCTTGATATGATTTCAGTCTTCTTAAATTTATTAAGACTTGTTTTGTGTCCTAACATGTGGTCTATCCTAGAGAATGTACTGTGAGTACTTGAAAAGAATGTATATTCTGCTGCTTTGGGGTGAAAGGTTCTGAAGATATCTGTTAAATTCAGTTGATCTAGTATGTCATTTAAGGCCACTGTTTCTTTGTTAATTTTCTGTCTGAAGATTCTACCCATTGATGTTAGTGGGGTATTAAATTCCCCTACTATTATAGTATTGCTGTTGATCTCACCCTTTTTGTCCATCAAAATCTGTTTTAGATATTTAGGTGCTCCTATATTAGGCGATATATATTTATAATAGTTATGTTTTTCTGTTATAAAGCTCCTTCTATCATTATGTAGTGACCTTCTTTATCTCTTACTATAGCCTTTGTTTTAAAGTTTATTTTGTCAGATAATATTGCTTCCCCAGCTTTTTTTTCTTTCTGTTTGTGTGAAATTTTTTTTTCATCCCTTTACTTTCAGTCTATGTGTATCTTTTGTTTTAAGGTGGGTATCTTATAGGCAGCATATGTATAGGTCTTGTTTTCTTATTCATGCAGGTACCCTATGTTTTTTGATTGGAGCATTTACTCCATTTACATTTAAAGTTATTATTGATATGTAGTTGTTATTGCCATTTTATTCTTTAAATCTATATTCTCTTTTTCTTCTTTCCTTTGCTCTTTTTACAACAAGCCTCTTAACATATCCTGCAGTACTGGTTTATTTGTAATGAATTCCTTGAGGGTTTTTTTTGTCTGGGAAGCTTTTAATTTCTCCTTCAGTTTTAAGTGATAATCTTGCTGGATAGAGAATTCTTGGTTGTAGGCTCTTGTTTTGCATTACTTTGTATATTTCTTGCCATTCCCTTCTGGCCTCAAGTGTTTCTGTGGAAAAGTCGGGTGTCATTTTTATGGAGGCTCCTCTATATGTAATTGACTTCTTTTCTTTTGCTGATTTTAGTATTTTTTCTTTATCTCTTAACTTTGGTATTTTAATTATGATGTGTCTTGATGTAGGCCTCATTGGGTTTCTTTTTAGCAGGACTCTGTGCTTCTTGAACTTGTGTGACTTTTTCCTTCATCAATTTAGGAAAGTTTTCAGTTATGATTTCTTCAATCAGGTTCTCTATCCCTTGTTCTTTCTCTTCTCCTTCAGGAACCCTATGATGCAGAAGTTATTTCTCTTCATATTGTCACAGAGTTCTCTTATAGTTTCCTCAGACTCTTTGAGCCTCTTTCTCTTTGCTGCTCGTGTTTCTGTGTTTTTATTTATCTTGCCCTCTAATTCACTGATTTGATCCTCTGCTTCATTCAGCCTGCTGTTGATTCCTTCTAGTGTGATCTTCATTTCTGATATTGTAATTGCCATTTCTGATTGATTCTTTTTCATTATTTCAGTGTTCTTTTTTATGTTTGCAATTTCTTTATATGGTGCTCATTAAGTCCATCCATTGTAGCTCTGAGATTCTTAAGCATCCTAACAATTATTATTTTAAACTCCACATCCACTACTTTGGTTACTTCTATCTCATTCAGTTCTTTTTCTGGGGATTTCTCTTGTTTATTTATATGGTCTACATTCCTCTGCCTTACCGTTCTTTTTGTGTATAGTTTGCAAGCTTGTTAGAGTTGTGTGTCTTAGGTTGGTTTATGGAATGTGACTTCTTCAGGACTTTGTCCCTCAGCCTCTGCTGGTTGATCAGCTTTTAATTCTCCTTAACTAATAGAGCCATTTAAAAATCTTAATTTCCCTGCTGTTTGTTTGCTGAACCTAGCAGGGAGCTTCTGTGTTTGCTGAGTCCAGTTTTTGTGTTACAAGGGTTGAGGAGGAGTAGGTATATCTTGGTCTTTGGTCTCAGTTGAGACTCTATCCAGGAATGTGGTGGGTGTGACCTCGGAGAACCGGAAGGTGTGGTCTGCCCAATGACTCTCTGGGGGTGGGGCACATTCTTCATATCAGAAGGGGGAGTTGTAGCTCAGGTTTCCCTGGAAACCTGGGTCACTGCCCCTCTCCTTTACTTCCTCCTTTCTGAAAAACCTTTTGCACTGATTGGACCTGGAGAGCTATTTGGTGGTGGGTCAGCTGGTTCCACACTAGGCTTATACTAGATGAAGGGAGCAACCTCTCCCTTAGTTATGGCCACTTTGGCACTGGAGAATGACTCAGCTCATGTATTCTTCTCCCTGTCACTGTTTGTGTCCCTATGCCTCGAACTCTCCACTCTCCTCACACAAAACCAGTCCTCTCAGCCCTCCTTACCCCTGGAGCCCCAGGAAAGTGGCTGTGTGTGATATTTTCTGTGCTGGCCCTTTAAGGCTGCAACTTCTTTCACCAGCAGCTTCCCACAGACAGAAATCCTGCTCTTCTCCTCATTTAATGCTGTCAGCCTGTCTCCTCCAGTCCCTGGGTTTCTATGATGGGGCTCCAGTTCTGGAACTGAGGACCCCCGCCTCTCAAGGTCTCTCTCCTCGCAATGAGATACTCTCTGACCCTCAGCCTCAGCCTCCCCTTGCTTTGGGGAGTCAGGGAGCCCCCTCCACACCCCGCACTCCCTACCAGGCTCAACGTGGTTTCTTCTGTGCTCCTTGGTTTTCTAGTCCTATTCTTTTAGTCCAAAGTTGCTTTTTCATGATGATTATTTTTAAATTAATTTGTAATCCAGTTCGGTCATGGGAGGTGGATGTCTGTGCGTCTGCCTACTCTGTTGCCATCTTTGCCTTTGTTTTCTTGTTTTTTCTAGTTTCCTAAGATGTGATGTTAAGTTGTTTACTTGGGATTTCTCTTGTTTCTTGATATAAGCCTACACTGATATAAACTTCCCTCTTATTACTGCTTTAGCTGCATCCCAGAAATTTTTATATATTGTGTTGTCATTTTCATTTTTCTGTATATATCTTTTGATCTCTGCTTTTATTTATTCTTTGATTCAGTCATTTTCTAGAAGTATATTGTTTAATTTCCACAATTTTATGAGTTTCTTTACTTCCTTTTTTTGAATTCTAATTTCAAAGTCTTGTGTTCAGAAAGTATGCTTGGTATTATTTCAGTCTTCCTGAATTTGTTGATGTTAGTTTTCTGGCCCAACATATGGTCTATCCTTGAAAATATTCCATGCATACTAGAGAAGAATGTATAATCTGACATTTTGGGATGAAATGTCCCATAAATGTCTATTATGTTCAGTTGATCCAGTGTGTTTGTTTAAAGCCAATATTTCTTTATTGATTTTCTGTTTGGATGATCTATCCAAAGCAGTCGATGGTGTGTATAAATCTCCAAGTATGTTTCAGTTGTTGTCTGCTTCTATTTTTAGATCATTTAGTAGATGTCTCATATACTTTGTTGTTCCCTGGTTCAGTGCATATATATTAAGAAGTGTTATGTCTTCTTGATAACAATGTTTCCTTTATCATGAAAGTCCACCTTTGTCTCTGGTTACCTTTGTTGTCTTGAAGTTAGCATTGTCAGTTAGGAGTATGTCTACATCTGCATTCTCTTGGATATTATTTGCTTGGAGAATTGTATTCTAACCTTTCACTTTGAGTCTACTTTTGTCCTTGCAGCTTAGATGTGGCTCTTGAAGGCAGCATATGGTTGCATTTTGCTTTTTGATTCAATCTGCTACTCTGTCCCTCTTTATTGTTGAGTCCAGTCCACTTACATTAGGGTAATTATTGACACTTGAGGATTTCTTATAGCCATTTTATGTTATGTTTTCTGATAGCTCTGTGTCTTGTTTGGTCCTTCTCTTTTTTGTTTCTGTCAGTTGTTTTTGTTTGGTGATATTCCATACTTCTTTCCCCTGTTTCTTCTTTTTCTTAAGCTGTGTATTTCTGTAGTGGATTTTTCTTGGTTGGTTACCATTAGGTTATTAAGAGAAAAATGATCATATGTACAAGAGTCCTTTGTCTTTTGAGCACTCCTGCACTCCATCCTCCTTTGGTACAACAGATCTCTATCCTCTCCCCTTTTATGTTATTTTAGTCATAGATTATCATTGTTTTTATTATGATCTTGTTGGAGCTTCTGCCTGTAGTTTTTCTTTGTTTTGTTTTTGTCTCTGGTTAAATAACCCCCTTACTTTCTATAGTGGGGTTTTTTCTGATATAAATTTTCTCAGCTTCTGTATGTCTGCTAAAGTTTTTATTTCTCCTTCATATTTGAAGGATAACTTTGATGGATATAGTATTGACTGGTAATTCCTCCCTTTCAGTGCTTTGAATGTTTAAGTTCAGGTCTCCTGGCTTGTAGAGTTTCTGCTGAGAAGTCCGATGATAACCTAATGGGCTTTCCTTTATATGTTATATTCTTTTTTTTCCCTAGCTGCCTTGAGAACTCTTTCTTTGTCTTTAATTTTTGACAATTTTAATGTGATGTGCTTTGGAGTAGGTTTCTTTGGGTTGTGGTAACTCGGCATTCTGTTTGCTTATTGGATTTGAGGCTTTTACCCCTTCCGTAGGTTTGGGAAATTCTCATTAATTGTTTGTTTGAATAGGCTCTTTATTCCCTTCTTCCTCTCTTCTTCTGATGTACCTATTATTCTTATATTGCTGTTTCTGATGGAGTCAAACAATTCTTGTAGAGCTCTCAGTTTTTTTTAATTTGTGAGTCTCTCTCATCTTTGTAGCATCTCTAGTTGCCTGCCTTCAACGTCACTGATTCTTTCCTGTATATGGCTTGTTCTGTAAGCCAAACTTGCTATCTCAGTTTTCAGTTCATGTATTGAGTTCTTCATCTCTGTTTATAAAGTTTTAATTCCTTGGTAAAGTTTTCATTTTGTTTTCTGAGCTCATTAAGTTGCCTAATTATATCTTCTTGCATCTCGTTGAGTATTTTCAGAACTTCAATATGAATTCTCTATTAGTTAACTTCAAGATTTCCATGTGATTGAAATTTTTTTCTGTATATTTTTAATTTCTTTCTGAACTACATCTCTGTCTTCTATAGCCATGGTATTCAATTTCTTCTTCCTTGATGGCATTTGAGAGTGGTGTTGTTAAGAACCCTAACAAAAAACAACTTAAACAATGAAAAATTTTAAAAATACAATAAACATTTTTAAATTATGCCAAGTAAAGAAGAAAGCCATGGAAAAAAGGATCAAAAACCCTCCCCAAAAAAATTCCAAAACAAAACACCCAGGAAAAAATAAGAATAAAATATATAAACATTAAAGAAAATGAAATTCAAAAAGAGAAAGAGCCTGACCAGGCAGTGGCGCAGTGGACAGAGCATAGGACTGGGATGCGGAAGACCCAGGTTCTAGACCCCAAGGTCGCCAGCTTGAGCGCGGGCCCATCTGGCTTGAGCAAAAAAGCTCGCCAGCTAGGACCCAAGGTTGCTGGCTCCAGCAAGGGGTGGCTCAGTCTGCTAAAGGCCCGCAGTCAAGGCACATGTGAGAAAGCAATCAATGAACAACTATGGTGTCGCAGCAGCAATGAAAAACTAATGATTGATACTTCTAATTTCTCTCCATTCCTGTCTGCCCCTATCTATCCCTCTCTCTGACTCTCTCTCTGTCCCTGTAAAAGAGAGAGAGAGAGAGAGAGAGAGAGAGAGAGAGAGAAAGAAGGAAACAATAGGAAGAAAAAAATGGAAAAAGAGAAAATGGAAGAAAAAATAAAAGAAAAATAAATTTTGGTTTTGAGAGGTTTCTTCCATTAGGTGTTACTGTATTACAAGTTTTAGCTCTGTGAAGTTTCTGGTCTGTCCTCTGTGAGATGTTGCTGTCTCATTGATGTAGGCAGGACTGCAATCGCATTGTTGGCAGGGGTGGCGTGCAGGGGGGTGTTATGAGGGCTTTACAGCTCCGGCTTTACAGCTTTACAGTTCTAGCAATGGCGATCTCAAGCTTCTAGGCACTATTCCCATGTCTCTATAGTTGGTCTGCATACTTAATGCTAAGGTGACCAATCATCCTCCTTTAGGGAAGACAGAGGACAGTCCTTCTTTTGTAAGTTCCATCCTACCTCGAAAAGTGTCCTCCTACATGTCCTCCTTTTTGATATTGGAAGACTAATCTATAAATATCCGTATTAGGTCAATGCAGAGTCGATCCATTGCATGTGATATGACGTATTTGTATATAAATGAGTATTTTTTTTCTTACAATTATTATTAAAAATTAATAGGCATGTAAGCATAATTACAAATAAAGTAGTCAAATGTTTTTACTATGCATTTATCATATTATAGTGTATTACTATTGCAATGAATAAAATGTTTCTTTTATTTGCAAAATTGTTTTCTTCCATTTATTTTTGTCCTTTTCATTGTAAAAATGTTAGTCACCTTATTAATGCACAAAAAATTCTAATGGGATATATAAAAATATTAATGGTGATTATTCTCATGAAATATTCTTTAGGATAAACCACATGTTAGATCACAAAACAATTTTAATAAATTTAAAAAGATTGAAATTATACAAAGAAGCTTTTTTAAAATCTGTTTTAATTGTAGTTGACATACAATAGCAGATTGATTTCAGATGTGCAACATAGTGGGATTCATCATTACTATACCTTACAAAGTGATGGCCACAAGAAGTCCAATAACTATCTGTCACCATACATAGTTATTATATTACTGACCATATTCCCTATGGTATGTTTTCTATCCCTGTGACTTATTTTATAACTGGAAACCTGTACTTTTTAATCCTCTTCTCTTTTTTTCTAATCACAGAATTAATCAGTGAGCAAAAATTGAAAACCTTACAGATTCGTGAAAATGTAATAACACTCTTAAACTACCAGTAGGTCAAAGGAGAAAGCACAGAGAAATTAGAGAAAAACTTAGAGATGAATGGAAACAAAAATACACAAACTAAAAACATTGGATGCTGTGATGGCAGTGTTCAGGGGAAATTTATAGCCAGGAATGCCTCCATTAAGAAGAAGAAAGATCTCAAATGTATACCCTAACTCTAAATCATTAGGGAGGAGCAAGAAGAGAAGACCAATCCCAAAGCTAACAACAATTGTGCTCAATCATGGGACTATATAAGTTTTCTTTTCCTTATATTAGTCTTAATTAAGTTTTCGACAATGGACACATACTCCTTATGTAGTAAATTTTTAAACTACATGAAAAGAAAAATAACCCTATTATTGCATATTATTTCATCATTTAGGTATTCTGTGGTCCAATTTCATAACCCTAAATGTGACAATTTAGCCACACACAGAAAAAAACCTGAAAAAGTAGTATGTTCATATTTCATATTTATATAACATATTTTCCCTGTAATTATTATTGGAATTTTCTGTTAATTAAAATTAAACACTTTGATATTTAAGACTTTTGATCTATTTCCAGGTTTATTGAGGTGTAATATAACATTGTATAAATTTGTGTATGGTGTGATGATTTGACACACATATATATTGCAAAACAATCACAATAAGTTACTTAACATGTCCATCACATCACATAATTACAAATTATGTGTGTATGTGAGTGGTGAGAATGTTTAACATTTACTCTATCGCCTGACCAGGCGGTGGTGCAGTGGATAATGTCGAACTGGGATGCGGAAGACCCAGGTTCGAGACCCCGAGCTCACCAGCTTGAGCCTGGGCCCATCTGGCTTGAGCAAAAGCTCGTCAGCGAAAGCCCAAGGTCGCTTACTCCAGCAGGGGGTTGCTCTATCTGCTGAAGGCCCGCGGTCAAGGCACATGTGAGAAAGCAATCAATGAACAACTAAGGTGCTGCAACGGCAACGAAAAACTAATGATTTATGCTTCTCACCTCTCTCCATTCCTGTCTGTCTGTCCCTATCTATCCCTCTCTCTGACTCTCTCTCTGTCCCTGGGGAAAAAAAAAAGAATGAGTAAATCTTTAAAAAAAATGCTATACAGAAAAAAATATATGTATAATAAAATAAAATTGTAAATAAACAATAAACATTAAAATTATGTGGGTTTGTCAGTTTATTTAACTATTCTTTCATTATTGGGTATTTAAATTGTTTTTCCTTTTTCTATTTCTAACTAATATTTTATAAACATTTCAGATAAATTTTGTGTCCAAATTTATTGTTTTTAAGAATACATTTCAGGAAGGAGTGCTAGGAGTTAAAGTGCACATAACTGCAAAAATAGATTATGTCCCTGTAGACTTTCAAAAGAGGCTGAACTCTTCTAACCCTTAGCCAGAATTATTTTTAAATTATGCTACTCTGGTAAGTAAAAAAATGTTATCTGGTTGTTTTATCTGTATGTCTTGAGTAGTGGTGAAGTTAAACCATTATTCATGTTTATTAGCCACTTGTCATTCCTTTGAGAATTGAGCTTTGTGGTGTTTGCTCATTTATATTAGGTGTTTATTATTTTTCCAAATGATTTATATGAACTCTACATATTTTAGATACCAAGCTTTTTTTAACCTCTTTTATTCTAAGAACAACTTTGATTTCACATTCAACTATTCAGTGCTATCTTAAAATGAGACCAATTAAATCTAAGAGGTTTTTGTGGGGGTTTGGGAGGGGGTTGTTTTGGGGGTTTTTTTGTGTGTGTTTTGTTGTTGTTGTTTTGCCTAAGATGGACTTAGAAGGACTAAAAAGGCTTGCAGGCCTGTGTAAATACCAACTTGTGGTTCAAATATTCAAGAAAGATTTTTCTACCTTCCTTTACCCTTTGCCAACGTTGAAAAACATGACTTTTCTGTGCACCTGGTCAGTTTATAGAGGATATGGCCCTTAGTGTCCCAGCTTTAGTGAGACTTTTCCATGAGAGCCTGCCCCTTGGAAGGTCTGCTTCCTTAGTAGCACAGAAACTGATGGTACGATCAGTGGCATTTTCTATTTCATGAAATACAGCATTTGTTGCAGACCTCCCAGTTTGTATAGTTTGTCATATTTTTAATGTAACAAGTGTTTTTCTTCTCAAGTAGTCAATTCTATTGACTTTTTCCCATTTTGATTGTTAGTCTACTTTTATAGCATCTTTATGGAGCTATAATTCATACACCATGACATTCACCCTTTTAAAGCATACACTTCTGCAATGCTTAGTGTATTCCTAAGGTTGTGCAACTATCACCACTATCTAATTTTAGAACATCTTTATTACCCCCAAAAGAAATCTCATACCCATTAGCAGTCACTCTCCTTTCCCTCTTCTTCCCTACCCCTGGCAACCACTAATATATTTTCTGTCTGGATGGATTTGCCTATTCTGGATATTTTATATAAATGGAATTATATAGTGCGTGGCCTTTTCTGTTTGTTTTTCTTAACATAATGTTTTCAAGGTTTAGCCATCCTGTACTTTACTCTTTTTTATTGATGATTGATATTCCATTTTATGGGTATACCATATTTTCTTTATCCATTCATTAGTGGATGGATATTTGCCTTGCTTCTATTTTTTTGCTATTATGAATAAAGTAGTTATAAACATTCATGTACAAGATTTTGTGTGGGCATATATTTTCATTTTCCTTGGATATATACCTAGAAGTAGAATTGCTATATCAGATGGTAATTCCATTGAACATTTTGGGGAACTGCCAAACTCTTTTCCAAAGCACCTACATCATTTTGCAATCCTACCAGCAACATATGAAGGATCCAATTTCTCCACATCCTCTCAATGTGTGTATTGTCTCTCTTTTATTTTAGACATCCTAGTGGATATAAAGTGGTGTCTCAATGTGGTTTCAAGTTGCATTTTTTTAATGACTAATGATTTTTTGAGTATCTTATGTGCTTATTGACCATTTATACTTTCCTTGAAGAACTGTCTGTTCAAATCCTTTGCCCAGTTTTCATTGCATTATTTGGTTTTATATTATTGAGTTTTAAGAATTCTTTATATATCTGGACATAAGTTTTTTTTATCAGATATATGACTTACAAATATTGATGTAATTTTAGTATATGGTATGAGGTAGGGTTCAACTTCATTCTTTTGCATGTGGATATCCAGCTGTCCCAGCATCATTTATTAAAAAGCCTATTCTCTCCCCATTGAATTATCTTTGTTCCCTTGATGAAAATCAGTTGTACACAAACGTTAGCATTTATTTCTGGCTTCTCAATTCTGTTCCATTCATCTGTATGCCTGTTCTTATACCAATATCATACTGTCTAGATTACTTCAATGCTGTATTGTAGGTTTTGAAATTGGGAGTGTGAGAACCTTCAGAAATGTGTGTTCTTTTTCAAAATCGTTTTGGCTATTCTGGGCCCTTTGGATTTCTCTGTGAATTTTAGAATCAGCTTGTAAATTTCTGCCAAAAAAAAATTAAAAAGGCAGCTGGTATTTTTTTTAAGTGAGAGGAGGGGAGATAGACTGACTCCCTTATGTGCTCTGACCAGGATCCACCTGGCAACCCCACCTGGAGCTGATGCTCAAATCAACGGAGCTGTCTTCAGTGCCTGAGGCTGATACTCTGACCAAGGGAGCCACTGGCCGCAAGAGGGGAAGAGAGAAGCAGGAGAGGGAGGGAGAGAGAAACAGATGGTTACTTCTCCTGTGTACCCTGATCCAGGGATTAAATCAGGATACCTAAACGTAGGGCCATTGCTCTGTCCACTGAGCCAACCAGGCAGGACCCTGCAGCTGGTATTTTGATAAGGATTGTGTAGAATCTGTGGATCAATTGAAGCATATTGCCATTTTAACAATATTAAGTCTTCCATTCCTTGAACATGGGTATATTTCTTTTTATTTAAACCTTCATTAATTTCTTTCAACAATGTTTTATAATTTTCAGAGTACAAGTCTTATACTTTTGTTAAATTTATTCTTGAGTATTTTTAATGTTATAAATAAAATTGTTTTCTTATGTTTGCAAAGTACTTCATAATTGAGGAATTAAATAAATGCACACTCATATTTTTTTATTTCTTATAGATTAGTTTTTGGGTTTTTTAACCTATGTGGTATTATTTTGATGTATGAAGTGAGGTAAAGCTAACCTTGTCTTTCCCCTGAGTAGTTAACCATCATTGCCCTAGTACCACTTATTGAATAACGTCTTTCTGATTCTAAGCACATTCAAACACTTTATCATTTTTCTTACTGCATGGATAGTAATGGTATTGCTTATAGCCCTGCCACAATGGAAAAGGTGATCTCCATCCACTTTCCCTGTTTTACTTTTTCCTTAACGATACTATACTATAGATTTTACTTTTTTACTTTGTTCAGTGCCTGCCTTCTTCATTTGGATATAAGCTCACTGCTGTATCCCCAGCATCTAGTACAAAGCAAGTACAAGCTCCTTTGAAGGGAGCTTGGGGCAGGGGTTTATACATAGTGTATCTATTTGTTGAATGAATGAATGAATGACTTGTGTCCTTACTGTACAAAACAGATGTCTCTAGAGATTACCTCCACTTCAGGGTAGTTTTAACCATTTATTCTCTCATCTGGGTCCATCTTTCAGCCTTCAAACTGTTCATTCTAAGAAACAAACCTCCTCAACTCTACATCTCTCTCCAGTTCCTGGTGTTACTTTCTCCTCCTTTGCAGTCACACTATTGGAGAATTAGACCTAGTTGCTGTCTCTCACTTCCTTATTTCTCACCACTCTTCAGTGCACTCCAGTTGGCTTTTAACCCCACCACTCCACTGAAATATTCTTTTCAAGATCATCAGTAGTCGCCTGACCAGGCGGTGGCACAGTGGATAGAGCGTCGGACTGGGATGCAGAGGACCCAGGTTCAAGACCCCGAGGTCGCCAGCTTGAGTGCGGGCCCATCTGGCTTGAGCAACAAAGCTCGCCAGCTTGGACCCAAGGTTGCTGGCTCCAGCAAGGGGTAGCTCCATCTGCTGAAGGCCCGCGGTCAAGGTACATGTGAGAAAACAATCAATGAACAACTAAGGTGTTGCAACGGCAACGAAAAACTAATGATTGATGCTTCTCATCTCTCTCCGTTCCTGTCTTTCTGTCCGTATCTATCTCTCTCTCTGACTCTCTCTCTGTCCCTGTAAAAAGAAAAAAAAAAGATCATCAATAGTCATTGCTCAAGCCATTGAACAACTTTGTCTTTTCTTAAAACTACAGTGTTTGAGACCACTCATGTCAGTTCTCTGTGCAAGATTTTCTTTACCTGTCTTTTATAATTCAGGACCCTCCTGGTTCCTTTCGAGCCTCCCATGCTGCTCTTTGGTGTCCTTTGGCACTTATCCTCTCTGTCTTATGCTTATATGTGGGTGTCTAGGCTCTAACTCTGTCTCTTCCCCTTGGACAACTCTCTCTGAGTGATTTCTCAATCTCCCAAGACTTTGTTACCACCTGAATACTTATGTTTCACTCCCCACACCTCCAACAAACCCCCTTGCTGACCTAGTGACCACCAAATTCCATAAGCTCAGGTGATGGATATTAACTTTGTCTTCTGCTCCTTCCAGAACCTGCCTCACTGCCTGAGTCCACACCTCACTAAAGGCCACTGTGATCTACTCTATTACCCAAGCCAGAAATGCTGGCAGCATGTTTGATTCCTTCCTTTTCCTTACCACCCTCATGCAGTCAGTCACCAACACCTCATTCCTCTGAAATATTGAGGGTTCGTCTCCTTCTTTCACAGTGTTTTGCCTAATTCAACCACTGTGTTTGGTGTGGGGTTTGGTTTTTAGGGGTTTTTGCATATAATTGTGGCTACCACATTGGTCTCTTGCCTCTGGTCATGTCCCCATTTAACCTAGTCTCTCCACACTGCTGCCAAAAGGTCAGTTTAGAATATAAATATCCTTTCCCTGGCTGGAGAGCTCGATTGGAGTGTAGTACTGACGTGCAAAAGTTGTGGATTCAATCCCTGGTTAGGGCACATGCAGAAACAGATCAGTGTTTCCCTCTCTCTCTCTCTCTCTCTGCTCACCCTCTTTCCCTTCCTCCCTCCCCCTTCCTTTTCCACTTCCTCTCTCTCTAAAATTAATAAATAAGTTTAAAAATAAAATATAAATGTTCTCTTGCTAATTACCTGTTAAAAACCTTCCATGGTTAAAAATAATTTTTTTAACTTCCGTGGATTCCCTGGCACACAAAATCATTAATTTGGCTTCTGAGTCCCTTTGTGAGGTGACCTTTCTTTCCCTCCCCATGACTTCTCTGTCACCTCTTTTCATGCCATGCCCTTCTTGTGGGTCCTGCAGCTTTAAACTGCTTGCACGTACTCTGGAGATTTCAGGCTCTTGCACATACTCTGGAGAGTCCAGGCTGACTCCAGACCTCTACACACTCTTGGCCCTTTGTCAGCAACTCTCTTTCCATCCTTCTCTGGTCCACCTTCTGGTTTCAGTTTGCTTCTGCCGTAGAACTTATACTCTGCTGGAATGAGCTGTTTTTTCTGTTTTCTCCACTAGACTGTGCGTTCCTTGAAAGTACTGATTGTATCTGGTTCTCTCATGTATATTCCCAGCCTCTGGCACATTTCCTGACACATTGTAGGCACTCAGTCATTATTTGGTGAATACTTGAACAAATGAATGGACTTTTCATATACTATCAGCATTTTAAAAGAAAGCAATTTAATTAGTAAAATGGACAAGTTAAAATACAACTTCAGGGTACCTTATCAGCTGTGATTAAAGCTCCTAATGCCTGAAGACATACTTTATACTTTGTAGGTGAAAACTCCTCCTTCCTGACCTCATTCCCAAATAAACAGTTCCTGATGTTCAAGTTTCCTTTTTCAAATCAGTTCGTTTAAACTTCTTAAATCCATTCATCTCACCCCAGATTTGAATCATGCTGCCAATGTAGTAATGTCTGTAAAGTCATATAAATTCTTCTGGAAATATTAGTCACCATAATTCCTCCACTCAGATATTGTGCCTTTATGAAACCCCACTGAAATTTTCCACTCAAATAATGTGTCTAATGTACTAAAATTTAGGTTCTTGAAAGAACTACAATAGGACATTCATTTGTTAAAAATCAGGACAATAATTCATTCATTCAACCACCATTTGAGCACCTATGACATACCTGGTACTATCTTAAGTGTTAATAATACAGAAAGTCTATTTTGGATCAGGGATTGGAACATGTTACAAATTTATAATGTAATAAAGTAATCTTAAATTCTTCCAAAATAGATCTTCACAGAGATTCAAATATTTAAACTAAGCCCTGAAAATATAGGCCAGTTTGCATTAGGACAGGAGGCAAGAAGGGCATCTTGAGAAGGAACAGCGTGTACAAAGGCCGAGGGGCAGGTTCAGGAATAGCAGACAGCTGAGCCGGAAAGCAGCAAGGTGTAGAGGCAGGTGAATGGCAGGATGTAGGGCTGGAAATGGACATGGGCTAGCTATCCCACTGTTTAGCAAAGACAAGTCCAGGAGTTTCTGTGACACAAAAGAAAGTAACCAGCAAACCGAACCATTTTTTGAGATAACTCCTTTAAGGAAGATTCACTATTGAAGGCAAAGTAAATGCTTTCTTTTTCTTTCTTCTTTTAAGATTTTATCTATTCATTTTAGAGAGGGGGAAAAAAGAGAGAGAGAAAGAACGGGGGGAGAAGGAAGCATCAACTCCCATATACGCCTTGACCAAGGCAAGCCCATGGTTTCAAACCAGTGACCTCAGCATTCCAGGTTGATGCTTTATCCACTGCGCCACCACAGGTCAGGCAGTAAATGCTTTCTTTATGTGGTCTTCACAGGGGGTTGTCTTGGGGTCCTCTCTGCTCCTCATTGTGTGTGATGCTGATAATGAACAAAGAGCTGTTTTTCTGGGCTCTTGGCCTCTGCTCCAGCATGAGCCGCAAGTACCTGCCATTCTCTGGGTGTCTTTCCTCATTCACATTTTCTTTCTGCTACCATGTTATTTTGATGCTAGCTGCTTCTCAGGTTAGAGAATTAATATTGACCTAAGAACCAGGCAATTCTCAGAGTTTTTGGTCTCAACACCTCTTTATACTCTTAAAAATGATTGAGGACCCCAAAAACCTTTTATTTATGTAGGTTATATTTACCTATATTTAACATATTAGAATTTAAAACTGAAGAAAAATTTAACTATTCATTAATCTTAAAAGGAAAGAATATAATATGCATATTAACATAATTCAATCTTAAAAGCAAAAGGAATTTAAATAAAAAGTAATTATGAAAGATTATTTTTTATTTTAGTTTAAAATTTTCTAAAACAAATACTATGAGTCATAATAATGGCATAACTTACATTTTTTCAAATCCCTAATTCTCACTCAGTAGAAGGCATCTAGATTCTCATGCCTGCTGCTGAATTCAACCTGTGGTCGTTATCACAGATCGTGTAGTGTCCAGTGAACTCATGAGAGACTGGAAGTAAGAAAGGTAAATGATGTCTTAATGCTGTTTTGAGAATAGTATTAACATTGCAGACCTTCTAAGAAGGTCTCAGGGATGCCTAGTGGTCCCTGAACCACAGCTGAGATCCTCTGACTTAGAAGTTTTAAAATATTATGTTGTAAGACAGAGTTGGCAGTTTATAAAAATTAGCAGATAGAGTATTGAAGCGAAAGCCAGTGTATGGAATATTACTTCAGACTGTAAAGCAAACTCTAGTTTTATCGTTTTTTCTTCCTTCACTTTAACCAGGAAATAGAATGCTAGAAGAGCTAGAAAATGAACCCCCAATTAGATAACTTAAAGAAAAAAAGAAAGACAGCTGAGTTTCATGATATCTAGCTCTGTGACCTTGAGAAGGTCATGTTTCTTCTCTCCATTTCTGGACCTACAAAAGGACCTCAGATGACAGTGCATCATTTGAGATATGGCATGTAAATGTTGGCTTCCAAACTCTAAAGCCCACTGCAAAAGTTATTTATGATGGTGATTATCTTATAATGGTGATAAGACTGTTCATGGGGCACATAAACAATCTCTTCTTTTCAAGTGGAGAGGTTGTCCTCTATTCTTCCCTCATGCGTGTGTCCCAAAACCCTTCTCCAATTAAGTTCTTGCAAGCTGCCTATGGGAAGGCCCCAGATGAGCAGTGTAATCTATGCTCTGAGATTCCCAAGGCCAAACACAATTACTGTAATGCCTCTACTGTCAGGTTACCCCAAATACAAACCTCCAAAGAAAGAGGAACACTGCTGAAAACAAGTTCACGGGAAAGCATAACCAGGCCTCAACTTTCCTCTCCCCCTATCCTCCACGGAAATTCTGTAACATGGTAAGCCAAGAATTATTGCAGCAAAGAGTGAATATAATGGAGCTAGTCCAGCTGCAGCTGAAGCAACTCCCATTGACCTATCAGAAGTCAGGTCTTCAATGAGCATGGTTGATGGGGAAGTACCTTTGCCTTGGTTCATGTTACCAACACACTTTGGAAGTTAGAAAAGCGGTTTGTACAAAGATGAAGCGTGAATTATATATCTGATATAACCATAACCTATAAAAGACCCAAAGGGCAGGAAATTTCAATAGAAAGTCACTGCAAAAATAAAAAAGCAACCGGAAGGAACTTGGCTAAATTGGGCAACATGAGTATAAGATTAAACATTGGCATGGGTAGAAATTCCCAGTCCCAACTTAATAAAACTAGGGTCATGAGAATTCTCCTTAGTTTACCATCCGTGTTTACCAACCCAGCCAGCCTCCTCCTGGTGGTAAAATAACATTTCTTGGAGGAGGAAAAATAACTCTTTAGCAAAATGATAATAAAAATAAGACTTTTATTTCAAAATCTGGAGAGACATTTTAATTCAAAATTATTCTAGGATATTCTGATTTACTAAGTCAAGTCATTTTGAACAAAAAAAATTGCCAAAACACAATTTCATTTCCCTTTCCCCGTGTATATAAAGCAAAGTGTATTGCATTCTACTCAAATAATGACTCAAATGTTAATAATAAAGAATAAATAAAATCTTAATGTGGTTTTACAATAAGTATCTTCATGTGTCTCTCCTTTCTGTTTCTTTCTGTCCAGCTTTGAAGTCTTCACCTTCTAAAAAACGGTGCAATTCCATCGCCGCCCTGAAGGCGACCTCGCAGGAGATCGTGTCCTCAATGAGCCAGGAATGGAAGGACGACAAGCAAGATTTGCTGACGGAAGGGCAAAGCTTTAGCAGCCTTGATGAAGAAGGTAAAGGCATGTAACTTAAAACAAGAAAAAAGAAAAGTTTCATGTGTTTTTTCAAGTAAATGCACAGTAGAAAAATCACTAAATACCTGCTCTAAGAAACAAAGTCCATTAAGTAATTTTTAAAAAACACTTACAGTATGACACAGTTAACATAAAAATTTTAAAACTTAAACAATACAACATATGTTTTATGATATAAGTAAAGTAGAAGATAGTGAAATATTCAAAAACAAGATCTATGATCCCACTACCTGAAGGTAGGACATCTGAACATTTTGGAGTTTTTATTGCTAGACCTTGTTCTGTACATGTACATATGTATTTTTCCAACACACACATACATACATATATGCATATATATATATATATATATATACATCATATACATATAAACACATACTTATGTATAGATGCATGCAATCACAATGTAACACTAAATTGTCAATTTAGTTAGGTCCTCTTTAATGAATTTAATCAGGTTTATATTCTTCTTGCTTGTCATACATACCACCTTTGGTTTAGTCCTCAAATGAATGTACAGATAAAGACATGGATATATATTTTGTCTCTTCAAATAGTATCTCTTTAAGATTGAGGTTTTCTGGCTATTTATTGCTACTGTATAGACCTCATATCTTTTTTCCTTTCTTACTTGCTGGCTAGGACTTCTGGCACAATAATGAACAGAAGTGGTGATTGTAGGCAGCCTTGCCTTGTCCTCATTTTAAAGGGAATACTTCTAATATTTCACTGTTGAGAAGGAAGTTTGCTGTGTGTGATACCCATAATCAGACCAAGGAAGTTCCTTTTTATTCCTAGTGTGCTAAAAGTTTTTATCAGGAGTGAGGGTTTAATATTATCAAATATTCTTCTCTACCCATTGAGTGGGCCATTTGGTTTTTCTTTTTTAATACTAGAAGAGGAAGTGACTTGTGGTTTTTTAATCAGTATATTCTTTTCGGAATCCCAACATTTCCTGGAATTTTCTTTTACTTCCTGAAGAAGATTTGGTCTCTTCTCTGGGTTTTCATTCACTCAGAGTCTTTGGATTAGGGTGTTACTCTGTTCTGCAGCACTCACCCGTATGTGCCATGTTGGCTCTTTCTTTCTCATCTCCCTATAAACTGACTCTTCTCAGATTTAGTGGTTTTCACAAAAGAGTTAATGAACTGCCCTGGTTCCTCAGCCTGAGTCCATGGCCCCAGTTTCGGGCAGATGTGCACCCTGTTTCCCTAAGCATCCTGCCTCACCATCTCGCTACCACATGCCTGGTATTCTTATGGCACACATAAAATTCAGGGACTGAAGTCTGGGAAAGAGGATAAACTTATTTTAAAACTGTGTTAAACTTTCAGTAATATGCTCGACGTGACTTCTAATGTCAGCAGTGAGTGCTAGTGTTAATCTGGGTAATGAATGCACCACATAGCACCCAGAAAGTCTGGGAATGTGGCAGGTAGAACACATCACGTCCCTTTTTTCAGGTGAACTATTGGACCCATTGCCTAAATTTAAAGGTTCTTCACCTGAAAAGGTTTCTGACAGTCAAAGAAGAACCTACTGAGCATATTCTTTGAAAATGTTAACATACTATTTTAAAGTGAGTTTATTCTGACAATTCTCTGCATCCACGAAGTTTGCTACAAAGTTCAGCCTTTTTACAGCGCTCTGAACTGGGCAACTTCCCCTTTCAGAGCACACCAAGTCATCACCAAATTTCTCTCTAGTTTTTAAATCATTTGTTTCTGTCATTCTCAGTATATCTTACTTACGTTAGTTTTCTATCACCATGTAACAATCACCAGAAAGTTAGCAGCTTCGTGTAACCCCCATTTATCACCTCTTCATTCTACAAATCAGAAAACTGATAAGGGAAACCTTGGTTCTCTGGGCACAGCTTATTGTGGTCTCAGAAACTGTGATGAAGGTGTGCGCTGAGCCGAGTTCTCACCCAGAGGTGCTGGAGAAGAATCCTCCTCCAGATTCATCATGTTGTGGGCATAAATTATTCCCTGTCAGTTAAAGGGCTAAAGTCCCCATGTCTTTGTTTTGTGATGCCTGAGAGCCACGCTCAGGCTTTACTAAAGACCATCCACATTCCTTGTCACACTCTCCCCTCCATCTTCATGCTTAGATTTTCTTATAAGTCCATCCCCTCACACTTTGAATTTCTGACATTACTGTCTCTGATCTGGAGACATAGAACTAATGGGCTCAGGTGATTAGGCCAAGCCCACCTGGATAATTTACTCTTGGACTAACTCAGAGTTAACTGATTAGTAACCTTAATTACATCTCCAAAGTTTCTTTTTCCATGTTAGATAAAATGATCACAGGAGTAATATCTCACCATACTCACAGGTCCCACCCACACTCAAAGGGAGGTTGTACAAGGATACAGGTCATTGGGGATCATCCTAGAATTCTGCCTCCCACACTAGGTTTAAAAAAATAACTTGAAGGGTATAGGAGCATGAAGAAACAGTTCTCTGCTTCCAAGAATTTATGAGGTCAGCTCCCCATGGTTTGGGTGAGTGATGACCTAGGCCTAAGTGTTTTTTCTATCTTATATCACTCAGGTAGCCTCAGGTATTTGAAATCAAGTTAGGCATGCCCAAGAACTAAGTCTTCATTAGCTATTCTCAGCTCTATCTGCCTTCTATTTAATGGCAACTCATTGGACTCTGATGCGTGGTTATTTTTCAGACCCAGTTTTCAATAGTATTGAGAGTTTTCATATTTTTCTCTGTAGTGAATGAGAAGGAGAGGTCAAGTATGTTGAAGATTGCTAGCCAGCTGTCTTATTACATTGAAGCTTTTCAAACCTTTGTATGCTGCACCCTTTGGTTACTCATGTTATCATATGATTATCATCTCTCATTCATAGGGGCAGTTCTTTATCTTGACCTGAATTGGAGGCAGAGCTGCACCATCTCATACACTTGAATGTGTATCCAGTCTCCTAGTCCAGAGCCCAGCCCTCTGTGGTTGCCCCCTCTGTCCTCTGCACTGCATCTATACCCCTTCAATCCAGAATCCCAAACCTCACACTCCTGTGATAGTGCCCATTAGGATCAGTTTTCCACACACACACACTTTTTGAAAATACATCATTTTGAGTCTTTTGTGCCTATCTATAACTGAATACCAGAAACACCTTCCCATTATATTGTATTTATTAATGTCTGTTTTAGTTTAGTTTGGGGGAATGATCTTTAAAATACACAGTAAAGCCTAGCCTGATAACTCTAGTTAACAATACTTTATTGTATATTTGAAAATTGCTAAAAGAATAGGTCTTGGAAGTACTCATCACAAGAAAGAGAAAAAAGATTGTAACTGTGTGTGGTGATGGTGTTAACTAAACTTACTGTGTTAATCATTGTGCAGTATGCACATATATCAAATCATTATGTTGCACACCTAAAACTAGTACAATATTATATGTCAGTTCTATCTCAATAAAAATTAAAAATAAAATACCTACCTAAGTTACAAAAAACTCAGTTGCAGCCCAGCTTCAGGACTTTAAGGACAGGATTCATCTACCTGTTACTCCATATATTCTCTCTCTGAGGACTTGTGTGTGTCTTTTTAAAGAAGCTCTGTATTATGTGACTGGACCTTCATATAAGGACCGTCTCTGACAGACTGGACAATAATGGTTGTAAATTTGTCTAAAGTTTAAGATTAGATAATTTAAAATGATTCAGATTCAACTCCAAAAAAGAAAATTTCAAATGGAGTCTTGAGAGCCTTGAACAGTCCACTTCCCTGATAAGGATGTCTCTTGGACAAGTATTTTCATAGGCACCTGCATATTAAAAAAGAAATGAGTTTTCTTATTTTTAAAAAAGCAGCCTTGCAGTTAAAATATGATGTCAAGAAGAGCCGTGGGTAGTGTTCAAAGATATATGTGGGCTCAAACGTGGTTAAGGTAGAGCTAGCTGGCTATTAGTCTGTGAAGCATGTTTCCTGGGCTCTTAAAAAGTCTAAGTTCTTAGGTCTAATTGAGAATCACAGATACGTGCATACCCTAGGGAGGGGGAATCAGGTTCCCTGTCTGTTTATACATTTGCCAATCATCCTTTTCATCTCTGCTGAATTATCTCCTTAACTTCCTAAGAGCTTTTTATGTCATCTTTGAAACAGTAAATCACTTTATTAGGTTTTTAAAAGAACATTCATAATTTCATTTCCATAAGCCATTTTATAAATTAATACAATTTTCTTTTTGTTTAATCTATTTGCAAGAAGCAGTTTTACATTTCTGCTGAAGTTTAGAAAAGCTCAGTTAATTCATAATTTAATTTGCAGTCTAATATGTAAAATGAGTGCTTTTGACTCATTTAAATTATTTATAAACATAACAGCAGCATTTATTACTGAGATTCATGAGTGTGTCTGTTGCTTTTGTCACCCAGCACTGGGATCCCGACACAGGCCAGACCTGGTGCCTAGCACACCATCCCTGTTTGAAGCCACTTCCTTGACGACCACAATTTCATCTTCTTCCTTATATGTCAATGAGAAATTTCCACACAACAGGACTACGCTTTATTCAAACAGGTAATACTTAGCACGATCAAATTGCCAATATGGCTGTTAACACATCAACATCACAACTAGACCAGTATCGCTGAATGAGAACATGCTCTCTGTCCCTAACAACCGGGATGTGCCTGTCACCTGCTCTGGAAGTAACAGAGAAAGAAAGAGAGAACATGGTTAATTTTGCTATAGCAAGAATTGCATCTGAGGGAAAACTCTTCTGATTTTTCTTTATAGTTAATCATTATGTTTGGTTTTGTGGAAGAAGACAAACATTGCATTTTTATTTTAATAATTTTACAATTTATTTTTTAATTACAGTTAAAAATACAGTATTATATTAGTTTCAGGTATACAACATAGCAATTAGGTATTTATATACCTTACAAAGTGATTACCCTGGTAAGACTAGTACCCATCTGGCACCATACATAATATTATAATATTATTGACTGTATTCCTTATGCTGTACTTTATATCCTCATGTCTATTTCTATAATTGCCAATTTGTACTTCTTAACTCCTTCACATTTTTTACTCACCCTGTTAAATTCCCTCTCATCTGGCAAGCATCAATTTGTTCTCTGTATTTACGAGTTTGTTTCTGGTTTGTACATTTATTTTGCTTTTCAAGATTCTACATATTAGTGAATTATGTGGCATTTGTCTTTCTCTGTCAGACTTATTTCACTTAGCGCAATACCCTCTAGGTCCATCTATCTTGTTGCAAATGGCAAGATTTTATTCTTTTTATGGCTGAGTAATATTCCATTTAGATATACACCCATACATACCACATCTTCTTGATCCATTTATGCACTGGTGGATGCTAAGTTATTTCCATATTTATACTATTATAAATAATACTACTTTAAACATGGGGGTTTGCATCTTTTCAAATTTGTGTTTTAAATTTCTTCAGATAAATACCTTAGTTTTTTTTGAAGAACCTCCATAGTGGCTGCATCAATTTACAATCCCACCAATCATGCAGAAGGGTTCTCATCACTTCATATCCTCACCAACTCTTGTTTTTTGATTTATTGGAGATAGCCATTCTGACAGGTATGAGGTGATATCTGAATTTGGTGTTAATTTACATCTCCCTTATGATTAGAGATGTTGAGAATCTTTTCATATCTCTGTTGGCCATCTGTATGTCCTCTTTAGAGAAATGTCTATTCCGCCTCTGCCCATTTTTTAAATTAGATCATTTGTTATTACATTATTAAGTTATATGAGTTGCTTAATCTAGTTTGGATATTAACCCCTTATTAGATGTATCAATGGCAAATATCTTCTATTCACTAGCTTTTCTTTTCATTTTGTTGATGGTTTCTTTCACTGTGCAAAAACTTTATAGTTCAATGTATTCCCATTGTTTTATTCATTGTTTTTCATTTATTAATCTTTTATAAATGCATTTTTAAGCAAGTACTCTTGGTTAATAGTGCAGAGATAGCTGCAAAGATATTTGAGTATTCCCTTTTTATATGAATGACATCAGTGGCTATGGTAGACAGAACAATACCCCCCCAAAAGTATTTTATATCCTAATCAACAGAATTTGTGGCTCTGTTACCTAATATAGCAAAAGGGACTTTGCCAATGTGATTAAATTAAAGATCCTGAGATGGGGAGAGTATCCTGAATTATCCAGATAGGTCAACTTTAATCACAGGGACTTAAAAAGAGGAAGGGAGGAAGATTAGAGTCATAGAAGAAGATGGGATGCCAGAGCAGAGGTCAGAGAGAAAGAAGGCTACCACCACTGGCTTTGAAAGTAGGGGGCCATGAGCTAAGAAATGCAGGCAGAACCGAGAAGCCAAGAAAGGCAAGAAAACTGATTCTACCTTAGAGCCTCCTCAAAAGAACATTAGGACTTCTGATTACCAGAGCTGTTAGGTAATAAATTTTTATCATTTTAAGTCTCTTGAGTTTATGAGAATTTGTTACAGCAGTAGCAGGAAACCAATATAGTGACTCTCAAAGATTTAATGTCAATTTGAGCATGAGGTGGGTTACTAAAATTTCTTAGATGGAAACTTAATTTATTAGACACTTTTCCTTGTAAACATTGTTTCTAGAAATAGAAAGTATCTTCACAAAGAAGTTATAATGTTGTCTGTGAGGTTAGCTATTTTACTTTTCCTGTTTTTACATATGCTATTTTGTAATTAGTTTTAATTTCAAAACAAGAATTTATGTATACGTCCTCCAGTTTTTTTTATTAATTTTAATGGGGTGACATTGATCAATCAGGGTACATAGGTTTAGAAAAAACATCTCCAGGTTATTTTGACATTTGATTATGTTGCATACCCATCACACAAAGTCATATAGTCTTCTATCACCTTCTATCTGGTTTTCTTTGTGCCCCTCCTCTCCCCCACCCTTTTTCTTCTCCTCCCCCCACCCCAGTAACCACCTCAATCTTGTGCATGTTCCTGAGTCTCATTTTTATGTCCCACCTATGTATGGAATCATGTAGTTCTTAGGTTTTTTTTATTTACTTATTTCACTCAATTTAATGTCATCAAGGTCCATGCATGTTGTTATAAATGATCCGATGTCATCATTTCTTGTGGCTGAGTAGTATTCCACGGTGTATATGTGTACCACATCTTCCTTATCCAGTCATCTATTGAAGGGCTTTTCTATTGAGGGGCTTTTGGGTTGTTTCCATGTATTGGCCACTGTGAACAATGCTGCAGTGAACATGGGGCTGCATGTGTCTTTACGTACCAATGTTTTTGAGTTATGGGGTATATTCCCAGTAGAGGGATTGCTGGGTCATATGGTAGTTCTATTTTTAATTTTTTGAGGAACCACCATACTTTCTTCCATAATGGTTGTACTACTTTACATTTCCACCAACAGTGGATGAGGGTTCCTTTTTCTCCACAGCCTCTCCAACACTTGTTATTACCTGTCTTGTTGATAATAGCTAATCTAACAGGTGTGAGTTTTGTAGTTTTGATTTGCATTTCTCTAATAGCTAATGAAGATGAGCATCTTTTCATATATCTGTTGGCCATTTGTATTTCTTCCTGGGATAAGTGTCTGTTCATGTCCTCTTCCCATTTTTGTATTGGATTGTTTGTTTGTTTGTTGTTAAGTTTTATGAATTCTTTGTATATTTTGGATATTAGGCCCTTATCTGTTCTGCTGTTTGAAAATATTATCTCCCAATTAGTTGACTGTCTGTTTATTTTGTTGTCAGTTTCTCTTGCTGTGCAAAAGCTTCTTAGTCTGATGTAGTCCCATTCATTTATCTTTGCCTTTACTTCCCTTGCTTTTGGAGTCAAATTCATAAAGTGCTCTTTATAACCAAGGTCCATGAGTTTAATACATATGTTTTCTTCTATGTAAGTCATTATTGAAAGTCTTATATTTAGGTCTTTGATCAATTTTGAGTTAATTTTAGTACAAGGAGACAAACTGTAGTCAAGTTTTATTCTTTTGCATGTGGCTTCCCAGTTTTCCCAGCACCATTTGTTGAAGAGGCTTTCTTTTCTCTATTATGTGTTGTTGGCTCCTTTATCAAAAATTATTTGACCATATACATGTGGTTTTATTTCTGGGCTTTCTATTCTGTTTCATTGGTCTGAGTGTCTATTATTCTGCCAATACCATGCTGTTTTGATTATCGTGGCTCTATAATATACTTTGAAGTCAGGTATTGTAATGCCCCCAGCTTCGTTCTTTTTCCTTAGGATTGCTCTGGCTATTCAGGGTTTTTTATAGTTCTATATAAACCTGATGATTTTTTGTTCCATTTTTTTTAAAAATGACATTAAAATTTTCATAGGAATTGCATTATATTTGTATACCACTTTGGGTAATATAGTCATTTTGACTATATTTATTCTTCCTATCCAAGAACAAGGTATATTTTTCTATTTCATTGAATCTTTTTGGATTTCCCTTAACAATGCTTTGTAGTTTTCATTATATAGGTCCTTTACATACTTTGTTATGTTTATTCATAGGTATTTTATTTTTTTTGTTGCAACCATAAAGGGGATTGTTTTTCTGAGCTCATTTTCTGATATTTCATTGCTGGCATATAGGAAGGCAGTGGACATTTGTATATTAATTTTGTATCCTGCGACCTTAATGTATTGTTTTATTGTTTCTAATAGTCTTTTGTGGAGTCTTTGGGGGTTTTGATGTATAGGATTGTCTACTCTCTCCACTCTTATTCAATGTAATGCTGGAAGTTCTAGCCAGAGCAATCAGACAAGAGAAAGAAATAAAAGGCATTCATATTGGCAAAGAAGAAGTGAAGGTTTCACTTTTTGCAGATGATACCAGGAGTAAACAAGGCAAACTGCTCGCCCACCTCTGCCAGGGTCTGCCGCTGGTGTTTAGCTCTGCCTGGGCTAAGCCACAGGCACACTCTCTCCTTGGCTTGAACGTCTCTATCTTAGCCCAGCTTTTTTCTCTCAGCCCCAGCCCTCCCTTCCTCTCAGTTCCAAGTGAAAGCAGCCCTTCCTCAGATCGGTGAGGAAAGCAGAATACTCTGTTCTCCATCTTATTTCCTTCAGAGTGGATTATATATTCAGCCACCTTTTCGCCTACTCGTACCTTTGTTTGATGTATGTGTATTTCAGATGCTCCTGAGATTGTTTTTCTGTCTCTAGTTGTTGAATTTGTTGAAGTTTCAGGGAGAGGTATTGGGAGCACTCCTCACGGCGCCATTTCTCTGATGTCAATCCTATGTGTACATTCTCAATAATAATCTGTTGAATGTTGAATTTAGTACTTGATGAAATCTAGCTCTTGAGAATCAAGATTAAATTTGCACAGGTAAAGTGCTTCTTACACTGTAAGTCATTTCCTACGTTGAGGCTAGCAGTTTGGTTCACTCATTATGGTAGATTCATTATTATTATATGCATCTTTATAGATTGTAGCTCAGTCCTTTGGCAAGCTAAGATTTGGTGGTTGGTTTTCTATGGAAATTCTTTTCTGTTGCTGCATCCTTCTCTCTCAGCTAGATGCAGGTGAGGTGATAGCAGGTGAAACAGCCTGTCTAGGTCTGGAGAAGTGGAACAAATTTCCAGGTGAACCACAAGTCTCAGCTGGGCTGCAGTTTGGATAGCTCTGCTGTAAGGCCAACAAATAAATTATTCAACCCACCTAAACTATGCAAGTAATTTGGTTAGCTTCCTTGGATTAGAGAAATTTAAGGTGATTTATACCTAACATTAATGTACCTTGACTGTTCAAATTTGTTATGTAAATTGGTCAAGCAAAGGGGATTTTTTATTTTTTGTTCTTTCTGCATGGTCCAGCTGAGCACCGTTCTTTTGCTCTCGATGTAAATAGATGCTCGAAAGATGGTTGAAATGTCACAGTAAGTTCTTTGCAAGGTCTAAAACAATTCTTTATGAAGCCATGGTGGTGATCTACCTTTTGCTTCTCTTCTCATTTTCAGGGTCATATAATTGGATATGCTATTAAATTATTTACTAGAACTTTCAGCACAAAAATTAAAGAATTTTATTTGTTTGTTTGTTTGGGTGGATGGCAGTGGTTGTGTTAGGTATCCAGTTTTGACCAGAGATATTCAACTCTTGGGAATTCATAAGGTTCCCCCAGGGTCTGGCACTACCTCCTGCTGTCCCCCAGTCCTTCCTGGCCAGCATGGGAGCCCCCATGCATGCCCTCCCTCTATGTGCTCCAGGGCTGTGATGTAATTCTTGGTACTTCTATTTATGCTGGCGTTGGTTATCATTGATTTGGATGTAAAAAAAAAAAAATCACTGTTTTCTATGATTTCTTTTTCTTTTTTTGAAATGAGTTGTTTGGAATAAATTTTCTTTAGCATTGTATCTCCAAGTTGCAATTTCACCCCTATCAGTCTAGGTTGGGTTCAATTATAAGAACAAGAAACAATTCTATCTCAATCAGAAAGAGATTTGATAGAGGGGATTGGGTGCTTGCAAAGTCTGTGGAAAAGCTGTGGGACGGTCCACTGGGCTAGACATCAGGAATTCCCCCAGAACGCAACACCCAAGTGGCCCACCAGCAGCCCTATGACCTTTGCCACTATCAAGTGGGTGCCCGCTAATGGAGTGCATGCCAGGGGAAAGCATTTTGGTGAATCCAGAATGTTTTTAAAAGAAGCTAACATTTTAAAATTAAGCCCTTTTACTGAAATACCCAAATTCTTTCTGAAAAAAACAGTAGCTTTGGCACCACTTGGCCCCATGGCACTTCTTACTGGAGGTGAGAACATGGACCTTCAGGTCATTGCCCTCTGTTTCATTCATCCCTGCTATGGCCTGCCTGTGGGCATTTTGGCTTTTGGCCTCAATACAAAATAGAAGCCAAAAACACACTTCAGATCTTAATCATTGACTGAGGGAAATTCATGGAAAAGGAGCAAAAAAAGACACAAGGGTGCTGAAGAACGCTCAAAAGGAAATATGGCATGCCAACTAATGAGAATCAGTATTCCTGTTTCTCTCACCCACCTTGCCCAAGCCTAAGTATTCAACAGGAAATGTCACAGTGACAATGAACTGCTTGGAGACCAGATGACATGCTCCAAGGGGCCAAGGGGAGGCAATAGCCCCCCGATCAGCAGACTGAAGGACGAAGCCCCGTCCCCTTGCTTACTTAGATATTCATTAAGAGCAGACAGCAAAAGTTTTCAGGGGGTGAAGTAAAGGACAAGGAACATGCTGACTCCTTATCTCTGTTCTGAAAGCCTAAACATTTCTGTTATTGAATTTTATCCTGCCGTTTTACTGCTTCTAGCATGCACTGTTTCTACTACAGGGTCAGAGAGGCCCTTGGACTCTTGTTCACTCAGGGTTTTCACACAGGGCCCTTCATCTAATTGTACTAACTCTGCATATTTTCAGAGCATATTCCTACAAGAAAACAACTTACCAGCAAACTGAAAAGAAATTTTGTTTCTACCACATTTTCCTTGACAGCCCTCCTAGTGCTCATGGTGTCTCTTAAGACAATATATACACAGTATTCCAGACCTCACCTGTCCTACTAAATTTTAAAACCTAATTTTGATAGCCTGGAAAGAAAATGAGTTGAATATTGATGTTATGGGCACAGTATGCTTCCACTGCACCACTCTGCTTGAATATTAATATTATAATTCACATTTGGGCATTTCTGTTTCCTTATCTATGAATCATTTTTTCTGTTTAGGCCAAGTGGTCTGTTTTCCATTTTTTTATTATTATTATTAATTATAATGGGTGACACCAATAAATCAGGGTACATATGTACAGTGAAAACATCTCCAGGTTGTCTTATCGTTCAATTGAGTTGCATACCCGTCACCAAAAGTAAAATTGTCCTCTGTCACCTTCTATCTGGTTTTCCCTGTGTCCCTCCCCTCCTCCCTATCCCACTATTCCCTCCCTCCCCCCATCCCATAACCACCACTCTCTTGTCCATGTCTCATAGTCTCACTTTTATGTCCCACCTATGTATGAAATCATGCTGTTCTCAGTTTTTCTTTTTTTCTAATTTACTTATTTCACTCCGTATAATGTTATCGAGGTACATCCATTTTGTTATAAATGATCCGATGTCATCGTTTCTTATGGCTGCGTAGTTTTCCATAGTATATATGTACCAAAGCTTTTTAATCCACTCGTCTTCTGACGGACACTTGGGCTGGTTCCAGATCTTCGCTATTGTGAACAATGCTGCCACGAACATGGGGGCGCATTTCTTCTTTTCGAACAGTGCTATGGTGTTCTTAGGGTATATTCCTATAAGTGGGATAGCTGGGTCAAAAGGCAGTTCGATTTTTAATTTTCTGAGGAATCTCCAAACTGTTTTCCACAGTGCCTGCACCAGTCTGCATTCCCACCAGCAGTGCAGAAGGGTTCCCTTTTCTCCACATCCTCGCCAGCACTTATTCTGTGTTGTTTTGCTGATGAGTGCCATTCTGACTGGTGTGAGGTGGTATCTCATTGTGGTTTTAATTTGCATTTCTCTAATGATTAGTGATGTTGAGCATTTTTTCATATGCCTATTGGCCATCTATATGTCCTCTTTGGAGAAATTTCTATTCATTTCTTTTGCCCATTTTTTGAATGGATTGTTTGTCTTCCTGGTGTTGAGTTTTATGAGTTCTTTATAAATTTTAGTTATTAACCCCTTATCAGATGTGCTGTCGAATATGTTCTCCCATTGTGTGGTTTGTCTTTTTATTCTGTTCTTATTGTCTTTAGCTGTGCAAAAACTTTTTAGTTTGATATAGTCCCATTTGTTTATCTTGCCTTTTATTTCATTTGCCCATGGAGATAAATCGGCAAATATACTGCTGCTACAGATGTTGGAGAGCTTGCTTCCTATGTTTTCTTCTAAGATGCTTATGGTTTCATGGCTTACATTTAATTCTTTTATCCATTTTGAGTTTGTTTTTGTGAATGGTGTAAGTTGATGGTCTAGTTTCATTTTTTTGCAGGTAGATGTCCAATTTTCCCAACACCATTTGTTAAAGAGGCTGTCTTTACTCCATTGTATGTTCTTTCCTCCTTTGTCAAATATCAGTTGTCCATAAAGCTGTGGGTTTATTTCTGGGTCCTCTGTTCTGTTCCATTGATCTATGTGCCTGTTCTTATGCCAGTACCAGGCTGTCTTGAGTATAATGGCCTTATAGTAAACCTTGATATCTGGAAGAGTGATACCTCCTGCTTTATTTTTTCTTTTTAATATTGCTGAGGCTATTCGTGTTCTTTTTTGGTTCTATATAAATTTTTGGAATATGTGTTCTATATCTTTGAAGTATGTCATTGGTATTTTAATTGGTATTGCATTGAATTTATAAATTGCTTTGGGTAATATAGACATTTTAATGATGTTTATTCTTCCTAGCCATGAGTACGGTATATGCTTCCACTTGTTTGTATATTCCTTGATTTCTTTTATCAGTGTTTTATAATTTTCCGAGTACAAGTCCTTAACCTCCTTGGTTAAATTTACTCCTAGGTACTTTATTTATTTGGCTGCAATAGTGAAGGGGATTGTTTCCTTAATTTCTTTTGCTGACAGTTCATTGTTGGTATATAGAAATGCCTCTGATTTCAGAGTATTAATTTTATATCCTGCCACCATTTATAAGGTCCAGTAGTTTTTTGACTGAGACTTTAGGGTTTTCAATATACAATATCATATCATCTGCAAATAGTGACAGTTTTACTTCTTCTTTTCCAATTTGGGTGCCTTTTATTTCTTCTTCTTGTCTGATTGCTGTAGCTAGGACTTCCAGAACTATGTTGAATAAGAGTGGTGAAAGGGGGCATCCCTGCCTGGTTCCTGATCTTAAGGGGATTGCTTTTAATTTTTGTCCATTTAGTATGATGTTTGCTGTCGGTTTATCGTAGATGGACTTTATCATGTTAAGGAATGATCCCTGTATTCCCACTTTACTGAGAGTTTTGAGCATGAATGGGTGCTGGATTTTATCCAATGCCTTTTCTGCATCTATTGAAATTATCATGTGATTTTTGTCCTTCCTTTTGTTTATGTGATGAATCACATTGATTGATTTGCGAATATTGAACCAGCCTTGCCTCTCCAGAATAAATCCCACTTGATCATGGTGTATGATTTTTTTCATATATTGCTGGATCCGGTTGGCTAATATTTTGTTGAGAATTTTAGCATCTAAATTCATCAGGGATGTAGGCCTATAATTTTCTTTCTTTGTGTTGTCTTTGCCCGGTTTTGGGATCAGAATTATGCTCACCTCATAAAAGGAGTTTGGAAGTCTTCCTTCCTCTTGAATTTTTTGAAATAGCTTGAGGAGGATAGGAGTTAGTTCTTCTTTGAATTTTTGATAGAATTCACTTGTGAAGCCATCAGGCCCAGGACTTTTCTTTTTTGGGAGTATTTTGATAACCGTTTCGATCTCATTTGTTGTAATTGATCTGTTTAGGTGTTCTGATTCTTCCCGATTGATTTTTGGAAGATTATATGATTCAAGAAATTTGTCCATTTCACCAAGATTGTCTAATTTTTTGGCATATAGTTCTTCATAGTATTTTCTTACAATGCTTTGTATTTCTGTTGTGGCAGTTGTTATTTCTCCAATGTCCTTTCTAATTTTATTTATTTGAGTCCTCTCTCTTTTTTTCTTGGTGAGTCTAGTTAAAGGTTCATCAATCTTGTTTACCTTTTCAAAGAACCAGTTTCTGGTTTCATTGATCCTCTGTATTGTTCCTTAGCCTCTATGTCATTTATTTCTACTCTGATCTTTATTATTTCCTTTCTTCTACTTGTCTTAGGTTTTATTTGTTGTTGTTTTTCTAGTTCTTTTAGATGCAGGGTCAGGTTGCTTATTTGAGCTTTTTCTAGCTTCTTATGATACGCCTGTAGTGCAATAAACTTCCCTCTCAGAACTGCTTTTGCTGTGTCTCATAAATTTTGAGTTGATGTATGCTCATTATCATTTGTTTCTAGAAACCTTTTTATTTCTTCTTTGATCTCATTGTTAATCTATTCATTATTTATTAACATGCTATTTAGTTTCCAAGTGTTTGAGTATTTTTCAGTTTTTCTTTTGTGGTTAATTTCTAGTTTCATGGCATTGTGTTCAGAGAAAATGCTTGATATGATTTCAATCTTCTTAAATTTATTGAGACCATTTTTGTGTCCTAACATGTGGTCTATCCTAGAAAACGTACCATGAGCGCTTGAGAAGAATGTATATTCTACTGCTTTAGGGTGAAAAGTTCTGAAGATATCTATTAAATCAAGTTGATCTAGTGTCTCCTTTAAGTCTGCTGTTTCTTTATTAATTTTCTTTCTTGAGGATCTATTTAGTGTTGTTAGAGGGGTACTGAAATCCCCTACTGTTATGGTATTGCTGTTCATCCCGCCCTTTATATTCATCAAAGTCTGCTTTATGTATTTCGGGGCTCCTATATTTGGTGCATAGATATTTATAATAGTTATATCTTCCTGTTGAATTGTTCCCTTTTTCATTATGTAGTGTCCTTCTTTATCTCTTACTACAGCCTTTGTTTTAAAGTCCATTTTGTCAGATATAAGTATTGCTACCCCTGCTTTTTATTCATTTCCATTTGCATGAAATATTTTTTTACATCCTTTTACCTTCAGTCTATGTGCATCTTTTGTTTTAAGGTGTGTCTCTTGTAGACAGCATATGTATGGGTCCTGTTTCTTTATCCATGCAGCTACCCTATTTCTTTTGATTGGATCATTTAATCCATTTACATTTAAGGTTATTATTGATATGTAGTTGTTTAATGCCATTTTATTTTTCAAAGCTGTATTCTTCTTTTGCTCTATTCTTTCCTCCCTTTAAACTGTTCACAAGAGGCTCCTTAGTATCTCTTGCAGAATTGGTTTGGTTTTTATGAATTCCTTCAGGCTTTCTCTGTCTGGGAAACTCTTTATTTCTCCTTCAATTTTAAACGTTAGTCTTGCTGGATAAAGTAGTCTTGGTTGTAGGTTCTTGTTCTCCATTACTTTGATTATATCTTGCCATTCCCTTCTGGCCTCAAGTATTTCTGTTTAGAAGTCCGATGGCATCCTTATGGGGGCTTCTTTGTAGATGATAGCCTTTTATTGCCTAGTAGCTTTTAAAAATTTTTCTTTATCCATTAGCTTTGGTATTTTAACTGTGATGTGTCTTGGTGTAGATCTTTTTGGGTTTCTTTTTAATGGAGTTCTGTGTGCTTCTTGAATGTGTGCAGTGTTTCCCAGCCTTAATTTAGGAAAGTTTTCTGCTATGATTTGATTGAACAAAGTTTCCATTTCCTGTCCTCTCTCCTCTTCTTCAGGCACCCCTATGATGCGAATGTTGTTTCTCTTCATGTTGTCACAGAGTTCCCTTAGAGTTTCCTCACATTTTTTGAGTCTCTTTTCCTTTTTCTTCTCTGCTTCTGTGCCTTTGTTTATTGTGTCCTCTCACTCGCTTATTCTATCCTCAGCGTGATTCAACCTGCTTTTAATTCCTTCCATTGTGGTCTTCAGTTCTGATACTGTATTTGTCATTTCTGGCTGATTCTTTTTTATTATTTCAATTTCGTTTTTTTATACTTGTTATCTCTTTATTTAGGTGTTCATAATGACTATCAATTGTTGCTCTAATTTCTTTGAACATTCTAACTATCATTAATCTAAATTCTGCTTCTGGTAAATTGGTTATATCTGGTTCATTCAGGTCCTTCTCTGGGGATTTCTCTTGATTCATTTGGTTTGCATTCCTCTGCCTGCCCATTTTTTCTGTGTATAAGCAAGTTGTGGCGACTGGAGTCCAGTAGGTGTTGCCTTTGTGTTCTCTAGGTGTGGTCTGTCTGCAGGCCCCTCACCCCCTCTGCCGGTGCCTAGGGTGGTTGGGTATGGGCGTTGCCAGTACCGGCTCACTGTGGCTTTTTGCTGTGATTTCTGCCTCTCCTCTGCGGGAGAGGCTGTCACTCAAGCCACAAGCCTCAGCACCAAGGGTAGAGGTGAGCGTCTTTGCTCAGTTGCGCACCCTGCCTGTTTCCGTACTTCCTCCCAGAACCCGCAGTCAGAGCCTGCTTGCCACAGTTTCGCGGGTTGGGCGGGGCTTTTGACGTGCTCTCAGCTCTGAGCCTTTGCCCGTCGGAGCTTTAGCCCCGCCCTCGAGGCCAGGGCCCTTCTGCACAGGGTCGCAAACCCAGGTTTATTGGGCCGGGCGTGTTTGCTGGCTTTTGCTCAGTTGCGTACTTCCGCTCATCCCGGACTCTACCCCGCTCCCGCGTTCGGAGCCCGCTCGTGCACGTAGGATGGCAATCCATGGTTTCTCCAGCCAGGCGGGGATAGTAGCGTGGGCTCAGCTGCGAGTTTCCACTTGTCTCGGGGTCTACTTTGTTCCCGTGCTCAGAGCCCGCTCGCGCACGTATAATGGCAAGCCGCGGTATCTCCGGCCGGGCGGGGCTGGTAGCGTGAGCTCAGCCGTGAGCCCGCTCCCATCCCTGTTCCTAACCCGGTCCCCGCGGTCAGGGCCGACTTGCGCAGGGTCGCAGAGCAGATTTGTGCCCGTTCCTGGCCTCCCGCTTTGTCCCCGTAGGTGGCATTACAGGCGGGTCCGCAGCTTCCGGACCGCTTTCTCGCGTCCCCTCTGACCCTGCTGGGCTAGACCGAGCTCACACCGGCTTGGCCTCTACCCACGCCGACAGAACCGCGTTTCAGCATCCTGCTGCCCCAAACTCTTCAGCAACCCTCAGCAGAGTAGGAAGGGACCTAATACTCCACACTGTGGGCCTGGGAGCTCCCTCACTTGTTTCACAGCTCAAAACTTTCCAAAGGCCTCTTCTAGGCGCTGGGACTGCAGGCTGGGGCTTGGTTCCTGAGACCCAGGTCCCTCCCTCTCCACCAAACTTTCCTCCCGCCACGCGGGTCTCTTCGGGCTGCCGTTTGCTCCGGGGAGCTGGGCAGCCCTCTTCTCGTTTTTGCTATTCCTACCAGTCTCAATGTGGCTTCTTCTGTGTTCCTTGGTTGAAGAGTCCACTTAGTTTAGTTCAAAGTTGGTTTATCCAGATGATGGTTCTTAAAATTGAGTTATAATCCACTTTGGTTCTGGGAGTTGGAAGTTGGTACGTCCACCTACTCCGTCGCCATCTTGCTTCTCCTGTTTTCCATTTTTAACATTAGCTAGATATATCTGCACTTAAATAAGCTGTAAATACTTCCACTAACAGTTGTCATTCTGTCAGTCTTTTTAGAATCCTTAACTTTGAAAGGTGTTGATTAGTGCCTGGAAATTAGTGCATTGAAATTATATACTGTAGTGGGAAACTGCTGTCACTTAGAATTATTTCTTCATAACTTCAAAAGCTCCAATAGCAATCCATTCCTTTTATTTTTCCTTTTATGTATACTCCAGAAATTGACTAGGAAACATTTTTAAAGTATACACTAAACCTGATGAATGGCAGTACATATTTTCAAGTTTCACTGCACAGTTCTATGTTAGAGTGTGTAATGCACAGGAATGAAGAGAAACTGTTGTGGGCACATGCTTCCCGGGCAAATAGTGGAACTTAAATTCTGAATTTTTGATCCTTGAATTTTCTTTCCTAGTAAGACCTCTGTTCCTTTAAAGGACGTCTACATTGAGCACTAAAAAATGCAGAAGCAGATATGTTTTATCTCAAAGTTTAGAACTATTTAATGTTGTGGAAATTGGTTACACTCATGAACATTCTTTTCATGATTTCTGGCACAGTTGGTGGGAAGCTGAAGCTCTAATTATGCAGAAGGTTCCAAAGCCCTGTTGCATTCCAGCATATTTATACTTTACAATCAAAGATGACTTTACCAACAGTACCATTCTCACCAGTCTCTTGTTTTGCTCGTGGCTATTTCTAATAGTTGGCTCACCCTGGAGACATGTGGAATATTGTGAGAGGGCAAATAAGTCAGGAAAAGTCACCAGTCACTTGTACGTAGAGTTGGCAAAGGCTGTCTAAATGATGAGCCCAACATTCCAGGTCTCAGAGACAGATCCAGTGGACCAGACCACAGCCCTGTGCCCCCTTCTTCCTGCTAAGAGAGTACTATAAACCTCAGAGAGGTGGAATGTTTGCCTCTAGCCTTAAGTTGTCCCCCACACTGATTGCTTTCCACTTGAATTTAAGGACACGCAAGTAGAGCCATCCCCAAGAAGTTGGAGACCCATTATCTTACAGATTTATCTAAAATACAGTGTGTCCGTAAAGTCATGGTGCACTTTTGACCGTGTGACCACTCAAAAGTGCAGCATGACTCTACGGACACACTGTATAAGGAAATAAAAATGTAGAGCTCTGCATTATGTGACTATCCAAGGTCACATAGCTTGCTAAGAGGATTTAAAAAGGAACCAAGGTCTTAGGGGTCCAAGCCTCACAATCTTTCCACTGGATTTCTTTCTTTCATCTCATTATGTTCTTTCTTTTCATTATAGCCCCACATACTTCTGGCCCTATCTTTGTTGTGGTTGTTAAATCCAGATTGGCTGGGTTTTTTTTTTTTCTAATTTGAATTCTGGTTCTGTGTTTGAGCCATTTTGTTACTGTTTAATAAACTGAAGTATTTTCACTAGGTGAAGTGGTGGGCTTATGTCAGTGTCTACGTATGGTGTTTGTTCTAGAAGTCATTGGCTAAGTTTCCTTATTAAAAACATCATGGCTGTGGGAAATATTTTTATCATAGTACTAGTCATACCTCAAACCATTAATAAAAATTTGATAATAACAACTACACTAATAGCTAATTATTGGACTACCTTAAGAGTCTATGTTAAGCTCCTTACATGCATGAAGTTACTTAATTCTCACAGCAACCCTATAAGGTCATTATATTTCTTTTCTCCAGTTGACAGATGAGGGGTGCTTGACAACATTAGGTAACTTTCTGAGGTCAAATGGCTAAAACAGGAGAGCCATGATTTCAGCCCACAACACTGATACAGAATCTAAGTCTCAGGCCTCAGCTGTTCAAGGCTGCCCTCACCCATGTTGTCACATCTCAGACAAGATGACTTTTAGATGATGCTTGTAATGGAATTTAGTAATATCTGTACAAATTCTCTTCCTCATTCGTTTTGCCTTTTCTTTTTCCCCTGTGATTTTGAATGAGGATTTTCACTTTGCAAGAGGTGGGAAATTTAGTGTTCAAACACCCAGAATCTGCATATTATTTTAAACTCAAAAGAAACCTAAAACAGCTATTTCCTCAAGTTTTTATTCCCAGTTCTCTAGGTGGACTCGAAATCATTACATGATCATTGAGAAGAGATTTTTATTGGATATGTTTCTGCTTGATTTAGAAAATCTTGTATCTTCTGTTGATATAGTAAGGTTAACAGGAACATTTATTACTTACAAAACAAAGGGAGAAAAAAATTGGTTGCAAGAACTTTCTAGTAACTCCAGTTCTCTAACTGTAACCTCAAGGGAGGGGCAGTACACGCCTGCAGTACCGGTCATAGACATGGCAGCTACCTGCTGTGCCTACATTCCAACCTCAGGTCACATGGGCCCTTCAGAAGGTCTCTAAAGCACTCCTGCTAATAATGAAATTGAATCTGACCTTTCTAGACTCTTTGTGTATTTATGCTTCTTAATCCGATTTCTCCAATCATGCAGACAGACCTTCTTACCACCCCCACCCCCAGCCGGGCCTTTCTCTTGCATTTTCATTATTATATATCATCAGTTAAGGTGTTAGTCCTTAAACTGCCACTTCTAGCCATCTAACATTGAACTGGTCACTTTACCTTTATGTGTCCGTTTCTTCATTTGTAAAGTACGGATTATTATACTACTGCCCCAAAGGGTTGTTATAAAGATGAAATGAAATAATAATTAGAAAGTATCTATAATACTTCCTGGCATATAGTAAGCACATCAAAGTATTTATTAAAATAACCAAGTGATTCCCAGTTCTAACACCTTGCAGCTTTCTGGTAAGTTCCACTATAAAGGGCAAGATGGACTTGCTCTTGACAACAAGCCAAAGTACTTTTTTAGTTCTGACAAATAACATTCCAGTCAAGAAAACAGAAGACATCTTTGGAGTTTCAAAGAGAAGTTAGTAAAGGGAATTGGTTGTGGAGTGTGGGAAGGCTGGAAGAACGAAGGGGGAAGTGGGAGAGACCCAGGTAAGTAACTGCAGGAGGTGGCCAGAATCTAGACTCATGAAGTTGGACCCCACCTGGGGACCAGCTGCCAGCCTAGGAGCGGGGGCAATGGAAGAGGGTATCACTTAAAGAGCTGGGACAGTGGCAGAGACACAGCCACCTCCATAGATATCACCCAAAGAAGGAAGAAAGGAGTGAGAAGAGGTCCAAAGGCTTCACTCCATCCCACCTCCTGTTCTCCCACTAGGTTCTTCCCCTCACAGAACCTGGCAAAGGAGCCCAACAGGTGTAGTGTGTGACTCTTGGCCCCACCATTGCAAAGCAGAGTTGAAACAGGACGTAAATAACATCCATGGCACACACAGCAAAACATGGATGAATATAATATCTTTTGCAAGAAAAGAATTGTCAAGGTCAAAGCTTTACAAAGGTAGAATGTATGTGCAAGCACAGAAATCGATTTAGACTCTTGTAAACACAATCAGCAAGACAGTGTCTATACCATGCCAATGTAATAGTAGAATAAAATAGCTGTGATTCTTTTTAAATGATCTGTGTGTTTAGAGACTGCAGTATTGACCAACAAGTCGGCCTGGCAGTCAGTAATGCTTTCCCTGGTGCTGGGCTAGAGTAGATGTCAGTGATAGATACTCATAGAAGTGATTCAGCTAATTCCAGGCATATGACATAGATCAAAAGATTCTTCAGCTTAAGAATTCCACCAAGCTCGGTAAGCTCAGGGAACCCAGGTGAAACCGCCTCTGTTAGAACAAGAGACAGAGTTTGGAGACAGGAGGCCATCACTCATGCCCAGGCAAAATACACCACCCTGTTTCATCAACTGAATATAACTCAGTCTAAAACAAGGGTGCTCAATACGTCGATCGCGATCTACTGGTTGATTGTGAAGGAAGTGTGGGTAGATCGTGTGACATTAAAAAGACATGTGTCTTTTGATTGGCATATAGGGTAGCCAATCTGACGTCTGAACTTTTGACACCCTACGCATGCGCATTAAACCGCGCTAACTTGTTCAGTTACATTGCTGCGTAGTTAGCCTTCAATTTATTTAAACTAAATACAACAAAGGGCATAAAAATGAGTGCCGGAGCTGGTCCAAGTAAGAAGCCTAAAACCTACCACTTTCATACAGAACGGGAGGGGATTTTTTTCCCTATGTCATATTCTAAGTGCGTTTGCCTCATCTGTCTGTGTGTCATTGCTATTCCAAAGAAGGGAAATGTGGAGCGGCTTTTTCGGACTGTTCATAAAAACTATGACATTGACTTTCCTCCGAAAAGAGAGCTGAGGAGAAAGGTGAAAGAAGAATACATAATATTAAATAGTAATAATAGTAACTTAATTAATGATAATATAGAAGAAATAAATTTATGTTTTGCATTTTTATTGTAGGTAGATCATTTTGACTTGGTCACCTTATAAGTAGCTCGCAAGTTGAAAAAGTGTGGGCACCCTGGTCTAAAACAAGCACACAGGTTCGGGCCGTGGAGGTGCAGGGGGTCACTTCCATTCTCCTTATAGTGAAGGATTTGCGGTAGTCAAGTTTTCTCCAGTGTCAGGAAACTAGGTCAACAAGCAAATGATGTTACAGATTTTGGGGGAGAATAACACTCCTCAGGGTCCTAAAGCAGAACTCTCTTTTGTTAAACAGCCTCCCAAGAGAAGACTGTCTCACTTTGGGAATTAAGACCATTTTAGGCAAACCTAAGGATGGCATCATGTCTTTTCACTTGTGACAGGGGTACCTGCAGAGGAAACTGGAACCTGATAGAAGTTGATAATATGCCTATTCATTTAATTTCCCCTCCCCAACCCCAGGGAAAAAATGGATTTATTATCACATAGTCTGCACCTGGATCTTACTAGACACCTTTTTTTTTTGACAAATTATAGAATTACTTCTGAAGTGATTAGCTTTTCAAATGATCCCTCATATGTTTTAGCATGGGCAGGAAATTGAAGAGAATTTTTCAGAGAGCTGACATTTTATGAAGAATAATTTAGGATTCAACATTAATTCAAGGAACATTTACATGGTTTTTGATGAATTGGTACATGGTAATAATTCCAGGAGCTTTCCCTGTATGATTAAGATTTTTTAATGGATCCAATTTATAGGTAAGCCATACTGGGGAAAAAAAATGGCAAGTGCTGACCAACCTTTGACTATCCTGACTTACCAAAAAAACTTTTTATCCATTTTTCTGTCCTTTATTTCTGAAACAAACAAACAAAAACACACGACATCTCTGTATCCCTTGACTTCAGCCACTAGTCTTCCATCTCTAGGAGGAGGGCTTGCTGGTGGTGGGTGTGTCTCGGCAGACCTTCCCCAGTCCTCTGCTCTCCTTCATTGTCTCTCTAGAGAACTGCTCAAAGTGTGACCAGTTCCCACATTTAGGTTTTAGCGCACTCACTCCTCAAGGATTTCTTATGCACACTAGTGTTTATGAGATGAAGTTCTTTGAAGGTACTCCTCTCCATATGTATGTATGTGTGTATGTATGTACACACACACACACACACACACACTGAGGAGTGCCTCTAATTACTAAGAACTGACACTATATTTTGCATTGTGGTTCATCTGAAACACAGAGGGGCTCATTCAAGGAATTAAGAGGACATGAAATATAATGCCTGAAATGCAAAACCATAGCAAAGTGGATGGGTGTTTCAGAGGAGCATGAGGAGATGGGACTTCAGTTCCTTTTCTGTACCTCAGACTGATGAGGACATATCCTAAACAAATGTTCCCTTACTGTGAATGTTAGCAACACCTCTGGGGAATATTCCAGCCTACCTCAAACCTGTTTCTCAGTCCAGCCCCTCTTAGACCAAACCACATTTCTGTTTAGCAGCTATTCTTGACCTCTGAGTTTACAGAGATCCTTGGCTTCATGGCCAAGCAAAATCATTCTTTTTAGATTTGCATGGGCTTTACGGACTCTCTGGTTCTGTGTAGAGGTTAGTTTGGTCCTTCTCGCCCTCTCAATCCTGACCTCTGTACTTCTCTGTCCTTCTGATTAAGAAGATAATAGCCTCTCAATTGCCTCTCTGTCCTTCTGATTTGTCCACATCATACTCAACAGCTAGTTCTACCCTTTGGCTAAGCTGTTCTTTTACAAGTGGGTGTCTTGCTCCTGCCCAAGAGGCCCCATACAGGGAAGCACTTCAGCTTGTCCCCTTCACTTCAGCTACCATCAGTTGCTATGGCCTCTCTTTGAGGTGCGCCCATTATATTCCCACTTGCCTCTGAGCCTTTGCCTCTCACCAAGCTCTGATATCACATACAAAGTCGTGAAGACTTCCAGGGCCTGACAGTCGTGATTGGGCAGACTTCTTCCAGGCTCGCTTTATCAGCTCCCGCCATTCCTCCTCCTCCATCCCTGGCACCTTCTAGGGCCAGGCACTGCCAGAATCCCCTTTAATTCTGCTTCTCTGATACACCACAAATATGCACAAAGAATCGCAAACCCGGTTTCTTCCAAAGCTAGAAGTTGATCCCTGACATGTCCTGTTTAATCCTTCTGTTACTTGTGAAATTATCTCTGCAGTAGCTGGCTTTATCTCATAATTTAGATGACTTGTTGATTTTCAGGGGGAAGATAATACAATAAACCTGCTTCTGAGGACTCATTAATTTCAGAGAAACTAACAGACTCAGCCCCATAAAACAGACTAAGTACATCTACTCCCAGCCTTTGCCTTCAGCTCATTATAGTCTGAGTGTCAGGAGAATTAGGCAAGGGTAATGAGGGAATTAGGAGCCAATCATAAAAATCTCAAGTCAGAATAATATTAATCCAAATGTATTTATTTAATAGCCTGATTTCAAGTTTAAAGTAATAAGAGGAACTATATAATGATGTAAAGGAGCTCATTATTTTTCTGGCCAGCCATATTAAAAATTAGAGTTTGGAAGGTCATCCAGAAACTTTAACATGACCAGACATGTTTTCTCAACAAAGGATTTGGCTAAAATGAAAAGGTCATCCTGATGTCTACTTGGAGAAAATACAGTAATGCCTTGGTCTTCATTAACTTCGGTTGTCAGTTTCAGTTTGCATGGATTTTTCCCCGCAAAAAATTTGTCCCAGATTTAGTCACCGTGCCTACGTGTACTCACAGCTAATTTTGCAAAAACAAAGGGCAACCCACGCATTCTGCTCAGTGTGGTGTTGTTTCTCGTTAAGTGAGCATCGCCCCGCGCGTCTAGCCAAACAATTTCATTGCTTTCCAGTGTTTTTGTGCTTCATTTATTGATAGCAAGTGCTAATACTTCAATTACATGTAAGTGATTGCTGCATACAGTAGTTGGATTTACATCGATTCATATGGAAATAATTGCCTCACTTTTTGTCGGTTTTGGATTTTGCCATTTGTTTTCGGACGGATTATTAACGAAAACCGAGGTATCACTGTATATGTTAGAGTTTCTCTGTCTTTTCTTTCATTATTTCTCATCACACTACAAAAGTGCATTTGAGTGTTTGAGCACGTGGTCTGGGAAAAAGCAATTTATCTTTTGTTCATATGTGAGTGCATCTGGGTTAGTGCCCTAATAATTCTAACTGGCCATTTTCATTGCCAGTTGTGGCACTAGAGAAGGCGGGCATTTCTAGGCCAGGACAAAGCTAATTTGTGAAAGGAGTCAAGTTTTTACTACTATGCTTTCCTCGTGCCCACCCTCCTGATGCTTTTCCAATTTCAGTAGCACAGCTTACCTGTGAGAATCATGGAGCTTTGGAAATGGAAGGGTCCTTTTGACATCTTGTCATCCAGTCCTTTTATTTTTAGTTTTGTTTCTTTTTAATTTATTTATTTTTTAAAGAGCCAGAGAGAAAGTCAGAGAGAGGGATAGATAGGGACAGACAGGAATGGCGAGAGATGAGAAGCATCAATCATCAGTTTTTTGCTGCCGTTGCAACACCTTAGTTGTTCATTGATTGCTTTCTCATATGTGCCTTGACCGTGGGCCTTCAGCAGATTGAGTAACCCCTTGCTGGAGCCAGTGACCTTGGGTTCAAGCTGGTGAGCTTTTGCTCAAACTAGATGATGAGCCCATGATCAAGCTGGTGACCTCGGGGTCTTGAACCTGGGTCCTCCTCATTCCAGTCCGACACTCTATCCACTGTGCCACTGCCTGGTCAGGCTATTTTTTATTTTTTGTATCAAAATTCTGTGTGTCAAATTTAACTGTCAACTGGCTATATAAAATTTTTTAGGGAAAACAGCAGATCCTTGTTTACTTTCTCTTAATCACTTTACTGGCCCAGCTGTCATCACCTTGAACTCTTTTAGTTGATTTGTTTGGCAGTTAATTCCATATCTCTTAATAGCATACTTATATTGTTGTTTATTGATCTTTCAAGTTTAGGCATTACCTAATAACTTTCCACTATTAGAAATTGAAGATTTAGCTGTCTTTTTTCCACTCCACACCTACCACATACATGAATTCTTTCCTTCTCTTCCCTTCACTTCCCTACAATTCCAGTCTCCCAGTATAGTTACATTATGATTGTGCTTAGATCTATAGTGCATGTTTTACTATGACTATGTGAATACTATATTTGGCTTTCCTTTTCTGTATCTTTTTGTTTTCTCTGTGATAAATAATTATCTCATTCTTTTGTTTGTTTGGTTTTCTATGTATTTGTCCTTAATGGAAAACAAAACTCTCCACCAAATGTCCTAATTGCTTCTCAAACTATTTCCATACATCAGGTCCTGTTAATTTTATTGTTTTGCAGAAGTTTTCCCCAAAACTTTATGACCTGCTCCATTCTGGATTGATTGCCCCCTGGGGCCTGAAGCACATATTCTTTGTCACGTCTCCCTTCTCCATCATCCCTGGGGAGCCTAATAATCCCTGGTCTGTGTCGATTTTCTTGTTTCATGGCCTGTAGCTTCCTCTTTCTTAGTTTACTCTCTTATTTTGGTACAGCACGTCGTCTAGTATCTTCCTAAGAAAATGCTTCACAGCAAGCAGAATATCCGATATTAGATGATTAAACACCTCTATCATGTGTGTGTGTGTGTATGTATTTTTTATTTTTCTTCCCCAAATTGGGAAGTCTTTTCTCTACAGGGGATCCTCGGGTTACACCAGTCTTGGCATGTGATGTTTCAAGTTTACAACGCTCACTCCCATTAAAACTTTAAAAAATTGAGCCATGAGTGTTTTGGCTTAAACCGTTAGTGTCATATTACAGACTACATGGGCGAACTAGTTTGTTTGCACATGGCAGAAGAATATGCAGTACAGTGTACAGTACAGTGTGTTTATGTTCTCTTCATTTTTCTGTGGTTTGGTTGTGTTTACACAACTAAGATTATGATTTTACGACTGTGTTAGGATAGGTAAGTGACTTAGGCTAGGGTGTGTTTCAACTTACACCAAAATTCGGGTTACGTCATAGGAATGGAACTGTGTTGTAACCCAAGGACCCCCTGTATTATCCTAGTTTCTGGTTACCATAGAGAAATCCAATGTTGTTCTGATTCCTGACATTCTATATATTCTGTATTTTTTTCTCAGAAGCTGATAATCTCTTCAGTTTCCCTCTAGTGTCTCAATGTTTCATGATGATACGATACTCTGGTATAAGTCTACTTTGAACCATTGTGTTGAACACTTAGAAGACCTTTTCAATCTATACATTCATGCTTTTGACTTTTAAATTTTCTTAAGTATTTCTTTTATACATCAAGAAGCTCCTGTATTTTCCTCCAGTTTACTTCCTCTTTGTTTCCATCTATTTGTATTTCTATTCTGCTTTGTAAGAGAGTTCCTCCACATTATTCCCTAATCCTCCCACTAAGTTTTTTCATTTCTGCTGCCATATTTTATAATAATTCTTTTTTCCTTGCTGGAATGTCCTTTTTCAGCAATCTTTTCTTATTTTATGGTTGTGATTTCTTCTCTTTTTCTCTCTGAGGGTATCAGCATTGGGATTTTTTGAAAGGGGTCTCTTGTAGCCTTTGGGTCTCAATTTACATTCAGGTTGCCTTTTTCTGTTTGTTTTGGTCTACATCTTTCATATTAAAGGCTTTTCTCAAATTTCTGAAAATCCTTGCTTGTTATTGAACCAAGTCTTTGAATGGGAAACCAAAAAGTTGACAAGAAGCTTAAGCATTTGAGTTGATCAGGCTTCACTAAAAGGTTACCTTGCTGGATTCTGATGGTGGAACCAGTGTTAGTATCTGTCGCTCTTTGCTGTTGACCTGGTCAGAGTTCCTACAGGAGACGTTTCCAACTTCTAGCATGGATGTCAGCCTTCTGGAATCTGGGGAAGGGAAGGGTGGATGTCTCAGCATCTAATATGTAGACATTGACTCTATTACTCCCTTTTCCCTCAAGTGCCTCTCGTGTGCCTGGGTCCAGCTATCCTCTATTCTATATCCTCATCAGAGAGAATAAGAAAAGCTTTCCAGTCTGTTGCTGGAATGGGGTAGAGTATTTGCCTAGTTATGTCTCTTATTTCCCCCAGTGGTAGTGTAGGATTCAGTTCTCTTGGGTTTGCTAAGTCAATAACTACCAGTCCATGAGTTTTCCAGGCTCCAAAACATTGTATCTATTAGCCTTTCCCATATTTTGTCCTTTTTATAGGTCTATGTCTTTCTTTAACCTTGCATTGTACTTTTACAGAGGTTGGAGATGACAATACAATTAAGTGGGTGTGTTCCATCTGCCTTTGCTTCTTTGTCCATTAGATTAAGAGAGGACCAGAGCCCTGACCTGATAGCATAGTGGGTTGGAGCATTGTTCCAAAACATAGAAGTTGCCAGTTCAGCCCCCAGTCAGAGCACATACAGGAACTGTCTCCCTCTTCCCTCCTCCTCTCTTACTAAAATCAATATAATAAAATAAAAAAGAGAGGACCATAGAGTTGCTGAGTGAGAACACTGAGGTTGTGATGTAACTTAATAGCAGAACAGGAACTAGAACCTACATTTCCTGACTCCTGTTCAGAGCAGCCTCTTTCAGAATAGATAATATCTTCAATAATGGGTCCGTCCACAATGAATGTGTTCCTGGTAGGGTGTGATGAGTTTAAAAGGCTGTTTGGGAAGCCCTCTTTGTATTTTTGCTTTGAGTGTATTTTGTTCATTAGGAGACAGTCGATCAGGAAGCAGCTGTGGTCTTCCCAACACCCTCATGTTCCATAGACAAGCCCCACAGAAGGGAGGGGCTGGTGAAAAATGTTGATAAGACAGTAGTGGCTATGCTAAGTTATACTGCATTTAACTTTTGTGCCTTTTCAATTTCCCATGTAACTGGAGTTGTACCAGGTTTCACCAACATGTGGAAACAAATGAGGTTACAGTCAGACACCAAATTCCACTGGTGCTTGTCCTGTCTGCCATAGCAGATGCTGAGTCTCCTGTCAAGTACCCTGTAAATATGCCCGTAAGTTCCCAAGGTGTCTCCTGGGTGCTCACCAACAAGTCCAATCCACTGGGAGCTGACACTGCTTCCTTGTCCCGCAGCAGATACCATAGTCTCATGCCAAAAATGGAAAGTCCCATCCATCCTCTGCTGGGCCTTTGCCTACCACACTGGAGGCCCAAAGGCCCCAGAGCTCTGTGACACATGGGGAAAAGCACCCTTACTTACTAGAGGGTCCCAAAGAAATACTACTTGGGTTTGATGTTTTATAGACTAGTAATGTAGCTCTTTCCGGTTTTCACATAAAGCTCTCTTATCTGCTTATGCTTTCCCTCTCTGCCTTCCCCCACTCTGTGACTTTCTCTGTGTCTCTCACCCTAGGAACCAAACATGAGTTTTGGGGGTTAGGCTGCTACACTGAACTAGACATACCCTCTGATAACTAAGACATGATTCAGTTCATTTGCTTTTATAGGTCTTCCTCAATCCTCAGCAAATAGACTTGCATTGGGCCTGCCCACCAGACAGATCTAAATACTATGAATAGATACTGCTTCATGTCATTTGCTCATGCTGAGATCCTGATTGCATCTCTTAATATGGATAATATACATACGCATACTTTAATTCAATATGGAGAAGGCCTTTGAGTCACAGGGCATTATATAGGACGGGTCCCCAAACTATGGCCCGCGGGCCACATGTGGCCCCCTGAGGCCCATTTATCTGGCCCCCGCCACACTTCCGGAAGGGGCACCTCTTTCATTGGTGATCAATGAGAGGAGCACAGGATGCATCTGCACCCATAGTTTCCATTGAAATACAGGTCAGTTTGTTGATTTAAATTTACTTGTTCTTTATTTTAAATATTGTATTTGTTCCCATTTTGTTTCTTTACTTTAAAATAAGATATGTGCAGTGTGCATAGGGATTTGTTCATAGTTTTTTTTTATAGTCTGGCCCTCCAACAGTCTGAGGGACAGTGAACTGGCCCCCTGTGTAAAATGTTTGGGGACCCCTGATATAGAATGTTAGAAAGGATAGATAAAATGGAAAATCTTTGCTCTTGAGAAACTATAATATTTGTATAAACAGACAAATAGAAGGTGAGTGGTTTTCTGTTCAATGAAAGGCCTATACACAGTGGGTTAAGAGCGCAGAGTCAGGAACGATGACGTGCCCACAGCAGAGGAAGAGTGCTAAAGGGCAAGACTGCATATCCCGGTAGTATTTTCCATTGTCTCCTGTGTAATAAGTGCTCAGAAAATGATTCTTCATTATCCAGATGCAACATTTGAGGTTCTTATGCTTGGGTGAACTAAGAAAGGATCCCAAAAAAGGAAATGTTATATTTTTAAAATGTAATTCCAGTGCCTGACCAGGTGGCGGTACACTGGATAGAGCATTGGCCTAGGACAGGACCCAGGTTCAAAACCCCAAGATCACTGGCATAAGCGCAGGTTCATCTGGCTTGAGCATGGGATCATAGACATGACCTCTAGCCCAAAGGTCACTGGCTTAAAGCCCAAGGTCACTGGCTTGATCAAGGGGTCACCGGCTCAGCCAGAGTCCCCTGGTCAAAGCACATATGAGAAAGCAATCAATGAACAACTAAGGGACCGCAACAAAGTATTGATGCTTCTCATCTCTCTCCCTTCCTGTCTGTCTGTCTGTCCCTGTCTGTCTGTCTCTCTCTCTCGATTAAAAAAAAGAAGTTTAATTCCAGAAAGATGTGCATTGATCACTTGCCTCCAGCCATATTTGTAACAGTCATTATACATGTAACTTTTTAAGTGCAGACTGATGAGCACAGGGCTCATCACCCCAGGCCCCAGGAGACAGCAGAGTTCCCCAGTGTGTTCTTGATTGTCATTCAATCCCGTATGTCGTTTTGTGGTTGATTTCCTTGCTTTGGTGACAAAGAAACAGTTCTTAGTAAACAAGGGGCTCCCACATAAAGCCCTCTCAGTGTGATTTCTGGAGAACTGGGGAACTGGACATTTTTGTTAAAGAACATAGCACTTGGCGATATAACCAGAGGATAAAATCTCTTTGCCAAGGACAAGAAGGCAGGTCACCTAGGAGCTGGCCTCAGATTGAAATAATTACATGAATCATGGGGAATGATGAGAGCTTTATTTTCTTTTTTTTTTAAGAAAGGCAGGGAGAGAGAGACAGGAACATTGAGCTGCTCCTACATGTACCCTGAGTAGGGAATCGTTGAACCAGCAACCTTCATACTCTGGGACAACTCTCCAACCGACCAAGCTATACAGCCAGAGCTTAACCTTTATTGATCTTTAGAAAGACAGAGAGAGGAGAGGGGGAAGGGAAGCATTTGTTGTTCTACTCGGTCGTGCATTTTTTGGTTGCTTCCCATGTGTGCCCTGACCGGGGATCAAACCTGCAACCTTGTTAAGCGATGATGCTCTTAACTGAATGAGCTAACCAGCCAGGGCCTGGAGCTTCACATTTTTATAGCATCTATCTAATAATATTTATGAAGCCTTTTAGTAAATATAGAAGATAATTTCTGGAAAACAGATGAGTATAGCTACCACTAATTAATGCACAATTTTTACGTTTTGTTTATGATAATAATCCTGAGAACATGTAATAGATGCCTACTCTATACCATTTAATCTGCCGAGCAATCAATAGATACTATATAATGCACTTACCCTATAAGGTAAGCACTGGTGGAACGAGCAGAAGGGGCTTACATAGAAACACACATAACAGTACCATGAAACAGTCAATTATTGTCAAGGCCATTGTGTACCCAAACCTAAGACTATAAAAAACACTACTTGACCTATAAAATGAACTTCTAGACACTAATAAATTTTTTTTCCTCTAAAATCCATCAACCATGATAAATATAGTCTCAAATGAATCACTTGAAAGCATTTCTATTTTTAGATATTATGAAATGTAACTTTAGTTAGTTAAGAAGTGGCCCCATGACTGACAAAAAGAAGTTAAATAGCAAATAGTCCAGTCAGTGGAATTATGCGATGTGATTTAGGCTTGGATCAGTGTTTCCTCCATATGTATAGGTTGCTAGAGAAACAACAGTATCTTATGCAATCTCATCAGCTTGTATTGAGAAGTAGAATGAGTGCAGTACTAGAAATGCTTTCAGCCCAAGTAACAGAAAACTATTCGTAGAGCTTAAACTAGAAATGTCTAGCATATGTGGTGAGGCCTATGGGTGAGCTACAAGGAGATGAGCAAAGATGTTTACCCTCAGTCCTCAGGGTGCTGAGCGGGGGGCCCAGGGCAGCCAAAGCCCCAGGGCTATTCACCTTAGGTGCCAGCAGTCTCCTCCATGTTCCCATGTTATCATGTCCTATGACTGTCGTGACCCTAAAAAAAGTTGAGCAATACTGGCTTGATACAAAATAAAGGATATTTGTCATTATACTTGACATGAAGTTTGGAACTATGCAGTGCAGAGTAAGTACAGCTACCCGGTGACAATCTTGTGGATCCAGGTTCTCTCCATCTTCTTTGCTATCCTCTACTTTTTGTTTTGCTTCTCTTCTTCATTGTCCATGGTCACAAGGTGGCTGCCACAACCTCAGACATCATGTCCTCACTCCAGGGTTTTATGCACAAAGGACACAAAAAGAGCAAAGAAAACAAGGGAGGGTGTTTCTCATTATAACAATCTGTTCTTTTATCCAGTGGGTAGGAGAGCTGGGGGAAGCTTTCCAGTCCTGCCCCTAGCAGATCATATGACACCTCTTGCTGCGAAGGAGGCTGGGAAAAGACCTACCTACACTGACAGTACTGATTTCCATCACTACCCTAACTCAAAATTGGGGGTTCTGTTAGGAAAGACAGAGTGCTGTGGTGGTTATGTAGGTACCAGTGATAGGTAGTGCCAAATGCAACCTGTAAAGGAGAAGGCAGGATACTTTTTTTTTAATGAGACAGATTTTTCTGCTTCCTATGTAATTGACTGTTTTCACCAAAATACCACCCATGCAATCATTTACCCTTCTGACTAAAAGCCTCCTCTGTGGAAGTGAGTTTGAAACAGAGCATCCTACAGATTTTGGAAAAGAAATAGGTTTGTGCAAATATTAGTCAAAGAAAGTTCCGTTTTCTCAGAATTCATTTTCATCCAGAGACAAATGGCATGTGTGATTTTGTAGCTTTGAGTTGTAGAAATAGGTATGACTTTTTTTTCTTTTTTTCTCCTGTTCAATAATTTACCAATTTTTTTCATCATGCATTACATTTGCAATGAAGACGTATTAATATTTTAAATTCTTTTTAAACCTGATGGGCTCTTTGGAATGTTGTTTGAGGTGTCACAGGAATTGGACTACAGAGCTCATTTTGTTTCATAAACATTAAAATGAGAGTTATTTTCTAACATCATGAATTTTAAAAGGTTAACTTTTCTATGTTCAAGCAGTATTAACTTCGGATGTTTGGAGATTTTTTTTTCTTGTTTCCTCAGGCATGGCAGGACAAAGTATTATTTTTATGGTGTTGCAAAGACTTTATCAGAGATTCCTGGCACTAAGAGGAGAAGATAAACCTAATATTTACCTTTGATTAATTGATAACATTTAGAAGATCAGTTCATAATATTCCCAATGCTGACAAGAAAGAAAGAAAGAGAAAGCCGCAGCCACCCACAATCTTTCCTTGAGAACTTGAAATCTTAGATTTAAAAAATATAAATAATTCTGAACCAATTTTCAGTCTATGATAATGAATAAACTTTTTCAGCTTTGTGAATTAATTTTCTGATTATGGAAGCTTTATACAAACTTTATACTCTAGGGAATTTGGACAAGAAAGTAGTTACTCTTAATCTCATCACCTTGATAGAATTGTTACTGCTGCCCTGGCTGGTTGGCTGAGCAGTAGAGCGTCAGCCAGGCATGTGGAAGTCCCAGGTTCTTTTCCTGGTCAGAGTACACAGGAGAAGCGCCCATTTGCAGGGTGGATCCCAGTTGGGGGCACAGGCAGGAGTCTGTCTCTCTTCCTCTCCGCTTCTCACTTAATAAAAAATAAAATTGTTACTGCCCTTGTAAACCCCAGTCAGGCTCCATATGGTTCATTATATGATTGTAATTATAGTGTAAATGCCACTTTATATTATAGCATACAAATATCTATGGTGCTAAATGTCCCCTTCATATTTCTTTTCATGTTTTCCTAGGTTTTATTTTTATCAAAGATACACTTTGATAAAAATATAACCCATATATCTCATTCACTTCCTACCCCATTACCTCTTTGCCAAAGATAATCATTTTTACCTTTTTTATTTAACTTTTTGACTATTTCTCTCTTTAGGGGAGGGGAATCCCCCCCCCTTACCCTTTGGTTCTTATGGCTGATTAAATAATTGAAATAGCAAGCCTGACCAGGTGGTGGCACAGTGGATACAGCGTCGAACTGGGACGCAGAGGACCAAGGTTCGAGATCCTGAGGTTGCCAGCTTGAGCGTGGGCTCATCTGGTTTGAGCAAGGCTCACTAGCTTGAGACGAAGGTCACTGGCTCCAACAAGGGGTCACTCAGTCTGCTGTAGTGCCCCCATCCCTGGTCAAGGCACATATGAGAAAGCAGTCAATGAACAAATAAGGTGCCGCAACAAAGAATTGATGCTTCTCATTTCTCTCCCTTCCTGTCTGTTTGTCTGTTCATCTCTATCTGTCCCTCTCTCTGACTCTCTCTGCCTCTGTCACAAAAAAGCGAAAACTAAAAAATACAAACAAACAAAAATAACAAAAGGTGATTAACAGGAGAAAATCAAGTTTTAATAACAGGGAAGTCATATAAGCATGAAGAATTCCAAAGACAGTAAGGCAGAATGAGGTATATAGGTCATTCTGGACTAAGGAAGGGGTAGGCACCTGGAACTTCAAAGGGAAGTAAGGCAATTCATGGGTAGATGAAAAGAGTTAATGTTAGTAAGCAAATGTTTGCTGGGCCATCTAGACACAGACGGGACTTTGATCAAATGGGCTTACAAAACCTAGTTCAAATTAAACTATAGTGTTCTGTGATGATAATTCTTTCCTAGAACAAGTCTCTATAACATTCTTTTAGGCCAGTGACGGGCCATCTTTTGAGCTTGGTGTGTCAAGATTCACCAAAAAACCGAGCATAACTCGGGTGGTGTGTCACTTCGAGAGAAAAACCATAATTTCGCGATATTTATAGTTTAAATAACAAAAATGTTTTGGCCTACAGACCTCCGGCACAGAGTGTCTACACTACAGCAAACATTTTATCCTTGGCTACTGCACCTGGCCATGCAGGAGCCGAGGATGAAACGTCCTTTTCAGCATGCGGCCCCATACTTCTCTGGTATGCGGCCGCATGCAGCCACGTGTCATCGAAAATGGGTATGCATGTCAGTGCTGACATGCATGTCATAGGTTCTCCATCACGGTTTTAGGCATTTAGAAGGAAGATCAGAGGTTCTTCCTGAGCTTTCCAACCTTAAAAATAATTAGCTTAAAATAATCAGTGTCCCAAAGAAGGCTTTTAGGGGTGGTAAACTCTACTCCTGTCATTTCTAAACAAAATACTACTCAGTGGTTTTCTTTGTTCTCTCTTGAAAGAGGATAATATACCTCCCTTTTATCCCGCTCTCTCTCACTAACCCTTCTCATTCCCTCTCCTTTTTATGGAATCGCATTGTAATTTTGATTATATTGTTATTTACCTTATTATGTCATAAACACTATTCACAATTTTGCCCTATTGTAAAATGTCATTACTTTTCCTGTATTTTTCCCCTAATGACGGTCTGTTATGTTTTGTTTACCTAGTTTTCTACCTACTTCTTACTAATTGAGTCTCAAGCTCCTCACCAATGTCTAATTCATTCAGATGCATCAGACATTGTACCTCACTGTCCTGTCATCCACCCGAAGACTCTCTCCCCAGAGCTCATCTGATCCAGTCTGTAGCTGGTGCACAGCTGTTATCCTTGGAACTCTCTTCACCTTTGTTCTGGAATCCCCCTTGTTTCTGCTGTTGGCTCCCTGCTTCAGAGTTCTCATGCCTTCCTCTTCTTGTTCCCTTGTTTTTGTAGAGCACATGCTCCAGTATTTTCTGTTTTAGTAATGGATTTGTTGGAAATAAATTTTTGAGATCTTGCATGTTTGGAATGTCTTTTTGCTAATAAGCTCATTTGTAACTAATAGTTTGGCATGGTATAAAATTTTATTTTGGAAATAGTTTTCCTTTAGGTCAGTGATTTTCAACTGATGTGCTGCAAGAATTTTTAAAATACGCAACACCTGGCTATTTAAATTTTTCTTTCATTTATTCATTTGAGAGAGGAGAGAGAGAGAGAGAGAAAGGGGGGAGGAGGAGTAAGCATCAACTCCCATATGTGCCTTGACCAGACAAGTGCAGGGCTTTGAACCGGCAACCTCAGCATTCCAGGTCGACGCTTTATCCTCTGCGCCACCACAGGTCAGGCACACCTGGCTATTTAGACAGGGGCACTGACCTCTTTTCACTTAGATTGTCAAATTTAAAAATGACAACAGCCAACACAACAATAGCTGTCTGATGTTAATTCCTTGTCTTGAACCGTAAATATATACTACTAGGTCATATCACTGAGTTGCATGATATTGATCACATTGCTTAATAAAGTTGCATCTGGTTGATTAATTCTTGGTACCAGAAATTGTTCTATACAAGTATAGGCACCTTATTTTTTAAAAAGTCACATTGAAGTAAAAAGGGTAGGTAATTAATATTATTGTCGGTTTGGGGTTTTTTGGGGGGGGGATTTCTGTATATTAATCAAAATTACATCAATATTTTTGTCAGATTGGCAAAAAAGTGAAATTTTCTGTGTGCCGAATTTTAGTAGTTTATATGTGCCATAAGATGAAAAAGGTTGAAAATTTCTGCTTTAGGTTTTTAAAGGTGTTATTCCATTGTCTTCAGGCTCCCTGGGTTGCTGTTGAGAAGTCCAAAGCCATTCTGCATCTTAATCCTTTGCATATGGCCCTTTCTTCCCCTCACTGTCTGAAAGTTTAAAGATCTCTTTTTTTCTGATAAAGTATCATGCAATGGATAGTATTTTCACCCATTGTAAAGTATATACTAAGTGGGCCTTTTCAGCCTGCACACTCATATCCTTTAGACCCAGGGAATTTTTTTTTCTTTTTGTTTTTTATTTAGGTCTAAAATATTTTCTTGATGACTTCCTTGTCTCTCTTTTCTCTCCTCTCTCCTTCTGTAAACTGGAACTTTGCTAGACTGGTCTTCTAGATTTCTATTGCTCTTTATTGTCTCCCATTTCTTTGTCTCTTTGCTCTATTATTTGGTAAGATTCCCTTATATTTTCATAGAACCTTGTTATTGAGTCATTTCTACTATTTTTACTTGCCAAGACGTCTTTCATATTTTTGTAAGTAAGTACCGTGTTATTTTTGTTTCATACTTGCAGTGACTTACCTGAGGATATGACTGCCAGTTGGGCTATGGGGCTTTGGCATCCTCTTTCCCAGCCTAGCAGGTTTCCTTCCCATTAGCTTCTTATGCATTTCTGTCTCTGTCTTTTGCAGTAGTGACTTTTCCCAGGTTTCTGGTCATCTTCGGTTGCTCATCCTTAAGTGTGCCACTGCAAGTCTTTAGAGACAGAAAGTAGAGTAGGAGTTACCTAGTACTGGGGGAGTTGGGGAAATGGTTCGGGATTAATTTTATTTTTGGAGTGATAAAAATGTTCTAAAACTGGTTGTGGTGTTAGTTGTTAAACTCTAAATATACTAAAAACCATTACCTTGTACACCTTAAATAGATCCGTTGTGTGGTGTGTGTATAATATTTTAATACAACTATTGCAAACACAAAGTAGGACACTAACAAGAATATTAAAATGCCAAGTGTGTGGCCGGGCTTATTATCTGGGTTTCACTATAAGGTCATCTGGCTGAGTTGTTTAGTTGGGGAACCACTCATATGAGTATCTTTGTCTTTCTTCTTGGGTTGATTAGATTCCCCAGGAAGGACTATTCCAATCTTCATTGTCATCCACCAGAAGTATTTGGCTGCCAGGCTTTCGGGAGTTGAGTGAGGGAAGAAGGCTGTCTCTAAATCCATCAGCTTAACACCCACCTAATCTCATTTTAAGTATATTCCCTTAGCCCTCCACGGTGACTAAGCTTTTCCCAGTACAGAGACCTTCTGTTGTAGAGAATAAATCCCCCCCTTTTTTAATGTCAAGGTTGAGAAAAAATAGTTGACTCATGGTAGGGAGTGGGGGAGATGACCTGCTTGCTTCTTAATCAGACTTGCAACAGAGCATAATTATATTACCTGTCCACACACACATACACTCATAGGTGCGGTGCCATAGTTGTTCATTGATTGCTTTTCAATATATGCCTTGATGGGGCAGGGGTGGGGGTATGCCTCCAGTGGAATCAGTGACCTCTTGCTCAAGTCAGTGACCTTGGGCTCAAGCCAGCAACCATAGGGTCATGTCTAGGATCCCACACTCAAGCCAGTGACCTCGCACTCTAGCTGACAACCTTGGCGTTTTGATCCTGGGTCCTTAGCATCCCAGGCCAATACTCTATCACTGTGCCACTGCCTGGTCAGACCACACCATTTACCTGAACACAAATAAACATTTTGCCTTCTCCAATTATTCAGAATCATAACAATATATATTATTAAAATTATGTTTTCGTTTAAAATTCTGCTTTGGAAAAAAGACATAGAATAAACATTTGTTTTTGGATAAAATACTCCTATTTTATACAGGATCTAAAGATTTGAGAATATTTCTCTGCTATCAAAAAGGGAATGTTATTTTTCATATAAAAATAGAAAACTCACTTTGCTATGAATTCAAAAAACCAGTTAAGTGCTTTCAAAATCCTAAGGCTTAGGACCGTGATGGCAAACCTATGACACGGGTCAGCACTGACATGCATAGCCATTTTCTATGACACATGGAGCATACCAGAGAAGTATGGGCCGCATGCTGAGAAGGACATTTCATCCTCGGCTCCTGCATGGCCAGGTGCAGTAACCAAGGATAAAACGTTTGCTGTAGTGTAGACACTCTGTGCCTTAGGTCTGTAGGCCAAAACAACAGAACTCCGGCACAGAGCGTCTAGTTCTGGCACTTCCGGTTAGGCTGTTTTTCTCAAAGTGACACTACCCGAGTTATGCTTGGTTTTTTGGCAAATTTTGATACACAATGCTCAAAAGATTGCCCATCACTGCTCTAGGATGAACTAATTTAAGATAAATAAAGGATGTAAGCTTCTGTTTAAGTCATGAAGCATTTCTTTACTTTCGCAAGTGATCAGAGTTCTCAAATTTGGATTGCCTTATAAAGATATTTGTAAATTTTATTGTTAATTTTCCATAGATAAAATTAAATGCTACTTACCTTAACACACTTTTCATGTGGTTCCTTGATTTGAGGGGAGCCTATCTAGACTGAATCTGGAGCTCAGGGTATTAAAATGATGGACGGACAGGGACCACGCTTACCATCCTTTATGATACTTGACCTTGAGACTAGAGATTGACTTCATTCTTCTTTGCATTTATGTTGCCTAGAATCGCCCTGATATCCAGTTAACCTTTTCTTTTTCTTTCTTTCTTCTTTTTTTTTTTCTTTTCGTCTTTGGATATCATTAGCTTATTATAAAAGAAAAAGAGACATGGAAATTATTTACATGATGAACGATTTTAAAACTTGAGTGAAATGAGCAGCTTCACATGATGCCATTTCAATAGTGATTTATTTCAGTCTACATACTTTCCAAGAATGTAACCATCTCTAAATAAGAAATAACCCTGTCATCTAGAACTACTTTGGTGCCTCCATATTCTGGAAAAAGAACTTTATCTCCAGGTTTCACACTAATTGGTTGAATTTCTCCACCCTTTTTTTTTTTTGGAGCCTGATCCAACAGCTACAACTGTTGCTTACAGTACTTACTATGAGAGCAGTTGGGAACCATTTATTATTTAGTCATTGCCCTAAAACACTGCATGTCAGGTACTTCCTAGAGTTAAACCATAGAGCTATTACACTGCAGACAATAGTTCTTTAGACTGTGTGCTTCCCATTGTGGGCAGGCAGTCTTTGGTGATGGTGATTTTTATGTGCTTCCTTCCTGCTCTGACAGTAACTGTCACTGGGTCAAAGTCTTCAAGCCAAATTAAATTAAAACTTGAGATCTGATCCCCAACAAAAAAGAACTTGAATAAAAATATGTCTTCAGTTTCTCAGCTCCTGGCAGGTTGTAAAACTACTTATTTTCTACCAATCTCCTTTGTTTTTCAGCTCAGTGCATCTGAGCACCTGCTATTTCTATCAGAAGGAAATGAAATCAATAGCATTTTCATCCCAGTAGCAGACTTTAAACTTTCTTCTCTTTGGCCAGTAAGTTATCATTCTTCTTCAAGACTGCTTTATATTCAGGCATGTCCAAGATTTCCTTGATGGTTGGTTTTGTTTTGTTTTGTTTTTACAGAGACAGAGAGAGAGTCAGAGAGAGGGAGAGATTCAGAGAGAGGGACAGACAGGAAGGAAGGGAGAGAGATGAGAAGATTCAATTGTTTTGTTGTGGTTCCTTAGTTGTTCAGTGATTGCTTTGACCAGGGGGCTACAGCAAAGCAAGTGACCCCTTGCTCAAGCCAGCAACCTTGGACTTCAAGCCAGCAACCTTTGGGCTCAAGCTAGTGACTATGGGGTCATGTCTGTGATCCCACACTTAAGACAGTGACCCCTCACTCAAGCTGGTGAGCCTCTGCTCAAGCCAGTGACCTCAGGGTTTCAAACCTGGGTCTTACATATCCCAGTCCAATGCTCTATCCACTGTGCCACCACCTGGTCAGGCGATGGATTTTTTGTTTTGTTTTAAGAGGAAGGAAGAGAGGGGGAGAAAAATATCTATTTGTTTTTCCACTTATTTATGCATTCTTTGGCTGATTCTTGTATGTGCCTGACTAGGGATCAAACCCACAACCTTGGTATCTTAGGATAACATGCTAACCAACTGAGCTACCCGCCTAGGGCCAGATTACCTTGACTTGTCTGTTTTGTACTTGGAATCTAATAGACACTTAGAAATTTCTGTAGTCCCACCTTCACCCATAGAGGCTCTTTACATGAACACAGTGGACTGAAATGTCTCCTAAGAGTTCCAAAAGGATGAGTACAATGCCATTAGAAGTAAAGGACCTAAGGGAAGTAAAGAGCTAATATTTATTCATCATGAGTAAATATACAATCTTAGCTATCTAAGAACAAAGGCATATATTAATAAGTTGAATTTTGAATAAATTGGCAGCTCAGTTCTGTGGTTGCCCTGCTGTGAAGGGTACTCCCATGGGGCTTCCACGAAATACGCAGTAGCTGACCCAGGACTAACCTGACTCCCGCACAGTCCAGGAAGCTACTGGGGCTGGTATGTGGAAGCAGGCTGAGAGCTTTTTTCCCAAGGGGGAGAGTACAAACCCATGCATAGAAGTTACAAAGAGATCATTGTTCTACAGGAGGAAGAGTTTAATGGTGTGGTTATAGAAAAAAATAGGCTACCTCTGAAAATGCTAAGCCTCTCACTGGAACTGAATGACCATCTAGGAAGACTTCTGGAGAGAGAGAGAAACATTACATGGCAATTTTAACGAGAATGCCTTTAGGTTTCCTTCTAACTCTACAGTTCTTGAGTGCTTGATCACATCAAGTACAGAGCCTCATTGAAGGAGAAAGAAGTCTGTTACACCTGTATAACCCTTCTCTTTCCTTCTTATAAATAGAGTGAAACCCAACCAGCAAGTGTGTGGCCTTAAATAGACCTGAGGTAATATACTGCCCACACTTGGCACATTGTGCTTCCTTTGAGGAAACTGTAAGATTATATAACCCCGAGTTCCAGTTTATCCAGGTAATCTAATATGCAGGCTTTTGAATTGGAATGCCACGCTGCCATTCACCAGTTCCATAACTTAATCTCCCTGTAACAAGACAATAATGATATCTATTTCACAAGATTATTGTGAGGATGAGAAAATGTATATCACTATCTAGTACAATGCCTAGAATATAATATATACTGAAATACTCATTTTAAAAAATAAGATAGCCCTTTAAACATTTGTATAGGCATACTAACCTGCTTGGCACTACCCAACAGGCAGGATCAGAGGACACCTAGATCTCTCCCGGGTCCCCAAGGATGAATAATTCTGCACTTTTTCTACTTTAGCCCTGGATCTGCAACCTAGAAGTTGGTTCCAAACTGATTGTGTCGCTTCAATTTAATTTGAAAGTACAAGGTGAAGATGGGGAGCAGAGAGTATCCCTGGAAAGGCTAATGTTCTAGCAGAGCTTACTTCACCAGTGCCACCACTGATGGACAGCTTTATTCAGAAGACCTAGCCTTTCAGCCTGAATTAATACCAATCATGGAGTAGGAATGGCTTAAGAAAATGAACCCAGTTCTAAACCTCTAACACATAGAAGGCATGCAAAGTTTATCCAACAAATGAATGACGAAGTAAATGAGGTCAAACTGAATCTTTTGGATTAACTGTAAAATGAAACCAAAGCTCTGTTATTACTAAGGATTAGAAGATTCAACTAGTCCTTCAGTGTTTCCATACATAAGCCATCCAAAACTACAGATATCTGTCCTTCCCTATTAAAAATAAATTGGTCTTCAAAAAGAAATAAATAAAAAAGGAAGATGTCAGAAGGCACAGGAGCCAATCAAAAGCTCTCAATAACTAAAACTGAAACAATTTGAGCAATAAAATAGCATAGCATTGAATAATACCCCCAAGGAATAAATAAATATATGAGTCCACATTGATATTAATATATAATTGAATAAATAAAGGCAGGAGAAGAGACAAATTTCCCATATAAAAATTCCAAATAATTTATGTAGTGACTAGTGACTTGCCTCCAGAGAGGTAGAGCATAAGTCCTTTTAAGAATGGGCTGCACTCATTGTTCACAGTGGCCAAGGCATGGAAACAACCCAAAAGCCCTTCAATAGATGACTGGATAAGGAAGATGTGGTACATATATACTATGGAATACTACTCAGCCTTAAGAAATGATGACATCGGATCATTTACAACAACATGGATGGACCTTGATAACATTATACTGAGTGAAATAAGTAAATCAGAAAAAAATAAGAACTATATTATTCCATACATAGGTAGGACATAAAAATGAGACTCAGGGACATGGACAAGAGTGTGGTGGTTACTGGGGCGAGGGGAGGGGAGGGAAGAGAGCGAAGGGGTGGGGATAGAGGAGGGGCACAAAGAAAACCAGATAGAAGGTGACGGAAGACTATATGACTTTGGGTGATAGATATGCAACATAATTAAATGTCAAAATAACCTGGAGATGTTTTCTCTGAACCTATGTACCCTGATTGATTAATGTCACCTCATTGAAATTCATTTTAAATAAATAAATAAATAAGAATGGGCTGCACTTATTGGCTTCCTTCCAAAGATTCCAGCCTGGAAAAGAAGGTGGGATAACTTTACAGTGGAAAAGCCTGGTAAATACCACGCTGGCCAGGTAACCATTAACATCGTCAATGACAAGTGATGTTAATAGTATATATCTTTGATATGATGTGATAAGAATGGTTACTTCTGTGATCTTCCAGAAACCTATAAATACTGTCTAGCCAAGAGAAAAAGATTAGCCAAACCCAAATCGTGGAACAGTCTACAAAATTCCCAATAAGTACTCTTCAAAACTATTAAGGTCTTCAAAAATAAGGGAAGTCTTAGACACAGTCAGTCTATAGGAGTCCAAGGAGATATGATTGCTAAATGGAATGTGATATCCTGATGGGAATAGAACAAGAACGTTAGGGAAAACTTACAAAATCCAGATATGATACGGAGTTAAAAAAAAATTTTTAAAAAGTGACTCAGTGAATAAAGCATCATCCTAATGCACTGAGGCTTAATTCCCGGTCAGGGCACATACAAGAACTCAGTGAGTTCACAACTAAATGGAACAACAGATTGATGCTTGTCTCTCTCTCTCCCCCTCTCCCAAATCAATAGGAAAAGAAATTTTTAAGTACGTGGTGTTTCTTTTCTCAAAATGACATCATCAAAACCTACACCACAGTCATGAATTACAGTAATATTTTGTTGTAATGTGAATGTTGGGAATCGTGTTTTAAAACTACTTCTTAAGGCTTTACTTGAAATGAGGTATACTTGATATTACCAGTTGTACACATGAGGACAACTCAAACCTGTTGAATAGTATGGGTCTTTAGGGGGGCAGCCTCAGCTCTAATTAGTATGTTATGCAGATTTTATCTTAACCTGCCATGGAATCTCAATACATATAAGGCTGGGCATGAATAACTTTTACTCTAATAGCTTAAACTTCCCAGTTTCCAGAATTTGGGGTTGGATCAAAGTTTTTCATGCATATGTGTTAAGGGTAAGCAAAGTTTCTTGCTTTTATTGAGCTACCCATATTGGACACGCAGACAGCTGTTATTTCTCTATGTCTCAAGTACAGAAAACCAGGCTGTGAACTTCCGAGGGAAGTGTCATCAGATTGTGTCCCAGACACTGCAGACTTATGAAACCGTATTCACAGACTGTGGACTTGGCAACTTGTCACTGTCATTACTCTTTCTGCATCAACTCTAGTCCTTTCCCTCTGTAAGGAGATGAAAGTCAATGCAAGGAGGCATATGATTTCTCTGAAACTGGTTCTGGGCACACTGGTGATTGATTTTTGTATACTTAATATCTTTCTCAGAAACAATCAGCCCATCCCTTCCTGAGAAAATGTTAACATTTCCTGCAAAATCATATGCTGTTTGCATTGGTTTCATTTGCATGACTTCCTCTGGATAACCATGTGGAAATTGGTCTGCATTTGGGATGAATCAAATACAGTGTAGAAATAAACTACTTCCCCACCTGTTGTAGGTGCTCTTTTTCATGGGGACCTTATGCCACTTAATAGATAGAAGATTATATCGTTCCTTGATGTTCCAACTGAGAATTTTTCTATTAGCTTCCTTCTTTTGAGTGAGAATAATGAGTAGAGTGTATTGCTACAGAAAAAGGAATTTCATATGGATGTGTCCTCAAATATCATGCCACATGTAACAATTCTGTGGAAGTAATATGTATCAGATAGGGTTCGTTGCTTGCAAGCAAGGGAAATTGGCATTGCAAAGGAAAACACTGGGAAAGAAAAGGCTAAGCAATCAGGCCAGGGGAAGAACATGAAATGCAGCCCCTCAGTGGATTCATTCATTCGTCAATCAATATTTACTGAACCTCTACCATGTCCCAGGCACTGTGCTACAGGGTGAGGATATAGGAACGTGGGGAATCTACCATGCTATTGCTTTCATTGAGCTTGCTTCCAAAGGATCTCAGATTCAATCACAGCCTCACATTTTGCTGATGATGATCTTATTACTGAGTTTCTAAACTTCTCATCCATCATTCATCACACTACCCATGATTCAGATCCCTCATAGTCTGATGAGTGTAGATTGGGTCAAAGGCTTACCCTCTGGGGTGAGGTGCTATGATGTGTATCCCAACAAGACCACATGGAACAAGAATAGCCTCTTTCCCCAAAGGCTGAGTAAATGGCTCTTACCAACAGAGAAGAGGAGTACTGTGTGGGCAAAAAGAGAAGTCCAGTTACTCTGTGTGTGTGTGTGTGTGTGTGTGTGTGTGTGTGTGTGTGTGTGTGTGTGTGTGTGTGTGTGTGTGTATGTTATATAGTGTGAAGACAGCAATGAGAAAACTTGGACCTGGCTTAGAATTCTGACTAAAGCCATTTATATAAAAATAAGTAAACTTTGGATGTGTTTCTGTAACCTCTCTGAAGCACTTTCCTCATCTAATTAAAGTGGAATTCACAATTCTTATCTCATAGAATTACGGTGGTTCTCCTTCTCCTTCATCTCCTTCTCCTTCCTCCTCTTCCTCCTCCTCCTCTTTCTTCTTCTTCTTCTTCTTCTTCTTTCTTTCTTTCTTCTTTCATCTTCAGAACCTCTCAAGGCCCTTTGCAATGACTACTCCACCTCTTTCCCATATATTGCCACCTCCTGACTTCTAATACCGTATGTTAGTTTTGACTGGTTTTAAACATTATATAAACAGAATCATACAGTGTGAACTCTTTGTATCTAGCTTCTTTGCTCAGTATTATGTTTGTAGTTTCATGTATGTTGTTTACAGTGGCTATATTTTTATTGCTGAATAGTATCCACTATATGAAATACCAACATTTGTTTATATAGTCTGTTGATAACGGCCATTTGGGTCATTTCTTTAGGGCTACTATATGATGCACCTGTGGACACTGTCATACATGACTTTTGATATCATAGGAATTCATTTCCATAAGTTATATAGCTAGGATTTGAATTACTAGGTCAAAAGATATGCATGCGTTCGTCTAGTTGTCCATTTACACTGCCCCCCCCAGCAATGTATAACAATTCTAGTTGCATCATATCCCTGTCGATGCTTGACATTATCATAGAATTGCGTTAAAAAAAAAGACCACAGACTCAGAACTCTAAAACAAGACTTAGCCATTTATAAGACCTGCATTGCCAGAAGGTAAAGGACAAGCACTCACCAGCCCAGGACCTGGAACTACTATGCCCTGTTTTCCTAACACACCAGCATTAGAAGTTATCTTTTTTTGTACCTGAATACATCCTATGTCTCCCACCCCAGCACCTTCCGGGAATTGCTTTATGATCCACCGGAAAAGAGAACCTTGTTCTCAAAAGTAAACACACTTCAGAAGGGAAGACTTATAATACACATTTGAAAGAAAGTCAAATATACATTTGGGCTCTAAGGGAATCAAAGTGTTTGTTTAGAAAAACAAAGGGGAATATGAATGAAAATCTGTAAGAGCATCTTAATGGTTATTCAAGAAAGTAACACTGAAGACATATTTGTTAAGTCTTTAATTCATTATAGGACATGATATTCTTTTGATTATGAAGGTTGATTTTCTCATTTAAAAAAAATCTGTCCATTAGTTAGTCCAGCACCTTTACTTTAATAATTAGGAAACTATGGTACACAGAGTTGACATTATACACTCCAACATCACTCAGACAGGCAGTGACAGAATCAAGACCACAATCTAAGTTCTTCAACTCTGATACTGTTGACCTTTCCATTTATCTTTTCTTAAATATTATAAGGGATGATGCTGACTTTCTAAAATCAATGACTGATGAAATCTAAAATTGTTTAAAGGAGCATTTGTTTTCCCTTAAATTGTTTTCCACTGAAACTGGGCCTTCTAGAAAATGTAGCTAGGGTTAATTATATGTTTTCAAGACCAGGCACTGTGCCACCAGGTCTTTTAGATGCTTACTCATTATATACTTGTAACAGGACTGGCCTAAGCTTTGATTATTAGAGCAGGTGTTTTGTTATTCCTGGTAATTAGTAGGAAGTTGTCCTACACAAGTAATATTGCATAGAGTGGGTCATTTGAGATCATATTTCCCACAAAGCATGGGTAAGACAAAGTAGGTTATTAATACTAAAATAGGTTAACTGTTTGTTCATCCATATGTTGTGGATTTTATTCTCTTTCATACAAAAGGTATACACTCTGTTTTACTTTTCAGGTTTTAGAACTTAAAGAAGTGGGCTCTAATTCTGCAGGATCAAAATGTTCATGTAATTGTTGTTAGTGTCTGTTGATTAAGAAATTACATGTGGAGCCTGACCAGGCGGTGGCACAGTGGATAGAGCATCAGACTGGGATGCGGAGGACCCAGGTTCAAGACCCCGAGCTCTCCAACTTGATCATGGGCTCATATAGTTTGAGCAAAAGCTCACCAGCTTGGATCCAAGGTCTCTGGCTCCAGCAAGGGGTTGCTCAGTCTGCTGAAGGCCCGCAGTCAAGGCACATGTGAGAAAGCAATCAATGAACAACTAAGGTGTCGCAACAGCAGCAAAAAACTGATGATTGATGCTTCTCATCTCTTGCCATTCCTGTCTGTCTGTCCCTATCTATCCCTCTCTCTGACTCTCTGTCTCTGTATAAAAAAGAAAAAAGAAATTACATATGGAGATAAAGACTTGAGTGCCCTTCTGATTATCCTGGAATCCCACCAGGCTCTGTGGTTCACTGACTGGTCAGATTTTGCCAGCAGCCATAATGATTCTGATGGAAGTAACAACTTTAGTAGATTGTGCAAAAAATAACTCCTAAAGTTTTCTTTATGCCTTTGCCTTTGTGAAGTGGTGTGCTGGAGCCTGCTCTTTCTGGCTTTTGAGAGTTAACTGTCAATTTTGTGAACCACTTGTTAAGCACAGCCATTATTAGAAATTAAGTTATATAAACTTACAACTAAATTAGTTATATATTTTAAAAGGTAATATATGACACATACTTATTAATATTTGCCCTTGAGGTTACTTACCTATATTATGTGTGTGCAGTGGAAATACTATACAGTGGTGTGCTGCTGTGTATTGTTTCCCAACTTCTCATTCAGTGACATCACACTGGTAGATTGAAGTAGAAATACAGTGTGTCCGTAAAGTCATGGTGCACTTTTGTCCTGTGACCAGTCAAAAGTGCACCATGACTTTATGAACACACTGTATTTATTCCAAAGCAATTGTCAAACACTGTACATCAGGGCTAGATGTTTTGTCTATTTTTTTAAACAGTGTGTTGCATCTATAGAGGCTGCATTGTCAATTGCAGCACAAAACATTGAGGAAATATTCATCCAGTATTTGACAATTATTTTCCCATTCATCAGAGGACTAGCTCATGTTATTGACAAATGAGTGAAGTTCTGACAACGGTCTCCATTCCATTTCTGTCTTATTAATGTAATGGAAGGTATCAGCCAACATCATGTTACAACTACACATTGAATTACAAGTATAAATTGCCTATGGATGCAAAATTTCTACAAAAATCAGCAAGAGTATCCTTTGACAATTAGTTATATAGAAGTTACAGTAAAGACTATTACATATTTTATTATTTATAAATTGTGTACACATTCTTTGTCAGTAAAATTGATAATAAACATATATACTTTTCCCAAAAGTCTATTTTTAAACATTTACCAGTACATTTGTGCTTTGAAATCCATAAAGTATCTGTTTCTTTAGTATAATAAACTTCAGTGATAATACTAACAATAGCTAAAATGTATTGTACACAACTGATGGAGTTTATGGGAGTCACCTCACTGAATCCTCACGAATGCTCTTACATTGTTAGAGAAAAAGAGATGATAAGGGAGGGAAATTCAGGTACCTCTAGCTTAAATGGGAAAAGGACATTTATTAGATACCTTCCAAAACAAGGAGCATGGTAGACACCTGCATATGAATTATTCACATCAACCTTATGGTAAATAAGAAAAGTGATTTATATCACAATTATATAAATAAAGAATAAGCTCAGAGAGATAGAGCAAATGTCCAAATTCAACCTAAATAACACTGATTAGACAGGGAAACCATGAGAGAAGAACCAAAGCTTTGTTCAAGTGCCTCCTCCCAAGTCAACTCAAATGTGATATAACTACTTCATCTGAGGAAATGCTGAGGAGGACTCTAATGGTAAACACTTTGAGAGCATTTTTTTTTCATGTGTCATTTATTTTTTTTAATTTAAATAGAAAATTAACTTTAACAGGGTGACATTGACCAATAAGAGTACAGAGGTTTCAGGTAAACATTTCCCTCCATTCCCTTTCTTCCATTTCCTTTCTTCCATTCCCTTTCCTCTCTCCCTCTCCCATGTCTCCCCCCGCCCCGTAACCACTTCACTTATATCTATGTCCATGAGTCTCAGTTTTATATCCCACTTATCTGTGAAATCATACAGTTCTTAGCTTTTTCTGATTTACTTCTTTCACTCAGTATAATGTTCTCAAGGTCCATCCATGTTGTCATAAATGGCACTATGTCATCATTTCTTATGGCTGAGTAGTATTTCATTGTAAATATGTACCACATCTTTATCCAATGCTCTATCGTTTATAAAGGCCTGTCATTCAATCAATGGCGAACTCTGATGAAAGCATTTTTATTAGTAGGAATGAGAAATTTCATGTAAATAGGATTAAAACCCACATGTGAAAGACAGGTATTATCTAAAATAACTAGAGCTAAAAGTCAGACTCCAAAAATGGATAATTTAGACTTCCTAGGAGGTAGATAAAATAAATGAGAAAGGGTACATAATTTCGGTGCCAGCTTTTTAACTATAATCTTTGTATTTACAGTCTTCTAAGCACATTAACACATAAAGAGTTGTGTACATGAACAATGGAAAATAATGGATACCATGTTTTATGGTGTTTTACAAAGTGACTAATTATATACCAGTTTACTTCTGTGTGCTTTCTGGAAGGTCGGATTTATTGAGAGCAACTCACATCTGACCCCAGTATAGTCAGTGGTACTCACAGCTACTACACCCCAGCCAGGTCCTGTCTAGGGAGTGGACTGCCAATCCTTCCAGGAGCTCTACACACCCGCCTCAGAGCAGAGCCAGCCTCGAACCGAAGGCACGGGCAGGGCTTTCGGTGGTGTCCCACATCCTCCCATTTCTCTGCCAGACTCCCCAGAAGGGACCGTGCTGGTCTGTGGTCATTCACATAGGCATAGTTCACTCTTTCTATACCGCACACATCACTGCCCTATCGTTCTTCTAAGCCAGCATTTCTTTTCTTCTTTAAATTTTTCTTAGATTTTAGTGTTTATTTATGACAATCTAATACATAAATTTTGTATGTCTATAACAATTTCTCCAAAGTACAGTTTCAAAAATGTTACATAGGAAATATAGTATATTCAACTCATCCAAGTTTTATCATGCTAAATATATTTGAGACTTATTCTATTTTCTGTTCTTATTTTGCATGAATGATTTACAAACTGTTTTCCCCTAGAACTATTTTTATATTCTTAAATAAAATTGTATATACTTAAGGTAGACAGCATGATGATTTGCTATATATAGTAAATGATTAAAGTAGTCAAGCTAATTAACATACCCATCTTTTCACATAGCAGCTACAGTTTATGTTGTAGAGACCAAGAGTTTGATTTTATTTATTTAAAGTTATCCTGTTTCTTTCCTTCACTAGAGTCTTCAAGGTAGGGACTGTGTTTCTTTGTTTTTTCTTGGTTGGTTGGTTTAGTTTGGGTTATTTTGTTTTTATTTACAGTCTACTCTCTTTGCAGCTTTCTGATGTACAATACAGTATTGTTCACTGTAGTCACCACGCTGTACATGACATCTCCAGGACTTACTTATAACTGGGAGTTAGTACACCAGGTTATGTGTGTGGTCAGAGCACCTGAAATCTCCTCTCAGCAAATGTCCAGAACACACTATGGGCCAGTAGCATTGGCTCATGTGCTGGACATTAGCAGTCTAGACCACTCATCCACAGAACTGCTATTCTGTCCCGTCTGACCAGCACCTCCCATCTCCCTACCTCCTCGCCCCCAGTAACCTCTATTCCACTCTCTGCCTCTATGTGCTCAACTTTTTTAGATTCCACATACAAGTGAGACCATGTAGGATTTTTCTTTCAGTGTCTGTAAGCCAGGGTTTCTTGAAGTACAGGTTCTAGAACCAACTGCATCAGAAACAGCAAGTTGTCAAATGCCACTTCCTGGGTATATTGGCAACTCTAATATGCATTCAAGTTTGAGAACCATGATTTAAGCAATTGGGGTGTGTACTGAACATTGATTCTAAAGCGTCTAGTTTTGTTCCTTAGCTTAAAAGAAGGGTTTTGATGTATAAAAGGGCCACTGCCAGGAGGGCAAGGCCCTTGCGTTCAGCAGAGGGGAAAGCTGTCGGCCTTAACCTGCAGTACATGCCCAGTGAGAGCCTTCCACAACCCTGCAGTCAGTCTCGCTGCTCTTCTGGGCCCCAGTCCTCCCTGCGCCCAATGCAGTGAGCCAGTAGCCCAGCACCAACTCCTCTGGGGCTCTGAGCAGTGTCTCCCTGCACACCAGAAAGCTGGCTGCCACTATGGAGAAAAAGAACAAAGCAAAAAGAAAGTGGAGGAGGTACTAGAAGAGGAGGAAGAGTAATACATGGTGGGAAAATTCTCCACCAATGCGTGGTAAAGGTCAAAGTGGAGTAGCTCCTGAGGTGGACGGGGCTTTAGTCATAACAGTGGCACGTGAGACGGATAAATCAGAGGAAGGCCAGCACAGAGCTGACTCTGATTCTGAAGAGGAGAGCAAACGCGAGGAGAAGAAAATGAATCAGGAAGGCCACGAGGCTTTTGCCCACTTATAGAGCCAAAACGAATTATTGGAGCAATAGACTCCAATAGAGAACGCAGGCTCCTGGTGGAATGAAGAGACTCTGATGAAGCCGACCTGGTCCCTGCCAAGTAAGCCAATGTCAGGTGCCTTCATGTTGTCATATCATTTTATAAGGAAAGGCTGTCATGGCATTCCTATGCCTGGGAGGATGATGACAGGAAAGCTGACAAGAATGAACTCCCCTGAGTACCAGCCCCTGTCACATCTGTAGATTTCAAATGGGGAGAAGAAGGAGTTCTAGTTGTCTGGACACCATTGAGGTGGCTTGAGAAGATGTCCTTTGAAAAGCCAGTATGGTTTCTGTGCCCTACAGCAGCCCAAGTGCTCTGAAGCCATTCCATGCTGTGCAGTTTGCACACCCATCCAGTGGAGGAGAAGGAGGTTAACTGTCTCAGTGCAACCCATTCTGTACTTTGCTGAGAAAAGCAAAGGGCCTTCTATGAAGGACCGAACTTGGAGAATGGGTGTGTGGGAGAACAAAAAGATACTGTAGATCAGGGGTGCTCAATACGTCGATTGCGATCTACTGGTCGATCACGAAGGAAGTGTGGGTAGATCGCATGACATTAAAAAGACATTCGTCTTTTGATTGGCATACAGGGTAGCCAATCTGACGTCTGAACTTTTGACACCTTACATATGCACGTTAAACCGCACTAACTTGTTCAGTTACATTGCTGCGTAGTTAGCCTTCAATTTATTTAAACTAAATACAACAAAGGGTATAAAAATGAGTGCCGTAGCTGGTCCCAGTAAGAAGCCTAAAACCTACCTCTTTCATACAGAATGGGAGGGGATTTTTTTCACTATGTCATATTCTAAGTGCATTTGCCTCATCTGTCTGTGTGCCATTGCTATTCCAAAGAAGGGAAATGTGGAGCGGCTTTTTCAGACTGTTCATAAAAACTATGACATTGGCTTTCCTCCGAAAAGAGAGCTGAGAAGGAGAAAGGTGAAAGAAGAATACACAATATTAAATAGTAATAATAGTAACTTAAATAATGATAATATAGAAGAAATAAATTTCTGTTTTGCATTTTTATTGTAGGTAGATCATTTTGACTTGGTCATCTTATAAGTAACTCACAAGCTGAAAAAGTGTGGGCACCCCTGCTGTAGATCTTCACAGAACATCTGCACAACCCACAGTCTTCTTCCTGATAGTGTTACCTCTGCATTTTTACAGACTAGCATGTGTATGGTTTTGGGCTATTACTGGTATATTATTTGGGAATGGAAAGGAAGGGAAATGGATAGGATCACTTTTTTTGTTTTGGGGGGGGTTGTTTGTTTTTTAAGAGATATGAGGAAAGATAGAAAGACAGACTCCCTCATGCACCCTGGCTGGGATCTACCTGGCAAGCCTGTCTGGGGATAATGCCCGAATAAAACAAGCTATCCTCAGCGCCCAGGACTGACACTTGAACCACTTGAGCCAGTAGCTGCGAGGGGGTTGGGAGAGAAATAGAAGGAAGAGGGGAAGAGAAGCAGATGGTCACTTCTTATGTGTACCCTGGCCAGGGGACGAATCCAAACGCCAAGCCAATGTTCTGTCCACTGAGCCAACCAGTCAGGGCCAAATAGGATCATTTTTGTTAAAATTTGGGCCTGATTGGGAAAATGATAAAACAATGAATCGAACTAGCAACTAATGATGATTTGGTTCTGTGTCCAGAATATTTTGTCTTTTCAAAAAATGTCCTTGGCAATATAAAGGAGGACTGTGAGAGACTTTTTAAAAGCTATAAATGCCTGAAACTTATGAGCCACGGTGCCTCCTGTCTAAGTTTAATGCTGTTGCCAACAAAAAAGCAAGCCAGTTGATAAGTTACCAAAGCTGCCGTTTGGGGGGTGGAAACTCCCCCAAATGAGGAGGGGAAGTCTTTTATTGCAGTTTATAAGTAGGCAGATCATTCTGTCTTAGAGGTGCTAATTCTTGAAACTGACAAGAAGACCCTTTCTTTTTCAGTTATGAAAATATAAATACTCCCTTGTCCCTCCTAGCCACTGGCTGAGGCATTTGGAAAGGGGAGGAGGGTGGCATAGGAGGTGGGAGAGTAAAGAGAAGGGCTCGTGCTCTTAGGGTGGGAAGCTCTTGGAGCCTCTCTGTTTTCTGAACTTTGAACTCTCAAACCACTGCCAGTAGGTACAGTCAACTCTCAGTGCAGGTTCATTGAATCTCTTCATGAGTTGAATTATTCCGAAAGCTCTGGTTTCAGGAGAAAATTAAACTCCAACACCAGAACACCAGAGCAATGGTTTACTTTAAAACAACAACAAATAATAAAACTTATTTTAATCCTAAGAATTAACTAACACCCATAATTCTGTCCTGAATCATGAGGTCCATCAGTTCTTCACATGACTGAGACCTGCATCTAGCACTCCAGTGTAATCTTTTCAGGCATGTGTTAGCTGTCTGTGAAGACTTCGTCTCATTTCATGCCAACGTAAACTTTATTGTCTCACAGTTCTGGGGGCAACAAGTCCCAGATGGTGATGGTGTTGCTTCCTTCTCAGACCTTTGAGGGAGAACCTGCTTCATGCATGTGGCCTCATTTCTAGTGGTTTGCTATCAGTCTTCGGCATTCTCTGACTTAGAGAAGCATTATATCAATTTCCACCTTATCTTCACATAGTGCCCTCCCTGTGCACCTGTCTGTGTTTAAATTTCCCTTTTTTGTGAGGACATCAGTCAGATTAGAGCCCATCCTACCTTGGTATGACCCTCATATTAACTAATTACATCTGCCACGACCCTATTCCCAAATGAATTGATACAGGGGGACCAAGGACTTCAACATAGGAATTTTAGGGGAGGATGAAATTCAGCCTATAACACCATCTGTCTGAATAAATTTTTGTCGTTCTGAATTTTTAAATTCCGATAGCGAGTGTAGGGAGACTGCAGAATACCTGACTACAAAGCACCGTCCAGGCACTTATGTCACGGCAGTGGGGGTGGGGGGGATAGCGGTGCTGTGGTTGGGAATTCTTTGTTCATTTTCCCTTAAACCCTTATCGGTTCCATCTGCTTACACTACAAATGGCTTTTCATTTCAGCATTCTGTATTTCTGACATGCTACTCTGATCTCAAACTTCGATTTTCTGGGAAAGTTGAAAGAGAGCCAGCGAGGCTAAGAATTAAAGCTTTTGGAAGCTGGAAACACCTCATCCAATTTAAAGTCCTGATTTTTACGGGGAGGGACATAAGCTAAGGGAGATTAATCACTTGCCCAGTTACAGCACATGCAGCTAAGGAGTGCCTGGCTAGTACCAGAATATGCTACCTGGCCCCTTGTTCCAGCTCATTCTTCTCTATACCATGCTGTTCCTCCCATTCAGTATTGTAAAGTTCAATAGGAATAATTTTGATTGTCAAGGTTTTTAATTTTTTTGTTGTAGGTGGATTTTTCTTGCATTTTTATATTTTATAATAATGATATATGTAGTTAATTGCTTCTTTTTACCATTCATTATCTATCTCCCTAACATTTTTGAAAGCTCCTCAAGTCAGTGACACAGCCATGTCTGAACTGTTTGCTGACAGTTCATTATTAAAATATTTATATAGTAAAATACAGAAATCTTAAATGTATCATTCCATGAATTTTGACAAATGAGTACACTCCAGTAACCATCACCCAAGCCAAAATAAAGAACATTCACATCACACCAGAAAATTCCCTTCTGCCCCTTCCTAGTCAGTACCCCAAGGTCATGGACACATTCTCCTCTGTTTTTCCTAGAAGCATAATATTAACAGCTTTCATATTTTGTCTAGGGTCCATCTCAAATATTTTTGCATATGGGATATCAAAGTTTCTCTTACTATACTTTAATATTTATTCCTGCTCCTCTTTTTTTTTTTTTTTTTTTTTTTTTTACAGAGACAGAGCAAGAGTCAGAGAGAGGGATAGATAGGAACAGACAGACAGGAATGCAGAGAGATGATAAGCATCAATCTTTAGTTTTTTGTTGCAACACCTTAGTTGTTCATTGATTGCTTTCTCACATGTGCCTTGACTGTGGGGCTACAGCAGACTGAGAAACCCCTTGCTTGAGCCAGCGACCTTGGGTCCAAGCTGGTGAGCTTTTGCTCAAACCAGATGAGCCTGCGCTCAAGCTGGCAACCTCGGGGTCTCGAACCTGGGTCCTCCGCATCCCAGTCCGATGCTCTACCCACTGCGCCACCACCTGGTCAGGCCCTGCTCCTCTTGACTAATACATATACATCTACATTTTTCTATTTACTAAAAATTTTAGTTTTTAAATGTACTTGATATAAAACATTATATTGGTTTCAGATATATGTTATATTAGATAAAGTGCTCACGCCAATAAGTCTAGAACTCATCTGACATCAAACATAATTATTACAATATTATTGACTATATTTCTTATACTGTACTTTATATCTCTATGACTATTTTTATAACTGGCAATTTATACTTCTGAATTACTTCACCATTTTTATCCATCTCTCCAACTCCCTCCCATCAGGCAATCATCAGTTTGCTCTGTATCTACAAGTTTGTTTCTGTTTGTTCATTTATTTTGTTTTTCAGATTCCACATGTAAGTGAAATCATATGGTATTTGTTTTTCTCTGCCTGATGTATTTCACTTGGCATAATACCCTCTAGGTACACCACATTGTTGCAAATGGCAAGATTCTATTCTTCTTTTGGCCAGTAATATTCCACTGTATATATGAACCAGCTCTTCTTTAGTCATTCATCTATTGATGGACACTTAGTTTGCTTCTGTGTCTTAGCTATTGTAAATAATGTTGCAGTGAACACAGGGATGAATATATCTTTTTGAATTAGCGTTTTGGATTTCTTCGAATACATACCAGAAGAAGAATTGCTGGATCAAATGGTAGTTCTATTTTTAATTTTTTGAGGGACCTCCATACAGTCTTTCATAGTGGCTATACCAATTTCCAGTCCCACCAACAGTACACAAGGGTTTCCTTTTCTTCACATCCTCAATGCTTGTTATTTGTTTATTTATTGGTAGCCATTCTTACAGATGTGAGATGGTATCTCATTGTGGTTTTAATTTGCATTTCCCTGATGATTAGTTATATTGTGCATCTTTTCATATGCCTATTGGTCACCTTGAGAGAAATGTCTATTCAGGTCCTCTGCACATTTTTTTATTTGATTTCTTTTTCTTTTGGAGTTAAGTTATATGAATTCCTTATATATTTTGGATGGTGACCCCTTATCAGATGTATCATTGGAAAATATCTTTTTCAAGTCAGTATGTTGTCTTTTCATTCTTTTGATAGTTTTCTTAGCTGTACAAAAACTTTTTAGCTTCATGTGATCTCATTATTAATATTTTCTTTTGTTTCCCTTGCCCAAGGAGACATATCCAAAAAATTTCCAACGGTATTGTCAAAGATTACACTGTCTATGTATTCTTCTAGGAGTTTTATGGTTTCAAGTCTTATACCATATTTAAGTCTAATTCATTTGGAGTTCATTCTTGCATATGGTTTAAGAAAGTGATCCAGTTTCATTCTTCTGCACATATATGTCCCGTTTCCCCAACACCATTTTTTTAAAGTGACTGTCTTTAGCCCATTGTATATTCTTGCCTCCCTTGTCATAGATTAATTGATCATATAGGCATGGTTCTATTTTGGGATTCTTTATTCTGTTCCATAGATCTGTGTCAGTTTTTATGTGAGTACCATGCTGTTTTTTATCACTATAGCCTTGTAGTATAGTTTGATATCAGGTAGCGTGATACTTCTAATTTGATCTTTCTCAAATTGTTTTTGCTATTTGGGGTCTTTTGTGGTCCATATAAATTTTAGGATTCTTTGTCCAGTTCTGTGAAAAATCTCATTTATATTTTGATAGGGATTGTATTGAATCTGTAAATTGCTTTGGATAATATGGACATTTTAACAATATTAGTTCTTTCTTTCCATGAATACAGTATAGTTTTCTGTTTCTTTGCATCTTCTTCAATTTTTTCTTCAATGTCTTATAGTTTTCTGAGTACGGGTCTTTTATCTATTTCATTAAACTTATTCCTAGGTGTTTTTGTTTTTGATGCAATTGTAAATTGGTTATTTCTTAATTTATCTTTATAGTAGTAGTTAATTGGTCTATATAAATGAATGCAACCTATTTTTGAATATTAATTTTCTATCCTCCTACTCTACTTTATTTATTAGTTTTAATACTTTTTGGTAGAATCTTTAGGACTCTCTAAATATAGTATCATGTCATCTGCAAATAATGCCAGTTTTACTTCTTCCTTTTCATTTTTTTATTTTTTTATTTTTTGTCTGACTGCTGTGGCTAGGACTTCCAATGCTATGTTGAATAAAAGTAGTGAAAGTGAGCATTCTTGTCTCGTTATTTAAAAGTTTCTGTTTTTTCCCATTGAGTATCATGTTGGCTGTGGGTTTGTCATAGATGGCCTTTGTTATGTTGAGGTTATTTCCCTCTATCCAGACTTTGCTGAGAATTATCATAAATGGATGCTGGATTTTTTCAAATGATTTCTCTGCATCTATTGATATGATCATATGCTTTTTAACGCTTTGTTCTGTTTATGTAGTGTATCGTATTAATAAATTTGGGGATATTGAATCAGCCTTGCAACCTGGGAATAAATCCCACCTCTAGCAGTCTATTTTAGTTGATGGTCACTTAAGTTTAAACACATTCTGAAATCACTACAACATTTTATTCACCCCCTCCAATTTGGGTTTTTGTCATCATTTTTTACTTTTTCTGTGGTTGTGTGTATCCCTTGCTTTATTTTTGTGATAACACTTGATCTTCCTACTTTTGCCTTTTAACATTTATACTAGCTTTATAGTTGATTGGTCTACTCTACTCTTGCTGTTTGCCTTTGTCAGTGGCAAGTTTTGTTTTTCTATATCTTCTTATACATATTTTTTATCTTTTCTACTTAAGGAAGTCCCTTTCATATTTATTGTACTACTGGTTTAGTGATGATGAACTCCTTTACTTTTTCTTGTCTGGTAAACTTTATCTCTCATTCAATTTTAAATGATAGCCTTGCTGGTGAAGTAATCTTGGTTATGGGTCTTTGTTTTCCATCACTTTGCATATATTGTACCAACGTCTTCTGGTCTACAAAGTTTCTGTTGATAAGTCACCTGAAAGTCTTATGGGGGCTCTCTTGTACATAACTAACTGTTTTTCTCTTGCTAATTTTAAGATTCTATCCTTTTCTTTAACCTTTTGCATTTTAATTATGGTATGTATTAATGTGGGTCTCTTGGGTTCATCTTGTTTGGGCCTGTCGGCACTTCCTGGGCTTGTACTTCTGTTTCCTTTGCCAGGTTAGGAAAGTTTTTAGTCATTATTTATTCGAATAGGTTTCAATCCCTTACCCTCTTTTTCTTCTCACATCTCTATGATGTAAATGTTGGTACACTTGGTGTTGTCTCAGAGGTCCATTAAACTACTTTTTTTTCCCCCCTTTTCTTTTCTGATTAGGTGGTTTTCTCTACCTTGTCTTCCAGATCACTAATTCAATCCTATGCTCCATCTATTCTACTGCTGATTCACTCTAATGTATTTTTCTAGTTATTGTATTTTTAATTTCTAGTGGTTCTTTATGATTTATATATTTCTGTTGAAGTTCACACTGAGATCACCTGCTCTTCCCTTAAGTTCACTGAGCATCTTTATAACCAGTTTTTTGAACTCTGCATCTGCTAGATTGCTTATCTCCATTTTATTTATTTTCCTGTAGTTTTGTCCTTTTCTTTCATTTGGGACACATTTCTTTGTCTCCTCATTTTGGCAGCCTCCCTGTGTTTGTTTCTATGTATCAGGTAGAGCTGCTGTGTCTCCCAGTGTTGGCAGAGTGGTCTTATGTTGTAGATGTCCTGTGAGACTCAGTAGCACAATCTGTTCACTTGATCTATGTATTCCAGGGATGTGCCTTGTGCAAGCTATGTGTACCCTCCTGTTGTAGTTGAGCCTTGATGGCTGTTAGCACAACAGTGGGTAAGGCTGACCCTCAGGCTGAGTGGCTGTGAGGGCTGACTGTGACTACAGTGGACAAGACATTGTACAGAGATGACTCCACAGAACAGGGGTCTCCTTAGTAGGGCTCTGGTACCAACCAGGTCTGCCCTTTAGATGTGCCATTTGTGGAGTCTGAATCCAGGCACTGGGTGTGCTGGTTCTGTACCCTTTTAGGAGCAGCTCCAGTGCAGGCAGGTTCAGCCACCATGTGTGCTATCTGGTGGGCATTACAAAGATATCTGCAGTTGGTTGCCACTTGTGCTGGTTTAGAGCTGCTTGGGAGAGGCTATGTTGTGAACCAAAGCTGGTTGCCACTAATGCCAGGTTTGGGAACCTTTGGTGGGCACCACAGAGTAAGCCAAGGCCATCCACCACTGTGCTGGGCTTATGACCGCTTAAAGCTATTTTCCAAAACAGTGCTGTCTGCAGCTTATGCCATGTTTGGGGCCACATGCTGGGAGTTACAATGCAAGTTGAGACCAGTTGCCACTTGAGGCAGGCTTGGGGCCACTTAGCAAGAGGTACAGGACATGTTGAGACCAGCTACTACTTGTTTGGTGTTTGTGAACCTCTGAGATTTTAGGAAATTCCACAGCATGAGCTGAATGAAGCAGGTCACCTATGTGGAAAATCTGCTGAAAGTGGCTTGGGCCTCATGCGAGAGTTGGATGGGACAGGGACTCAGGGAAACACCAGGACTGGGTGAACAGTATTAGCCAGGTTAATGAAGAACTACCTGCACCTGACAGCTCGGGGGGGTGGGGGCAGGGACTCAATAAAGGAGCAATGGTGACTGCCAGCACTTAAGTCCCCAGAGAGAACCCTCTTGACCCCTTCCTTTCCAGCCCTCATCCTAAATCCAATTCCTCCCCATATGTCCCTGGTGCTTTTTGAGCTTTTATATAAAGCTCAGAGTGAACAAGTCTGTGTGTGGGCCCCGCAGGGAGAATGTTCGGAACACCAGCAGCCCTCCATCTCACTAGGATACAATCTTCACTGGTTTTCACAGCCAAAAGTTGTGGGGACTCCTCTTCTTAACATGGTGCCTCAGGTTAGCGAGCTGGGGGTGATGCTGGAACCCCTTGCTCCTTGTGGGGCCTCTGCAGCTGAGATATCCCTCCTGATTTTTAATTGCCACACTGTAGGATCCGCCCTTTCCACTTCTCCACCTTTCCCACCAGTCTCATTGTGGTCTTCTCTTTATATCCTTAGTTACAAGAGTTCCATTTAGTTAGTCTTCAAAATGTTCTCAGTGAAGGTTGTTGTATAATTTAGTTGTAATTTTGATGTGGTCATGGGAAGAGCCAAGCACAGAAGTTTTCTAGTTCAGCATCTTGACTGGGAGGCTACATTTTTCTTTTATAATTGAGCCATTGTTGCTGGAGATATCTTAGAAATACAGCAAAGGGCTATATCTTTGCAGTGATCAGATAGCTTGAGGCAATTTATGTCTTACATAACTCCAGCATCAGATATGGGTTCAAATCCAGGTGCCATCATTTATTAACTGTGGTTAGACACGTTAGCTTTAATACTCAGATGACAAAATAAATAGGAAGAGACCCAGGGTTATCTTTAGTGATTAAATGAAATAATATCTATAATACAGTCATCACAGTATAAGCATCACACTCAATGATGACTGTTGCCTTTAAATGTTTGGATGGGTGCTGGGGAAAAAAAATTAATCTGAAACACATAGGTGAAAAGGTCCCCTTTGAAGAGGTTTCTCCTTCCAGCCATCACCACATTTCTCCGCTTAGTTCTGAGCCTGCTGGTGGTGGGAGCTCAGTTGCTTCCTTCTCTGAGCAACCATAGCTTCCTGTTCCCAGAAATAAACAGAACAAAGGCAGTAAGTTCAATGCCAACCACTTACAAAGAAGCCAAAAGCCAGAGGCAGCAAGTTTCACACAGACGTTTATTTCTCAGGCCACGCAAATGAAGAGACCAAAGACAAGGCTCAAAGTAGTCTCTCGAAAAAAGGCTTAGGATCCGTTTTAAGAGGTGAGGGTAAGGAGAGGTTGTACACATTTATTAATTCTAATTCAGAGGTCTGATCAGGTAGTCTTAGAACTAAGCCATCTATGGTTAGGGGTGTGGAAGGGGCAAGAGGGAACAAAGAAATTCCAGTCTGGCAGAGTTTTTCAGTCCTATGTGTGTCCATGTTTGGTCCCTGCACTGGGATGTTTTTATTGACAGACCCCTTGCGTCTTATTGGGCTTCAGGTGGTAAAAGCAGCATCTCTGCTACCCAAGTTCCATGAATTTTGGTTCCACTGTGCTCCTGAAATCAGATTAGGGTTACTTAGCTGCTGACTGCACCTGTTAAGGCCTTTGGAACCAGCCTGATCCGCTGGGTCTGGTGGTCTCTGGAGCACTTGGGGAGCCTGTTGCTACCTCCAGGAAAACATTTAGGGCCTGGTTTCAAGTTAGGGCCTGGTTTCACTGATAAACCTGGCAGCACACTGTTAAATCCAAGACTGGACCCATGTGGCAGCCATCAGTCGATACCAGAGAGAGCGTCAGTGCTTTGCTTGCCTTTGTTTGAAACAGAAGGCCTCTTAGTCTAAAATTAGCAAAAGTGGGAGAATGTGGAAGACCAGCAGCCATGCTCTTGGCCGAAAAGACAAAGGAACATCCCTCTGCCAGCCTCCTGTGTGGCAGGGCAGGTAGGAAGGTGGCTGGCAAAGCAGTGTGGACACAGTAACCATGGCCAGGAGCTCCCACATCTCTGGGTCTGCACCGGGGAGTCTTGCAGACTTGCATGTACACTCAGCAAGGAGCTCAGCATGAAGATGCTCCATGCTAGTGGGACATGAGATTTACTGCACCCTAACATTATCCAGGCCGCACATAGGAACCCCAGTGCCAGTGCTTCAGACTTCCACAACCTAGAGCAGCCTCCACAGCCACCACGAGAAGAAGTCTTTTCCTTGAGAGGCACATGATATTGTCTTGAACATTATATCCGAAATGCCTGAGTCATGTTGGACTATGACCTTGCTTAAGCAGAAGGTGGCTCTAGGACTGAATGAGTGTTTACAGTCTTTATTGAAACCAGGTTGTATTTGTGAGTTTCACACTTGTTATCAGTTAATGTTCTGGGAGCTAAACTTAAAAGAGCAGAAGTGGAATAATTTCCACAGTCTTATGATAAATCTCTATGCAAGCAGACCTCCTCAAACTCCCTCTCCTGCACTCAGAAAAGAAGTCACGTTCCAGAGGTAAAGTCATAGTGATACTCCCATTGTTTATACAGAAGAGCACTACCCTCTGTTGGCCTTCCTTTCATTTGCAGGCTCTGACTTAGTTCTCTTAATGGCCCTGTGAGATGGGCTGGGCAGGGACTTTTATTCTTATTTAGAGGAGCTCAGTTTCATGACTTGTCCAGTGTTACAACTAATAACCAGAGAAGCAGGGCTTGTCTCTAGGCCTCTGCTCTTAGTCTAAATACTCTCTGGATTCTGAATTTAAGCTAAAGGAAAGAGAGAGAGAGATTCCATTTAACCTTGATGTCGGGAACATTTTACTTTGTACCCAGAGAAGGATATAACCCTGACTCACTGGTGGTCAGGCATTAACAGTATTTTACATAGTCATAACGGTATATATCAATTTTCTAATTTTGGAGTCAACTAATAGACAAAGCAGGAAAAAATTGGTTATAACTTCAAAATTGAATATAAATAGTAACAGGCAGGACAAAATAGACATAAAAATATTTTTAAGTGTATCTAATATGAAATAAGTGGGGAAAACAAAGACAAAGATGTAATAATGTGGGAAATGAAAGGCTATATGGTGTGTGGTTAATGGAATTAGAAAGGTTATTTAGTGGATTGCTCACAGTAAAAAAAAAAATACAATATAAATAGCAAATGTCAGGAGGAAGTTCCGAATAGGAGAAGGTCATTGTCCTTCATACAGAATCAATAGATGCTGCTTTAGGTTGAGAATAGCTCTTATTCCCTGATTTATCAGAAGATGTAAAGGGAGAATACAAAGAAGATGGATGGCATAGTAGGTAGATGTTACAATCACCTCCTCCAGGACCAAACTGGAATTACAACTAAAATATAGAGCAAATAGCCTGAATAACCAACTGAAGACTAGCTGAAGAGAAGTCTTATAATCAACAATATGGAGAGGAAGCCACATCAAAGCTGGTAGGAAGGGCAGAAATGGGAAAAGGGCTGCGCCCATTCCTACGGGTAGTAGCTGAGATTCTGGAAGGATATCTCAGCTGCAAAAGGTTCCTCCTAACCAACATGGAGTTTCAACCCTATACCAGGCTTCCCAGCCCAGAGTACCACAGCCAGGAAGAGGCGCACACATAACATCTGGCTGTGCACATCAGGGAGAGACAGAAGTCTGCTAGAGACACAGGTACCTTCTTAAAGGGCCAATGCACAAAAATCTCTCATAGCCACTAACCCTGGGATCTGGTGGAGGTAGGGTGAAGCAGACTAGAGTCATGCAAGGGTTTATAGCTCTGGGAAGAGAGCTAAGGAGACAGACACTGGAAACCATATGCTGAGTCATTCTCCTGCAGACTCCATTTTTCTTGGGGTGGAGCACACCCTTCTATATGGCATCAGGAACAAGACAAGGATGTCTGCTTTCACCACTCATATTCAACATAGAACCAGAAGTCCTAGCCACATCTGTCAGACAAAAAGAAGAAACAAAAGGCATCCAAATTGGAAAGAAAAAGGTAAAACTGTCCTTTGCAGATGACATGATACTATAGAGAGAGAACCTTAAGGATTTCACAAAAAAACTGCTAGAACTGATCAATGAATTTAGTAAAGTAAGAGGATACAAAATAAATATCCAGAAATGAGTTGCATTTTTATACACCAGTAATGAACTATCAGAAAGGGAAACTAAGAAAACAACCCTGCCTGGCCGGTTGGAAGTCCCGGGTTTGATTCCCGGTGAGGGCACACAGGAGAAGCACCCATCTGTTTCTCTACCCTTTCATCTGTTTCTCTACCCTTTCCCCTCTCCTTTCTCTCTGTCTTTCTCTTCCCCTCCCATAGCCAAAGCTCCACTGGAGCAAAGTTGGCCCGGACACTGAGGATGGTTACATGGCCTCCACCTCAGGTGCTAGAAAATGGCAACAGAGCAACCCCCCTGATGGAAAGAGAATCGACCCCTAGTGGACATGCTGGGTGGATCCCGGTCGGGCACATGTGGGAATCTGTCTCTCTGCCTCCCTGCTTTTCACTTCGAAAACTACAAAAAAAAATAAAAGGAAGAAAACAACCCCATTCACAATTACTTCCAAAAGAATAAAATATCTAAGAATAAATATAACCAAAGACGTAGAACTGTACTTGAAAATTATAAGACACTGAAGAAAGAAATTGAAAAAGATACAAATAAGGGAAAGTATACACAATGTTTATGGATAGGAATAATTAACATCATTAAAATGTCCATATTGCCTGACCAGGCAGTGGCGCAGTGGATAGAGCATCAAACTGGGATGCAGAAGACCCAGGTTCGAGACCCCGAGGTTGCCAGCTTGAGCGCGGGCCCATCTGGCTTGAGCAAAAAGCTCACTGGCTTGGACCCAAGGTCGCTGGCTCCAGCAAGGGGTTACTCAATCTGCTGAAGGCCCACGGTCAAGGCACAAGAGAGAAAGCAATCAATGAACAACTATGGTGTCTCAATGGCAACGAAAAACTAATGATTGATGCTTCTTATCTCTGTCCATTTCTGTCAGTCCCTATCTCTCCCTCTCTCTGACTCTCTCTCTGTCTCTGTAAAAAAAAAAAAAGAATTAAAATGTCCATACTACACAAAACAATTTATAGGTTCAACAAAATTCCTATTAAGATACCAATGATGTATTTCACAGAACTAGAAAAATTATTCCAAAAATTTATATTTAACCACAAAAGGCCTCAAAATAATCATGCCACCTAATATCAAACTATAGTACAAAGGCATAGTAATCAAAGCAGCACAGTACTGGCATAAAAGCAGACATATAGATCAATGGAATGGAATAGAGAGCTCAGAAATAAACACATCTTTATAGTCAATTAATAAATATTAATTGACCATAGGAGGCAAGAACATACAGTGAGGTAAAGGTAGTAGTCTATTCAAGAAATTGTTGGGAAAATTGGACATATACCTGAAAAAAAAATGAAACTAGACCACTTTCTTATACCATAGACAAGAATAAAATCAAAATGCATTAAAGACTTAGTGTTAGACTTAAAACTATAAAAATCTTAGAAGAAAACTAAGTTAAATCTTGGACATTTCTGGGAGCAATATTTTTTTCTGCTGTATCCCCTCTGGCAAGGGAAACAAAAGAAAAATAAAGAAATGGGACTACATCAAACCTAAATTCTTTTGCACAGCAAAGGAAACCATCAACAAAATGCAATGACAACCCATTGAATGGGAAAATATATTCACCAGTGACATATCTAATAGGAGGATAATATCCAAAATTTACAAAGATTGCCTGACCTGTGGTGGTGCAATGGATAAAGTGTCAACCTGGATTCCTGAGGTTGCCGGTTCAAAACCCTGGGCTTGCCTGGTCAAGGCACATATGGGAGTTGATGCTTCCTGCTCCTTCCTCCCTTCTCTCTCTCTGTCTCTCTCCACACTAAAATAAATAAATAAATAAAAATTTACAAAAAACTTATAAAACTCAACACCAAAAAAAAAAAATCCAATTAAAAAATAGGCAAAGACCCTGAATAGACACTTCTCCAAAGAGGACATACAGATGGCCAATATACATAGGAAAGGATGCTCAATGTCACTAATCATCAGAAAAATGCAAATTAAAACCACAATGAGTAATTACCTCACGTGTCCAAATGGCTATCATCAACAAATCAACAAACAAAAAGTGCTGGCGAGGATGTGGAGAAAAGGGAACCCTCCTGCACTGTTGGTGGGAGAGTGCAGACTGGTGCAGCTACTGTGGAAAGCAGTATGGGTTATTTCAAAAAATTAAAAACGGAATTTATGACCTGGTGAATCCACTTCTGGGAATGTGCACAAAGAAACCTGAAACACTAATTTAAAAGAGTATATGTACCCTTGTGTTCACTGCAGCATTATTTATAATAGCTAAGATTTGGAAGCTGCCCAAATACCCATCAGTAAATGAGTCGATAATAAAGCTGTGGTACATTTACACAATGGAATACTACTTGGCAGTAAAAAAGAAAAGAAATCTTACCTTTTGTGACAGCATGGATGGACCTGGACAGCATTATGCTAAGTGAAATAAGCCAGGTAGAGCACAAGACAAATACCATATGATCTCACCTAGATGTGGAATGTAGTGAGAAAAAAAAATAAACTAACAACAAAATAGGTAGAAACAGACACATAGATACAGCTGTCAGAGGGCAGGGGGGATAGGGGGACTTGTTGAAAAGGTGAAATGATGAAGCAAAAACCTCAGACACAGACCCAGTGTGGGTGATTACCAGAGGGGAAGGGCGTGCGGGCAGGTAGAAGACGGTAAAGGGGGATAAAGGGGGATGGAAGGAGCCTTGACTGAGGGTGGCGAACACAATACAGTATACAGATGATGTACTATGGAATTGTACATCTGAAACCTATGCAATTGTATTAACTTATGTCACTCCAATAAATTAAATTAAAAATTAAAATATATGATTAAATGAAAAAAGATATAAGGGGAATCACCAGAAGAGCTAGAAAGGAATGTCATAAAAAGAGCCGCCCCTAGGAGATAAGGGGGGTGGGCAAGAGGTAATTTATTTTACCATCATCTGTATCACATGATATATTATAATGTTATTACTTTGATTTTAAAAAGTCAGTGAGAGGATGACTTATAAAAGACATAAAACTGGAATGCACCATACATTCTCTGAGCAAATGTCTACCTGCTAATTAGCTGTAAAACGCTCATTAGGTCTGCAAACAGAAATCAGAGTGTTCCAGGTTATAAAATTATTGATGACTGTTTTCGGCAGTCCAGCCAGGCTAATGCTCTCCAGTGAAGCCAAACTAATGCTGCTGGTAACAGAAAGAGCATTTTTTTAAATGACAGAGAGGCCTGTGTGGCCTCAGAGACCCGTTAACGTCTGCTCCCAGAGAGTGCTAGGAGGACGGGAACTGCCTGCTCCTGTCTGTCTTACCTGTGACAACTTTGCGACCATGCAGAGAGCAGAGCACAGAGTGTCTGAAGAGCCATGGCAGCTCCTTCCCCTGTAAAATACGCTTTTACAGGGGAAGAGCAGACCTGGCAGATGAAGTTTCCGGGGTGTCTTATTGCACATTAGGGGCACTTAGCCCTCAGTCTGAATGAAGGAAATTGTGGGAAAACTTCATGGTACAGAACCCAGGCAGGCAGCCAGACTCTTAAACACAGTCACAGCTTTACCACTCCTTCCAGAAATGGATCTTCCAAGCCCAAAATGGTCCCCAAACTTTTTACACAGGGGGCCAGTTCACTGTCCCTCAGACTGTTGGAGGGTCGGTCTATAAAAAAAAAAAACTATGAACAAATCCCTATGCACACTGCACATATCTTATTTTAAAGTAAAAAAACAAAATGGGAACAAATACAATATTTAAAATAAAGAACAAGTAAAGTTAAATCAACAAACTGACCAGTATTTCAATGGGAACTATGGATGCGGATTCATCCTGTGCTCCTCTCACTGACCACCAATGAAAGAGGTGCCCCTTCCGGAAATGCGGTGGGGCCGGATTAATGGCCTCAGGGGGCCACATGTGGCCCATGGGGCCATAGTTTGGGGACCCCTGTTCCAAGCTATGAGGCTAAGGAATGGCAGGGCCTCTGACTTGACCAGTGGGTTTTGAGGCCATTCCTCCCAAGAGAGGTGCCCTCGATTACAACTTACCCCGAAAATGGAATCTGGGGAACTCTCAGAGAGAGAAATTAGAAATTGATTCCAAATAGGGTTGTGCCCAGGAAACCAACAAAACAGTACAGTAAGAAGACAGAACAATAGCAGGAATATCTTCAATGTCAGAAGTGAGCGGAAACAAACATGAAATTGATCAGTGGTACAAACATTTAAGTAAAAATTCTTTCTAAAACATATCTTACCTGTATTACTTGAGGCATCATCAAGGAAGGCTCTGGATGCATTTATTTGGGTTGGGTGATGTATTCTTGTATTACCTCCCTACTCTATCAATAATTACATTCAGATTTAAGTATGAAGGTTCTTAGCCCAAATAATACCTTCTGTCCTATGTGAATGATTTCTTGATTAGGAAAAAATACACCTTTATCTTTAAGAATGTGTATAACACTTACTAATATCTTTGCTAAAAATAATGTGTAAATGATATATTTTTGCTATCTGTTTCTGCTGAGGCCCAAGTTAAGCAAGGCGTGAGACTACAGGACTTAAAAAGGAAGTGGACAAACACCAGTTTTGCAGTGGTTAGCTGACCACCCACCCCCAGCCTTTAAAAGAAGTTAGAGAAACCAAGGAAAGAGTTGTCAGTTAGAATATGAACTTTAGGGAGAGCAGGCAGGGAGTGGGGGTGCCTGTTCAAACCCAGGTAAAGGGGCTTGAGTGAGATATTCTGGAGTATACGGGATATATATGTCCTTCCCAAGGTCTGACTCAGACCTTGGGAGTGTGTAGGTCTGAGATCCTACACACTCCTAAGACAGATCAAGGTGAGTCTGCCTAAGCTACTCACTCACTCCCATCTCTTTTCTATGCATTGTTTTTCTCCTTAGCACTTTGGACCAACATAAATAATATTTTAAGTATTTATCTCATTGTCTTCCTCAAAACTACATAAATTCCATGAGGCAGAGATTTTTTATTTTGATCTCTTCTACATCCTAGCACCTAAGTGAATGTGCCATATGTTCATGTCGCTAATCACTCCGTAATCCTGCACATTTGACAGTATTACTCTCATTTTACATGTGGAAAACTAGAACTAAGAGGGGTTAAGAAATGCATCCAGTAACACACACAACTAAGAAGAAGAGCCAGAATCCAAAGCTAAATTACCTGGTTCAAAAGTTTATGTTCTACCTGTCATGCGTTATCAGCTCAAATGTCTGCTTCCCTAAAATGTATTCTTATTCTTCTTGAGGTGGTAAACAATCTAAGATTTTTAGGGAAGCGACATGCTAGTTCTGTACTCTGATCTCACTCCAGATGTACTAAATAATAAGGATAACAAATATAAAGATAAATGAAATGGTTTGTAGCTTTCACTCAATGCCAAGACATTTTAATAAGTCAGGTTATTCAGAATACTGTATACTTAATGGATTTTTACTATATAAATGCCTAATTATATAGGGCTGTATGTTTTACAGTTTTTTCATGTAAGTCATGCTGTTTAAGCATTTCTGTAATTTTTTTATATCTTATTTATTCATTTTTAGAGAGAGAGGGCGGGGGAGGAACAGGAAGCATCAACTCCCATATGTGCCTTGACTAGGCAAGCCCAGGGTTTTGAACTGGTGACCTCACCTCAGCATTCCAGGTTGACACTTTATCCACTGCACCACCATAGATCAGGCCTTAAGTGTTAAACTAATGGAAGCTTAAATACCTTTCTTCCTGTTACATATTAGATATTTCTTATATTTTAAATATGTTGTTTTTTATAATTGTGGTAAACCACACATAGCAGAAAATTTACCATCTTAGCCGTTTTTAAGTGCACAGTTCTATAATATCAAGTACAATGACATTGTCATACAACCAACCACCAGAACATTTTTCATTTTGCAAAATAAAAACTCTATACCTATTAACAACTCTCTAGTCCCCAGTCTCCACCTACCTTTTTCTACTTTCTAGTTCTAGAAATATGACTATTGTAGGTCCTGTATACAGGTGGAATTATACAATATTTATCCTTTTATGTCTGGCTGGTTTCACTTAACATAGTATCTTCAAGGTTCATCCATGTTGTAGCATTTATCAGAGTTTGCTTCCTTTCTAAAGCTGAATAATATTTCATGGTGTGTAATACTACATTTTGTTTATCCATTCACCCATTGATTGACACTTGGATTGCTTCTACCTATCGGCTACTGTGAATAATGCTGCTATAAACATGGGTGTATTAGTTTATGAGGGCTGCCATAACACAGATTAAGTGGCCTAAACAATAGACACCTATTTTCTCACAGTTCTGGAAGGTAGAAGTTCGAGATCAAGGTGTCAACAGAGTTGATTTCTTTTGAGACTGCTCTTCTTAGCTCGTAGATGGCCGTCTTCACGCAGTCTTTTCTCTGAGTGTCTAAGTCCTAATCTTCTCTTCTTTTTACAAGGACGCGAGTCATATTGGATTACAGCTCACCCCAATTACCTCATGTAACCTTAATTACCTAAAGATCCTATCTCCAAATACAGGCACATTCTGAGGTACTGGAGGTTAGGACTTTAATATATGGATTTGCGGGTGGGGGTGAGGAAAGTGACACAATTCAGTCCGTAACAGTGTGTGAATAAATGTATGAGAGTCTGTTTTCAATTCTCCTGCATACCTACCCAGAAGTGGAATTGCTGGGTCATAAAATAATTCTATTTTTAATTCTTTGAGGATTAAGAGTATGTTGCTTTCTGGAGGCATCATACTCCCTGACTTCAGATTATTTTACAAAGCTACAATAATCTAAAAAAGCTGTCTGACCAGGTGGTGGCGCAGTGGATAGAGCATCGGACTGGGATGCGGAAGACCCAGGTTCGAGACCCCGAGCTCGCCAGCTTGAGCGTGGGCCCATCTGGCTTGACCAAAAAGCTTGTCAGCTTGGACCCAAGGTCGCTGGCTCCAGCAAGGGTTTGCTCGGTCTGCTGAAGGCCCACGGTCAAGGCACATGTGAGGAAGCCATCAATGAACAACTAAGGTGTTGCAAAGGCAATGAAAAACTAATGATTGATGCTTCTCACCTCTCTCTGTTCCTGTCTGTCTGTCCCTATCTGTCCCTCTCTCTGATTCTCTCTCTGTCCCTGTAAAAATAATAATAATAACAATAATAATCTAAAAAAGCATGATACTAGCAGAAAAAACAGACAACACAGACCAATGGAACAGAATTGAAAGTCCAGAAATAAACATATATATGAGCAACTAATTTTTGACAAAGGAGCCAAAAACATACAATGGGGAAAGGAAAGCATCTTCAGTAAATGGTGTTGGAACACTTGGAAAGTCACATGCTTTAATGAAACTAAACTTCTGACACCATACACAAAAAATTGACTCAAAATGGATTAAAGACCTAAACCAATAAAATACGTAGAAGAAAATAAGGGTACTCACCAAATCGACCTTGGTCTCAAGGTCTCAGAGGAGTTTTTGTGAACTTGACCCCAAAGGCAAGAGAAATATAAGCAAAACAATAAAAGAATGGGACCACATCAAACTATGAAGTTTCTGCACAGCAAGAGAAACTATCAGCAAAACAAAATGGCAGCCAGCCATACAAGTAGGAGATGATATTTACAAATGATACCTCCAGTTAGGGGCTAAGATCCAAAATCTATAAAAACTAATACAACTCAAAACACCCCAAAACAATTCAATTATAAAATGGCAGCCCTAACTAGCAACTCACTCAACAGAGCGTCAGCCTGGTGGGTGGGTTCAATTCCAGTCAAGGCATACAGGATAAGTGACCATCTGCTTCTCCCCCTCTCTTTCTGCCTTCTCCCCTTCTTTTCCTCCCGTAGCCATGGCTCAATTGGTTTGAGCATGGCCCCAGCTGTTGAAAATAGCCTCAGGTGCTAAAAATAGCTCAGTACTCAAGGATCAGCCTCAGATGTGGTTGCCAGGTGGATCCTGGTTGTGGTGCATGCAGGAGTCTACATCAATATCTCCCCTCCTTTCACCTAAAAATAAAAAAATAAAAAAGGGCAGAGGACCTGAACAAACACATACAGACAAGACATATAAATGACTAATAAACATAAGAAAAGATGCTCACCTGGCTATAAGGGAAATGCAAATCAAAACCATAATGTGATACCACCTCACACCTGTTAGAATGGCTACTATAAATAAGACAGAAAATAAGTGATAGAAAGGAGGAAGAGAAATGAGAATGCTTGTACCCTGCTAGTAAGGATGTACCGTATTTTCCCATGTACAGTACAAGATGCTCCCATGTATAAGACGCACCTTAATTCTGGGGCCCAAAATTTGAAAAAAAATGTATTACATAAAGTTATTGAACTCAAGTTTTATTCATCATAAAATTCATACAACTACTCATCACCATCAAAACTTCCATCCATAGTTTGTCCTCATCTGTGTCTGATGACAAATCACTCACTGTCTTCATATATTGCCTCATCCTCAGTTCCATCTACGGCATTTGAAATGCCACAACCACCATAAAAGACGCATCCAATGTTTAAATACCAAATTTTTCAGGAAAAGGTGTATCTTATACATGGGGAATACAGTAAATTGGTGCAGCCACTCTGGAAAACTGTATGAGGATTCCTTAAAATATTGAAAATAAAGCTACTATGAGAGCCAGCAATCCCCTTTCTGGGTATCTACCTGAAAATTTTGAAAACACTTATTCATAAAGATATATGTACCCCTATGTTTATTGCAACATTATTCACAATAGCAAAGACATTGAAACAACCTAAGTGTTCCTTTATAGATGACTGAATAGAGAACATGTGGTATATACATACAGTGGAATGCTATTCAGCCATAAAAAATGATGAAATATTGCCATTTTCAACAACATGGATGCATATTGGGAGTACCATGAGGCCCTGTCAGTTGGCTCAGTGGTAGCATGTCAGCCTAGCATGTGGATATCCCAGGTTCAATTCCTGGTCAAGGCACACAAGAGAAGTGACCATCTGTTTCTCCACCCCTCCCCCACCCCCTTTTCTCTCTCTCTCTCTCTCTCTCTCTCTTTCTCTCTTTCTCTCTTTCTCTCTCTCCCCCCTTCTCACAGCCATGGCTTGAGTGGTTCTAGTGTATCAGCCCAGGTGCTGAGGATGGCTCTGTGGAGCCTCTGCCTCAGGAGCTAAAAATAGCTCAGTTGGACCCAGACAGGGCTTGTCGGGTGGATCCCGGTTGAGGCACACCTGGGAGTCTGTCTCTCTATCTCCCCTTCTCTCACTTGGAAAAGAAGGGAAAAAAAGAGAGAATATCATGCTAAGTTAAACTAGTCAGATGGAAAAGGACAAGAACCACATTATTTCACTCATATGTGGATATAAAACAAAAAGCAACAAACAACACACACAGACTCAGACACACACAGTAGGGTGGTTACGGGGGGGGGGAAGTGAGGTGAGAGGATGAAGATGGTAAAGAGGGTCAAATATATGGAGACTGGACTTGGGTGGTGAGTGCAATATGTAATATATAGATGATGTAGTATGAAATCATACACTTGAACATATAATGTTATTAACCAGTGTTACCCCAATAAATTTTTAAAAATTGTAAGTGCAAAACAACAAATAATATGCAATGTTTCTGAACTTTGATCATTGAATTTTATTTGTTTATGAAAACACCCGGTTTAAATTTAAAATAATAAAGATATTATAACTTAAAAACAATGTTGGTTTGGCCTGTCCTCTCATAGCGGAGGGGATAAAGCATTGACCTGGAACACTGAGGTCGCCAGTTTGAAATTCCTGGCTTGCCTGATCACAGCACATATGGGAGTTGATGCTTCCTGTTCCTCACTGCTTCTCTCTCTCTTTCTCTCTCTGTCTCCATCTCTCTCTCTTTCCCCCTCTCTAAAATAAATTTTAAAAAACATTTTTTTAATGTTGCTTTGTTAAGCATATTTTGCCTACTTATTTTTTCTCAGACCTTTTGGTCCATCGTTACTCTTCTCAAGAGAACAAAGATCACCAAGCTCACATTAAACATCATACACTGCACTTGTTTTTGCTGGTTTAGGATTATTTTCAAGTTCCTAGGCACAGTGCCTTAACTACCTTGGTTCTGGCAAGTTTTAGCAGAGATGACCATTAAAAAGGCACTTAATGAGAAAATAAAATTCACGTCCTAACTCAGTCGATTACAGTGTGCTTTTGGGTAAGCCACTGCCCTTCCCTGGGCCTCGGCTTCTGCATCTGTGAAGCAGAAGTGTTGGGCTGACAAGTACACAGAGAGGCCAGACAGAGATGATGCCAGTGAGTAGAGCAAGCCACGTACAATGTAGGAGGGAGTAGTGGGAACCGTAGAGGAAGAGAGAAAACACACCCAGTTTCAAGAAGGCAGCCACAACCTCATTGCCACTCAGAATTGCCAGCTGTTCTGGTTTCTCATAAGTAGTAGTAGAAAACTAGGTTTTTGTGAAATTTCTTACTTCTTAATTTAGTAAGAAATTTCAACCTCAAAAAATCTCTTTGGGTTTAAAACAAACTTTTCCCAGCCAGACTGGGTTTGTGGGCCAACAGTTGGCAACCTCTAGGCTGGACATCCTCCAGGATGGAGGCCCCCTTACCTGTGTTCTATGCAGTACCTGTGCTGGCCCAGCAACATTATAGAAAGTTCTCCAGGCTTCCACTAGCTACGTGCATGGTCTCTTCCTCTCAGGCTTGAAACCTCACAACCCAATTATTTCATGTTATCAGGTCAACTGGAATATTCTTTTCTATTAGGAAAAAGAAAAATTTTTTTGAATGGTAAATAAATCTGGGTTTTATTCAAAAACACATAGCTCTAAAATGTGACCTAAGACATCTATCAAATTTCTGTCACTTCTAATACCATGTGCTGAGAGATCAAGTTTAGAATCATGACCCTTAGGTGCTTCATGAAACCTTTTATTGGGGGGGGGGACTACAGAGACAGAGAGAAAGAGAGACAGGGACAGACAGACAGGAAGGGAGAGAGATGAGAAGCATCAATTCTTCGTTGTGGCACCTCAGTTGTTCATTGATTGCTTTCTCATATGTGCCTTGACTGGGGGGCTACAGCAGAGCAAGTGACCCCTTGCCCAAGCCAGCGACCTTGGGCTCAAGCCAGCAACCATGGAGTCATGTCTATGATCCCACACTCAAGCCAGCAATTCCACGCTCCAGCTGGTGAGCCCACACTCAATCTGGTGACCTCAGGGTTTCAAACCTGGGTCCTCTGCACCCCAGTCTGACTATCAATCACTGAGCCACTGCCTGGTCAGGTTTTTTGAGATATATTTCACATACCCTAAAATTCATTCATTTAAAGTATAGTTTTGTGCTGTGTGTGTGTGTATTTCCAGAGTTGTATAACTATCACCAGAATCTAATTTTAGAACATTTTCAGCTCCCCCAAAAAGAAAACCCAGATGTAATAGCAGTCATTCTCTATACCCTATATCATGCCCCTAGAAACACTAATCTGCTTTCTGTCTCTATAGATTTGCCCATTCTTTACATTTCACATAAATTAAATCATATAACAGGCAGTCTTTCATAATCAGCTTCTTTAAGCATGTTTTCAAGGTTCACCCATGTTGCATATATCAGTATTTTATTTTATTGCCAAAAAATATTCAATTGTGTTAATTATTTATTCATCAGGTGGTAGACATTTAGGTTATTTATATTTTGGCTATTATGAATACTGCTACCATGAAAATTAATGTACAAGTTTTTGTGTGGCCATATGTATTTTCATTTTTCTTGGACATATACCTTAGAGTAGAATTGCTGGCTTAAATGGTTTTAAGATTTAAGGACCCATGAAACTATTTTTCAAAGTAGCTGTACCATTTTACATTCCCATCAGCAATACAGGAGGGCTCCAATTTCTCTACATCCTCTCTAACACTTGTTTGTCTGTTTTTATAGCCATGCTAATGGGTATGAAGTGCTGTCTCACTGTGGTTTTGATTTGCATTCCCCTGAGGACTACTGTTATTGAGCATCATTTCTTGTGCTTATTGTCTATTTGTATATTTTCTTTGGACAAATGTCTATTCAGATCCTTTGCCTGTTTCTAAAGTGGGTTATTTCCCTTTTCATTATTGAATTATGTATGAGATCTTTAAATAATCTGGTACAAGTCCCCATGAGTTCCATTTTTGTCCCCCAAATTTAATGCTCAGAATATTCTACTTACTAAGATAGAAAACTATTCTAATACATGTGAAAAACAGTGTAAATAACTATTTTAAAAAAACAGAAATATATATATATGCCTATTATATTTTATCAAGTTTTGACCAGGTGATACTGAGGAAATTTTTCTGTAATCATATTGAATTTTAACTAAAATAATTCATAAATGTAGCTATTAAATCTCAAAGAATATTCTAGGTTTCTTTTCTATTTTAATTTTGTATTACACATGCTCATGGCTTACTCATAGTTTTTAAAAATAAAAGATAAATATTAGATTGAGAAATATTGGCAACCTGTGTTTACTTCTGGAGAGGTGAATCTCTGGATCACAAGAGGATAACAGAAAGGGGAGGATTACTTCTTGGCTATATTTTGCACTACAAATAGTGCCGTTTAAATACTTTTCAAAAGAAAAGGACTTCCAGAATATTTTTGGTTATATCCTTAATCTTAGGAAAGAAATTAATAAAAGTCACAACTAAAAACTCAGACAGGAAGGGGAAAACTTAGTTTTGAATCTCATCAAACAAATTATATGTTTACAAAATAGCCCAGTATCCATTAGAGGTTTATCATACTTCCCTATGTATAAGATTACTTTTTTTTGAAAAATTTGGAGTCTAAAATTTGGGTGCATCATACACAGTGGTTATAGATCTTTTTACTTCCATTTCCCGATTTTTCACTCTTGTTTTTGTGGTCATTGTTGAAGACAGTGATTTGTCATCAGATACAAGTGAGGACAAGCTAATGGATGGGAGTTTTGACAGTGATGAGGAGTTATATGAATTTTATGATGAATATAAGACTAGAGTTCAATAACTTTATGTAATAACATTTTTCTCAAATTTCACACCCCAAAATTAAGGTGCGTCTTATACATGGGATCATCTTATACATGGGGAAATATGGTAATTATATTAATACAAATTAAGTATTTTTAATTATATTTGATTATATAAAAACTACAAACCGCCCCTTAAAAATAGAAATAAAAATCAGGATGCACACCATTACATATTTTCTTAACACCTTGATTTTAGTTTTGAGGTCTAAATAAATAAATAATTTATCTTTCTCATAAGTTTTAACCAGCCAAGATCATTTTCTACCCACAGGAGTAGTGGATGGCATCTTAACAGTTGAAAGGCAGAAGTCAAATAAGGCTCATAACTGCATTATTGTTTTGATCCAAAAAAATAACCTAAGCAAAATTTATTGCTACATTGCCTCTCAATATAGCAGCCTTTGAAGACTGTTGGTTTACTTAACCCAAGAAACCTGTGAAGGTTTTTTGTTTTTACAGGGACAGAGAAAGAGTCAGAGAGAGGGATAGATAGGGACAGACAGACAGGAACAGAGAGAGGTGAGAAACATCAATCATTAGTTTTTCATTGCCGTCGCAACACTGTAGTTCATTGATTGCTTTCTCACATGTGCCTTGACCGCGGGCCTTCAGCAGACCGAGCAAACCCTTGCTGGAGCCAGCGACCTTGGGTCCAATCTGACGAGCTTTTGCTCAAGCCAGATGGGCCTGCGCTCAAGCTGGCGAGTTCGGGGTCTCGAACCTGGGGCTTCCGCACCTAGTCCGACGCTCTATCCACTGCACCACCGCCTGGTCAGGCATGAAGGTTTATAATATAAAGTCAACAGCTAGATGGGAAAAGGCCACATTCACTCAGCTCTTTAAACTCAATCAGAACAGACTCTGTTTCCCATATTGTATAATCCATCTTAGGTTTTTGAAACACAAGAGAACTTCTTTTAGTGTGTCCAGAATTTCGAAGAAAATGTATCAAGCCAAAAATGAAGTGGTTTTAGTCCTTTGATTCCCACATTCACAAATATCATCAAATGGAAGACCTATGGGAGATTGCCTCCTCCACTTCCTCCTAACACTGGTCTATATTCTTATGATTTTCTCATTACATCTTTTATGATCAGGGGGAAAAAAGTCAAATGAACCTGAGTTATTAAGATCACACAATTCTTTTCACAAGTGTTATTTTAATATTGTAAAGTTCAGGATTCATATTTCATGTATCTTCATTTAATAGATAAGTACATACAGAAATAGAATTATGTATAGTTAGTTCTCAGACCAGGAAAGGACTGGGGAATACGTCATCAATAATCTCCATCCAATTGCTAGGCTCAGACAAGGAACTCAGAGGATGGCTTTACATGGAAGTTTTCTGAAAGCATGAGCTCTGAGCTTAGCCCAGAATGGGACAGGCCCTGGTCACGGGGAAGGTCAGAGAGGAAGCCAGTCTTCTGCACTCCTGCTCTCAGCCCTACTTACTGCCCAGCAAAAGCCACAGCCACAGCCCACTGTACTCAGCCCAAGTTTGTTCCTTTTCTCCCAGTTTGTCTAACACCAATATCACAACCTTCCGCCATTGTTTGCAGATATTTTGTTCCTGCAAAACCATCATGTGGCAAATTCCCACAGGTTGAAGACATAACTAACTTTTATTTCAGTAGGGAAATGATTGTGCATTTCTGAGGCCTTAAACTAGTTTCCAATTTAAATACTATGAAAATGGACCAGTTACTTAAACAGTGAGCGCTGGTATCATGACAAAACAAGGTGATTTCCCCTTCATAAATAACTTCAATATGACTGTCTATCCGCATTCCTTTGGCTTTTGTTGTTCCTAGGGGCACACGTAGGCTGTCCTCACAGCACCCACACTGCAGTGCTCTGCATCTATGTAAGTCATTGTTACCCACAGGGCAGAACTTGGACTAGCCACATGAGCAGCACCTGGGAGCTTGTTAGAAATGCAAACCCATAGGCTCCAACTAAATCTAACTCTAGAGGTGGGACCCAGGAAATTGGGTTTTAACTAGCCCTCCCGAGTATTTAGATGCACATTGAAGTTTGAGAATCATGGCTATCATTAAACCTTTCTTGCCAAAAAGAAAAAATACAAAGAAATCATCAATGCTAACAATGCACCAGGTTATTGTCTATAAACTAGCAAAGTATGAATACTGTGAGAGGAGAATTTAAGCATTAAGAACCAACTATTCAAAGTCAAAGATGACCCACAAGAGTCACAGCAGTTCTCCTCACAAGGCCTAGGACCCACAAATCACCTCTCATAAAGGTGTAGAAATGTTTCATCCACCGAAGGAGAAAGAAAACTCACTGCTAATAAAACCAGGAGTGCTCACATTTCCTTCAAACTCTCAAAAATACATTTTTTTATTCCAAAAAGCTGTCCTACCTCAGCCTCTTTAGCCACAACTTTGGAGGTGTCCTTGGATTTGGTTCTGGAGGTCACACATGCTCATCATTACTCTTCTTTATTTTTCCAGTCAAGGGTTACCTTCCAGTTCAACACTTACCTTGGAAGAGGGGACCATCTACTTGACTTCTGACTCAGATGCTCTGGAAATGCAGGATGATAATGCCTCCGTGCTCGATGTTTATTTAGTAAGTAACTTTTAGCTTCTCTGCCTTCCTTTCTGGTTTACAAATGGACCCAGGTCATGGTTCACACAGAACAAGTTCTATAAGACTAGGTATGGTACGGTGTCACTTCTACAAACAGTGCGTCTTTTCACAAGCCATATTTTCCTATTGTTCGTATAAAAGATTACACAGAAGAATATCTAGGGTAAACTACTAAATCCCTATATGTAATAAAAGAACAGATCCCTTAATGCCGAGGCAAAGTGGGGCTCCTCAGTGTTATTACCAAAGTAACGTTTTCTTTGACCCAACTGTATCCCCTCATGTGTGAATCTTCATTTGGGGAAGACTGCCTTCAAAAATTGATAGCCTGAGAAGCACAGAATCAGGTTCTGGGAAGAGCCTGAATTCAGCACCAAGAATCCTAGCTCATTCCCTCCCTCAGTTGTCAGCAACCAGCCGTGTGAGCTGGAACCTCTCCAGCTATGTGTCCTGATTTGACAGGGGAGGAAAATAAAGCCTGCTCTGCCCCACTCCCAAGGCTGCATGGAGAATCATGAGTGATCATGTGTGGGGACACCCTTGAATGTCCATCTAGTTATCTCCAGAGAGATACAGAGAAGGACAAACAGACAGGACGGGAGAGAGATAAGAAGCATCAACTCATAGTTGCGGCACCTTAGTTATTCATTGATTGCTTTCTCATATGTGCCTTGACCAGGGGCTGTAGCTCAAGCCAGTGACCTAGGCCTCAAGCCAGTGAGCTATGGGCTCAAATCTATGATCCCACACTCAAGCCTGTGAGCCCACGCTCAAGCCACAACCTCGGGTTCAAACCTGGGTCCTGAGCATCCCAAGCTGACATTCTATCTTCTGCACCACTGCCTGGTCAGGAAATATTTTATTAATTGATTTTCTTTATTGATTTTAGTGAGAGAAGAGAGAAAGGGAGGGTGAAGAAGTAGGAAGCATTAACTCACAGTAGTTTCTTCTCATATATGCCTTGACCGACAAGTCAGGGTTTTAAAAACCAGCAATCTCAGCATTCAAGGTCGATGCTTCATCAACTGTGCCACCACAGGTCTGGAGGCTTAACTGAATTGTTAGATAAGGCCTAAAAAGATATTCTGATGATGAGACTATAAAAGAGGAAACTGAGTATTCCCTGGAAAGTACATCTCACACTCATTATCCACGTCCTTGTCCACCTGCACGAAAAATCTCATGAAACAAGGATTGATTTAGAATTTTCTGCTGTTTAAAGTTTTGCCAAGCCTAAGGCAGAACACTGCATCACTCTCAGTATGCAAGCTCAATGTTAGGAATCGACAGCACTGTCTCATAGCAGCACATCTCCACACCCTGTTTTACGATTCTCCATGTCCCCCATCCTAGCACTGTATTTCCTAAGTGCACTCTGTAGGACGTCCGTTACCCAGATGCTACTCTTCAGTCCAAAGCTCTCAGTGTCTTCCTATCTCTCCTGAAGTAAATCCCTAGTCCTCGAGGCCCTATCCACTCTGGTCTCCCCCACCTGTCTAACCTCCTCCCCTGTCTTTGTCCTCCTTGCCAATGCTGTTCCAGCCACAATGGCCTTCTTAGTGGTCCTTCCACAGACCAAGCATGTTTCTGCCTCAGGACCTTTGCATTTACTATTACTTTCTGAATACTGTCTCAGCTGTCCCATGTTTGTTCCCTCTCTTCTTCATGTCTCAGCCCAAACATCTCCTTCTCAGAGAGGTTTTCCTTGACCCCACTGTAAAATAGAAGGCCCCCAAACAAATTATGAAAGAATTCTTTTACAATCCCTGAATATTCTTTTCTGGCTTCTTCTGAACCTTTTATCACTCAAGCCTAGCCCCCATTCCTGAATTAGAGGGATATTGACCCCCTGCAGGCATCATTCTTCTAAGTCCTTTAGAGGTTCCTTTACTAAATACATCAGTTCTACTGGCCTCTGGTGTATCAGTCACCTGGGTGCACCACAGCCTGATAGAAGGTAGTCGCAAGCACGTACTCCAAGCCCTATTTATCACTATCTATTTAGGCTTATATTTTACATTATTACAGGCCTCGGAATATTATGAAACCTCATTTACAATCCAATGGAGTTTATGGCACAACATTCTTTATAGCCACCAGATTCCATGAACTGCACGCAGTCATTGACTCTACCTTCTTTATTGTGGCAAACAGAATTTTTTTCCATTAAGCAATGCTTCTCTCCACACTGCCCCCAGGCTTTCAAAAAAGTAAGGTATCACAGCAGAATCTTTACAAAAGAGTTGGTTCCTCTTCATAACCAAGAAGATGGGAAATTAAACAGTGGTGGGATTCAAGTAATTTAACAACTAGTTCTCTGCTTTAATGACTATTTTAAGTATAAAAAAAGATATACCAAAAGGCAGTTTATTATTTCATGCATTTAATACTTAAATAAGAATAAAAGAGGTACATAAAACTAGATTCTGTTATAAGAAAGAGTTTTACAATATTATTGAAAAATATTAATACCTGATAAAAAACAATAGAACTGTTATTTAAGATATTTCCATATTGCTTCATGATTGGCATCCTCACTTGCACTTTTTTTACCTATGGATGGAATGAACATTACTACGAGCACTTAGAATATGCTATTGCACAGATGAATGTTAAAAAAGTGTAAAGAATATAATTTTGTGATTTCCACATTGGGTGGCTGCCCAGGCGCCCACCTTAGAGAGAACCCTGATTACAAGTGCCATTTTAACAACCAGTTTTCCAAACTAAACAAAAAATTAGTTATCGATTCTGCCGTAGTGATGTGAACTGGCTGAATCCCACCATTGGAATTAAATAGAAAACAGTCTTTTTTTTTTTTTTTTTTTTGGTTTCATGGTAAGTGTGGTTTCATCTGAAAGTAGAAATCAAGAATGCTGAAATGAAAGACCCGTGAAACCTCATCTTCATGAGCTGAGGACCCATGCCATTTGTGTGTATCTGACCAAACCCAGACTTGCACCAGCCAGGGGCATGTGATATCGTTGACAGGAACATAGATCACAGTGTGGTTAAATGGTATTGCTGGTACCAGTTCCTTATCTGTTACCCCTAATTCCATAGGTAGAAAAGTTGTCTTATTAATTATTTTTGTTGTTTCTCCTTGGTATTATCATTCATTTATGAGAACACAGTGATTTATTTGGTTTTATTCATGTCTAATTTTATTGTTTTATGTCTTTGATATTGAAAGCAAAGCATTTCAAAAAAGAATCACGTTTGCCTAGGAAGCCATAGAGAAAGACTGCTATATTAATCGTTGCTTGTATTGAGAGCACTTGAGGACCAATTAGAAAAGAAAGGAATCATGGGAGTCTGGAACTGACAGAGGTGGTGGTGGTGGTTAGCTGCCTGGTGTCCTGCACTGACTAGTCTTCCCAACACAGCTTTTGTTGTGGTCCAGAAGCTTTGGAGGACAGGGGAGGGAAGGGGAAGGGAGGAGTAAGGGGAGGGGAAGAATGAGGAAAGGGAAGGGAAGGGGAGAAGAGGGGAGGGGAGGGGAGGGGAAGGGCAAGGGCAAAGGGAGGGAAGGGAAGGGAAGGGAAGGGAAGGGAAGGGAAGGGAAGGGAAGGGAAGGGAAGGGAAGGGAAGGGAAGGGAAGGAGAAGGGAGTCAGGCTATGTAAAGAGTAATAAGACAGTGGAAATTTTTTCACCAAGATCAAAGAAAAACTGAACTAGCCTAATCTTATCTTGTAGCTAATAACAATAAATTGTGAAACATTTTTGAGTGTTTCCTACATGCCTGGCATGTCCTAAACACTTCATATATATAACTCATTTAATCCTCACAAAAACCCAATGAGGCAAATGTAGTTACTAGCTTCCTTTTTACAGATAAGGAAATCAAGGCACATGGAGATTATGCAATTTACCCCTATTATGAGCCAGTAATCAATAAAACTTGCATTCAAACCAGTGAAGACTAGTCCCAAACCATACTTATAATTGCTGTCTGGATTAAGAATTATGCTTTCTTTGCAATATGAAAATTAGACTTAGAGAAGTTAAATGACTCATCCAAAGTCAGACAACAAGGTAACATGGCATGAAAATATAGAGGAAAAAGGATACAGAGACAAATTTGGGTTAATAAGCATTGATGCTTTTTAAATTTCAATAGAGAATATGAAAGTTCAAGGAGAATGGTGTAAGGGAAACAGTTTGGTATTGTTGGAAGAGCACAGGATTTTGAAGAAGAGCCAAACTAAGCATATAACCGTGTGCCAGGCACCACCCTAGTGCCTTTCTTATACTAGCTCTTTCATGAAGGTCGGTGTCTGTAAAGCCAGTAGCCAGGGTCAGGATCACAGCCGCCTAGCCCATGCAGATTCGCATTAGATTTGAACAGTCGGTAATGAAACACAGGAGCCAAGAACTGGTGAGCCATCAGCTTTACTTCTAGCTTGCACCCGGCAGGCAAGCAAAAACACACACTGGGCTCCAAAACCCACACATTCAGTGCTCACAAAGCTACTGACTTATCCGAGTTTCCTAGAATCAAAGGTTTCTAGCTCACCAGACTTATTCACCTCTGTTTCCCATCTCCTCCTGCACAAACTCTTAACAAACTGGCTTCTTCCTCAGCACTCTGCCATCTTGGCTACTTCTCGTCCACATGGCCTTAATCTGCTCTCCTCTCTAATATTAACCTCAGGAACCAAGAGAGAGATCAAGCTACTGGTCTCTCCCACTTTATACCATAGAATCAAAACCTTCAATCCAATTATACAAACAAGGAAGTTTCTGTATAATGGGATTCCTCAGGAGAGTGCACCACCCTACATCATCCAATCAGTCAAGGGTGTGGAGAAGAACTTACTGTTAAAACCAAGCCTTAGGCGGAGGAGCAAGATGGCGACGGAGTAGGCGGACGTACCAACTTCCAACTCCCAGAACCAAAGTGGATTACAACTCAATTTTAAGAACCATCACCTGGACAAACCAACTTTGAACAAAACTAAGTGGACTCTTCAACCAAGGAACACAGAAGAAGCCACATTGAGACTGGTAGGAATAGCGAAAACGCGAAGAGGGCTGCCCAGCTCCCCGGAGCAAACGGCAGCCCAGAGAGACCCGCGGGGCGGGAGGAAAGTTTGGCGGAGAGGGAGGGACCTGGGTCCCAGGAACCAAGCCCCAGCCTGCAGTCCCAGAGCCTAGAAGAGGCGTTTGGACAGTTTTGAGCTGTGAAACAAGTGAGGGAGCTCCCAGGCCTACAGTGTGGAGTATTAGGTCCCTTCCTACTCTGCTGAGGGCTGCTTGGGGTTTTGGGGCGGCAGGACGCTGAAAGGCGGTTCTGTCGGCGTGGGCAGAGGCCAAGCCGGTGGGAGATCGGTCTAGCCCAGAGGGTCGGAGGGGAAGCGCGAGAGCGGTTCGGAAGCTACGGGCCCGCCTTTAATCCCACTTACGGGGACAAAGCGGGAGGCCAGGAACAGGCAGGCCTTGCGCAAGCCGGCCCTGACCGCGGGGACCGGGCTAGGACCAGGGACAGGCAGGGGCTCGCGGCTGAGCTGACGCTACCAGTCCCCCCCCCACCCGGCCGGAGAAACCGCGGTTGGCCAGTATACGTGCGCGAGCGGGCTCCGAGTGCGGGAACGGGGTGGACCCCGAGACGGGTGGAGGCTCGCAGCTGAGCCCACGCTATTATCCCCATCCGGCCGGAGAAAACGCGGATAGAATTCATACGTGCACGAGCGGGCTCCGAACGCGGGGGCGGGGTAGAGTCCGGGACGAGCGGAAGTACGCAGCTAAGCAGAAGCCAGCAAACACGCCCGCCCCAATAAACCTTGGTTTCCAACCCTGCGCAAAGGGCCCTGGCCTCGAGGGCGGGGCTAAAGCTCCGGACGGGCAAAGGCTTACAGCTGAGAGCACGTCAAAAGCCCCGCCTAACCCGCGGAACTGTAGCGAGCAGGCTCCGACAGCTGGTTCTGGGCGGAAGTCCGGAAATAGGCTGGGTCCGCAGCTAAGGAAAGGTGCTCACCTCTACCCTTGGTGCTAATCTTGTGGCTTCAGTGATAGCCCCTCCCACAGAGGAGAGGCAGAAATCACAGCAAAAGCCACAGTGGGCCGGCGCTGGCAACGCTCATACCCAACCACCCTAGGCACCAGCAGAGGGGGTGGGGGGCCTGCAGATAGACCACACCTAGAGAACACAAAGGCAACACCTACTGGAATCCAGTGGCCACAACTTGCTTATACACAGAAAAAATGGGCAGGCAGAGGAATGCAAACCAAATGAATCAAGAGAAATCCCCAGAGAAGGACCTGAATGAACCAGATATAACCAAATTACCAGAAGCAGAATTTAGAATAATGATAGTTAGGATGTTCAAAGAAATTAGAGCAACAATGGATAGTCATTATGAACACCTAAATAAAGAGATAACAAGTATAAAAAATGAAATTGAAATAATAAAAAAGAATCAGACAGAAATGACAAATACAGTATCAGAACTGAAGACCACAATGGAAGAAATTAAAAGCAGGATGGATGACGCTGAGGATCGAATAAGCGAGTTAGAGGACACAATAAACAAAGGCACAGAAGCAGAGAAGAAAAAGGAAAAGAGACTTTAAAAATGTGAGGAAACTCTAAGGGAGCTTTGTGACAACATGAAGAGAAACAACATTCGCATCATAGGGGTGCCTGAAGAAGAGGAGAGAGGACAGGAAATGGAAACTTTGTTCAATCAAATCATAGCAGAAAACTTTCCTAAATTAAGGCTGGGAAACACTCCACACATTCAAGAAGCACACAGAACTCCATTAAAAAGAAACCCAAAAAGATCTACACCAAGACACATCATAGTTAAAATACCAAAGCTAATGGATAAAGAAAAAATTTTAAAAGCTGCTAGAGAAAAAAAGGCTATCACCTACAAAGGAGCCCCCATAAGGATGACATCGGACTTCTCAACAGAAACACTTGAGGCCAGAAGAGAATGGCAAGAAATAATCAAAGTAATGCAGAACAAGAACCTACAACCAAGACTAATTTATCCAGCAAGGCTAACGTTTAAAATTGAAGGAGAAATAAAGAGCTTCCCAGAAAAAGAAAGCCTCAAGGAATTCATAAAAACCAAACCAATTCTGCAAGAGATACTAAGGGGCCTCTTGTGAACAGTTTAAAGGGAGGAATGAATAGAGCAAAAGAAGAATACAGCTTTAAAGAATAAAATGGCAATAAACAACTACATATCAATAATAACCTTAAATGTAAATGGATTAAATGATCCAATCAAAAGACATAGGGTAGCTGCATGGATAAAGAAACAGGACCCATACATATGCTGTCTACAAGAGACACACCTTAAAACAAAAGATGCTCATAGACTGAAGGTAAAAGGATGGAAAAAAATATTTCATGCAAATGGAAATGAAAAGAAAGCAGGGGTGGCAATACTTATATCAGACAAAATGGACTTTAAAACAAAGGCTGTAGTAAGAGATAAAGGAGGACACTACATAATGATAAAGGGAACAATTCAACAGGAAGATATAACTATTGTAAATATCTATGCACCAAATATAGGAGCCCCGACATACATAAAGCAGACTTTGATGGATATAAAGGGCGAGATTAACAGCAATACTATCATAGTAGGGGATTTCAATACCCCTCTAACAACACTGGATAGATCCTCAAGAAAGAAAATTAATAAAGAAACAGCAGACTTAAAGGAGACACTAGATCAACTTGATTTAATAGATATCTTCAGAACTTTTCACCCTAAAGCAGTAGAATATACATTCTTCTCAAGCGCTCATGGTACGTTTTCTAGGATAGACCACATGTTAGGACACAAAAATGGTCTCAATAAATTTAAGAAGATTGAAATCATATCAAGCATTTTCTCTGATCACAATGCCATGAAACTAGAAATTAACCACAAAAGAAAAAATGAAAAATACTCAAACACTTGGAAACTAAATAGCATGTTATTAAATAATGACTGGATTAACAATGAGATCAAAGAAGAAATAAAAAAGTTTCTAGAAACAAATGATAATGAGCATACATCAACTCAAAATTTATGGGACACAGCAAAAGCAGTTCTGAGAGGGAAGTTTATTGCACTACAGGCATATCATAAGAAGCTAGAAAAAGCTCAAATAAGCAACCTGACCCTGCATCTAAAAGAACTAGAAAAACAACAACAAATAAAACCCAAGACAAGTAGAAGGAAGGAAATAATAAAGGTCAGAGCAGAAATAAATGACATAGAGGCTAAGGAAACAATACAGAGGATCAATGAAACAAGAAGCTGGTTCTTTGAAAAGGTAAACAAGATTGATGAACCTTTAACTAGACTCACCAAGAAAAAAAGAGAGAGGACTCAAATAAATAAAATTAGAAAGGACAGTGGAGAAATAACAACTGACACAACAGAAATACAAAGCATTGTAAGAAAATACTATGAAGAACTATATGCCAAAAAATTAGACAATCTTGGTGAAATGGACAAATTTCTTGAATCATATAACCTTCCAAAAATCAATCTGGAAGAATCAGAACACCTAAACAGACCAATTACAGCAAATGAGATCGAAACAGTTATCAAAAAACTCCCAAAAAAGAAAAGTCCTGGGCCTGATGGCTTCACAAGTGAATTCTATCAAAAATTCAAAGAAGAACTAACTCCTATTCTCCTCAAGCTATTTCAAAAAATTCAAGAGGAAGGAAGACTTCCAAACTCCTTTTATGAGGCGAGCATAATTCTGATCCCAAAACCGGGCAAAGACAACACAAAGAAAGAAAATTATAGGCCTATATCCCTGATGAATTTAGACGCTAAAATTCTCAACAAAATATTAGCCAACCGGATCCAGCAATATATGAAAAAAATCATACACCACGATCAAGTGGGATTTATTCTGGAGAGGCAAGGCTGGTTCAATATTCGCAAATCAATCAATGTGATTCACCACATAAACAAAAGGAAGGACAAAAATCACATGATAATTTCAATAGATGCAGAAAAGGCATTGGATAAAATCCAGCACCCATTCATGCTCAAAACTCTCAGTAAAGTGGGAATACAGGGATCATTCCTTAACATTATAAAGGCCATCTACGATAAACCGACAGCAAACATCATACTAAATGGACAAAGATTAAAAGCAATCCCCTTAAGATCAGGAACCAGGCAGGGTTGCCCACTTTCACCACTCTTATTCAACATAGTTCTGGAAGTCCTAGCTACAGCAATCAGACAAGAAGAAGAAATAAAAGGCATACAAATTGGAAAAGAAGAAGTAAAACTGTCATTATTTGCAGATGATATGATATTGTATATTGAAAACCCTAAAGTCTCAGTCAAAAAACTACTGGACCTTATAAATGATTTCAGCAAGGTGGCAGGATATAAAATTAATACTCAGAAATCAGAGGCATTTCTATACACCAACAATGAAATATCAGCAAAAGAAATTAAGGAAACAATCCCCTTCACTATTTCAGCCAAAAAAATAAAGTACCTAGGAGTAAATTTAACCAAGGAGGTTAAGGACTTGTACTCGGAAAATTATAGAACATTGATAAAAGAAATCAAGGAAGATACAAACAGGTGGAAGCATATACCGTGCTCATGGCTAGGAAGAATAAACATCATTAAAATGTTTATATTACCAAAAGCAATTTATAAATTCAATGCAATACCAATTAAAATACCAATGACATACTTCAAAGATATAGAACACATATTCCAAAAATTTATATGGAACCAAAAAAGAACACGAATAGCCTCAGCAATCTTAAAAAGAAAAAATAAATCAGGAGGTATCACGCTTTCTGATATCAAGGTTTACTATAAGGCCATTATACTCAAGACAGCCTGGTACTGGCATAAGAACAGGCACATAGATCAATGGAACAGAACAGAGAACCCAGAAATAAACCCACAGCTTTATGGACAACTGATATTTGACAAAGGAGGAAAGAACATACAATGGAGTAAAGACAGCCTCTTTAACAAATGGTGTTGGGAAAATTGGACATCTACCTGCAAAAAAGTGAAACTAGACCATCAACTTACACCATTCACAAAAACAAACTCAAAATGGATAAAAGACTTAAATGTAAGCCGTGAAACCATAAGCATCTTAGAAGAAAACATAGGCAGCAAGCTCTCCGACATCTGTAGCAGCGGTATATTTGCCGATTTATCTCCACGGGCAACTGAAATAAAAGGCAAGATAAACAAATGGGACTATATCAAACTAAAAAGTTTTTGCACAGCTAAAGACAATAGGAACAGAATAAAAAGACAAACCACACAATGGGAGAACATATTCGACAGCACATCTGATAAGGGGTTAATAACTAAAATTTATAAAGAACTTATAAAACGCAACACCAGGAAGACAAACAACCCAATCAAAAAATGGGCAAAAGAAATGAATAGAAATTTCTCCAAAGAGGACATACAGATGGCCAATAGGCATATGAAAAAATGCTCAACATCACTAATCATTAGTGAAATGCAAATTAAAACCACAATGAGATATCACCTCACACCAGTCAGAATGGCACTTATCAGCAAAACAACACAGAATAAGTGCTGGCGAGGATGTGGAGAAAAGGGAACCCTTCTGCACTGCTGGTGGGAATGCAGACTGGTGCAGCCACTGTGGAAAACAGTTTGGAGATTCCTCAGAAAATTAAAAATTGAACTGCCTTTTGACCCAGCTATCCCACTTTTAGGAATATACCCTAAGAACACCATAGCACTGTTCGAAAAGAAGAAATGCGTCCCCATGTTCGTGGCAGCATTGTTCACAATAGCGAAGATCTGGAACCAGCCCAAGTGTCCGTCAGAAGACGAGTGGATTAAAAAGCAATGGTACATATATACTATGGAATACTACTCAGCCATAAGAAACGATGACATCGGATCATTTATAACAAAATGGATGTACCTTGATAACATTATACGGAGTGAAATAAGTAAATCAGAAAAAAAGAAAAACTGAGAACAGCACGATTACATACATAGGTGGGACATGAAAGTGAGGGTATGAGACATGGACAAGAGAGTGTTGGTTATGGGATGGGGGGAGGGAGGGAAGAGTGGGATAGGGAGGAGGGGAGGGACACAGGGAAAACCAGATTGAAGGTGACAGAGGACAATTTGACTTTTGGGATGGGTATGCAACACAATTGAATGATGAGATAACCTGGAGATGTTTTCATTGTACATATGTACCCTGATTTATTGGTGTCACCCCATTAGAATTAATAATAATAAAATATATATTAAAAAAAAAAAAAAAAAAACAAGCCTTAGGCCATAACGACCTGGCCTGCTTACATTACAGCCTTTCCCCCACACCCATCCCAAGCATAAGGGCAAATAATATCACCTGGGTGACGGGCTTCCATGTGGGCAGCACCATCTTTAACAAAGTGAGCATATTATATTTTATCTGCCCAACAATGTCATATTTGTCTCTATTCATGCAGATTAGGAGACTGGGTCTTACCTGCTCGGTTCTCAGAGCTAGCAAATGGTAGAGCCAGAATTCCAATCCAGCTCCTACCTGAACTTGAAAGCATGCTGTACTTGTCACTGATGTTGGGCACAAGTCTCACATCCATCACATTGGAATCATGCTTTTGAAAGAGAGATGGATCCAGAAAGGAAGGAGTGGGAGTTTTCTGTTGAGAGTTTTTGTAAAACTCTACTTGCATCGTTTTTTTTCTATTATTTTTATAGTTCAGTACAACTATTCTTAAACCTTCTGATCTCAGGACCTGTTTCTACTCTTACCAATTCAATTATTGAGGATCCCAAGGAGCTTTTCTGTATGTGAGTTCATAGTTAAAAAGTGAAAATGAGAAAAATTTTACATATTTGTCATTAATTCATTCAAAATAACTCTATTAAATGTTAATAAGTTTTTACGGAAAATAATTAAATTGTCCAGAACAGAAATAAATTTATTAAGAAGAGTGGCATTATTTTATATTTTGCAGTCCCGAATATCTGGCTCAATAGAAGCTGGATTCTCATATGTTTTTACATTAGTCTGTTGCAGTATGGCATGTCATTGTACTTCCCATGTACACCATGACAGGGAATGAGAATGGAAAGGCAAATAACACCTTAGTATTAATAGGGAAATAGTGTGACTTCATCGGTCCCTGAAACAGTACCTGCCACAGTTTTTCTAGTACTTTAACTTAGTCTCTTCACCCGTTACAAAACCAGATGGAACATGAATTAATTATAGAGAAATGAACATCTAGAGTCTCTGCCTGTCTCTGCCCCTTATTTAATAATCATTGACTTTGAATCAGTCACTCTTTGGGGGCTGTAAGGCCAGGGGCCACTGCCATGGCCATGCAGGTTCCCATTGGATTCAGGCAGACGGTAAAGGAACTGTGGAGCCAGAAAATGGTGGGCCATTTTGTTTATTAAAGTTTTGTAATAGCAGACGAGCAAAAAGGCAGAGAAGACTGCTTACCTCTCACTCAGGGATCCCAAGCCCCTAACACTCTGTAATCACCAGACTCATTCTCCAGACTCACCAGACTCACAGGCCCCCACCAGCCTCAGCACTCCCCAGCCAAACAGGCCAGGTAGAAGATACCCCTTCTCTGGCAATCAATAGCAAACAATGGCCCCCTCCCCAAGAGGGCAGGCAATCTGCTATTTGCAATCTGCTGCTTGAGGGCAAGCACCCACAACCTTCCACAGATTGTGCACGCGCGCGCACACACACACACACACACACACACACACACACACGGGGCACTGCCCCGCGCCAATGCAAAATACAAGCAAGCAAACCTAAACACACTTGTTTACCCAACAGGGGCCTTAGTTTTCTCATTTATAAAATGAATCAGAAAAGCATCTCTCTCTAAGACCCCTTCCCGCTCTGTCCAGCTGTGACTTATTCTAAATTACAAGGAGCTGCAGATATAAAGTTTATCCAGAGTAGTTATAGTTGTTTCTCCAAATTTCACTCTTTCATCACATATTCTACCATAAAACCTTCACAGTAGTTAAGCTAAAATTTTATGGCAACACATCTAGAGTGTTCTGCACCATCAGTTTGTAATTCCAGAGTATGCTTTCCTGCTGCAAGTTATTATTTGACATTTTGCATGCTTTGCCAGATCTGAGAGGATCCAGCCCATTGTCCTCCCTTGAATATTTTTATTTGCATCAACACTATGAAAGAGTGATGTATGGACAGCGGTCATGGCCATGCAGGTTTTTGTTGGATTCGGGCAGATGGTAAAGGAACTGTGGAGCCGGAGCATGGTGGGCCATTCCATTTACTAGAGTGTCCCCCAACAGCGGATGAGCAAGCAGGCAAGGAAATCCGCTTCTCTCTCTCAGGATTCACAGGCAAAACAGGTGGTGGAGGAAGTGGGGGGGACCCCTTCTCCCACAAACAGTAGTAACAAATGGCCCCTCCCAATGGCAGCAAGCAATCTGCAATCTACAATCTGTCACCCTAAGGGGAAGCACCAATCAGGCAAAGTACAAGGCTAGCAAGCCTGATGCACTTGTTTGCCCAACAAGTGAGCAGGAAAAAAAGCATGAGAAGGGAAAATTAATCTTGCCCACACCTTTGTCTCTCCCTGCTCTGGATCTAATTAGAATCCCGTCCCCTTAATCAGAGCCATCCTTACCTGAGGATGGGCAGCTGGAAGCTCATGTTGTGACAGTGTTGTAACCAAACATAGTCAGATTGCTCTTTAATGTTTTTCCTCCTGTAAGTGTAGCACTTCTTTCTCCATAGTTGTAACCTAATCCCCCGGTGCTTTTATTTGTACTAATGGAGAATACTGTTGATATCCCTTTAGGAACATTTTATTTAAACTGAAATGATTTATGCACAACAGATAACATCTGAAATTTTCATTTTAAGTATATACCCATATTATGTTGCAGGTAAATTAGGCCAACTATCCTGCTTTCTCCTGTGATTTGACATGAAATTAGAAGGATAGGCTGCCTTAAAAGACAGCTAATTGTTCCTTCATCCCTATTTAAACATTTGGTTCAGGCTCCATGTTCCTAGCTATCCTGCACTGCTTTCAAAAGGCCTTTCCTCCTTCCGGCTCTAGAGTAGCAGTTTTCAACCGGTGTGCTGCAAGAATTTTAAAAACATGCAATACCTGACTATTGAGTCAGAGACACTGACCTCTTTTCCCTTAGACTGTCAAACAAAAAAATGACAACAGCTAACACAACAATTATACCTCTTTTTTGGTCATATTAGCAAAAATAATTTTTGATGTGCCAAATTTTAGTAATTAGTTTATGTTTGCCACGAGATGAAAAAGGTTGAAAATCGCTACTCTGCATTTTCAGGCTATCTGAATCGTTAGCAAATATTCAAATCAAAGAAGGTGTTTTAGAAGATGATTTTATCCAGTGGCCAAAGATGTGTTTTCCACTGAATTTCAAGTTGATAACATAGATTAGGGTATTCAAAAGTATCCAACAGAGATGAACAAATTCTACTGACTTAAAGTGCATAATTATGCATTCTTCACAATAGAGCTAGATTCCACTGTTTGAATAGTTCCTGATATTCTGAGGCACTGAAGTGGTCACAGTAGCTGTTATTTCAGTTCCTAGGGCAGCTTTGTTGCATCGAGTAGAATGCAGTTTGATGTTAAGGGGAAGAGGAACAACTAACAAAGCAATTGCAGCTGAAAAATGTCATGGATGACTAGCTGGGGATGGATGATAAGTGGGGGATGCAGGATTGCTTTTTTAATAATATAGAAGTTTGAAAGATGGCTGGCACTCAACAGTGACTTTCTTGCCTCTTTTATTAAGTCCTGAGGATATGCCCTTCCTTTTTACGCTTTCCGTATTAACATTCTCTCAATAATATGTACTTTCATCCAGATATGTGTCTCTGCAAAATGGCTATTTGAAGTGCAAAAATAGCTGTGGGCAAAGGAGAAGGAACAGTTAAGCTGTTTTTCAGCCATGCTAGTAATGGAGACTGGCTCTCTGATATGCAGCTCTTGGACAGCCTGATTACAGAATGTGTCTTGAGGGTAGTTAATAATGCTCTTTGATCATGGGACGAAGAGTGGCAGAGACGTGAAAATGATTGAATTAAGAGCTTATCCTTCTGTTATGTATGAGAAAAGCCAGAGAAAAAGAAGAAAACCCTTTTAAATTAGGTCACAGGGGTCTTAGAAAGTTCTGTGGAACTTTCTAACAAGAGAAAGTGCATTTCTGGATTTGACTCCATTGGAATTGAGCGTAACGGCATATAGATGAAGTACTAGATCAAGTCCAATCGCTCCTTGTCTGAACCAGTGTTGTCTGCTCGTCAGGAAGTTTATCTGAAACAGTGGTAATTCTGATGCTTCTCAGCAGAGAACTAAATTCCCCACTGATCAAAAACAATAATAATAATAAAAATTTTAAAAGCTGCTGAGGTTTTTGATAGATTTTAGTGATAGCAAAGTAGGAAGAGAAGAGGAAAACACTGCCTTTGCCTTGTAGGGCATTTAACCAAAATGCCACTTCCTCTACTATCTAACCACTTGTTGAGAAATTAAGAGGTTTCAGAAAGGGCAAGATAGGGGCCCCGTTTTTGTCTCCAGAAATGCTTGGCTTCCTTAAGTCATTAGCCAAATAGTATTGTAAAGCCAGTAGCCACGGCCACCATCACAGCCGCCTGGTCCGTGCAGGTTCACATTTGATTCAGACAGATGATAATGAAACAATGGAGCCAAGAACTGGCGAGCCATTAGCTTTAATCCTAGCTTGCACCCGGCTGGCAAGAAATACACAGTGGGAAAACACTTCCTTTTCCATTCAGGGCTTTCAAAGCCACTGACTTAGTTAGTTTTCCTAGAATTAAAGGTTTCTACCTCACCAGCCTTATTCACTTCTGTTCCCCATCTCCTCTCTGCACAAACTCTGCACAAACTGGCTTCTCCCTCAGCACTCCACCATCTTGGCTGCTTTTCCTGGCCTCCTCCACGTCGCCTTTATCTGCTCTTCTCTCTAATGCTAATCTCAGGAACCAGGAGGGAGCAAGCTCCTGGTCTGCCCCACTTCATAATGTAGATTCAAAACCTTTAATCCAATATACAAACAATGAAGTCTCTGATACAAAGTCACATTATCTGGCATAATGGGATTTCTCATGAGCATGCACCACCCTACATCAAAAAGGGTGGGAAAGGCTTAGTCTTAACTAAGCCTTGGGCTATAACGACTCTGCCTGCTTACAGCCTGTCCCCCACACACATTAATATAATCACGCCCATCCCAAGCAAGAAGGGCAACCAATATCATCACCTGGGTGACGAGCTTCCACATTAAAGATGGCAGCTCCATCTTTAACAAAGTGAGCATAATATATTTTATCTGCCCAACACACAGGTATGCCTGCACAAGGAAATTAGGCACATTATACAAATTACAACAACATGACAAACCATAAAATTTCAACAATTACAAAGATACACTTCATCAGTCTCTGAGCACTTTGCCAAAAGCACAAAATGTCCTCGGCCTTCTTCCTAGCCATTTGAAAAGCTTCTTGGGGCAGAGGGATGGTCTCCAGCAAAGCTGCCGTCCACCCCCATCAGGGTATTTTACATTGCCCAAAATCCGTAAGTCCATCCAACCAAGGAACCAGTACCCACTCAGTTCATAGTCCAAGAATCAGTCCACGTACATGGGGCCTCAGCCACCCCCCTCATCCCTGCCATCCTGGCAGGTCTTACACTGTCCCAAGGAGGAGCATGTGGCAATGGCAGTCAGCATTTCCATCTCTGCTCCAGAGAGCATGATAGCATCTACCCGTATGTCCTAAAATCACAGACATACCAGAAGCATAGCAGGTACTCCTTGCTGCTGGGCTATCATCTTCCGGAGACTACAGATCACAACTCCAGCCCGATTCTCTTCATCTTCCAAAGAGGAACTAGAAACACCAGCTCCCGCTGCCTCAAAGCCAATACACTGGCATGGATGCTGCTGTTCCTTTGGTGACTGTTTAGGCTCCTGTGGCTGCTGGCTTTTGGCCAGAAGCTGAGACTCAAGCTCTTGAATCGCAATTGTTTCTCCAACAACTGTCGGTGCACACGTTCAGCTTCCAAGGCAAACTGCAACTTCCGAAACCATAATTCATTTTCCAGTGCTCTTTCCAATTCCAGCCTTTTCTGCTGTTCAATTTGCAATTTATCCTGAAGCTTTCGACCATGGGCAGTTTCTCGCACAGAACTCCTGGTTTCCTCTTGAGTAGAGAACACCCAGCCCACAGCCCCTAAAAGGACAGCCATGGGGAGCCAGAACAGCAACCAGTTCTCTACCCCAACCCTCAAGGATGGTGGCCCCATACCGATCTCTGAATCCTGCCACAAACTATGCCAGTTGTAAGGCCAGGGGCCGCCATCGTGGCCATTCACATGCAGATTCTTATTGAATTCAGGAAGATGGTAATGAAACAATGGAGCCAAAAACTGGTGGGCCATTACCTTTAATCCTAGCTTGTACTGGTGGGCAAGAAATACACACAGTGGGAAAACACTTTCCTTTCCATTCAGGGCTCCCAAAGCCACTGACTTATCTGAGTTTCCTAGAATCAAAGGTTTCTGCCTCACCAGCCTTATTCACCTCTGTTCCCGATCACCTTCTCTCTGCACAAACTGCACAAACTGGCTTCTCCTTCAACACTCTGCCATCTTGGCTGCTTCTCCTCTCCTCCACGTGGCCTTTCTCTGCTCTCTCTCAGCATGGGCTTCTCTGCACCATTTTATAGTGTAGAAATCAAAACCTTTAATCCAATGTACAAATAAGGAACTCTCTGATACGAAGTCACTTATCTGAGGCATAAATGGGATTCCTCATGAGAGTTCACCACCCCCAACCATGCAACAGTCAAGGGTGTGGGGAAAAGCTTAGTTTTAAAACTACGCCTTAGGCTATACTGACTTTGCCAGTTTACAGCCTGTCTCCCGTACCCAAAGCGAGCAAACATATATATCATATTTGCAAATTTATTTGACCAACAAGTATCCCTGCAAAGAGCTAAAAAAACTAAATCCCACAGCTTGAGCCCCAGGGCACCTGGAATTGACTCTTGTACCTGTCAAGGGAAAAAATTTCCAAATCTGTAAGAATTTTTTATGAGCTTATTTGAGCCAAACTGTCAACAATTGCCGGGAAGCAAAGTCTCAATGAATTGAGAAAATGCTTCGAAAAATGGTGGCTTCACCACTTATTTTATACATTAGAATCAAAGGGAAAGACTAAGGGAGTTACATGAAATTGACTGGTGATAGATTAGGGAAGCCAGAGAAGGCAGGAAAAAAGTGAAATCTCTAAGATTGGATAAAAGTGAAAATGTATTCACTAAAACCTCTCTTTCATAGGGAGGCACAGAACAGGTTAGGTTCATTAACATGATAATAATAACAATGAAGTGGTTTGTTGGTTCCTGTTCTGGTGGGATGCCAGGCAGGCCAAGGGGGCAGAAAAAAAGATTACCCCCTCACCTCAAATTCATGTTATCAGGTACATTATTGTAGATGCAAAAGGCAACAGACAGGTTCAAAGCAAACATTGACCTTCGTCCAGATAGAGAATTACTCCCTAGGACATGACTACCCACCATAAACCGCTTTTAGTAAAGAGTTTCAATCTCAGCCCATCGTGTATGTTTACTTTAGGTTCCTGAGTCTGTAAGGCTACTGTTCAGGCTTTCCAAACTTGTCTGGGTCAGCATGTGGCCCCTTTTCCGTCCACATACTGAAACGAGAGATGCAAGCTTCAAATTAATGAGCCAACCTGTCAGTCTGAATTAGGAAGTCATCCATAGGATTTTTTTTTAAACAAGCATTTTTAAACTACTGTTTAAGGATTAGTTTAGGAATTGGAGTTGGAGTTACAAAGGCATGCTGGCTTTTCGTTAAATTAGGCCCACAGTTAGCAATTGAATGACAGCCTGCAAGGCTGTGGCGCTTTCTTCTGTTTTGTCCTAGCTCTGCAGTGAGTTGTGGCTTCACTGGCTAGCTTGGCGTCCTCTTTCTTTAAGGCCAGTTCTTCTCGGCAGCTTGTCTGGGTCTCCTGTCACATGCAAACTCCCCACGGATAACCCCATCACTTTCCATTCTTGCTTCCTAACACTGGCCTCCCTCCTTGCCCGTTGCCTCCAGACTCTCCCTATCCTTTCTCTTTCTGATTCTGAAACCAGAAAAATCAGCTCATGCTGCCGCTCACATATACAGTCAAATAAGTAGAGACGGATTGAATCATTATGGGTGCTTTATTCAGGTGACCAGCGGTTTGAGAAGACAGAGGGTTTGTATCCCAATAACTGTCTTAACATCTCATGTCAGGCCAGCCTTTTTATAAAGAGAAGAGTTGGATAAGGGGTGTGAAACACAGGGAGAGAGGTTTGTTGCTCCTAGGCCTCCTGAGTCAGGGGCAGGCATTTCAGACACCACTTTGATTGGTGCAGTCCTCCTAGCAACAAATGGTTAACTCTTTGTTGCCTGCAGTCCTCTGAATAAATGGTTAACTGCTTGGAACAACAACTATTTATACGTGTTAATCCCTGAACACATCTGTTAAGACTTAAAACTTAAAGCATTAAACACTAAGCCTATTAACTACAACTAAAGCTAAAAATTTAAACTCAAGAATTTTCCTTTTTTATCAGTGTATGGCCAGTAGCCACGGCCATCATCACAGCCGCCTGGCCAGTGCAGGTTCACATTGGATTTGGACAGACGGTAATGAAACAACGGAGCCAAGAACTGGTGGGCCATTAGCTTTAGTCCTAGCTTGCACCCGATGGGCAAGTAAAAACACACACTGGGCTCCAAAACCCAGTCATTCAGTGCTCACAAAACTACTGACTTCTCTGAGTTTCCTAGAATGAAAGGTTTTTAGCTCAACAGGCTTATTCACTTCTGTTCCCCATCTCCTTCTCTCTGCACAAACTGGCTTCTCCTTCACCATTCTGCCATCTTGGCTGCTTCTCCTCTCCTCCACGTGGCCTTTCTCTGCTCTCTTTACAGCATGGGCTTCTCCTAGAATGTAATCACTCTTCCCCGGAACAACGTGATCTCTCTTCCTTTTAAAACCTTTTGGCGCGAAAGCCCTCCCCCAACACATATTAACATAATCACGCCCATTCCCAAGCAAGAAAGGCAACTAATATTATCACCTGGGCGATGGCTTCCACATGGGCAGCACAGTGGCTAGGGAACATAACTGGCGCCCTGGGCATGACACTTTATTGGCACCCCCCTGAGGGTGTAGTACACTTTTTTTGTTTGTCTTGGAGACCATTTGGCGCCCCTCTGCGAGGGGCACCAGGGGCATGATAGACCGCCCTGCCGCCCCCCACGCTATGCTACTGGGGCAGCGCCATCTTTAACAAAGTGATCATAATATATTTTATCTGCCCAACAATCAGTTTTTATTTTCCTCTCGCTTGGCATAGAAAGCCAGTGTTTGCTGGTCTCCTGTGCCTTTCCAACTCTTAGAAAAGTGTGTTTAAGGAAGATCTGTCTCTACTGGTGTGAATGTGGGGTCTACTAGGCCCTGAGCCTGCAGGAAACAAATAGCAAACGTAAAAGGAACCAATTAGGAATTTTAGGAAAAGCAAGTTTAAATTGTACCGTGGACCTAGGAAACAGGGCTGTCATCCTTCATACCCCTCGCTCTCCTGAGATCAGAGGAGGACTGGGAAAATGGTAGAAAGGGGGATGCATAAAATACTGTACATTTGATAAAAACAATTTTTTTTACAAAATAAAAGAATAAGGGCTCCCTGAGTGTGGTGAACAGTGTGAGGAGGACTCAGGAGTGGGGGTCTGAGGGCTTAGCCTTTGGTTTGTCACTTTGCTAGGGTTATCATAGCAAAGAACCACCACCTGGGGGTGGAGGGGCTTAAACAATGGAAGCTGGTTTTCTCAGGTTTTGCAGGCCGGAAATTCTAGATCAAGGTGCTGGCAGGGCCCTGTTCCCTCTGCAGGCTCTGGAGAGGCTCCTTGCTTGCTTCTTCCCGCTGCTGGTGGGCCCTTGTGGCCCTTGGCACTCTCTGATTGCAGCGCTGTCATCTCTGCCTCTGTCTTCATGAGACCTTCTTCCTCAGGACACCGCGTGTCCTCTCATCTCCTGAGGACACCAGTCATTGCATTAAGGGCCCACTCTCATCTAGTGTGTCCTCATCTTAACTTGTGGATGTGATTATATCTGCAAAGACCTTGTTTCCAAATAAGGTCACATGCCAAGGTTCCAAGTGGACTTGACTTTTCAGGGGACACTATTCAACCAACTACACTGCCCTACTCAGGGGCCAGTGAGTTTTCTTTTCCCTGCAAAGCCCCATTGTCCCGTTCATTTTTCATCTCCCTGGTTGGTTAGGTATTTTCCAAATTATTTTGGACCCTCACAGAATGGTGCCAGATAAATGAATGTACTAACAAATACAGTCACTTGTTGGGTACATGTGTGTTAGAAATAAAACACCTGAGGTGGAACAAAGCATTGGTATTTTTAAAAGCTTCCTGCACATCCCGGTCTGAGACGCAGTCCTGAGCAGATTGACAGGGTCCTTCAATTCTAAGCATCCTGTAATTCCTCTGTGCCACATGTAAGAAAGAGCTATGTCACGCCTCAGGACCCCCTCTTAAATTGGTTGGCCAAATAGCTGTGCTTTACACTGGAGGAAAAAAAATCACAGTTCCAAAGTGAATCACACAAGTTGATAAATTGGGTTTGCGATTGTGTTCCTGGTTCCCACAGACCCTACTGCCACCTACTGGTAGGAAGACCCTCTGACCAAGGAGTATAACTTCTTGAAGTCCCTGAATTGAAGCCTAATTAAGAGTGAGTGTGCCACTGAAAAGATTGTTTCCACTCCATGTCCTTTGTCATAGCCCCTCAGTGCTGTGCATGCACTCTTGCCAGGGGTGCATCGTCTGCAAGTCAAAGGCAACTCCCTCTGACAGGCCCAGCATCTTCTGCCTTTCAAGGTGGAGTGGAGGCTACAGCTGCAGTCAGGCACAAAACCGAAGATGCTGATATTCCCTGGGCTATGAAGGTGCCTTTCTCCCTCCATCCAGGCTGGCGCCACTTAAGCCCCTTTGAAAGGGCTCCCTGGCTGTTCAGGAATTCAACGCAGAAAACGCTCTTTTCTGCTGCTTCAGCAGCAACTTTAACAAAGTATCAACAAATATAAGTTGGGAAAAAAGCCTTTTATTCACTTTCAGTCTTTGATAGGTCATCCGATATAGGCACTCTACTTCTAGGTGACTGTACCTTTTTAAATACCCCCCTTTAGGAATTATGTATAATAAAATTCAAATATACAGGTTGGGACAAAAGTAGGTTTATAGTTGTTCATATGGAAAATAATACAATAATTAATTAATAATAATACAAGAATAAACTTTGTGTTTCCTGTGATAATCACAACTTAAACCTATTTTTGCTGCATCCTGTAGTCTTTAAAAAAAAGCTTTCTAAATTCCTGTGGTGGCTACTGTATTCATTTCATAGTGCCATCGCAAAGTCCCACAAACAGTGTGACTTAAACAACAAATTTATCGTCTCACAGTTCTGGAGGCCAGAACTCCAAGATCAAAGGTGTCAGCAAGGTTGATTCCTTCTGAGGCTGTGAGGGAAGGCTCTGCTCCAGGCCTCTTTCCTTGGCTTGTATACAGGTGCTTTCAGTTTCTTCACACCTTCTTCCCTCTGTATGTGTCTATTTCTGTGTCCAAATTTCTTCTTCTTATAAAGACACATGCCTACCCATGTGATCTCATTTTAACTTGATTACCTGTGTAAAGACCCTGTCTCCAAGCAGTGTCACATTCTGAGATAGTGGGGTTAGGACTTAAACATAGGAAATTTGGGGAGGCACAGTTCAACCTCGAATGGTTAAAAATACTGAGAGTACAAAGGAAAGGCTTGATGGAGAAAGCTTCTAGTTCCGACCCTCTAGATCAGAGATGGGCAATTTTTTGAGCTTGGTGTGTCAAAATTCGCCAAAAAACCGAGCATAACTCAGGTGGTGTGTCACTTCGAGAAAAATGGCCTAACCAGAAGTCCCAGAACTAGATGCTCTGTGCCGGAGTTCTGTTGTTTTGGCCTACAGACCTCCGGCACAGAGTGTCTGCACTACAGCAAATGTTTTTATCCTTGGCTACTGCACCTGGCTGTACAGGAGCCAAGGATGAAACGTCCTTCTCGGCATGCGGCCCCACACTTCTCTTGTATGCGGCTGCATGTGGCCACGTGTCATCGAAAATGGGTACGCGTGTCAGTGCTGACACGTGTGTCGTAGGTTCGCCATCATGGCTCTAGATCCTGGCCGGGCAGCTAGTACCTTATGCTATCCTTCTATGTGTGTGAGAGAGAAGCCAGTTGCCTCGCCCAAAGGCAGTGCTCCTGTCTGAATCAAACCAGGCCTAGGCCTCATTCCCCCACACACAACCTTTTCCTAATGCAGCAGATGCAGGGGTCTCAGTAAATTCGGTCGCAGCCCCAGGGCTATGTGAAAAATGAGATAACAAGGTGACCATTTGAATTTACAGTTAGCAGAAGTCAAATTGTCAGCCGAGATAAGTCACTGGTACTCTCAGGCTTCCCTTTGGAAAACAAATTAATCAGGCAGAGAACCATGCTAAAATACTGCTGTGGCACTTAACAGTTGTAAAATGAGAGGCCATAATCCTCAATCCATCCCATGAGACATCCAAGATGAGTGCCAGCTTTTCTCTCGGGTCTGTTCTCATCAGGATTGTATCTGCTGGTCGGCATGGAACACTTTGCTAGGGCATTTGGAGGCTTGCAGGACACCTGGCACTCCATGTGCTGCCAACACCGCAGAATTCAACAAACATTCTCCCGGATCAGGCACAGCATTGGTAGTCTTCATATGAATTGTGCACACCCTTCAAGGACATTCCAAGTCCCACCTCTGGCCTCCAGGATTGTTAAAGGCCTGCAATCCCTGGCCCTTAGAAAAAAGTAATTTCACCTCAGATTCTGAATTGAAATATTTTTAAGTTCAAAGGTAAGAAATTTTGACCCAAGCTTCTCTAAGTTCCATCTGTATGACCCCCTAGCAGTGAGATCTGACTCCATTCATACACATGTCCCGATTTCTACTCTAGCAAGTCTAGTGGTTTTACCTCCTAAGAAAATGATGAGCATTGGATTCCTGCTGCTATTGGACAAAGAGAAATCCAGACTCCGATCTTGTGAAGTAACCCCCAATCTGAGGTAAATGTGAATATAATAAAATACAAACTAGAACCTTAGGTAAAAAGAGAGAGAGAGACAGGACTTCCCAGAGCTCAGTGGTGGCTGCTTTCTCAGAAATCCCTGAATTTCAAACGCTGGGCAATCTAGTGATCCAGAAGAAGGGACCTCCAGAGCCAAGGTGAGGTGTTGGGCAGCTTTTATGTGCATGTGTGGTGATGCTGAGTTTAGACTGACGTGACTGGGGAGGCAGGACAAGTCATGTGCCCTCATGGCAACAGAAGGAACGTCAACCAAAACAATAAGAACAATATAAAATAGAAAGGAAACAGAGCAGGGCTGGGGAGATTCAGGAATTGCCGATGAAAACGGGCTAGGTCAGGACTCACTGCCTGTGGTAGCCCGGAGAAAAATGCTTTCCTCGGAGGTATTTTTGGCAAGGAACTTCAACTTGAAACCAAAATGAGGAGGCACTTGGACACCAGAAGGGGCGAGGTCCTGCTTGAGTTGGGTCTCGGGGCTCAACCCTGAGGTAGTTGTAGTTTAGAAAGAGGGTTAAGAGCTTGCAGAACGGGGAGACTTTATGGACTAGGTAGTGCCTGCCGGTCATCGTGGCCAGTGTGACTGTCATGAACTTGCGCCTCCTCTCAGCTCTGCCTTAAGATTCCCTCACACCACATTCTGGGTCTTAGGAAATTCTGTTGGCTAAATATAATTTTTTAACAGTAGGTTGAGGGGTATGTGTGTCAGAGGAAAGAGTGGAAAGGACGTGGGGTAGGAAACAAACCTAAAATAAGTGTCTTCTGAAAAGAACCTTCTCATCTCTGCTGCCCTGCCTGTGGCTCTGAAAAGTGAGACCACCTTGGACTGCTCCGCTTGGGGGTTCTCCGGGGATACCCCCAAGCATGGAGACACTGTGCTTTCAGATCCCACAAAACGCTATTTTAGACCTGTCGGGCCCTCTTGCTTTATTAGGGTTATAAATTAGTGGAAAATGGGCATTTTTATATAACCAGTTCAGTTATGTCATCCCAGGATTACAGTGGATGTAGAGTTGGCAGTTCTCAACAAACTCTGACATTCTTATACCCTGGGGATAAGAGTGGGAGTTTATATAAGTTAACAGGAACTACAAATTACATGGGTAGTCAACCTTTTTATACCTATTGCCCACTTTTGTATCTCTGTTAGTAATAAAATTTTCTAACTTCCCACTGGTTCCACAGTAATGGTGATTTATAAAATAGGAAAATAACTTTACTTTATAAAATTTATAAAGCAGAGTTACAGCAAGTTAAAGCATATAATAATAGTTACTTACCAAGTACTTTATGTCAGATTTTCGCTAAGTTTGGCAGAATAAGTTTTTATAAAACAACTTACTATAGTTAAATCTATCTTTTTATTTATACTTTGCATACATAGAAATTACATTAGTTAATCAAATTATTAGTGGGATCCCTGAGGCTGATGCTGGGAAACTAAATATTGAATATCCAGTTCAATTTTTGTGAGGAACAAACGGAAGTCTCCCCTTTTGGAAATATTCAGGCGGTTTCTTACTTTTGTCATAATATGATTAACAGCACTAAATCCTGATTCCACAGATATGGGGTAGGGAAAGGTATCAATAAACTGAATACCATTTTCCACATATTTGGATATAAGACTGGCATTTTTTTATTTTGCCATAGGTTTTCATATCCACCACTGTCAAATTTATGTTTACTTTCTTCATCATATCTAATTTCTAACAGTTCTTCTTGGCAAGTTATATTAGCCTCTTCAATATTTGCGGTAAAAGGATTTTTCATCCAGTTATATACCTTCAATTTCAAAATATCTTTAAATCATTTTGCCATGTCCAATTTAAGTTCATTGAAGTGGCTACTGAATCTGTCAACTATCCTCTGGAGTTACATCATCTTTATAGATGATAATTAAGGAAACTGATGAAATTCTCTCTTCAGTAGATTATGACGAAGTAGTTCATGCTTGTCAATAAATAATTGCACAATACTTTGGCAACCTATAAGAGTTTTATTAGCTCCTTGAAGCTGCAAATTGACATCGTTAATCTCTTGCAAATATCTGCCAAGTAAAAGGCATCATTCTTTACAGTTTTTTTGTTTGTTTGTTTGTTTTTTGTGGCAGAGACAGAGTCAGAGAGAGGGACAGATAGGGATAGACAAACAGGAAGGGAGAGAGATGAGAAGCATCAGTTCTTTGTTTTAGCTCCTTAGTTGCTCATTGATTGCTTTCTCATATGTGCCTTGACCAGAGGGCTACAGCAACCCGAGTGACTTCTTGTTCAAGCCAGTGACCTTGGACTCAAGTTGGTGAGCCTTGATCAAACCAGATGAACCCATGCTCAAGCTGGCAACCTCAGGGTCTCAAACCTGGGTTCTCTACATCCCAGTCCAACGCTCTATCCACTGCGCCACCTCCTGGTCAGGCTTTTTACTGTTTTTAACTGTTGACACAGATTGGTCTCATTATTACTTTCAAAAAATTGTATGGAACTATTATATAATGCTACAAATCTAGCCAAAGATGTATCCTTTGACAGCCACTGAACTTCTGTGTGCAAAAGTAACTTAATAAAATCTTCATTATTGTCCATGCAAAGCTGCCGAAACATTCTATCATTCTTTGCATTGGATTTGATCTTGTTTACGGCTTGAATTATTATAGTTAATGATGAATGGAGACTTGTACTTAGATGTTTTCCTACAAGATGTTGTCTGTGCACCACACAATGAATACATAAAACATTTGGCACTTCCTGCTTCAAATAAGCAACAAATCCATGACAGCGACCTACCATTGATGGTGCTCCATCAGTAGTGCATCCAACAATATTATTCAAAGGAACATTATTTTTTGTAAAGTATGTTCTCACAGTATTAAATATAGATAATTCTTTTGTATCTGTGATGAGACTTATTGCTAATAGCATTTCCTCTCGTAATATATTGTTTTCATCAGAATAGCATACATATGCCATCGATAAAGCATCATTATCTGCAATGGTAGATTTGTCCAATTGCATGGAAAATGAAAAGTTTTGGAGAATACTTATGTTTGCTTTCAACATTAACTGCCATTTCATCAATTCATCACTTTACTGTGCTATCACTTAGGGGCAACTTTTTTAAAATTTGAGGTATATCCTGATGGATTACTATTGAGATAAATTCTTTTATAGAGGGTATTATTACAGTTTCTCCAATATTATAGCTTTTACCACTTTTTGCAATTATTTGTGAAATGCAATAAGTGGCAATTAATCCATCTTCATTAATTGTATTCTGTTTCTTAAATGATGCAATGATGGTTGAACAATTTTGAAATTTTTTATATATTTCCTGAAAATATTCAATGGGCTTTTCCTTGTCATTTGGATGCTTTGTAGAAAGATGTTCTCTCAATCGGCTTGGCTTCATTGCCGCATTGGATAATGTTTTATGGCACAAAAAACAGATTGGATGTTGTTTATTTGCAACAGATTCTATGAAACCCATCTTCAGATACTCTGGCAAATAGCTGCGTGCGTTTTTTGGGGGGGTTTTTTGAGACATGAGTTCACAATATCTCACAATATTTTGTTTGAAGCTGTAAGCACGGGCTTGCTCCCAGAAATTTAACTACATACCGACTTTAGTTTCAATTACATAATGATTTAGCTTCACTTACGTAACATGAACAAAACTTATGCACTTGAAGTCTGTTGCGTGGTCGCGATGTTACAAGTGTCGTGGTTGAGCGACAGTTTGTCAAGATGAGACTAAGTTAGTGAGTATCTGTGGTTGTGCATTTTATAAAATTTTATGTAGCAGGTGTTGGTCAATGACATCACTTCTTTGTGATCAGGGCAAAGTAGCAAGACATCGGCTAGTTTTGGCAGTCGAAGGAGGGGTCCTAGAATGTCACCCTGTTACCCTAAAATCTGGGAATCAAGACCAAAATATGAGTTAATTGGTGTTTCCATTGTTCAGCAGTTTCTGTCATAGAAAGAAGCGTCGAACCATGCAGTTCTTTGTCTACGAGGTAATAAAATGACAAACTGCTAGTTTTGAGGTGACAATAGCAGTCATAAACTGCCCTCTAGATCGGGCAGCGGGTGTGGACCCGGGGTCAGATACCTGGCTGCTCGCAGATGTGGGCCAGGCGGTTGTGAAAGAGGTGGAGCGCCGTCCCAATACAAATGCCCTATAACAGAGTCTGACCACTGTCCTGATCTTGACTGGTCAACAGTTAGTTGATTAGTATGTAATCATGGCACCATTTGGTTGCTTCACTACTGCCCACCATGAAAGCTGAAACGCCCACTAGTGGGCAGTAGGGACCAGGTTGACTACCACTGAACTACACCATCCTCAGTTTAAGAGAAGAAAAAAATTTAGTGAATATAAAGGACTTTTTGATGACCAGAGCTAGAAATGACTCATTATTGTTAATTGGTTTTTCACTGAATTTTAAATTTAACCAATCTTATGACATACCAAAACATTAATTTTTTTTCAGAGTGACTTATTTAACCGGAACTAACTTTTTACAACAGTCTAAGTTATTTGGTGGTATAAATTCACAAATAGTATTTAACCTAGGAATAAATTTAACCAAGGAGGCAAAACATTTGTATTTTGAAAACTTTAAGACAATGAAGAAAGAGCCTGATCAGGCAGTGGTGCAGTGGATAAAGCATTGGACTGGAACACAGAGAACCCAGGTTCAAAACCCTGAGGTAGCCGGCTTGAGAACAGGGTCAATGGCTTGAGCATGGGATCATAGACATGACCCCTTGGTCACTGGCTTGACCTCAAAGGTCACTGGCTTGAAACCCAAGGTCACTGGCTTGAGCCCAAGGTTACTGGCTTGAGCAAGGGGTCACTCGCTCTGCTGTAGCCCCCCGGTCCAGGCACATATGAGAAAGCCATCATTAAACAACTAAGGAGCTGCAAAAAAGAATTGATGCTTCTCATCTCTCTCCCTTCCTGTCAGTCTGGCCCTATCTGTCCCTCTCTCTGACTTTCTCTCTGTCAAAAAAAAAGAAAAAAAGACACTGAAGAAAGAATTTGAAAAGGACACAAATAAATGGAAGGATATACTGTCCTCATCGATTGGAATGATTAATATCATTAAAATTGGCCATATTGCTCAAAGCAATATACAGATTCAATGTAATCCCTATCAAAATACCAATGACACTCTTCTCAGAACTAAAACAACCATAAAATTTATATGGAAACACAAAAGACCATAAATTAACAAAACAATCTTGAAAGAAAACACACAGAAGAAAGTTAAGGGTATTGTGCTCCCTGTTTTTTATTTGTTTGTTTTTGGTTTTTGTTTTCTTATTTAGACAATTAAATTTAACAGGGTGACATTGGTCAATCAGAGTACATAGATTTAGAGAAAACATCTCCACATCCTTTGGACAGTCAATTATGTTGTATACCCATCACCCAAAGTCAGATCATCTTCTGTCACCCTATATTTTGTTTCTCTTTAAGCCCCTCCCCTTCCTCCTATCCCCCTCCCTCTATATCCTTCCCTTCACCCTGGTAACCACTGCGCCCCTCCCCTTCCTCCTATCCCCCTCCCTCTATATCCTTCCCTTCACCCTGGTAACCACTGCACCCCTCCCTGTCTATGTATGTAAATCTTAATTTTGTGTCCCACCTACATATGGAATCATACAGTTCTTATCTTTTTCTGATTTACTTATTTCACTCAGTATAATGTTATCAAGGTCTATCCATGTTGTCGTAAATGATCCTATGTCATCATTTCTCATGGCTGAGTAGTATTCCATAGTATATATGTACCACATCTTCTTTATCCAGTCCTCTGTTGAAGGGCATTTTGGCTGTTTTCATGTCTTGGCCACCGTGAACAATGCTGTAATGAACATGGGGCTGCATGTGTCTTTACATACGCATCTTTTCAAGTTTTGTGTGTATATACCCAGTAGAGGGATTGCTGGGTCATATGTTAGTTCTACTTTTAATTTTTTGAGGAACCACCATACTTTCTTCCATAATGGTTGTACTACTTTACATTCCCACCAACAGCGGATGAGGGTTCCTTTTTCTCCACAGCCTCTTCAACACTTGTTAATACCTGTCTTGTTGATAATAGGTAATCTAACAGGTGTGAGGTGGTATCTCATTGTAGTTTTGATTTGCATTTCTCAAATAGTTAGTGATGAAGAGCATTTTTTCATATATCTGTTGGCCATTTGTGTTTCTTCCTGGAAGAAGTGTCTGTTCATGTCCTCTTCCCATTTTTTTTATTGGATTGTTTGTTTGTTTGTTGCTGAGTTTTGTGAGTTCTTTATATATTTTGGATATTAGTCCCTTATCTGAGTTGTTGTTTGAAAATATTATCTCCCATTTAGTTGGTTGCCTATTTGTTTTGTTGACAGTTTCTTTCACTGTACAGAAGCTTCTTAGTCTGATGTAGTCCCATTCATTTATCTTTGCCTTTACTTCCCTTGCCTTTGGAGTCAAATTTTAAAATGTTCTTTATGGCCAAGGTCCATGAGTTTAGTACTTATGTTTTCTTCTATATAATTTATAGTTTTAGATCTTATATTTATTTATTTGATCAATTTTGAATTAATTTTCTGTGCAAGAAGAAAAATTGTAGTCAAGTTTTATTCTTTTGCATGTGGCTTCCCAATTTTCTCAGCACCATTTATTGAAGAGGCTTTCTTTTCTCCATGTGTGTTTTTGGCTCCATTATCAAAGATGATTTGACCATATATATGTGGTTTTATTTCTGGGCTTTCTGTTTTGTTCCATTGGTTTTTGTGTCTATTTTTCTGCCAGTACCATGCATGCTGTTTTGATTATTTTTGCTCTGTAGTATAGTTTGAAGTCAAGTATTGTAATGCCTCCAGCTTCATTTTTTTTCTTTAAGATTACTTTGGTTATTCGAGGTTTTTTATGGTTCCATATAAACCTGGTGATTTTTTGTTCCATTTTTTTTAAATGACATTGGAATTTTGATGGAGATTGCATTAGATTTGTATATTGCTTTGGGTAGTATGGCCATTTTAACTATATTTATTCTTTCTATCAACGAACAAGGAATATTTTTCCATTTCATTGTGTCTTTTTCAATTTCCTTTAATAATGCTTTGTAGTTTTCAGTATATAGGTCCTTTACATTCTTTGTTATGTTTATTCCTAGGTATTCTTTTGTTGTTGTTGGTACTATAAAAGGGATATGTTTTTGAGTTCTTTTCTGAGGTTTCATTGTTGGCATATAAGAAAGCAGTAGATTTCTGTATATTAATTTTGTATTCTGTGACCTTACTGTATTGGTTTATTGTTTCTAATACCTTTTCTGTGGAGTCTTTGGGGTTTTCTATATACAAGATCATGTCATCTGCAAAAAGTGAAACCTTTACTTCTTTCCCAATATGAATGCTTTTTATTTCTTTCTCTTGTCTGATTGCTCTGGCTAGAACTTCCAGTGTTATATTGAATAGGAGTGGAGAGGGTGGGCAGCCTTGTCTTGTTCCTGATTTTAGAGGAAATGTTTTCAGTTTTTTACCACTTAGTATGATGTTAGCTGATGGTTTGTTATAAATGGCCTTTATTATGTTGAGATATTTTCCTTCTGTACCCATTTTATTAGTGTTTTAAACATAAAAGAATGTTGTATTTTATCAAATGCCTTTTCTGCACCTATTGATAGGATCATATGGTTTTATTCTTTATTTTCTTAATATGGTGTATTATGTTAATCATTTTACGTATGCTGAACCATCCTTGTGTTTCTGGGATGAATCCCACTTGATCATGATGAATTATATTTTTGATGTGTTGTTGTATTCAATTTGCTAGTATTTTATTTATGGTTTTTACATCTGTATTCATTAGAGATACTGGTCTGCAGTTTTCTTTTTGTGTGTTGTCCTTGCCAGGTTTTGGTATGAAAGTTATGTTGGCCTCATAAAATATATTTGGAAGTATTGGTTCTTCTTCAATTTTTTGGAAGACTTTGAGAAGGATAGGGACAAATTCTTTTTAGCATGTTTGGTAGAATTCAGTAGTATATCCATCCGGCACCAGACTTTTCTTTTGGGAGAGGTTTTTGACAGTTGTTTCTATTTCCTCCCTGCTTATCGGTCTATTTAGGCTTTCTGCTTCTTCATTATTCAGTCTAGGAAGATTGTATTGTTCTAGGAGTTTATCCATTTCTTCTAGATTGTTGAATTTGGTGGCATATAATTTTTCATAGTATTCTGCGATAATTCTTTGTATATCTATGACATCTGTAGTGATTTCTCCGCTTTTATTTTGGATTTTGTTTATATGAGTCTTGCCAAGGGTTTGTTAATTTTATTGCTCTTTGCAAAGAACCAGCTCTTTGTTGTATTTATTTTTTCCATAGTTTTTCTGTTTTCTATTTCATTTATTTCTGCTCTAATATTTCTTATTTCCTTTCTTCTGGTTTTGGTTTGCCTTTGTTCTTTTTCTAGTTCCTTAATATGTGATGTTAGGTTGTTTACTTGGGCTATCTCTTTTTCATATAAGCATGTAATGATATGACCTTCCCTCTTATTACTGCTTTTGCTGCATCACACAGATTCTGATAGGTTGTGTTGTCATTTTCATTTTTCTGTTTATATCTTTTGATCTTTTATTTCTTCTTTGACCCATTCATTTTATAGAAGTATGTTGTTTAATTTCCACATTTTTGTGGCTATATTTACTTCATTTTGCAGTTGAAATTCTAGTTTCAAAGAATTCTAGGTCAGAGAATATGCTTGGTATAATTTCAATCTTTCTGAATTTGTTGGTGTTGGTTTTGTGGCCCAGAATATGGTCTATTCTTGAGAATGTTCCGTGTATACTGTAGAAAAATGTATACTCTGACATTTTGAGATGAAATGTCCTGTAGATGTCTATTATGTCTATTTGTTCTAGTGTTTCGTTTAAGGCTGATATTTCTTTATTGATTTTGTTTAGATGAACGATCTAAAGCCATCAATCGTGTATTGAGGATTCCAAGTATGATTATATTTTTTTTAGTTTGCACTTTTAGATCAGTTAGTAGTTGTCTTATATATTTTGGTGCTCCTTGGTTTGCTGCATATATATTAAGGAGTGGTATGTCTTCTTGATATACTGTCTCCTTTATCATTATGAAATGTCCATCTTTGTCTCTGGTTCCCTTTGTTGTCTTGTAGTCAGCATTGTCAGATATGAGTATACTACTGCTTTTCTTTGGATATTATTTGCTTGGAGAATTGTTTTCCAACCTTTCACTTTTAATCTATTTTTATCCTTTTAGCTTAGATGTGTCTCTTGAAGGCAGCAAATTGTTGGGTTTTGCTTCTTGATCCAGTCTGCTACTCTGTAACTCTTTTTTGGTGAGTTCAATTCATTTACATTTAGTGTAATTATTGACACTTGAGGATTTCCTATTGCCCTTTGATATACTGCTTTCTGATAGATTTGTGTCTTGTTTGATTCTTCTTTTCTATTCTATACTCTACCTTCTAGGGGTTTTTTTAAGCTTTGTGTTTTGGTAGTGGCATTTTCAGGGATGGTTACCATTAGGTTATTCAAATAAAAATTATCATATTTATTAGAGTCCATTATCTCATGAATGCTTCTGCACTCTATTCTCCTTTGTTACTGCTGATCTTTATCCTCTCTCCTTGTTGTCACAGATTATCCTTTTATTGTGGTTTTGTTAAAAAAAAATTCTAATTTTGTCTTGGTTTGTTTTTCGTATCTGATTTGATAACCTTCTTTAGTATATCTTGTAGTGGGGGCTTTCTGGTGATAAATTTCCTCAGCTTCTGTATGTCTATAAATGTTTTCATTTCCCCTTCATATAGTTTTGATGGATATAGTATTCTTGGTTGGTAGTTCCTCTCTTTCAGTATTTTAAATGTTGAGGTCCAGTCTTTTCTGGCTTTTAGAATTTCTGCTGAGGAATCTGATGATAGCCTAATGGGCCTTCCTTTATATGTTATATCCTTCTTCTCCCTTGTTGCCTTGAAGATTCCTTCTTTGTCATTGATTTGGGATAATTTCATTATGATTTGCCTTGGATTAGGTCAGTTTGGGTTGAGGTAACTCGGAGTTCCGTTTGCTTCTTGAATTTGAGGCTCTAACTTTTTCCACAGGCTTAGGAAGTTCTCATTGATTATTTGCTTCAATATGTTCTCCATTCCCTCTCTTTCTCTTCTAATATATCTATTATTCTTATATTACTTTTCCTGATGGAGTCAGACAATTCTTGTAGGGATTTCTCATTTTTTAAAATTCGTCTCTCTCTTCTTTTCCTGTAGTATCTCTAGTTGCCTGTCTTCAATGTCCCTGATTCTCTCCTCTATCTAGCTTGTTCTATTGGCTAAGCTTATTACCTCATTTTTCAGTTTGTGTATTGAATTTTTTCATCTTTTTTTGGTTCTTTTTTATAGTTTCAATTTTCTTGGTGAAGTACTCTTTTTGTTCATTAAGTTGTTTTTTGAGCTCCCTAAATTGCCTTTCAGTGTTTTCTTCTATCTTATTGAGTATTTTTAGAGCTTCAATTTTGAATTCTCTGTCATTAAGCTCCAAGGTTTCCATGTAATTGAGATCTTTTCCTGGAGATTTTTCACCATCTATCTGAGCTACATCTCTGTCTTGTGTATCCCTATTTGATTTTTTTTTCCTTGATGGCATTTGCAGGTGATATTGTTAATAACCCCAATAAGAGATGATTGTTCCTTTATCTGGCAGGGGATGCTGCACTACAAGATTTGCCTCTGCAAGATTCTTGGGTGATCTGTTAAGGCTTAGCTGTCGACTTTGTAATGATGAAGGCAGAGTTTCTGTGTTGGTAGGAGGGACTTATTGCTAGGGCTTTGCCACTTTATGATACTGGCACTGGCTGACCAGGAGTCCTCTAGGACTCTCCCCCATGTCCCAACAGAGCAGGGGATCTAGTTACTGGGTGCCCCCCTCTCACAGGAGAGAGCATCCTGGAGACCTAGTAGAGGGGTGTCCGCCACCACTTGTGTTTTCACAGCAAAGGGAGCAATGAGGAACCAAGAGGCTGGGGTGAGAGTCCAGTCCCTCCTCTGATACCATTCTAAGCTCTCCAAACACAGCCCTGGACTGGGCAGGGGGTGTGCACCACAATCCATTGTCCCTGAGTTTTGGGAGCAGCTGTGGCAGAGATTGCAGATCAGGGGTTTCCCATCCACACATGCTAAACTCCTTCCAGCAAGCCAGTGCCCAAGCTTTAGAACTGGTGGTGCGCAGATCCCACATCAAGCACGTCTGACATCACAAGGCTAAATTATGCTGTTCAGGTGGGCAGATCAAGCACATCCCACTGTCCTGTGGGCTGATCTCCACAAGCTATTCACCTGCAGTTCTAAGGAGTTTGCCACTGGCTTTGTGTGCACCTCGTGCCTGTAATAGCTCAGCCCTGCAATCACAGGTGCAGCAGATGCTGGGAAGTGGCCCTGCTCCCCGTTCTTGGTCGTCACCCCTTGCTCTACTCCTTCCCCCCAGACTTTCCTCCCAGCTCATCCGGGTCTGAGACAAAGCCTGCGCAAACAGTGCCTCCCTCCCTCAGGTCCATGAGGAAACAGAAAGACTCAGTCCTTTGGTATTATTTTTTCTTCTGTGCTTTGCCCTGCCTTCCTGCACAATCATACCTTTGTCTATCCAGTGTGTGTATATTTCAGGTTCATCTGTGGTTTTTTTCTCTGCATATAGTTGTAGAATTTGTTGAAATTTTAAGGGGAGAGATGAGGAGTATCTCTCACGCAACCATTTTTCTCGCTCCCTGGTATTAGACTATACTACAAAGGTATAATAACCAAAACAGTATATTACTGGCACAAAAACCAACACATACCTCAATGAAACAGAATAGAGAGCACAGAAATAAACCCTTACTTATATGGTCAATTAATCTATGACAAAAGAGGTAAAAATATACACTGGGGAAACTGACAGTCCCTTCAACAAGTAGTGTTGGGAAACCTGGACAGATACAAAAAAAATGAAAATGAACAAAAATAAACTCAAATTGATTAAAGATTTAAATATAAGGCCTGAAATGATAAAATTCCTAAAAGAAAACATAGGTAGGAAATTATTTTATACCAGTCTGAGTGGTATATTTGTGGATATGTCCCCATAATCAAGGGAAACAAAAGCAATAATAAACCCATGGGATTTTATCAAACTAAAATTTTGTGCACAATGAAAAAAACCATCAACAAAACAAAAAGGTCACCTACCAAACAGGATATTTGCAAATTATATATCTAATAAGGAATTAATATCCAAAATATATAAGGCACTCATACAAATCAATTACTAAATAAATAAACAATCTAGTCAAAAATTATCCACAGACATGAAAAGACATTTCTCCAAAGAAGACATAAAGATAGCCAACAGATTTATGAAAAGGTGTATGTAATCACTACCCAGGGAAATGCAAATCAAAAGCATAATGAGATATCACCTCGTACCAGTCAGAACATGTATCATCAATGAATCAACAAATAACAAGTGTTGGCATTGGTGATATTGTACAACTGTGCACAAGGGTTCCCTTTTGGTATAGCCACTGTGGAAACTAGTATGACATTTCTCAAAATATTAAAAAAAAATAGAGCTACCATATGACCCAGCAATTCCACTTCTGGATATTTATCTGAAGAATATAGAACACTAATTGGGAAAGAAATATGCACCTCTATGTTCATTGCACCATTATTTACAATAGTTAAAATATGGAAGTAAGCCAGTGTCCATCGATAGATGAATGGATAAAGAAAATGTGGTATATATATATGCAATGGAATATAATTCAGCAATAAAAAAGAGGGAAATCTTGCCAATTGTAACAACACAGATGAACCTAGAGGTTATTAAGTAAAATAAGTCAGACAGAGAAATACAAATACCATATGGTTTCACTTATATTTTTTAGATTTATAAAAACATGAAAAAAACAATAATAGACTCATAAACAAGAGATCAAAGGGATAGTTGCCAGAGGAAAGAAGGATGAGGGATTGGTGGAAAAGGGGAAGGGGAATATAGTTAATAATAGTGTGATAAGTTTACATGGTGACAGATGATTACTAGAATTAGTAAGGTGATCACATTGCAAGGTATAAAAATGTCAAATCACGGCCCTGACCAGTTTGCTCAGTGGATATAGCATCAGCCCAGCATGCTGTCATCCCAGGTTCAATCCCCGGTCAGCACACATGTGAAGCAGCCATCTATTTCTCTTCCCTTCCCTGTCTTCCTCCTATCTCACAGCCAGTAGCTCGATTCATTCGAGCATCAGTCCAAGACACTGAGAATAGCTTGGTTGGTCCAAGCATTGGCCTTCGGTGCTGAGGATAGCTCAGTTGATTTGAGCATGAGCACCAGACAGGGGTTTCTGGGTGACTCCTGGTCATGGCACATGCTAGAATCTGTCTCTCTATCTTCTGTCCTCTCATTTAAAAATCGCAAACAGTGCCTGACCAGGTGGTGGCACAGTGGATAGAGTGTCGGACTGGGATGCGGAAGACCCAGGTTCGAGAACCTGAACTCACCAGCTTGAGTGCGGGCCCATCTGACTTGAGCAAAAAGCTCGCCAGCTTGGACCCAAGGTCACTGGCTCCAGCAAGGGGTTGCTTGGTCTGCTGAAGGCCCACGGTCAAGGCACATATGAGAAAGCAATCAATGAACAACTAAGGTGTCACAACGGCAATGAAAAACTAATGATTGATGCTTCTCATTTCTCTCTCTGTTCCTGTCTGTCTCTATCTATCCCTCTCTCTGACTCTCTCTGTCCCTGTAAAAAAAAAAATCACAAACAGTATTTAATAGAATCTTGTGGTTTAAACAGAACTTTGTGATTATCTGACACAGTCCAGCCATGACTGCCAAGTTTTCTCTACTGGCCACCACATATCATGTGCCTTCTAGATGCCCTGATAGGACACACAGCTTTCTGCCTCAGCTCCACCCAGAGGCCAGACAGCCTCAGCCTCACCCCTGGTGACAGCAACTGCCCCCCTTCAGTGACCACTCATTTATTTACTCTGGTTAGAAAGCACTTCCAGGTTGAAGCAAAACTGGCTTTCACTCATTTGTCCTAGTTCTGGTTTTGGATTCACTTAGTCTCACTCACTGGGTTGCAACAGATAGCAAACTGGGCCCATGTACTGGGAGAGGACGTGAGTGAGTATGAGTATCAGGATGCTTGATGGGGGAGCCTAGGGTTACAGCTACCTGTGCCACTACTGCTGATGACAATGTCACACTTTTCAGGTGTCCTGGGACTAACCTAGAACCTAACCCTTTTTCCCATGGCTAGCCTTCAGGTATTCAAAGACAACTATTATGCCCTATTTCTACAACTTCTATTTTGTATACCAAAAGCCCAGGTCTTCAGTCATTTGCATGGAGCCGTGGGTTTGGAGCCCTTCCCTGGTAGATTTTCTCAGGCATGACTCGTATTGATCAATGTCCCTCTCAAAGTTTGGCACTAGAAACCAGACATAGAACTTCAGCTGTGACCTATAGGAGCGGTAGAACAGAACTATCATCTACTTTTCTCTTTTTGGTTTTTAAAAAGCAGAGCTCAAAGATAATTAGCAGGACCTTATTCTTTTATGTGGGGTTTTTAATATCACTGATTGAAATGTAGCACACATCAAAATTATCAGATTGAGCCTAAATAAAGTCCACCTTAACAACATCTGTCCTAAGGATGTGGGCAACTTCCCATTTGCCCACTGCTATAGCTCAGAACACCAAACACTCAAGCTATTTCTGAAAGATGATTTGTCAGTCACATTTTAATATACTGTATATATAAGCAGGGAAACCTCTCTAAACAGATTAATAAGTTAAACAATCAACTATTAAACAGTGGTAAGTTAATAAAAAGTACAACTAACAATAGGCTCAAATTATGTGATAATATACTCATTATTTAAATAGAATCATCTTTATTAGACATAGTTTCTTTCCTAATAATTTTATTTTTTATTTTTATTTATTGATTTTAGTGAGAGAGGAAGGGAGTGAGAGAGACAGAAACATCAATCTGCTCCTGTATGTGCCCTGACCGGGGATCCAACTGGCAACTTCTGTGCTTCAGGACGATGCTCTAACCAACCAAGCTATCCGGCCAGGGCTCCTAATAATTTTCAGAGTCAAACTTTTTACTCAACCTTTTATGCCTCCAAATGAGTGTTGGGCCACACAATCTCTGTGATCCAGCTCCAACCTTCTTAACAACAATTTTAGAGCACTGTGCTTAGTGATATGTATATAATTTTTGTACCTTGTATATCTGTGTACATATACGTATGCACCCTATCTCTCCATACCCCTCACAACTACGCTGTACAGTGGCGTTTATTACCCTCATTCTACAGATAAGGTACAAAGAAGATTAAGTAGCTTGCATAATGTTCTATAGCCGTAATAATTAGGAAGTCAATAGATTTAACCCACTGTGTCTGTCTCTGAAGACTGAGCACGGGACCGCTTCCCCTTGTGTATCTTAGTATAACTGTCACAGATGGAATTAGCTGCCTGATTTTAAATGGTTGTCATTTTAGGTTAAGTTTTCACTGGATATATTTTTACTCTCCAGCCACAAGGACAGTGTTTGAAAATGAACACAGCATTCACAAGTTCAAGACCATTTTTAAGTTGTTCTGATTAGCTTCCGACCTGTTATATACCACAGCACATCCACAAGCCCTGTGCACGTGGAGGGCAGGAGTGTGTCTTTGGTGGCGCTGATTCCTTCTGAGTTGCAAGCATAGTGCTGTGATTTCGTAGGGACTTGAGAAACCTTGGTGTCAGTACATATTGTGGGGCTACCATAGAAGTGTATGTATGCTATGCTCATCATTGCAAAATCCCAGCCTAATGTGTCCCCACTTCAACCTGCACATTTCCCAGGCACGAATCATTGGGAGAAATAATGAGTGTGTGTTCCTCCTCATGAGGAACAGTTTTACATCAACGTCAAACCCAAATCTTACAGCTTTCTTTCTTTTCCCCCCAGTAAGTGCAAATGGTGACCACCTACTCATTTGGACGACACATGAATGCAGTCGTGGGAGAGAAGTTCCTTCACTCCAGAATTTCCCAAAGGAACTTGGCTGAGCCCCACAACACAGAGAAATAATCAACTAGACTTGGGAGTCTGCTGGACACAAGCGAAGCCTTGGTCCATGGGCTGATCAGCAGATGTGACATGAAAAATACCATACTCTCCTGTCATTTGCTGTTGCTTGCCGAACTGTGAAGAACTGCATGAACTATATTTAAGCTGCTTTCTATACCATTGCCAATCACTTTTTTGGACTTGAAAGTGCTATTTTCCTATTGATACTTGCATCATTTCATTTGCATGAATCCAGTGATTATACAGAAGCAATACATATAATCTGCTTATATATTATTTAAAAATTCATCTGTGCAAAATGGTATATAAAGTATAACTCCTGCTCTTTTTGTAAAATTACAATCATAGCCTATGTCATTAAAAGTTTAAATTGGTTTTATCTAACAACAGTATAATAGGTCTGCATATACTTTATAGATTACTAGCCTCTATGAAGATATTTTCACTGTTTACTAGTGAAATGAGCAAAGCAGAGCTATTTATAAAAGGCCTTATGTTGTGTACATACACATTGTCTTTGAAATATTTGTGATTTAGTTTATTGCTTGTAAAAGAAAAATTATATAATTTATTTAGTAAATACTATTGTAAGCTATAGTTTTATTGAGAAAAATAAAATATTTTGTTCTCATTTGTAGTAGTACAGTTATTCCAATGGTTTGTGAGTTTTATATTTCTTTTTATTAACTAAAAAGAAGTAACTTATGCCCTGGCCAAGCAGCTCTATTAGTTAGAGCATCGTCCTGATACACCAAGGTTGCAGGTTCAATCCCCAGACAGGGCACATACAAGGATCAGCCAATGAGTGCAGAAGTGAAGCAAACAAATTGATGTCTCTCGCTTTCTCTCTCTCTCTCTCACTCTCTCTCTCTCTCTCTCTCTCTTCCTCTGTCTCTAAAAATCAACCAATAAAAAATAATTTAAAGAAATAACTTAGATGCTTCTCATTCTTAGATATTCCAGAATCCTAAATAGACTTCTCATGACAGAGAAAATTTTCTGCACCCTGAGAAAAGACTCAACAGCTGGTTCTGCTCAACTTGTTCAAGAGACTTCCCTGAATGGCCTGGTGTATTAGCTACCTTTTATTATGTTATGCTATGGTAACCAATAATCCCAAAATTTCTGCATGGGGATCCAGAGCAGCCCCTACCTAAAACATGTTCCTTTTATGGCAAAAGGAAAAAAAGTAATAGTGTATAACCAAGTGATGGGAGCTCGTAAAGAAATTTTAGCTTAAAGGCAACTTATAGTACTTCTCACATTCCATTGGTCAAAGTAAATGACATTGACAAGTCTGGTGTCAAAGGAGTGGGAAGTATACTTTTATACATAGGAGTGGACTCAGTAGAGAGAGGCAACGAATATTTTAACCAATTAATGCATCTGCACCATCTCCTGAATGTTCCAAGCAGCAGACTTTAAGAGGCTGAATCATCATACACTGAGAAAAATAGCATTAGGAAGCAAAATGACCAAGGCTCCAGAAAGACATTCCTAATGAGTAAAATGCTCAGTGTAAAATACTCCAACTTAAAGCAAGCTGATTATTGTAAGCAAGCATGGTATTAACTTTTATAAATGTAGCATACAGCCATGGTTACTCGGAATAACTAGGGATCTTACCTTCAGAGTTGGTGCTGGAAATCTATCCTGGGTTGGGATATCAATGGGAAATTCTCCTAAAGTGAATTACTGAGGATTCTTTGCTCCCTAGTCTTCATAGGTGCAAGCAGATGCTCTCCCTCAACTACATGAGTTTACCTTGCTGGAATCCCACTCCTATTTGTAAACCTACCCATTTATCTAAGCAAGGATTCTGAGCCCAGGCTCTTTGATTCCTAGGGGGTCAAAATGGACCCTCCCAGTGGACCCAGCTGTATTCACAGCTGGTTCTCAGAGCTAATCGGCCTAGGGGTCACTCCCTCCCAGTGACATGCCAAAAGCAGTCAAGGCTCAACTACACCAGAACAGTATGCACAGCCCACTGGAAGGAGGGAAGGAAAGGACCTTGTAGCATCCAGCTCAGGTGACCAGGGAGGATGGGCCACTATGTAGAGGTGCCTACCGAACACCTACTACCTAAGGCCACTCGCTCTACCAAGACTGGGAGACAGAGAAGCTCTACCTGATACCTAGAGTCAAACACAGGAAGGCAGCCAAAATGAGAGAAAGAAACGCATCCTACATGAAAGACCAGGAGAAGTCTCCAGAAAAAGAATGAAATAAAATGAAGGCAAGCAAACTACCAGATACAGAGTTCAAAACAATGACTTGAAGAGTCAAGGAACTTAGTAAGAGCTTCAACAGCACAGAAAAGGACATGAAAGCCGTAAAAAAGAAGCAGACAGAAATAAAAAATAACCAACTGAAATGAAGAATACATTGACAAATATACCATAGTTATATAAGATAGTAACATTAAGAGAAACTAGGTAATGGACAGACAGGTTCTATCTTTGCAAAATTTCTGAAAATGTAAAATTATTCTCCCCAAAAGCTCATTTAGCTGAAAAAAAGAAATGGGAAAAATATTTAAACAGACACTTCAGAGAAAATATACAGATGGCAAACAGGTACAAGATGCTCAACATCATCATTAAGGAAATGCAAACTATAATAGTATATAAACATATATGAAAACAGCTACAGTACAAGGTGCTGGTGAGAATGTAAAGCAACTCTAACTCTCATACTTTCCTGTAAGGCAAAATGACTTAGCCACTCTGGAATAATTTGCCTCATCCTTACAAAGTTAAACATACTGTTATCATATGATCAAGCAACCCCACTCCTGAGAACTGAAAACTTATGTCTGCGTAACTTGTACAAGAATGCTTATAGCAACTTTGTTAACTATCAACAAAAACTGAAAAACAACCCAAATGTCTCAAAACAGGTGAATGGATAACCGAACTGTAGTCCGTTCATACAATGGAATGATGTGCACAATGAAAAGAACAGGTGCACTCAGTATGTGGATGAATCTAAAAGGCACTGTGGTGAGTGAAGGAAGCCAGATGCTTGCTCCAGGTCATTTGCTATATAAATCCATTTATATGACATTCTAGAAAAGGTAAAATGATGGGGCTAGCGAACAGGTCAGTGATTACCAAAGGTTAGGGTGGGGGAAGGATTGACTACAAAGCAGCAGTATCTGGATGAGGGAATCTGGATGATGGAAATATTCTGCACGCTGAGTGTGGTACATAGGCGTTAATACTACATAGGTGCTAACTCTCATAGACCTGTGCCCCAAAAGAATAAAATTCTATTTTACTATATTTAAGTTTTTAAAATAGTATTTTTAACTGGTTAACTTTAATTCAGCTATAAATAAACTATTATAACTCTAAGATGCTTATGTAATCCCCATAGTAACCACAAAGAAAAATCTGTAATAGGCCTTGGCCAGGTAGCTCAGTTGGTTAGAGCATTGTCCCAATACACCAAGGTTGCAGGTCGATCCCCAGTCAGGTCATATACAGGAAGCAAGCAATAAATGCACAAATAAGTGGAACAGCAAAACAATGCTTCTTTCTCTCTCTTTCGCACTTCCTTCTCTCTAACATCAATAAATAAATTCAAAATTTTTAATTTAAAAAATAAAAGTGAAAACCTATAGTAGATACACAAAAAATAAAGAGAAAGACTCTAAGCATACTACTACAAAAAATCATGAAATCACAAAGAGAACAAAAGAAACAAAGGTAATGCAAAACAGCCAGAAAACAATAAATTGCAATAAAGCCGCTTCTATCAATCATAACTTTAAATGGAAATAGCTTAACTTTTCCAATGAAAAGGCATAGAGTGACTGAATTTTAAAAAAAAAAGACCCAACTATATGACTCACTTCAGCTTTAAGGGCACAAACTGAAAGTAAAGGGGATGGAAAAAAGGATTCTATAGACATTAAAACAAAAAGAAATCTGAGTCGGAATACTTATATCAGACAAAATAGTCTTAAATACCAAGGTTGCAATCAGAGACAAAGAAGGTTATTATGATAAAGACAGCAATCCAAGTGGACGTAACGTTTATAAATACCTATGCCCCCATATAGGAGCACCTAAATATATAAAGCAAATATTAACAGATCTAAAGGGAGCTATGGACAAAAATATAACATTAGTAAGGGACTTCAACACCCCACTTTTATCAATGGATAGATTATCCAGACAGAAAAATCAATAAGAAAACACTGGACTTAAACTACATGTCAGACAATATGGACTTAACATTTATAGGTCATTCCATCCAAAAGCAGCAAAATACACATATTTCTGGCCACAATGATGTGAAACTAGAAATCAGTTTCTAGAAGAAAACTGGAAAATTCACAGATATGTGGAGATTAAACACACACTCTTAACCAATGGATCAAAGGAGAAATCAAAAAATAACTTCAGAAAAATAAAAGTGAAATACAAAAATGTGAGCAGCAGCAGCAAAAGTGTTTTTTTTTGTTGTTGTTTGCTTATTTTTAGCAAGAAAGACAGAGACAGAGAAAGGGGCAAACAGAGCGATGAGAAGCCTCAATTCCCTGTTGCAGCATCTTTGTTGTCCATTCTTTTTCATATGTGCCTTGACCGGGGAACTCCAGCCGAGCCAGCGACCCCTTGCTCAAGCCAGCAACCTTGGGCTTCAAGCCAGTGACCATGGAGTTGTGTCTATGATCCCATGCTCAAACCAGCAACCCCTTGCTCAGGCCAGATGAGACCACGCTCAAGGCACAATTTCAAGCTTTCAAATCTGCAATCCAGGCGGACGCTCTATTCACTGTGCCACTGCCTGGTCAGGTGCAAAAGTGGTTCCAAGAGGGAATTCATATCAATAAACTCCTACATTAATAAAAAAAGATGTCAAATAAACAACTATACCTCACAGAATTAAAAAATTCAAAACAAAGCTCATAGTTGGTAGAAAGAAAGACATAAAGATATTGGTAGAAATAAATAAAATACAGACTAAAATCCAATAGAAAAGTTTAACTCTGATATTTTGGTACCCTGGCAAGCTTTTCTATCTCCTTTCGTCTGGTAACATGACCTGCCCCCCTGGTCTGACTAATCATGTTACCCCTTAGCAGCAGTGATTGATCTAAGGGGTGGGCATTCGATCCCAGAGCTGATCAGCTGATCGGAGCCCTTCCCTGGGACTGACCTACTGAAACTAGGGAAATTACTGTTGTAAAGTAAGAGCACTGGACTAGAAATCAGGAAGCCTGGGTTCTAGTCTCGTTTTGATGTGGGCACGTCATTTAAACCTCCGAACCTCCATTTCTTCATCTGAAATTAGGTGCAGGTCAGAGAGAATTGTATTAGCACTTGCTCTCCGCCCCCGCCACACACACACACACACACACACACACACACACATACACACCACCTCAAAAGCAAATACACAACACTTTCCTCTGGCCCCAAAAGAATGCATTTTTACAACTGTGGCTTTATTTTCCAGCAAGAGGTACACTTGAAGGTTTGCTGTGGGAAATCAGAAGTGCTAGCCCAAAGCAGGCGGGGTTCCTTGGATGCTGCCACCACCTATGCTGCTCTTCCCCCTCCCCTGCCCCACCCTTTTCCCCCTCCACCCCACCCTTTGAAAATAGGCTCCTCTGGTCGTCACCTAACTCTTCAAATTCCTGTGTGCTCGCTCTCAGGCAGAAGAACAGCATGACACCATCAGACATTGGGCCATATCAAGTGAACTCACTCCTAAGCATGCACAGTTGGAGGGTTATCTGCCAAATAATTTTAGCAAACTGCTGGAGCTAGATTCAATTAAGCTGATGACCAGACCAAGTTATCAGGGCAATTCTCATTCCCTCATCTAGTCAAACTCAGTAAGATAATTCCAGTTCCTATGTGACAGAGAATTTAAGAGAAAGCATCTAGACCACTAAAGATCTTCAAATATTAGTTCCACGAGAGCAAAGAATTGTTGTTTATTTTGTTCACCCATATCTCTGACCTTAGAACCATGTATCAGCACTCCGCTTGATTGAATAAACTCTGACGGCCGGAGAGTTTCAGTGATTAGCCCAGGTTTGTGCAAACAAGGTCAGAGATGAGCCTAGATAGACCTCAGGGACAGAGAAAGAGAAGAGAATAATAATTGTTGAGATCTTATTGTGTGCCCAGTGTGGTTACCATAAAAATTATACATTATTTCACTTAATTGTTACAATGCTATGTGGTAGGTACTGCTATTATCCCCACTCTACAGAGAAGCTTGTCTGGCAGGTCACAGAGCAGGGTTGTTCATCCATTCACTCATCTGACAAACAGTTTCTATTTACCCTGCACCAAGTCTAGCCCTGGGGATGCAAGGGGGAACAGGACAGACAACAGAGCTTAGATTCTAGTGTGGGAGACACTGAGTTAGCAAGTAAAATACGAACAATAGAGTTGTCAGTTAGAATACATCCTGTGAAGGGAACCAGTGGAGAGAGGTGGTGGAGGGAAACAGGAGTAGAGGGAGAAGTGCAAAGGTCAGAGGAGGGTGCTTTAAGGAGGGAACATGCAGACTGAGCCTGAAGGATGAGAAGGTCCCCCTATGATGCTCTGGAGGAAAAGTATTCTAGGAGGAAGAACAACAATTGCAAAGGCCTAAGGGGCAGAAGATCGTAGCTAGCCGTAGGACTAGGAAATGTGACAAGAATATGTAGAATAAAGAGGAAAGGGTACAGGAAGAGTTAGGAGGGGTAAACAGAGGTCATATCTCTTTCTCCAAAAAAGTAAGCATATTTTTATAATATATAGATGTAATATTTTCTTGGGAAAGAGATCATTTTATATATAATGTACATATAATATAAAAGAGCTACGTATATCATAGAGATCATTATACCATATTTTTCACTCCATAAGACGCACCTGACCATAAGACACACCTAAGGTTTTAAGGAGGAAAATAAGAAAAAAAAATATTCTGAACCAAATGGTGTGTTAAAATAATTAATAAAATACCGTATTTTTCACTCGGTAAGACGCACAGGCATTTTCCCCTCCACTTTTGGGGGAAAAAATGTGCGTCTTACGGAGCGAAAAATACAGTTTATGTTCTTGGAGAAAGAGATAATTTTATATATTATATATGACATATAAGAGATAACTACATAATAGATATGAGAATTATATATAAATAATACACATATTCTTGGGGAAAGATGATTCTGGGAACTGAAGGTAACTTTTTATAACTCTAGACTCCTTAAACAGACCTGGTACCGCTTTTTTGAAGTGACAGCTAAAGACTCTGGCACTCGCCGTGGCCAACGACAAGCCCAAGTAAGGAGTCAAGACTAGAACAATGATCATATTAGTTTGAAGGTGGCGGGGCAGGATGGTTCTGTGATGCTGTTTAAGAGACATAGACCACTTAGTAAACTAATGAAAGCCTATTGTCAACAACAGGGTTTGTGAATGAAGCAGATCAGATTCCAGTTTAACAGACAGCCAATCAATGAAATAGACACACCTACACAGTTGGAAATGGAGGGTGAAGATACAATGGATGTGTTCCAGCAAAAGACAGGAGGCATCTACCACAAAGGGAACCTGCTACTTTATTCCAGAACCCTGTTTCTCCAGACCAAGAAGACATTCTCAATTAGAAAACTGCAATTTGGCCCTGGCCAGTTGGCTCAGTGGTAGAGTGTCAGCCCAGTGTGTGGATATCCCAAGTTCAATTCCCACAGGAGAAGCACCCATCTGCTTCTCCACCCTTCCCCCCACCCTCTCTCTTCCCCTCTTGCAGTCATGGCTCAACTGGAGCGAGTTGGCCCTGGGCACTGAAGATGGCTGCATGGCCTCTGCCTCAGGTACTAAGAAAAGCTCAGTTGCTGAGCAACAGAGCAATGCCCCAGATGGGCAGAGCATCGCCCCCTAGTGGGCTTTCCAGGAGGATCCCTGTCAGAGCGCATGCAGGAGTCTGTATCCGCCTCCCCTCCTCACACTGAAGAAAGAAAGAAAGAAAAGGAAAGAACTGCAATTTGCCTGACCTGTGGTGGCACAATGTATAAAGCATCAACCTGGATTGCTGAGGTTGCTGATTCAAGACCCTGGACTTGCCCAGTCAAGACACATACAAGAAGCAAGTTGATGCTTCCTGTCCCCCCTCATCCTTTCTCTCTCTCTCTCTCTCCCCCCTCTCTCTAAAATCAATAAATAAGATCTTAAAAAAAGAAAAAGAAAAAGCCTGACCTGTGGTGGTACAGCAGGTAAAGCATTGACCTGGAACGCTGAGGTCTCGGGTTTGAAATCCTGGGCTTGCCTGGTCAAGGCACATATGGGAGTTGATGCTGTCATTTTCTCCACCACTTCTCTCTCTCTCTCTCTCTCCTCTCTAAAACTTAATTTAAAAAAATAAAAAATAAAAACTTGCCTGACTGGGCCGTGGCACAGTGGATAGAACATCGACCTGGGATGCAGAGGACCCAGGTTCGAAACCTCAAGGTTGCCAGCATGAGTGCGGGTTCATCTGGCTTGAGTGTGAGCTCACCAGCTTGAGCACAGGTTGTTGTTGAGCCCAAAGGTCGCTGGCTTGAAGCTCAAGGTCACTGGCTTGAGCAAGGGGTCACTGACTCTGTTGGAGCCCTCCCCCCCAGTTAAGGCACATATGAGAAAGCAATCAATGAACAACTAAGGTGTCACAACAAAGAATTGATGCTTCTCATCTCACTCCCTTTCTGTCTGTCTGTCCCTCTCCCTGCCTCTGTCTCTGTCTCTCTTTCTCTGGTTCCATCAAATACTACCGTGGGGTTTTCTCTATCCTTTCATTTTCCCCTTCCCCATCCCTTTACTGTTGATGAAGTAACTGATGTATGTGCACAAGCATTTGTATTTCTTAAAAAAAGCTAAATGGCCAATGGTATGTTTTGGTTGACACCAACTGGAGATGAGGTGGGAAAAAATACTGGTTTTGTGAAAACCCTTTTCTCCATTAGTGGCATGCTCATTCAGCTCTTGCCTTCCTATTCCAGTAAGTTATTTTGCTTTCACTATTTAACAAAAAAAGAACAACATAAATATCTTTACATACCTTGTTTAATTGGAGAATTTTAATGTTTTTCATTTACTATTGTAAAACCAATTTTATAACATTTTTGTATGTAGCTGTTACATGTAGGGCAATATCTTTAAGTAGGGATAAATTACTCTAAAAGAAATGAGTGCTAGCCTGACCAGGCAGTGGTGCAATGGATAGAGCGTCGGGCTGGGACCTGGAAGACCCAGGTTCAAAACCCCGAGGTTGTCAGCTTGAGTGCTGGGTCGCTGGCTTGAGCGTGGGATCATAAACACTACCCCATGGTCACTGGCTTGAGCCCAAAAGTCATTGGCTTGAAGCCCAAGGTTGTTGGCTTGAGCCCAAGGTCATTGGCTTGAGCAAGGGGTCACTCATTCTGCTGTAGCCCCCCAGTCAAGACACATATGAGAAAGCAATCAACGAACAACTAAAGTGCTGCAATGAAGAATTAATGCTTCTCATCTCTCTCCTTTCCTGCCTGTCACTCTTTCTGACTCTCTCTCCCTCTGCCTCTGTCACAAAAAAAAAAAAAAAGAAATTGAGTCCTAGATAGTTTTCCCTCTATGTCAAATGTCCTGTTCTTTAAATAAACTTCCTGTTTAAAATGAAAAAAAAACCACAAAAACTCTAGAATCTTTAGAAAGAGCACAAAACAAAAATAAAATGCTATAAAAAAGAAATAGAAAAAAATATCACAGGAAAAAAATGCTTCTGGGAATTAAAAAAAGAAATAAAGTAAATGTTTAAAGAATTCAATAGCCCTGGCTGGGTAGCTGACTAAATTAGAGCATCCTGCCGATTCACCAAGGTTGTGGGTTAGATCCCCGGTCACATACAAGAATCAACCAATGAATGCATAAAATAAGTGAAACAACAAATCGATGTTGCTCTCTCCCTCCCTCTCTCTCTAAAATCAATCAATAAATAAAAATTTTAAAAATTAATTTAATAAATGGACTGGTATATAATTTAGTAAAATCTCCCAGAAGAAACAAAGAATGAAAAAGATTTTTAAAATAGAAAATGTCCATTCTCTGATTAACTGTGGTTCTAGAAAGAGAAAATGAGGGTTGAAGGGGAGACAGAGGTAGAAAATTATAAATGAAAATAACAAAAATAAAAAGAGATTTTCCATAGCTGATGAACATACCTCTTTAGATTGAAAGGATTTATGTTATTCTCAGAAAAATTAATTTTATCAGATTCATACCTGGAAATGTAATTGTAAATTTTCAGATCACCAAGTATAAAGGGAAGATTCTAAAGCTTTCAGAGGGGGAAACAAAAAACATTTACCCAGAAAAGAACATGGATCAGACAGACCGGCATCGGACTTCTCCTTTACAACACAGGATGGTAGAAGGCAAGGAGAGAAGTTTTAGTTCCAGGGTGACATTTGTGCCCTGTGCCTAAGGAAAATCATTCCAGATCAGAACAAGAGGAAGGAGCCATACGGGAGAAGGATCTCAACGGCACAGGAGATTCCAAAGATTCTTTCTGTTCAATCCTCAGAAAGTAGAACAATTTAAGGATACAATTATGGCTGATGACAAAACGGGGGAAGGCAATTAGAAATTCTGTAAGAAACACTCAACAGTCCATGAAAGGAGATGTATCAAATATAAAAACTGGTTGTACAGCCTGACCAGGCGGTAGCGCAGTGAATGGAGCGTCAGACTGGGATGCGGAAGACCCAGGTTTGAGACCCCGAGCTTGCCAGCTTGAGCGCAGGCCCATCTGGCTTGAGCAAAAAGCTTGTTAGCTTGGACCCAAGGTCGCTGGCTCCAGCAAGGGGTTGTTCGGTCTGCTGAAGGCCCGCGGTCAAGGCACATGTGAGAAAGCAATCATGAACAACTAAGGTGTTGCAACGGCAATGAAAAACTAATGATTGATGCTTCTCACCTCTCTCTGTTCCTGTCTGTCTATCCCTCTCTCTGTCCCTGTAAAAAACAAACAAACAAACAAACAAAAACAAAAAACTGGTTGTACAGTAGATAATATGTGCATAGTAATAATTTATTTATTCAACAAATATTTATTGTGTACATTCTATATGCCAGACATATACCTTTTTCTCTGGGGATGTTTCGAAGAACAGATAAGTATAGACAAGTGGCCTGGCTGGATAGCTCAGTTGGTTGGAGCATTGTTCCAATATGTAAAGTACAGACAAGCTCTTTCCTGTCATATAGCTTGTATTCTAGTTGGATGAGGTTATGAATTTACAAAATAAGATTTTTTTCCTTTGCACCTTTGTGAGACCAGCTTGTTCAATAGACCAAAATATACCTACTAAGCTGTCTGCAAGGACGTTCGTCACATGTTTACTGTGGTTATTTCTGATGGGTGATTTCTTGCTTTCTTTTGAATACACTTTTTTTATTTCCTGAGATTGTATAAAACATCGATCATTTGTACAGAACATTGAATCGTTGCTTTGGGAAAAGAAATCACCTGTTTCCTTAACTGAAAAGATAGAGCAGGGATAGCAACTTTGCAGGGAATTGGAGTATGTGCCAGGCCCTTTCTACGCTAGAATGTGCTAAGCACACTGGTTGGTAATAGTGCAACTCTCCAACTATATAGTGAAGTTCTGAGGATGTGAGGAGGGGTCTCGCTGTTCGTATGGTAAGGTTGGGGCCCTGACCAACTACCAAAGTATCTTCAGACACTTTATAGTGGAAAGATGGTTTTTCCATGCCTGGCATATACATAACAGGTTTTCAATAAATGGCTGCTTATAATTAATTAAATGCAGGAAAATGTCTGTCATCCAAAATTATTCAAGGCCCTGTGCACACTCCACTTCTTCCAGGAAGACTTTCTTGATTGCCCCCACCTTAGTGTTATATACTCTCCCAATCAATGTTGACACCATTCATTTGTGTTCCTAATACTTGTCATTGAGTGTCCTAAGTATTTATTTATATATTCCATTATTCACAAAGTACCAACGTGCCTCTAGAAGAACTGTAGCCCAGTACCTTCTCCTCCACCCACTACCTTCCCTACAAAAATTATGTTCTCTGCTACTATATTTGACACTTTCTAAAGCATATAAAAAATGTCAAGAAAACTTTCACAATTTGTATTTCTTTGCAATATACAACCTAAGTAAAATTTTCTTTTAAACCATATTAACAACTTAATATTGTGCACTCATTAGGGTCCAGGGCCTGTCCAACAAAACGTTAGATGGATTACTTCATTTTATTCTTACAACCCTATGAAGTAGAAACTTTTATAAATCCCACTTTACACATGAAGCACAGATTCATGAACGTGCACACGGTTCACACAGCTAGCAAATGTGCAGCAGTATCAGGATTTAAACCAGGCAGTCCATGTCCCGTGAGCACACTAACTGCTGTAAATTGTACCCGCCAACAAACAGCTTCAAGACCGGCACCCTGCCAAGTTCCCAGCAAGATCGCTGCTCCCAAATCCTGCCTGTATAGAATTTCTGCTGCAATGGGTCACTAGGCTAAGGTCTCCGCGGTCGGGAACCTTGAGTACTCATTCATTGTGTTGCCCAAGAGGGAGATCGTTGCTTTGAACAAATTGGTCTTTCCGTTTTTGTTAAATACTCAAAAAGTGCAATGCTGGTAAGTTCTTCCTAAGGTCTAACCTCTGACCGATTTACACAGCCTATGGAAGAGAGGCCCCGACCTAGGAGCTGAGCCGAGCGGCTGCGGCCCGCAGCCACCAGGTGTCGCCGCGGCGTCCCTGGGCCGGGGGGCGGAGCGGCCGCAGATCGCAGGGAGGATGTGGACGCTCGGACGCCGCTCGGCTTGCGGCCTTCTGCCCCTATCGGCGCTCCGGGGTTTGGCCAAGACCCGAGCTGGAAACCCATGGCTGGCGAGGAACATCCCACTCAGCGGCCACCGAGACCTGAGCGCCGGGACCGCCGCGGCCTACGCGCCCAGCCAAGCTGTGAGTACCGGCGGGGCAGCCGCCGGGGGCCGCAGGGGCCGCGCGCCAAAGCAGGGGAGCCCAGCGCGCAGACGGCGCTCTGCGCACGCGCGCCCGGCCGGTTCCCGCGGGGCTGCGCTGGGCGGCGGGACGAACCCGTTTCTGTAGACTGAGCTCAATGCCCATCAGATAGGGAACAGTTCAATGTGCTGTAGCTGTAACTGTGTTATCACAGCTGCTCTGACTCCATTAGAGTCAACAACATGTCGCTTTCGCCCGCGCCCCGCATTTCCTCCTCCTCTGCTCACCTCTCAGCCAGCCCCTGCTCTATGCCATTTCTCCTGCCAGGGGCATGATGGCCCGAGAGCCAACTGACAGCCTCTGGCCTTCTCTTAGTGGCAACCAGAGTGATGTTTGGAGAAGGTAAATGGTGTCACCCACCCCTGAAAGCCCTTCGGTGCCTTCCAAAGATGAAAGCCAGCTAACGGCCTTCACAACGACCTGTGGTCCCCGCCTCCCGCCTCTCTCTCCTCTCTCTCTGCGGTCTCCACTCTGACTGCACCTTATTCTCTCCTTTAAAGACTTTGCGCGCCCCACCCCCTGCACCGGGGTAGATCCCTCGGAGAGGGCCCCCTCTCTATCTCTCTGCTCACTCCCACCCCTACCCTGTTATTTTCTCCATCTCTTCAGCGATCAGTAGGGCTGGGCGTTATCAACGCAGACCACTGGTCCCTCAGTAGTTACCAGTTAAAAGAAAACTACAGATCACATTGTCTCCTGCAGCTCATGCTAATTAAGCAGATCTGTCAGAACCTCTCTTCTGGAAGGCAGCCAAAGTCTGCCTTTTGATATTTGTTGTTGCTTGTTTTAGTGAAATGCTAAGAGTGTTACTGATGGGTCGCCTGTGTGAACAGCCTAAACAGAGCAGCACTGTCCAGTGGAACTTACTGTAATGCTTTGGTGGCACCATTCCAGCTCCCCCTGAACAGACTCTGCTGCTGTCCCCTCTCCACTGCAGGTTGGCTTGTTCTGTGTCTGTGCTACTAGCTACATGAGACCACAGGACGCTCAAAATGTGGCTGATGCAACTAAGGAACTGACATTTTAAATTTTATATTGTTGCAATAAAACTACATTTAAATGCTGCATTCTGGACAGCACAGGCTTAGAGAGAGACTGGGAAAACTCAGTGTAATACATTAAAAGGTGAAAAAAATTCTGAAAAATACTCCTGAAAAACTCTGACATGATTACTTTTTTTTTTATTTTAATGGGGTGATATTAATAAATCAGGGTACATATGTTCAAAGAAAACATCTCCAGGTTATCTTATCATTCAATTATGTTGCATACCTATCACCCAAAGTTAAATTGTCCTCTGTCACCTTCTATATGGTTTACTTTGTGCCCCTCCCCGCCCCCCTCTCCCTCCTTATCCTCCCTCCCCCCACCCCGTAACCACCACACTCTTGTCCATGTCTCATAGTCTCACTTTTATGTCCCACCTATGTATGAAATCATGCTGTTCTCAGTTTTTTTCTGTTTTACTTATTTCACTTCGTATAATGTAATCAAGGTCCATCCATTTTGTTGTAAATGATCCAATGTCATCATTTCTTATGGCTGAGTAGCATTCCATAGTATATATGTACCAAAGCTTTTGAAGCCACTCGTCCTCTGACGGACACTTGGGCTGTTTCCAGATCTTCGCTATTGTGAACAATGCTGCCACGAACATGGGGGCGCATTTCTTCTTTTCGAACAGTGCTATGGTGTTCTTAGGGTATATTCCTAAAAGTGGGATAGCTGGGTCAAAAGGCAGTTCGATTTTTATTTTTTTGAGGAATCTCTGTTTTCCACAGTGGCTGCACCAGTCTGCATTCCCACCAGCAGTGCAGAAGGGTTGCCTTTTCTCCACATCCTCGCCAGCACTTATTCTGTGTTGTTTTGCTGATGAGTGCCATTCTGACTGGTGTGAGGTGATATCTCATTGTGGTTTAATTTGCATTTCTTTAATGATTAGTGATGTTGAGCGTTTTTTCATATGCCTATTGGCCATCTGTATGTCCTCTTTGGAGAAATTTCTATTCATTTCTTTTGCCCATTTTTTGATTGGATTGTCTTCCTGGTGTTGAGTTTTATAAGTTCTTTTTTTTGTTTGTTTTTGTTTTCTTAACAGGGACAGAGAGAGTTAGAGAGAGGGATAGATAGGGACAGACAGACAGGAACAGAGAGAGGTGAGAAGCATCAATCATTAGTTTTTGTTGCCATTGCGACACAATAGTTGTTCATTGATTGCTTTCTCACATGTGCCTTGACCGCGGGCCTTCATTGGAACCGAGCAATCCCTTGCTGGAGCCAGCAACCTTGGGTCCAAGTTGGCGAGCTTTTTGCTCAAACCAGATGGGCCCGCGCTCAAGCTGGCGAACTCGGGGTCTCGAACCTGGGTCTTCCGCATCCCAGTCCAACGCTCTATCCACTGCGCCACCGCCTAGTCAGGCGAGTTTTATAAGTTCTTTATAAATTTTGTTTATTAACCCCTTATCAGACGTGTTGTTGAATATGTTCTCCTATTGTGTGGTTTGTCTTTTTATTCTGTTCTTATTGTCTTTAGCTGTGCAAAGACTTTTTAGTTTAATATAGTCCCATTTGTTTATCTTGACTTTTATTTCATTTGCCCGTGGAGATAAATCGGCAAATATATTGCTGCTACAGATGTCGGAAAGCTTGCTGCCTATGTTTTCTTCTAAGATGCTTATGGTTTCACGGCTTACATTTAAGTCTTTTATCCATTTTGAGTTTGTTTTTGTGAATGGTGTAAGTTGATGGTCTAGTTTCATTTTTTTGCAGGTAGATGTCCAATTTTCCCAACACCATTTGTTAAAGAGGCTGTCTTTACTCCATTGTATGCTCTTTCCTCCTTTGTCAAATATCAGTTGTCCATAAAGCTGTGGGTTTATTTCTGGGTCCTCTGTTCTGTTCCATTGACCTATGTGCCTGTTCTTATGCCAGTACCAGGCTGTCTTGAGTACAATGGCCTTGTAGTATACCTTGATATCCGGAAGTGATTACTCTTGAATATAGAAGTAGTGATATAACGTTCATTAATGCACTGTAATATACTGAAAAATGGTAATGTTCTTCTCAACTTTTGCTTTTAGAGTTTGAGCCTCCACTGCCTCAACCAGATGCTGAATGTCAAAAAGCAGAGTGTCTGTTTGATGAACTTGAGGACAACAGGAACTTTGGGCAATCCAGGGTAAGATAAACACCTTCCATATCAGAGATCTTCTCTATTTTTGTCTCTCTCTCTCCAACATATATACCTAAACACAATTTTATTTTATTTTTTATTTTTTTATTTTTTTTAATTGAGGTAGAGAGAGGGGAAGGGAAGGGAATGGGAGGAAAGAGAGAGAGAAGCATCAACTCCTTCCACTTAGTTCCACTTAGCCATGTAGTCATTGCTTGCCTCTTGTACGTGCCCTGACCAGGGATCAACCTGGACCTTGATGCACCAGGATGGTGCTTTACCCACTGAGCCGTCTGGCCAGGGCTACACACACTTTTATTATCTTTCTTTCCCCCCTTTTCTCTTACCTTTAAAATTGAAAAACAAAAAAACAAAACCATCCCATCTGGAATCTGTTTTGGCAACCTAACTTATAAGCAGCTCTCCATATCACAAATCTACCACATTATTTTTAATGAAATAGTATTAAATTTTATGGATGTACCATAATTGATTGAACACATCCCCTATTGTTGGACATTTACATTGTTTCCAGAGTTTTGTTATTATTCTCTTTGATATCTTAGTAGTTAGGGCATGCCAAGCTACCATAGCAAATATGCCCAAAGAGTAATGGCTCAGACCAGGAGTTCTTTGTGTCTCTGGACAGCCCAGGCCTCTGTGAAATGATTCAGGGAGCCAGGCTCTTTCTGCCTCCCTATCACCTGTCAGGACTTCATTGTGCTCTGCATGGTCAAGGCCAAGTCGACCTGTCTAGGTTCTATTGCACAGAAAGGGACAAGGAGTATGGAAGGCCTAGAAATGGCACTGTCTCTTTACTCATATTTTAGTGGGAAGGACTTGGTCACATGGCCCCAGCTAGCTGCAGTGAAGGCTGGGAAATGTGGTCTGGTTGGTTCCCTGGAAGAAGGAGGTGGTGGGTTCTGGTGGAAAGCTGCCAGCCACTGCTCTAGTCTACCCTCTGCCACTGATACCTCCTCCCATACACCACACACATCACACACAACACACACTGCTGCCAGCCCCAGGGCTGCAGCTACAGCCCATGTGGGCACTCATCCACCTCCAAGGCCAAGATTTCCAGGTGCCATTCAGCCTTCTTTAGGAATGGCTTTGCTAACTGACACACACACACACATACATACATATATAGCAGGGCAAGATAACTACAACCTCAACTCCCATTCAGAAAAGAGAGGTGTCCCTGGCCTGTGGCAGTGATGGGGTTCCCCTGGGCAGCACGTGGACAACTGGCAGAGGGGGGCACTCCTCCATGAAACCTTGTTTCTACCCCAGGGGAGTCTCCTCCTTGTTCCTTGCTTCCTGTGGCCACAGGGCAGGCAGTGGGAAGTGTGTCCTCCTAGGGGGCAGGCAGCCTTTGCAGCCACTTCCTGCTGATAGCCCTTTAGGCTTTCAAAAGCTATCATGTCTTTAAGACTTCAGTTGGCTCTTGTAAGCCAGACTCATTTTTCTCTGATAACAGGATTTTCTCAAAAACCTAGTAGGCTTCCGATCTCTTTACTTCCAGTCAGTCCTGTGGCCAGTAGCTGCATCCAAATTCCCTCCATGGATGGAAACAGCACCCCAAGCTCAGCTCTCTCAGTTGATTTTTGCAACAGGCTTGAATCCTCTTTTGGCTAATGAGAGGCCTTTGTTGTGCAAAGCCTTACATTCTAATTTTGGCTTTTCCATCTGTGTGCAGCCCTTAATCCCCATTTCATTCTATGGACCTGACCTGCCATGTGCCAATTCTCTCCTGGCTCACCACCTACCATATTTCCCCATATATAAGACACACCTTAATTCTGGGGCCCGAAATTTGAAAAAAAAAAAATGTATTACATAAAATTATTGAACTCAAGTGGTTTTCTGTTGGTTTTTTGTTTGTTTGTTTTTTACAGGGACAGAGAGAGAGTGAGAGAAAGGGATAGATAGGGACAGACAGATAGGAACGGAGAGAGATGAGAAGCATCAATCATCAGTTTTCATTGTGACACCTTAGTTGTTCATTGATTGCTTTCTCACATGTGCTTGACCGCGGGCCTTCAGCAGACCGAGCAACCCCTTGCTGGAACCAGTGACCTTGGGTCCAAGTGAGCTTCATTTTTTTTTTTTTTTTGCTCAAGCCAGATGATCGCGCACTCAAGCTGGCGACCTGGGTCCTCCGCATCCCAGTCCGACGTTCTATCCACTGTGCCGCCGCCCGGTCAGGCTCAAGTTTTACTCATCATAAAATTCATACTACTTATCACTGTCAAAATTCCCATCCATTAGCTTGTCCTCATCTGTGCCTGATGACGAATCACTGTCTTCAACAATGAGCGCAAAAACAAGTGCAAAAAAGCAGGAAATATAAATTTTTAAAAATCTACAACCACTGTAGAAGACACACCCAGTTTTAGACCCTAAGTTTTTCGAAAAAATGTACATCTTATACATGGGGAAATACGGTAACTGCAGGGAGCCACCATGCACTTTCATTGGTTGATTCTTGATGGGCCTTGACCAGGGATGAGCCCACAGCCTTGGCATATCAGGATGATGCTCTAACCAACTGAGCTACCGAGCCAAAGCCAACATGGGAACATTCTAACTGTCCCCACAACTCTGGGCTCTGTAAGCACAGTGTTGGCCCTCCAGGTTACCGCAGGCATCAGATTGACAGAAGGCCTTGAGGGTGCCCACCCTGCTGTGTCTGTGTCCGTTGGCCTTCCACGCAGCCTCTGAACTGGTGTAACCTGCTGCCTGTGTTAGGTTTTTGCTTTGGTGGCACCATTTCCAGCTCCCCCTGCACAGACTCTGCCCCCTCACCCTTGCAAGTGGTCCTCTGAGGTTCAGTGGGGCTCTGCAGGATGCCCAAAGTCCAGTGCCTCTGGGAAGCACGCCTTTGTCCTGCCATGAGGAGGAAGACAGCCCACTTCTGCTGTGTCCCAAGTGGCTGCTCTCAGGTTCTTCTTTATCTTTTTAAATTTTATTAATTGATTTTCAGAGAGAGAAGAAGGGAGAGAAAAAGAAACATCAATTTGTTGTTCCACTTATTTGTTCATTTATTGGTTGATTATTATATGTGCCATCACTGAGGATCAAACCTACAACCTTGGCATATTGAGATAATAGTCTAAACAACTGAACTGCCAGAGCATGTGCCAAACTCTTGACTTTGGACATTATACCTGAGTCAGGTGTGTCTTTATATTCCCACTCTCCTCAGAGCATGTCAGCCTGTACTTCAAGTTCTTTCCAACACATCCAACCAGGCCCACCACTCTCTTTAAAGAACAGCCCCTCACCATCTTCTAATCAGTCCAGTAACCTTCCCCAAATCTTACCTTTGAGGTGGGTGATGGGCTGGGTGGTGGGTGGTCATATGGCAAATCTTTATGTCTTGCATGAATTTTATAGCAGCCACTGGTATCTTACCTTAGGCCTCCTGGAAACTCTCATATATCTTCATAGGGGCATAGGGTTGTGTATTAGAGCAATATTTTATTGTTATAATTCACATACCATAACATTGAGCTTTTAAAAAATGTACCATTTTGTGGTTTTTGAGAATATTCAAAACGTTGTGCAACTTTCACTACTAACTCCAGAACATTTTCGTCACTCCAAAAAGAAATAGCGTGCCCATTCATAATCACTCCCTAGTCCTCCCTTCCCCAGACCCCTGGCAACCACTGTTCTACTTTCTATGGACTTATAGCCATTTCTTAAGATCGAAAGATAATATATATATATAGGAATGTCTCCCAGTCACAACTATACAGGTTGCTAACTTTTCAAGAACCGAACATAGCATGTAACTTAAAAATAGCTCAAGAAAGAGAATGTTACCACCCCCTAAAAGCAAGCCTTCTGCTCACTGCTAGTTATTAATCCCTCCCTGCCTCAGAGTAACTACCATTCTGATTTCCAATAGCCTGGATTAATTTTGCCGGGTTTTTTTTTACTTTATATAAACTATATCATTAAATGTAAATATGTTTGTGTGAGGCTTCTTTCAGTCACCATTATGTTTGTCCATATTTATATAGTATATTGTATATAGTATCCTTTGTAGAATATACCACAATTTATCTATTGTATTGCCTATGGGCACTTGGACAGTTCGGAGCTATAGGGCACATCTGCTATGAACATTCTAATATAGTATATGTCTTTTGGTAAACTTAGGTATGCATTGATTTAAATTAAAGTATAGTTAACATAGTATTATATAAGTTTCAGGTATACAAAATAGTGATTTAACATTAATATACCTTATGAAATGATCCCCTTGATAAGTCTAGTAACCATCTGTCAGCCCACAAAGTTATTATGACTCATTACTTCTATGCCCTCTGCTGTACGTGATATCCCCATAACTAATTTATTTTATAACTGGAAGTTTGTACCTCTTAATTCTCTTCATTTATTTTGCCCATCCGCCAGCCCCGCCTCTCTAGCAACCATCTCTTTGTATATCTATGATTCTGTTTCTACTGGGTATGCATCGCTGTTGGGTATATACCCAAGAGTGGAACTGACAGCATATGAATGTATTCAACTTTAGTAGATACTGCCCAACAGCTTTCTAAACCGATTGTCCCGTTTGCTGGCCCATCAGCAGTATCTGAAATTTCTGGTTGCTTCACTTCCTGGCCAGCCCTTGACATTTTCTGTTTCTTTCATTTTTACCATTCTGGAGGTGTCTCATTGTGAGTTTTTAATTTGTATTTTCTTGAAGATTAACAAAGTTGTACCTTTTCATATATTCATTGGCCATTTGGATATCTTTTTTATTTTTTTAATGAAATCTGTTCAAGTGTTTTACCCATTTTTCTATTGGGTTTTCTTTTTCTTACTGATTTGTATGAGTTCTTGGTATATTTAGAAATAAGTCATTTTTCAGATGTATGTAATACAGATATTTTATCCTACTTTGTAGTTTGCCAGACAAATTTTAATAAAAGCAATGGAAACCTCAACATCCAGCTGAAGGGAACAAATATGAATTAAATAACATAAAATATGTGAAAATTTATATGTGTTAATAGGGAACAGTTTCCCAGATGTACTAATGAAAACTGTAATGTGCTGCCTTTCTATCGTAAAAGGAATTTAACATTTTTGAAAGAATACAGAAGAGCCTGTCATAGTAGTGGACTCTGGGGGTGGGGGCTGCCTATTTGGGAAGAAAAGTTCACTTTTCTATTGGTCCTTCATGCTGTCTTTATTTTTACTCTGTACGTGTTAGCTATTTTCTATCAATTTAGAAAACTTAAATAAAAAACGTGGTGATTTGATGTTTAAATAAAGTGGGTCGGTTTGGTAATCAGACGGTTTGGTGGGTTTGGTTTTCCTGCAGCTCTCTGGATGAGACCACCTATGAACGACTGGCAGAGGAGACGCTGGACTCCCTGGCAGAGTTCTTTGAAGACCTTGCAGACAAACCTTACACATCTGATGACTACGATGTCTCTTTTGGGGTACTGCTTTACTTATTTTTATTTTCCTGTTTCTTCCCTAAGAATGTTAGCTCTCTAAAACAAAGAATTTTCCTCTAGCAGACATAGGCATCCAACAGTGCGTGGTTAAGGGTAAGACCAAAAGATGAGGATTCACATTCCAGCCCTGCTCCACCAGGTTCGCGACCTTGGTCATGTCACTCGGCCCCTTTGAGCCTCATTTTTGCTTAAAAATACAAATTTCTCAATATCCATGAAAATAAGCCAGAAAGGGACCCAGCATGTGTCTGTCTCATCAGGCAGGTTTGTGGGACACTGAACTAACCCACTAGTTAAGCAGGGTAAGATACTGCCCAATTTTCAGACTACACTGGCATCTGTTCCTCTCCTGGGAGGTTCTGCTATGGTAGGTCAGATGCATTCATAGGAAGCATATTTTTTAAAAGCTCACCCAGAATTCTAAAATGCATCCCTGGGTCTCACCCTCAGGAGTTTTTATTTAATGAGTCTTGAGTGTGGCTCAGACAAGGCATTTGGGTTTTAAAGTTTTTAAAATCCCCTCCCCAGTTGGCCAAAAACTTCTGGGCTAGATGAAACTTGAGTCCCGAAATCCTGGAATCCAAGGGAGTGCTGGTCCTTATCAACTGGCCACCAGGTGGCAGACTTTAGCAATGGTCCACCTCTTGCTTGTGCCTTAGGGAGCAATTCTTTTCTACCTCTGGAAGAAAAATCTCCCACAGAAGTTAATCCTCTTGACAGCAATTAATTAATACTGGGAAATGTCATGAAGTGTGCACTTTGGATTAGACCATCAAATTATTTAGGACAACCAGCTGTCAGGCTAACGTGATAGAAGAACTGTTGTATATGGCCTTCGGAGCGCTGGATAGGACTCCCTCAGATGGAGCAGGCAGCAAAGTCTCAGAGGTGTCAAGCCTGGTTGTATGAACAGTGAGGGACTTGGTAAAATAGTGGCAACAGGCAAGAAAGGAATGAATGCTTACTGTCCCCAGCAGAAAATGCAGCAGTAGCCAGGCAGGGTTTTAGAAGTGTTTATGCCGACAGCCTCAGAGGGCAGCGCTGCCTGGGAATCTTCACAAACTGGCCTGGCCAACCCAACCATCTGTGGGGTGGTTAGAGCTGGGGAAGTCACAGACTACCCTTTCACTAGCCACAGGGGCTGTAGCTAGAAGAAAACCAAGTCTTGGGCTAAAGTTTGCCACATGTGCAGATATTTATTAATATGTCACAAAAATAGTCACACCACCTGTTTTTATAGGATTGGTGAAGCCCAGTGGTGGGATTCATCGGTTTGCACCAGTACGGCAGAACCAATACCTAATTTTTTGTTGAATTCAGTGAACAGTTGTTAAAATGGCACTTGTAATCAGGGTTCTCACTAAGGTGGGCACAAGGGCAGCCGCCCAATGTGGCAATCACAAATTTACATTCCTTACTCTTTTTTAATGTTCATCTGTACAACAGCGTATTCTAAGCACCTGTAGTAATGTTCATTCCTACTATAGGTGAAAAATAATTGCAAGTGAGGACGCCATTCAAGAAGCAATATGGGAATTTTTTTTTTCTGTGTGTGTGTGTGTGTGTGAGACAGAGAAAGAGAGAAACAGAGGGACAGACAGACCAGAAGGCATAGAGATGAGCAGCATCAACTCTTCATTGCAGCACCTTAGTTTCTCATTGATTGCTTTCTCATATGTGCCTTCACGGGGGGGGGGGGGGCGGGGGGTTACAGCAGACCGAGTGACCCCTTGCTCAAGCCAGTGACCTTGGGCTCAAGCTGGTGAGCCTTGCTCAAACCAGATGAGCTTGCACTCAAGCTGGCGACCTCAGTGTTTCAAACCTGTCCCAGTCCAATGCTCTATCCACTGCACCACCGCCTGGTCAGGCTGGAAATATCTTAAATAACAGTTTTATTGATTTTTGTCAGGTATTATTTAATATGCTTTTCTTATTATTTTAAAACTCTTACAACCATCTAGTTTTGTTGACCTCTTTTATTGTTCTTATTTAAGTATTAAATGAATGAAATAGTAAACTACCTTTCAGTATATCTTTTTTTATACTTAAAACAATTATTAGGACAGAGAAATGGTTGTTAAATTAATTGAATCCCATCACTGGTGAATTCACCTTGACCCAAGTGCTTTGCATAAATGTTTCATTAGAAGCAAATGTGCTACTATTCTAGCAACTGGATTCTGTTGACCTCACTGAATCCAGCAACAAAAGCTTCTGCTCAGTGGTGGGTCACAGGACCTTACTGAATCCTCCCTCTAGTGTCTCTGAATAGTGATTCAGCTGCTGGGCTTTCAAGATCCTGTGACTGGTTTCTGCAGGGGAAGAGTCACCTGGTTTTTTCCTAGCCAGTTCATATACCTTGAAATCACTCTATTCACCAGCAAAAAGTTATATCTAGCAAATTATTTTGCTAAAGGCATACAGTAAATGCCTCTGTAGTTTGGACTTCTGATTAAATACTTTGAAATGCTAACTACCTACCCTGAGGTATGATTTTCTGATTAGAACCTTCCAGGTGCTAACTTACATATTTCACATATAAGATAAATCAGTTGAAGTACATTATAGACAACAGAACACCTGTAACACTATTACTGGAGCTTTCTTTTTTTTTTACAGGGACAGAGAGAGAGTCAGAGAGAGGGATAGATAGGGATAGACAGACAGGAACGGAGAGAGGTGAGAAGCATCAATCATCAATTTTTTGTGGCGACACCTTAGTTATTCATTGATTGCTTTCTCACATGTGCCTTGACCGCGGGCCTTCAGCAGACCGAGCAACCCCCTGCTGGAGCCAGCGACCTTGGGTCCAGGCTGACGAGCATTTGCTCAAGCCAGATGGGCCCGCGCTCAAGCTGGCGACCTCAGGGTCTCGAACCTGGGTCTTCTGCATCCCAGTCCGATGCTCTATCCACTGTGCCACCGCCTGGTCAGGCTGGAGCTTTCTTGGAAGACAGTCTCTCCCTGCCCTTGGAGTTCTGGGTGAGAGTAAGAAATTTTACTCTGCCCTTCTAGATTCTTTCAACTGGTCTAATAAATCTACATAAGACAGATTAACAAGAGAAAATAACCAAATTTGATTGCATTTGTATGCATGGGAACCCCACGTATATGAGAGAGTCAGAGGCCCCACATGCAGGAGAGGTTCAGGGACAGCAAGTTAAAGGAGGTATATGGCATTCTGAGCTAAAGATGAGGTGAGGGCCTTGGGGCTTCAGAGGGGAGGAAGGTCATTGCAGGACAATAAGAAGAGCAAATGGTCAGTAATAAGAAGTTTGCCCTGCCATATAGATAGGTCATTAAATGTTATTTCTGGTAATAGCTTTTATTATAAGCAAGGCCCCAAATTTAAGTCATTTAAGGAGAGGTAAAAATTTCTCTTGGGGCCACAGAGTCTTAATTGCCTTCTGCTCAAAATAATTCACACACCGACATGGCACATTTTGGGGAGGCTTGCTCTAAACCCATTCAGGGTTCATTTGAATGTTACCTCCTCTGTGAAACCGTCCTAGATGATCCAGGAAGACACCACCAGTTCTTCCTTGCACAGCACTCTGAGGAGGACTCTGGAGCACCGATCACCCTGTATTCTGTTTGTTGGCAGTGGGGGCACTGTCTGTTCTGAGATACCCCAGTGCCTGGAGGAACATTGCCAAATAATAAATGTTGGTTTACCATGTAAATGAAATGGGGCCACATCCTTTTCTAAAACGAAAATCCATACAAACCAAAAAGCAGATTTGTTCTTTAAAAGAAAAAAATGAGGATTTTTATTGTTGCCATGTTATTTACACACTAAGTTGTTGGTATATTGCTGCTGTAGAGCACAAGTTTCTTAACCTTTTGGGGTCAGGACCCCCTGTAAGAATCTGACTGCTCTAAACCCTCTCCTGAGAAGACTTAGTCTTCACACATTCATCTGCATAGTTTCAGCTTCAGGGTGTGTGCACATCCCTGAAGATCACCTTTGGGTCTCAGGTTATGGAACTTGCTTCATAATCATGATTCTTGCTCCTGAAGGGGAAGTTGGTGTATATTTTAGGAGTGTAGGAAGCCACATATATATGAAATCTCCTAACTTAATGTGCTATCCCACATGTGCCTGTTTCTATAAATCAGTTGATGACAACAGAAATTGCTATTTTTGCTTCCACCTGTATAGGGCTGATATTGACTGGCGGGAGTTAATCAGCCTCACCAGCTGAGGCTGGGGCTGATTGATTAGTGCCCATGTTTCAGCAGCTGCTAAATGTTGTGGCTGTCTCTAACCCTCTCACCCACCCTCCCCTGCATTTAAGTCTGCCCACACTCCCAAAATAGACTCAGATTGCTACGTGAGGATCAGCAATAATGAACAAAATGCCCTCTTCATCTGTTCTGTAGCAGACCGTTCCAAAAGCAGTAAGCACTCCTGGTGAGCCAGCCAGGTGGCTCGTTTCCTTCCTGCTCTCGCCACTTTCCTTTGGAAACAGCTTCGAGCTCCACGGGGGGAAGAAGTCTAATGACACACCATGAACAGGAAGGGCTGCGGCAGTGAGTGTTGAGACTTTCTGCCTAGCCACACCTCGCCCTTATCTTTGGCACAAATTATCACAGTACCTGGTTATCGTCCGCTCTGTCCATTTATCCACAAATGTACTTTTTTATCCATCCAGTATTTTTCATGAAGAATGGATGTGCTGAGATGCTAAGATGAACAGATGGGCTTTCGAGATGCTTACAATGGTGGAGGGCAGAGGGCAGGTTCACATTAGTCCCATCACCTCTAGTCCCAGTGTCTCTATAATTTCTCTACTTTTTTAAATCATAATAAAAGTTTACTAAAAAAATAATCCCTGCCCTGACCAGAGAGTTCAGTTGGTTTGGGTGTCATCCTGAAGCACAGAGATTGCCGGTTCGATCCCTGGTCAGGGCACATACAAGAGTGAGAGATCAATATCCCTGTCTCTCTCTCACTCTCTCCCTGCCTCTCTCTAAAATCAGTAAAATAAACATTAAACATAAATAAATAAAGGTGAGAGCACTAGAGTAACAACCATCATAGCTAACTTTTAAAAACTAATAATAGTAATCCAATACTATCTTCCCCATCCCATGCTTATCTGTTATATTATTACTGGTACTTACTCCATCTTCTCAATAGCCCTTTGTGTTTGTGGACCAAACATGAAATGTGAGAACCATTCAGGGCCCTATAGGGAAAACAGCGGTGTTAGGCTTCCTCACTTGCACTTTGCATGATTAGTGCGTGAGCACATGCCAGGGCCATGTGTGTGTAGTCTATGTAAAGCTACGGGTGCTTGCCCTCAGGGTGGATTGCAGATTGCCCGCCCACCACTGTGAGGGGCCATTTTGCTCTTCGTTCACCTGCTGCCGTGAGAAGTGGTTTTCCCCTGCCCATTTACTCCCTTGCCATTGGGAGACTCTAATTAACAGGAATGACCCAATGCATTTCAGCTCCACAGTTCCTCTGCCATCTGCCCAAATCCAATGTGGACCTGCCTGGCCTCAATCACCAACGTTACATCTGGCACTATGAGAAGGATTTGGATCAGATTGATATGAAGCCGCCAACACCCTTGAAGTGTGGAATAGAGGAGTGGCTGTTCCCTGTGGCTACCCTGTTGGGTGCTGTGGGTTGAGTGTTTTTTACAGCCCTGCAAGAAGAAACTGGAGCTCTATACGTGAGGCTACATGAGGTCAAAAGCTCCAGGATGAGCTGCAGACTGAGTGCCAACAGTAGCAGGAACTGCAACAGTTGCTGGAGAAGGTGACTGACCAAGGTCAAGAGCTTCAGTGTGAAATACAGGCTGAACACCAGTGTCACCTGGAATTGGAATGGTCCTTGAGAAGGAATCACGGGTCTGATAGTTGCAGTTTGCCCTAGAAACAGAACACTGGCAGCAACAGTTGTTAAAGAAACAACTGCAAGTTCAATCGAGTTTCAGCTTCATGCCGAGAGCTGGCAGCCACAAGAGCCGAAGCAATCACCAGACTCCTGCTGGTGGAGTGGCTCTCAGTCGCCAGTTGTAGTCTTTTCCAACTGTTCTGAGGAGGAGGTTTGGGCTGAAACTGCTCTCAGCAGACCCAGAGCCCGGCTGGTGGTCACCCAGAAAGTAAAAACCTAGCAGCCAAGAGTCCCTCAAGGGCAAGCACAACCCCCTCCACAAGTAGTTGAGCACTCTGTGGTCTGGCTCTATACCCAGAGTTGATAGAGTTGGGGGTGAAATTCAGGCAGAGACCCACTGAGTCCCTGGCAGCCTGGTTGCTGCAGTTGTGGGACATGGGTGGGTGACATCATACTCTCCAGAACAGAGGTGGAGAAATTGGCCGCCATTACCACACACTCCTCCTGAGGCAGCATCTTCAGAACTGCCATGACCTCTCTGGAAACCATTCCCTATTAGAATGAGTGATGGCTGCCATTAATATAGTCTGGCAGAATGCTGGAGACTTGCCAGGGGGCGGTGACTCAGTGGCAGTCATATACTGAGCTGCAGCAGGTCCTCTGGAAACTGAGTATGAGGAATGCTGCTTTCAACCTGGGGTCACATTGGCCAAACGAAGAAGTATTTATAGCAGGGATAAGGGACCTTATTCTCTATAGTGTCCTGTCAGCCCATTTTGGGTCACTAGTGGCTATCTTGAGCCCCTGTGTGGGGCAGCCCATCAACACTGCTACACAGATGGTTGCAGCTTTGGGGGAGGTGGAGGCAGCATGAAACCATAAGGTTGTGTGGGCTGCTGCCCGTGCTGCCGCCCCCCCACACGCTCAATTAACAAGAGACATGGGCCTTTAAAGGTTACCTGAACACAGATGTGGGTATATTTGATTGCGGCCAGTGCAGATAGGGAGAAATTAGATGGCAAGCCTAATAATATCCTGTTAGCGCTTTGGCGGCAGCTTAAGCCATAAGAGAGGTTTCAGCAGCTGAAAAAGTGGGGGAAGCAGGCAGCCCCAGCAACTGCCAAGAAAATGGCTGGCGTTCTGGTTGCACAGTTGCAGGATTACTTGTAAGAGACAGCTGAGGGAGATGAGAATCCCCAAGACTCGTTGTTCCAGTTTGAATAGGGGGAAGGCCAAGGGACCCATTTAATAGTGATAGGTGGGGGCCAGAGGCCCCATGTAGAATTGATCTAACGTGCAGCAGGTGTTGGCCTGAGAAGATATAGGTGCTTTTGCAACAGCTAAGGGATCTGTCAAGGCAGCACAGGCCTTGAATGTGTTTGACCCCACCAGGCCCTGTTACCTTGCTGAGGGGTTTGTGTGGGGCTTGTGGCAATGGACAGAGCATGGACAGATCATTGAGTGGTATAATGGATTCTTGAAGCAGAGACTATGACAAGAAGGGCACTGGCTCCCTTGTTGGATGGACATGCTGCTTATGGACAGTATGAAAGACCCTGATGGTGGTGCCGCGGCACCTATGGGGTCCCTCGTGCACCAGGAAGCTGCTCTCACCCAGTTGCAGATATGTACTAAGGACACTACAGCTTCAATGCACATAGCCCTGGACTATATAGGCCCGTGATGGCGAACGTATGACGTGTGTCAGCACTGACACGTGTAGCCGTTTTCGATGACATGCGGCCGCATACCAGAGAAGTATGCCAAGAAGGATGTTTCATCCTCGGCTCCTGCATGGCCAGGTGCAGTAGCGAAGGATAAAACATTTGCTGTAGTATAGACACTCTGTGCCCGAGGTCTGTAGGCCAACACAACAGAACTCCAGCACAGAGCGTCTAGTTCAGGGACTTCCTGTTAGGCCATTTTTCTCGAAGTGACACTCCACCAGAGTTATGCTTGGTTTCTTTTTTTTTTTTTTTTTTTTTACAGGGACAGAGAGAGGGATAGATAGGGACAGACAGACAGGAATGGAGAGAGGTGAGAAGCATCAATCATTAGTTTTTTGTTGCCGTTACGACACCTTAGTTGTTCATTGATTGCTTTCTCACATATGCCTTGACCGTGGGCCTTCAGCAGACCGAGCAACCCCTTGCTGGAGCCAGCGACCTTGGGTCCAAGCTGGCGAGCTTTTGCTCAAGCCAGATGGGCCCGCGCTCAAGCTGGAAAGCTCGGGGTCTCAAACCTGGGTCTTCTGTGTCCCAGTCTGATGCTCTATCCATTGCACCACCACCTGGTCAGGCGAGTTATGCTTGGTTTTTTGGCAAATTTTGACACACCAAGCTCAAAAGATTGCCCATCACTGATATAGGCCCTCCCATCTACCGTTGGGTAGGGGGCTAGAAGTGGGCTTCCATTTAACTGCGTGGGCAGAGTGCTCAGGAAGACATTGTGAAGAGCACCTTTATAATTATTGTCCTTTTTGGAATAGCTTGTGCCTTTGGATTTTGGTTGCTGTGGTCTGTACTGTTTTTGTGATTTAATATACCTCACTCCTTGCACAGGGACCATCACAGAAGATAACTGTTGTGTAGACTGTAAGGCGAGCAACCTTAAAGGGGTGAATGTAGGGAAAACAGCTGTGTTAGGCTTGCTCACTTGCACTCTGCATGATTGGTGCGTGAGCACATGGCAGAGCCACACGTGTATGGTCTATGTAAGGCTATGGGTGCTTGTCCTTCAGGGTGGATTGCAAATTGCCTACCCGCTACTGTGAGGGGCCATTTTGCTGTTCATTCACCTGCTGCTGTGAGAAGAGGTTTTCCCCTGCCTGTTTGCTCCCCTGCCATTGGGAGACTCTAATAAACGGGAATGACCCAATGCTTTTTGGCTCCTTAGTTTCTATAACATCTGCCCAAACCCAGTGTGGACCTGTCTGGCCTCAACCGCCAGCATTACAGACCCCTTGGTTGGACAGGGGCTCTAGAAGGTACAGAGAAAGGACTTTGTGTATCTTCGCAGGTTTTGCAGGGGTAAGGAACAGGACGAGGCTCCCCAGTTCACCAGCTGTGTAGCTGTTTCTTTAATAATTCTGCACATTCTAAAGAAACCTCAGGCCTTGGAACTAAAGGACCCCTTTGTTGAAAGAGTGTTTTCAAATTTAAATGAGCATTTACCAAGAAAAGTTGGACCAACTGGTCTTTTGAAGAATTCACGGCTCCTCTAGAGGAAAATAAAGCTTGAGAGGAACATCTGAGAAGTTTGTGAGATGCGTGGGAAGACTCTGGCAATAAAGACCCTAGTCTGGAGTGTCTGCCTCCATCAGCAGAGCTGACGCTACTGCTCTGCTCACACAAGCAAAGCAGGTGGTTTGATTACTTCCTTCTTTCTTGCCTTTTTCCCCCCTTTTTTTGGTAACGAATTTGTCTTGTCCATGTTGGGACCAACACGGTACTCCAGGAGAGTTGGCGTCTGAGTCTTTTAACTCCTCGACTGCTGGCTAGGAGTGGAGCAGAAAAGCGGCAATCTGGATGTGGGCCTTCCCACAGGCCAGCTGTAAACCTGACAGGCCACTCAGGACTGTCTCCTCATCTCGAGAGGGGAAGGAATGATTATTTTCGCCTTGCTGAATCCACAGGAAATATGGGGAAGCACTATGAGATATAAGGATCGTGATTAGTCGTAGTCTGATCCTGGGAACAAATGTTCTTTCTGTACGATGTCCTATTTCTAAGCACTAAATTAAAGACATTTCTTTATGATGTACACTGCTTACAAAAATTAGGGGATCAGGGAACGTGCAGATACTCCAGCACTTTCAGCCTTCTGTATGGTACATTTTCATCAATGAAATAAAAGTTGGTTTTGCATCTCATTTGCATAATCAAAAAACTTTCTTTGACGTGTCGTTTGCTTTTCTGATTTTCTTGTCTAATAAAAAAAATCGAATGCTTTTTTTTATTGCCTTATATTCATTTTGAAATATCCCCTAATTTTTGTGAGCAGTATATATTGTATACTTCTATGAATGCAAACTGTTGAGCTATAACACAATATGAAGCAATTATAAGGAAGTAATAACTTTATCTTGTTTTATTTTCCCCATGCTTTTTCCACCTGATCCCCTAAGAGTGGTGTTTTAACAATTAAACTGGGTGGAGATCTAGGAACCTACGTGATCAACAAGCAGACCCCAAACAAGCAAATCTGGTTATCTTCGCCGTCCAGGTATGTCCAGAAGTCAAAATTTCTCATTGTTAAGCTTGTGTGAAACATGACACTGTGGATCATTTAAGAAGTGTCCCCCTCCTGTGTTACTATCTATGTAAGTGAACCTTTTCTGATGTTTGACAGCTTACCTCTTTCTCAGTAGGAAAGTTGGCTGTTGTTATATGATTTCTGTCCGGTGATCATTTGGCTGCTGTGAGCAAATATAATGTTAACAAGATCTGAAATGAAAAGTTTCAATTTTCAGAACCTGTCCTGGACACTTTTTCTCTATTAAATCATCGCCCGGCCTTTTAAAAAACCACTTTTGATATTGCAGCATCTGAACGAGCTGCCCTTTGTCTCAAAGCAAGTTAAAGTTTGACCTCTAGTTTGTTTGGAGTGTCTCTGTTAAAGGTTAGTTGAACTCTGCAGAATTAGGCTGTGTGCTCTGTGGAGGTGGGAGGGGGGCCGTTTTAAGCTGCTATTCCAGGCATTTAATCCCCCCTGCCTTTTCCACTGCTGTGCTCTCAATGTAGTGGGATAAAAGCCTGTGGTGGAGGCGGCCTGGGCTGCATCTCAAGGACTGAGAACGTACTGCAGGGAGAAAGGGTCCCTCATCCTTGTGGCTGCCGTTGAAGTGGTTATAAGAAAGTAAAAGAGAGACGCCCACAAAAGCTCTTAGACCAACCTTTGTGAGGCATTCATTAGCACTTCCAAAGAGAACGCACTGACTGTGAATTGGGAGAGGCCCAAATATAACTAGACACAGAATTCTTTGAAAACGTCATGGTGTTTGCCTTTAAAAAAATTTTAACTCTTTCCCTGCCCCAAGCTTGATCTCATTTTTAGGCAGTACATATTGTACTGTTTGTCAGTTTAATAAAGCGTTATGCCTCCTTCATTGCACCCTATTTAGGGAGTATGTTGTAATTCAACAAAAACAACTCCAGAAATCACTGTCATTTCTAGCAAAGCCCATGTTCACAAATTGATTGCTTATTAGAATCAGTTTATTTGAAGTTCAGGGGTTTTACCCTGTGTGGGCCTGTTAGCCTATTCTCTTTGGCCTCAGACAGTGGTCCTAGTCCTAACCGTGGCCATGCATAAGGAACCGGTGTGAGAAACTGGGTGGATAGCTCAAGTACAGCCATGAGCCCTGGGGATCAGTGGCTTTGTAAGTACTGAGCAGGGTACAGAACCAACTGTGATGGCCCCACTGAAAACGTTTTTTGTTGTGCCTGGGGACTGAAAAAGTCCATATTGTATTTGCACACACCTACCAGTGATCCGATCCTACGCCAGTCATGTTTAGAAGCATATAACTCCTGCATAATATAAATTCCTGGAAATTCCAAGTTGTATTTTTTTAATCTGTAATTTATGATGGGAATTGAGAAAGAAAATTGGCCAAGCAGCTATTTTCTATCACAGCTACTATGTCCTCAAATAAATAAATAAATTTTATATGTATCTATCCCACTCCATTTTTTACATTGGTCCAAAATTATCTTTCATGGGGCTGCATTTGTGAGATTTGGGTTTTTTTTATAAATGACAGTTTTTCAGGTCCTGTGGAAACAGTGGCTTTTCCTGGCAACCTTACCCCCCTGAGGAGGCCGTAGGAGGGAATAAAGGAGGCATCTGGATGGAACCTGGACAGTAGAGCCTGTGCTCCGAGCGCCTGGAGTAGTGGAGGCGCCTGGAAGCTTGCTCCTACCTCCTTCTAGGCACTATGCTTGCTGTGCTGGTGGCACATCGCAGCCCAGGGCCAAGGGAACGCTCTCTGGATTTAGTCTGAATTGTTAGTGTTTTCTGTGTGGCCCAGATGGTTTGTGTTCAGCTGTTTGTGCACATGAAACAAAGGCCTCAACCCTTTTGATTTGTCCTTTTCATCTCCATTATTAGGAAAATATTTAAACCCCAGCATTTGGTTGATAATAAAGAAAATTCTTAATGTCTTTATACCCCAAAAGATGCTTCCCTTCCAAGTGTTCCTCCATCCTGGCAAAATGCCTCCCGGTCTTGGACTTTGGAAAATCTCCCCATGGACACAAAGGGGCCCCTTCTAGTGGGCTCCCCGTGTACTCTGCTCCTGCCTCCTTCTAGGCACCATTGAGTACCATTGTTCCTGCTGGCATGTCCGCCCCCTCCACCAGGCCGAGAGGAGGTAGAATTAATAGGTATAAGTTATATACATCTAGAATAACAAGACTTGGCAAACTCTCCGTGTTCACACAATACAGCATTCCCAGCATGAAGTGCACGTACCACTATTATTCCCTAATAGATAAGCTTAAGATGGCTGAATTAGCCCAGCAGGCTCTCAATTTCATGGATTTTAAGTTGAATTAAGAAAAACATTTTTTTTCCTCTCGCCAGATAGCCTGGTTGGTTAGAGTGTCATCCGGATACTCAAAGGTTGCTGGTTCGATTCCTGGTCAGGGCACATACAGAAACAGATCAATGTTTCTGTCTGTTTATCTGTCTGTCTGTCCCTCCCTTCCTTCCTCTCTCTCTCTAAATTCAATAGATAAAGCATTTTTAAAAACAAAAAGATTTTTTAAAATAATAATATAGGTGGTTGTTGTCAGGGCTAGGGAGGGGAGGGGTTAGGGACTAACTGCTTAATGGGGATGGAGTTTCCTTTTGCGGTGATGGAATGTTTTGGAACTAGATAGAGGTAGGGGTTGCACCACATGATAACGTACAGAAATGATAATAATATATCCAAGGGACAAATCATGTCCATGATACGCAAATGATCATAATTTAATTAAAAGAAAGACACTGCTCTGATAGAGCAGGTGTTGTGTGTGAGACACGAAGAGGAGCAGATCAGAGTGTGGCACGTGGAGGCTCGGCAGTATAGTGCCTATGCTTTCAGGGCTTGAGAATTATTATCTCAATTATTCTGGAAGACAAATTGTGTAACTATTCTTAAACAGAAAGACCCTAAGACAAGAAGTCCAATATATGTCTCGTTAAGTGTTACTTTTTAGAGCTTCACTCCAGTCCATTTTTTAATGGCAACATCCATAGAATCAATATTTCTTCTAAAGGACTATCCTCTGACCCTGGCTGGATAGTCCCTGATACGCAAAGGTTGCGAGTTTGATGTCCAGTCGGCTCATGCAGGAACCAATCGATGTTTCTGTCTCGCTCTCTTCCTTTCTTTCTAAAATCAATAAATAAAATTTTTAAAAGTTTGTCCTCTGAAAAAAATAAAAAAAGTTTGTCCTCTGGACAAATGATGTATGTGTTTTGTCTTGCAGTGGACCCAAGCGCTATGACTGGACTGGGAAAAACTGGGTGTACTCGCACGACGGTGTGTCCCTCCATGACCTGCTGGCCACAGAGATGACTAAAGCCTTAAGGACCAAATTGGACTTATCTTCCCTGGCCTATTCTGGAAAGACACTAGATGCCCAGCCCAATTTTAAAGATATTAAAAGCTAGAAAGCCAAGACCCCAGCTTCCTTCTGCATCCGAATGTCTAGTTTGCTCCATTTCTGCTTTTGAGGACAGTTTGCTGTGTGTAAGCACTGGGAAAAGCTTCCCACCCAACCCCTGACTTCAGATGTTTAATTTCCATAATATTTTTTGATTTATTTTCTGATTTTCCCCTTTCCATGATATTCCTTATCTTTATAATGCCTGTATACTCATACCTTTATATCTAAACTCTTTTAACAAAGAAAAATAATAAGGAAAAACCCAGAGAGGAGAGATGGCTTGGCTTCACTTTCATTCTCTAAAGGACTTACTGCATGAAGAGAGCTGGCCCACCTCACCATTTTGTCTCAAAATGAGACTCATTAAAAGAGGAGCCTAGGAATGTTTCCACACCTCTTGAAGTCCTAAACACTTGTCAGCCTGTTACTACTGAAGTGTCAATGGCAGTAGCCTGTAAGGGGCGACTCGGGGACATGGTGCTATGTCTTCCATATATATATATTATATTTTTTAATTAGTTTTTTTTAACTATTAGGGTTTGTATACAATCAGCTGCTGTGGCACCAATATGAGAATGCAAAAAATCTCCCTGGGGGGGGGGGCGGGGGGCATCTCCTTAAGCTTGTGGATGTTGTTTAATAACTGAAGTCAGGGAACCAAGGAGGTTCTTTGTAAATTGTGAAGGGCCACACAAATGAAAGAGATGTTTGCGAATAATGCAGAGAACCCCAGTGTACCCTTTGCTCAGCCCACAGTGCTGTCTGTCTCTGGGTGAGTTTCACAGACTCACTGGACCTCTGTTTTCCCACGTGTGAAGTGAGAGTTGAACTGGGTCTAGTACGGTTGATTCCCAATTCAGACATTCAGTATTTCTATCAGGCAACTTAACAGGCTCACGTTCATTCCCTCTGGTCTATGAGGGAATGACAATGAATCATTTTTTAAGCTATAGATTAAAATTTTTGGTTATTAAAATTACTTGAATGTTCATTGAATTCAAGTTCAGATAATATCCATCCTTTATTGTGCCCTATTGTCTAAGTCTATGCTAAAAACTGAATGTTTATTTTCCCTCCAAATTTATATATTAAATCCTAATCCCCAAAGTGCCTTTGGGGGGTGATTAGGGGTGATCCTTCATGAATGGAATTAGTCCCCTTATCAGTGAATCCCCAGAGAGCTCCCTCACCCCTTTTACCACATGTGGACACAACTGGGGGCCTTCGCCAGACACTGAATCTGCTGGGGCCTTGATCTTCCCAGCCTGCAGAACTGTGAGAAATAAATTTCTATTGTATATAAACCATCCAGTCTCTAATATTCTGTTACAGCAACCTAAATGGACTAGGACAACCCACTGTATACAATATGACCCCATCTTAAGACCTTCAGAAACATTAAAACTCATCCAAAGTTATGTCCACTATTTGGTTACTAAAGAAAGACTTATTAGTGACAAGTCTGTGCAAATGTATAGCAAAGAGTTTTGTAGTAACCAAAAACATTTCATTATAGGAAAAAAAAATGTAATAAAACAATGTAAATGGCCCTGGCCGGTTTGCTCAGTAGTAGAGCGTGGGCCCAGTGTGTGGATGTTCCGGGTTCGATTCCCTGTCAAGGCACACAGAAGAGGCACCCATCTGCTTCTCCATCCTTCCCCTTCTCCACCCCTTCCCTTCTCCTTTCTCTCTGTCTCTCTCTTCCCCTCCCACAGCCAAGGCTCCATTAGAGCAAAGTTGGCCCGGGCACTGAGGATGGCTCCATGGCCTCCACCTCAGGGGCTATAATGGCTCCAGTTGCAACAGAGCAATGCCCCGGACAGGCAGAGCATCACCCCCTAGTGGGCTTGCCGAGTGGATCCCAGTCAGGTGCATGCGGAAGTCTGTCTCTCTGCCTACCTGCTTCTCACTGCCACACAGGCAGTGGCACAATGGATATAACGTCGGACTGAGATGTGAAAGATCCAGGTTCAAGACCCCAAGGTCACCAGCTTGAGCGCGGGCCCATCTGGTTTGAGAAAAAGCTCGTCGGCTTGGACCCAAGGTCGCTGGCTCCAGCAAGGGGTTACTCGGTCTGCTGAAGGCCTGCGGTCAAGGCACATGTGAGAAAGCAATCAATGAACAACTAAGGTGTCTCAACGAAAAACTAATAATTGATGCTTCTCACCTCTCTCCATTCCTGTCTGTCAGTTCCTATCTATCCCTCTCTCTGACTCTCTATTAAAAAAAAAAGTGTTCAATGGGTATTAAAATATTTCTTCAAAAAAATTATAGTTTAGTGGAAACTTTAAGTAAGTGTGGCAGGTCAGAATCAGTGAGAATATAAAATTGTGTGTGTATGAGTCTTATTTTAATGAGAGTTTTATTGGACCTCACTGGGAACTCAGTTAAATGGTGCATTCATCTATCTGGGCACAACATAAAACAGGTATTTAACCAGGCTGCTATAACATAAAAATGGAAGTTAGGAACACAATATAAAACTTGACAGGTATTTATCCAAACCTGACCAGTGGTGGCACCATGAATAGAGCATTGACCAGCAACGCTGAGGTCACCAGCTTGAATTGAACTTAGGATCACCAACTTGAGCTCAGGGTCACTTGGCTAGGCTTGAGCCTGAAGTTGCAGGTCCAATCCCCAGTCAAGGCACCTATGAGAAGCAATCAATGCGCACAGTGGTGGGATTCAGCCAGTTGCACCAGTTAGGCAGAACTGATACCTAATCTTTTGTTGAGTTTGGCAAACCGCTTGTTAAATTGGGATTTGTAATCAGTATTCTCTCTAAGGTGGGCACTTGGGCAGCTGCCCAATGTGGAAATCACAAATTTACATTCCTCACTCCTTTTTAATGTTCATCTGCACAACAGCATATTCTAACTATGTGCAATAATGTTCATTCCATCCATAGGGAAAAAAATTGCAAGTGAGGACACCAATCAAGAAGCAATATGGAAATATCTTTAACAGTTTTATTGTTTTTATTCAGGTATTATTTAATATTTTTTCATTAATATATTAAAACTTTCTTATAATCTAGTGTTGTGTTACCTCTTTTATTGTTCTTATTTAAGTATTAAATGCATGAAATAATAAACTACCTTTTGGTATATTGCTTTTTTATACTTAAGACGATCATTAGGGCAGAGACCCAGTTGTTAAATTATTTGAATCCCACCACTGAATGTATAACTAAGTGGAGCAATGAGTTGCTTCTCTCTCCATCTCTGTCTTAAAAAAAAAAAATGTATTTAACCAGGGTGCTATAACATGAAAAGGAAAGTTAGGGAATATGTGCTCTTGAGGCTTTCATTATGGGCCAGCCTTTCAGCCTATTATTTACATCTACTTTACATTAAGGTGACCAGATTTTAAAATTGGTAAAGCAGGACACCATTGACCAGAGGCGGGGGGGGGAGGGGTGTTTTTGATTAAAAATTTGGTCTATATGGAGCAAAAAAATTTTTCATATAATGCAAAAATAGTATTGTAATATATTTTTTTAAATTTCAACATAAGTACAATTTACAAATATACATTAAAAAGTTATAGTATTATTATATTCTTTGGCATATTTCTCATTTGAGTGAATTTTTTTTAGTAGATTGCTGTCATTGTTTAAAAGGTCATGAAATTTTTCACAAGAATTTGTTAAATTATATTTCACACCTAAAATGGCTTTCAAAGTCTCAACACTTAATTGTGATTTTTCTGATGTCCACACTTTATTTACCGTAAAAAAAAAACGCGTTCAGTCGCAGCATTAGTTCCTGGTAAAGACAGTGCATATTCCACAATTTTTAGTGCCTTAATGTATGGAACATGGTTTGTTTCAAAATGATGAAATATTTGTAACCATTTGTTCTCTATTGTGATTTTTGCTGATGCCCAAGATTTAACCATTTCCTTATTAATATATTTTTTTAATAATGATACCTCATTAAAAAGATCATTTTTAGAAATATTACTATATGGGAAATTTTGAGTGAGTCAGAGGGATCCGGTTACAGGGTCCCGAAACCAATGCTGGAGCTGCAGGACGGGGTGGGAGCAGGCAGGGCAGCGCCAACAGCATGCTCCCCGCATCCAGCCCAGCTGCCCGCTGGCGACCTAGCAGCTTACGCCTCTCGGAGCCGGAAGCCACACGCCAGTGTCCAGGACGCGGGCCTATGAGTAGTTAGGGGACTTGACAGCCACCGCCCCAGCAGGTACATCCCGCCTGATGTTCTTTCTTTCGGGGCCCTGCACGGGGCATCCAGCACTTGCAGCAGTGCGGGTGCTTCCAGGGGAGGCTGAAAACCTATTCCCTTCCCATTCTGCCGAAGTTCCCTAGCTTTTCATGCATTCTCGGGACTTTTTTAAAATGACACGGGACGTGGGACAAATTGTTAAAATTCGGGACTGTCCCACCAAAAGCGGGACATCTGGTCCCCTTACTTTACATGCAATTCTAACTGGATTAATTAGGTCTCTAAGGCCCTGGCCTGGGAGACCCCCATTAAGACGGGGAAAGGACTACAAGTACAAGAACAACCACCAGAGGGCAAATTAAAATCTTACTCCAACAAGCAACCTGGAAAAGCATCACGATGTGGCGCCAGTCATCCCCCCATCCCCGCCCCCACCTGCACCCTCAGACCCAGGGAGCATCCTCACACTTACCGTAGCACGCGGGTGAAGGATGAGTTTTCAGGAAAATCTTGTAAACATTCAGTATGACAAAGGAGGCAAGAAAATGTGTATTATAATTTGAGAAAGCTTTCAGTTATGCTTAGCTCCCTGAGTGGATAAACTCTTAACCGCTAGAAAATAAAACTATGGAGAATAACATACAGATCTCTCTCTGAAGATACAAAGAAGCACTGGGATGGATAAAAGATTTTTAATCAGGATTTTAACATTTTAATTCAAACTCTGTCACTTACTTGCTTGTTGACACTAGCTTTAGTTTACTTATCTGTAAAATGGAGATCTCTTACCTGTGGTGCTTGGACCCACATGCAAAGCACTAATACATGACAAATATTGTGATCACGTGTGAAGCACGATTGAATATCAAATTTGGAGTTTTCCCCTAAAGTATTTATGACATTCTCTACTCACCTCAAACTTAGTTAAAATGTGCATTTGGTGACATTGGTAATGGAGTCTGATTCGAATGAACTATTTTTCATGCTCCCTACAATGCTTATTTCTACTCCATCTTCAGCTTAGCTTCTAAAAACAATTTGCCCAACTTTAAATTTGATAGTTTGTATTAAATAGTAGGTTTACAATATGGCTCTCAAGCTATACCTGCTCCCAAATTCTCACAACCCCATTGCCACCTTTAAAGAATGGCCATGTTTATAAATGTGATATTTGTGTGGTTTGCCAAGGAAAGCTGGTTTCCCACCCTCTAAGTACAAACTAAAATTAAAACAGTTTTAGGTTGTGTCCAATTGAATTCTTGGCATGGACTTATCTTTTGCAAATGAAAACACCTCTATACCAGCCAGGAAGGAGAGGCTCAGGTATGAAATTTTGTGCAAACTTACCCTGCCGTCCAAAACAATGCCGTTATCACAGTTTTACTTTGTGTAGCTGCATTAGAGTAAGAAACGCCTTGAAATCCTTGGTTTGACTTAATTGGTCATGACTTCCTAAGGATCCTAATTAATGGCCCCCTTGGAATATGTAAAACGAGTCATTTATATCCCGATGTCTGCTACAGAAATAAGAACTGAGCTTACACAGTACATCTTCTCTGGATGCATTATTCATGTTATAAAATGTTTCACCTATTGACAAAGTGGGTCTAGAAGCACTATACCTCAACATGATGTAAGCCATGTATGACTAAAGCACAGCAAACATCATCTTGGTGAAATGCTGAGAACCTTTCCTCCAAGATCAGGAAGAAGACAATGGTGCCCACGTTCACGACTTTTATTCAACACAGTATTAAAGGTCATAGACAAAGGAACTAGGAAGGAAAAATAAATGCATCCAAATCAGAGAAGAAGAAGTAAGACTGTCGCTGTGTGCAGATGACATGTTATATATGGAAAACCCCAAAGACTCTACCAAAAATTATTAGAACTAATAAATGAATTCATTAAATATACTGATATAAAATACTCAAAAATCTGTTGTATTTTTCCTGGGCCGCATAGCTCGGTTAGTTAGATCATCTCCATAAGCAAATGTTGCCGGTTTGACCCCCAGTCAGAGCACATAAAAGGACAGACCAATGTTTCTATTTTTCTCTCCCTTGTCTCTCACTAAAATCAATCAATAAAAAAACTTTTAAAAATGTGCATACTACCCAAAATGATCTACATATTCAGTGCAATCCTTATCAAAATTGCAATGACATTTTTCACAGAAAGAAAAAAACATTCTAAAATTTGTATGGAACCAGAAAAGACCCCAAGTAGCTTAAGCAATCTTAAGGGAAAAACAAATTTGGAGGCCTCACATTTCCTGATTTCAAACTACACCACAAAACTATATCAAAACATGATGGTATTGACATAAACTGGACATATGGATTAATGAAACAGAATCATGAGCTCAGAAATAAATCCACACACATATAATAAGTTCATTTGTGACAAAAAACCAAGAATATACAATAGGAAAAAGTTAGTCTTTTAATAAATGGAGCTGAGAAAGCTGGACAGCCACATACAAATAACTGAAACTGAACCCCTATCTTACACCATATACAAAAATCAACTCAAAATGAATTAAAAACTTGAACCTAAGACCTGAAATCATAAGACTCCTAGAAAAATAAAAAAAGACATAAGCTTCCTGACATTTATCTCGGCAGTGGTTTTTTGTATTTTTTTTGGAATTGACACCAAAACAAAGGCAATAAGAGCAAAATTAAACAAGTGAAACTATATCAAACTGAAAAGCTTCTTCACAACAAAAGAAATCAGCAACAAAATTATAGGCCAAGTTATGAAATAAAAGAAAATACTCTCAAACTGCATATCTGATAAGGGGTCAGTACACAAAATATAAAGGCACTCATACAATTCGACAACAAATAAATAACAATTAAAAATGGCCAGCCTGGCCTGTAGTGGCGCAGTGGATAAAGCGTCAACCTGGAACCCTGAGGTTGCCGGTTCAAAACCCCCGGCTTGCCCGGTCAAGGCACATATGGGAGTTGATGCTTCCTGCTCCTCCCCCTGCCCTTTCTCTCTCTCTTTCTCTCTCTCTCTCTCTCCCCCCTCTATAAAAAATGAATAAATAAAATTTAAAAAATAAAAATGGCCAAAGGACCTAATTAGATATTTTCCCCAAAAGACATACAGATGGCCAAAAGGTACATTAAAAAGGTGCTCAACATCACTACTCATCAAGGAAATGCAAATCAAAGCCACAAGGAGATAACACCTCACACCTGTTAGAATGGCTCCCATAAAAAAGACAAGAGATAAAAAGCGTTGGCAAGAATGTGGAGAAAATGAAACATCATGCACTGTTGATAGAACTGCAGACAGGTACAGCTACTCTGGGAAACATTATAGAGGTTCCTCAAAAACTTAAAAATGAAACTACCATATGATACAGCATTCTCACTTCTGGGTATATCTCTAAAGAAAATAAAACTATTATTTCAAAAAGATACCTGCATCCTTGTGTTTATTGCAGTATTATTCACAACAATCAAAGTATGGAAACAACTTATATGCCCATTGATGAATGACTGGATAAAGAAAATGTGGCATATATATTATTCAGCATTAAAAAAAATAAAGAGGGAAAGAAATCCTGTCATTTGCAACAGCATAAGTAAAACTGTGAGGCATTATGCTCAGTGAAATAAGATAGAAAAATACTACATGGTATCATAAGTGAAATCTAAAAATAAATCAATAGAATTTTTTAAAAATTCAAAATGGTAGAAAAGTGGCTGCCAGGAGCTAGGGGTTGGGGAAAATAGGGAAAGATTGGTAAAAAGATACACACTTTCAGTGATAAAATAAAGGAACAGGTTATTTCCATTCTTATAAAGATAATAAACCAGTATCAGAGTTTATGCCAATAAAACCAGAACAGATTTTCAGGCCCATTTACCACAGATTTATTTAAGCTGTTGAGGAAAACACCTGTACGAGCAGGAAGACTGGCCCCCAAAGACTTCACACCATTGTGTCTCCCATCTGTCCTTCTAATGGTCCGTTCACCTTTTGTGAAAATTATTTACTCTCCCCTCAGTTACCTACATTCCCATCTTTCTCCCCAGTGAAGATGTTATATAAACTCTTGCATCTCACCACTTTGGGGGGTATTGACTTTTTTCCCCATGATGCCCTCATGCACATGGTATTAAAAATTAATAAATTTGGATAGCTACTCTGCTATTATTCTGCCTGTTGTCAGTGTAGTTCATGGACCCCATAATCAAACCCAGGAATGAAGAGGGAAAGGCTTTCTTCCCCTTCCAACTACCCATACAGGGTAGTTTTTACTGCCTTTGTAGTCCTCTGTCTTCTTTCTCTGTAAGTATCAAGGGTCCTGAGATAAATTTTAAGTTTGGAAATGTAGAGGAGGAGCAAACTTTCTTCTACTTTCAAGGTTCTTCTGGCTCAAGTAGACGAGTTGAATTAACAAGAGAAAAATGACCAAATTTAATATATACAGTGTGAGCAAAAGTAGGTTTATAGCTGTAATACAAATAAATAATACAATAATTAATAAATAATATAAGAATAAACTGTTTCATGTACTCACAACTGTAGACCTAGTTCTACCAACCCCTGTATGTATGGGAACCCCCACATACATAAGAGAGAGACCCCACATGCAAGGGAGGCTCAGAGATAAAAAGGGGGATTGAGGAGTTATATGACATCCTGAGCTAGGGCTGAGGTAATGCACCTAGGGGCTACAAAGGGCCATGGCATGGTGATAAGAATAGATGTTAGTATATGGAAGTTTGCCCTCCCCTATAGATAGGTTATCCGTGATAATAGTTTATTATCTATGACAGGGCCCCTAATTCAAGTTCTTCTAGGTAGTTAAAGAAAGAGGCAGAACTTTCTCTTGAGCCTGTGGCTAAAGTTGCCTTTTGTACAAAACAGTCTGCATACGACAGAGACACATCTTGGGGTGACTTGGTCTGAACTCTCACAGGAACTACCACACTATGCTATCCTACGAGCAATCTCCAAATCCCATCCTGATTTCCTGAATTTCTAGAATTCTAGAGACTCTAGTTCCCGACCCTCATGGGCCCTCACAGTACCTCCCAGTTGTCATCAAGGACCCTCTCCACATTTGAACTTCCAATTTTTTTTCTTCCCTTTTTCAGGGTTCTTTGGGTCTGTCGTTCAATTTACCGTGTTTCCCCATGTATAAGACGCACCTTAATTTGTGGGCCTGAAATCTGAAAGAAAAAATGTATTACAGGTATCAGCCTGACCTGTAGTGATGCAGTGGATAAAGCATCAACCTGGAACGCTGAGGTCGCAGGTTCAAAACCCTGGGCTTACCTGGTCAAGGCACATATAGGAGTTGATGCTTCCTGCTCCTCCCCCCTTGTGTCTCCCTTCTCTCTCTCTCTCTTCTCTAAAATGAATAAATAAATAAAAATAATTTTAAAAATGTATTACATAAAGTTATTGAACTCAAGTTTTATTCATCATAAAATTCGTACAACTCATCACTGTCAAAACTCTCATCCGTCAGCTTGTCCTCATCTCTGTCTGATGACGAATCACTGTCTTCAACAAAGAATGCAAAAATGAGCGCAAAAAAGCAGGAAATGCAAGTAAAAAAAAAATAGCTACAACCACTGTATTAGACGGACCCAGTTTTTAGATTCCAAATTTTTCGGGAAAGGGTGCGTCTTACACATGGGGAAATACGGTAGTACATTACCTGCATTGTCTTGCTTCCTCCAGGTCTAGTAGCCAGTCCTTTGAAACCCAAGGGAACCCTTTTGTATGGCACGGTGGGTGGAGGAGGGAAGAGGGAAATACCTCATTCATCTGTACTCAGGGCATTCTAGCCACAAAATAATGGGCCTTTCCAAGGATGTGACCCCTTTATCCTAACCAGGTGTGTGCCCAAACCCGGGAGGAGGAAGTAGATAGCAGGAAATGAATCCTACTTCCTTCTCTAAGCTGTGGCATCTGATGGGTAGAGGGCTCTAGCATGCTTTGTGTCGTGACATAGCTTCTGATAAGGGCTTCCTGTCTCTGTAGGTTTACAGTTTGAAAAGCCAGAGCAGCCCTAGTGGGGGTGAGGGAAGTCTTTCAGTGGTTTTAGAAAAGAACAAAGGGACAGCTGAAAGATTGCAGGTTGCCATAAAAACATCACAGCGACGCCTTTCCAGACACTCCTTGGAATGTAAGTGGGGTTCAGCCTTCCCTTCATAACTGATCTGCTTCTCATCCATGTGGTTTGTGAACACTGTGGGATTCAGGAGGCAAACTCCAGCTTCTGGTCTGGCCGCTTTTCCCTCTCTCCAGATTTTTTCAGCAATATTTAAGGAAGTTTTGACCGGCCCTGGTTAATGGCACAGAGGTTAGAGTGCCATCCCAGAGCCGCCAGGTCACCAGCTTGATCCCTGCGTCTCTGCCTAGAGCAGTGGTTCTCAAACGTTTTGAAGTCGGGATGCATTTAAAATTCTACAAATAATTGTAGGTGCACTATATACAAATTTATGAAAACTATGTTATAATTAAGTTAAACATTAAAGAAAAAATATAAAGTGCAAGCGTGCTTTTATGGTAATTAAACAAAATAAATATGACAAAATTAATTTTTTTCTAACATTAAAAAACATTTTTATGTTACTTTTTTTGAGTTATGCTTTTTAGAATTCATAAAAAAGAGGGGTTAAATTTTTTTAAAAAGACAAAAATGTTATCTTTTTATATATATAGATACATTCTTAGTAAGATTTAGTAAATTCGGCAGGTCCTGGCGCGAATGTGTTAAGTTTTTTCACTCTTGTGTTTATGAGAAACATGAGCCTGATGTGATTTAGCAATTTCTTCAATGTTTGGGCATATATTGGAAAGGCAACCTCTCATTTCCTCATCAATACATTGAAGAATTCCTCTCCTTTTACTCTTAATTGTGTTGAGGGTAGAAAATTCTAATTCACATAAATGGGATGTTGAAAATTGTAGTAAAATGTTCAAAGCTTTTTTAGATATTGCCACATATTCTTCTTTTATAGAAATACAAAAGGCTTCAAGAGACAATTCCTTATGTTTAATCATCAGTCCAAAACCCCTACCATACATATCATCTTAATTTTACACCAAACAAAGGATAGAAGAAACTTGCCTCCAGTCTTTCTGGGGAACATGGGGGGGGAGTGTAAACAATCCAGCACCCAGCTTAACAACCTTTTGCAACCTAATCAGGCAAGTGAGGTCAGGGGTTGGGCAGACTGTCAGTTTACAGCCAATTCCCCACACCTCTGTCCCCCAAAAATCTAAACGCCAAATACCCTGTTGGTTTTTTTGGTCCCCAACAGACACATATTTCTCCGAAATACCATAAGACGCACCTGGAAATCTTCTAGGGCGCACCAGTGTGCCCTGGTGCACACTTTGGGAACCACTGGCCTAGGGTCTGGGGTCACCAATCCTGAGGTCACTGGTTTGAGCCCTGGTCAGGGCACATATGAAAAACAATCAATGGCACAACTAAGTGGAATGAATGGATGCCTCTCTTTTTCTCTTCTACTCCCTTCTCTCTCTCTCTCTCAAAAAAAAAAGTTTGGCCTGTACCACCCTATGCCCAAGGTAAAAAAGTTCAAGCCATCCAAAAAGGTAAAACTCCAGGGGCAGAACAGAAATCTGTATTTTTTACCAAACCCCCGGGGACTTCTTGTGTTTATTACTAAAATCTGAGCCCTCCAGCAGGAGGAAAGTCAGTATGCTAAGATGCTAAGAGAGGTATTTGGAAGACTAAAGAAGAGGGTGGATTTGGAAAAGGACAATTCAGACCTTTCCTTTTTACATGCTCAGAGAGAGGGGTGACAGGCAATATTTCCTGGAGCCAGTAGCCAGTTCTGGTGAAAGGAAGTGGTAGGGGTGAGGAGGAAGTTGGAATTAGACATTACTAATCACACACACACACACACACACACACACACACACACACACACACACACACCGCCTAGCCTCCCATTTGCTAGGGCAGCTTGAAAAGGAGGGGAGATTCCCGGGGGCTTTGGGAAGCAGGTCAATACAGTGAAGGCGGGAGACTCCTTATAGAAAGCAGTCAGGACTGTATTTGGCTGCAATCCTACAAATACATTCTTTTCTAAGATCGGATACACAGGTTTAGAGGACAGACCATTAAAATAAAATAAACAGCATTAATAATATTTATAATCATGAGTGTCAGTACTGTTGAAAATTTTTGGAACCCTTTCCTGAGTTGCCTAATACCCAGAGAAGGAAAATAACAGTGTTTACTAGCCATAAATTATAGGATCAGTGCACATAGCTAGTGAAATGGTAAGCCAGGGCTTGTAAATTGGTTTTGTTCTGGTCCTTTTAATTCCGGTGTGTGTGTGTGTTTGTGTGTGTGTGTGTGTGTGTGATTTCAAGACTTTTTTTTTTTTTTTTTTTTTGCTGCTGGCTCTTTCTGATTTCAAAAAAAAAAACAAATAAAAACTTTAAAAAGGTAGGAAGTGGCCCTGACCAGTTAGCTCAGTGGCAGAGCGTCGGCCTGACGTGCGGAAGTCCTGGGTTTGATTCCTGGCCAGGAAACACAGGAGAAGCGCCCATCTGCTTCTCCACCCCTCCCCCTCTCTCTTGATCTCTCTCTTCCCCTCCTGCAGCCAGGACTCCATTGCAGCAAAGTTGGCTGGGGTGCTTAGGATGGCTCCATGGCCTCCGCCTCAGGCACTAGAATGGCTCCTGTTGCAGTGGAGCAATGCCTCAGAGGGGCCAAGCATCGCCCCCTAGTGGGCATGCCAAGTGGATCCTGGTCCAGTGCATGCAGGAGTCTGTCTGCTCCCCTCACCCCCCCCCCACCCCCCGCGCTTCTCACTTTGGAAAAATATGAAAAAAAAAAGGTAGGAAGTGACAAGCACCCTTGATGGATCTATGTTTATGTTTTAAAAATTGGCTTAGTAAATTTAACTGAGACAAGGAAACTGTTAAGGGCCATGTTCTGGCCTTCATTTTTTATTTGTTCAACTGACTTTTACAATTTCCTACATGATCCAAGCCACATGCTAGGATACCAAGGTGAATAAATTTATTCCTTCCCCACAAGGAAGTCGCAGTCTCCTGGAAGAAGTAGAAAAATAAGCAAGGAATCGAAAAGTAAATGAATAAAATGCATTGTGAAAAGAGTGTGTATGTACTATAGCCTACAGAGTCCATCTCATATTTACACAAACATTATGAAAGAGGGCTTTTGAAATTTTAAAGGTAGGACAGTTATGAACTGTTCAGCATCTTAGGTTTGTGTGTGTTTGTTTGTTTTCTTATACAATATACTCTGGAGATCATTCTGCCTAGTAACTGTGTATTTTATTTATTTTTTAAAAATTTAAGTTTATTTATTGATTTTAGAGAGAGACGAAGAGGAGAGAGAGAGAGAGAAACAATGGCCTGCCCCTGAATGTGCCCTTATCAGGAACTAAATTGGCAACCTTTGCCTATCAGGGTGATGCTCTATCTGACCAGGGCAAGTAGACCCTCTGGTCCTAAGCAAATGGTAGGTAGGAGGAACTGGGACAGTAGAGAGTGAGCTAGGTAGCAGAGGGAGGAAGGAGGTTTCTGTTGTAGCATTTTCATGGCTTGACACCTATTTGGGAATACGAGTTACGCCGGCTGGTGCTCAAGTCACCCCCTTGTTACTGGCATTGGCATTCTTGGGTTCCTCAAGAAAGAAACTGAGAGGAAATCCCAGAGAAATTTCTAGACAAATTTTATTAAGCTCATGCTCAAGCACCAGGGAGGCAGCACAAAGGAAAGGCAGGTCCTCTGAACTGGCTCAGGGGCTGGCTCTCCTTGGCTGCTTTTAGGAGCTGAGGACAAAGGGAGTTTGCTTGAAAAGGTGGGTTTGTGGAATTTTCCATGTCAGCGTAAGAAAAACAAGCTGTTAGAAGGGAGATAAAATTCTGCATTTTTTTTGAACAGGGAGCAGAGGGGGCAGTTTACATTTTTTTCAGCCAGCTTTTTCTCTGTTTCTTCTGGCCTCCTGGTCTTAACTTGGCTTCCTGGCCACCAGGTATTTTTCCATTCCCGGGCCAAGTCCCTGTGCTATCTGAGACAAGGTGCTCTGCAGGTGATCCCAGGGGAGAACCTGTCCATGCCTTTCTCTTGACTTTGGTGTCATTCTTGTCTCGCAGCTGCATGACTCCAGTCTCTACCTCCACTGTCACATGGCTTTCTTCCCTCTAATTCTCTTTGCCTTCATGTGGCCATCTGCTTATAAGGACACCAGTCATATTGGACTAGGTGCCCAACCTCCAGGAGGACCTCATCTGTACTTCACTAATTATCTTCCAACTGACCGTATTCCCAAATAAGTTCGTATTCTGAAGTACTAGGGGTAGGACTTCAACACATTTGGGGAGGGGACACAATCATACAAACTCCCTCCACCGAAATATCACAATAACCCTAAATACAAGGTCTTGACCCAAAGTTTTAGAGACACTGTATAGGAGTTTGAAATTTTTAATGTTTTAAAACTTTTACAATATACATTATAATTGGAGCAATAAATAAATAAATTAAATATTGCCAATTGTAGATAATTAATGCTTTGACAGCTATTTCTGAGTAGTAAGGATGGGGGTAATTTTTATTTTCTTCACTTGCACTTTCCTGTAGTGCTTGTGTTTTTTTCAAAGAGTCATATAATTTTTATGTTTTGACAATTAATGATGGGCCTAGATTTTTCAGAGAAATGGCTGTTTGTGTTGGGAAGATGGTCCCTAGGAGCCGAGCCAGAGGGACACATTGGGACACGTGCCAAACAACATAGAACCCAGCCAGAGAAGTCACTGTGAGGCCAGGCCTGGGAGGGGCAGAGAGGCTCTGAAAGTGAACCTAGAAAGTCTACCCTCCAGCATCTTCCCAGGTGAGTCCCACAGGTTCTATGGGAATAAAAGTATCCTGTGGCCAAGGAAATCTGGGACACAACACTCCAGCTCTCCCTCTTGAAAAGGTACAGTGCACACATCTGAGAAACCCTTCAGTGGAGAAACTTGTCTGGCTCAGAATTTCTCAGACATCTGGATTCAGAGCCCTTTTGGGGAGCACCTGTTACATCTATTGACACTGGTGCTTGATTCTGCTCCAGTCCAAATCTCATTGAATAGATTAAAAATAAATTGAGGCCCAAAGAGGTGACCCGAGGTCACACAACCAGACACAGGCAAAGCTAGGACAAAAATCCCGTTCTCCTGGTCATTACTTTGTCCTCATATCTCTCACCATACCTGCATTTCCTTTTTCTTTTTCTTCTTTAATTTTTATTATTATTATTTTTATTTTTATTTTTTTTAGTGAGTGAGACACACAGAAATACAGGAAGTAAGAGAGATGAGAAGTATCAACTCATAGTTATAGCACTTCAGTTGTTCATTGATTACTTCTCATATGTGCCTTGACTGGGGCATGCTGGGGGACGGGGAGGGTGGAGGTTCCTCCAGCCAAGCCAGTAACCCCTTGCTTAAGCCAGTGACCTTTGGGCTCAAGCCAGCAACTATGAGGTCATGTGTATGATCCCATGCTCAAGCTGGTGACCCCATGTTCCAGCAGGTGAACCTGAGCTCGAGCCGGATGAATCTATGCTCAAGCCAGCAACCTCGGGGTCTAACCTGGGTCTTCAGCATCCCAGGTCAATGCCCTATCCATTGTACTACCACTTGGTCAGGCTCTTTTTTTTTTAAATTAATTTATTGATTGATTGATTTGAGAGAGAGAGAGGAAGAGGGGGAAGGAGAGGGAGAGAGAGAGAGAGAGAGTGAGAGGGAAACATTAATTTATTATTCCACTTAGTTGTGCATTCACTACTTCATTCTTGTATGTGCCCTGACTGGGGATTGAACCCACAACCTTGGTATATCGAGATGACATGCAAAACAACTGAACTAGCCAGCCAGGGTCATACCTGCATGTCTTCCTGCTCAGGGGGAGTATAGGGAAAAGAAAGATGAGTAGGATATCCCCATTGGATTTAGGGAAGCTATACTTAGAGCAATAGAAACACATTTGTTTTGAACAGTTGTTTTTTATGTTGTTATTTTGGTTTTTGTTTGTTTTTTGGTATTTCATTTTGCTATCTGTGATAATTCTCAAGTAACTTAATTTTTTTTTTAAGTAGAGGAGGGGAGATAGTGAGACAGACTCCCACATACACCCTGACTGGGATTTACCCAGTAACACCCCCCCACACACCTCCTGTTTGGGGCCAATGCTGGAGTATTGAGCTATTTTTAGCACCTGAGGCTAACATGCTCATACCAACTGAGCTATCCTCAGTGCCAGGGGCCTCACCTGAACCCACTGAGCCACTGGCTGCAGGAGGGGAAGAGGAAGACAAGGGGAAGAAAGAAGGGGAGAGAAGCAGATAGCTTCTTCTCCTGTGTGCCCTGACCAGGAATCGAACTTGGGACATCCATATGCCAGGCCAACACTATTTACTGAGCCACAAGCCAGGGCCAACAAATTTTTTTTAAATGTTTCTTTCAGAGGCTACTATGTTAGAGAAACCTTTAACCACTCTATCCAAAAACCTCCACCAGAGCTCTTGGTTTCTCCTTCATAATCTAGAAACCAGACAAGTTCCATGTATGAAAAATTGTAGCTTGCACAGTGAGTCTCTACTTTATCTCCATCTAATCTTTCACTGGTCACTGGCTCTATCCTTCCATGAGAGACAGAAGTCTGTGGTGACATGAACCAAACAATGGAATTTCCTGTGGGTCAAAACTGATTTCTCTCTCTGCACTGACTCAAAGCCAAACACTGACAAAGCTCTGCCTTTCCAGTTTTAGGATATGCTTGTCCTTTCTTTCCTGTGACGACACAGTAACATCGGCCTTCTCGACTTCCTCAGAAATTCCTCTAGGCCTAAAGGTTCAATCAGGTAAAAACACACAGATCTGTCTCCTCTCTCTGCTGGTGGCCACCTGCCATGAAGTCACAGTTGGCACCAGTGTGTTCTGGCATGACTGCCACCAGTATCCTCCCATTGAGCTGAGAAACAATCTCAACAGAGTATCTAACTGTGGAGAATATAATGCCTTGCAGGCACATGTAACAAGAAATCCATTCTGACAAATTTTCTTTGAGCACCTGTTGTGTACACTGCCACACTCCTCTCCAAGTTAACAGTTGGGAAGAGAGGCAGAGGTATACATGACTTTGATCAAAAATCCAAAATGGTACTTGAATAGGGTCTTAAAATAAAGTACCATAGAAGCACAAGGAAATTCACAATTGCTTTGATCATAAGGGGGAGATTACAAGAGAAGGCCTTGAAGTATGAGTACAATTGTGGCTGGTGAACAGGGGTGGAGGATAAAGGCACTCCATGAAAGGGGTCAGCTATGGAGAAGGTGGGACCTTCTGGATCCGAGAGAGATTTGAGCAGAGGTGAGTGGGAAAGAATGTGGTTGGCATAAAGTAAACAGAAGTCTACTGTTGCTGGTTGCAGGGAGCGCAGAGTGGAGAGGGGATGGAAAAGACAGAGAGGGGCTGGGTTGTAGAGGCAGTGAACCTGTAGCTAAGGGGTTGGATTATACTCCTGTATGTCGGCTTCCTGCTGTGACTTGGGAGAAGGGGAGACGTGCTTATAAATCACATGGCTTTATTACTTATTGTACTGGATCTATTACATCTAAAGAAATTAAAATGTCACGCCATCTATTAAATTTGGATCTCCTGCCACAATAAAAAGCCACAGATTGTTTAAAAGAATTCCTTTGTTGTTATTTATTGTACTGTCAGTTTGCTGACCTAATATTTTTTAAGTCTTCTACAAGATTTTGGCACGCAGAGAAATTAGGAAGTTATTTCTCATAGTTAATCTATGCATGTAACATTCCATGGTTAGCACTTAGTATTTCTACTCTTATTAAAAATAGTGTTTGTTTTTCTTTTAAACACAGAGAACTTTAGGGTATAGGAATAAGATCTATGTTACTTGGTTTAATTTTTAATAATTGGTTACAGAGAAAAATGAAGGGAGAGAGATCAATTTGTTGTTCCACATATTTATGCATTCACTCGTTGCTCCTTGAATGTGCCCTGACCGGGGACCAAACCCACGACCATCATGTGTGGGGATGACACTCCAACCAAGCTACCTGGCAGGGGGCAGATTTATGTTTTAAAAAGATAAACTAGATAACTCTGGGTCAACGTTTAGGATTGGCTTAGATGGAGAAAAATTACAAGTGGGAATACTAGTTTGAGACGTCGCTTGCTTGCCTTCATTCATTCCTTCAGAAAATCTTTGGGAGTATTTACAATGTGCCAGATATAGTTCTAGGTGTCACAAACGTAAGAGAGAAGAAAACAAGGGAAACACCTGCTCTCCCGGAGCATCCTTTCTTCCGGGGGAATATAGACAACAGACATGAATCTACAGTGTTGAGAATTCATAAGTGCCAAGAAGGGTAAGGAAGCAACTGAGAAAGACGGAGCATGCTGGGCAGAGCCCTTGCTCTTCTTTAAAATTATTATTATTGTGGTGAAATATGCACAATACAAAATTTACCACATTAACGTTTTTTTTTAAGGTTTTTTTTTTATTTCTTTTTATTTATTTATTTTAGAGAGGAGACACAGAGTGAGAGAGAGAAAGGGAGGAGGAGCTAGAAGCATCAACTCCCATATGTGCCTTGACCAGACCAGTGCAGGGTTTTGAACTGGCGACCTCAGTGTTCCCAGGTCGACGCTTTATCCACTGCGCCACCACAGGTAAGGCCACATTAATGGTTTTTAAGTGTACAATTCAGTGGCATTAAGTACGTTCACATTATTGTTTGACCTTGACCACCATCCATGTCTAGAACTTGTTCAGGTGGAACTCTTTTTGATAGACTTGTTGAAGGCTTCTCTAACACAGTAGCCTCTGGGCAGAAGTCTGAAGAAAGTGTGAGAACAGGCTTTGAGCTCAGGAAACCTGTCCCAGGTCCTAGAAGCAGTAAGACTATCCCAAGAGCCCAGGTGAGCATTGATACAAGAAGGTTTGCCTAGCTGAAACCCCACCTCCAGAGTACAAAGGCAAATTACTTTCTCCCAAAAGGAATTCATGTAGTAGAGAGGCTAACACAGATCCATGAAAAGAGTGACAATTCAGTGCTGAGCACAAGATCTTAATCCTGGTAAGGATTTTGTCCCTGTCCTGGAATCCTGCACCAGAGTACCTAGTGGTTGTACATACAAAGTTATGAGGCTGTGAAATCTACTGAGTTTCCCTTTTGATTTATAGGACTTTCTTCCATCAGGCATGAGTCAAGAGTCACAGTTCTTTCTAGAATGCCCTTTGGCCTGTTGGTATGTGTTTTGCCTATGACAGGAGCAATTAGTCACACATTATTGAGTACATTCCACTGTACAGCGGGCAACAGGGAACTGTCTCTACCCTCTCCTCTATGTGGTTAACAGAAATACCTTTAAACCTTAATCCATTCGTCCAATCTAATCATTTGTCATCCATGAAAACATCATGTGTTCTGAGTCTGCCTGACTCCTGTTCAGTAAAGGATCCAAATCATCATTTCTGACTTCTTTTGGACATTTGCAGCGTGAACTTGCTGTGGTAGTGTGTACAGGAGTCACAAAACCGAGTCCTAGGCCACAGCCATGTAAAGGAATTAGGAGAATACACGCACGAAAACGTGTTCTTCTTTTCGTTGCTTTTCTAATTTGCTTCCCCTGGAAACTTGCAGAGAAACTTGAGTGTGTTTGCCTTAGGTGGATGCTTGTTTTCTTATGATATGGAAAGCAGTAAGAGGAAGTGGAGCTGGTCTGCCTGTAAGGTGGGGTAGGCCTCATCCACGTCAGCTGAGCCAGTGTGAATTTGTAGTGTAAGAATTTGGGGGGAGGAGGTTTATAATGAATCTGCAAAAATTTCAACAAGGCTGATATAGCATGCAGTAATGAGGGTTAGATATATTGTATGTTTGGGCAGGGAAAGCAGAGACTCTACAGTTTATCACGGTGCTGCAGGTACAATTTGACATGCTGAATAACCAACCATCAATAACAGCTCATCTCCCTGATGTTTCATTTTACAGGTCCACAATCATTTATTTGAAACCCTTGGGTCATATGTTTTAGAATTCAGAGGGGTTTGTTTGTTTTTGCTTTTGTTTTCAGAAATATGGTATCTATACTATATAGCATAACTTAATACTTCCAGCAGTCTAGGGTGGTATCTCATGACCAACTCTGTGGCTATGTCCCCAGTAAAATATATGATTATTTGAACCAAGTGGAATAAGGAATTACCATAGGTAGACTTACATCATCAGTTCAGGCCAGATTTTGCTCCCAAATTAGTTTAAGCACCAAGCTGTTGGTTTTAGAGACAAAATTTTAAAATGTCATAATTGCAGCTAAGGAATTATGGACCTATATAACCTTTCTCTGCATAATTTCAAAAAGCCAACAGTCACTTGAATCAATCTTATGAGCAACTATGATGCTATGAGTCGAGAATTGGGATCTGGGCAGCAATGACTTGCTTAACATCGAATCCTTCCACATGCAGTGGTGTGTCTGTGATAGGAGGTACTTTGTTGGGGGATATTTAGTGTACATCAGTTGGACCTGAAAATGCACAAGTAAGCACTAATATGCATTTGCTGGATGTTTTCATCTGCAAAAGCAAAGCCCCTGTGAATCATATCCAGCAAGGCAGGTGTGGGCCACAGACAACTGATACCTCCCCTGTGAATTTGAAAGGCTCTTATTACCCAGTATCCTAAGGGGGTTGTTGCCTTGTTGCCTTGGGAACCATAGGTAAGGCTAATTAACTCAGGTCCTCATTTTAGTGACTCTTCAGTTCTCGATAAAATTACTTGCATTCATGGCTGCCTAACAGTTGTCAGACCCACACTGGAGACATAGTTCTTCTGGAAGTATTAACGTGGCACCTGCGGCTTCTCCATCTCTGAGGGAGTGTGTGAACCATGCTCTCCAAACAGGCCACCCACTCAACTGCCTCTGGTTTCTGTCTCCTGGGTTTCAGATTATCCAGTGCAAGGCAAAGCAACCTGAACAACGGGGTTTGTAGGATGACTTGGGAGCCAGGTAAGAAGAAGCTTTTTGTTCTTTTCCTCGCTGCAGGTATTTACTAGTAAAGGAACATACAGAACTTTCTTGACAGGTGTATTTAATCATAACAAGGCAAGAAGTTAATATTTTACTTTTGACTTACTTAAATAGGAAATCATACCTTGATGAGGAGATAATTCAAATTTTCAATTCAATTCAACACATTTTTTGAGCACATGTTGTATGTCCCTGTGCCAGATGTAAGCTCTATCTGAAAAGGGTTCAGAGACCAGAATATGTGCAAGGATATGTGTTGAATATGCAGCTAGCCTTAGGACCCAATTTTGACTAATGTAATGTAAGCAGAAAAGCTTATATCTGGCATGGGCTTTTACCTACACTGTCCACTAGATGCCTGAAGGTGGAGGTATCATGTTGGATCTATGAGAATCAAAACCATAGGAAAAGATGGCAGGGGGGAAAAACTGGAAAAGCCTCGTCTCCTGTTTTAATCTTAAGAGTTGCAATACCAAAACTGGACCATCTACCTTCAAATATTTTGTGATGTGAAATAAAATGAAGGCCTATCTTGTGTAACCACTGTGGTTGAGATTCTGTAGCTGATCATAATCCTGATAGAGTATCCTTCTAGAATTTTTCTCTCTATATATATAGATCAGTGGTTCTTAACCTTTTTGAGGTACCGAACCCACCAGTTTCATATGCACATTCACCGAACCCTTCTTTAGTGATAAATATGATTTTTTTTCCAAAGTCAAGACATAGGTAGGTATATGTTTTTTTACTGGTGCACAAAATGAGCCATGCATGAACATCACCTTGCTCAAAGAACAAAACCAACAAAGTGCATGAACTCACAACATATTATGGTATTACTTTACTCTGGCCTCCGTGGCAGAGGCTTCTCTGAACCCCTGAGACCGACTCATCAAACCCCTAGGGTTTGATAGAACCCAGGTTAAGAACCACTGATATAGATATATAATTTCTAACATTAACAACAATCTATGGGGCAGGTAATAGTATCCTCATTTTTAAAAGGGAAAGCAGGTTCAAGTAGGTCCAGTAAGCTACCTCAGTCACACAACTAGAAAGTGACCCCACTGGGAAACGCGCCAAGGTCCGTGGGACTCCAGTGCTCTTTCTCTACCACATGCCTCTTTCTAGAGTTCTTGGACTTGGCAGAGGGGGAGACTCTTCCAACTCTTTTCTAAATGTACACATTGTCACAAGACCTTGAAGAACAGAATTAACAAGAATCTGCTCAAAATAAAAATGCATTACCTTAGATCCTACTGCTTTTCATAATACTTGTCCTGCTTGCACAGTTGTTTTGTCCCTGTTCCTCGGCTTGCAGAGCTGTCGCTGTTCTATACGACTACTCGTTACTCTGCTTTTTTCAACTGACAATTGTATATCTTGATGTTTCTATACATCCCACAATATTTAAATATTTTTGACATCTGGAGTTGTTTCCACTTTTTGATTACTATAAATAAAGCTGTTATGAACATTTATGTACAGGTTTCTCTGTGAATATAAATTCTACTTTTTTGGAATAAATTCCCAAGAGTGAATTCCTGGATTACATGGTAGTTGAATACTTATTTTAGTATTTTTCTTAAAGATCAAATAAACTGTTTTCCAGGATGCATATATCACTTTACAAGCCCACCAGCAATGTATGTTGAACAATATCTTCAACTTTAAAAACACTGAATGTAATCTGTAAAATGAAGAAAAGGGGGAGCGGGGATAGTGCATGTTAGGTCCTGGCCAGGTAGCTCAGTTGATTAGAGCATTGTCCCAATACGCCAAGGTTATAGAACTGATCTTCGATCAGGGATCAATAAACCAAAAAAAAAGTTTACATTTAAGTTTATTTTTGTTCCTATTCTTCTGCCTATGTATTTCAATTTTGCAGAGTGGTAATCATAGTATGTGAATTTTTTATTCTGTCATTTACACTTTATATAGCATTGTAAATATTATCCACAAGCGCCATGAGGGGAAAATCTTTTTCTTTTTTTTTTTTCACATGTATGAGACCAAGTGTACCTGGCTGCTAAAGAGTATAGCAGACAGGTATAGTTAAGAAACAAATTTATTTTGAGCAGGGGGAACGACAACACAGGAAAATCATTTTTTTGTTCATTGTGGTTATCACCTGTGCTTGGCATGATAGAGTAAAGCTGGCTCAATAAATATTTGTCAACTCATTTAATATTGCTATATACTTCATAGTGAACATGTATATGCCCACATAATGTTCCCTTTAGTGAATGTGATTTAATTTACATAACTTTCCCTTAATTGTGGGGATATTTTCATTGTTTTCTACTTTTTACTCTTATGAATAATGTGTTGATGAAAATTTTTGTGTACATAGTTTTCTCCACATTTGTGCTATTGTCTTAAGATAGAGACTCTAGGGTAAAATGACAGGGCAAATGATTTGGCATTTTTTGTAAGTCAATGCATTTTACGAAAATGCTTTTTGAAAGGCAGGAGCAGTTTACAATGGCAAAACCAATGTAGCAGGTTCATCCCTACTTGGCTTTTGCTGTTATAGGGCAGAAAAGATATATTTTACTTACTTTGTTAAAGATGGCGCTGCCCACATGGATGGGTATTGCCTAGGTGATATTAATTGCCTTCTTGCTTGGGAAGGGGCATGGTTATGCTAATATGTGTTGGGGGAGGGCTTTTGTACCAAAAGGTTTTACAAGGAGGGGCTAGGAAGCCATTTGGAGAGAGAGCTCGTTGTTCTGAGAGAGAGTGGCCACGTTTTAGTAGGGAGGAGGAGCCCAGGCCGGAGCAGGGCAGGGAAGTCACGTAGAGGAGGCAGCCAAAATGGCAGAATGGGGAAGGAGAAGCCAGTTTGTGGCAAAAAAGAAGATGGGGAACAGAGGTGAATAAGACTGGTGAGGTAGAAGCCTTTGATTCTAGGAAAACTCAGATGAGTCAGTAGCTTTGTGGGTGGTGAATGAGTGGGTTTTGGAGCCCAGTGTGTGTATTTACTTGCTTGCCAAGTGCAAGTCTAGAATAAAAGACAATGGAACACCAGTTTTCGGCTTTGTTGTTTCATTACCATCAGTCCGAATCAAACCTGTACCTGTATTGGCCAGGCAGCTTTGATGGCAGCCACGGTTATGGCCATACAGTTGTGCTTTTAAATTGTTGCTTTTGATTTTAGTAGAAGAATCCCTTAATCAATTAGCATGCTCATATAACCTCAGTTTAGTCTCACAGGCATACTATGCAAATAAGTACCCATTAAAATGTAAGCCTGGCCCTGGCTGGCTGGCTGAGTGTATAAAGTGTTGGCCTAGCATTCAGATGTCCCGGGTTCAATCCCCAGTCAGGGCACATATGAGAAGTGACCATCTGCTTCTCTTCCCATCCCTCTCTCTCTTTTTTTCTTTTAACAGGGATAGAGAGAGAGTCAGAGAGAGGGATAGATAGGGACAGACAGACAAGAACGGAGAGAGATGAGAAGCATCAATCATTAGTTTTTTGTTGCCGTTGCAACACCATAGTTGTTTATTGATGACTTTCTCACATGTGACTTGAACGCGGGCCTTCAGCAGACCAAGCCACCCCTTGCTGGAGCCAGCAACCTTGGGTCCAAGCTGGCGAGCTTTTGCTCAAGCCAAATGGACCCGCGCTCAAGCTGGCGACCTCGGGGTCTCGAACCTGGGTCCTCCACCTCCCAGTCTGATGCTCTATCCACTGCACCACCACCTCAGGTCCTATCCCTCTCTTTTATCTCTCTCTTCCCCTCCTGCAGCCAGTGGCTCAATTGTTTCAAGCGTTGGTCCCAGACAGAAGTTACCAGGTGGATCACAGTCAGAGCACATGCGGGAGCCTATCTGCCCTCCTCTCACTTAAAAAAAATGTACAACCATTATTTCTGTCATGTTCCTAACACCCCCACTATTAACTACCCAATGCATAATAAGCACATATATAACTCAACTGTATCTCAGCTTCTAATTTCTATAAGTGGTTCATATATCATGGCATATATTATACTGGTTGTTATTATTACAGAACTATTATTGTCTAGAGTCTTTTAAGCATCATAATGAGAAAGTTGATTTTTTTAAAAATTTTTTTAAAATTTCTTTTTATTTATTCATTTTAGAGAGGAGACACAGAGAGAGAGAGAGAGAGAAAGAGAGAGAGAGAGAGAGAGAGAAAGAAAGAGAAAGGGGTGAGGAGCTGGAAGAATCAACTCCCATATGTGCCTTGACCAGACCAGTGCAGGGTTTTGAACTGGCGACCTCAGTGTTCCCAGGTCGACGCTTTATCCACTGCGCCACCACAGGTCAGGCGAGAAAGTTGATTTTTTACATTAGACTTTCTAAGTAATCATATCTTTGTTTTCTGCAAAGTTGTTCAATGAGTTTATCTCTATCCATATCTATATATACATACTTCTATCTTGGTCTTTCTCCCTGAAAATTCATAGGCAGTCCAGGTTGAGGGAAACTATGCTTTTCATGTGTGTTTAAAATTAATATTCACCAGAGGCTTGACTAAAACTACAATGATCTTTGGACTGTTAACAAGTGAGCAACACAGAACACCATTTCTTTATGAGTTGTTTGCTGTCAAAGTCCAAGTAAGTAATGGTGTCGAGTGCCATAAAGCAGGCAGTTTGCTACTTACTTGAACTGATAGTTTCTCAGCAAAACATCCAAAGCTTTGGCCACAGAAACAATGACTTTGGACGATAAAGCTTGTTTGTTTGTTTGTTTTTTAAGTGAGAGGAGGGGAGATAGTGAGACAGACTCTCTCATACCCCCTGATCGGGATCCACCCGGCAACCCCCACCTGGGTCTGGGGACAATGCTCAAATCAGCTGAGCTATCCTCAACTCCCAGGGTAGACACTTGAACCAATTGAGCCACTGGCTGCAAGAGGGGAAGAGGGAGAGGGAGGGGAGAGAAGCAGATGGTCACTTTTTTTGTGTGCCATGACCGGGAATCAAACCTGGGACATTCATACGCTGGGCTGATTGATGCTCTAGTTACTGAGCCAGCCAGCCAGGGCCTATGAATGTTGTTAAAGGGAATCAAAGTAATTATCCCAGTGATTGCTGAGCATGGAGAAGGGGTCATCTTTGGCTACTGCTCTTGCCCTTCTTCTTAACACGATGACTGGTAGCTACAGGTGAGGTGCTACCTGTCCCATTTCTGCTTGGGGAGAAGATGAGGCTGCTACCTGCCTTGGTGCCATGGAGGAGGGACCTGGGATTTAAATAGAAGAATTCCTTATCAATTAGCATGCTTATTGAGGGATCTCCACTGGACTGGTATGACTGGTGATGAGGCCAGAGTAAAGAGTGTTTTAAGAGCGCGCAGCAGTCATGTGAACTATGCACCCACGACCAGAAGCGCTGGAAATATGCAAGAAGCATGGGTAATGTTTTATTGATTAGTTGTGTAGTGGGGCCAAAATATGTTTAGCCCATTGTATGGGTGTACTATTAAATTAAATCACATAAAAAGAATGTTTATTCAGCCATTTTTTTATGTCATTCAATTTAAAGAAATTGTTTTTTCTATTCCAACACAGAATAAGTATTCTTTTTTACTTATTGATTAATTGATTTTAGAGAGAGGGGAAGGGCAAGAGAGAGAGGGAGAGAGGGGGAAAGAGAAACATCAATTTGTTGTTCCACTTACTTATGCATTTATTAGTTGATTTTTAAATTTTTTTTTATTTTTTACAGAGTCAGAGAGAGAGATAGATAGGGACAGATTGACAGGAATGGAGAGAGATGAGAAGCATCAATCATCAGTTTTTTGTTGTGGCACTTTAGTTGTTCATTGATTGCTTTCTCATATGTGCCTTGACTGCAGGCCTTCAAGAGACTGAGTAACTTCTTGCTCGAGCCAGCGACCTTGGGTCCAAGCTGGTGAGCCTTGCTCAAACCAGATGAGCCCGCAGTCAAGCTGGTGACCTTGGGGTCTCGAACCTGGGTCTTCCGCATCCCAGTCTGACGCTCTATCCACTGCACCACCGCCTGGTCAGGTTCATTGGTTGATTCTTGTATGTGCCCGGACCAAGGATCAAACCTGCAACCTTGGCATATTGGGACAATGTTCTAATCAACTGAGCTACTCGTCCAGGACTAGAAAGAAGCATTCTTGAACATATATTTTTTAAATACTGTGTGAGTATTAAGGGTGAGGGATAGGTATCTAGAAATGGAGTTGCTTGGTCAAAGAGTGAGGAAACTGAAGTTGAATACAGGGATCACACAAGCAGCCAGTAAAAAAGTCAAGATAGGAACAAGGCCCTTTCTGGGGCTCTGTGGTGCACCTATTACCGATAAAGAAAGCACCTGTCTTATCAGGGCAAGTGCCCCACTTTTTGACCCTTCCCCATCCTGTCTGTCCAGTCTGCAGGTGAAGCACAGTATCAATTTCAGAACCTCAGGACATAGAACACAAGAGCTCACTGTCACAAGAGGCAGCAGAATAGGGCTTTGTCTCCCGAAGAGGCAAGATGGTTTCTATGGGACTGCTTTGGTGCCAGTGGCAGGGAGGAAGCTCTGCCTAGCTCTAGGTCAGAACCCAGAGTTCTTGCCCCATCTTTCACAGCACTGCCCTTGCGGCCCATGGAAGCGTCTCTTTTTATTTCTCTGAACAGATTTTGAAATGCTTAGTCTTCAGAGTAGAAATGTTTATTAGATACTAAAAATGCTGTTTTGCTGGTTACAGGACAGCACAGACAAAGGAATACATACAGTCTGTACCCAGAATGAAAAGATTGGGTGGGAAAAACAAAGATAATATCAGATACCAGCTATGCCAGCTGGAGTCCCTTTCTTCCTACCTGAACACATTCTAAGATAATCCCAGACCCATGTTGTCTTTGAAATGTTCATTTCACACAGAAAGAAATCAAACAGAGATTTATGCTTGTGTATGTATGCATGCATACATATGTATACATATATAAAACAAATATGCCACCCAAACATATGTAAGTAGCAACCTCAACTTCATATACTAGATTAAATCAGTGACATGGATTAACACATAAAATTTTTATTTATTTATTTTTGAGAGAGAGGACAGGGTGAGAGAGAGACACAAACATTGAGCTGTTCACATATGTGCCCTGACCAGGGAATCAAACCAGCAACCTCCGCGCCCCCAGATGAAGCTCCAAACATTTGAACTATCTGGCCAGGGCTTAAGTTTCATTGATTTTTAGGAGACAGAAAGAGGAAGGGAGAGAGAGGAGAGGGGAAAAGGAAGCATTCGTTTGTTGTTCCACTCAGTTATGCATTCTTTAGTTGTTTCCCGTGTGTGGCCTGACCAGGGATTGAACCTGCAACCTTGTCGTTTCGGGATGACACTCTTAATAGACTGAAGTAATCGGCCAGGCCCCACATTTAAAATTTTTTTTCTAATTTTTTACTAACTTAGAGAATGTCAAGTTTCCCCAAATATCTCATCTATTTTTTTAGGGGCAAGTTGGTTTGAATAAGGACCGAAACCAGAAATACACACTGTATTTCATTGACACTACTTAAGTCTTTGAATCTATGGGTTTTTCCCCATATTTTAAATGCATTGCTACTTGTTGAGGAAAGTGGGTCATTTGTCTTTGTGTTTCCCACATTCTGGATTTTGTTGGTCATACCCCAGTAGTAATGTTGACACATTCCTCTATTCCAACGGTCCCTATAAACTGACAGTTGGATCTAGAGATTGATCAGACTCAGGTATCCTTTCTTTTTGGCAAGAATGTGTTATTTGTGGTGTTATGTGCTTCCATCATATGGTACATAATGTCTGGTGATCTTTTTCCATGAGGTGTTACTAGCCATCAATGACCACTCCTCCCCTGATCCGTTATTTTATTAGGGTTTTGAAAAGTGCTGATATTCAAATTTTATCATCTCTTATGTACTGGCTAGAATAATTTTCTCACCAACTTCTGTGTTTAGTTATTCTGAGATAAAGTTTATACAGGCCTTAGCTTGGGTTTCCAGGGAAGCAGACCTTGAGACATGGGCTTTATTAAGGAAGTAAGGAAGGAAATGAGTAGCAGGGAAGCAGAGAGAGCCAACTCAAGGGAGCCTCACCCAGTAGGCTCCTGTTTCAGGCACCTGATTGGTTGATTTTGTGTGACTGATTTCTGAGAAGTGATATAGACTGAGTCTCAGGATAGTTCATCTTGGGGGAAAAAGAGAAGAATATTTATCAGCTTCTATCTCCCATCGGTAGAAGTTAGAACATGAAGTATTTACTCACAGACTCTTCAGGGTGGTGAGGCATGGGCAACTAAGTTTCCATGGATCCCCACACTGGCATTAACAGAGAAAGAGTGGGATGGGAAATAGGAAATGATGAAACCAGAAAAAATTTCCGTGTTTGTGCTACCTGTCACTACTCAGCCAAATAAGTAGAGAACAGGATTCAATCTTTATGGGTATTTTATCCAGATGGCTGGTGATCTGAGAAGATGGGGGTCCTGTATTCAAAAACCATCTTAACACCTTGTCTCAGCCATCCTTATATAGAAAGGTATGAAAGGGGTAGGTAAGAAGTTTGGAAATTAAGGAAAAATTAATTAGATAAGAGTTGCAGCCTAACCAGGCAGTGGCGCAGTGGATAGAGTGTCGGACTGTGATGCGGAGGACCCAGGTTCGAGACCCAGAGGTCACCAGCTTGAGTGCGGCAGGCTCATCTGGCTTGAGCAAAAAGCTCACCAGCTTGGACCCACGGTCGCTGGCTCGAGCAAGGGGTTGCTCGGTCTGCTGAAGGCCCGCCCGCGGTCAAAGCACACGTGAGAAAGCAATCAATGAACAACTAAGGTGTCACAACGAAAAACTGATGATTGATGCTGCTCATCTCTCTCCGTTCCTGTCTGTCTGTCCCTATCTATCCCTCTCTCTGTCTCTGTTAAAAAAAAAAAAAAAGAGTTGCAGTCCAAGGATTTCTTTGTCTTTGTCAGTGGGTGTTCTGTCGGAGCATAGGAGCATCAGGGCTTAAATACCCTTTGGATGTCCCGGCCTGGGGCATAAAGGTGGATTGCTTATAGCCTAATGAAGTCACTTAGGCCCATTCATGTATCCAATACCTGGAACAAGGCTTTTTACTTTGATTAATTGTTCATCCTATTGATTATAACTAAAAGCTACTATTACTAAAGCCAAATTTCTAACTCTTGAGTTCCCTTATCATTCCTCACTGCTAGTTTTAACCATCTAATTCCTTAAAAAAAATTTTTTTGTGACAGAGACAGAGAGAGGGACAGAGGGACAGATAGGGCCAGACAGACAGGAAGGGAGAAAGATGAAAAGCATCAATTCTTCGTTGTGACCCTTTTTAGTTGTTTATTGATTGCTTTCTCATATGTGCCTTGACCAGGGGGCTACAGCAGATCGGGTGACCCCTAGCTCAAGACAGTGATCTTGGGCTCAAGCCAGAGACCTTGTGCTTCAAGCCAGAAACCTTTGGGCTCAAGCCAGTGACCATGAGGTCATGTCTGCCACACCACCCTCAAGCCAGCGACCCCGTGCTCAAGCTGGTAAGCCCGCACTCAAGTCGGATGATCCTGTACTCAAGCTGGTGACCTCGGGGTTTTGAACCTGGATCCTTGAGTACCAGTCCAATGCTCTATCCACTGCGCCACCGCCTGGTCAGGCTAACCATCTTATTTCTATGAGTTTGGTTTTATATGGAAGCAATCATGCTGGTCCAGAGGTCATCAGTGGTATCATTTGTCTGATTTTGCTGCTTTTCTGAGCCTGGAGCTGAAAAGCAACTGAGGTCTAGATATTATCCTGAGGGTATTCTTTGGCCCCCTGGTTCACTTCCTGCTAAAGGGGTCTAATCAGTATGACCAGCAATGTGCTAGTGGAGGAAAGGTTACTCTGAGGGTGAGGTCCTTATTTTCCCAGTGTTGTTCATTGTTAGGTACTGAGGCTTTCTTCCCTGGTGACCTTCTGCGCCTGGAGGATGGTCCTTACTCTGCTCCTTTCTGTCTAACTGCCTACCACAATAAGGCTATTTTAAGTTGTTCCTGCATGTTGGGCAGATAAAATATATTATGCTCACTTTGTTAAAGATGGCGCTGCCCATATGCAAGTCTGTTGATATTAATGTGTTTTGCGGGACAAGCTGTGGGCAGGCCGGGTCGTTATAGCCTATGCCTTAGTTTTAAGAGTAAGCTTTTCTCCACATCCTTGACTGATTGGATGATGTAGGGTGGTGCACTGTCATGAGGAATCCCATTGTGCCTCAGATGAGTGACTTTGTATCAGAGACTTTCTGGTTTGTAGATTGGATTAAGGGTTTGGATTTCTACAGTATAAAGTGGGGCAGGCCGGGAGCTTGTTCTCTTGGTTCCTGAAGTATCAGAGAGGAGAGCAGATGAAGGCCACGTGGAGGCCAGGAGAAGCAGCCAAAATGGTGGAGTGCTGAGGGAGAAGCCAGTTTGTGCAGAGTTTGTGCTGGAGGAGATGGGGAACAGAGGTGAATAAGTCTGGTGAGCTAGAAATCTTTTGATTCTAGGAAATTCGGATAAGTCAGTAGCTTTGTGAGCACTGAATGAGTGGGTTTTGGAGCCCAGTGTGTGTTTTTGCTTGCCCGCTGGGTGCAAGCTAGAATTAAAGCTGATGACTCACCAGTTTTTGGCTCTGTTGTTTCATTACTGACTGTTAGAATCTAATGCAAACCTGCATGGGTCAGACGGCCGTGATGGTGGCCTTGACTACTGGCTTTACACTGCGTGAAGTTAAGCCACGTAGAATTTGTTGCAGTGACCACCTAGTAAATTGATCATTATTTGATGGGCATTTTGAGTTAGACTCTTGGGCAAATGAGTTTGTAAGATTTGTAATTTTTGAGTCTGTTCATTTTTATTGTTAAAAAATGGCGCTGGGCAGCCACATGAGTGCTTGCCCTCAGTGCAGGGCAGTTAACTGCAAATTGTGGGTTGCATTTCTGCTTGGGAGGGTGTAAAGCCAGTAATTGAAGTCACAATCACAGCCACCAACGGAGCCGCCTGGCCAGTGCATGTTCGCATTCGATTCAGACAGTCGGTAATGAAACAACGGAGCCAAGAACTGGTGAGACATCAGCTTTAATTCTAGCTTGCACCCGGCAGGCAAGCAAAAAAACACACTAGGCTCCAAAACCTGCTCATTCAGTGCTCACAAAGCTACTGACTTATCTGAGTTTCCTAGAATCAAAAGGTTTCTAGCTCACCACACTTATTCACCTCTGTTTTCCATCTCTTTCTCTCTACACAAACTCTGCACAAACTGGCTTCTTCCTCAGCACTCCACCATCTTGGCTGCCTCCTCTCCTCCACGTGGCCTTAACCTGCTCTCTGCTCTAATGCTGATCTCAGGAACAGAGAGAGAGCAAGCTCCAGGTCTTCCCCACTTTATAGTGTAGAAATCCAAACCTTTAATCCAATCTACAAACAAGAAAGTCTCTGATACAAAGTCACTTATCTGAGGCATAATGGGAGGATTCCTCATGAGAGTGCACCACCCCACATCATCCAATCAGTCAAGGGCGTGAGGAAAAGCTTACTCTTGAAACCAAGCCCCAGGCTACAATGACCTGGCAGGTTTACAGCCTGTACCCCACACCCAGTAATATAATTACGCCCATCCCAAGCATAAGGGCAACTAATATCACTTGGGTGATGGGCTTCCATGTGGGCAGCGCCATCTTTAACAAAGTGAGCATAATATATTTTATCTGCCCAACAGAGGGGCCATCGTTTTGCTAATGTTTGCTAGAGGAGGGGTGTTGGGCAGATAAAATATATTATGCTCACTTTGTTTAAGATGACGCTGCCCATGTGCAAGTTTTTTTTTTTAAGTTTTTTAAAATTTATTTTCATTTATTCATTTTAGAGAGGAGACACACACACACACACACACACACACACACAGAGAGAGAGAGAGAGAGAGAGAGAGAGAGAGAGAAAGGGGGGAAGAGCTAGAAGCATCAACTCCCATATGTGCCTTGACCAGACCAGTGCAGGGTTTTGAACTGGCGACCTCAGTGTTCCCAGGTCGACGCTTTATCCACTACACCACCACAGGTCAGGCCCATGTGCAAGTTTTAAGAGTAAGCTTTTCCCCACACCCTTGACTGATTGGATGATGTGGGGTGGTGCACCCTCATGAGGAATCCTCCCAGTATGTCTTAGATAAGTGACTTGTATCAGAGACTTTCTTGTTTGTATATTGGATTAAAGGTTTTGAATCTACACTATGGCAGACCCAGACTGGGAGCTTGCTCTCTCTCTCTCTCTCTCTCTCTCTCTCTCTCGGTTCCTGAGATTAGCATTAGAGAGGAGAGCAGAGAAGGCCACATGGAGGAGGCCAGGAGGAGGCCAAGATGGCGGAGTGCTGAGGGAGAAGCCAGTTTGTTAAGAGTTTGTGCAGAGAGAAGGAGATGGGGAACAGAGGCAAATAAATCTGGTGAGCTAGAAACCTTTGATTCTAGGAAACTTGGATAAGTCAGTAGCTTTGTGAGCACTGAATGAGTGGGTTTTGGAGCCCAGTGTGTGTTTTTACTTGCCTGCCGGTTGCAAGTGCAAGCTAGGATTAAAGCTGATAGCTCACCAGTTCTTGGCTCCGTTGTTTCATTACCGACTGTCCGAATCTAATGCGAACCTGCACTGGCCAGGCAGATGTGATTGTGTCCGCGACTACTGGCTTTACAGCCACCAAATTGATAACTACATTTATTTGTTGAATTTTGCTCTTGAAATCATTGATTTTTTCCATAATTATGTACAATTCACACCATTCCAAAATCAAATCTACAAACCCAGATAAAGTCAGAGAACTTGAGATTCTGCCCTTGTGTTTTTCACTTTTTTCCTGGCTTTTAATTTATCCTTTCATTAAAAAGAAAATTAAAAAAATAAAGAAATAAAAATAAAAGAATAAAATAAGTGAACTCATGCACGTGTTCCTGCTTTCTTAGGTAAACAGTGGCATACCATATACACCTTTATTAAAAACCTGTACTGTCTTTTAGGCTTAATCAACTTACTTCTTAGAATAATTTGATAGGTGCCCTCAGAAGTCTAAAGTAAACAAACCTGAGTTTAGGAACCTGAGTTTTCGAAGAGGCACCCTTACTCATTCTATTACTTCTGGCAAAGGTTCCTGTAGGGAAGAGGGAAGGAGGGTTTGGCAGTCAGAAACAAAGCTGTCTAGAATGAATGCGGGCATGACCTTGCTAGGAATTTTTCTTATTGTCGTAAAATATACATAACTTAAAATTGACCACTTTAACCATTTTTTAACCGCTCGGTGGCAGTTCACATTCACATCACCACCATCCACCTCCAGAACTTTTTCATTATGGGGACGCATTAAACAACTCCTCATCACCTTCCCAGGATTTCTAACAAGACTAAGGTGAACCTCCTTGCCAGGTGCAGGCTTGGACACTAGAAATATTTTACCTTCTCGGCTGGGCAGGGCTTCCGGTTGTGACTAAGCTAGCTCTCGGGTTAGCACTCCCGCCTTCACCTATTGTCCCAGCGGGAGGAACCGGTATTTCCGGATTGGGGCCTCAGGTTCTGTGATCCCATCTAAGGGAGAGGTTGGTGGGGGAGGGGAACAGAGATCACAAAAGTTTAACTCTCCACCAATTTTAACCTGCTTCCCACCCACCCCCGCCGACAGAACAAAGACCCCTACACCACACAACCATCCCTCCGTTGTGTTTTTTTATTCTTATATATATATAGAGAGAGAGAGAGAGAGAGAGAGAAAGAATGAGAGAAGTGGGAAACAACTCGTAGTAGTTGCTTCTCCTGTGTGCCTCGACCCAGCAAGCCCAGGGTTTCAAACCAGCGACCTCAGCTGTTCCAGGTCTGGGCTTTATCCACTGCGTCACCACAGGTCAGACCCTCCCTGGTGTTTTCTAGTGCGGGAGCTAATCCTTTGCAATTGCACAACGCTGGGGAGGAAGAGAAAGCCGACCCGGGCCACTGATTAAGGAAGCACCACAGAACATTCCGCTCACTCCGGGCGGGAAGAAAGCACAGCGCAGTTTTGCAGAGCAGGAAAAAGGCAGGGCAGTGGGCGCGCGGCTGGAGTGACTAGGCGGTCCCTGCAGTCGCAGCTCTTGCCCTGCCGCTGGGTGGCGTGTGTGAGTATGAAGTCCCCCCTCCGTCTTTACCGACACCCCAAAGTAACGCTACAATAAGCTGCGTCTCCTTTCCTGTGGGTCTCGAGGAAGCAGGTGACAGCCGCTGGCCATCCTCGTTTCCTTCGAGCCGCCGCTCTTTGGCTCGCTTCCGCGCAACTCCCTCCGCTCCCCACCTTGGATATATTTATTTCTCCCAAACCTCCAAACAGGAAATAGATTGAGTCACAATAATACACAGGAGCAGCCGCGGAATCCACTTGCGCCCGCCCATTCCTGGGCAGCCTCTGGCTCTCCCTCTAGGGTCGAGGACCCGCCAGAGACGCGCGCGCGGAGCGCAAGGGACAGCTGCCCAGCAGCCGGCGCCGCGTAGGAGCGCGCCCAAGTGCCGAAGAGAGCCACCCGCTGCGCCCGGCTCCGGCTACCTCGGCCGCCACCCGCCTCCAGGCGAGTACTGCACCCTCCGCCTTCTCCCTCCCTAGCCCGGAGCAGCGGCGGAACTTCCCCGCGGTGCCCGCCGCGCGGCGGGAACAGAGCCGCCCTAGGCGCGGCAGACTTGTCTCGGGCGTCGCCGGGAGTCCTTCCTCCTGCCCCAACTTTGGCAAGGGAGGGACTTGGCGGGTGAGGCAAGGCGCTTGCGCTCTTGATCCGTCCTGCGTACGGAGGTGAGGGGCAGCGCGAGTAAATGCAAGTTTATGCCTTCTCTGTCCTCACCCCATCCCCATCTCCTTGGGGTGTACTGTATTGAGCATTGATATTTTTTCTTCCTGGGAGATGCTTAGCTGACTTTTGCTTCCCATACACCCGGGGGACGACAGTGCACCATAGAGTTTCTCTTGGGGAATCGTTAGGAAGTGGGTTCGAGTACACAACTGGGGCAACTACAGGCACCTGGGAGCCACTTTCTTTTTTCTATCTGGCCTTGCGTCATCACCCTCAAGGAATGGGAACTGTCTCACTTCCTGTTGAGTTTGTCTTTAACCAGATTTAAAGGGCCTCTGAGTTTCTGTTGGCACTGCCAGAGTTTGCACTACTATCTGGAGGGGGCTGGAGCTCGTGCCGTGGGCTTACGCGGGGCGAAGGTTAGTTAGTTAGAAATCAGGTGGGGCTGCCTAAACTGCCGGCTGAGTTTCAGTTGCGGGGCTTGGGAACTCCGCACACCTGCGAGCCGACTGCAGCCCCGGAGGTGTTCGCGGGCTTCCGCAGCCCGCAGGGCCAGAATCTGTGCCCCCAGCGGCAGAACTTTGGAAAACCTGTTTGTTTGTTTGTGTGTGTGTGTGTACACTTTCTCACCCATTTGTCAGGGAAGGGCCGAGGTTGTCAACATGTTGGGCGTTGTCAGTATTCTAGAGCTTCCATAGGGAACTCAGTCAAAACAAGAGTTGGAAATCTTATGTTGGATAAAGGCCATTGAATTCCAGGCATTCCTCGATCTTGAAAAGGGTATTTTCAAGACTGTTTTGAAGTCTGCAAGAGGGCTTTCTGCGTAGCTGCCTCTCTTGTGTCAACTGTCCTTATTATCTGAAGCTGCTTCCTAGACCCAGATGTGGGTAGGTGGTTGGGTACTTTTGTGAGCTCCCTCCTGTGAGGCCTTCTATCCCAAGTTTCTCAAAGCTTTTTTACAAACGGTGATTGGTTGGTAATTGGTTAAGGAACCAATTCGCTTTAAAGATATGCTCAACACTTTTTGTTTCCCGGTGAGAGGACCTGGTTCTAGATGGTCAGACCGATAGGGTCACATTCTGTTTACTTTCAAGTGCTCTGGGGACGTGCTGCTTCAAGTGAGGTCCCGGTCCAGTAGCGGCATCACCTGGGGACTTGTTATAAATACAGGATCTTACATCTCCCCCTGATTGTGTTTACTTTGGCAGCACCTATATTAGATCCCACCCTGACCTGCTGAATCAAGATCCCTAAGGGATCGTTTGTGTATTACCGTTTCAGAAGCACCAGTCTAGGCTTTCTGTTGGTGTAAGGAAGTGATTTTACATTTTCATCCAGTCCTACATTTGAACCTTTTTGCCAGAGCAGGACAAACACATTACAGCAGGTGGATCACAGCTGTTCCACCCGGGGATGGCAGGTCCCTTGCAATATTTGGACATGTGTTTAGCGTACTAGCTTGTGATGTTTTTTTTTTTTTTACAATACTTTTATTCTTTTGCTATAATTTTTATGGTAAAATATACAGTGTTGTGCAACCATTACCACTATCATTTCCAGAGCTTTTCATCCACCCAAGGAGAAATTGTCTCCATCAAACACCCCATTTCCCCTTTCCCCAGCCCCTAACCTTTGGAGGGTATTAGTATTTTTTTTAGGGTACAGAAAAGGTTAATGAGGAATGTAAGGTAAAAGTAAAATTCATGTTCACAGAATATAAACATTTGCAGATTCCTTGGTCATTGATTGGTCTTATGGACAAGACACACTAGTTCCAGATTCTTAGAGTGCAGGCACTTTCCTTTAATAGCAACAACCCTGACCCAGGAGGGCTTCCTTTTTGGTTTGGCGGGAAAAGACTGGAGCCACCAACGGCTCAAACTGCACTATTTAGCTAAGTGTGGATGCCTGTTGAAAGCTACCTCTGTGCTTTTAATTGGCTTTCTTTTAGATGGCCTGTTTATATTGGGTTTAATATTTTTTAAAAATATGGACACAGACTCATTTTTGAAAGTAGTCACAATAAATCTTAAGAAAAAAAGTTGTTGGTTGGTATACAAGAGGAAGGCACAGCAAGACTTCAGAAAGAGCCTGACCAGGTGGTTGCGCAGTGGATAGGGCATTGGACTGGGATGTGGAGGACCCAGGTTCGAGACCCTGAGGTCGCCAGCTTGAGCATGGGTTCATCTGGTTTGTGTAAGTCTCACCAGCTTGAGCCCAAGGTCGCTGGCTTGAGCAAGGGGTCACTTGGTCTGCTGTAGCCACCCCCCCCTCCTTCAAGGCACGTATGAGAAATCAACCAATGAACAACTAAGGAGCCGCAACAAGGAGTTGATGTTTCTCATCTTTCTCCCTTCCTGTCTGTCTGTCCCTATCTTCTGACTCTCTCTGTCTCTGCCAAAAAAAAAAAAAAAAAGACTTCAGAAAGATTTGAAATACTTTTCTAAAATACCGGACTATTTTGTACTTTAATGTTAAATGAGTCTAATGGTCCAATGACGTTATTTCTAGCTATAAAAATGTTTGTATAAAGTAGAAAAACCTTCCAATAATGAAAGTCACCTGCTTGCACATGCTGAAAATTGTATAGTTTGTGGTTGGAGGACATGCTTTTTTCGTGAGAATGTAAATGTGAATTGGTAGACTAGTAAAAATGATTTCATTTATGACTTAAGAGAGTCATTATTATAGATCAAGAATGTGATTCAGAATACATAAGCTATCAGGGATATTGGCAAGATTTAATAAATAGCCAAATAATGGCAGATTCTTCAAATTCTTCCCAGATTAGTTTTTCTCTCTAATGCCCTTGACTTTTCTTATGAGCCTATAACTTGTAGGAAGGAATTTACAGCTTCCTTTGATTGAAAAGTCCCTTTGAAATGATGAATGAAGGTCACTCAAATGGGCAAGATGTGGCCGAAAATTCTCCTACTTCAAGCGTTTCTTGTGTTCACAGAATTTCGGATTGTTATTTCCTTTTCATTTTTGTAAGGCAAAAGAGGAAGGATTTCCCCTCATCCACTATGTTTTCTTCTGAAATAGCAATATAGTTCAGTGTTTTATTTGGCAAACAAATGCTATTTTGTAATCCACACATCAGAAAAAAATGCCTTAGACAGTTCAGTCAATGATTTTATCAGTGATTCTGTGCTGCCTGGAGCATCACTTGGGAAGTTTACTAAAAATGGAAACCTTCCAACCACTTCAGGCAGACTGAGTGAGAGTAACTGCACTGGGATCTGTAGGTTTAATCATACCTTGGACCTGACCAGGTGGTGGCCAGTGGATAGAGCCTTGGCCTGGGATGCAGAGGACCCAGGTTCAAAACCTGGAGGTTGCCTGCTTGAGCACTGGCTTGACTATGGAATCATATACATGGCCCCGTGGTTTCTGGCTTGAGCCTAAAGGTTGCTGGCTTGAACCCCAAGGTGGCTGGCTTAAACCCAAGGTCTCTGGCCTGAGCAAGGGGTCATTGGCTCAGCTGGAGCTCCCCAGTCAAGGCATATATAAGAAAACAATCAATGAACAACTAAGGGGTTGCAATGAAGAATTGATGCTTCTCATCTCTTTCCTTTCCTGTCTGTCTGTCTCTCTTTCTTTATCGCTAAAAAAAAAAGGTCACATCTTGGGTGATTCCAATATGTAATTAGGTTTGGTAGTCAGTAGAATGAACACATACATGTACACTGCTCACAAAAATTAGGGGATCAGGGAACGTGCATATATATACTGCAGTACTTTCAGCCTTTTATATAGTGCATTTTCACCAATGAGATAAAAGTTGGTTTTGCATCTCATTTGCATAATTGAACAACTTTCTTTGACTTGTTTGCTTTTCTGATGTTCTTCTTTAATAATAAAAGAAAATCAAATGCTTCTTTTTTTAATAGTTTCATATTCATTTTGAAATTTCCCCTAACTTTCACACATGCAAAATAATATGTTGGAAAATTAATCTGAAGGTATAAAACACAATTTTATATTAAACATGAAATAAAATTAATGATGAAATCTTCCTTAAAATTAAGTAGTCATTGTTTCAGGTTTGGCAAATCCAGTCAACACCTTTGATGTTGATCATCATTGCCGAGATCTGAGCTTTAGAATTCTGAATGTCCCAAAGAACCTGCTGGTCTTAATAGGAGAGATCAAGGTAGTGGACTATTTGATTTAGCAATCACGAACATTTGTTGAGTGCCTATTGTGAATCAAGCATTTAAAGATATATTCTTATTAAATCTTTACAATGACATCGAGAGTAGTATTTCTTTTGTTTTTTCTTTCTTTTTTTTAGGTGAGAGGAGGGGAGATAGGCAGACTCCCACATGCGCCCTAACCAGGATTCACCTGTCAACCCCATATGGGGCTGATGGTCAAGTATTGAGCTATTTTTAGGGCCTGAGGCTGATGTGCTTGGACCAACGAAGCTATCCTCAGTGCTGGGGCCATGCTTGAACCAATCAAACCACTGGTTGCGGGAGGGTAAGAGGTGGAGAAGGGGGAGAGGGAAGGAGGGAGAATGGTTGCTTCTACCTGTATGCCCTGACTGGGAATTGAACCTGGGATGTCCGTATGCCAGGCTAACACTCTATTCATGGAGCCACTGGCCAGGGCTGAGAGTTCTATTTCTTTTTTTCCTCACTTTACAGTTGACAAAACTAAACCGAACCTGAGTCTTCCTACTGTAGACCATCGTTCTTTCCATTGTTGTTCCATGTAGAATAGTAAATTTCTGCCCGCTAACTTTCCTTCACTAGAATCTATGTATTCAATTAATATCTTTTGGAACAGCAGGTACTGCCTGCACTAGGCCCTGAGGCAAATAAGAAGGTGAGCCAAAACTGACATTCCAAAGAGTAAAGGTTCTTTCTCGGGTACCACATGACCTCTGATGAGTGATCAGGTAGATTATACTTGGCTTGAATGTAGCATTAGTGTCCAGGTCCCAGGAAAATCAAGTCCTGGGCATTGTCCTTATTGAGATTGGTCAGCTGTGCCATTTCCGCATATTGGTTTGACAGTATCTATGTGGCACCCCGATATACTACACAGTGTAGAAGAATGGGCCCAGGAAGAACTGACATCAACCCTGACCGGCCAACTGAGTAACCTCATAAATTTGGAGCTACCACATCCTGGAATATAAAATTAGGGGAAGATAATTATCTTCCTCTGAGATTATGGTAAGGACTCAAAAGGACCTTGTTTGTAAAAGTGCTTGTAAATTGTTAAGTGATAATAAAAAGCTATCTCTGTCATCATTTGGGAGAAATTTACAATACAAGGCAGATAGGAAAAGTCACACATTTGAGGTACCTAACACTTTTTAGTTAACCGAATTTATAATTCTCTTCTAGTTTTAGGCCATTAAAAACTTGTATTGAGATGTAATTCATATACAATACAACGTACCTATTTAAAGTATACAATTTATTGGTTATGAATATATTTACAGAGTTGTACTACCATTATTACTGTCAATTTTAGGACATTTTTATTACCCTAAAAGGAACAGAACTCCCCCACCAACCTCTTCCACTCTGGCCGACAACTCCTAGTCCCCTGTGTCCCCCTCTCTAAGCAACCACTAGTCTACTTTCTGTCTACTGATTTACCTATTCTGAACATTTCCTATAAGTGGAACTATACAACATGGGATCCTATATGTCTGCCTTCTTTCACATAACATAATGTTTTTAAGGTTTATCGACATTGTTGCATGTATCCGTGCTTTATTCTTATTATTGGGAAATAATATTCCATTGTATGCATACCACATTTTGTTTACTCAACTCTTGATGGACCTAAGGTTTGTTTCTAATTTTTTGGCTATTATGATTGATGCTAGTGTGAACATTTATGTACAAGCTATGAGGACATGTTTTTATTTCTTTTGGGTAAATACCTACAAGTGTAAAACATATAATAACTAACTATACTGCTCACAAAAATAGGGGACATTTTATCACTTCATATTCATATTGAAATATCCCCTAATATTTGTGAGCAATATATATATATACATATATATATATATGTATATATATATATACGTATATATATATATATGTGTGTGTGTATATATATATATATATATATATATATATTTAAAATTTTCAGGAACTGCCAGACGGTTTTCCAAAGTGGCTGCACCATTTTACAGTCCTACCAGGAAGTATGAGATTTCCATTTTCCCCACATTATTATCAACACTTACTGTCTATCTGTTTGTATTTTAGCCATCCTAGTTGGTGTGAAGTGGTTTTGATTCATACTTTTCTGATGGTTACTGATGTTGAACATCTTTTCATGTGCTTATTTAATATGCCATTCTTTCTTGATTTTAAAAATTTCTTTTCTGAGGGAAGACTAAAAAGGAAATTAGTTTTTGTTATTGGGGGGCTTTTTTAATGAGAGAGAGAGAGGGAGAGGGACAAACAGACAGGAAGGGTGAGAAATGAGAAGCGTCAACTCATAGTTCCAGCACCTTAGTTGTTCATTGATTGCTTTCTCATATGTGCCTTGATGGGAGGGGGCTCCAGCTGAGCCAGTGACCCCTTGCTCAAACCAACGACTTTGGGCTTTAAGTCAGTGACCTTGGGCTCAAGCCAGCAACCATGAGGTCATGTCTATGATCCCATACTCAAGCCTGCGAATCTACACTCCAGCTGGTGAGCCCACACTCAAGCTGTATGAGCCCATAATTAAGCCATGATCTTGGGTCCAAGCCTAGGTCCTCAGCATCCCGGGTGGACACTCTATCCATTGTGCCCTGCCTGGCCAGGAATAAAAATCAGTTTTGAATAGATTCCCCAGTTTCAGTGGTTTAGAAGAATACTGAAAATGTAAATTGAGTTCATTGGTCTTTTGAAATTCATTTCAGTTTTGGCTCATCTTTCTGTTTGCCTTAGGGCCTGGCCTACTACATGTAGTACTTTATGCTTCAAAGGATATGAGTGAAGAATTAACGAATATATAGCTTCTTGGAGGTGAAGGGGAGTAAGTAGGCAGGGACATATTATTCTACATGCTGAGCACCTCTCAAATGTTAAGAACATACCAAAAAAATGCATTTGTGCCAATGCTGGACATTTTAAACACTTTAAAATATTGTTTGATACTGTGTTGATTAACATGTCCATTCTACTTGTTAAAAAATGCAATAATATAACTTAACAGTCATATTAATAAGTTCTTTATGTATTTTATTAGGACATTCTTCATTTTATTTTCATGTACTCTGAAAAAGTTAGACCGCTGGGCATTTTTGTATATGCTCTCGCTCATTTTCGTTCTTTCAAGCTTCATGGTAGCATTTTACTTTCTATTGCCATGCATGGAATTATGCTGTGCAGTTACAAATCAATGATGAATTTTTAAAGTACCGGTTGCCCACTCTATTGCACTATTTTGTTGTTGTATTACTGGTAAATCTAGGCAGCATTAAGAGAAATTGGGAAATCAGCTGGATTTAGGAAAATAAAATGACTTCCATTGAGAATTCTTCGAGCAGCCATGGGCTAGGCAGGTGGAAGTGTCTGATGCAGAGTGGTTCTCAACCGGGAGCCTGTATCTGAGTCGCCTGGAGAGCTGGTTTAAACACACATCGCTGGCCCCCTCCCTGAGTTCTTAGTTCTTGATTCCATAGGTTGGGAGTCGGGGCTTGAGAACCTGCTTCTGAGACTCTCTGACAAGTACCCAGGTGATCCTGGCGCTGCTGGTCAGGGCATCACACTTTGAAAACGGGGTTTGGAGGCATTTGGAACTGTATGACCAGAGCAGGAGTGAGTGAAGGGGTAAGGTTCGAGGTTGGCCTGGGTATCCTGTGCATACAGGAGCTTGGTGGAGCCAGGGAAGAGGGAACAACTCTGCGGGGGCGGGGGGTGCATAGATAAGTGCTAAGGACTGAAATGTAGGGATGTGGTGGGGTAGGGTGGCTGTAAGAAGAAAAGCCTCTGAGATGGGGAAGGTTGGGCAGAGGGTTATGAAGACAGCAAGGCCGGTGAGGGCCCTCCAGAAGGTAAACAGGAGTGAGGATGTGTCTGGGTTGGATGTTGGCTGCATAGGAGGGTCTGGGCTGTCGCCTGGATGGTAGGTGTAGTAGCAATACAGGCCTCACCTTTCCATCACTTTTCGAGTTCAGCATTACCAGGTAGTAGTAGGCTGTGCATCTTGGGGCCACAGGGTCAAGTGTGAATTTTCCTTCATAAAATAGTCCAAAGGCCACAGTCCTGAACTCATTCATGGCTGACCACTCTCCCTCCTCTTGCCTGTCACTGCTAATCATCATCAACTTGGAACCAAGTCAGGCTTTGTAATCCAGAAGCAAGAGTCCTTTGTGCAAGCAGTGACCGCTGAGGTTTAGTTTTCCTCCTTGCCGGCCTACCTTAATAGCTTTAATATCTGGGCTACAGTGTGTCTAGTCTCCTTAGCATAACTTGTCTAAGCCGATTCGGAGAGTGGTGCTGACAGTCCCTGTTATGAAGGTCAAGGTCAGGTTTGTTACAGAAAAGAAATCCAGGAAGGGCAGTGGTCCACAGCTGTTGGGCCTTCTGAAATTGAGCTGTATTCCACTTTTCCCGTGGTTTTACAAAATTGGGACAAACATCCCCAAATTTTATTTTATTTTATTTATTTATTTTTTACAGGGACAGAGAGAGAGTCAGAGAGAGGGATAGATAGGGACAGACAGACAGGAACGGAGAGAGATGAGAAGCATCAATCATTAGTTTTTCGTTGCCGTGGCGACACCTTAGTTGTTCATTGATTGCTTTCTCACATGTGCCTTGACTGTAGGCCTTCAGCAGACGGAGCCACCCCTTGCTGGAGCCAGCGACCTTGGGTCCAAGCTGGCGAGCTTTTGCTTGAGCCAGATGGACCCGCGCTCCAGCTGGCGACCTCGGGGTCTCCAGCCAGGGTCTTCCGCATCCCAGTCCCACGCTCTATTCACTGCGCCACCACCTGGTCAGGCCCCAAATTTTATTTTATTAAAAGGAATCCTCATTGTATCTGAAGATGCAAGGCACTTTTCTTGGGTTTTGGAAAAAGGGCAAAGCCTGCCCTCGGGTGTTCTCTGTCGTCCATTGGGGGCACATTTTATTAGCAAAGTGAAAGGGCTTATTTAATATCTGCAGTTGTAAAGTAACTGCCCAGCTCTGCCTGGGACGTGTTGTTGTGGTCAGGAGCTGAGGAGCAGCGGCCTACTTCAGATGCGTCTGTTTTCTCCAGTCCCTCTTAATCAGTTACACACTTTCCCATTCTTGTCTGGCCTCTGTAGGCCCTGGGTATGATTCCTCTGGTTAGTGGACAGGACTGGACAGACAGGAAGTATTTCACCATCGTGCTTCTGTGGAGAGACAGTATCTCAGGAGCTCTGACACCACCCCCAGTTTTGATGATTCCTTAGAAGGACCCACACAGGACTTAGCACATAGTTGCACTCACCACTGTGATGATTACAATGACGTCAGCAAAGGGGAAAAGTGCACTGTCGGAAGTCAGAAGAAACCAGACGCAAGCTTCCAGCATCCTCTCCCAGTGGAGTCCCATAGGACATACTTCATTCCAACAGCACCTGAGTTGTGACAACATGTGTGAAACGTTGCCCACCAGGGAAGTTCATTAGAGACCAGGGGGTTTGTTCTTGGGACTTGCTACTTTGGATTCCTCTGCGTATAGTATGTACGAAATGTTCAGATTCTCAGAAGGAAAGCAGGTATTTATGATAAACTACATTGTTTGTGCCAATAGTTTAGGGACAGGGAGCCACTCATCAGTCCTGGGAATGGTGGAAACCTTCCCCAAATCGAACTTCCCAGATGCCAGCCAAGAGCCAACCTTGTAAGCAGGCCTTTAAAAGGGTGTTAACTCTTTTGTGCACAGATGGGGATGAGGATGGAAAGTGTGGGTAGTGGGGAGGAACCCGCATGGGGACAGGGTCTGTCCATGCAACTTTTAAGGCTGGTGCTTCAGGAGCTCTTTCCCCTCTGACCAAAGCTGGACAGGAAAGAAGTGGACCTGGATTTTGCACTCAGATCTTGGTTTCAGGGTAAGTATCATCCTTTATACAGAGACAGAGAAGAAAGGCAAGAGTACACATTGGCAGAGTTCAAAGCCCTGTTCATTCATGCATTCAATCACTCTTTTTGGATTTTTTAAAATTTATTCATTTTAGAGAGTGGGGGGAGAGAGATAGAGAGCGAGAGAGAGAGCAGGGAGCATCAACTCCCATATGTGCCCTGACCAGGCAGGCTCAGGGTTTTGAACTGGCGACCTCAGCGTTCCAGGTAAATGTTTTATCCACTGCGCCACAACAGGTCAGACCAGCATTCATTCACTCTTAACATGTACTATTGATGCCTATACTCTGCCAGGCACTCTGCCAGGCACTAGGGCTACAGTGGTGAGTCTGCCAGGCGCTAGGGATACAGTGGTGAGCAGAGCAGAGTCTCTGCCCTCAATGAGACCCTCATTCTCCAGGGTGACAAATACTAAAGAGGCAATGGCATTTCATTATGGCGAGGGCATACTAAAGGCCCCAGGCATAATGGGTGTCAGAAGGCATGAATTTTGTAACCTATATAGGAATCATACCTCCACTACTTATTACTTGTGTGGCCCTGGGAAGATGACTTAGTCATTTGGTGCCTGAGTTTCTCCATCTGCAAACAGGGAGAATTTACACCCATTTATTTTACTTTTTATTCTTTTTAATTTATTGATTTTAATTTATTGTGTTTACATAGATTCTAGTGTTGCCCCGAATGCATCCCCCTCCCCGTATTCCCCTGAACATCTATCTCCCTTGCCCCCATCCCCACAGCGCCCTCCCCCCTTCCCTTCGGGATTTCCCCATCCTATCATCTCTTTTTCCTCTGTCCTCTTTTCCTCTGGTCCCTTTGATCCCTCCTCTGTCTCAGTTCCTTTCCTCGGTTCACACTATTCCTTGGATTCCTCAAATGAGTGAGGTCATATGATATTTTTCTCTTTCTGCCTGGCTTATTTCACTTAACATAATAGTTTCCAGGTCCATCCATGTTGTCGCAAAAGGTAAGATTTCCTTCTTTTTCATGGCCCCATAGTATTCCATTGTATATATGTACCACTGCTTTTTAATCCACTCGTCCACTGACAGACACTTGGGCTGTTTCCAGATCTTTGCTATTGTGAACAATGCTGCCATAAACGTGGGGGCGCATTTCTTCTTTTGAATTAGTGATGTGGTGTTCTTGGGATATATTCCTAAAAGTGGGATAGCTGGGTCGAAAGGCAGTTCCATTTTTAATTTTTTGAGAAATCTCCATACTGTTTTCCATAGTGGCTGCACCAGTCTGCATTCCCATTTCTTAAGGTTAATGTGAGAACTAAACAAGGTAATACAAATAGAATACTCCCCTCAGTGGCTGGCACAGTGAACATGTTCACTGAAGAATGGTTTGGTGACATCTAGGAGGGGTGTGTTAGCCAGAGGGAATGGCATCTGCCATAGCCCCACTCTGTGCAGAGCCTGATGTCATAAGGCATCCTTGCCCCCTTCCAACTCTGGGTTTAGAGGTGCACCATGCACTGCCTTCCTGCTAGTTCACTCTGCTTACTGGTCTGAGAACACTCTTTCTTGTTTTTGCTTATTTTGGTTCTTTACAATACTTTCCCTCTTCCTGAGATGCTCCAGATCCTTTCGTCAGCCTAAGAAATGTTGACTCATATTATTGAAATCTGACCCAAGTACCTTCTTTGTGAAGGCTTTCCAAGCTAAGATCCTCAGACAGAATTGTCCTCTCTCTCCTTTGTCTCATTCCGTTCCACTGTCACTCACTTCTCTATTATAACATTCTGGATTGCAGTTACTTGTTACTCTCCTAGACCAGTGATTCTCTTGGGCAGAGATAGTTTGGTATTAATTGTATGCTCAGTGTCAATCAGAGTGTCTGATAGGGAGGAGTGGTTGTCCAAGGAGAGAATGAATGAATGAGTGTTAGATTGGACGAGAAAGGTCAACAGGAAATTGATGCAATGTCAGCAAAATAGGTCTCTGTCTTCAGTAGGGGGAGGGGGAACGGATGTAAACAAAATATATAATTAGATAATGAGAAGTGATTCAAGGCAAACAGTCTGGTCCAGCAGCAGGTAGGTACAAGGGAAGCTAGAACAAAGAGAAATGGCAGGTCCATTGTCCATTCCCTGTGCAGTGTGCAGTTATCTTCCGGAGGCTGGAAGGACTGGTCAGGCAGAGAGCCACATCAGGAATCCTCCAGATGGGGCTAGAAAGGCGGATCAAAGGTTTCCTGTACCTTAGTTGCCAAAGGGCAGGGACCACAAGGAGATCTAAGTGGATACTTGAAAGGTCAAAGTAACCTATTTGGGAGAGCATGGAAAACTGGGGTTTTGCATATGTAGATTTAATTTGATTCTCCCACAATCTTAACAAGTAGGTGATATTATTATCCCCTCTTTACAGATGAGTAAACTAAGGCCCAGAGATGAAAAGATTTGCCCAGGTCACACAGCTAAGTAAGCATAAAGCTGAAATTCAAACGCAGGCAATCTGGTTCTGGGATGTAGGATCTTAGCCATTATACCTTGCTGACTCTTAATTATGAAGTAAACCCTAATATTAGTGGCTGTCTATTATATGCTGGTTCCTGAGCAAGGAGAGACACTAGAGATACAAAGATAAGTATGACTTTGTACCTACTATTTAGGTCATCATAGAATACTGAGGAAAACAGGCCTGTAAATATGTGATATTTTAAAAAAAGATTTTATTCATTGATTTCAGAGAAAAGAGAGAGGGAGAGAAAGGGGGATAGGAATGGGAAGCATCAACTGATAACAGTTGCTTCTCATATGTGCCCTGACCGAGCAAGCCCAGGAATTTCAACTGGCAACCTTAGTGTTCCAGGTCAACACGTTAGCCACTGTGAACCCACAGGTAAGGCTGTGATTAAAAAAAAAAAAAATGTTTATTTTATTGATTTTTAGAGAGAGGAAGGAAGAGAGCAGGAGAGAGACAGGAATATTTGTTTTTGTATGTGACCTGACTGGGGATCAAACTGGCAACCTCTGAGCTTAAAAATGTGATGTTTGAAATCAAGTATTATTTATTGAGATTAACAAGAGACTTCCTTTACCTTTCTTTTAACTGTAGTATGTTGAATGATTGGCAGAGAGAAGTGTTTTGTTATTTCAAATGTGTATGGTGACAGAACTGTTCACAAAAAATATATTGATTAGGAAATAGTGGGCTGACTCATTAAGCTAACATTCACTATTTATTTTTATATAAGAACTTATAATATAATGAGACTAAATGATGGTAACAGGTATCCTAAAATGTATAATACTATAAAGATGCAATTTGAGAAAAAACAGAACCATTTAGTAAAACAATAGGAGTTTTAAACTGAAAATATAATTTAGAAATATGTTACTGGAAAATGTAAAATGAAATGACTTAAAAACCTGTGACATTTTAGGACCTTGACCATTAGGGTCACATGGAAGTTTAGTGACTCCAGGAGGTAACTCACTTTTATTTTCTGTGTGGGGGTGTCCAGGGAAAAACCCAGCTGGTGAAGTACAGGGACCCATTGATGGGAAGCCAGCTTGGTGATGGTGGTGGTAAGGCCTCCTGGAGGAGTTTTTGCCACAAACTCCACATCTGTATCCACCAAAAGCCAGCAGATTTGGGAAAGGGGAGGAGAAGAGGAAAGCCTGCGGCCAGCAGGAGGACACTGAGGGGAGAGGGTGAGAGCCTCCTGTCTCAGAGGAAGCACCGATGTCCAAGGATCAGGGAGCGAAGGGTCCGTCTGGATTATCAGATGTGTGCGAACCCACTCTGGAAGGCACTAGGACAGAGGAGTAGCTTGAATATTGGCTGTGCCACTGAGGAGGTGTACAATATAGGGCAGGTTTCTCAACTCTGAGCCTTAGTTTCCTCCTTATAGAAAATGGTCATTAATTTTGCCTTCTCCCTGAATTGATGTGACACAGGTCTTATAGATATTTCAGTTATTTCGTGTCTCAGATCAGCAACCTTCGTTCTTGAAAGGGGAAGGTTTTGTCCTGCCTCCCACGTTCTAAACCAGGGGTCCCCAAACTACGCCTGTGGGCCGCATCCCCTGAGGCCATTTATCCGGCCCCGCTGCACTTCCGGAAGGGGCACCTCTTTCATTGGTGGTCAGTGAGAGGAGCACAGGATGCATCCGCACCCATAGTTCCCATTGAAATACTGGTCAGTTTGTTGATTTAACTTTACTTGTTCTTTATTTTAAATACTGTATTTGTTCCCGTTTTGGTTTTTTACTTTAAAATAAGATATGTGCAGTTTGCATAGGGATTTGTTCATAGTTCTTTTTTTATAGTCCAGCCCTCCAGTGGTCTGAGGGACAGTGAACTGGCCTCCTGTGTAAAAAGTTTGGGGACCCCTGTTCTAAACCAATGATCATGAGCTAGTGGTGGGATTCAAATAATGTAACAACTGGTTCTCTGCTCTAATGACTGTTTTAAGTATAAAAAAAGGATATACCGGAAGGTAGTTTATTATTTCATGCATTTAATACTTAAGAACAATAAAAGAGGTACACAAAACTAGATTGTTATAAGAAAGAGTCTTAAAATTTTAATGAAAAAATATTAAATGATACCTGACAAAAGACAATAAAACTGTTATTTAAGATATTTCCATATTGCTTCTTGATTGGCCTCCTCACTTGCAATTTTTTTTCACCTATGGATGGAATGAACATTACTATGGGTGCTTAGAATATGCTGTTGTGCAGATGAACGTTACAAAAGAGTAGGGAGTGTAAATTTATGATTTCCATATTGGGTAGCTGCCCAGGCACCCACCTTAGAGAGAACCCTGATTACAAGTGCCATTTTAACAACTGGTTCCCCAAACTCAACAAAAAATTAGGTATCGGGTCTGCTGAACCAGTGCGAACGGGCTGAATCCTGCCACTGTCATGAACTCTTTTTTCAAGGGACAGAATATGCCTTTGAGAAGAAGAGTGGGTCTTTCTAGCTTTTCTTCAAGGTCTTTGCATCTTTTTCTGGAGATCTCCAACTTCTCACAGTCACAGCTCATTTTGTTTTTTAATTACAGATGACTTTTATATTATACTGCTCACAAAAATTAGGGGATATTTCAAAATGAATACGAAGTGATAAAATATCCCCTAATTTTTGTGAGCAGTATAATTTTAAGTGTACAGCATAGTGGTTAGACATATAATTTACAGAGTGTCCCCACCCCGATATTTCTATTACGTGCCTGGCATCATACATAGTTATCACAATATTACTGACTATATTTCCTGTGCTGTACTTTACATCCCATGACTATTTTGTAACTACCAATCTGTACTTCTTAATCCCTTTGCCTTTTTCACCCAGTCCTCTATACCTCCTCCTGTCTGGCAGTACTCAATTTGTTTCCTGTTTTTATGAGTCTGTCTCAGTTTTGTTTATTTTGTTCTTTAGATTCCACATATAAATGAAATCTTACAGTATGTGTCTTTCTCTGACTGACTTATTTTACTTAGCATAACTTTTAGGCCCATCCATATTGTCACAAATGGCAAGATTTCATTCATTTTTATGGTTAAATCATATTCCATTGTATACATGCACCGCTTTTTTATCCATTTGTCTATTGATGGACAATTAAGTTGTTTCCATAAGTTGGCTATCGTAACTAATCTGCAGTGAACACAGGGGCGCATATATTCTTTCATATTAGTGTTTCAGGTTTCTTTGAATATGTTCCCACAGTGGAATCGCCAAGTTATTAGGTAGTTCCATTTTTTTTTTTTTTTGAGGTAACTCCATTTTATTTCCATAGTGGCTGCACCAATCAGCATTCTCCCCAACAGTGCATGAGGGTTTCCTTTTCTCCTCATACTCGCCAACACTTTTTGATTGTTGATTTATTGGTGACAGCCATTTTGACAGGGGTGAGGTGATATCTCATTGTGGTTTTAATTTGCATTTCTCTGATGATTATTGACATTGAGCATCTTTTCATATATCTACTGACCATCTTTATATTCTCTTTAAAGAAGTGTCTATTCAGGTCCTATGCCTATTTTTTAATTTGATTGTTTTTTTGGTGTTGACTTTTTAAGTTTTTTTATAGTGAGCAAGCAAGAGAGAGAGAGAGAGACAGGTAAGGAGAGAGATGGGAAGCATCAACTTGTAGTTGTGTCCAGTGGTGGGATTCAGCTGGTTTGCACTGGTTTGGCCGAACCGATACCTAATTTTTTGTTGAGTTCGGAGAACGAGTTGTTAAAATGGCACTTGTAATCAGAGTTCTCTCTTAAGGTTGGTGCCTCGGCAGCAGCCCAATGTGGAAATCACAAATTTATATTCCTTACTCTTTTTTTAACATTCATCTGTCCAACAGCGCATTCTAAGCACTTGTAATAATGTTCATTCCGTCCACAGGGGGAAAAATTGCAAGTGAGGATGCCAATCAAGAAGGAAAAAGGAAATATCTTAACAGTTTTACTGTTTTTTTTGAAGTATTAGTTTGTAAGGTATTTTCCCCACCGAGAAAGAATAAAATCAGCATAGTTATTAAGTCATAATTATTGAGGCTTTATTTGGTACAGAGCATTACTCGGTCAGGACTCACTGGCATGGGTGATGGACGCCATGAATCTCTCTCGCGTCAGGGACCACATGGCGCCAGATTTTAAAAGGGGCCCTTCCAGGGTCGTATAGCTAATATGACGTAGTGAAATCTCACTGGCTGATGGACAGTCGCTTTTTTCCCAAAGGTTTATGAGAAGTGTAGTTTCCACGTGCCTGGCCATGTGGGCGATCCCAGACGAAGACTGGGACTCTGATATCCCACTTGACCACCCCATTGCTAACCACCCTACAACCCAGCCTTTTTGGTTAAATAGAAAGGGGGCGCCGTTAATCGTTCTGTCTGCTTCCTGCTGATTAGGGACTTTGTGGGGAGGGGAGTTGGCTGGTGGTGGCTTTGAGGGGTGTCAGGAGGAACATCAGTTTGGCTGTGAGTCGAGAAACTTCACGGATGCGCTTCGAACAGCACTGCTCCCTGGTTCAGTCCACTCTGGTGGCAGGTTCCTGGTGGGAGGGACAGGATGCAGAAGGAGAATCTGCAGGGCCCAATCTCTTGGTGAGCCGCAGACGAGTGGGGCCCAGTGGTTCCAAACTGCCAGCGATCCTGCATGGGAACAAACTTGAGGCAAGAGACCTGGTTAGAAATGAGGGTAGCATTGATTATGGGGGAGCCCTTGGTAGTGAGGAATGGCAGGAGTAAGTGGAAGATGTTGTCAGCTGGATAGTGGCTCCGAGACTGTGTAGAATGTCTCGACCCAGAAGGGGGGGTACAGGGCACGATGACATAACTAAGAATAGGTGCAATAAAAAGGAATTCCATCCAAACTGCATGTCAGGGGTAGTGTGCGAAAAGAAAGGGTCCCATCAATCACCCTAACCAAGACCTGTGAAGGAATTAGAGGTCTAGAGTGTGGTGGCAAAACAGAGAAGGTAGTCCCCGTGTCCACAGAAATGAAATGGACTTATTCGCTACCTCTAGCTTCACCTGTGGCTCAGAGAGAGTGAGGGGTGGGGGTCTCCGAGTCCGGGCCGTGTCAGCTGTCCATGAGGCCTAGGAATTCGAATGATGGGTTTACTTCGCTAGCTTGGCCTCCCATCTGAGCGGCCTGTTCTCCACGCTGAGACGCCGAGGATGTCCCTGCTGTCCAGAAGGGGCAATCACTCCGCCAGTGACCAGGCTGCTTGCACTTAGGACAAGGCTTAGTGGGTCGCCTTGGGCAGGGGCATTGTCGAGACCAATGACCCTCCTTGCCACACTTAAAGCAAGCTCCCGGTGGGGATCCCAGACTTAGATCGAGCACCTCCTGTGTTTTGCCCCTGTTGCTCTGGCCTAAGGGCTGCCACAATAGCCTGGGTTTGGAGTGCTACCTTCTGTTGCATGCGGGCCTGGCGAAAAACCTCGGCCTGTTCCTCTCGACCATTAAAAACCTTAAATGCCATGTTCATTAGGTCTTGGATAGGGGTTTGCGGGCCCTCCTCTGCCTTCTTAAGTTTCTTCTGAATGTCCCGGGCCGATTGGGAAATAAAGTGAGTACCTAATACAGTGGCCCCTGCACTGGAAGTAGGGTCTAAACGAGTCCAGAGGACCATAGCGTCAGTGAGGCGATTTAAGAAGAGAGCCGGATTTTCCTCAGGTCCTTGAGTAATTTCCCTTAACTTGTCATAGTTAATTACCTTTTGTGATGCATCCTGCATGCCAGCTATAAGACATTCAACCATCTGATCACGTCGTCTCCTACCTGGTTGTTCCTTCTGGTAATCCCAGTTGGGGTCCGTGTCAGGGACCGCCTCTGGGTCCACTGGCATTTGAGCATTGGAGGTGTGGACCTTATCTGCATGAGCTCGCGCTGCTGTCGGATCCGGTCTGTTCATCGGGGGTGAGGGTAGAAGACATAATAATATAGAGATCATGCCAAGTAAGGTCATATGCCTGAGTAAGATATTGGAATTCCTCGGTATAGTTGGTAGGATTAGAAGAATAGGAGCCCAAACGCTTTCCAATTGCAGACAGATAAGAGAGGGAGAAAGGCACCTCGCGAAGAGGGCATAGGAGGTCGGCTCCCTCTTGTGGCCTGGAGTGGGATTGGGTGTGAGCGCTAACAGGGGAGGAGAGAGAGGGATCAGCGTTTGCAGGCGGAAGAGAAACAGGATTTAGCGAAGAGACGAGATGGGACCGAGGGAGTGGTGCAGGAGGGGAACAGAGTTCCTCAGGGGAGTCGGCAAAGGAGGAAAGCTCTGGAGTGGAGAGTTTAGCTGAGGTTTCTCTGGCCAGAAAGACATGCATTGTAGAGCAGCCGGTGCAGAGATTAGGACGAGAACGCAACTGAAGAAACCCCTGTATATAAGGAATCTCTGTCCATTTTCCAACTTCTTGGCAATAGTTCACACTGTGCGCTGAGGTGGAAGGTCGGTCGGAAATCCTGGGTCCTTGTTCTTCCTCGGAGGAGATGGGAAAAGAGGAGCGGTCCGTTGTGGACTTCAAACTCCTCCCGGGTTTTCGGCACCCCAAAAAAATTTCAGCACCAAAAAAATGTAAGGTATTTTCCCCACCGAGAAAGAATAAAATCAGCGTAGTTATTAAGTCTTAATTATTGAGGCTTTATTTGGTACAGAGCATTACTCGGTCGGGACTCACTGGCATGGGTGATGGATGCCATAAATATCTCTCTCGCGCCAGGGACCGCATGGTGCCAGATTTTAAAAGGGGCCCTTCCAGGGTCGTCTAGCTAATATGACGTAGTGAAATCTCACTGGCTGACAGACAGTCGCTTTTTTCCCAAAGGTTTATGGGAAGTGTAGTTTCCATGCGCCTGGCCATGTGGGCGATCCCAGACAAAGACTGGGACTCTGATTTCCCACTTGACCACCCCATTGCCAACCACCCTACATTATTTAATATTTTTTAATTAATATTTTTAAAGAGTTTATTCATTTTAGAGAGTAGAAAGAGAAAGAAGGGGGGAGGAACAGGAAGCATCAACTTCCATATGTGCCCTGACTGGGCAAACCCAGGGTTTGGAGCTGGCTGGCGACCTCAGCATTCCAGGTTGACATTTTATCCACTGGGCCACCACAAATCAGGCTATATGCCTGTTTTTATGCTAGTGCCAGGCTATTTGCCTTGTGGTATATAGTTTGATATTGGGCATTGTGATAGCTCCAACTTTTGATTACTGCTTCAACTTCGTTAGTTATAATTGCTTTTTCAAATTTTCTGTTTCTTTTCATTCAGTTTTGGGAGATTATATGTTTCTGGAGATTTATTCATTTCTTCCAGATTGTTCAATTTGTTGGCATGTAGTTGTTATGTAATACTTTTTGCTTTTAATTACTCTGTAACAAAGGTTTAAAATCCAGGAATATTGTAAGAAAGAACCTCCTTAGTTAGTGGGTACCACCTGAACTGGACCCGAAGACCCAAAGTTTCTCTCTTTTTAAGGGCTTTCGTGACTCACTTGAACCCCTGGGTCCCTGTTCCTTTCAGCCAGCCATCCTTCCAGTCTCTGTTTTTCCTACAAAACCACTCCGCCTTGGACTTCTTTGGTTATTTCATTGTGTGTCAAAGGCAGCTGTAGCTGCAAGGGAGGGTCAGGTTTGCAAGTATACCTTGTTTCTGCCTGCAGAGAAATGAGAACTAAGGAAGAATTCTTGAAGAGGTATTGGGAACAGAAGAACAGATGGGAGACTGAAAGGGAGGGAAGAGATGAGATGACATCCATGGATGCATGTAACATTATTTAATTCGTTATTAAAACTGCCCCTGTGATATGGTCTAATTCCAGTTGTACAGAGGATGAAATAGGTTTAAAAGGGTCAAGTAACTTGTACAAGATTACAAGGTGTTAAACAGCAATAGTGGATTTAAACCAAGCCTTCCCATTTAACCACAGCTCTCTTTCTCTATGTCATATATGGAGCTGGTATGACTGAGCACCACCAGAACCGGTGAGGATGGCTCCAAGTTCTCAGGTTAGGAGAATCAGGAGGCGGATACAGGAAACGAAAAGGCAAGAGGCCGCTGCTGCTGGGGGCTGGGCAGTGGTTGTTTCTGATATCTATTGGATTAGTAGGAGGACAGAATTGGAATGTCAGATTTGGAGGCACCCAGTTCAAGTTAATAGTTTAAACCCAGTAGTGAGTGCATTCTGAGGATGACTGAGGAGAGGGGGTTAGTTTGGGCCGGGGTCCCCAAACTATGGCCCACAGGCCGCATGCAGCCCCCTGAGGCCATTTATCCGCCCCCCCCCCCCGCACTTCCAGAAGGGGCACCTCTTTCATTGGTGGTCAGTGAGAGGAGCACAGGATGCATCCTCACCCATAGTTCCCATTGAAATACTGGTCAGTTTGTTGATTTAAATTTACTTGTTCTTTATTTTAAATATTGTATTTGTTCCCGTTTTGTTTTTTTACTTTAAAATAAGGTATGTGCAGTGTGCATAGGGATTTGTTCATAGTTTTTTTATAGTCCGGCCCTCCAATGGTCTGAGGGACAGTGAACTGGCCCCCTGAGTAAAAAGTTTGGGGACTCCTGGTTTGGGCTATAGGGGCTTGAATCTAGGAGAGCCACAACTAATCTTCTTGAACTCTTTAATAATTCTTTTTATACATGTAGCCTGTTTTTCTTAGTTTCTGATGGATTGCCTGAGTAGCAAATATGTAAATATATATTATATATGAAGATAGTAAGCACAGGAGTGAAATGTCTTGCGTAAAGTCATCTGGTTTATTTGTAGTAAAGCTTAAAAAAAGAAAAAAGAAAGAAAATTAGCTCTTTCCCTGACACTCCTACTTCTAGTAAGGCTTTTCCCGGCTTCCTGAAAAGCAGACCACACCCTATAAAATAGCCTGTTTGTGGCATTAGTTCATTTCCATTTTTATACTTCTGTTGCACAGGAGCAGTTAAAATACCCAGTGGAGAAGGATGCCCATTGTTTTCCTCCAGCAGAAATAAAGTAAAAATAATCAGTTCAAAGGGAACGTCAGCCTGATCTGTGAATTATGTTCAATGTTAATCATTAAGAAACCGATCTTGAGCATTATAACATAAAAGACATTTTGGATCATGTATATTAAATTTTTAAAAGTATAAATAAATGATTTTCACTCAGAGAGTTGCAGTTGTAAAGGATTTCTAGAATTCATGTAATTAACCAAATTAATACATATTTCAAAGAATTTCAGAAACTATAAAGAAAATGCCATAAAATTACATCTCTGGAAAGGGTATTTTGACTAGATGTTTTACCTCTTGTGTTATGTTCTTTTGTACTATTATGAAGGAGTTCATACAAAGGTGACAGTTTTTAAAAACGAATAAATATATAAAGTAGAAAACTGAAAATCTCATTTATGGGAGAAAAGCAGTTTCTTTCTAATTATATGCTAAGGCAGAATTCTTTTCCTAATGAAAGACCCAATTTTAATTTTATATGAGATCATCACAAATAAGAAGCACTTTGTAAGAGTTGTGTGCTAAATACATAAAAAATTCCTATAAAAATGGAACTTTAAGGCATGTCACTTATAAAGTATGTCACTTTCACTGTAGTAAAACAGCTTCCAAGGGATAACAGGTTTAAATGGATATTTTCTTTTTAGCTCAGGCTTCATTTCTTATTTAAGAGGGTTGTAGAGTAATTTTTATCGCGCGTCGTCGTTAGAACTACAACTTGATAGAACAAAGCCTATTGTGTAAGTATAATTACATCTTCCTGTATGATTAAATGAGGGCTGTATTAGAGCTTTTTTCAGCCGTGGCAGCTGTCGCCAACCAAGTTCAGCCTATAAAAGAATTCCTGTGACTAACTGGTACTAATTGTTTGCAGAAAAACCAGTGGGAGTAATACTACAGAAATGAAATATTCCAAATCCAAATGGTTTATCCCTTGTTTTTACCACTTTATTGTGGTCAGATTATACAAGCAGGCCAAGTGAAGTGGGAGTTCCTAGTCTTTTTTGTTGTTGGGTGATAATTTAGCATTCATCTATACAGACCTCTCATCTTTTTAATTTCTTTTATTGATTTTAATTTATTGTGTTTACATAGATTCAAGTGTCCCACAGAATACATTTGCTTTGCCCCCCTGCACCCCTCCTCCCAACACCCTCCCCACTTCTCTCCAGGATTTGCTTTCCTGCTCTCTATAACGCTATGTTATGTATATATAATTTCACCAATCTCTTTCCCTTCTCTGATCCCATCCTCTCATCACCTTTCCCTCTGCTGCTTTCCTTCTGGTCCCTTTGATCCCGCCTCTGCCTCTATTCCGCTCCTCAGTTCACAATTGTTCATTGGATTCCTCAAATGAGTGAGGTCATATGATATTTTTCTTTCTCTGCCTGGCTTATTTCACTTAGCATAATAGTTTCCAGGCCCATCCATGTTATCGCAAAAGGTAAGATTTCCTTCTTTTTCATGGCTGTGTAGTATTCCATCGTGTATATGTACCACAGCTTTTTAATCCATTTGTCCAGTGACGGACACTTGGGTTGTTTCCAGATCTTCACTATTGTAAACAATGCTGCAATAAACATGGGGGTACATTTTTTCTTTTGAATCAGTGATGTGGTACTCTTAGGATATATTCCTAAAAGTGGGATGGCTGGGTCAAAAGGCAGTTCCATTTTTAATTTTTTGAGGAATCTCCATACTGTTTTCCACAGTTGTTGCACCAGATTGCCTTCCCACCAGCAGTGCAGGAGGGTTCTCTTTTCTCCATATCTTCGCCAGCACTTATTCTGTGTTGATTTATTCATGAGCACCATTCTGACTGGTGTGAGGTGGTATCTCATTGTGGTTTTAATTTGCATTTCTCTAATGATTAGTGATGTTGAACATTTATTCATCTGCCTATTGGCCATCTGTATGTTCTCTTTGGAGATGTATCTATTCATTTCTTTTGCCCATTTTTTGATTGGATTGTTTACCTTCCTGGTGTGTTGAGTTTTATAAGTTCTTTATAAATTTTGGTTATTAACCCCTTATCAGAGGTATTGTTGAATATATTCTCCCATTGTGTGGTTTGTCTTTTTATTTTGTTCATATTTTTTTTTAGCTGTGCTAAAGCTTTTATTTTCATATAGTCCCATTTGTTCATTGTATCTTTTATTTCACTTGCCCGTGGAGATAAATCAGTAAATATATTGCTGCGAGATATGTCGGAGAGCTTACTGCCTATGTTTTCTTCTAAGATGCTTATGGTTTCACGACTTACATTTAAGTTTTTATCCATTTTGAGTTTGTTTTTGTGAATGGTGTAAGTTGGTGGTCTAGTGTCATTTTTTTACAGGTAGATGTCCAATTTTCCCAACACCATTTGTTAAAGAGACCGTCTTTATTCCATTGTATGCTCTTACCTCCTTTGTCAAATATCAATTGTCCATAAAGGACAGACCTCTCATCTTATAAATGGGGAAATTGAGGCTTAGTGAGCAGTTAAAGAGTTAAGTTACTGATTTTTAACCTTTAGATATATTAGTTTTGAAAGTACATATAAACTTTTAGGATTTTTTTATTTTTAATTACTTATTTTCTTTTTTATTAAGTGAGAGGCGGGAAGGCAGAGAGACAGACTCTCGCATGTGCCCCGACCTGGATCCACCCGGCAAGCCTTCTGACTGGGATGCTTTGCCCATCTGGGGCTGCTGCTTTGTTGCTTGACAACTGAGCTGTTTTGGCTCTTGAGGTGAGGCCGGGGAGCCATCCTCATTGACGGAGCCAACTTTGCTTGAACTATTCGATTCATGGCTGCAGGAAGGGGAGAAAGAAAGAGAGAGAGAGAGAGAGAGAGAGAGAGAGAGAGAGAGAAGGGGGAGGGGTGGAGAAAGAGATGGTCGCTTCTCCTAAGTGATCTGATTGGGAAGCAAATCCAGGACTTTCACATGCCAGGCTGATGCTCTACTGCTGAACCAAGGAGACAGAGTCAGTGAATATGAACTTTTAAAAACATAAATACTCAAACTAAAATTTTAATGGATGAGAGAAAAAGGAAACTAGATGGTTTAATATTGTTTTCATACCACAAAGATTGTTGGTGTGTGCACACTACTTTGCAGACCACCGATTTAGGTCATGCAGATTAAAAGAACAAAAGGAAAATAAAAAGAAACTTGTGATTGAAGAAAGACTATGTGGAAGGTGGTTCAAGATTTTGGGTGTTGGGACACTTTCACTGTGGGTATCTAAGTTAATCAGAATCACTACATAATGACTCCCTCTTCTATTAAGTTTCTCTTTATGTATGAATTTGTTTAGGTAAGGAGCAGCACAACTCTTATAGCACATTAAGTAGGAAAAATAGCTTGTGAAGAAATTGGTCAGGGAGGTATATAAGTCAGAACTCCTTAAGAGTGACAGAAATGTAACTAAAACTAAATTTCACAAATGTCAATTTATTAGCTTTAATAGAAGTATATCTGGGATCTCCTGAGATGACAGTGACCTTTAGTGATAGCTGGATCCAGAAACTCAATGTCATCACACTTTCATTAGTACTTTTTTTTTTCCAGCTACTAGTGATGAGCCCTCTCTATATAATGGGATCATGACCTCCAGCAGTACTCACTTGTTGTCAGCCCTGGTTAGTGACTCTAATGAGAGGACATTTCTCTTGGAATGTCATATTTTCATCCCAGGGGAGACTGCTCTACCTAGTCTAGGTCCTGTGTACCATGACCCATTAGGTAGGCCCTTATGATGGACTATCCAACTTTTACCCCATGGAAAATGGTCCAGAAAGGTCCTAAAAGATGAGAGAGACACTGGTAGAAAAAATGGGAGTGGGTAGTTTCTGACCATCTCCAAATCATGTATTTTCATGCTAGCACAGCTTACCTATATTGGGTTCTAGAGGTATTTCAAAAAATATTTAAAACAAACAAAAATTCAAAACAATTGGTTCTCAATGAATTAATATTTGCTATTGACTCAAGCAAAGAGTTTATAGTACTCAGAAATGCATTGCTGGCCCTGGCTGTTTGGCTTAATGGTGGAGTGTCCACGAGATATGCAGATGTCCTGGGTTCGGTTCCTGGTCAGGGCACACAGGAGAAGTGATCATCTGTTTCTCTACCTTATCCTTCTCCCCCTCTCTTCCCCTCCAGCAGCCATGGCTCAATTGGTTCCAGTGCATTGGCCCAGGCATTTGCTGAGGATGGTTTCATGGAGCCTCCATCTCAGGCACTAAAAATAGCTGGGTTGCAAGCATGGCCCCAGATGGGCAGAGCACTGGCCCTAGATGGGGGTTGCTGGATAGATCTTGGTCTAGGCACATTCGGAAGTTTGTCTGTCACCCCTCCTCTTACTTGGAAAAGAAGAAGAAGAAGAAAAAAGAAATGTATTGCTATAAAATGACACCTGGACCTCCTTTATTTGTTACAGTGCATGCAGCCTTTTAGAGAGAGGTTTCTGTATTCTGTAGAAGGAGCAGATCTGCTTCTGATTTTAGTTCCTCCAGTGGCACACAGGTTTTTTGGACCAATTATTATCAGACCTTGAGATAAATCACCTCCTGGCCATTAGTACTGGAAGGATTATCGGCCTCAAAGATTTATGTGCGGATTAATTGGAGAGTTCACCTTAGATTGCTGGGTTTATAACCATGCTCTCCCTGCAAATCATTTTCATTAGTGTTTTATATTCAAAATTCTTTCGTCTTATATAATACTGACGTTGCAGGGAAATCTGAGCCTTTTCTCTATTTATTCTTGGTTTGGCTCAGCTTGACCCCCTCCTTTACCCCCCACTTAGAGTATAATAGTCCTGGCTCAGGAATCACAGAGCATCTAAAAGTGCAGCGGCTTCCAGCTTCCCGTATTGCGGATTATTTCTGTTGCTTCAGCTGAACGGTGACCGAAATTTGCAAGACCTTGTACTGTGTGTGTGTGTGAGAGAGAGAGACAAAGTCAAGATGAGGTACAAAAAATACATGGGTATTCTGGAAGCTGCAGTTGGCATCACCCCTCTTAACAAAAGAGAACTTCTACCTGAAAGCAGAAGGCACGTGAACCTTTGGCAGCACCCTGGGTAAGCAGAGGAGGCCAGAAGATGCCCGGTGGGTGTTTGGGGGGTTAGATGGAGAAAAGGGTCTGTCTAGGGGCAATAAATGTTGGCTTCTTCATTGAGAACGTGGCAGATGTGACCTTCCCATAGATTTAAAAATAGTTTGTAATGAAATTAATGGTAATCATACTCTAGAAAATTCCTAGTGTAATAGCCAAGACAATGAGGAGGAGGTCTAGAGCTGATTTTTACAACCAGATATTTTAATTTTCTGATGTTGGAATTTTTCCATGGTCTAGCAATGTAGAAATTCTTAAAGATGAAGTAAACATGCCTTATTATTTTTCTACTACACAAGTATTTCTCGGGATAAAGTGGATGTGTAGACTATGTCTCAGGGAAATATTTTTCTAGAAATAGCAGTTTTTAGTTCACATTTTTTTCTAAAGCCCCGCTGATTTACCCCATTGAAGACGGTTTAGACATTGTTTTCTGAATGGTTAGAGGCTTCAGTCCTGACTTTTCCCCTGACGTCCCTTTCTTGTATCTTTTACACATTGAGGAGAAGCTTACTTTAAGGTGCTTGTGTGGTGGTATTTTTCGGACTGAATTTAATTTTCAAAACTGAATGAGCCACCCATTGGCACTCACCCAAGAATCCATTCAAGGTATCTGTGTAATTAGTAATATTTTTTTAAAAGTAGAAAGCCACTTAAAAAAATCTTATAAACAATTTGTATTTATTACGGAAGTTTAGAAAATGCAGAAAAATTAGGGGGAAAATCACCCATAGTCTCATCTATCTAAGATAATTACTGTAATTATTTAGGTTCTCAATTGGGGCAGGATGGGGGCATTGTGGTGATAGAGGGATTTTCTCCCCAGGGGACATTTGGCAATGTCTGGGCACATTTTTGTTAGAACTCGAGGGGTAGGTGCGACTGGTATGTAGTAGGTAGAGGCCAGAGACATTAAAATGGAAAGCTAGTCCCTTGCAACAAAGAATTATCCAGCCCAAAATGTCCATAGTGCTGCTGTTGGGACATATGATTTAGGTAGAAGATAACTACATCTGTCAAAGGTAATTTTAATTAGAAATAAATGAGATATTTCTTTCAGAAATTTAGGGATGCTTTAGAATGGAATCCTGCGACAGCATTTTTATTATTACAATTATTATTGTATTATTCTGCTCTTAAAATGTAGCTTGACTAGGTGGTAGCGCAGTGAATAGAGAGTTGACCTGGGACGCTGAGGATCCAAGTTCGAAACCCCAAGGTCACCGGCTTGAGCGCAGGCTCACCAGCTTGAGCACAGGGTTGCTGGCTTGAGTGTAGGATCATCGACATGATGCCATGATTGCTGGCTTGAAGTCCAACATTGCTAGCTTAGGCCCAACGTTGCTGGCTTGAGCAAGGGGTCACTGCCTTGGCTGGAGCCTCCTGGTCAAGGCATGTATGAAAAGCAATGAACGAACAACTAAAGTGCCACAACTGAGTTGATAATTCTCATCTCTATCCCTTTTTGTTTGTCTGTCTTTCTCTGTCTCTCTCTCAGAAAACAAAACAAGAAAATCCCCAGTCAGAGCACATACAGAAACAGACTGATGTTTTTCTCTCTCTCCCTTCCCCTCTCTCTAAAATCAATCAATTATTTATTTAAACAAGTAAATGGAAGTGTTTATATGTGTGGAAGTACAAGGGGCATATAGTGACTCTTGGATAGTCCAAGTGGATTAATGTTCTTTACTGGGAGTACAGAAAGCATGTTGTAATGATCAAATTGTAGCTCTTTAAGTAGGCCCTAGAGATTGGACATACTGTAACCCTGGACTTTTGCCCTAAAATGATGGATGATTAGAGCTAGAGGAATGTTTTGTCAGGGATGGTAAATAATTTTTATATGACACACCAAAGCCAGTTGATGTGTAGACTGCTTAGAATATAAAGTTAGGGAAGATCCTGAAGCCAGGTCTGGGCTTAGCAGGAAAGGAATGTTCTGATTGATGAGGGATATTTGTTCTGGATATATAATTGGAGAATCGGGGTGCTGCAATTGCTTGGTCTATATATTTATCATTCCTTAATTTTTGTTTAGCCTTTAAATTTTACAGTTGTGAAACTCAGCCTCATTTTTGTCATGATTGAGGGCTTTGCTCTCAGACAGCAACTGCATGCTCTTAGTTTCTAGCTCAGGGTGATTCATTAAGAGATTCATCCTAAACAAAGCACATGATTAAGCTGTGTGAATTGATTTTCAAATCATTCATTTCTTTTTGGAGGTGACCTTTCCAGCAATTAGAATGAGTAAATATCCTAAGTAGAACCATCTCTGCTTCTCCTCATTTTGCCAAGTCATGTCAAAGAGAAGTCAAATTACTCATTCCATCTTGATCCTTATTAAAGGAAGGTGAATGTTCCTTTTTTTTAAAAAAAGAGAATATTCCCAACAGTTCAGATGCTATAGAAATGTTTACCTGAAACCTATGTACTCTTACTCATCAATGTCACCCATTAAATTAAGTTTCTAAATAAAATAAATAAGTAAATAAAGAAAACATTCCCTTAAGCCTGGTGAAAACAGAACTGTGCCACAGGACAACAAGATCTTTGTTGTATACACATGGACCGAACACTGTTTTGCAGTCTCCATATTTTGGCTTGTAACTGCCTTGTCACCTGACATAGCCTTCCTTTGGACATACTAATAGCCATCACTAAGCTGGTAGTAAACACTCCTTTCTGGGTATGTTGGGGTGGGTTAGCTTCTACTTTCATTTTATTAATCAGTTCTAAGCTTTCAGAGGCACCTCATTGTCTTATTTTTCAAACATTAATGCGCATAAGAATCACTCTGTTGTGCATAAGAATCACTGTTAAAATACGGATTTTAATTTTGTGGTTATGGTGGGGCCTGACAATCTGCATTTTAATAAGCTGCCAGGTGATGCTGTCAGTTCAGGTGAGCCCAATGGATGGGCCACAGGATGCTAATGGTTTAGTCCACCACACTTTGAGGAGCCAGCAGCAAGAGAAGTGCTTTTCATCATATCCTATTTGCTTTTTCTTGACCTTGAACTTTCTGATCTTCCTAAGGCCTTTGATACCTCAGGTGGTTGGCTGAGCTTCTACAGAAAAACACCTGCCCATGAGCATTCTAAATAGAGATTTCTATTGGTCTGGTGGACTAAATAGTGAAGCTAATATTTCTTCCACAAATTGTGAGAGAGAGACAGACTAACAGACAGGAAGGGAAAGAAATGAGAAGCATCAACTCGTGGTTGTGGCACTTTAGTTGTTCGTTGATTGCTTCTCATATGTGCCTTGACTGGGTGGCTCCAGTCGAGCTAGTAACCCCTTGCTCAAGCCAGTGACCTTTAGGCTCAAGCCGGTGACCATGGGGTCATGTCAATGATCCCATACTCAAGCTGGTGAGCCTGTGCTTAAGCTGGACGATCCTGCACTCAAGCTGGTGACCTCAGGGTTTCGAACCTGGGTCCTCAGTGTCCCATGCCAATGCTCTATCCACTGCGTGGCATAATTTTTTAAAAAAATAAACATTATAACATATCCAGATCGAAAGGAATGACATTGTTCAACGTTGCTCGAGGACCTGCTGTCCTTGTAAAACTGTAGTATTCGAGAGCAGCTGCTCTCACATTTTAAAACATAATGGGAAGTCAGGTCAGGATCCAGTTCTCAAAACATCCTGGAAGTCATTCAGCACCAGCTCTAGCTCTCTCCTCCTTTTTGTACTTGTTCTTGTCTGCTAACAGGGCGGGTGCTTCGCTGGCTGCTCTGCGAACAGTGCAGTCACATGATCAGTACGAAGCACCAGCTACCAACCAATTGGCTGAACATTGCAAGTTCACTGAAACTCAGATTGGAGAATTTATAAAGATATGCATATGTACTCCACTGTCTGGCACATAGTAGGTGCTCAGCAAATATTTTCCCATGCTTACTCAGTTTTAATATAGTTACAAACGAAGAAAAAAAAAAAATATATATATATAAAAGAAAATGACACCAAAACACAAAACAACTGAGCCACCTATGGATTTTCCTGGTAAAATTTTGTAGTTTTCTAGCTCTCACTCATGTTACCTGAGAAAAATTTTACAAATTTCACATATTTGTTGAGTTCTTCCTGCCAAGTGTTTTCTTTATTGAAAGATGGTTTTAGTCCATAAAGGTGTATGTTGGAAATGACTGCTTGTTATTAGTGGTTTCTACATGTCGAAAACTTCAGAAATATTATAAAACGAAGTTAAAATGAGGGTGTCATAGACGTGTGGAAAACTGATTTAATTAAAAGACAAGGCAACCTGACCGGGCGGTGGCACAGTGGATAGAGCGTCCGATTGGGATGTGGAGGGCCTAGGTTTGAGACCCCAAGGTTTCCAGCTTGAGCATGCGCTCATCTGGTTTGAGCAAAGGTCACTAGCTTGGACCCAAGGTCGCTGGCTCGAGCAAGGGGTCACTCAGTCTGCTGTAGCCCCCGGTCAAGGCACATATAAAAAATCAATCAATGAACAACTAAGGAACTGCAACAAAGAATTGATGTTTCTCATCTCTCTCCCTCCCTTCCTGTCTGTCTGTTCCTATCTGTCTCTCTCTCTGACTCTCTCTGTCTCTGCCACACACACACACACAAAAAAAAAAAAAAAAAAAAAAAGAAGAAGAAAGAAAAGACAAGCCAGAGAAGCAAGCTCTCCTTGGAGCTGATACCTGTAGAAAAATTTTATATCAAGGTCAACAGCATAACCGAACCCATCTCAATTAACTGACCATTTATTTATCTTTGGAAGCAATAAAAGAAACCACCTTTGTGGTGGGTTCTAATCCTGTTGCTTCTTTAGTAGGATATCCAGATGGCCTTGCTTTAGCCCGTGCCTCTATTTTCTGCTGATTCTGGGAGAAGGGAAATGTGTCCCCTGCCTGCACAAATAAAATCGACACTATCTTTTATTTCTCTTGCAATGTGTAGGGAGTGTTTTGCACATATGTCACAATATCACTTTGTCTCCGAAACAGAGGAGTATGTCCAGAACTGGTGGGAAGCCACATTCTTCCTCCCACTGGGAGAGTTCCCTGTGACTGCCCTGAGCAAAGCTGCTAGGGCCCAGCCCCGAAGAGAGCTGGTTTCCCTGTGCTGTTTGAAAGACACAGGCAGGATTAATAAAAATGTCCAGAAAGGCTACTTCTTGGATTTTATAAGGGTAAAAAGGAAAAGCATTTGACATCTTTTCTGCTTGTGGGCAAACCACACATGGAAAGAGGAGTCGTGATTACAAATGCTGTGAAAAATGGATTCCCACTTCATTTAAAATGTCTTCTTTGTTCTATACTTTAAAATGGTAAATTTTATATTAAGTGTATTTTATCACAATTAAGAAAGAACTTTTCTCTAGATATATTTCTGACCTGCTGAGTATATTTTTAACCTGAAAAGAGAATTCTTGTAAGATCTCGTTCCTCAGGATGACCCTCAGATAAAGTTGGCTGGTGCCAGATTTTACCTGGGTGCTCATTCTCTCTAATTTTTGAAGACTGAAAACATTAGGGGCAGTAATTCCACTCCTAGATTTACATCTGGGAAAAATGAAAATGTCCACATGAACAGTTGTGCATGCATGTTCATAATAGCCAAAATAACCAAGAGAGTCAAAATAGACAATGGTGACAACCCAAATGTTTGTCAGCTGATGTAGTGATAAATAAAATATATCTATACAATAGAATATTATTTGGCTGTAGAATGAAATGAAGTTCTGATACATGCTACAACATGGATGAAACTTAAAAATATTATGCTAAGTCAAAGAAGCCAGTCACAAAAGGTCACATAATATATGAGTTCATTTATATGAAATTTCCAGAAGAGGTAAGTTTATAGAGACAAAAATTAGATTGGCGGTTGCCTAGGGCCAGGGTGTGATGAAGAGAGGGAATTAGGGAATGGTAGGTAATATCTAAGGGTTTTAAAAAAAATTAAGTGAAAGTAGGGGAGGCAGAGACAGACTCCTGCATGTGCCCTGACCTGGATCCACCTGGCAAGCCCCTTATGGAGCGATGCTCTGCTCATCTGGGGCGTTGCTCTGTTGCTCCTTAACCAAGCTATTTTTAGTGCCTGACGCAGTGGACACTGAGCCATCCTCAGTACCCAGGACCAACTCCCTGGAGCCAATTGAGCCATGGTTGCAGAGGTGAGGAGGGGGAGAGGAGTGGGAGAAGTGGAGAAGTAGATGGTTGCTTCTCCTGTGTGCCCTGACTGGGAATAAATCCCAGAATATCCACATGCCAGGCTGACACTCTACCACTGAGTCAACTGACCAGTGTCTAAGGGTTTTCTTTTTTGAAATAGTGAGAATCACCCTGGCTGGTTGACTTAGTGGCTATAGAGTGTTGGCCCTGTGTATGGATGTCCCAGGTTTGAATTTTTTTAATTTTTTAAAAATTTATTTTAGAGAAGAGAGATAGAAGAGGGGAGGTATAGGAAGCATCTACTCCCTTATATGCCTTGACCAGGCAAGCACAGGGTTTTGAACAGAAGACCTTAGTGTTCCAGGTCGATGCTTTATCCACTGAGCCACCACAGGTCAGATCTGGACATCCCAGGTTTGATTCCCAGTCAGGGCACACAGAGAAGCAGCCATTTACTTCTCTCCTCCTCTTTCTCCCCCTTTCCCTTCCTCTTCCCTTCCTGCAGCCAGTGGCTTGATTGGTTCCAGCACTGGCCCTGTGTAATGAGGATAGCTCAGTTGGTCAGAGCATCAGCCCCAGACAGGGGTTGCCAGGTGGATCCCAGTTGAGGCGCACGTGGGAGTCTGTCTCACTATCTCCCTTCCTCTCACTTAAAAAGAAAAAAGAAATAGCAAAAATGTTCTAAAATTGATTGTGGTGGTGGTTATACAACTCTGAATATCCTATAAGCTTGTAATGGCGAACCTATGACACGTGTGTCAGCCATTTTCAATGACACACGGCCACATGCGGCCACATACCAGAGAAGTATGGGGCCTCATGCCAAGAAGGATGTTTCATCCTCGGCTCCTGCATGGCCAAGTGCAGTAAGTAGCCGAGGATAAAACGTTTGCTGTAGTATAGACACTCTGTGCCGGAGATCTATAGGCCAAAACAACAGAACTCCGGCACAGAGCATCTAGTTCTGGGACTTCCGGTTAGACAGCTTTTCTCAAAGTGACACGCCACCCGAGTTATGCTCAGGTTTTTTGGTGAATTTTGACACACCAAGCTCAAAAGATTGCCCATCACTGCTATAAGCCATAGTATAAATGGTGAATTGTATAGTAATTGAACTTCAGTGCATTTCCCAAGGTCTCAATGGGCTGGGGATGACCCTGTTGGTTCTTTAACAACACTGTCTTTTCCAGGGTGCGGAGTACCACATTGTTACCATCTCCCTGTGAGTGGGACCGGCAGCCCGGCTGCTCCTCCTGGTCTGAGCGCTCCACGAACCACAGACTCGTGCCGGTGGATAGCCTGCTTCACCGGGTACTTGCTTTTTTGTCTCTCATCAACTTAGTTACTGGCTCTCCACCACGAATATTTGATGTAAATTATTTCACATCCTTGAGGTACTCAAAACCACTATTTTCAATGTTTCTGATAGAGAAATTGTTTCATATCATGGGAAATGTAATATCTTATTTACTAAAGAACAGAAACATCTTGCCTGCATTTATGATCCCAATTGATTAGTATAACTTTGGGTGAATGTTAATCGAGGTTCTTCATGGCTGAAGTGTCTAAGCTCAACTACTGTGGGTCAAAATAAATGCCTAGCAAGGTCTTTTGATGTCTGTGGTTATAGGTCATTCTGATAAGTCAGGTTTTCCTTGTTTTCTCTGAGGTAGCAAAATTATATAAAAGACATTAGTCACACTGGTTTTTAAAGATTAATTATATACAAGCTTTTAGTGAAAGATTAAGAGCGAGTATTATCTATTTACTGATTCAATTTTAAGTATGAATTAAGAGAGATTTGCAAGGTATTAAATTTTATTTTGACAGATGCTGGAATGTATTTGTTCTTAGTTACACTTTAACATCTGATTATAGACCAGTCTGTGATGGCTGGCTGGAATGGGGTTGGAATTGTTTTTCATGTGCTCGTTTCATAATTCCTGTCTGTTGAAGCTCGCAACCCCTGCTGAGGTGGATTCTAGCTACAGGTCAGAGCTGGAGTTCAGTGGAGTGTGAATAGCACTCAGCTGTTCAGATCCCAGTGTTCCTGCCTTCTAATTGTATGATCTTGGGCACATGTCTTAATTGTTTTGAAGCCCAGACCCTTCATCTCTAAGAATGGAATGTTAATGCAAAGCGAAGTGAGTTAACATATAGCCAGCAGGGCACATCCCCAAGGCCTTTCTTGGGGTCTAGTTGTCCAAATACGGACACTTGAATGGGGAAGTCCTCAGTTTCCATGGGACCAAAAGGGCTGGGAAAGTTAAAAGTTCTGAAAAGAAAAAGACATATTTGCCTAGACACCAGAAGAAGTGGTTTTCCTGAAAGTAGATTTCTAGGTGGAAACTACTGATTGAGTGAAATGAATTGGAGGAACAGCATGGAATATGGCAAAAGGGGATTAAAGTTGACATTGTTAGAGGGAAGGCTTTTGCAGACTCAAACAAAATCCCCCTTGATACATACCTCCCTGGTTCTGCTTTCTTGTGCTAGTAACCACACGCCCGCCCTTCCACATCAGTTTGGTTTCCCAAGACTGTCTTATGCCAAAACTCTTTTATGTTTAAACATGCAGGGTGCCTTTCTAGGATGAATTAGCGTCTGGCAAGCTTGGGTGGTGAGGATTTTTTCCCAGAGCATCCCACAAAGCCCTAGTTTCTGATCTAGCAAATATTTATTTAAGAGCCTTTTATTTGCCAGACACTGGGCAAGGTGCTTTTACCCGTATTGTTTATCCTCAGAACAACCTTGAGAGGAAGGTATTACCAGTTCTCTTTTGCACACAAGGAAAGTGAGATTCAATGTTTTTAAATGATTTCCCCAAGACTGCACAGCCCCTGACTCCCAAGCTCAGTGAGATTCCTAGAATACTAGCTGGTTTCTATACTAAGTCTACAGAGCTTGAAGACTGAATATCTAAATAGAGATAATAATGAGTTTTTCCCAAAAGCCAGATCTGTTCAATTGGTAGTGGCTGTCTGGAGTCAGGATTTGTAGGCCAAGTTTGTTGAACAAGAATGTTGGGATCTATTAGTAATGTCTGTCATGGGTAGAGGAGGGTGCGTGTAGAACCTGCCCTTGACCTGAGCTTTCTGATCATCAGCCTGTACCTGTTCTGCTCTACTTTTCAATTTTGGAGTCTGGAAAGTGCTGTTTGCCTGGCATTTGTTTCTTGATACTTCAAGGGGCTTTATGATCACCATTCTGACATGGCAAAACCATCTTCACCTCTTTGCCTCCAGAAAGGATGCTAAAAGTTTGGGCAGAGACTCACTTCCTAGACATGGATTTTCATTGTTAGGCAATTTAGGTACCTTACAGCTATTACCAACTCACCCCATAATGTGGGCTTAGAAAAAGGGAGTTTCCCTGGCCAAGTAGTGCGGTTGATGGAGCATTGTGCCAACACGCCAAGGTTGTGGGTTCGATCTCCTGTCAAGGCACATACAAGAATCAACCAATAAATGCATAAATAAGTGGAATAACAAATTGATGTTTCTCTCTCTCTCAAAATCAATAAGTGAAAAAGAAAATTGAAAAGAAAATGAATTGTAAGTAAAATTTCAAAAATTTTACTTCCGTGCATCTGGGAGCCCCTCTGCAGTCCTTTCTCTCTTAGGGGCTCCTTAATCTACAGTAATACTTGCGGAGCTCAGACCAGCAGCCAAAGCTCCTCATATTGAATTGGATAAACCCAGAACAGTAGTTCTCACACTTGAGCCACATCATCAGAATTGCTTGGAGGACTTATTAAAACACAGATTCTTGGGTCCCAGCTCTGGAGTTTCTACTTCAGTCTTGGGTGAGGTCCAGGAATTTGCATTTCTAAAAAAACCCCAACAGGCTGGTACTTCCAGTGTCTAGAACACACTTCCAGAACTGCTAACCTGGAAAGTATTTATTTATTTATTTTATTATTTAATTTTTTAGCAAGTGAGAGAGACAGACAGACAGAAGGGAGAGAGATGAGAGGCACCAATTTGTAGTTGCAGTACTTTAGTTTTTTGTTGATTGCTTTCTCATACGTGCCTTGACTCAGGGGGAGGGGGGCCTTCTAGCCAAACCAGTGATGCCTTGCTCAATCCGGCAACTTTGGGCCTCAGCCAGTGACCTTGGGCTTCAAGCCAGTGACCTTTAGGCTCAAGCCATTGACCATGGGTCATGTCAATGGTCCCATGCTCAAGGCAGCAAATCCACACTCAAGCTGGATGAGCCTGCCCTCAAACTGCATGAGCCCATGCTCAAGCCAACGACCTCGGGGTTTCGTACTGGGACCTGGGTCCTGGGTCTTCAGTGTCCCAGCTTCAGTGTCCCAGGTCAACACTCTGTCTACTGCGCCACCACCTGGTCAGGCTGGAAAGTACTTTTTTTTTTTTTTTTTTTTTTTTTTAATGTTTTTATTTATTTATTTCACAGGGACAGAGAGAGAGTCAGAGAGAGGGATAGATAGGGACAGACAGACAGGAATAGAGGTGAGAAGCATCAGTTTTTCATTGCTGTTGCGACACCATAGTTGTTCATTGATTGCTTTCTCACATGTGCCTTGACCGCGGGCCTTCAGCAGACCGAACCACCCCTTGCTGGAGCCAGCGACCTTGGGTCCAAGCTGGTGAGCTTTTGCTCAAGCCAGATGGGCCCATGCTCAAGCTGGTGACCTCGGGGTCTTGAACCTGGGTCTTCCGCATCCCAATCCGACGCTCTATCCACTGCGCCACCGCCTGGTCAGGCTGGAAAGTACTTTTAATAGCTGCTTTAGAGCAGTGGCTTTCAACCTTTTTTACACTTCGGAACCAGTGACAATAAGAGAATTAGTTCCAAAACTGCAATGACAGAAATCACCCTGAGCGTAAGTGAATTTGACTAAGATCATTGGGTCTATAATCTTCATACAACATGTGTGGTTAACTCTTTCTTAGACCGGCACAAAATTTCTGGCGGATGGGTCCACAGACCAGCAGATGAGAAACAATGCTTTAGAGCATGGGCTTGTTTGTAGGTGGTGTGTGTGGCTCTTTTCCCTACCTGTGGTGAAGAAATTCTTCCTCAATAGTTAATGCACATCTGACACAGCAGTGTCCTAGGGAAATCTATAGGAATATTAAGGCTTGTTCTGGGGGACAGGGGACTCTAATTTGGAATCAATAATTGCATTGCTGTGTGGAAAAGGTTGCACTCACCCCTGACAGAGCATGTGACCAGAAGCCTGAGGCAGTGACTAAGTGAGGGATGGCCTTGTGGGAAAGTGACATTTGAGAGGAAACCTGAGGATAAAATGCTGTTGTCCAGGTGTGCAAAAAGGGGAGAAGAAACTTGGGAAGCGGAGACTGTGTATCAAACGGCCTAGAGAGGCGGCACTAGGAGAAGAGTCAACTGTTGGTGGTGAGAATTCCATTGTAATTCCAGAATGAAGTATCATTCTATGCAATAACAATGAAAGGTGTATGTTTACTTGGGTGCTATTATAGTATAGTTGGTCCTGTGCTAAATGTTTTACCTGCATTGTCTTCATTTAGTTCTCATACCCACCTTCTGAGGTATCATTCCAACTATAATCCCAATTCATTTCCTAGGGCTGCAGTAAAAAACGACCTCAAATTGGACAACTTAAACAATAGACATTTATTGTCTCAGTTCTGGAGATTAGAAATGTGAGCTCAAGCTGTTGGCAGGGGTCAGTTCCTTGTGAGGGTTATGAGGGAAGGATCTGGTCCAGCCCTCAATCCTTGCTTTGTAAACTGCCATCTTCCCTCTGACTGTCTCACCATGTCTATATTTCCCCCTTGTCTAAAGAATCTAGTCACATTGCATTAGGGACCCCCCTAAAGACATCACTTTAACTTGATTACCTCTTTAAAACCCATCTCCAAATAAGGTCACATTCTGAGGCAGTTAGGGGTTAGGACTTCAACATATAAATTGAGAGGTCGCATTATGATGCATAACACCATTTTATAAATGAAGAAATGGAAGCTTAGAGAGTTTAGATAAGCTCCCCAAATCATATAGCTATTACACTGAACTATGTAAACTGGCCATTTTTACAGGTCAAAAACAGTCAAATAGTGGCAATATCATAGGTTAAACCCAAGAAGTAGCAAAACTGGGACTCGTTGAGACACAGGTCTGTCTGACTTCCTAGTTGTATTCTTTCACCCAGTGTTTTCTTGACTTCTAGCATTTTCTTTGTTTCTGCCATACTTCCTCATCGTTTACTGGAGAAAGCAGTGGTGTGGAGATTAGAGTACCAAGCCTCTAGCCCAGGGGTCCCCCAACTACAGCCCCCTGAGGCCATTTATTTGGCCCTGTCTCCGCACTTTGGAAGGGGCACCTCTTTCATTGGTTGTCAGTGAGAGGAGCACAGGATGCATCTGCACCCATAGTTCCCATTGAAATACTGGTCAGTTTGTTGATTTAAATTTACTTGTTCTTTATTTTAAATATTGTATTTGTTGCCATTTTGTTTTTTTACTTTAAAATAATATATGTGCAGTGTGCATAGGGATTTTTTCATAGTTTTTTTTTATAGTCCGGTCCTCCAACAGTCTGAGGGACAGTGAACTGGCCCCCTGTGTAAAAAGTTTGAATACCCCTGTTCTTTTCTGGTTTTTGAGTTTCTGAATAAGGTACTCATATATTATAGTTTTCTATCTTATCTGTGTAAGAACACCATGGGAAATAATGAAACATTTAAAATTCATGAAAGAAAATGGGCTATATTTTTTGAGATGATGTGCTGTTTTATTATTTTTGCTTATAAAATGTTAGATACATGTAAATACACATGGTGTAAGAACATCATGGAAAATAATGAAACATTTAAAATTCATGAAAGAAATGGGTTATAATTTTTGAGATGATATGCTGTTTTATTATTTTTGCTAATAAAATGTTAAATACATGTAAATACACAGGTTTTCTGAGTATAGGTGTTGTCCTATTCTTAATTTACTTCTCAAGCCTGCCTAAATATTTATAAACACTTTGTTAGCCTTACACTCGTATTATAAGTATGTTTATTTGGAACTTTTTCAGCACTCAGGGATTTCAAGCAACTTAATTTCTAGCCATAAGGATTTAGACAAGTGGTTTTGTCTGAACCCACAATAATTCTGTATTTTCCTCTTTCAGTATGTAAAAGAGCATTGTCTGTGAAGACTGTCATTTTTACAATTATAGCAGACTTTCATCATGAGAAATTGGTATATACCATTTAAGTGGAAGGAAATATAAAAATAGAATGGTTTTATTATTATTTCTAATTTTTTTTATAGTCTAACATGTTTTCCAGTGAAAATTAGAGCACATTACTTACTTATGAAATCAACGAGACAAGTGTTGGCCAACGGGCCTATCTCTGGAAATCTGAGATGTCTGGACATTTTAAGTATAGCACACAGATGAGTAACACTCAGAAGCTGGCTTCTGAAACATAAATATAATTATCCTCTTGCATGTTGAAGACTATCTTGAACCTAAGGGTTAAGAGATAATGAGGGGATTGCAAACCCAGAGCTCTTGTCTTTCTTACCACATTTCATGGCCACATTTCTTAAAAGAATTTTCCCTGCCTATTTATCTTACCACAACCTGCCCTTATCACCAACGCTTTCTATTTTGTTTAATATTTTTAAAAATGTACTGATTTTAGAGAGAGGAAGGAAGAGAGTGTGAGAGAGACAGAAACACCATTCTGTCTCTGTATATGCCCTGACCAGGGATTGAACCGGTGTATCGGGAGGACACTAACCAACCAAGTGACCTCACTAGGGCATTCTTTTTCACCTATTCCAGCCACTCTAGGGTCTAGTAAGGAACATGTGGGCAGGTAACGCACTGCTTCAGGAAATTTTCATGGGGTCTAGTTCTTCTGTGGCTGGGAGGCGCTGATTAATTTGCAATCAGCAGTCACAGTGCTGAGCACTGGGCGGGGTTAAAGGGGGCTGCCTGTGTTGGGCCCCTGGTGCTGTGGCTGTGTGGGGAAGCCAGAAGGCAGCTTATTTTTTTATTCCTATTTAACCTGATAAAATTGAGGTAAAGAATTGGCAACTAGCTTCTGGCTGAGAGAGGTGTAATCATTGGAGCCCTGATTTTAGTACCATATTCCCCCATGTATAAGATGCACACTTTCCCGAAAAATTTGAGGTCTAAAAACTGGGTGCATCTTAATACAGTGGTTGTGGCATTTCAAATGCCATAGATGGAACTGAGGACGAGGCAATATATGAAGACAGTGACTCGTCATCAGACATCGATGAGGACAAGCTAATGGATGGGAGTTTTGACAGTGATGAGGAGTTGTATGAATTTATGATGAATAAAACTTGAGTTCAGTAACTTTATGTAATACATTTTTTTCAAATTTTGGGCCCCCAAATTAAGGTGCGCCTTATACGTGAGGAAATATGGTACTTTATCACATTTTCATCAATTTAGTAGTTGGTGATAGCAGTTTTCAGTTCACCCAAATTTATTTTAAAACATTTTTGAAAATTTATTGATTTATTTATAGATTTTATTTATTCATTTTTAGTGAGAGGAAAGAGAAAGAGTGAGAGAGAAGGGGGAGAGGAGCAGGAAACCTCAATTTCCATACGTGCCTTGACCAGGCATGCCCACGGTTTCAAACCAGCGACCTCAATGTTCCAGGACCACACTTTGTCCACTGCGCCACCACAGGTTAGGCTCAGCCAAATTTTTTATTTGTTTAGAGGTAATCCAGTTGTATAGTGAGATTAGACAAAACACTCTGGACAGGATCTCCTCACCTAATCATAATTATATTGACATTTGAAATAATTACTGATATTAAAAAAATCAAAATAATTATATATGTAGGTTTTTTTTTTTTTTTGCTTCAGATGTTAAGTTTAGTTCTTAAAATAACTCTGGCAACCTACTTTGAAAGAGGCTTCATAGTATGTTAAAGTGAAATTTGTCTCTTCTGATGGCTTTAGCTCAGCAGAATACATATATTATAAGAAAGATCCCAAGATTTAAAACAAGAATCAAAATACTTTAGCACTTGGAGGGTGGTTCCAGCAGAGACAGAACTAGATCAAGAGAGAAGACAGGTGAAAAATAAAGTGTCCTTGGAAATAATAGCTAGGCTTGCTTCTGAAAAATAATAGAAAAACGCTTTGTTTATGTGATTTAGTATACAGAATGTAAATCTCAGAGAGCTCTAGATGTCTGGGAAATAAATCTTGATTGATTTGTTTAAAAACTTAGATAATAACTTTAGAGGCGGCAGACGCTGAAAGCCCCATGCCTTCCTGAAATTGAATGAAAGATTTCACTCTTGTGTTAATCTCAGTCCCATGTCCCAGGTTAGCAGGCATTTGATGTATGTTCTGTCAACCTGACTTTATTCATCATGGCTCGCCACCCTGCTAGCTTCTCCTCAGTACTTTGGGAGTGGTGGAAATTAGCTTGATGCAATCCTTTTTTTTTTTTTTTACAGGGACAGAGAGAGAGAGTCAGAGAGAGGGATAGATAGGGACAGACAGACAGGAACGAAGAGAAGTGAGAAGCATCAATCATTAGTTTTTCGTTGCCGTCGCAACACCTTACTTGTTCATTGATTGCTTTCTCACATGTGCCTTGACCACGGGCCTTCAGCAGACCGAGCAACCCCTTGATGGAGCCAGCGACCTTGGGTCCAAGCTGACGAGCTTTTGCTCAAGCCAGATGGGCCTGCACTCAAGCTGGCGAACTCGGGGTTTCGAACCTGGGTCTTCTGCATCCCAGTCCGACGCTCTATCCATTGCGCCACCACCTGGTCAGGCAGCTTGATGCAGTCTTGACCTCCAAGAACACTGCCAGACAAGCTTGACCAGACATTATGGGACACAGAGGCTCAGAGACCAAAATCAGCTGTCCCATTCATACCATTTATTCAATTTATTCAACTTGAAAATACACAGCAAGGCCTGGCTGTTTGGCTCAGTGGTAGAGTGTCAACCTAGCATGTGGAAGTCCTAGGTTTGATTCCTAGTCAGGGCACATAGGAGAAGTAACCACCTACCTGCTTCTCCTCCTCACCTTCTCCCCCTTCTCCCCCACTCTCTTTTCTTGTTCCACAGCCATGGCTCGATTGATTTGAGCTATTGACTCTGGGCGCTGAGGATGGCTCTGTAGAGCCTCAGCCTCAGGTGCTAGTACTAGCTCAGTTGCGAGCATGGCCCAAGATGGGCAGAGCATCAGCCCCAGATAGGGGTTGCTGGGTGGATCCCAGTCAGGTCACATAGGGAGTCTGTCTATCTCCCCTCCTCTCACTTAAACACACACACACACACACACACACACACACACACACACACACACACACAGCAAGAAACAAAGGGATTAGAACATGTGAACAGAGTTAGCTTGGGATACCAATAGGGACCCTGTTCTTGAAACATTCACATGTCCTTTCTCTCTGCTCTGTCTGCTTTCCCTTTTGATGCTGTGGTCACAAAGACCAACCTTGAGGTTGAACTCTGCAAATAGAAGGTATCTGAAGCCAACTTATGCTTGCTCTATTGGAGGAATGCAGGGCAAGAAAGCCGGGCCAATGGCAGTAGCTCACAAGCGATCTGTGTTTTTTTGTTTTTTTTTTTCTGACAGAGAGTCAGAGAGAGGGACAGATAGGGACAGACAGAGAGGAAGGGAGAGAGATGAAAAGCATCAATACTTTGTTGCAGCTTCTTAGTTCTTCATTGAGTGCTTTCTTGGGATCTTTTTTTATCTGTGTTTATATTGGGTGTCACCAGTGGGTGACCAATTTAGGGATGACATCGCTGGCAATCTGGAGGTAACATGAGCTGAGCTTTATATATTCTTATTTTATTAAATAGGAAATATTTACTATTAATTAAAACCGTAAGTTATTAACATTTATATTATGATAATATATCTAAAATATAATTATAAACAAGATGCTTATTACATTTGTTAATATATTTTATTTAATATGATTACTATTTAAGATTTACTTTGTTTTTCCATCCCCTTCTATTAATAAGTAACACTATCATTTGTTTCATTCTTTTCTTCTATATTTAACACACAAATGCTGTTATTCTGTTTAACATATTTTACAGATACTATCTATACTAGGTTCATCTTAAGAATTCTGAGTCTCACAAGCTGTTGGCTTTCTTATTATCATGGCAAAATAAATGAGTTTCATCCATCTAATCTTTTTTATTTCTCTATACCAATTTTAAAAAGAACTTTAAATATAATTTATTTAGCAGATTGAAGTACTCTGTTCATACAAATGAAGTATTGTGCAGATAAAAAATGATGCTAAAGCTCTATATTGCCATGGGAAAATAGTCAAGCGATATATTTATGTAGAATAACAGGTAGCAGAAGAGCTTGTCTGATATAGACCAGGTGTATGATGTTGCATACTTTATCTGTATGCTTACCTGTTCAGAGAGGTACCTGGAAGAATGCTCCTCCAGTTACTAAGAGTAGTTTGCTCTGGATAGTGACATTTTAATTGTATTTTGCTACAGTTTTATGATCTAGTATATGGTTTGGGTAAATAAACAAGTATATTTATATAAAAATGATTGAAATCTAAATTATGTCTGTATACAAATATATCAATAAATAAACATATCAAAAAGAATCATATGGCTAAATCTTTTCTTTCATAAACCAGAGAACATTTTGCAAAGAGAGAATTATTTTCTGACCTTCAAAATATTTTACCTTTCTTCAACATGGTAGTCTTCCTGTCTTTTGTCAGAGAATCATAACACTGACCCTTTAGCAGAATTTCCCAAACCTTCCTCATGATGAGACTCACCTGCAGGGGAATGCTAAAAATATCCAATTCCCTAGGCCCCTTTCAGACCCATTGAATTCAGTCTCAGGGGACGGGGCTTGGATGATCAGGTGATTCTTATCATCAGCAGAATTTAGGACTCTCTCCTATAGAAACAGAAAGGCTCCCAGCCACATTTTCCATTTTTCAGTGAATGCCTCCTGGAAGTGCCCCGTCCAGACCGGCTTCCTTTGTTTTAAGAGGCTGCACTAATTTGCATGGCTGCCCTGGAGAACGATCTGTTTGCAGCATTTTTCTAAGGCTCCTTTCAGGTCTAAGACTTCTTTGAATATCTAGGAGACTCTTCAACAACTTCAATCTGTGTCTGTCGGGGATAGAGGATTTTAGTGATAATTGTTTTCAAAGCAATTCATGTGTCCCGAGAGACCCCTGTGGTTTCCCTGGAGGACTGTGCCTCATGCAGACAGTCCCTTGGGCCCCTCTCACCTTAGATTCCCTCCCATGTCTGTGAGATGAGGGCCTTTTTACTTAGTCAAATGTCAACTTACTGATGTGTTTTTTAAAACTACTTATTTAGGGAGAGGGAGCTCTGAAATCCAGTTAGACACCAGAATGACATTTGACTTGAAGGTTCTAATTTACTAGCTCATGGGCTAGAGTCAAATGACATTTGTGGCATTTGTCTTTTTAATATTGCCCAGGAAGAGTTTCACGATGTGATGCCCCAGCGTTGTTCAGTTGCTGTATCAGCAACTGAAGTTCTGTTAAAAGGAGCTGAAGGGAAACAGCAATAATAACTAAGCCCACCTCTCTCCTACTCCATGCACTTGTCTCAGGGACAGTGAACACAGGGACCAGAGAGCTGCGGTGGGAAGGGGCTTTAAATCCCACAGACCTAAGTTTGGACCTCAACCACCATCTGTACGGTGCTGATCTCTTGCTTTTCCTCTCTGAAGCGCAATTTCCTCATCTCTAAAGGGGGGCAGTAATAGCAAATTGCCAGCGCTGTGAAGATTTACATTAAATGAGCTAAAAGAATGTTTGAAAACTTTTGGCACATAATAGTCACTTAATTGATCATTGTTTATCAATATATATTTTCTTAATGGAGGGTTAAGAACTGGCCTCTGTTCCTTAAAGAGTATGGCTTTCAGATCGTCTTCAATGTAAACCCAGTAGAATAGTAAAAGCTGCGGAAACACACGGAGCACAGGTCCTATGAGGACCTAGGGCAGCCTGCCCAGAGGGGAGGACTCATCACAGTGAGAGCTCTCTCCCTAGCAGCGTCTGTCTAGACCAGACTGTGCTCCAAAAGGTGCTTCTAGGCTCTCCAAGCTTGGAGTTGAATTACGCTCTGCCTCAGCCCTGGTCAACCAAGCTGACCTTGACCTCTGCCTGCCACTCTGAGCACTCCCAGACCAGCCTCACAAGTTCCCTTGGAGTCTGCACTTGGGCAGCCTGGCACCATGAGGCCACCTCCTTCCAACCAGAACTCCGCACACCATGAGTCCAGGCCTTCTGCAGACTCATAACCCATGCATCCTACAGCTGACTCTGAATTGCACAGCTAATATTTTGGTCACCTTTGTGGCCAGCTAAACCCATCATATATCCAGCAACACCATGGGGAAGATGCTGGTGTTTGGCATTTGTTCCATCAGTAGGGACAGGAGAAGGCGAATGGAAGGCACCATCCACTGAGAGCTGAGAACTTTCTCTTCCTGTAAGTCTCACTGCTTTGTTTTGAGCACTTTGGCACATACTCTAACATCTTTTCATTGTAGTGATAATAACAGCCAGACCAATGTATTAGCAATAATAATAATAATAATAAAGTTAAAAAGGGAGAGATGTGGATAATAGGTTTGTTTGCTTGTTTGGGATGTTCTCCCTTTTTATAGTTCCCTCGAGGCTTCTCTTATCACAAGAGACCTCCTACTGCCCCCATCTTTTCTTACCTTTGCTCTGTGCTCTCAAATGTTTGTTTTACAGTAAGCAAAACACTCAGCTGGATTCCACTTCTTTGCTTTCACTGAAACTTGGCTCTCTCCTCAGGGCATTGCTTTCTGGTAGCCACCTCAAGGGGGACTTCCTATTTGAGATAGAAAGGGAAATCTAAGCAGGAGCTGGCTCTGTGGTCCTGGTTGAAAAGCTGGAACAAAGGCTCTGGGGCAGGAATAAGCTTGGCAGGGTCTCAAGAGCAACAGCCACAAAGAAAGGCCAGTGTGGCACCAGGAACTAAGCTTGGGAGAGTGGAGGATAAGTTGAAGATGGTGAAGGAAGCAAGGTCAACTCATACAGGATTTAAAGGTAGACCTAGCACAGGCTGCTGTAACAGAATACCACAGCTTGGATGGCTTAAACAACACACATTTCTTTCTCACAGTTTTGGAAGCTGTCAAGTCTAAGATCAAGGTGTGGGTTCTTAGTGAGGGTTCTGTTCCTGGCTTGTAGAGGGCTCCTTCTTGCTGTGTTCTCACATGGCCTTTCTCAGGTGCATACAGGTGGAGTGAAACTTTGAAAGTGAGCACGAGTTGTATTAAATAACTAAAAGTGAAATCAGGAGGGGCAGAGCTGCAGTTTTGATGCCTCTCCCCTTGATGTTATTTTATAGGAGCGAGAGGTGGCTGCTTATAGAAGGAGTCCTTTAAGTGAATATGCCCAGTTACTGATATGGTTGTTTGGACTGAGAAAGGTGAGAGAGGTCAGGAGAGAAGAGGTGGCTACTGGGAAGGTGAGGAAGTGCCAGGCATTTTCTCTTGAAAAGTGACCCTCCCTTGGGTAGGGTTTTGGCTGCTGCCTTAGCACTTTAGTAATGCCAGTACTTGAGCAGCTCTTGTCCTTATTTGTTTATATGTTTTTGTCTTTATCACACTATGAGCATCCCCCTCCCCATTATATATTGCCTTTGTGTTCTCTATATCCACCCCAGGGTACATGGTACACGGTACACATTCAGGAAATGCTTGTTGAAGGAGAATGTCTTTAGGACTCCAGTCTGCTCTTCAGTGTACAAGGCCAACTAAATGGCTCAGTTAACCTGTAAACTTTTCTTTTTTATTTAAGTGAGAGGTGGGGAGATAGACTCCCGCACGCACCCCGATTGGGATCCATCCAGCAACTCCTGTCTGGGGCCAACACTCTGCCCATGTGGGGCTGATAATCTGCCCATCTGGGGCTCATGCTTGCAACTGAGCTATTTTTTGCATCTGAGGTGGAGGTTCCACAGAGCCATCCTCAGTGCCCATGGCTGACATAATTGAATCAATCAAGCCATGGCTGTGGGAGGGGAAGAGAGAGAGAAGAAGAAGGGGGACAGGGAGAGGAGGAGAAGCAGGTGATCACTTCTTCAATGTACCCTGACTGGTAATCAAACCCAGGACTTCCACACACCAGGTTGATGCTCTACCACTGAGCCAACTGGCCAGGGCCAACCTGTAAACTTTTCAATATCAGACTCCTTTGCTTTCATATGTATATGTGTATATGTGTGTGTCTCTCCAAATCTTAGCATTCGTGAGGAAATCTAATTTCAAATGTTAATTTTGTCACATATATTTGAGGTCTTCTGACCAAGTTGTTTTAGAGCCCTTATACATTGTAATACATGCCGAAAGTGTTGAACAATTGTCCATTGCACAAACAATAGCTAAAATTTAAAAAGAGAATGCACACAGTCCTATTTTATTTTTGTCAAATTATGTTTCTACATAATTTGGAATTGAAATTTCTTTCCAGTTCTTTTATGTACAGTGTGTCCGTAAAATCACGGTGTACTTTTGACCGGTCACAGGAAAGCAACAAAAGACGATAGAAATGTGAAATCTGCACCAGATAAAAGGAAACCTCTCCCAGTTTCATACCTATTCAGTGCAGTTTGATGTGGGCTCCATTTGTTGCCCTACACACATCCAAACGATAGTGAAGTTCTTGCCACACACCGGTAAGGACGTCTGGTGTAACAGTGAATAACGTCTGTGATTCTGTTTTAAGTGATTAATGTTGTTGATATGTTCAATGTACACATGTTGCTTCACATAACCCCAAAAGTAAAAGTCTTAAGGGCGTCAGATCCCGAGATTGTGGTGGCCATGGCTTGACAGAACACCTGCCTATCCACCGCCGGGGGAATGTTCTATCCAGAAACTCATGAACAATGGTGGCATAGTGTGGAGGAGTGTTGTCCTGTTGAAAGATGACACCTTCTGGAAATTGTGGCACTGCATACAATTCCAACATGTCAAGATAGGTGTTTGCTGTCACAGACTGCTCTGCGAAAATAAATGGGCCTATCACCTTATCATGCATCAGGCCACACCATACGTTCACTTTAGGGGTGTTATGTTCGTACTCAACGTAGGCATGAGGATGTTCAGCAGCCCATATTTGGACGTTATGGCGATGAACATGTCCACAGATATGGAAGGTCGCCTCATCACTAAACACAATCTTCTGCAAAAATCTTGCATCGTTGTCAATCTCATGAAGCATATCTGTAGCAAATGCGCATCGTGTGGGTCTATCCGCTGGTTTGATAGCGTGCAACAGCTGCAATTTGTACCCCGTAAAACAGAGACGTTTCTTTAACACCTTATGAACTGTATTGTAGTCTAGCTTAGGTGTAATTGTCGAGCACAAGCACACACAGATGTTTTAGGGCTCCTTAGGTAGCTATCCCGTATAGCCTCTACAGACTCGTCACTGACTGATGGCCTACCAGAATGGGGTTTCTCCACCAAACTGCCAGTTTTCTTCAACTGCTTATCCCACCGAGTAATGTTATTCCTATGTGGTGGCGCTTCGGTATAAACGCGCCGATATTCACGTTGCAATTTGGTCACGGATTCGAATTTAGCGAGCCACAGAACACACTGAACTTTCCTCTGTAACGTCCACATCTTGACTGGCATGGCCATGGGCTGCTCCGCTGTGTACACAGTGTTATGTCATCATCTGCTCATGCACACATGCTGCCACATCATCCTACAGAAACTGGGAGGGTTTTCCTTTTATTTGGTGCAGATTTCACATATCTATCGTTTCTTTCTTTTTTTTTCTTCACAGGGACAGAGAGAGAGTCAGAGAGAGGGATTGATAGGGACAGACAGACAGGAGTGAAGAGAGGTGAGAAGAATCAATCATTAGTTTTTCGTTGCCATTGCAACACCTTAGTTGTTCATTGATTGCTTTCTCACATGTGCCTTGACTGCGGGCCTTCAGCGGGCCTTCAGCGGGCCTTCAGCAGACTATCAACCCCTTGCTGGAGCCAGCGACCTTCAGCCCAAGCTGACGAGTTTTGCTCAAGCCAGTGACCTTCGGCCCAAGCTGACGAGCTTTTGCTCAAGCCAGATGGGCCTGCGCTCAAGCTGGCAAGCTCAGGGTCTCGAACCTGGGTCTTCCGCATCCCAGTCTGATGCTCTATCCACTGCGCCACCGCCTAGTCAGGCCATTTCTATCGTCTTTTGTTGCTTTCCGGTGACTGGTCAAAAGTGCACCATGACTTTACAGACACACTGTAGTTTTTATTGTTGCCATCATAGGATAGATTTGTATTCTTTTTCATTGATTATAGTATCATTCTCTTTGTTGCTATGTAGACTTCCTTATTAGGATTTATTTTTACAATTACTTAAGACTTTTATTAACAGATGCTCACAGTTTGTTGATTATTTTGAAATATCATGTTGTAAACTTTTATTAAAAGTTAAAAATGATGCCTCACCATGAGGTGGAGCAGTGTATAGAGCATCGGCATGGGATTCTGAGGACCCAGGTTTGAAACCCCAAAGTTGCCAGCTTGACTGCAGGCTTATCTGGCTTGAGCACAGGCCCACCAGCTTGAGTGCAGGGTTGCCAGCTTGAGCATGGGATCATAGACATGATCATATGTGTAGTCACTGGCTTGAGTGTGGGGTTAAAGACATGACCCCATGTTTACTGGTTTGAGCCCAAAGGTCGCTGGCTTGAGTAAGGGGTCACTGGCTCAGCTGGAGCCCCCTGGTCAGGGCACATAAGAGAAAGCAGTCAATGAACAACTAAGGTGGCATAATGAAGAATTGATGCTTATCTCTTTCTCCCTTCCTGTGTGTCTGTCCCTGTCTGCCTCCCCCCACCTCTCGCTAAAAGAAAAAAATTAAAAATGAGGTTCAATTTAGAAACCTTTAAAGGTGCATTGAGAAGAAACAGACTTTAAAAGAAAGCCACACCTTTGTCATTACCAAAGACATCTTTAGGTAAAAATAATAACCCCATGCTGCATAGATAACGAAGATGGTTTTAGTTATCTGGCCAGCAGGTAAAAAGCAAGCACTGAAGGTCTTCAGCTCCAATCTTTTGTTCATTTCTTATCCCTGGAATTTTGTATTCATTTATTCTTGTTGGATGACTAAACCAGATGATGGCAGAGATGGTAAACCAGCATTTACTCAGCCCCGCCCTGCTCGGCCTCAGCAGCAGACTAATTCTCAGCTGGTGAATTGGCTGCTTTTGTCTCTTTGCCATCTTGTGGTTTAGGTTTTTCTGGGTATCTGTGTTGGCAGCAGTACCAGTGTTGAGGTGGCTGCTGACCTTGGGTCTCATCCTGATTCTCTTTATGTTCTTCATTGCCGTCCTGTCTAGGCTGTCTCTAACGAGGAGGGCCCCTGCGCAGCTGTGGTCTATAGCCCCTGATACATATTTATCTCACTGGTCTACCATGTTTTCCTGCACCATGGTTTTCAGCACCCTCCATCACTTCTCCCTGCACGGGAGGGTTGGAATACTGTAACCAACACCCATAGGGTCTCCACATGTGGGAAGGTGGGAATTGTGGCTTGTGATAGGGCTGGCACTTTGGGCTGGCCTTGGGGAGCACTCTCCCATCCCTCATTCTTTTCCCCACTCTCAATATTCTGATAATTCTTCTGGTAATTGCATGGAGGACCCTTGACATGGGGATAGCGTCTGTAATAGTTACCATTTGCTGCATGTTTACTGCCTGGCACTGGCCTGTACCATTTGCTGTCTCTATACCCTAGTGTGCAAATGCATCTCCCCTGCTGTCATTCCTGTGGATGAATCCAGATCCACTTTTTACACTGAACCATTTTACTGTTTGGCTAACCTTTACTATGATGTCCCTGTCCTGATGGCAGGCACTGCTAATGTGAGGTGGCCTGGGCACTAGGGTGTGGACAGCAGGCAGCTGCTGGGTCATGACCTGCTGCGTCTCCCAACTTGCTGCTCACGGTTGCAGTGATGGTGACTGGGGCTGGTTGAGCAGCTGGGGCTCCTCTCGGGGTGAGACGGTAGCTAGGCTTGCCGCAGAGGTGGGGCTGCTCAGAGCTCTGTGGGGTCCCCTCTCTGCTCGCAACTGGACTAGCCCTTATTAGAATTTTAAATGACGGCTTGCTATGCCAATTCAGTTGATTTGCTGTCATTTTATAGCCCTGCATCATTGGACACTAATAGTTTCCATCTTGTGTTCTTATGAACAGGCATAAAATGAAGTGCTGCCTCACCTCTCAGTCACCCACTGTAATCTAACCTCCCTCCACTACTTCTTTCCATTGAAACAGCTCTGGCCAAGACGAGCAGTAGTCTTCTTCCTGGTTAGCATATTCTGTTTTTATCTTAACTGATGCAGAGTTGCATGTTGTTGGCTATTCCCTCTGCCTTGAAATTCATTTTTCCCCTGACTTGTCGATCACTCAGATCCAGGGGTTTTTTCCCCTCTTTATGACAATTTCTCTGGTCATCGCAGTTCTGAGGATTTGAGCTTGCTCCATAGATGCCGGCATTCCAGGGATAGGTCCTGTCCTTAATCCTCTCCGGCTTCAATCCATAGCAGGCATACCTCGTTTTATTGCTCTTCACGTTCTTGTGCTTCACACCTGTGTTTTGTTGTTGTTTTTTTAATTGAAGGTAAGATCCTCCACCATCAAAATGTTATGATTACCTTTATTGCTGTACTCATTTTATTGTTACGGTCTAGAACCGAACCTATAATATCTCTAAGGTATGCCTGTGGTTTCATTCCCTTCCATGATTTTATCTTTTTTTTAAAAATGTTTTTGAATGTATTGGTTTGACATTGGTCAATACAATTATGTAGGTTTCAAGTGTACAATTTCATAACACAGCACCTGTGCACTGCATCATACATTCACTGTCCAAGGTCAAGTCTTCCTCTGTCACCATTTATCCTTCCTTTACCCTCTCCCACCTGTACGCCCAACCCCTGCAATCACCATACTGTTGTCTGTGTACAGTTATTCCGCTCAATCCCTTTACCTTTTTCACTCAATCCCCCAGCCACCATTCCCTCTGACAGCTGTCAATCTGTTCTCTATATCTATGAGTGTTCCTATTTTGCTTATTAGATTCCACATATAAGTAAAATCATATGGTATTTGTTTTTCTCTGACTGGCTTATTTCACTTAGCACAATACTCTCCAGATCTATTTCCTTTTTTTTTTTTTTTTTTTTTTTACAGCTGAATAGTATTCCATTGTGTAAATGTACCACAGCTTTTTTATCCTCTCATCTACTAATGGGCACTTAGGCTGCTTCCAAATCTTGGCTATTGTAAATCATGCTGCAGTGAACATTGATATGCATATATTATTTTACATTAGTTGTTTTTGGTTTCTTCAGATAGATTCCCAGAAGTGGAATTGCCAGAGATCATAAGCAGTTCTGTTTTTAACTTTTTGAGGAAACTCCATACTGCTTTCCATAGTGGCTGCACTGATCTGCATTCTTACCAATAGTGTGCAAGAGAGTTCCCTTTTTTTCACACCCTTGCCAACACTTGTTGCTTGCTGATTTATTGGTAATAGTCATTCTGTCAGGTGTGAGGTGAAATTTCACTGTGGTTTTAATTTGCATTTCTCTGATGATTAGTGATATTGAACATCTTTTCATATGTCTATTGGCCATCTGTATGTCCTCTTTGGAGAAGTGTCTACTTAGATCCTCCGCCCATTTTTTAATTGGATTGTTTGTTTTTTGGGTGTTGAGTTGTATGAGTTCTTTATATATTTTGGATATTAATCCTTTAGCTGATGTATCATTGTAGAGTATCTTCTATTCAGTGGGGTTTCTTTTCATTTTGTTGGGTTTTTTTTTAAATGTTTTTTTTCAGGGACAGAGAGAGAGTCAGAGGGAGGGATAGATAGGGACAGACAGACAGGAATAGAGAGAGATGAGAAGCATCAGTCATCAGTTTTTCGTTGCAACACCTTAGTTGTTCATTGATTGCTTTCTCATATGTGCCTTGACCACGGGCCTTCAGCAGACCGAATAACCCCTAGCTGGAGCCAGCGACCTTGGGTCCAAGCTGGTGAGCTTTGCTCAAGCCAGATGGGCCCACTCTCAAGCTGGCGACCTCGAGATCTTGAACCTGGGTCCTCCACATCCCAGTTTGAGGCTCTGTCCACTGCGCCACCGCCTGGTCAGGCCATTTTGTTGGTTTTGTTTGCTTTGGGAAACCTTTTTAGTTTGATGTAGTCCTATTTGTTTATTTTTTCTTTTGTTTTCCTTGCCTGAGGAGATATAGCAGAAAAAAATATTGCTACGAGAAATGTCTAAGATTATACTGCCTATGTTTTCTACTAATATATTTATGGTTTTGAGTTTAACATTTAAGTCTTTAATCCATTTTGAGTTTATTATGTGTGCTGTAAGAGAGTGGTCTAGTTTCATTCTTTGCATGTATCTGTCCAATTTTCCCAACACTATTAAATAGACTTTTTACCCCATTGTATGTTCTTGTCTCTTTTGTCTAATACTAATTGACCATGAAGGTGTGGGTTTATTTCTGGATGTCTATTCTGTTCCATTGATCTATATGTCTGTTTTTATAGCATTACTGTGCTGTTTTGATTACTATGACCTTGTAGTATAATTTGACAGTAGGTAATGTGATTCCTCCAACTCTGTTCTTCTTTCTCAAGTTTGCTGGGGCTATTTGGAGTCTTCTGTAGTTTCATGTAAAGTTTTGATTATTTGTTCTAGTATAGTGAGACTTAAGCTTTCTTGACCTATTGATGCTTCCCAAATTTTTTCCTCCATCCCAAATTTCTCTTCCCCAAAACTCATCAATGCCTAGCACTTCATAGACACTTGACCATCTTCTCCTGGAGAACTCATAAATCTGGAAATTCAGTCAGTCCTTAATTAAATTCTCCACCCTTCCTCAATCCCCTCCCAATACCTGCTACCACTCCTGTGTTCTCTATTTTAGTAAAAAGGCACTGTGGTCTACCTAGTTAAGCCAGAAACCTGAGAGTAACCTTAGACTCACTTCTCTCTTCCTATCTCATTTCTAATCAGACAGTCATCCAGTCTGCTGATTACACTTCCTTAATTTCTATTGAATTGGCTCCCTTTTATCTATCACTGTCTACCTTCATAGCCATGTCATCTCTCACCTGCATTTCTAGAAATAGGAATTATTTTCTTTTTGCTGGTCCTGTCATTCTTTTTTTTGGTCCTGTCATTCTTACTGACATGCTCTCCACAACCCCCATGTGACAAATCTATCTTCTAAGAAGCTGACAGTGATCTTTATAAAATGCCAGTCTAATCTCACTTCTCTGTGCTCACAGTAGAACACAGCCCCTGTACGCTTGGGCAGCTTCACCTTTTGGCATCTCAAGAGAAAGCCATGGTCTCTTCCTTACTTGTTTCTCCACTTGTTATTCCCTTTACTTGGAAAGCTTTCCTCCTTTTTATCTCACAAACTCATTCCTACCCATCCTTTACAGTATGTAAGGAACCCCACTTCTGGAAAGCCTTCTCTAAACCCCACCCCCTTAGTCTGGGTAAGAAACCTCTTCTGAAAGCCCTCAGACCATCCTGAGCTTGCCAGGGATCTCAGCACAGACTCCGACACAGTCCTTCCTTCCTTCCTTTTTTCTTTTTTTCCTCCCCTCCCCTCCCCTTCCTCCCTCCCTTCCTTCCTTCTACTTTCCTTCCTTCCTTCCTCCCTCCCCCACCCCTCCTTCCTAGTCTCTGATTGTTTACTGATTGTCTACTAAAATAGACTGAGCTCCACAAGTGAGAGCCGAATTCTTTCTTCAGGAGTTTCTGCTTTGACAGGGAGTGTTCAGTAATTTCTTGTTGGATAGAAGTTCTTTGGAGAAACAAATTCTGGGACTGGGGTTCAAATGTGCAGCTCCACATGTGAAAAATACAGATTATACATCGCTTCTCTGAAGAACTGTATTGATTTATACTGTCACTATCGACGCTACTGTATCAGTTGAACCATGTGTTTTCAACAACAATCTGAATCAGAACTACTTTTTGGTGCTGGAATATTGGTATTTCTACTATATGAATATTCCACCATTTGAAGCAATGTAGTCCATTAATTAGGACTTTCTTCAATGATAGGAATATTCTGTATCGACACTGTCCAATATGTTGACCATTAGCTAGCTGCCTGTGATGCTGACTGAGCACTGGAAATGTGACTAATGTGATTAAGAAACTGAATTTTTCATTTTCTTTAATTTAAGTTAACATAAATTTTAATATATTAGATATTTACATATAGCAAGTGATTATCATATTGCTTAGCATAGCTCTTAAAAAGGAATAATTGGGCAGATATAATTGCCACATTCAGGATGCCTTTCTTTTTAAATACTGGTGGCATAAGCTTATCACTAAGGTGTGACCAGTTCACAAATGCAGTCATTGTTACTATGAGTCAGCACCACCTAATTTGGGAAACATTTTTTAAATGATGCTGACATCAGGAGAGTATACCTTACATCAGGAATACAACATAACCTTCTGAGTCTGGAGACCAGAAGACAACTGGGAAATGTTACTTCAGTGCTTTTTATTCACAGCATGCACTTAGCTATTCCAAAGGAGGCCAGGGGCCTAACACTTTCAGAGAGGCATCTGTTGGACTTGTTTTTCCATGTCAACTGCCAAACTTGTTTTGATTAGGCAGGAAGTGAAGCAACTTTTCAGGGAGAGAGCCCAACATCTGTATCCTTTCAGACCTTTTACCTTCTACTTGTGAACCTGGATCGAGTTTTGCTTTTCAATTTATGAGCAGGTGGGATGCACTTTTTTCTCTTACAAGGCGGTTTCCCTGGATTTCAAATCCAAAGTTATAGTGTTTTAATCAGTGTACCTGTTTGATTCTCCAAAAGATTTGTTAGCCCTTAAAATAAGGAAGCTTTTATTTATCTCGCACAATTCTTTGTACGTAGAGTTCTCTAATATGAATAAATGTACTGAGTCGAAATAAATGAATCCTGCCATTAAGTATTTGTGACCTACTGGTAGCTTTTAAGAGCTGATGATGGGAGGGGAGTTTCAGTCTCTTTATTGGAATTGTTGGAAATGTGTCAAAGAGATAACCTGGAGTATATTTCCTCAAAAGTAATGTTTTATTACTTGACACCAACATTTTATACCCTTGGAATTCGGGTAATCAGTTGTTGAGCCAAGAAATGTGGGGCACCATGAATGCCGCGTATGTGCTGGCTGGCGGGGCTGGCCTCTAAGCTGGACAGAAAACTCTGGAGTTCGTTGGGTTCCTCATTTTGGATGAGAACTGAAGAGGCTCCGCAAACCTCTCCAAATAATGTTCCTACAGGATGCACATGCGACCTCAAGCTCCCGCAGACTAACTAGCAGGCCACCCCTAGGTCACCGCGCTCTCACAACTTGCTGGGCTTCCCGGGGCGCGCGCGCTCTGGAAGCCGGACCTGCTGGCCCCAGCGCGCGCCACGGAGCGAACCATCGGGCCAGCCGGGGGAGAGTGCTGGTGCGGCCGTGGGAGCGGCGGGACACTAGGGCCACGGGGCCCCCTTGCCGCCGCCATCGCCCGCCCCTACCCGGGAGTCGCGCGTGACGGGTCCTGCCACTGGGACTCCGGGGACGCGACGCCAGTGAGCCTTTCCTCCAGCCGCGCTGGAGTGGTAGCGACCTTTTTGAGAGTTTCCCGGGCCCCGCGGCCAGCACGAAAGCGCTGCGCTCAGGCTGGGGGCGGGCCTACGCCGCCGCCGCGGGAGGAGGGACAAAGGGGTGGGTCCCCGCGGGCCGGCACCCTAGCAGCAGGTCCCGGGACTGACCCGCAGTGCGGAGAAACAGGAGGATAGGGGCCCACGCGGGACCCGCGCCCGAGATGCTGGTGCGAGGAGATCGCGGCTTTCTACCCCGGCGGGAGCTGTCAGGTTGGCATCATGTAAGTGCCCTCTTGCGTTCATTGGTTGGGAGAAGGGTCGCCAAGTGTGAGCCTGGGAGCGCATGGTGGGCTTCCCTGATGTGCTGTAGGTGGCTGGGACTCTTCTACCCGTAGGAGGGGCTGAGGGTAGGGGGTAGGCTGGCGGCCTCCGGGGCTCCTGGATTCTTTTTTACCCCTTTTTCTCCCTCTTCAGTCACTTGGGTTTCAGATTAAGTCACGAGTAAGAAGTAGGGGAAACTGTCTCGGGCTCTGTCCTGGGTCCCTGCTCCCTTGGAGGCATCTCTTGAGTCTGGCGTATCACCTGCTGTGTGCCTTTGTGTTTTCCTTCTCTGTTTCAAACTATACTCTACTTGATCAAAGTTACAGGCATATGTGCTTGAGACAAACTGACAACTCTTTAGAAACCAGGATCTTCATTTTCCCTTTTAATCAGCGGCCTCTGCGATATAAGTAAGCATCGTTTTTCAGTGGGGAATGGAGATGGAGTTTTGGAAGAACCCGCGAAAAGGGAGTCATGAATGCTTTCTACTCTGGCATTATCTTACCTGTCATTAGTTCCTTTTCTGTCTTCATTTGTCAGGTTTCCTCTCTTAAACAATAGTTTATTTTAAGTTATAAATAATCAGAGTTTTGACTACAGGGTTTGAACATTCTCGAGGTGTGGACAAAGTTGAGAGTGAATACTCCAGAGCTTAGTAATGGAATACAGCCTCCCACCTCTATTTTAGCTTCAGTTCTAAGGCGGCGCTGCTTCCCTGGCAGCTGTCTGCCCTGAGTAATGACTGTGGTTTCCCTGCAGTTCCCAGCAGAGACTCTTCCCTTCATAGAAACTGCCCTGCCATTATGCACTCCCTGCCCCTCCGCCCCGGGAATCCTAGCAGAGGGGAGAGAGGCCCTGTTCTTCAGGTCTGTGCTGGGTGCATTGACAGTCATTTTGGTAGAACAGGTCTGTCTTTGTCAGGATCACTCCTGTGAGAGACTGTTGGTGAGTAACATCTACACACACACCTGGGAAGGAGATGTTTTAAGTGAGAAGTTAGTAGGAGTGATTGCATTTGTAGCAAAGTGCCTTTCAATATCCCACCTAAGAGAATGAAATTTGATTGTTTAGTACATTTTGATGAACAACTTCAATTCAGTGTGGGGAATACAAAAGTCACTTGGGTTTCAGATGAGACGGTGGCTCTACCACAGTCTTGTTGGGAGAAGCATGCAAATAATGAAGTCTGATGAGTTCCAGTTAAAAATATGGCCAATATGCTGTCGCGTTCCCTCTTTGGAAAGTTGAGGGATGGGTGCTTTACTAAGGCAGCAGTGGCTTTTGAAGTGTTTCTTGAGTTTTTTCAAAGCAGCTGCCAGAGATTGATGAAGGGGAATTTTCTTCCCTGACATATTGCCTGCAACTTTTTTTCAGGACCTGGCAGCTGATAAGTTAATGAGCACCTACTGTGCTCATCACCATGAGGAGTTACTGGCTCAGGTTTACTGGCTGAGTCGCACTCAACTTCTGCCTTGAGTCTGCTAGACCTGAACATTGAGGCCTGTGTTTTAGACTCTGCCACCCGCTCTGTTGGGATAGCTAGGACTGAGAGGGAGAGGTGTGGTACAGGTGTCCTGTACGCTCTCCCTGCAGGGATTTTGCTGGGAAGGGAGGGTGGCATTTGAATAGATACCTTACAGTGGAAGCCAGTAAAATAAATGGGACTAATAATGCATCCACCTCACAGTGCTAAGTGAGGACTGAATGGAATCATGTAGCATGCCTGGCATGTAGTGGGTGCTAAGCAAATGGTAGCTAGTAATATGAACCAAAAAGAGCCCTGAAACTCTGTAAGTGTTAGGTCCTAGGCTTATAAGGTATGTGGGGTCCTGAAGCATAGATGGGAGGTGCCAGGTAGGTAGATATCCAGGGAAAGAGAAAGAGTTGCTCATAGTTTCTTGAAAGGCCTTGAATGCCAGGGAGAGAATTTTAAGGAAAAAAATAGTGATAGAAATCCCTGTTGTGTTAGTGACTTGACTTTTTCTACACAGAAGTGAACCGGTTTTCCAGTAAGCACTCGATCCCACCCCCTACATGGCAACTATTACTATTTTTGAGGCACTCATATGCTTAAGACCGATGAATTTTTCATCACCCCCTGGGGAATTCCATTTGCTAGGACTTCTGCATACATTTGTTTAACTTTTGATCTAGTTTTTTGTACATTGACAAAGGTCGCAGGCTAGCCATTTATCTTCTGTAGAAGTGCCTGGGAATGCAAAGGAGATGATAAAATTCCTACAGTGACTTTTGAGTTTGCAAGGTTTTCTTTTCAGGAGACAGATACATTTTTGAAACTAGGCCCTGGCTACTTCTGTCCTGTGTATTGTAGTTTAAAAAGTCCTGCAGATTTGGTTTGGGAGTGGTGTGAGATGTGGGAGTGCCTGGGGCGGGGTGAAGAGGTAGGAAGGGTTAGTAATCACTGTTGAAACTTCAACATACTTCCACCAAGAATGTGAGCCATCAGAGATTTTTTTTTTTTTTTTTTTGTCTAATCCCTAAAACAATTCCCAGTAAGGAGTTGTGGCTCCAGATTAGTTTTTCTAGATTGAGAACTGACTTCCTATAAAATGCCTCATTTATTAATTAGATCTTAAGCAGTCATCAGGGGGCCAAAAATTGCTGGTCAGAATGGCTTTGGGCCAGCCAGCCAGCATTAAGAAGCATTGTCCTTGAAAATTCAGCAGGTGGGGCAGAATGGATACCTCAAGTGTTTAACTGAGTGAGTTTCGTGATCCAAAATCCAAGTGTACGTATGGGTCAGAAATAGACTCTGGTCAGATTTAACACCTGTTTGTGGGTTAAAAATGTCAGTGTTTATGTGAACCATTTTAAGGTTAAAAAATAAATCTTCCCTAAAGCTATTTAGGACCTCCTTCACCCCCCCATAAGAATTTTTATGATAACCTTTAGTTAGTAGACACCTATATATAACCAGCAAATTGATGGGAGTCTCAGGTAGTATTCCCATTAAATGTTTTTTTAAAGACCATGGAACAGCAATGGAGAAAAGTCATCAGGCAGTCAGTCCTGATATCCAGTATTGATGAGAGCTACGTAGTTCCAATTTTGAAGGTTATCCAGGAAAGCAGTGAGGAGCCTATACTCCGCCTGCGAGGAGAGGTGGAGTTCTGAGTTGGAAAGTGTCTGTTCCCACTTTTCTTAAAGTGATCAGGAATTGCATTTCTCAGAATAGAACTTGGTGACTGACTGCTGGAGCCCCAGCAGGCATGCAGTGACCTTCCCATGAAGGTGCCTATTTCATTTTGGTTTTTAAACGACTCGTGCCTCCATCATCCACCTGGCCATTGCAGCCAAAGTTTCATCAACTTCCATAATCTATGAGCTCAGAAGAGAGACTAAGGAATGACCTATTGAAAAAATACCTAAGACGATGATTCTTAACCTGGGTTCTATCGAACCCTAGGGGTTCGATGAGTCAGTCTCGGGTTCGGAGAAGCCTCTGCCGCGGAGGTAAAGACACACTTGTGTAAAGTCGTGATGACACGCCCCACTTGGCCATCACTTGCTGCAGAGGATCACATTACATTGCTTGGCCAACCAGTGCTGCGGGGAATTTAGTGTGCGCAGTAGTCAACGGCTGTCGTAGTTGTACGTTGTGTGGTTTCTTTCTTAATATTTTAATCCATACTAAATATGTCAAGCAAAAAAAGAAAGTGGTCAGACGAATATGTACAACATGGATTCACATGTATCACGGAACGGGATGGGAGTCAGCATCCTATCTGCATGATATGCAATGCCAAGTTGAGCAACTCTAGTCTCGCACCTGCAAAACTAAATTTGGGAAAAAATATCATTTATCACTAAAGAAGGGTTCGGTGAATGCGCATATGAAATTGGTGGGTTCGGTACCTCAAAAAAGGTTAAGAACCACTGACCTAAGAGTTTGTTAAACAATATATTTGGGCAGATAAAATATATTGTGCTCACTTTGTTAAAGATGGCGCTGCCCCACGTGCAAGTCCGTTGATATTAATGTGTGTTGGGGGACAGGCTATGGCCAGGCTGGGAAGTTACAGTTCAAGGCTTGGTTTTAGGACTAAGCCTTTCCCACCCTTTTTGATGTGGGGTGGTGCACTCTTATGAGGAATCCTATTTATGCCTTAGATAAGTGGCTTTGTATCAAAGACATTCTTGTTTGTAGATTGGATTAAAGGTTTGGATTTCCACACTATAAAGTGGGGCAGACCAGGAGCTTGCGCTCTCGGTTCTTGAGATTAGCATTGGAGAAGAGTGATTATGTTTTAGGAGGAGCCCATGCTGTAGGAGAGCAGATCAAGGCCACATGGAGGAGAGGAGAAGCAGCCAAGATGGTGGAGTACTGAGAGAGAAGCCAGTTTGGGCAGAGTTTGTGCAGAGAGAAGGAGATGGGAAACAGGTGAGTAAGTCTGGTGAGCTAGAAATCTTTGATTCTAGGAAACTCAGATAAGTCAGTAGCTTTGTGAACACTGAATGAGTGGGTTTTGGAGCCCAGTGTGTGTTTTTACTTGCCCGCCGAGTGCAAGCTAGGATTAAAGATGATGGTCCACCAGCTTTTGGCTCCATTGTTTCATTACCGACTGTAGGAATCTGATGCGAACCTGCATGGGCCAGGCGGCTGTGATGGTGGCTGCAACTATTGACTCTACAGTTAGATTAAGTATTTTCTCGGCCTCTTTTGCATCCCCCAAACAGTGTTTTCCAAAGTGTGCATATAGACAGACTTACCAGTGGTACAGGGAGGGACATAGCCTAGATTTTAATTACTGTGCATGAATATTATACTTTAAGAATAAAGAAACATAAAGCCAGCCATCTAACTCATTTATTTCATTGATAGATTACTTAGAACGAAGCATAAATAAATACTAAGTAAAACAGTTCAATTTAAGGAAAAATGGAATGAGATTAAGTCTAAAATTGTGAAGATAGTCACTTAAATCTAAAGTTTGGAAAACACTGCCTTAAGTATGAGTGTGACGTTTAGTTTGGAAATATACCTCAACCTCACTTTCAGGAAAGTTGGGCTCAGAAAAGTCAGGAAAATTGAATTTGACGGACTTTATGTCTTAACATGTACATCTTCCTCTTGTTCACTGAGCTCTTTTATTCTTATTGCCGACTTTGTGCAGCTATCTAATGTCTTGCCCAATTCTCATTCCTTTCTCTGCTTCCTGCAAGCCATTGTGCAGTTTTTAAGGTTTGTGAGTATGACATTTATAGCTAGAATGAAAAGGGCTCTACTAAATGATGTCATTCTGTTATCAAGGGCGTCTTGCTTGCCACACATCGGTGGTGCTCTAGAATGGAGAGACTCAAACAGCCTCAAGTATAAATGTATTTAACTTAAAAAGTATAGCTACATTGGTGTGTAACGTGGTGTTTAACAAGGATTGCCATAGGAATCAGAAGTCTCGAGATAGGACAAAAGCAACCCTGCCGTAACCTAGAAAAATGAGTGATGTGAAGTTCACCTAGGTAAGTAGAACTAGAATAGGAAGGACTTTGTTTCAGTCACCAAAATCCCCGATTGTGTTTATTCACACACACCATTTTTGAGAAATCCTAAGCCTTCAATTAGTAACTTGTACTTTAGTCATTTTAAATCAGTACAGATATTTGTTTAGTGCCTCTGCCAGTTGGTTAAAGTTAAATCAGGTTTTTAACTTTAAAAACATAATGAAACTTTCCTTCATCACTTAGACACCATTGTAAGTTGCAGACTATAACAAGATGCTTTTGTGTAATAATGTTTAACTTTCAAAATAATATTTCGTCTAATTATAATGTTCATGGTTATAGTTTATATTTGTTTCCCCCTCAACACTGTGTGTGTGTGCGTGCATGCGCATGTGGGGGGAAGATTTAGGTTTCCAGGAGTGGTACTCGTGGAGAAAGCATGCTCTTGGGAGATCGTCATGAGTCAAAGGTGTTTTTGTGTTTTAGGAAGCTGGATAGAGCAAACAGTTTCAAATTATACCATTAATCATGGCAAAGATTTCATACCACATCCTTGAACACAAATGTTAACCAAACTTTCCCCATATGCATATGTAAACATGGATTTAGAATTAATTAATATGGTAATTATTATTTCTTTTGTGAACTTTAGTCATCCATCTGAAATATAAACATTATGTCCACAAGAAAAGGTGGCATCATCTTTTGAAACTTTAATTATCATATGCCTCATCTGATAGGTACACTATATAAGCATGGGACTAAATATATACTGTAGTTATATATTTATAGTTAGTGACAATATCATTAGTCACAAGTCAGAGGTGTTTTGAGGGAACATGTATAATACATTGTGGGAGAGAATTGTTGGGATAGTTGTTGTTGGCAGGTAACAGTTATTAAGCTGTAGTGAATAGATAATGAATAAAGGCCAGTTTTATTTTTGCCATTGTAATAAAGAAAGCTTTGATAGAGATGAGAGAGCACAGCAGGTCCTTTAGATTTTGTCCCTTGAGTTGAAGGTGGACAGGGGACATAATGCTTTCCAGTCATCATTAGGAATCAATGAACTCTTCTAGGACATGTCATGTCTAGGACTTATGTCCTTCTCAGAAGGACAGAAAGTTCTGAATGTAGCTATGTGTTTTCATTTGTTGGGAGCCATTTGTTATCACAGTCTGAAAGGAAGTGTCCCCAATTCCAGGTTGTGGGGTGTCTTGTATGCCTTTACAGAGCAGTGCTCCCTGGGTGGATGGGACCTGATAGTGGGGAGCAGGGAGACCATGTGCTTTGAGAAGCCAGCAGCCTGTTCCCAATTCTGGGAAGACTATTGCCGAATATATCTGGTAAAGCAGAGTGAACTTATTTGAGGGAATTAATTTAGCAAAACTAAGCAGTGTTTGAAAAGAATGGTCCTTTAGAAGGAACTTCCTGATGAGCTCATTGTTAGAAGTTCTTCCTCCCTTAACCTAACTTCTTCACTCAGGCTGAATCAGCTGCCCTTCTTGCCTGTGATTGGTCAGTGTGCACATGCTAGTATTTATTACAGCCCTTATCACAGCCAGTCACTTCCCGTTAACCGGGAACCCCTCCCTGGTCTGAGTCATCCTGGTAACCCCAGAAACCAGGGCACCAGGCACATTACTAAATACCAGATTGAACTGACTTGATTTGGGAAAGGCTTGTTGCATAAACTAATAAAAATTGAAGATGCATTGAGAAGTTAGAAAAGTGAATTACTGACATTTTTACAGTGAGTAGATGATAAGTGTGTCAGGAAAAAAAGTGTAGAATTACATAGACCATTTCTGTAGTGGCATATTAGCTCTACCACTCATGAGCTAGGCACGTAACTCTAGTTCTGTTTCCTTATAGGAAAATTAGTTGTTATAGTTGATGGTCTCTGAAGTCTTCTGTGGTGCTTAAGTTTCTGAGGGCTCTAAGTGTTTGGGTGTGAAGGCTAGAGAATATTCTAAATAATTTCTGTTGATTCTTGTCATCATAAAGTGCTTCCATGCTCCTTGAACAACTTTTGTGTTTCCTTATTTTTTCTTTTAAAAAGAGATCCAGCTCTGGCCAGATACCTCAGTTGGTTAGAGAATCATCTTAAAGCACAGAGGTTGCTGGTTTGATCCCTGGTCAGGAAGAGATCAATGTTCTTGTCTCTTTCTCTTTCGCTTCCTCTCTCGAGTCAATGAATTGAAAATTTAAAAAGAGATCCAGCGGGTTCTCTGAAAGGGATTTGTCTCAAAGACAAAAAACGCAAGTGGCAATAGCTGTTTAGCTTACGAAGTGATGGCAAGATCTATTATTCAGTTGCTGCTTAAATAATGTACCAGCACAGTGCAAGCTGGGTTCTCTTCCTTGCTCTCTGCAGCCCATGCCAGCAGCCAAACCATCTTGCTGAGCTTCATGAGAGCCACTTTCTTCTTCCTTTTTCTTTCCCCACTTCCCAGTAAAAGCTGCATTCTGGGAGACCCAACACTACTCTCTTCCCATGGACTTTTTTCTCCCAGGGACCACATTGCTCTTGCACGAGCATGGAAGATAAGACAGGCCTGCAGCCCGAAGCCTTTTCTGAAGTGTTCTTCACAAATGTGCAGTCCCCGGGTCATGAAACTAACACAGTTTCTGTAAATTTGTTCTTAAGTTGAATTTATATATAAGTTTGAACAGGTACATTTACCTATTAAATGCAACTTAGAAAGATATTTGTCTTAACATAGTATTTATTTTTACCTTTCTGTGCATATAAATACTTAAACATTTTCAAACCTACCCGTTGACTGCCTGGATTATAAAGTCGCTCACTGTCACCTGAGTTTCAGCATCTCTTCAGGCACATCTGGGTTTTTCAGCCTAACTCCCAGCCGAGCACTTCGCCTACCTTGGGCTGGTCTGTTTAGTGTCTGGGTGAGTTTTAAGAGGGGAGAGAGATTTGTGGTGTCTTAGACACCCATTGAAATTGTCCAGAAATGGAACTAGAAACATTTGCGCTTTTCCTTCTGGTGGTGTTATTGTTAGAATCTAAAAACAGGCAAGTGGCGACACATTGAAATGAAGAGGCTCTGAGTTCATTCTGATTATCAGTGGTCTTTTTTCTAGCAGAGTCTAAGTTCGAATTTTAGTTAAAGGTCTGGGAGAAATACTTAGTCTGCTGATACTGCTTAAGCACGCAGTTTGCAGATGTCTTACTCAAAAGTCAGGAAGAGGCAGAGAGAGGTTGACTCAATTTACTGAAGAACTGAGGTTAAAAAAAAAAATTAGTCTCAAACAGAAAAATTTTCCTGTGGAAGAGTGATATCCAGAGTCTGTCCTCCGAAGCCTGCCTGCTTACTCATCCTGAAGCTTTTTCTATACTATTATTTTTATGGCGTTTCCTTGACGTATAATTTTCATAGAGTTAAATGCACAACTCTCAAGTTTAGAGCTTGGTAATTTATTTTTATTGTGGTAAAAATAAACGTAACATAAAATCAACCATTTTAAAGTCTACAGTTCAGTGGCATTCGATACATTTATAATGTGGTGCAACCAGTACCACTATCTAGTTCCAGAGCTGGGTGACATGAATGCATTCACCTGTGTGATTACCACCTAGATCAAAAAATAGGACTTTCCATTACTCTAGAAGGTTCTCTCTTGCCACTTTTCCGACTGTTACCACCCCACCCACAAGGGAATCTGTCTTCTGACTTCTTTCACCAGGTAATAGTTTTGCTTGACCTTAAGAAGGTCCAGGTAAATGAAATCATGATTTTGTGTCTGGCTTCTTTTGCTCAACATGACCTTTCTGAGATTCATCTGTTGTTATGTCAGTCATAGTTCTTTTTTATTGCTGAGTAGTATTCCACTGATATAAATTTACCATCCTTTGTTTAGCCATTCTTTTGTTGAGAGATACTTGGGTTATGGTCAGGTTTTTGTTTTTGTTTTTAATCTGGAGCCAGGACCTTCAGGACATCCTTCTGCCTTCTCAGCCTTTGCAGCTCAAGGCAGCTGATATGGTAGGGGGCTTGGAGAGAGCTGGACAGCTCAATGACACCTCCTCGGGTTGCAGTGGTGACCTAAAAGGCAGTGATTATAATTGATGAATGTCGGTATTACTGAAGCCCATGAGAAGACCACAATGCCTCTGCAGTCATGAGACTGCTTTCCCTTAAGGCATGTTCAGGATCAGCCCTTTGACTTTGATTACTTGCTGGAGTATGGATGCCACCATAAGCCCTACTTTTCACTTCAGGCACTGTTTCTCAGTTTCTTCATCTACTACTTTGCGATTCTAGAGACTTTTCTTTATGATTCTGCTTGGGAAATTATAACTTACCAACCTACAAATGAATGCAGAAACTTAAAGGTGACTGAATCCTGAGATGTGCTGCTTTGTTATATAATTTTATGAAACTTAATGAGGTTTTTTAAGTCTTTCTGATTTTCTAGCTTTTAATAAAGTAAAAGTTGATATATAAATCTGGTTTATAGATGGGCCACAGAGGAGATTCCCTTTTTTTCCCTGCTTTTTTTTTTTTTTTTTTTTTTTTTTTTTACAGGGACAGAGAGAGAGTCAGAGAGAGGCATAGATAGGGACAGACAGACAGGAACGGAGAGAGATGAGAAGCATCAATCATCAGTTTTTTGTTGCCGTTGTGACACCTTAGTTGTTCATTGATTGCTTTCTCATATGTGCCTTGACGGCGGGCCTTCAGCAGACTGAGCAACCCTTTGCTGGAGCCAGCCACCTTGGGTCCAAGCTGGTAAGCTTTTGCTCAAACCAGATGAGCCTGCGCTCAAGCTGGCAACCTTGGAGTCTCGAACCTGGATCCTCCGTATCCCAGTCCATCGCTCTATCCACTGCGCCACCACCTGGTCAGGCTCTCCCTGTCTTTAACTTTATCTTCGGACAAATGAAATGGAAAGAGATAAGATCTTTATCCTATTTTGTGCTTCAGCTCTTCTGCTGATAGTGGCTCTCTGGTCTACCAAAAACATTTGGCAATAGTGGCTGTCCAGTTCTAGCCTGCATTATGAAATATGAACTATAACATATTGTGCTTGAGACATTTAAAAATCTTGAGTCAATTTTGGCAAAATCCTCCCTATAATGATGGCACCTGTGAACTGAGTTTTTCTTGCTTTATAAATGTCTGTGAATCGTCTCTCTCATTCAAATAATTTTTCTTATGATTCTGACCAATTTTACATTTTTAGAGACCCTCCTGTTATTGCTTTGAGGACATGGTTAGCTAGAAACAGACTGGCCAAGTGATTTATCGATTATTGTTTTATTCTAGGTTTATATCTGTAGTGTTATTTCTGAGGGCTCCTCGCAGAGAAATTTAAAACAAATATTCCAGGGTCCGAGATAAGCATGTATCAGTAACTATTTTAGCCACTGGCTCAGCAGCTAGAGCGAGATGGCTCTTTTGCAGAGCTTCCTTAAATTCGAATGTGCTGGATCTATATTGACAGTCTCTCGTTTTATCTCTTCTTTGCCAGATTTACCCTGTCGGCCAGGGCTAACAATGGATGTCCAAACAGTTTACGGTGGCTGATACAATGGACAAAGCGCTGCACTGTTTGGAGAGAGGAAAATAGAGGCGAAGGGGAGCTTCTCAAGGGCATTGACCTAATTCACTCCTTTGACAAAAATGATTGGTTTTTAATACATATGTCCAATCTATCAGTATTTCAGCTGGAGGTGTTACAGCCTGAGGAAGGGAACTGTGGGGCTTGTTGCCTTGTGTGTTTTTGTGAAGTACAGCCTTTATTTGTACTTGATACTATTCTTTAACTGTTTTTTTTTTCCTCTAAGTTTTAAGTCAAATCCTGGAGTGACCTAATATTCTACAGAAGTGAGGGAAAGAAGAAAGGCAGCAGGAATCGCACTGTCACCCTCCTCAGTCCCGGAAACCTCCTTAGTCAACCACTTTTTTAAGATAAAATTCTCTGTGGGCCTTTCCTCTATGAAATGTGGGAGATTGGAACTGGGTTAAAAATAAAATTTAGTTCAGGCATTGCTAAATTTCTAAGTACCAGGTTTGTGACTTACTTTGTCCAGAAGACAGAGTGGCGGCACTTCTGCTATTTATGACCCCAGAATATTTGCAGTCCGCATGTGCCGCCTTGAAGACTATCTCTGGCCTATTTATAGAGGAGGAGCAAAGGCCTGTACGCATGGCACTGTTGGGAAAAGAGCTCACTGGGTTTTAGTAGTAAGCTCCACGTAACAATTGCATTGTTGTTTTAAGTTGTCTTTGAGTGTGATTGGATGATTAAATATAAGTGTTGACCTGATTGGATTCTATCCCAGCAATGAACTGTCCTGAAAAAAGCAGCAGTGACATACCATTCCAGACAGTCACCAGACTTGTTCTTTTAGCTTTATATTTGGGCTAATGATTTATGCAGTGAAGTGTCGTAAAAACTGGGCGCTGTCATGTCTCTTAGTCCCTTTTGTTTGTTCCAACTTGAAGATGCTGAATCTGTTTGTGTCATCTGCTGCATGGGGAGTCCATTATCTTTATGAGATGCAACATCAGCTTTTTGATTGGGATAAATTTCATCAAAACGATGCTTCAGAAACATCGAACCACAAAAGATGTCCGCAATTTAGACATAGACTTTAGTGTATGTGTCTGTCCTTTCAGAAGAGCAGAGTGTTCACTGGGGCCAGGATTCTACCTACTGTGGGGAAGGGGCTCTGTTTAATGTTGGGGGCCTGATTGTGAGTTCTTTTTTTTAATTTTTCCAAGGACAGAGAGAGAGTCAGAGAGAGGGATAGACAGGGACAGACAGACAGGAAGGGAGAGAGGTGAGAAGCATCAATCATTAGTTTCTCGTTGCCCTTGCGACACCATAGTTGTTCATTGATTGCTTTCTCACATGTGCCTTGACCTGGCGAGCTTTTGCTCAAGCCAGATGGACCCGCGCTCAAGCTGGCGAGCTCAGGGTCTCGAACCTGGGTCCTCCGCATCCCAGTCCGACGCTCTATCCACTGCGCCACCGCCTGGTCAGGCTGATTGTGAGTTCTTGAGGGCAGGTCTGGCTCTGCACTCTTAGGCCAGGCATAGAAATACTCAGTAAGTAAAGGAAGGCCAAGGGCAGAGAAAGCAGAAGGTGTGCCCCAGAGACTGCAGTGGGCAGCATGGGAGTATGTTCTCTCCCCTTTCTTCCTAGGTTCCCTACTTCCGCCCTAAAAGCACTTTGCAGGTGGCTTGGAGACTGTTGGAACCCGAACAACTTTGTATTCTTGGTCAGACAAATCTAAAATATGCCTCTATGGAGCTTGTAAAACAGTTCTGCCCCCGTGTCCTTGTTTTTTATAAATATTATGGGTGTGTCAGGGGCAGGCTCCCTCTAGCTGAGTTCCCAAGTATTCAGCAGACTCCTGTTGTTTGGATAAAATGCCTACTCAGGAGGGAGCCCAGGACACTGTCAGATGCAGCTGGTTTTGCTCTATGACCTAAGACTTCTCTGCACTTTTCTCTAGTGAAACGAGGGAAGGAAGCACGTGGATGATGTAGCGTTAGACCCTTTGTCAGATCTCACTGAATACTGCCAATCAGTTGGGGGTAGGTGTTAACACATGATTTCATAGGGGAAGAAACTGAGTCTCAGGACTGTTAAGTAACTTGCCTGGTGTCACACAGCTTGTGTGACGGAGGAAATGTGAGCCATGGTCCATTTGACTCATTTGAAACCTGCAGGTTCTTTCGACTGTGCCAGTCTCTGCTTTTCAGAATCAAATGGGCAAAGAAACGGGGGAGAAGCTAAAGGCCCTGCATTAATTATTAGGAGTTTATCACTGAAAGTATAAAAGACCACCATTCCCTATCCCTGCCTGGGAATCAGAGTGACAGTAATACTTAAATGTTATTAAGAGATGTTTTCCATCTTCAGAGACCTGTGTGTGTCCACTGCTGTGTGAGGCCCCAAAGACCCTAGGATGAGTGAGACACACAGCCTTATGGGGAAGCAGAGTATACAGACAACTGTTAAAATCACAGCTTTATTATAGAAAGATTAAGGATATGTCTCGTCAAGTGAAAGTCTACTTTTTTCAAGTCCTCAGCCCCCAGTTAAACATGACTGTCATTCCATCAACCCTCCCCCAAAAAAGCGTTTGTCAAGGAAAACATGTATGGCTGCAAAGCACATGGGAGTGGAATTAGAAAGAACAACTTAGATATGCTGTGTTTGGGAATTTGCCTGTTAGAGGTCAGAATTTCATCACAAGTTTCCTGAGAGTCAAAGGACATCTTTGAAAATACCAAAAAGCTCCAAGAGGCTTAGGAAAATCTGAAGCAAGACCTTGATCTCAGGCCAGCTTCCTTCTCTGAATGTGATTGGAAGTTGTGAACAAGTTCAGATTTTAGCTTAGGTAAAATATAACCAGGGAAGTTCCACTGCGACCAAAACCAAGTGTGGCTCACTTTGAATTGACCTAATTTTTGGATTAGTTACCCACTAAGAACTTACCCATTATTAATTTTAAAAGGAAAAGAAAAATAAAAACAGACAAACTTAACAGGATTATTCCAGAACAGTGATTGGATGCTAAGGCCAGCCCTGAGGCTTGTAGAGGAGTGAAGTGCAAACTGAGGAAGGAAAGCAAAAATCAAAGTGTGTGCACCTCCTGGTACCAGTGCGAGCACCTTGCAGGTCAAGGCCTGGTCATGAACAGCCACCGGCACGTTAGTCATCTATCACTAAATTTTGCATAAGTTTAAACTAGGGCTTGGCAAACTGCAAACAGCTTCCTGTTTGGTTCATTTTTTTATTTGTTTGCTTGCTTTTCTGTCCATTAGCTAAGAATTTTCTTACATTTTAAAATGGATACGTTTTACATGGTTGTAGAAAGATCTGTATAATGCTAAAATATATAAACTGTGTGGCCCTTTAAGACAATGCTTGCTGGCCTTTGGTTCAGAACTCCCATCGTTTCTTGCATGTTCTTTTTGCTATCATAGAGTAGCTGTGTCAGGATGCTGACTCGTAAAAGATTCTGGCTTCCTGAGGATGCTGTTTATCGAGGGCCTTTTGGGCTGTGGAAAAGCGAAAGAGAGAGGGAGTTGGAGTTGAGCGCTGAAGGGCTACTCTGCTTCTGGTTTCAGTTAGACAGGTGACTGGTAAACAGGGGCCAGTTGGGAAATTATGAGTGTAGACCTCCTTGGGGTTAAGCAGTAACATCAGTACAAGAATATGTGGAGAAGTATATTTCAAAGTGCATTTTCTTTTTTTTTTTTTTTTTTTAGGATTGAGAAAGGTCATAAAACTGGGATGCCCTCGACCATAAAACATTTCTGTCCAGGTTTTGGATTTGCTTATTTTTCTGGATTCTATGTTTGGAAGGGATGCTATTTATTGTGTTTCTGTGTTATTGACTATTTCAATTCAAAGCCATTCTTTCTTTGAAGCCAGAAAAAACTTCGAAGTTATTATAATAAACTGCCATCGTGGGTTCAAAGTCCTAAAGAAATGTTGCTCAGAAGAGGAATTAACGATGTTCCTCTAGCTCAGGGGGTTTGGAAAGCTTTGGGGTGACTGGTACCCTAGCTCAATATGCATTAATAACCATTGTTCTCTATACTCTTCCAAGCCTTTCTACATCCTAAAAACAAGCATCCTGGAGGGTGGGGATTGTGTTCCATGTCAATAGGCCTTTGTTTTCAAAGCCTGGTGCACAGTAGATAATTAAATGTTGAATGACTGAATTCAATCTGTTTTTAAAATCTTTTATTAAACTTAAGTCTCATTGCCTTTTTTTTTTTTTAGAGTGGGGCTCATTTAATATAGGAAGTACCTTTCATTTGTGTGATACATTACTTACTGTTTATAAAACCTTCCACATAAAATTCTTGCTCCATTCTGTGAGATGCTTATTATTACCTGAGATGCTCAGAGAAGTTAGGGGTCATATAGCTAGTTGGTGACAAACTTGTGACTTGAATTACTGACCACTTGAACAGGTGGAGGAGAAAGCTTAGTGTGTTGTGTTACCGCCTACTCCCCCTGCCTCCACAAGAGGAAGAAAAGGCTGACAGCTGAGTCTTCTCGGCAAATGCAGTAGAAGTCCTTACCTGATTTTCTTTCAAGTGACAGGTTTTGGCTGTTGCTATGGCTCTTCTTCAGATGGACACTATTGATGGTGCAGTTTGTTCCCTTGGACCTTTGACTTATTCAGGAGTGTGCATCCATTTCTCAGAATGCCTAGTAAACATTTCTGCGATATAGCCTGATTTGGGTTTCTTGGCCACCCTTAAATAACGTACTACGAAGGTGTCTTTGGAACCTGACTCAGAAATTCTAGTTCTCTTTAGTCTTTCCTCACAGTGAAAGGGGATCTTGACTGATGCTTCAACTCTTGGATGGGCCCCAGTGCCAGATCTCCCTTTCTTCCTTCTTCCCAGCTCCTGTGTCCTGCCGGGGCTGTCCACCTAGGCTTACATTTCTTCCCTGCTTCTTAGTAAAATGAGGAATGGGACTCATATAGATAAAATTTACAAATCCACTTGTCCTACTTCAGACTTTTTTACTTATATTACTTGTAGATGAGACCCAGGGCCTTCCTGAGACCCCGGCTCTCCGTCTGTGTCCCTCTGTGCCCAGCTCAGTAGGCTGCACACCCTCCTGCCACAGAGTCAACTAATGAGGAAAGCCTTCCTGATCAGTTCTTCCTATTCTAGACCTTTCTGTGTTTTCTTTTTATAAGCCTCCCCGCCCTCCATTGTTGCTGGCAGGCTCTTTTGATTTATGAATGACCCTTATTAGCAGGTAGGCTTTTATGAAGGCAGGACCATGTCACTGTCCTCCAGGGTTCAGTACAAAACCTGGCACAAAAGAGGCGCTTAATAAATATTGAATGAACCAATGAATGGATTCTACTTTCTATGTGAAATTTTAATTCCTATAACTTTTTTTCTGGAAAATTCAGCTCTTCCATACCACCTATCATGAGGTCTAGTGATCAATAATTCGAAAGTGCTGTCTTCCACTTTCCAGATGGTTTAAATTTCTTTGATTATCCCACAGTGCTGAGGTAGGGTCGGAAACATTGTAGAGTGTTGATTGATTGTAATTTGCTTTTGGGTTTTCATTTAATGTTAATGAATGACAGTTAAAATTATAATTTTTCCCTTTTCGTCATTGTCCTCCCTGTCCCCGCCCCCATAATTGCAAATTTACTTAGTGTCATTTAAAAGCTATAATAGTGGATTTTATTGTGACTATTAAAGTCCATTTCTAATTTCCTCTAAACTACATTTGAAATTTGAAGGGAGACAACAGCCTCTCATTTTTTATTTCTGTATTATTGTGCCACCTAGTGGATTATGTCTGTTTACTGTGCAGTGGCCTTTGCTGATTTCCTGATACAAATGCCATGAAAAGGAAATGATGGGTTCCTTTTTATGCTTTAAGATTGCATACAGCTCAGTTGTGAGCCTGACCTCAGATGGGCAGAGCATCAGACTGGGACAGGGTTTGCTGGTTGGATCCCGGTTGGGGTGCATGTGGGAGTCTGTCCATCTCTCACTTGGAAAAGAAGAAAAATACGTAAATAAAGATTGCATACAATTTCTCCCTACAATTTGTGTTACTGGGCAGAAATAAATTTTTTGAAATGAGCTCAACATTGTTTAATTTAGAATTTAAAAAGAAGTCACCTCATATCTGAAATTTCCCACGTTACAGACAAAGGAAACAACATAGAGTTAGTTGGGTGTGGGGGTGTGTTTTACACATTATTTTTAATGGACAGTCAGTTTAACTTAATTTATATAATAGTGGTAAACAAAATATTGGATCAAGAATGAGGGTTTTTCCCCAAAGTTGGGAAACGAGGCTGTTTCAAATATCTGAACATTTTAAACAATTTCTTTAAATTGTGTCATGAGGGATAAAGATAGGAGAAGCCTAACTATTTTCATGCAGCTTGCTTTAATTCCATTTGCTCTGTTTTATTATTAAGTCAAAGTCATTAGTAAGGCTTATTGATCTGCATTTTCATTATTTTTAATAGCGTGGCTTGGGCTCCCACATATCCTCAGGGTAGGAGGTAGATGCAGGAAATTCTCCCCTTTGCCCTTCCTGTCTCTGGTCCTCGCTGCCCCTCCTCTTAATGGAGTGTGTTCTGGTGCCACCTGAGAGTTCTTTGTTTTCCCCCCTCAATTTTCATGAGATGCAGCGGACACTCGGCTAAATGTACCATGCAAGAACGCATTCAGTTACCAAGTTCTTGATATTTTAAATATGTAACAAATATGCGGTTGAAGCCATAAATTATAAACTCTTTAATATTATCTATAGATTGATGGTTTAATATAAAATGTTGGTCTCTTACTGAGAGCTGGTTAAATTAGTGTTGTCGAAGTGTCATTTTCTAAATTTATCAACATGCTTACACAAAGAGTTCACAATCTTCCCCCGCCACCAATCTATTTTATTTTTCCTTATTGGGAAAAAGATGAAGAGATTACCAAAATGACACCTAAAGTATGAAAAAAATACCATTTCTGTAAAAAAAAGTAGCAGTTCTCTTTTTTTCCCCTCTCAAAATGACATTTGAGAAACATGGATTTTGACTCATCTTGATATAGAACTGTATATTGCTAGAACTTTTAAAAGTAATGGGTCACGGTGTTTGTTTAATCCACAAATATTACAAAACGTGAGAGTGGGAACCACACGCCCAGCACTGTTGGCCTTACTTATAGTAGCAAAACGTTGGAAACTGTTTCAAAAGCTGGTAGGGATGTGCTTAATAAGTTGTATACTAAATGTGGCTGTTTACAAGTTTAATTTAATTCAAATTAAACTAAACCTTCAGTTCCTTAATTTGGTAGCCATATTTCAAATGCTCAGGTGGCTAGTGGCTACCGAATGGGACAACACAGCTACAGCACATTGTCATCATGGCACAGGGTTCTGTTGGAAGGCAGGGCTAGACCAGTGCATCTCCAATTTTCATGTGCACAGCAATCACATGTGGCCTCTGCAAATACATATTCTTACCAGCAGGTCCAAGGTAGGACTTGAAATTGTGTTATTCTAAACAACTCCCAGTTGGGAATATAGTTTTTAAAGGTTAGTGTCTCTAAGTTCCTACATTTATTCCCCAATTCTGATTGGAAAGGGATGTCTTTGAGCTCAGGGTACTGGATGTATGTAGGCTTACTGGCTTTAAGTAGATGCCAGGCACATCGATATATGGTGGAAGCGTCATGTTGCTGTTTTCCGTGGGAGCCATCTGAAGGTGCCTTGGGTCTGGGAGGGGCAGTTTATCTTGTGTGTTTCACATAGGGCCAACCCTGCTGCAGGATTCAGCTGAGCACTCTAATAATTGGTTTTCTAACCTGCCCTTTGACAGTTTATAATTTGCTTTATCTTGGTGCCTGTCATGGGGTGGTGGTGCGTGCGTGTGTGTGTGTGTGTGTGTGTGTATTTAAGTGAAGTTATGTTTAATGTCATACAGGCTTAGTCAGGTTTAAAATCATAGAGCAGACAGGGCTGTGTCTGTGTTACCAAATTAGCACCTTCCTTTTTGGCTTATTAATGGCTTCTTTGTAATTACAAATAAGAAAGGTCTGTTTAGATTATAATTATACCTTATTATTCAGTGTACCAGAACTGTGAACATAGAGGTCTTAAATGTAAGGTAATTATCTGCTGATACTTCTTTGCTTCATAGCTTGTTAAAGTTGGACTCATGCAGGTCTGGATAGTGACCTGCCACCTACTGGCTGTGGGTCCTTGAGCAAATTCCTTAATCTCTCAGGGTGTGTGTGAGTGTGTATGGGGTGTGTGTGTGTGTATGTGTAATGTGTAGTATGACATGTATCCATATGTGTGTGTATTTTAAATTAAGATTTTATGTTCCCAGAGCAGTTTAAGGTTCACAGTAAAATTGAGGGGAGTGTACAGAGGTTTACCATACCCCCCCACCCCCACCTGTGCATACCCTCCCCCATGATCAACATCCACATCCCAATGGGACATTTCTTATAGTTGATGAACTACATTGACATGGCATTATCACCCAAAGTCCATAGTTTACCTTACAGTTCAAGTATTCAGTGACATGTGTCCCGTCATTGTGGTATCATACAGAGTATTTTCACTGGCCCTCAATGTCTTCTGTGCCCTGCCTATTAGTCTCTCCCTCCCTCTAACCCTCTGACCCCTGGCAACCACTGAACTTTTAACTGTTTCCATAGTTTTGCCTTTTCGGGAATGTTATATACTTGGGATCATAAAGTGTGTAGCCTTTCCAGATAGGCTCCTTTCACTTAGTCATGTGCATTTGTTTCCTCCATGCCTTCCCATGGCTTGATAGCTCATTTCTTTTTGTAACTGAATATAATAATGTGACAAGTTTGGGTGTACCACAATTTATTTATCCATGCACCAACTGAAGGACATCTTGACTGCTTCCAAGTTTTGGTAGTTATGATTAAAGCTGCTGTAAACATTCCTGTGCAGGTTTTTGTGTGGATGTAAGTTTTCAGTTCCTTTCGGTGAATACCAAGGAGCACAGTTGCTGGATCCTATAGTAAGAGTATGTTTAGTTTAATAAGAACTCACCAAACTATTTTTCCAAAGTGGCTGTAGCAGTTTGCATTTCTACTAGCACTGAATGAGTTTCTTTTGCTCCCCATCTTTGCTAGCATTTAGTGTTGTCATTGTTCCAGATTTAGGCCAGTTGTAGCAAACTCACAGGGTTGTGGGCGTTCAGCAAAAAGTTGTATAGAAACCATGGCACGCAGCGCTACACTATGTTAATGACTTCTTCTTTTTGCAGTTCTCATAACCATCTTGCCTCCTGTTCCCAAGATGGGTGTGTTTTAAAATTTCCAAGCTGTAGATTAAGTTATTTTGACATGTCTGTCCATGCTGAGATTGTAGAACTCTGTGTTTGTTATTAAGCAGTTTACTGCCCAGTCACATGGAGTACTTGCAGTGTCTTGTACACGTCTTACAGTTTATCCCTCCTGGCTCTGAGCATACTGTTCCCTCTTCCTAGAATGCCCACCCACCCAACAGGGCAGTCATCCAATTATCCTTCAGCACTGAGAGCTCTCTGTGGGAGAGAGGGCGTTCCTTGTGCTTGGTGCATGTCTCCCTCCACCCCAAACCTTCATCCCTAATGGATAACTTCCACCCATACCATTAATTTCCCAGTTTCTATGCTTACCATTACCCCATCACTCACCTCATTTGAGTCCCATGTGGCCCTTTTTCTTTTATGAACATAATAATCTTGTTTCTCCCCTCAGCACCTTTGCATCTGTTGTTCCCTCTCCTTGGAGATCTGTCTGGATTTTCTTATGATTAGTTCTTTCCAGTGTCACATCCCATGGCACTTATTGCTACCTGGTATTATATTCTACTTATTTATTGTCTGTTTCGTCCATTAAAATTCACCCTGTGAGGGAAGGATTTGGGCTTGTATCCCCCCCATCACCCCCCTGCCCAGTATTTAGAACAGGGTCTGACATGTTGTAGGTGTTCCGGGAATGTTTGTTGAATGAATGAGCCTTTGTATATTTGTTTGTCTGTGGTTGTAGTTGCCGAGTCGTGATTATGGTCTGTGTACCCCACTTCCCCACTGGACTGTGACTACCTTAGGGTAGGATTCAGTGCTCTTTGTCTTTTAGTCCATAGGGCCAATGGATTGTTGGCCAGTAAATGTTTCTTAAATATGTGAATATGGAAGTTAGTAATCTTTGAGAAATAGATCCCTAACTTGAGATCTCAGATGTAGCTGTCTACCACACAATGCCCCTTTGAGCAACTGCTTAGTCAGAACAGGCTGCAATGATGGTGGTAACCCTTCTCTGGGCCCTCCCCCATCCTTTTCAGGGTCTTTGCCCTGTGCTGTTCTTTGGGGCCTGAACACCATCTTCCTCCTTTTCTCCCCCTTCCCACCTCCCTCTCTCTCTTTCTCTCTCCCTCTTCCTCTCTCCTTCCCCAATGGAATCCATTGCATTCCCCACCCACTCTGACAAGATCAGATGCTGGTTCTTGCCAAGCTTTCTGATGGCAATGCTGTACATGTATTGACCTTCCTTTGATTTTCATAGCTTGGCACATTACACTTGGTAAACATTTATTGAATGCGTTAAGAATTAGTGGTTGCACATTTACACACCCATGTTCATAGCTGTGTTAATTCACAACAGTCAAGAGGTGAAAGTAACCCAAGTATCCATTGGCAGAAGAAAGGATGAACAAAATATGGTTTCTACGTACAGTAGAACATTATTCAGTCTTAGAAAGGAAGGAAATTCTAACACATGTTACAAGGATGAACCCTGAGGTGCTGGCTGGGTATCTCAGTTTGTTAGAGCTCCGTCCTGGTACACTAAGGTTACAGGTTTGATCCCCATTCAGGGCACATGCAAGAATCAACCAATGAATGCGTAAATAAGTGGAACAACAAATCCATCCTTCTCTTTGTCTCTCCCTGAAAAAAAAAATTTTTTTTAAAGGGTGAACCTTGTAGATATTATCCTAAGTGAAGCCAGATACAAAAAGACAAATACTTTGATTTCACTTATTTTAGCAATCCAGAGTAGACAAATTCATAAAAATAGAAAGCAGAATGATAGTTGCCTAGAGCGTCCAGGAGGGGGAAGTAGGGAGTCATTTAATAGGTACAGAGTTCTAGTTTGACAGGATGAGAAAGTCTTGGAGATTTGTCACACAACAATGTAAATGGACCTAATTCTACTGAGCTGCGTAGGTTGTGATTTTATATTGTATTTTTTTTAGTACAATCAAGGAAAAGAATTAATATGGGAAGAAACTTCTGAAAATCTGGAATTCTGGAATTGTATGCCTTTGACTTTTAGACAATGTGTGTAAAATCAAGGAAAAGAAGTATTTCTTTCCTCAGCAGGGAAGCTCAAGTGATTTCTTAAGGACTGTCAGTGTAGGAATGAGCTGCTTTAAGCAACCCCTCCTTTACCCCACCTGGATTCTGGGCACCAGGAGCCTAGTGAGCTGAGGACCTCTGTGCTGAGCCTGGGTGCAGAGAGTCTGCTTAGTCTACACAGTTGGGGCTGAGTCCTGAGCGTGGGCTCAGCTTCCATGGGTTCTCCCCTAGGAAGGTTCCTATGTACTCTCCCGCCCTCTTCAGTGTAAGATTTGAAACAAACTTGCATTCATTTCCTATCACGTTTTGCTGTTTAACAGAAGAACTTAGTCTTGTAGAGTCCCTAGAAGGACATGAAGATTTAGAGTGCCTGTGTAACATTAGCAATGCAGCATGCACGTTTTAGAGAGGTTGCCTTGTTTCATGCTGCCATTGGCTCTCTTGAGTTTTAGGTGGTATGACCCCTGTTTTATAAAGAAAGCTCCATATCTAAGGCCCACAGCTATGGGCGCAACAGAGATTGCACCCCGATCTTCCATTCAAACTCAGATTCTTGCCTGTTTTAGTTTCTTTCCTATATGGTCTCCATCTTGTGGTCCAAGTTTATTACACATCTGTACCATGAAGCTCGGCTGTATACTCCTCACTGGCAGACTGCTGGGTCTGCTGCGTTGGTGTAACATATGCTGAACAGTTAGAATGGTCCCCGCTTCCCAGAGACCATGCTTCCAAAATGTCACATCCAATTCTCAAACCCTAGGCTTCCCGTAAGATCTTTTCTCATTGTTCAGACGTAAAATGTGCTTTTCAACACAACCCCCCATCCCCCTGCGTGGTAAAAAACAAAGAGAAACAGAGAGCAGGCCCTTTGTTTTTCTGTTATCTGCTACATTTACAGAAGGTTGAAGGGAAAACTGAGGGAGCATGCTGTTCCTGACTTGGGTTCGGAGTTGCACCAGCTCCCCAGGTCTTAACTTATCTTCCTCTGGCGAACAGACCCAGTTATCTCTGAGGATATGAAACATCTTATCTTCATGCCTTTTAATTTCTGTGTAACATTAGCATTTCAGTTCCCCTGAAATGTTACCAGTTCATTTCCATCCAGCTAATGTGTGCGTGCGTGTGTGCGTCTGTGTGTATATGTGTGTGTGTGTGTGTGTGTGTGTGTGTGTGTGTGTGTGGATCAGTATAAATGAATACTTCTGCAGAGAATTCCTTTCTTCCTTTCTATAGTATTGTTCTTTAATGTCCTACTTACTTCATTTCTCATCAGATCCTGAATCATTTTATCTGCCTGAAAAGGAGTATTTACTCTGATTCTCTAGTTCCCTCACATGGGAAAAAGAGGGAGGGACGGAAAGCTGTAGAAGGGATGCAAGGACCCCCCCACCCCCACCTCGCAACTGGTGCTTTTCAAAGCGTTTGGCTTCCCGGTTGTATGGATGTCACTGTGCGAGATGACAACAGGATTTGCTGGGAATGTGGGCCACTATTGTATCCGCCTTATGTAACCACGTGCAGTGATGGCAGTGGGTGAGCTGTCTGGGATGTAGGCAGTGGCCTGGCTGGCTACTCCCCACAGGCCATGAAGACCGCGCAGGCCCTGCAGAGGATGTGTATCCAGGCCGGGAAAAAGTTGGGAATATTGAAGGGCCATGTGAGTTCCTCTCTGCGAGCTCTCGCTCCCCCTTTTCTTTCCCAATCATTTCTTTCAGGAAGGTAGGGCAGGGGTTGGGTAGCAAAATCACAGAAGTACTTTCTCCACAGGTGTATGTGTGCTTTGGGCAGCGTTCAGTAACAAAGTCTGAGATGCGGATGGTAGTCAGGGATCGGATTTAGTATTTTAGCAGACGTCTGTGAGACTGATTGCCGCTCCTGGGGTTTATGAATCAAAGGCTGCTGTTTTCCAGGTGTGGGGACTCTGGAAGCTGGTGTTGCTTCCTGGGAAAAACTTGATTTACTGCCTCGTATAAGATGTTTGTGTTTGAGAATTTCTTGTTTCGGGGTAGAACTCTGCTTCCTTATACTGCAGAAACCTCTATATTCTTATTCTATGTTTAGGCTTCTAAGAATAAAAGTTTTTTTCATATTCTTTTCCGATAGTTTGAACAAATGTAGTACTGTAACACGTATGAGTGTTTACTTTTATGGCTTGGGATTTTTATTAAGCATGTCCCTGATGGGCTGATTTTAATTAATATTTAGCTTGAGTTTTGGCCTCTATCACTGGGAAGCAGCAGTTTGGATAAAAGCCTAAATGTTGCCCGTTGTGGGGAAATTAGGGCACTGAAGCCTTTGTTATCTGCCTTCTGGTTGGTTTTTAACATGTTTCCATTTTCTTTATATAAAATACAGGATTATACCTGTCTGGCCAAGATTTTTCCTAAGGAAAGAAACTTTATAACAACTAGAGGATATTTTTAAAAGACGGATCGAATAACTATTTGTCTTTGTCCCTTTCTCTTCATTTTCCAGGAAAATGCCTTACAGTTCACACAAAGCTTTTTATTTGTGGTAGAAAAATTCACTGTCTTGCCTTCCCATGCCGTGTGGGAAGGATTCATAGTATCCAGGGGATTATTAACACTACTTGCAAGCGCGAGAAATGCAGGTGGTAAATGCATGGGGCGAGGAGAAGAAAGGGGTGAGAAGCAGCACCCTGGAGTGCCTCTGCAGCCGGGCTGTTGACTCTGGGGATGGACCAAGCCGCTGAGTCTTCTGCACCGGGCTGCTGCTCCCCAGAACCAACCTCATTCTTACCTTTCTCTCCCTTCTGCGCCTTCCAAGCACTGCTCTCAGATTCCTGCCACATCCCCCTCCCTTGCGCTCTCTCCCATTAAAACATCACATTTTCTTCTGCTCACACGTTCTTCTGCTCGTTCACCTTGCAAAATCTGTACTGATTAAAGAATATTTGGTATAAGGACCTTGGCCAGGAATCAGGTACCCCGTGTTGTTGATCATGCACTTCCCCTTTTTGTAACTTACAAAATATTTATAAAAGAATTATAAATCTAACTCATAAAGCGTAATGATAATGCAAATCCCCATGGTCTCATCGCATAGAGCCATCCAGGGGCTTCCCTAAGACGGACACAGACCTTGTACCCTTTCCCACCTCCCTCTGCCTCGTTCCTGGGTCACTGCATTCTGAATTGTGTGCTTCTCGTTCCCATGCTTTTTCTTTGCAATGTTACTATATACACATACATGTATACAAATACACCCAAACAAAAGATTCATTTCATTGGCTTTTTTGTTCATTGTGATAAAAAAACAACTGCATAACCTAAAATTTAAATCATTCTTTTTTTTTTATTAACTTTAATGGGGTGACACCAATAAATCAGGGTACATATATACAATGAAAACATCTCCAGATTATCTTATCATTCAATTGTGCTGCATACCCCTTACCCAAAGTCAAATTGTCCTCTGTCACCTTCTATCTGGTTTTCCCTGTACCCCTCCCCTTCTCCCTATTTAAACCATTCTTAAGTATACAGAACAGTAGTCTTAAGTACATTGTTTTTTTGAACTCTAAAAATGATCTCATGCTCTACAAATTCTTCTAGGATATTTTTCACTCGATGTGTTTGAGATGCATATGTGTTTTGGTATGTGTGGCTCTCGTTAGTTTTTGTTGCTGTACAACATTGCATTTTTATAATATATCACGATTTATTTATCCAGTCTACTCTTTTGTGTGTGTGTGTGTGTTTCTGAAGTGAGAAGCGGGAGGCAGACAGACAGATTCTGGCATGTGCCTGACAGGTGTCCACCTGGCAAGCCCACTAGAGGGTGTTGTTCTACGCATCTGGGACCATTACTCTGTTGTAACCGGAGCCATTTTAGCACCTGAGGCAAGGCGATGGAGCCATCCTCAGCGCCCAGGCTCCAATGGAGCCTTGGCTGTGGGAGGTGAAGAGAGAGATAGAAAGGAGAGGGGGAAGGGTGGAGAAACAGATGGGCACTTCTCCTGTGGCCCTGACCGGGAATCGAACCTGGGATTTCCACATGCTAGGTCAACGCTCTACCACTGAGCCAAGTGGCCAGGGCCTGTGCAGTCTACTCTTGATTGATATTTGGCTTGTTTCTCGGTGTTGGCTATTGAGGACATTGCTAGCTTGAATATTCCTTTGTGTATCCTTGTGCACATACTCATACGATGCTTCTGGGCCAGGAGAGGGATCACTGCATCATGGAATATAGACTATCTTTATTTATATCTAGTACCCGTGTGCTTGTCCTATGGCCCTGCGCATAAAGTGCCCCTAATGCTAAGCAGCTGCCCACTGGTATTCATGGAGATATTCCAAATATTGATAGAGATTCTCTGATCTGTGCACAGGTTGGGTGGGGCCGAAGCCCGGGGGCTCAATTTGAAAGGCAAGAAGAGCTCAGCTCTCAGCAAAGCTGCTGCGCTGCACGCTGGCAGCCTGACCTGAGATGCATGTGGAGCTGATGTTCTGAGGAACGTGTGTGATTATGTGGAGTTCTGTGTGTTTCTGAAGAGAAAATAGTACATACAGAAGAGGCAGGGAAGACACTCAGTGATTTGCTTTTAGAGTATACTGTGGTTGGTGAGCTCCACCGGGGCTTTGGCTATTTTACTCACCATTGTATCCCAAGTTCCATTAACCACCTGTTTGGCGTATAGTGGGTATTAATAAATATTTTTGAATGAATGAATGAACACGTACATGAATGAGGGAATAAATGAATGGAGGTGCTCAATGAATGAAGTGTTTCCTCTGAGAGCTTTGCAAAAGTTCACAGCTCTGTTGACTAAATACACAGTTATTGTGTATTTTTAATGCTCAAATGAGGCATTAAAATTTACTTTTCCCTGCTTTCCTTACCTTAAAGTTAAGATTTTTATCACTTAGTTTAGCATAACATATGTTCTTTTAATATTATGCTTAAGTAGTTCATGGTTTATGTCAGAGTTCATTAACCCTGGATCAGAAGAAGTCCCTTGCAGTTTGATCAGAGTCCAGAGTCATGCCAAGTTGGTGCAGCCTTTAGATACCTGGCAGGGACTCATTTATTAAAAATTTGATTTAGTCCTATTGGTAGTAGTAGTAGGGGATTAATCCTCTCTCCGGCAAATCTAATGTAAATCACCCCTGAGGGTAGCATAGGAATACTGTATTTAGAGATGGATAATCTCATATGGAAGAACAGTGGGTTTCAAAAGCCAGGTGTCTTCTACCTAGGCAACATTTTAAAATAAAACTTTGTAGTAATTCATTTAGGTGGCTAATAATAAAAAATATATTAACTCCAAATCTCTGAAAAGGAAATTTGCTGTTTTTATTTTTAAAATTAAATGTATTCTAAAAGTAATGCGCTCATATGAAAATATTCTCTGCCATACTACAGTTCCCGGGGAAATTTAACATTTTTGGGTATTCTTCTTGTTTTTTACCTATAAGTGCATATATAGATGTTTAAATATATGTATTTATATATATAGGTGTATACACACACACACACACACACACACACACACACACACATATGAAAATAGAAATGAAAGCAATGATTTTTGTATCCTGATCCCCAAGAGACATTTAAGTATAGATCTCTCTATATATACATATATATAACCACTCTCCTATTGTTGGATATTTTATAATTATATGTTTAAGCAGATGTAAACAAATTTATATATATGTATTTGTGCACATGTGCCAATATTTCTGTAGAATAAATGTCTAGAAGTGGAATTGATTGATTAAGGTATATGCAGATTTTATATTTTGATACATACTGGTAATTAGCTCCCTAGAAGGTTTGAACTAATTTATATTCCCACCACTTCCATCAACAGTGAACAGGCCAGAAAATAAAAACCCCTTTTTTGTGTGTGTGGCAGAGACAGAGAGACTCCGAGAGAGGGAGCGACGGGGACAGACAGAAAGGAAGAGAGATGAGAAACATCAATTCTTTGTTGTGGTTCCTTAGTTGTTCATTGATTGATTTCTCATAGGTGCCTTGATGGGGTGGGGGAATGGGGCTACAGCAGACCGAGTGACCCCTTGCTCAAGCCAGCGACTTTGGTCTCAAGCTGGTGAGCCTTGCTCAAACCAGATGAGCCCACGCTCAAGCTGGCGACCTCGGGGTCTCGAACCTGGGTCCTCCACATCCCAGTCTGACGCTCTATCCACTGTGCTACTGCCTGGTCAGGAAAAAAACCCTTGCTTTTTAATTGAAATCACAGTTATCATGATGAAGAAATGAAAAATATTGATGGGGAAGTTAAATAATTATTTTAAATGCCCATGTATTTCACTGTGTTGGTTAACTTAACCTAAATATAACTCCCTTTATGGACACTTTTTGTCCCCCAAGCGCATAGCATTGCTTAGTCTTAGGAGTGATTGCCATGGTATTGGTTAGTTTTTCTTGATGAATTTTATTAATTTCTTTTTTTTTTTGACAGAGACAGAGAGAGAAACAGAGAGAGGGGGACAGATAGGGACAGATAGACAGGAAGGGAGATAGATGAGAAGTATCAATTCTTTGTTTCAGCATCTTTGTTATTCATTGATTACTTTCTCGTATGTGCCTTGACCAGGTGGGTAGGGGCTACAGTATATATAGCAAGTGACCCCACGCTCAAGCAGGATGAGCCGGCGCTCAAGCCGGGCCCTCGGGATTTCAAACCTGGGTCCTCTGTGTCCCAGGCTGACGCTCTATTCTCTGAGCCACCGCTTGTCAGCCCCTGAGGATTTTTAAATAATTATTTTGAGGATGTGGTGTGTGTGTGTGTGTGTGTGTGTGTGTGTGTGTGTGTGTGTTTAATGTGTGGAGAGATAACAGTGTTCAAAGAAGAGCCATCAACTCTATTTATTTTACCACAACTTCCAGAGCATTTGACTTTGTTGACATTTGCCAGCTTTAAGATATAGTATATGGTAAAGTGCTGAGAAGATGAACTTGGGAAGCACCCATGGTTCCCAAGGTCATTTCCAGGTCGTGGTGGATTGGCTTTACTAAGGGCTTATCAAAACCTGGAGTAGCCAACAAGCTAGGAGGTATTCTGTGGAAAGGGAACAGGGGATTAATTCTGAACAATTGTGTTTATGCTTACTATTTCACTTTAGGAAAACTATATTTTTGAATAGAAAACTATTAAAATTCTGAAAAACTTGTGTTATACTTGTACACATTGGAAAATACTGTTTTAGACATGGACAACATTCTGGAGAGGAATGGCTATAAAGAACACTGAGAACACCAGACCAGAGGCCCCTGAGTTTCCAGCCTAACCATATCAGTGTGCCATCAAAGCAGCAGAGGGCCACTGAATGTAACAGAAATTTCCTTAAATTTTTCTTAAATGCATGCATGTGCGCATGTGTGAGAGAGAGCAGGAAAGGGGGTCGGGGCGGGGGAAAAACGGACAGAGATAAGAACTTTAGTTGTTTATTGATTGCTTCTCATATGTGCCTTGATGCGGGGAGGGCTCTAGGTGAGCCAGTGACCCTTTGTTCAAGCCAGTGACCTTGGGTTCAAGCCAGCGACCTTGGGTTCAAGCCAGCGACCTTGGGTTCAAGCCAGCGACCGTCAAATCATGTTGATGATCTGATGCTGAAGCCAGCAACCTCAGGGTTTTGAACCTCGGACCTCAGCATCTCAGGTTGACTCTATCCACTGTGCCACCACTGGTCAGGTGAAATTTCCTTAATTTTAGTGTCCTCATCGTATTAATTGAGTGCTGAATGGGTAGTTTATCTACCTCTTGGTTTATTGAAAAGGAAATCTTTGAATGCCTGCTTTGTGCCTAATGTGGTTCTCAGAGCTACGGGGCAGAAGTGACTGAGTGCGGCATAAACATAGAGTACAGATGCAGCTCTTACCTTTTCCAGCCATCATTTTGTTTTCTTTTTAACCACCAGGTTGATCTGAATTGTATTTTTTAATGATAATGTCAGATGACATTAGCTATGGAAATAACCCAAAACGGAGTGCATAGGGAGGGGCTAGGTTAAAGAATGATAAATTCCTCTCAATTTGAATAATCGGTTATAACTACTCAAGATCAGGCTGGTTTACCTTTCTTCTCTGAAAACAAAATTGCCTTTTCCTCACCCCCTTCTGCCAAGAAAATAATCTGCCAGTATCCCAGTTGATAGAACTGCCTTTGTTCTAAGCTTTGTTCCTTCCAAGCTTAAGAGTTTGTTTTCTTTGTCATTTTATTTTTCCCTCTGCTATTTTGGAAGTTATATACTTTAATTATTTCTATAGTGGTTACCCTAGACATTTTAACATGTAGATTTAACTCAATGAAGTTTAAAATTAATCAGCGCTTTAGCTGTGCTCCTGAATAAACCATTTAGAATAATTTAATCATAAAAAAGTCTTGATTTACATGCTCTGCTTCCCAGTGTTTTAGTGCTATCTTATTTTTTTAACTCTTATAAATTATACATTGTTATTATAGTTGTATACAACCAATATGTGTTCAGGCTTACTCATATTTCTTCTTGTAGGTCTTCCTTTTAAGATTATTTTCTTCTTTCTTAAATTTATACTTTGAAAATTTTTATTGCTGGGTTGTGGTAATAATAAGTCCCAATATTTTATTTAAAAAATTTTTTCTGCCCTCTAAATCAACAGATACTGTTTTAAAGATACTCATCTATTGACTTCAGGCCTTCATTACTGCTCTTTAAAAGTTGGCCATTATTCTAATTGTAGTTTTACTAGTAATCTGTTCTGACTAGCTGCTCTTGAGTCGCTATATCTTTTTCTGCAGTGAGATTTCCATGTGTTTAAAAATGTTTTTCTTTTTAAAAATTTGTCCTGCTTGTCATGTACTGAACTTCCTGAACTTGAAACATTCTCAGTTCCTGGAAGAGCCATTATCTCTTCCGGTACTACATCTCCCCTACACTCTCTTATCATCTCCCTCTGAAAATTTAATTAGACACACTGTGAGACTTTCTCACTCTTTTCTTTCATGCTTCACTTTTCTGAAGCTTTGTGCTAAGTTCTGAATTTCTAAACGTTTGTCTCCCAGTTCATTAATGAGTGTCTTCAACTGTATGTAGTATGTGGCTTAATCATTGTTTACTTAATTTCATTTCTTTTTTTTTTTTTTAGTGAGAGAAGAGGAGATAGTGAGAGAGACTCCCACATGTGCCCTGACTGGGGATCTACCCAGCAACCCCATCTAGGGCAGATGCTCAAATCAATAGAGCTCTCCTCAGTGCCTGGGACCAATGCTTGAACCAGTTGAGGCACTGGCTATGGGGAGAGGAAGAGAAAGAAGGGGGAGAGGGAGGGGAAGAGAAGCAGATGGTCAATTCTCATGTGTGCCCTGACCAGGGATCAAATCCAGGACATCCACATGCCAGGCTGACTCTCTATCCATTGAGCCACCTGGCCAGGGCCTGTTCATCTCATTTTGATTACATTTTTTCATTTCTACAAATTTATTTGCTTTTCTTTTTAAGACTTGCTTGGTTATTTTTGATTGTTTGTGTTTTTCATTATACTTTTTCTTTTGAAAGAGAGAGACAGAAGGAGAGATAGGGAGTAGAGAGGGGAGTAGAGAGATGAGAAGCATCACCTTGTAGTTGTGTCACTTTAGTTGTTCTTGTATGTTCCTTGTATGCTTGATTGCTTCTTGTTTGTCCCTTGACCTGGGGACTCAAGCCAAGCATATGACCCCTTGCTCAAGCCAGCAACCTTGGGCTTCAAGCCAGTGACCTTTGGGCTCAACGGACCTTGGGATCATGTCAGCTGTCTCATGCTCAAGCCAGCAACCGCAGGATTTCAAAACGTAGGCCAATGATCAGGCTCATTATACTTTCAATATCTCCTTTTAATTTCCTATGGTAACCATGATGCATATTTAACATACGTTTTTAGTCTGTGGTAGATATTTCCAGTATTACCATATTTAATTCTACACTTTTTTGTTTCTTTTAATTCTTGGTCATGGTGACTTGCTTGGTGTGTGCGTTCAAATTGTTAACTCATGTTCCTCAGATCCATTATCTCCGGAATTCGTTGAAGCCTGTGTTTTAGTGAGTTCTGTGGAAAGAATTTGCATCTGCCTCTGTGTACGTGGATATTGTCAGAGCAGAACCAGTTTGGGCTGGAGTGTTGTAAAGCCAGTAGTTGAGGTCAGGATCACAGCTGCCTGGCCAGTGCAGGTTCACATTGGATTCTGCCATCTTGGCTGCATCTCCTGGCCTCCATGTGGTCTTAATCTGCTCTTCTCTCTAATACCTCAGGAACCAAGAGAGAGCAAGCTCCCGGTCTCTCCCACTTTATAGTGTAGAAATCCAAACCTTTAATTCAATCTACAAACAAGAAAGTCTCTGATACAAAGTCACTCATCTGAGACACAATGGGATTCCTCATGAGAGTGCACCACCCCACATCATCCAATCAGTCAAGGGTGTGGGGAAAAGCTTACTCTTAAAACTAAGCCTTAGGCTATAATGACCTGGCCTGCCCACAGCCTGTTCCCCATTCCACATCAACAAACTTCCATGTGGGCAGCGCCATCTTTAACAAAGTGAGCATAATATATTTTATCTTCCCAACAAGTGTCTTGGGGGTTGTGTGTGGTCATATCCAAATTATGAATTTCAGTTCCCAAATTTTATGAGTACAGGTCTGTTCATAGGAAATTGCCAGTGAGATATTTTTAGTTATTTCCATTCTAGCCAGAGCCAGGGATGAGACCGGCTAGTGTCCCAGCCATCTCCGTCTGCCTGGTGTTATTTTCCTTTAGTACATCTGTTGTGATCTGATCTTCACCCTGTTTGGATCCTACAGTTTATCTCTCTTCCCAGCAGCCTCCTGTGTAAATGCCTGCCTCAGTGCTCGCCTATCTCTCTGGCTTTGAGCTAGCTTTTCTACCTAGTCTGTAAGGATTTCCCCTCAAGGCAGTCTGTATTATTTTTATTTTTAAAATGATATCCACTATTTTCCAGTTTTTGTAGACATCTATTTAGGAATATTGTTAAAAACTGAAGCCCCAGTGGTCTGTATATGCAGGCATTTCATTTTTCAAACCCAGAAATACTGATGGAGGAAAAGGATTCCACAGGTTACTCAACTAAACATTCTTTGTGATAAGGCCATGGATTCCTTTAGACATAAAAATGAGGAAAACTTGCCTCGGAGATTACCTTAGGCGGGAAGAGGGGAGAGTGGTAAAAAACTAATTCTCTTTTGAAGGTATTCTATAATGACAGTGTTTTAGAGAGGTTATAATAAAAAGGCTCCACACTGAATATTTTATTTTCGTTAGGGTGTGTCTCTCACTGTCTATTTCACTAATTGTCCACTATTATTAAGAATGCCATTTCATTGAAGGACAGTGTGTTTGAAAATAGGGAGCATAATGTTTCTAAACCCATCAATTCTGGGTATCCTGAATGTGTAAGCTATATTGAGATATTTTGAGATATGGTTTTTACTTCTAGCATTGAAATGTTTGTGGTTTAAATCAATTTGGTTTTGCCTGTTTTAAAACAGGGGCCAGGTATGGAAGAAGTGATATGGGAACAGTACACTGTGACCCTACAGAAGGTGAGTGCTATACATTTCATATGTGCTAAAGTCACGATCTTGAGTTTATAGATCATGGATCTTGGTTATTTTGGCTTAAACATAGTTTTTTCCCTCCTTCAGGTGGATAATTCATGTTAGGGAATAGCTGGCAGTCAATACCATATTAGCAAAGATTTGCATACTATTACTTTTTTTTTTTTGGTTGAGGTCTGTATAATATTGAAAATTACAGAGGTTATTTATTGCATTCACCTATCTCCAGACAGCATAAGCTATAAAAAGACAGAAAAGGGGGGGAGGAATGGAAATACCTATACTGTTTAAGGACAGTGAGGTAGCCTCTACACCAGGGGTCCCCAAACTTTTTACACAGAGGGCCAGTTCACTGTCCCTCAGACCGTTGAGGGCCGGACTATAAAAAGAACTATGAACAAATCCCTATGCACACTGCACATATCTTATTGTAAAGTAAAAAAGCAAAACGAGAACAAATACAATATTTTTTTTTTTAAATTATTTATTTATTTATTAATTTTAGAGAGGAGACACAGAGAGAGAGAGAGAGAGAGAAAGAGAGAAAGGGGGGAGGAGCTGGAAGCATCAACTCCCATATGTGCCTTGACCAGACCAGTGCAGGGTTTTGAACTGGCAACCTCAGTGTTCCCAGGTCGACGCTTTATCCACTGCGCCACCACAGGTCAGGCAGAACAAATACAATATTTAAAATAAAGAACAAGTATATTTAAATCAATAAACTGACCAGTATTTCAATGGGAACTATGGGTGCGGATGCATCCTGTGCTCCTCTCACTGACAACCAATGAAAGAGGTGCTCCTTCTGGAAGTGCGGCCGGATAAATGGCCTGCAGGGGCTGGATAAATGGCCTCAGGGGGCCGTATGCGGCCGTGGGCTGTAGTTTGGGGACCCCTGCTCTACAACTTTATAATTTTGATTACAAGACATAGAAACTTGTAACTCCCTCCATGAGTTTGGAATCTAAACTAAATTTTAAAACATTGATTTAATAATCAGGAAACATGGATTGTTTTCATTGTCTCACCCCTGATTGTATTAAGAGGTGTTGACTGAATTAGATTTAAAAATAATCTCCTCATCCAGTGGTATAGATGGTGGAAGTAAGTAACAGTGTATGTAAATATATTTTACTTAATTTAAAAGTCATTTCACAGGTATTGTTCCTCTTGATTAAATGAGGTGGTACAAACAGTTTCCCATACTGGAGGTCCATCACATGATCATTGCTTAATAAATGTTAGCTTTGTTCCTTTTTATTCTGACAGCAGATTTCAAGGTAGGCGTGATAGGTGTTAACCCCACTCAAAACAAGCATAGCCACTGAGAGTGTGTGAGTGATTGGTGTGTGGCGAAGCTGCCCAAGAACTGCACTTATGGTTCCCAAGTCTTAATCTATCAAGCAAGCCATCTTGGTCAGCATTACTATAATGTTCCCGGCAGGGGTTTTATTCCTGCTCTGAATCCCTCTGGTCTCTGTCGCTTCTTAGAGGAATTGTAAGTTCCTCAAATGGAGTGTTCCTTCTTCAACTTTAAGTCCTGTCTTCAATGAAAATTTGGTTTCTGAATAAATATGTGTTAAATTAATCCGTAGAAAAACAAACAAACAAACAGATCAGTGCTTTGGGGGCTGAAATTTTCTTCAGTTGGGGGTTCCCCCTTAGGTCTTATTTTTCAATTCTAGTCATCTTTTGACTCATCTCTGTGCCCTTCCCCCAGCATTTCACACATCCTTTGAGTTGTGGACCCCAGTTTGGCAAAGGTGAGAGACATTTTAGGCCTGGTACAGAGGATAGAGCGGCCTCTGTGTGAAAACAGGCGCAAGGTGATGGTTCTGCCAGATATTTAAAGCCATGCGATTAACAGACAACCCAGCCTGTTTTGTGTTGGTGACTGTTTGTCATCCATGGGCATAGTGAACCCCATGTGGGAATTTTTCTGAAGGAAAAATTTTAATTCTCTGCGTAGATTTTTACATAATCAAATCCTGCTTTAGGGTTATAGTCACATACATCCATATCATCTGGATGATACCTGGGAGCTTAGCTTTTTTTAAACACTGAAATGAATTAGGTAGGATCATGCATTATCTGGGTTTCTTGACCACAGAGGTAATTAATTTTTATTTCCATCTTATATGCATGTAGAAAAGAATTTAATGTTTTGCTGTGTCATAAGACCTCAAAACTAAGTTTATCTTCTGATTCTATTTTATCTTTAAAATCCATTTACTTCTTTTTCGCCCTATATTAAAATAGAACCACCAACTCATCTAACTTGGGAGTTCAAGGTTCGCTTTAAAAATATGTTAAAATCTGTTAGCACAGATTGGGCGGTGCTCAGGCCAGGCTATGAGAATAGGTAGGATTGGTGATGTGGACAGCACAGCTCTGTTTGGACAGAGATGCTATTTCCCATCCCCTGCCAGCTTCTAGTGATAACTGTGGTCAGTACTATCGTCTTTTCCAGCTTTCAAAGGCTGTTTTTTTTAGATAAGGGATTTCCCTTTATAAACCTGTCAGCCAGCCATGCTGCTGCTTTATTTTGTTTCAGTAAGCCCACTCTTCCTGAGCCGTCTCCGGTGATTGGTTCGCCCTTTATTTTATTGAGTGCTTGTCATAAATTCTGAAAACCACTAATGGAAGGTTTTCTTTTTTTTCTTTTTCCTTCTCATAACTTCAATGTACAGGATTCCAAAAGAGGCTTTGGAATTGCAGTATCTGGAGGCAGAGACAACCCCCACTTTGAAAATGGAGAAACGTCAATCGTCATTTCTGACGTGCTTCCGGGTGGGCCTGCCGATGGGCTACTTCAGTAAGTGTCCTTCCTTCCCGTCGCAGCCCCTGCCAGTCCCACTGGTCGGCCCTAGACAGGATGCTTTGAGTGGTGTGCACTTTTAAAGTCTGTGTGTGTGTGTGTGTGCACACACGCATGTGTTTATATGCATATATATGACTGTGAATATGTATGTGAATTGGGACCATAACACAGCAGTCCTTTGGGAACATCCCAGCTCTGGAGAAAGGAGAACGGTTTTTACCATGGAAAGATAGTTCTAACTACCACAACTATCATTCCTGGGTTTAGGGGCTATTTCTGAAAATGGAGTATAAAATTGGCATGCTTTCTCCGCCCCCCACCTTCCACCCTACCACTCCCTCCAGTGCTTACCCAACACTTTATTTTAATTTTTATTTATTAAGAATTTAATGAGGATACTCTGGCTTAATGATTATCTGATTTGTTAGAGGAATATGGAAATTTGGAAAGTTTACTACATGAAAACACGAGTTTTCCACCTGCCACCCTTCTGGTCTGAAGAGATAATGCCATTAGAAAACTGCATCTCCGAGTCCCTCAGCGTCGTTCCTCAGGGCAGGATCTAACGTTCATCATGTGCCTGGCTTGGCCAGACAGCTCCAGAGTTTAGGTTCTATTGGCATTTCAAGTCTCTGTGGTCCTATCAAAGTTTGTAGTCTTCAGAGAGCCACGTCAAATTTTTCAATGACTTTTGGGATGATATTAAAGGGAGAATAAGGGTTCTGTGACCTCAGAATTTCTCGAAGAATCTGAGGCAAGCTCTTGACTTCCTCCCGTCCAAAATACAAGGGGATGAACACCTTCTTTGAGGGGTATTTGTAGACTTCCTGAAGCCTACTGTGGACCTGGGGTGAGGAGGCCTGATGCAGGAGTTCGTCTGTGCTCAGACCTCACCACTATCAAGTGGTTCCCGGCGGGACCCTGTGGTTTGCGTCTTCTCTCCCCTTGGCTCTCAGTAGACACAGTCAGAGTGGCCTGAGCGACTCCTCAGTTCCTTTCTCAGAAGAACTCAAGACTGGGTTGACTGTTTAAGCATGGGGAGTCATCAGGCACTGCGCCCTTTAATAAGCATTTCAGGTCAATTTGCTGCCTGATTGTTTTTAAGTAAAAGATTTACAGTGAATTGACGGGAGTTTTTCACATTTTGTTTTTTATTTCTTTTGTTTGCAGAGAAAATGACAGGGTGGTCATGGTTAATGGCACCCCCATGGAGGATGTACTCCATTCATTTGCAGTTCAGCAGCTGAGAAAAAGTGGGAAGATTGCTGCCATTGTAAGTTCCAGCTTTGTTTTGCCTCCGTAGAACTTTCTTTTCAAGCCCAGAAGAAAATTAGCACTTGCCTTTAAGCACTTGACAGAATTACTTGCTCTAGGGGCCACTACCTCAGTGTTTTAGGAGGGTGACATAATGGATTATATAAAGATGTACGTCATTCATTTCTCCCTCTTCCTTGTCTCTCTCCTAACTTCTTACAACCAGTGATTCTCTTAATCTCTGAGTGAGTTAGCCTTTAGCACCAGGTTAGACAATTATTCCCTATGAGAATTAACTAGTTTGAGAACAGTGTAAAAGTATTAATTTAGAAAACAAATTTCAGCTCAAAACTCACTTGTCAAGGCCCAAACAAGATCTGTTATATCTTCATAAAGTAGAGTTCTAAGGCGACAGTGGCAGTCCATAGCATCCATTCATTTACCTGCTCTCATTCATTTAGCAAACATTAGTTTAGAGTCAGCTATGAGCCAGATACCATTTAGCCCTGGAGCAGGTCTCTCCTGCCAGGAGTGTTCACTCCAGTGGGGTCAGTGGACACACAAAGCAAGAATTTGAAATATAGTGAATTTAAGGGCAGTGCTAGGTAGATCTGTTGGGTATAGGGTAATTCACTTTTTTTCACTCTATATTATGAAAATTTTCAGACAAAAAGAAAAGTTCAAAGATTAATGTAATAAACACAAATATCTTCTACATGTTAATATTCTGTCATATTTACTTATTTTTTTCCATATGTTTATATAAACACATACGTATTTTTAGTGACCCATTTGAAGAGAAGTTGTAGACATGACAGTTCAGTTATACTGACTTCAGCCTGCATCTTCTAAATAAGAACATTCTGTATATAGCTATGAGACTATTTTATCCTAAGAAAATTAATGACAAGTATACAATATCATCTAATATCCATTCCATATCCTGAGATTTCTTTGACAGACTTTTTCCTCTCCATGGAATGTACTCAAAGTTTATTCATTGTACCCGGCCTTTATCTTTTTAGTTGTTTTTAATCTATGAGTGTTCTTCTCTCCTCCACCTCTTGTCCTAGCCCCCGCTTTTTAATGATGTTGACTTTAGAAATAATCTAGGCAGTTGTATATAGAATGTCTTACTTTGTGGATTTTCATTTTTATAACTTAGTGATTTAAAGTCCCTTGGTACTGTATATACTCTTGAGTAAGATCAGATCTTAGAGGTACCATGTTGAGTGGTTTATATTCATTGTCTGTCTTTATGCTCAGCCCAGTGAGGTCTTTATTGTCCTAGGTTTCCAGATGAGAAACCTGAGGCTTAGGAAGGAAAACCATAGCTTTTACCCATGGCATTCTCTTACAATTGTGATTGTCCTATGCCTCCCGCCCCCATGTTTTGGTTAACAGGTGGTCAAGAGACCTCGGAAGGTCCAGCTGGCCCCACTGCACGGTGGCCCTCAGCTCAGTGAGGATGACCGGGCTTTCGAGGTGATGGATGAATTTGACCGCAGAAGTGCACGCAGTGGATACAGCGATCGATACAGCGACAGGAGCCGGCTGCGCAGCTGGGAGGACAGCTTGGAGAGGGGGCATCCCCATGACGGGCTGCGCAGCCGGGACTGGGACCGGAGCCGTGGCCGGAGCCTGGAGCGGGGCCTAGACCATAACGACTATGGCCGAACCCGGGACCGGAGCCGGGGCCGGAGCCTGGAGCGGGGCCTGGATCATGATGACTATGGCCGAACCCGGGATCGGAGCCGGGACCGGAGCCGTGGCCGGAGCCTGGAACGGGGCCTGGACCATGACTGTGGGCGAGGCCGAGATAGCAGCCGTGGCCGGAGCATTGACCAGGCCTATGACCGGGCCTACAGCCCAGACATGGAGTCCAGGCACAGAGTACAGCCTGATGCCCGGTACGAGGGGTTCCGGAGCCGCAGCCGCGAGCACCTCCGCTCATGCAGCCCCAGCCCCGAACCCAGAAGGCAGCCAGACCACACAGGCCAGCTGGAAACCGACCGTCCTATTGGGGTTCTTCTGACGAAGAGCAAAGGGAGTGAAGGTATTCATGTTGATGAAGAACACTGGTGTAATAATAGCTGATTCTTACATGGCGCTGTGTGCCAAACACTGACCTAAATGCTTTTGTAGTGATTAGGTCATTTTATCCTCACTCACTCTTACTTCAGGTATGAGTTGGCATGTCTTAATTTCATAGACAAGGAAACTGAGGCACAGAAAAGTTCATTGTCTTGCATATTAAACTTGCACAGGCTGCGGAAATTCTGCTTTAAACTACTAGGCCAGTAGTTGTCAAAGCAGTGTAAGTATCACCTGGACCAGGGGGAAGTGCAGGCTGGGGCCGCGTAGTTTGGGGACCTGTGACCTGGACACTTGCTCGAAATGCAGACTCTCAGACCCCAGCTGAGCCCCACTGACTCAGCAACAATGGGGTAGGACCTTGGAATCTGTATGTTAACAAGCCCTCCTGGTGAGCTTGGTGAAGATTAAATTGCTGGTGCCCAGATAGAGGACAATACTCTAGCATCTTGATTGTATTTCCACTCTATGCTAGGACCTGTGCTGAAATAATACTCTTATTTCACCCTGTGTGGTAGGTAGGAGACTTCATTCCTGTGTTATAGGTGGGAATATCAAAGTTCAAAGAAGTTTTTCATATGTGAGATGGCGGAGGGACTTGGGTCCCATGAATGGAAAAATACCAGTGGTTAGGAAGTCAGGTTAAGGCCAGGTGGGCAGAAGGAAGTACAGATAAACTGTCCACAAGAATGTTACCACCCTTTTATTCTCTGCTCAAAAAAACAACAAAGAAACCCCCACAGAATTTTATCTCCCTTCTAATTGCTTGCTTTTTCTACCCTGACATGGAAAATTCTAAAACCCGCCTTTTTCAAAAAGCCTGTCTTTTTGTGGAAGTCTGCTTTGTCCCCAACTTATAAAAGCAGCTAAGCAGAGCCAGCCCCGGAGCCAGTTAAGACCACATTCCTTTCCTCTGTGCTGTCTCCCTGGTGCTTGAGCATAAACTTACTAAAATCTGCCTGGAAATTTCTCTGGAGTTTCTTCTTGATTTCTATCTTGGGGAACCCAAGAACTCTAACACTGGTAACACGTTCATGTATGAGGCAGGCTTTCTCCCAGGGTACCCATTCCATTCTGCATTCCTGGAGCACTTGCACACGCTCAGGTACATCCAGAAATCACTAAAGCCCTGTGTAGCAGCTAGTGAAGCTGCTAGCACCTGCAGTTTAGGTGAGGATTCGGAAACTCTGAGAGGGGAAGCGACTTGCCCACATCTTGAAGCCAGTAAGTGGTGGAGCTAGAACTCAAATTTCCTTAGATGATAGGAAACAAGTATGTGAACGAACAGGGCTTTAGAGCCTGGTGTTGAGATATTCCTTGCATTGATTCTTGGCTTCTGATGTTTTAAATTCCTTGTGACAAATCTTTCTTCCCCTTTTGTTTTCTAAATGTTCTCTTATCAAGGGAAAAAAGGATGAAGAGCACTCGAGCATGCAAAGTGAAAAACTTACTGCTTTTTAGGTTGGGAATTTGCATTTTAAATGGCCTATCTTTGAGAAATATGCATCTTAGGAGGTTTAAGGGTTCTCTAGACTCTTTATAACCATTTATAATGACATATAGTAATTTATCAATCCACAAAAATGCAAAACCATTCTGCTCCCAGATTGTAAGGTAGACTGTAGTGAGGTTATGACAAAGACGACTTGGCGTGAGACCTCCTTCAGAGAGGTCTAGTGCATATTCTATGGGACTTGCCCAGGGTTCTTGAGTTACCTAAGGCAGTGCTTTCCAAACTTTCTTCTCCTCTTTTCCTCTTCCCTTATTTTCTCTCTTTTTATCCCACCACAGAAAGAACCACATTTTGCAAACAGTCATGGATGCATGTGCCAATAAACACTTGAACAAAAGGGTCAGGGACTGGTACTTTACCCAGAGGTTCCATTACATTTAATTTAAAAATACTGGCAACAACTCATTAAATTGATTTGAAGACTCATTAATGGGTTATAACCCACAGATTAAAAAACATTGTTTGTCCTAAAAGACTGTCCAAGTCGTGCCTGATTTTAGTAATACAAGTACAGGAAAAAAGGAGATTATGACCCTTTGCTGATACAGCATTTTACTCCTCGTAGGCCATTTTGTTCCTCAGACTTAGAATTCGTTAAAATAAAAAGTTCAGCTTTTAAAAGATTTTTTTTTGGCTACCTTTTGTTGGGATTACATAGGAATTTAGCTGTCACTGGTTAGAAGTGCATACAAATCTTTAATGGCATTAGACAAGATCTACATTTGATTAAGAAAAATGTGATCCATTCATATGGCCAGCTGTTGCATTTCATGGACCCCAAATAGCTTCCTGGTAAATGTCATAGAAGCTGCTCAACTAATTTATTTTTAATTTATTAAAGAGATGTCCACATACATACCAATAATTATATCTCAACCTTCCTATATGAGTGCAGTTTTTAAGTGGAAAAAGGAATTGTTGATATACTAAGAAAAAAGTTATCACTCAAGTTTGTCTCAGCCTTCTTTCCTGGCCAGTAGGGAATTGTCAGCCATGAAAGAAGATGTTGTTTCAGTCTTATTCTTTCTTGAGTGTCAGCTTCCTAAGGGGTGGGGGTGGACCTCAACACTTTTAATCATTATTGTAAGATCTGATGCTGACTTACTGTAATTCAAAACTTAACTTGAAACCTACTTCATAACTTTCCCCAATGGTAGAAAGTTACTTTGTTTAATAATTATAAGATTTTTGAGTTTAGAACAATAATAATAAAATCTGAATGTGCTTCTTTTAAAACCTCCTAGCTTCTAAAATAACCAAAATTCATCCTTTAAAATATGTATTTTTACGAGTTTAACAAGTAAAATCAGAATAGTCTAAATAGTATTTAAAATATTTTTAAATATACATACTTAGTACAGTGGTTTTTCTTTTGAGGGCAATTCAGAGTCCATAAGCCCTCAGCACTTTGCTGGTTTCAATTAAATACTTGATTGCTTTGCCCGGATTATTTACCACTTTGCTTCACACATTGAAACTTTTTTAGTGCCAAGGCCCACAGTCTAAATTGTTACAGATGAAGGCTGTTCTAATTGTAGTGCCTTCCTATAGGCAGCTGGATTGTGGGCAGAATATGCCTATGAAGATGTACCGAATTGGTTTTTTCTCCCCAACATTTTATTTGGAAAGTGTTAATTTTGTAGCAAATACTCATGTATAGCTTTCACCTAGTTTTACCAGTTGTTATCATTTTTAAGTTGCTTTCTTTCTTCTTTATTTTCTTCCCTTTCTTCTTCTCTTTCTCCCCTTTCTCCTTTTTCTTCCCTTTCTCCTTTATCTTGCCTTTCTCCTGCCCCTTTCCCCTCTTCCTCCTCTCTACCACGCCAAGCCTGTCTCTCAGTGGTGTTCTGGAACTACTTGAAAGTAAGTTGCAGGCAAAGTGACCTTTTCCCCTTAAATATTTCAGCAGGTATCTCCTGAGGATAAGGACATTCTCCTACATAACTATAATGCCTTTATCACATTAACAATATCCCTTTTAATATTGCTCCAAAGTAATGTAACCTATCCTCCTCAACCCCTTCCCTAACTTCTCCAAATTAGATCGAGGATCTAGTAAAGGTTCATGCATTGCATTTGGGTTTTATGTCTCTTAATCTGAAGTAGTCCCTCTGACTCTTTTGTTTTATATGGCATTGACTTTGTTGATGACTCTAGGCTGGTTTTCTTACAGAATGTCCCACCTGCAAAATTAATTTTTTTATTAATATTTTTAAATAGTCCTGAAAAACAAATTAAGTTTTCTGAACAAGTTGAAATATGTGTGTGTTTATACTTTTGTCTTCTAGAGTATGGTCTCCGGCTGGGGAGTCAGATCTTCATAAAGGAAATGACCAGTACAGGTCTGGCAACTAAAGATGGCAACCTGCATGAAGGGGACATAATTCTCAAGGTGGGCAGACAGGGATAGATGAGGACAATCAGATTCATGCCTGCCTTCATAGTCTGCATTTCCAAATCCAAGTGGGAAGACCGTGAAACTTTGTTGCAATGCGAGTCAGTAGTAGTAGTAAAACAAAGACTGGAAGGAAGAGCAGAGTGGGATAATTTTTATATTACAAATCTACAAAAGCCAGATTTGGAGACTTGTAATAGTTTAATGTCAGTTTTAAAAAATATCTCGAGTGCTTTTCTTCTTCCTTGCTTGTTTAAAGTTTAAGCTCCTATTCCCTAAACTAAGGAAAGATGAGAGGGGTAGTTGGTGGTATATGAATGCTGAATATTTAATAGTTTTTGTAAACCTCTCCAGTCAGGAGACACGTTCCAGTAGTAAACCAAACCATCGTCTTGACCCTGGAAGTTAAATAAATTAGCAGAGTAACTTAAGTACACTACTATACTACAGCTCTCTCATGCCTGTATTTGGGATCCAGGCATGCAAGGCTATATTTAATTTAAAGGATAATTCATTTTTATTCAGTCACTCTAAAGCACATGTCTGTTTGAATAGAAGAGCAAAGCCTTTGCATTTTTAGAGGAAGAAAATATGAATTTTCTATTTCACTGTGAATGCTTGTATTGCATTTACCATTACTGTTCTTTGTAAACACAGATAAATGGAACTGTAACGGAGAACATGTCTTTAACGGATGCTCGAAAACTGATAGAAAAGTCAAGAGGAAAACTCCAGCTAGTGGTGTTGAGAGACAGCAAGCAGACACTCATCAACATCCCATCTTTGAATGACAGTGACTCAGAAATAGAAGGTAAAGAGGGAGGAGGCTGTGGGCTTGGCTGGAAGCGAGGAAGGCTGTTGCTTCTGCTTTCTCATCTGTTTAGCATAGCCACCCCTCTGAAAGTTAAATTTCCAATGAAAGCCTCGTCTTAAACTTTAATTCCAAAAGATAAGTGTTTGGTTGTTATTTTCTTATTAAAGTGTCTGTTGAAATTAGGTTTCTAGTGTTGAATTCTGATACATTTGTAAACTCCCATTGGATGCTGATTAGGCCACTGAAAACAAAAATTGTTAATAAAAAAGGTATGTACGAGCAATTCAAAGAACTATCCACATACATTTGTAAAATTCTCATTCCCGCACTTTCTGGTGTGTGGGTTTTGTAAGTGGCTATTAATATTTACAACAAAGAGAAGGCAATGTGGAGGATGGTGAAAACAGACACTGTAATAAAGAATCAGAATTGCTTATATTGAGTATTGATTAGCAATTCGTGTCACATCTCTTATGACACTATATTAATTTCTCAAATGTGAATTATACATAGGATAACATTTCAGCCACATACAAAGTATCAATAAAAATAAGTAATCGTGATTATTTCCTATTGCCTTTGTATAGCAAAGTTTAGAAAAAATATTAAGTTCCCAAGTTTTAAAACAGATGTTGATTTTTAAAAGAATTGCTTCATAGAAATTAGTTTAATTTTCATTATTACCAAAAGTCTAAGCAGTTGTTACTGCTTTGAGTGCAGTGCAGAGAAGTCCTCTCAGCACACCAGGAGCTTATAGTGTACTATGGTGTGCTACTCAGAGTGTGGTCCTCACCCTACCAGCAGCGTCAGCAACATCTGGGAGCTTGATAGAATTGCAGTGTCAAGCCCTGCCCTGCTCCCAGAACAGCTGCATTCTAACAATATCCCAGGTGATTCATATGTGCATTAATGTTTGGGAAGTATATTTATAACCCAGTAATTGAATTTTGACTCTCCAGTAGCAGCTTTGATAGAAAGTGAGTGAAAGAAGAACCTAAAATTTTGTATTTGGCTTTCTCTTTATTAATTAATGCATTTCCTTTTCCAACTATCATATATATATTTTTTTCAATTCGGGAAGACTATTAGACCACTAGCACATTTACTGCCTGCCTCTCTTTCATTTCCCATATTTCCTAGCCAGAGAATAGGATAATTTCTGATCCAGGTCTTAAATATTTCATTAAAATGTCTTTTTCTATTTTTGAAACCAGATGTCTCGGAAATAGAGTCAAACAGATCATTTTCCCCAGAGGAGAGACGGCAGCAGTACTCTGACTATGATTATCATTCCTCAAATGAAAAGCTGAAGGAAAAGTAAGATGATGTGTATTTTCCCTTGCACACATCACTGTGAGTGTACACGCATATGTATTTGTGTATCTGTCACATTATGAAATACTTACACGACGTGTGCTTACGTTCAAGAGAGGACACCCAGAGCCGGTGGTCCAGGATGGGCAGCACACCCACTCCCTTCAAGTGCGCGGGGGACCTGGCGGCTGCGGTTGGCACAGAGGCCAGCAAGGAACCCAGACACCAAGAGGAAGCCCCAGGTGAGTCTCATTTTAAACAGACACTTTCAGAAGTTTCTTCGTGGTAAATCCAGAGGATGGCTGGGCAGAGAGAGAGAAATTATTTTAAAAAATCATTCTTAGATACAGAAGAGGTATTCCTGTCTCTCTATACGTATTTTAATATTGAAAAAAAAATGTAATGAATAACAGCCCTTTTTCTATGCCAACAGATTGGTCGTATTTTGTTATAGTTGGTCCTTTTGTCTCCCATTACTGATCCCAACCTGAACTGTTTCTACTCATAATACTTTTTTTTTCTTTTAGATCAAGTAGAGGCAGGGAGGTGGAGAGACAGACTCCCACATGTGCCCCAACTGGGATCTACCCAGCAACCCCCATCTGGGGCTGCTACTCTGTTTTTCAGCAACCAAGCAATTTTAGCGCCTGAGGTGAGGCCATGGAGCCATCCTCAGTACCCGGGGCCAACTTGCTCATTAGAGCTATGGCTGCAGGAGGGAATGAGAGAGAAGAGGGAAGGGGTGTAGAAGTAGATTGTCACTTCTCCCGTGTACCCTGACCAGGAATCGAACCCAGGACTTCCACACACCAGGCCAGCGGTTTACTGCTGAGCCAACTGGCCAGGGCCACAATACTTATGACACCACATGTGTGGATTGCTCCTCCTCATGACCAGTTCTTGACTTCTCCAGACACCAGCTGGGTTGTCCAACAATTCAGTTCAGTTCTGACACTGATCACCTGGAGTTAGTGCGTGTCCCCTCCAAACCCCCCATGTTAAGGGCTCTATCCCACAAGAAGCCCCCACTTCAGACACCAGTCTCAAGTCCCATGTTATTGCCTTTACTTCTGATCAACCAGCTCTCACCTGGGAGGTTCCATGATCCTCTTTTCTGATTTGATAATTTGCTGGAATGCTTCACAGAACTCAGAAAAATATTTCACTTACTAATACTGGTTTATTATTAAAGATACAACTCAGGAACAGCCAAATGAAAGCGATGCCTAGGCAAGGTATGGGGGAAAGGAGCGTGGAGCCTCGGTGCTCTCTCCTGGGACCTCCTTGGGGCCTGAAGCAATCCGAACCCCATAGTCTTATGGAGGCTTTGTCATGTGCATGATCAATTATTAACTCTATCTCCAGCTCTTCACACTCCCTGGATGATGGGCAGGCAGGCTGCAAGTTCCAAGCTCCTAATCACAGCTTGCTTGTTCTGGTGACCAGCCCCATCTTGAGGCTATCCAGGAGGCTACCATGAGTCATGTCTTTAAAAAGCATTAATATATTATGATTTAAAGGATTTGAAATCCTAATGTTCTGGGTAAAACCTCGTTTTTATGGAATATAAAGCACAATCTTTCTTCCACTTCTAACAGCTCATTAATAGAAGCCACTACTAATTGGAGCCATGTCTTTAAAACAAAGAACTCTCCTATCACCTGGGAAATTCCAGGGCATGCGGGAGCTCTGTATCAGGAACCCGGGTCAAAGACCAAATATGAGAGCAAAAAATGCTCCTGGCACGACTGCCACCCTGGAAATTAGGGGGATTTTAGGAACTTTGGGTCAGGAACTGGGGGCAGAGACCAAATACAGTGTGTCCGTAAAGTCATGGTGCACTTTTAACCGGTCGACACGTCAAAAGTGCACCATGACTTTACGGACACACTGTATATATTTTTAATTATACCACAGTTATATTTTGTCATATTTGGTTAGTTGAGGGTTTTTTCTATCCCATTTCTGATCTCCACCCCATCCCCTAACCCGGCATCTAATCTACCACCCTAAAACTATTACCATGACTTTGCATAGATAAATAATTTTTTATTGATTTGAGAAAAAGAAAGAGTGAGAGAAACATCAGTTTGTCGTTCCACTTATTTATGCATTCATTGGTTGATTCTTGTACATGCCCTGCCTGGGGATCGAACCCATAATGTTGGCATATTAGAATGTTGCTCTAACCAACTGAGCTACCCAGCTAGGGCTCCATGCACAAATATTTATTCATGAAAAATAGCATTGTTATATGTGTTTTTTTTTTTAGTTTTAAAAACTGTTGTAGTCCCTTGCTGGTAGGCTCAGTGGTAGAGCATCAGCCCAGTGTGTGGGTATCCCAGGTTTGATTCCCAGTCAGGGCACAAAGGAGAAGCAATCATCTGCTTCTCCTCCCCTTCACCTCTCCCTCTCTCTCTCTCTCTTGTCTCTCTCTCTAGTTCCCCTCTCACAGCCATGGCTTAATTAGTTTGAGCATATTGGCCACTGGCGCTGAGGATGGCTCTTTGGAGCCTTCACCTCAGGCACTAAAAACTGCTTGGTTGCAAGCATAGCCCCAGATAGGCAGAGCTTCGGCCCCAAATTGGGGGGGGTGTTGCTGGGTGGATCCCAGTTGGGGCACATGCAGGAGTTTGTCTATCTCCCTTCTTCTCACTTGGAAAAGAAGGGGAAAAATACTGTCTCTGGGACGATTATGCACCTTGCATTGTAGATGTTCATTTCTCAGTTATTTTGAGAAACTGTTGACATCTGTCTTCCAATTAAACTTCACTTCAAAGACTTCTTTTTGTTGTTTGATGTGATGACATATATGTAGCATAAGCTACAGACTTGAATTTTGGTGGGTTCCATGATCTTTGTATTTTAAGACACACAAACTCTTTTTAGTCCAGGTTGATAATAATAGGTACTTTTTAATCCACAGCTTCTCAGTCAAAAGCAGTGCAGAGAACTTTTCTTCGTCCCAGTGCTGAAGATGAAGCAATCTATGGGTATCTGTTTCAGTATTTTTGTCCCTTTCTTCTTCCACACAGCTCTCTCATCTGTAAACTACAGATAGTGATTTAGCATATATATAATCAGTCACCTGTAACCAACCCCTGTGGCTAGCTAGTGTTAATGAGGAAGAGAAGTCATTTGTGGAAGAGTAAATTGGGGAAGTGGGTAAAGTTTGTGATGTTAACGCTGTCTGCTTTGTCACTTATCTGGATACCTCTAGATTGTGATTCTGAATATTTGAGTTTGGCAGATCATTAACTCCAGATAGGTGAAGTACTTGCTAAGCTCTGGTTCCTCTGTTGGGGGCTGCAGTGACCTGATGATCCTAATGTGTGCTCTGCACTTGATAATGAGAATTCCTGGTTCAGGGCAGCAGCCCCTGGATTAGGAAGTGGCTTTCTGGAACCCAGGCTGTGTGTCCATTTGACCAGAGCCCTGCAGTGGTAGCAGGCTTTCCTTTGGAAGAATAGTTCATATGGCCTTGATTTTAACCCTGACCCTTCCTACCCTTTATTTACTTTCTAATCTTGAATGAGCTCACATAAACACTCTGTATTTCTACTTCTTCACTAGTAAAGGGAGCCTGTTATTCATCTTACAGTCCCAAGAAAGATAAAATATACATTGTATGAGAAATATAAGACTTAAACTATGTATCATTCTATAGCTAGAAGAAATTACATCTCTCATCTACTCATGTGGGTCCCCCTTTACAAAAATAATCTTCCATTTTTTTTCTTTCTGAAACTCAAACCATTACAGCCCCAATACCAAAATGGTGAGGTTCAGGAAGGGAGACAGTGTGGGTCTGCGGTTGGCTGGTGGCAATGATGTTGGGATATTTGTGGCTGGCATTCAAGAGGGGACCTCGGCAGAGCAAGAAGGCCTTCAAGAAGGGGACCAAATTCTGAAGGTAAGGAAAGCCCAGTCCTGTTCCTAGATGTTCTTGCGAAAGAGCGTGTTTTTGGGGGGATGGGTCTTCCCTAAGGGAGGGAATGTGGTCCAGCTTATGTAAACAGATCAGCTGCAGGTTTGTTGATGCCCAGCTTTGCAGCCTCAGTTTCCCTGTGATAGGTCCTATCTTCTAAGTTCTGGAGCCAAAAATTCACTGCTGTGTGAGAAATTACACTGTTCAAGACCCTTGCAAAAAAAAAAAGATTTGTATTATCTCAATTAACAAAACAATTGGGACTTGAACTAAAGGCCTAGGAAGAAGATCTTTCAAAAGATCTTGCTAATGTTGCCTGACCAGATGTTGGCACAGTACACAGAGGGTGACCTGGGGCACTGAGATCTCAGGTTTAGAACCCTGAGGTCATCACTGGCTTGAGCATGGGCTCACCAGCTTGAGCATGGGATCATAGACACGACCCCTAAGGTTGCTAGCTTGAGCCCAAGGTTGCTGGCTTGAGCAAGGGATCACTGGGTCAGCTGGAGTCCCCCTCATTTAGGCACATATGGGAAGCAATCAATGAACAACTCAGAGTGATGTAACTATGAGTTGATGCTTCTCATCTCTCTCCCTTCCTGTCTTTCTCTCTCTTGCTTTAAAAAAAAAATCTTGCTAATGTTTGGCTTTTCACTGATTCCTCTGTCTATTGTGACTTTTAAGGCAGTGTGCTATAATTGAACAAAGGTGTGTGCTGACATAAGATCGTCTGTTTTGAATCACATCCCAGCCTCTCATTAGTCCTGTAACCCTCGCTTGACCTCTTTGACTCGGGTTTCTGTATTTGTTCAGTGGGGATAAGAGTACCTGTCTTCCAGGGACCCTGGGAAGGTTAGAATAGATAACACAGTCATCTAGCAGTATTCCTGCCACAGAGTACGAAGGTCAATGTCCCTTCTTTTACCCACTGGAAAATAAAAAGTTGCTACCATTGAGTATGTTACTTACTTCTAAAGTTATCCAGGAGGGGGATTTCTTGGGTAATCAATTGGTACTATTTTTTAAAGTTACCGTGTATGTTTTTGTGTAATCTGTTGGTTTTAAAAAATGATAGCCAACTTAACTTTGACATTTTATGAGATACATGTAATGTATTTGCCACTGAATTCAGAATAAACTTCAAGAATGTCAAGTCCCCCTTGACTAGACAAATACTGAATGCTAGGGACTGGCTTCACTGGAATTTCTGCTTCTGTAAACTTGCATTTCTTATGTAGGAGTTAGTAGAGAGCTGGTAAGAGCATCTAGGCTCAGAGGAGAGGGCAGTAAAAAGCAGAATTCCTGAGGAAGCAGGCAGCGGAGCACAGAACAGGTGGGCCTCTTCCTTCTTGGCTCTCGGCCCCATTGCAGTGGTTCAGATTTCATTTCTGGAGCACCTGAAGGGCAAACCTTGATCATGAGCCTTGCTGAAGCTTTCCAGTGACATTCTAGACCCTCTTTGGCTCTGGACAGGATCCTAGAAGACTAAGTGTACCTGAGTGAACCTTGTGGTACATGATCCTAGGAAACATCACTTACTGTGCTGCTGATAAGAATCCCATCCAAATGCCAACTCATACCAATTTACTCTTGGGCTGGTGCCAAAAAAGAAAAAGCATGTTTCCTAACTAGTATTGGGGTCATAGTAAGCCACGAAGGAATTTGGAAGCTTTTGTTCATGAAGGAGCAAAGATTAAATACAATTTTTGTGCTAGGGGTGAAAAAAAGATTTCTTGAATTTTCATGAAAAGAAAAAAAAAGGGCCCTGTCCTGTTAGCTCAGTGGTATATAGCATCAGCCCCGTGTGTGGATATCCTGGGTTTGATTCCCTGTCAAGGCACACAGGAGAGGCACCCATCTACTTCTCTACCCCTCCCCTTCTTGCTTCTCTTTCTTCTCTCTCTTTTTTTTCCTCCTGCAGCCATGGCTCGATTGGAGCGAATTGGCCCTGGGTGCTGAAATGGCTCCATGACCTCTGCCTCATGCACTAAGAGCTCGGTTGCTGAGCAACAGAGCAACCCCAGCAATACCCTAGATGGGCAGAGCATTGCCCACTAGTGGGTTTGCTGGGTGTATCCTGGTCCGGGCACATGCAGGAGTCTCTGTCTCCTCTCCTTTCACTGAATTAAAATAAAAGTGGGGGGGATTTACATAGGAGTTTGACAGATTTACCTCTCTCTAAGTTGTTCAAGATGGGGAGAGTTACTTCCATGGGTAAAAGTCATGGTACGCAGCATTTATACTTAACAGAGTATCCTGTTTCCTATTTTCACTTGGCGACTAGGAAGAGACTGTGGGAACTGGCTTCCTCGTTCTTGATTGTTAATAAATTTTCTGTTGATTACAAAAGGAGCCCTCATTTCTATAAAGGGGTGGAGAAGACTGAGTTTGCCTACTAAGGCACCGGAGCTGCTACGTAGTTGTGAGCTATAGCTGATAGGGCAGGGGTCAGGAACTTATGGCTCGCGAGCCAGATGTGGCTCTTTTGATGGCTGCATCTGGCTCACAGACAAACCTTTAATAAAAAAAATAATGTTAAAAATATAAAACATTCTTGCCTGACCAGGCGGTGGTGCAGTGGATAGAGCGTTGGACTGGGATGCGGAGGACCCCGGTTTGAGACCCCGAGCTCACCAGCTTGAGCGTGGGCCCATCTGGCTTGAGCGAAGGCTCGCCAGCTTGGACCCAAGGTCGCTGGCTCCAGCAAGGGGTTGCTTTGGTCCACTGAAGGCCCGCGGACAAGGCACATGTGAGAAAGCAATCAATGAACAACTATGGTTTCGTAAAGGCAACGAAAAACTAATGATTGATGCTTCTCACCTCTCTCCATTCCTGTCTGTCTGCCCCTATCTGTCCCTCTCTCTGACTCTCTCTCTGTCCCTGTTAATATATATATATATATATATGACATTCTCATGTATTACAATCCATTCATTTCCTATTGCTCATGTTAATGGTTGTCCTCCAGGACAACACCAAATTTTTATTGGGTGATGCGTAACGACATACACGGGTCGTTGTGAGGTCAGGAAGTAAACTTCTCTCCTTTTAATCACATAGTCAGCTAGCTAATTACAGAAACCCTTTTGACGAAGAAGATGGCTAAAAGTAAAAAAGATGAGGAGTATCATACTTTTCAGCAGGAATGGACAGAGGAATTCGCCTTTGTGGAGAGAGCAGGTTCTGCAGTGTGTCTAATATGCAATGATAAAATTGCATCGATGAAACAGTCAAATATAAAGCGGCACTTTGACACACACCATACTGCATTTGCATCGAAATATCCAGCGGGGGACAGCAGGAAGAAAGCATGTCAAGAGCTACTGTGCAGAGTGCAAGCTAGTCAGCAGCAACTCCGTGTTTGGACCCAACAAGGTGACTGAAATTTGACTAGTTTTGCTGGTGCTTCAGCAATTGTGAGAAACAGAAAGCCATTCACAGATGGGGAGTATGCCAAAACATTCATGCTTGATGTTGCCAATGAACTTTTTGACGACTTTTTGGATAAAGACAAGATAATCAAACGAATAAAAGACATGCCTCTGTTGGCAAGAACTGTTCACGATTGTACCATCATGATGGCAAATCAAATTGAGGCAACACAAGTGAAGGACATAAATGCAGCACCATTCTTTTCTCTCGCTTTGGATGAATCGACAGACGTAAGCCATTTATCCCAGTTCAGTGTGATTGCAAGGTATGCTGTCGGTGACACACTACGTGAGGAAAGTCTTGCTGTTTTACCTATGAAAGAGACAACAAGAGGGGAGGATTTATTTAAGTCTTTCATTGAGTTTTCAAAAGAAAAATATCTACTAATGGATAAACTTATTTCGGTGTGTACTGATGGTGCTCCATGCATGGTGGGGAAAAACAGAGGATTCATAGCACTTTTTCATGAACATGAAAAGAGACCCATCCTAAGTTTTCACTGTATCCTACATCAGGAGGTGCTTTGTGCTCAGATGTGTGGTGAGCAGCTTGGTGAGGTGATGTCGCTGGTCATTTGGGTGGTCAGCTTTATTGTTGCCCGAGCTTTAAATAATCGCCAGTTTAAAACACTGCTGGATGAAGTTGGAAATAATTATCCTGCTCTGCTTCTGCACAGCAATGTGCGTTGGTTGTCAAGAGGGAAGGTGCTCAGCCGTTTTGCGGCTTATCTGAGCAAAATCCGGACTTTTCTTGAAATGAAAAATGAGCCTGACCAGGAGGTGGCATAGTGGATAGAGCATTGGACTGGGATGCGGAAGTCCCAGGTTCAAGACCCTGAGGTCGCCAGCTTAAGCGTGGGCTCATCTGGTTTGAGCAAAAACTCACCAGCTTGAACCCAAGGTCGCTGGCTCCAGCAAGGGGTTACTCAGTCTGCTGAAGGCCCGTGGTCAAGGCACCTATGAGAAAGCATTCAATGAACAACTAAGGTGTCGCAATGAAAAACTGATGATTGATGCTTCTCATCTCTTTTCATTCCTGTCTGTTTGTCCCTATCTATCCCTCTCTAACTCTCTCTCTGTCTCTGTAAAAAAAAGAAAAGAAAAGAAGAACGTCGAGCATCTGAGTTAGCTAACACTGAGAGGCTCCTGAAGTTCTACTATCTCGTGGACATGACTGAACATCTGAACTAGCTCAATGTGAAAGTGCAAGGTGTCTTATTCCTTCAATAAGCAGTGTTTGCATTTGAAAACAAGCTGGAGCTCTTCATCGCTGACATTGAAACAGGTTGTTTTCTACACTTTGAAAAACTGAGAGACTTTAAAGATGCATGCACAGCAAGTGACCCTGCTCAACATCTTGATCTCCAGCAGCTAGTGGGCATCACATCTAATCTCCTGCAGTCATTCAGAGCACGCTTTGGAGAATTTCGTGAGCGCACTCGTCTTTTTAAGTTCATCACCCATCCACACGAGTGTGCAGTGCACAGCGACGACCTGAGTTACATCCCTGGTGACTCTGTCAGAGATTTTGAGCTACAAACTGCTGACCTGAAGGCCTCAGACATGTGGGTGAATAAGTTCAAGTCACTGAAAGAAGATTTGGAAAGACTTGCACAACAGCAAGCAGAGTTGGCGAGCAAACATAAGTGGGGAGAAATGAAAAAACTTCAACCCGCGGACCAGCTGATTGTGAAAACTTGGAACGCACTTCTCGTCACATACCACACACTGCAGTGTGTGAGTATAGCTGTACTGACAATGTTTGGTTGGCTCTACATAAGCAGTCTTTCTCACATCTAAAGAACATTAAGACCAGCCTACGATCACGTTTAACGGATGGAAGTCTCAAGGTCTGCATGAAGCTTAACCTCACCACGTATCAACCAGACTACAAAGCCATCAGCAAAACCATGCAGCACCAGAAGTCGCATTAATTGTAAGAAGTACTTTATTCATCATTGGTTAGCAACAGCATAGCAATGTCATTAAAAAGAATTCAGAGATTCATTGTACTTTAAAAGTGTTGGTCTTACATAAAATGCACACATTTACTTGTATTTAGTGTTGAACATATTGTATGGCTCACGGAATTACATTTTAAAATATGTGGCGTTCATGGCTCTCTCAGCCAAAAAGGTTCCCGACCCCTGTATCCTCTTCACAACAGATACAGTAGACCCTGTGGACAGCTAAATAGATAATAAAAGAATATTAATTGGAGAGGACTGTACATCCTAATCTTCAAACTATCAAAGTGCTGCCCTGATTTTTTGTTTGTTCTTTTTTACTTTTATCTGTTTCAGAACTGCTTTTCATGGCCAAATTGCATCTTTGTGGTGAACTATGTATATATACTAATCGCTTCTGTATCACAGGTTTTTATTTTCCCACTGATTTTTTGAGAGAGAGAAAGAAAAGAAGGAGACAGTGTGTGAAGGGAAGGGGGAGAGAGAGAGAAGCATCAACTCTGTTCCACTTAATTGTGCATTCATTGCTTGCTTCTCGTATGTGCCCTGACTAGGGATCGAACACATAACCTTGGGATGATGCTGTGACCGCTGAGCCACCCATGCAGGACCTGTGGTTTTATAAGTTAGACTCTTCCTTTTGTCAGAGTGGCAGCCTGACATGTGGAATGAAAACATGAGTGTGCTGTGCTCTGGCCGAATATATACCTTGTAAATAACAGCAAAAGACACGCTTTTGTGCTTGACCTATCTCTTTGCTGATTATTTGTTTGGTGTGGTTGTTATTTCTCTTTCAGAAACTTAGGGGATGAAAAAGAGGAGAAACCTCCTAATTTTGCTTATTAACTATGTGGATTGTACAGTGTAGCTATCATGTGTACTTAAATTTTGACTGTTAGATTTTTGGCTTGATGATAGGTCATTCTCACATGGCCATAGAGATGGACAAAGGGACCTTTAAGATTTTCCCCAGGCTTATGTCCTTGTCTTATTTAAGTAAACAAATATAAGCATATATGTGCATATAAAAACATACATGTTGCCGTATCGACACAGATGTGGGTCTCCAAATGGCATAAAAAAGGATTATATACAAAAGTATAATTTTCCCTAATTTGGGGACAGAGAAATGGGAATGACGGTTGTCTTAAGTGTTAAATATTGTTTCAAAGGAAAAATTGACATGATTGCTTTACTTTAAAAGCATCAAGTAAGTTTTAGTCTTATGCTCATTTTCTCTTAATTATAAATTCAAACATTAAATAGTAAATTCTAACATTAATGAACTTTTTTTAGTAATAAATCATTACTCTTTGATTAAAGGATTCTGCTGTCCTTAATGACTGAAGAAAATGTTTCATAGGAATTCTGTATCTTTTCACTTCTGTAATACATCATTAAAATATTAGGGACTTAATTCTGTATCTTTTCACTTCTGTAATACATCATTAAAATATTAGGGACTTTAAAATGATTTGTGCATTTTACTTATTTATAATTTTTCTTTTTAAAAATGGTGTTTTTTGTTTTGTTTGTTTGTTTTTTAAGTGAGAGGAGGGGAGATAGACAGACTCCTGCAAGCACCCTGACCAGGATCCCCCCCTGGCAACCCTGTCTGGAGCTGATGCTCAAATTAACCAAATCTGCTCAAATCAGCTGAGCTATTTTTATTACCTGAGACTGATGCTGAGACCAGCTGAGCTATCCTCAGTGCCTGGAGCCTCAAACCAATCAATCCACTGGCTAAGAGCGTGGGGGTGGGGGTAAAGGAGGGAACGGGGGGGGGGAGGGGGGGAGAAGCAGATGATCACTTCTCTTGTGTGCCCTGACCGGAAATCCAACCTGGGATGTCCATAAGCTGGTCCATTGCTCTATCTACTGAGCCAACCATCCAGGGCCAAAAATGGTTTTAAAGGTACAAAACAAAGATGTCGAAATGTCTTTTCCCCCTACATTTCAATTTTATTTGCTTTCTAACTTCCAAAAGCTATTTAAAGTGTCCTCTGCAGATTTAGTGGTAAATAAATGTTGTGGGGTCCCTGCCAGAAATACTAAGTGTGTGTCAGAAGCTTAAATATATAAGCCCATATATTAGGCTGTTGGTCTGCCATAGGAGGCTACTGCATTTCTCTTTCTTAAGGAACCTAAAAGTTCCTTTTAGGTTATAGGAACTTTAGTAGAAAAGTGGAATTGATTGGAAGCTTTATTTTCAGGCTTTTATTTGAACTAATTTAAAACTAGTGTTAACGCTGTCAGTTGAATCAGCATGCTTGTTTGTAGTTGACCCCAGCTCTTCTTACTGCATTATAGCTACATTTTATGATTGTACATTACCTCCCTGGCCACCTCAATGGGAGACTCAAAGAAGACCAAACACAACCACAAAACATTTTAATCTGATCTTTAATCTGATGACAGCTCTTTGATGGAATGCATATTCCTAAGGGGAGTTGGCAGTGTGGGCAGGCAGGAAGGTGTGGCGATGCCCCCAAAGCCCAGGGCACTAGTAGGGTGCTGTGAGAGCTTGAGCAGGGACTTCTTTACATCTGAGTTTTGCTCTCAACAGGCCCTGATGAAAACAATCAGATGAAAAGTTCATGTGGCACCTTTTTATAAACTTCTTGTTTTTTTCTGTTTTCCCTTCCTATCAGGTGAATACACAGGATTTCAGAGGGCTGGTTCGGGAAGATGCTGTTCTCTACCTGTTAGAAATCCCTAAAGGTGAAATGGTGACCATTTTAGCTCAGAGCCGAGCTGATGGTGAGCATGTTTGTTCATTAGTTTAATGGTGGGGGGGTTGTGGGAGAGATGAGAGGTGTCGTGGGACTAGAACATATACATTTAGGTATTAAAAAATTAAACTGGATCCTACCACCAAATCTCTGGAGACAATGTGGATACCATTTAACTTTTTATGGAAATGTATTTTATGCACCCACTGAAATAATTTCACTGGTTGTGTCAATTTGGAATATAAGTGCTTTTCTGAACAGTGATCCGTCCTTAAGTACTGCCTGGAGTATTATTGAGTCTTTCATATGATGGATACAAAGAGCCACTCCTACTGTTCAGCTCCCACGTTAACTCTTACCAGTCTGACAGGTTGTTTCACCTTACCAGGGCTCATTGTTTTCACCTGTAAAATGGTGGTTGATACTGTCTTCCCTGTCTGCTTCCGAGGGTCAGCTGCCAACTGTATTAGTTAGGGTTCTCCAGAGAAACAAAGCCATGAGAGCGTGTGTGTGTAGAGAAAGTGATTGATTGATTGATTGATTTTAAGGAATTAGCTTAATGATTATAGAGGCCAGCAAGTCTCAAGATCTGCAGAATGAATGGCAAGCTGGAGACTCAGAAGAACTGGTAATTTAGTTTTAGTCCAACTCCAGAGACTGGAGAACTGAGAGAGCCAATGGTGTAGTTGGAGTCTAAAGGTTGGCAAGCTTGAGACCCAGAAAGAGCTGATGTTTCCATTTGAGTGTGAAGGCAGGAATAAAAACTAATGTCCCAGTTCAAAGGCAAAAAGAGTTAGTTTTTCCAAGTCCGGGGAGGGTCCATCTTTTTGTTCTATTCAAGCCTTCTACTGATTGGCTGAGGCCCATCCGCATCAGAGAGTGCAATCTGCTTTACTTGGTCTATCAGTTTAAACATCAATCTCATACCACACCAGGTGGTGGCACAGTGGATAGAGCATCAGACTGGGGCGCAGATGACCCAGGTTTGAAACCCCGAGGTCACTGGCTTGAGTGTGGGCTCACCAGCTTGAGCGCAGGGTTGCTGGTTTGAGCATAGGATCATAGACATGACCCCATGGTCCTTGACTTGAGCCCAAAGGTCACTGGTTTGAAGCTCAGGGTCGCTGGCTTGAGCAAGGGGTCACTCGTTCTGTTGGAGCCCCTCCATCAAGGCGCATATGAGAAAGCAGTCAATGAACAACTAAGATGCTGCAACAGAGTTGATGCTTCTCATCTCTCCCTTCCTGTTTCTCTGTCTGTCTCTCTCTCTCTCTTTCTCTCTCTCTCACTCTCTCACACACACATGCAGTCTCATCCCCAAACATCTAGAATAATGTTTGACCAAATATCTGGGCATCCTGTGGACCAGTAAAGTTGACACATAAAATTAACCGTCACAGCAGCTCATACAGTTATTTTTTTATCCTTTGTATTTGAGCCATGGTTCTCATAGAGCCTGTGTGCTGAGTTTGAGAACTGGCAGAAGGTAAAGGATATGCTCAGAAACAGAAGCTGATAACTTGAAGAAAAGACCTCTAGCTAAGCAGAATGCAGCATACGTGATGCTTTTGCCTTTCAGTGTACAGAGACATACTGGCTTGCGGCAGAGGAGATTCGTTTTTTATAAGAAGCCACTTTGAATGTGAGAAGGAAACTCCACAGAGCCTAGCCTTCACCAGGGGGGAGGTCTTCCGAGTGGTGGATACCCTGTATGATGGCAAGCTGGGCCACTGGCTGGCTGTGAGGATCGGAAATGAACTGGAGAAAGGCTTAATCCCCAACAAAAGCAGGTATCTGAGATCACACGTTCCCACACGCCCCTGTTTGCCTTCTCCCCACAAATAAACCACAACCCACCCGCTCAGAAAGGAAGCTGCACATGGCTTCATTATTTGTCCTCATGTCCTCTCCCATCGTCTGCTCCTAGAACTGAAATTGCCACCAGCTGGTGTGTGTATTTAGCATCACATGGCTGGATGTTGCATTTGGTTGGCTGGCTTTGAACTCCTAAGGAGTGTCCAGTGCTTGCACGGCACACGAGCAATCCCAACTGGCTGTAGCACACCAGCATGCTTCTTAGAGATACGATGTCCTTGTCCAGCGTGTGTCCTTCATCTTCAGCTCCGTTGGACACATGTTGGTTTGCTGAGACAGTGGGGAGAATAGGAAAGATACTTTCATTTGGCAGGGGAGTTCGGGTCTGTTTACTGTATACCGTCCTGTCAGAATGAGCCACGTTGAGTGTGTTTATTATTGAGCTACTTCTGGTGGACTTTATGGGGACCAATCCCTGGTATGCTTCTGTTGGGCAGAGACAGTCCTCACATTTTCCACCCTGTGCAGAGAGAGTCCCCACGTTTTCTTTCCTCTTTATTGACAGGCTGCATCTCTCCCGATTCAGGGTCATAAGAAAAACCGAGTAGAGCTGGTTAATGACATGCACGTGTGTGTTTTCTAGCACCAGAGATTACTTCCTGTGGTTTCTTTTCTCAGGGCTGAACAAATGGCCAGCGTTCAGAATGCCCAGCGAGACAACGCTGGGGACAGGGCAGATTTCTGGCGGATGCGCGGCCAGAGGTCCGGCCTGAAGAAGAACCTGCGGAAGAGCCGGGAAGACCTGACAGCTGTCGTGTCAGTCAGCACCAAGTTCCCGGCTTATGAGAGGGTTTTGCTGCGAGAAGGTAAGGAAGCCAGGTGGGGCTCAGAAATGAGCCAGCTGACCTCTGAGCCTGTCTTTCTTCATTCTCAGATTGTAGTTGTCAAGTTCACACTTACCGTATCACTTAGACCAAAGCCAGGTTATAAAGTTGGACTTAGATTCAAACATGAAAAAAGACAAAAAGGCAAGCTTTGCAAACTTGTACATGGTGTCCCTATTACCACAAACTGTTATTTTCTAATTTTGCCATTCAAATGTTTTTATGTATTACCTACAGTGAGGTTCATCTTTAACAACCGGCGTAAAGGCATATTCTTTAGAAAAGCTGGGCTGAAGTAGGGGTGGGAGAACATGCAGTTTCTTTTATTTAGATGTGTTATCAGTGGCCTATAAAATACTTCTGCTTCTTATTTTTACAGCTAAGGAACTGTGTGTGCTTTCATGGTCTTTCTTGTCTCATTTCAGCTGGTTTCAAGAGACCCGTGGTCTTATTTGGCCCTATAGCAGATATAGCAATGGAGAAGTTGGCATATGAGTTACCTGACCTGTTCCAAACTGCTAGTAAGTATCATGTCAGTGACATGTGTGTGTGTGTGTGTGTGTATTATTAGCAACAGACAGGAAGGGGGGAGAGAGATGAGAAGCATCAACTAGTAGTTGTGTCATTTTAATTGTTCATCAATTGCTTCTCATATGTGCCTTGATCGGGGGACTCAAGCCAAGCCAGTGACCTTGGGATAATGACAGTGATTCTGCGCTCAAGCCAGTGATGGCATGCTTAAGCCAGCAACCTTGGGGTTTCAAACCTGGCACCTCAGCATCCCAGGTCGATACTCTGTCCACTGTGCCACCACCATCAGGACAGTGATATTTTTCCCTCTCAAAATTTTAATTTGAAAAATATCTAATATCCAGACAAAAATGAAAAATAATGACCATATATACATCACCTGGAGTCACTGTCACAAGTTGTTGACATTTTGCTATATATACCCCCCCACCATCAACACCAATTATATATTTTTTCAAATTTCTGCTGAATCATTTGAAAATTTAACAATTTTTACCCTCTTAAGAATAAAGACATTCTCCTCCTACAGAGCCACACACTACTATTATCACAGTCAAGAAATTAAACATTGATTCAAAAATATATATTTAGTATATAGTTCATTTTTCAGGTTTTTCTAAGTTGTCCCAATTTTCCAATTTTGTCTTTCATGACTTATTTTTCTAAATTCAGACTGCAACCACTCTGACCAGTTGGCTCAGCAGTAGAGCATCAGCTTGGGTGTGGAAGACCTGGGTTCGATTCCTGGTCAGGGCACATAGGAGAAGCAACCATCTGCTTCTCTTTCTTCCCCCACTTATACCCCCTCTAACCCCCCTAGGCCATGGTTCAAATGGTCTGAGCAAGTTGGCTCTGGGTGTGGAGGATGGCTCCGTGGCCTTGCTTCATGCATAAAATAGCTTGGTTGCCAAGCAGTGGAGCAGCTGCCCCAGATGGACAGAGCATCACCCTGTAAGGGGCTTTCCAGGTGGATCCCAGTTGGACCACACGTGGAAGCCTCTTTGCCTTCCCACCTCCCTGCCTCAATAATAATAATAATAATAAATTTAATTTCAGACCCCAACCAAGGATCCTGAAATACATTTGATTTTTATGTCTTTCTAATTATTTAGTGACTTTGACATTGTGAAGAGTCCAAGCCACTTGTCTCACCTCTTGGACTGCCTCTTTCCTCATGATTCGATTTGGTGAAAGAGCCTGTGTGGTTCCTTCCTATTTCCTCTCATTAGGCTGCACCTTATGTCAGATGTCTCATCACTGCTGATGCTGACTGGGAGAATTTGGTAGTTACTGGTTTCTAAAACATTATTTAGCCCCTTGATTTTGCTTTTGCTTTTGCTTTTGCAGAAACGGAACCGAAAGATGCAGGGTCTGAGAAATCCAGTGGGGTGGTACGCTTAAATACCGTGAGGCAAATTATAGAACAGGTGAGAAAATTTATCTGAACATCATGTTGTAAGAAAGAATTGAGTTGTGGTTTGCTGCAGTCTTTTTGAGAATGGAGTCTGTATTTGAATTATAATGAAATGTTAAATGATAAAAAGTGAGCATAAATGCAAGATGTTTCTTTGTGTGGAAACTCTTGATATTCTGTGGTGGTATGTTGTTTTCTCCCCAGAGTTCTCAGCATTGTACCCAATAACCTGTTAAATTAATTTTCTCAGAAATTCCAGTAGATTAGTAATACTAAATGGATATAACGTGAAGTGCTTTTTTATTTAAATTGACAAATTTTATCTGATGCCATCTTTACTTATTAAGACAAACTTTTCATTGCTGTACAACTTTACATACAATTTTCATACCTTTTCCCCATTTGTAACAGGATAAGCATGCATTACTGGATGTGACTCCTAAAGCTGTGGACCTGTTGAATTATACTCAGTGGTTCCCGATTGTGATATTTTTCAACCCAGACTCTAGACAAGGTGTCAAAACCATGAGACAAAGGTTGAATCCAACATCCAACAAAAGTTCTCGAAAGTTATATGATCAAGCCAACAAGCTTAAAAAAACTTGTGCACACCTTTTTACAGGTAAGTGAAATTTTAGATGTAGTCTCTTTGCTCCAAAGTGAGAATCAGAATTGAAGAATGAAAGAAATAAAAGAATAATTTGAATACTAACAAAGAATAGTAATCTGAAATATTACTCATAACTCCTTGAAAAGTAGCTAATCCTATAAATATGTATATTAGACTCCTGTTGTTTGTGTATATACTTTTGACAGTTTGAAATAGAAAGATTCATGACATACAATAATTGGCTATTTAGATGAGGTTCAAACTTTTGTGAGGGACTGCAAGGCTAGTGACTGGGCCACGCATTCCAGCTGGGGCCCACATCTGCATAGGTTGCAGCACTGTTCTCTCCTTACCCATCCATGCATGCATGGACTTACAGAGTGATGGGAATTTGGCTTCATTGTTGAAAAATGTCCCCACAGTGGAAACTTGAACACTCTGGGAACTGGATGATATTAAGGATTTATTACTCCTGGTTTTAGGATGATAATCATGTTGTGATTATGTTTTCTGTGATTATGTCTTTAGGGAATGTTTACTAAACAGATTAGTTATGGATAACCTAACATACATATATTTACAGATGACAATATGGTATTTGGGCTTTGCTTAAGTAATCTTCAGTGAGGAGAGTGGGTAAGGTTCAGACAATACAAGACTGGCCAAGAGCTGATAGTTGTTGAAACTGGTTCAGGGTGATATGACCATGGGAGTTCATTAAACTGTTCTCTCTACTTTTGTATATGTTTAAATTTTCCATAAAGGAATACTTTCTAAAGTTCTTGAAATGAAGACCACTGCTACTATTACTTATGAAAGTAAAATTTAAGAATGTGACATGTTTTAATAACTGATTATATATGCTACCTATATAAATGACTAGTTCAGTGAATATGGTATTATTAAAGGTTTAAAAGACTTACATAGCCCTAGCCCTGGACGGTTTGCTCAATGGTAGAGCATCGGCCTGGTGTGTGAAAGTCCTGGGTTTGATTCCAGGTCAGGGCACATAGGAGAAGCGCCCATTTGCATCTCCACCCTTCCCCCACTCTTTCCTCTCTATCTCTCTCTTCCTCTCCCACAGCCAAGGCTCCATTGGAGCAAAGTTGGCTCGGGTGCTGAGGACAGCCCCATGGCCTCTACCTCAGGTACTAGAATGGCTCCTGGTGTAATGGAGCAATGCCCAGATGGGCAGAGCATCGTCCCGGGTGGGCATGCCGGGTCGATCCCTGTTGGGCACATGCAGGAGTCTGTCTGACTGCCTCCTCGCTTCTCACTTGGGAAGAGTACAAAAAAAAAAAAAAGAGTTACATAAAGTTTTGGTCATGAAAGTTTGTGGGAGCTACATGAGGAGACTGGATGTCCTTAGGATAATGACAGCTCTTTTGTGTTCAGCACCAATCATTGTCAACCGATGTCATATTTAGCATATCTGACACTGAGGGTGCAATGAAAGTATGTCCATATTAGACTCTTGTTTTATAGCCACAGGCTTTTGTTGTTGACCAGTGGCTGCACCACTTCACACTGTGGCAAAATGCTGTACTCGAAAGTAATTTAGTGAGTGAACTAGTACACCATAAACTGGAGTTTGTGAGTGTAGTCATAAGAGCTTGTGCTTTTGATATATTCATACATAATCTTCCCTCTGTCATTTTACTACTGCTACTACTAATCATAATATAGCAATAATTAATATTACTATTTTTATTATAGTAATAGCTAACAATGTCTCTGTCTTTTCTGTGCCCTGTGGTTTTGGGCCATAAGAAAAGCCAAGTGTCTTCAGCAATGGCACACGTCTAGTGTATGGCTGGCCCAGATTGAAACTAGTACATCTCTGAGTGTGTGTCCAATAATCTATGTTAGGGCACAGACTTATTCTTCGAACGTTGAAGGTCACACAGTGCAGTTCCTCCATTTATCAGAATATTAATCCGTTTAACTGAGGCCCATGTGACTGTGACATGTTCAGCCTATGCCTACTTCATCCCCCCTTCCACTCCCCACCTTCACTCAAACTCAAGTTCATTGAATAGCTAGGGATGAATTCAACTCAGAGAGTTGAATTTGGGGTTCGTGTGAGAATATGAGATACCAGAAAGGGAAGTAATGGGTTGTGGAGGGAGAGCAGAGCAGAAGAAGGAGCCAGTGACTCTGGGTCACTCCCTCTGTCTACATTTGAATTAGCATCATTTGCTCTTTGGAGCACAGGCCGCAATCGATGTCTGGATCTGAGTGAGGATCTTGAAGAGCCCATGTGTGGAAGTTAACAACTCCTGATTCAGCTCCACTGATAAATTATGAGATCTTTGAAGGCAGGGACTATGCGTGATCCAGGTCATGTGCCAAATGCCAGCATGGGAACCAGTGAGTGGGTATGGCATCACTGTGGCTTAATTAGAACTGCCTCTGGCATGCCAAACCATTTCTTGCCTAAGCTCATCAAGAAGTGGAAGGTTTTAGGGTAACTAAGTCAGATGCTGGAGTGTAAATGCAGACACTGAACATCCAGTTTCATCTAAAATTTCCAAGTGATCCATTCTCACCATATGTTGTCAGTCTCTGGAGTTCTGCAATCTTTAAGGATAGGTGGAACAGAGTATCCAATAACTGTTACCAACAAACTTTCATTTCTACCAAATGGCCTTTGACAGTATTGTTCCAAACTTCTGATTTGACTCTTCAAAGCTGTGTGGATGGTCGCCATTAAGTGCTTTCTATTCCCTTTGTCTCACTCAGCCTGGCCAGGCTATGACTTGATTGTATGTGTTGTGGCCAGAATCAGAGGCTTTTGCGATTTTACATTTATGAGATTTTTATGAATTAATAAGTAGGAATAGTAGAGCTGCTTTGATGAACACATCATTCAAAATCCAGGCTTATGGTGCCTGTAGTATTGTTAGGCTCAATATCCTTCTTTTTCCTTCGACAGTAACAAGAAAACCAAGTCCCACAGGTGACTTTTTAAATTTTGACAGTTTTAAACTGGCTGTCCTTGCAAACCCAGGGTACTACTCAATAAAGTGGAGATAACATGGGAAGCTTTAGTCTGAGATTTGCTCAAAAGCATGTTAACCCATCGGCATGAGTTAAAGTGTTGGGCTGCCTCTTCCTCCTTTCCATTAAAAAAGAATATTTTAGGATACATTTGCATGTACAAGTCAAAAAAAGTTTTTTTTAAAAAAAACAGAAGGATTGAATTCTGTGTCTTCTTGAAATTCCTGAAGCACCCAGTTCATAGTTTGCAGACCACTGAAATGGAATTGTGGACATAGAGACCCAGGCAGTGCCATCTGTCATAGGAAATTGCAGGAATTTTAAAGTATCACAGGATATTGACATTTTTATCAGCTTTCACTGGTTTCATTAATGTGAAATTTGTACAGGCCAGCCCTGGGACTTGGGAAGTACTAATAAATGCTACTGATTATTAGTAGTAATATTACTTTATGCTTATTTTATCTTCTTTGAATGTTATATATTATAAAAAAAATTCTGTGTCATTATATAGTCATTGAAAAGGCTTGGGAGGGAAAGTGGATCTTGTAGCAGCTGAAAGTGTGCAGTAGGCAACTTCTGGTTTCCCCGGGGATTGCAGAGACTGGTGACCAAGGGAGTGGATGGAAGATGCTGTGCTGTCTGCCTGGGCACCTCGGTTGACACTTGTCTGTTTAGGGGGCATCCGTGCCACATGGATAGCTTAATTGAAGTTTAATTTACATATCCTACAATTCATCCATTTACAATATAAAATTTGTGGGTTGTAGTTGTGCAACCATTACCACAATCAATTTTAGGACATTTTCATCATTCTTTAAAGAAGCCCAATACCCATTAACAGTCATTCGTGATCTCTTCTCATTTTGACTGTTGTTCTTGGCACTTCCCAACCTCCTTGGCCAGGGACGGAATAGTGACCACACTTGTGCCAGGGCTGGGAATGGTGCTCTCTGAATCCTAGGTCTCCCAGCCAACGCTGAGTGTGATTCTTTCAATAGTTCACTGGATGCAGTTTGAGAAATGTCTGAAGCCTATCCAGAGGATCATAGGCCTAGTCCAGACATGGGGAGCAACAAGACTAAACTACTGGTAATATTGCGTCAAGTCCAAGAATCTGAAACACCCAGTGAGCAAGAGCTGACAGCACCCGCAAAGGCATTGGTTCCAAACAAAGGAAAGGTGGCATCGTAGTTGTGCACCTTAAAAGGGGTCAAGTGCATAACATGGATGTTACCAACTTAGATGTTACCTTTATAGGGAGCTTGAGAAATCAGCTACAGTGAAGTTCTTTTATTTTTCTTTTTTCTCATATATTTGACTCAATGTGAATTCAGTAAGAGGTTTTATGACCTTTTTCATTTTATCAGGGGGCATGAACATATTTTTTGCATTTTATAAATGGCCCCTTGAAGTAGGCTTTCCTCATGATAGATAGGGACTGTACTCATTTCATACAACTTCAGTTTAAAGCTCAGAAAGTCAGCTTAATGCTTTCTATACATTAAGTGCAAAGCACTCATGTTGACTTGGGGGTGTACAGTTTCATTTTTATATCTCAGTACTGTGGCACCACTTTTTACCCAAGAGCACAATAATGTTTGTAAAGTACCATGATAAGGATGCAAAAGCCCAAGGAATCAAGGTTAATCTTTCTGAGTTGCCTGATGTATCAGTTTATTCTAACGCTATAAATAATTAATAACCAGGGAAATTGTAAGCTCCCTTAGGATTTTCCAAGGTCAGTGTTAGAACTTTTTAAAATGAAAGACTGGTGTTTATTACCAGGAAGAAAACTTGAAGCATAATTGCTTACAAAATTTCCTTAATGGTTCTTTTTTGGCTATCTATGAATAATTCTGCAGACCTCAGGGTAGATGGAGCAAGGTGCCAAGCAGCTTTTACCAACAAGCCCTAATTTTCTTTTGTGTGTTAGAATGCCATACCTTCTAAGAGAAGGCTACCTCATTGTAGTTTTTTGGGTTTATTTGTTTAGTCCTAATTTACTGCATTGTGATCATTTTAGGTCCAATTTAATTTATTATTCAGGACCAATTTAATTTGCATGTCTGATTTATCCCCATTGGGTTCATATATACATATTGCTAAAGAATTATTTGCATAAGTTTTATATTGGTGCTTTAAAGTCATGCTTTAGATGGGCTGTGTTGTGCAGTGACTGTGGCTATGGGCTCTAAAAGCAAAGTCTAAGTTTGCATTTAGGGTTCTTATTTGATGTGAGGCTTGGGATAGTTCTCCTACTGTGCCTCAGTTTCTGTCCTGTAACATGGGGATGATGTCAATACCTACCTCGCAAGGTTTGTGTGGGCATGAAATGAGTGAATCCATGTAAGGTATTTGTAAAGTGGTTGGTCAATCCTTAGGAAATGCTATTATATATAATAAATTTTGTTCTGAATACAATGTGTATATTACTGAATGTATACCTATAGAGCTAGGTTAATCTGTATGTATAGTCTAAAATGTTTAAGCCTATCAAAATGTTATACATTTAAATATTACCTTCAGTACTTTATTGGAGGTATCTGACAATATACTAGTATATAGTTTTCTTAGTTATATATATATATATATGTCTGTGTAATAGTCTTTAAAATAATGGTGCTTTATATCTGTTTTAGGTGTCTTATCTTTATTCCTGAAAATATACTCTTTAAAAACATGATTTAAAGGTAGCTTTCCCAGGCCCTGGCCAGTTGGTTCAGCCGTAGAGCTTCGATCTTGTGTGTGGAAGTCCCGGGTTCTATCCATGGTTAGGGCGCACAGGAGAGGCAACCATCTGCTTCTTCCTTTCTCACTTCTCTCTCTCTCTTTCTTTCTCTTCTCCTGCAGCGATGGCTCGATTGATTTGAGCACATCGTCCCTGGGCACTAAGGATAGCTCCATCGGGCTTTTGCCTCAAGCGCTAAAAATAGCTCAGTTGCAAGTGACCCCAGATGGGCAGAGCATCAGCCCCAGACAGGGGCCGCTAGGTGGATCCCAGTTGGGGCGCATGCAGAAGTCTGTCTCTGTATCTTCCCTACTCTCACTGAAAATAAAAAAAAAGTGAAAAATAAATAAATAAAGGTAGCTTTTCTGAAAGATAGACATTCTGAAATTCATTCATTCATTTTAAAGTTTATAACATCTATCTGTAATGTAAACTCAACTAAAGAGATTTAGTATTCAAATATATGCAAGCTTCCTCTTGTAATTTGCCAAAGTTTTAATTCAGATATGATAAAAATGAGTCTGAATTATGTCAAATAAGTTTTTAAGTAAACATTGCTTGGGAAATTGATGCAAATCTTTTTTGCTTACATTTCTATAGCTACAATCAACCTAACTGCAGCCAACGATAGCTGGTTTGGCAGCTTGAAGGACACGATTCAGCATCAGCAGGGAGAAGCAGTTTGGGTCTCTGAAGGAAAGGTATGTGGCATAGATGCTCTGCTGCGAGGTGAGAGTCCGTGGTTTGAATCTTTTCTCAAGAGGGTAGTGAATGTAGTAAAGCCATGCCCATTGAAGGTACTCTATCATATGTGCTAATCAAGTTTGCACTATTATAAATTCTCTGAAAAAAGTGATAAAGTGAAAGGGCTTTCGGAAGAAAAGCAGATTGTGCTACATGCAACCCTACATTCACTTCCCTTTTACTTTTAACGTAGTAACTAGTATTGTATTCCAAGCACACTAATCAGAGCTTACAAGATCTCGAGCTGAGTCCCACAGCTTACTAAGGAGGGGGAAACTCAGCAGAGGTGAGAGATGAAGTGGAGGGGTGCAGAAAACATGACTAACAATTAACAGAAAACAAGCAAATGGAGTTGGAATCATTTGCTTAAAGATTGGCAGAGAATGGGCCCTAGGCATTTGAGTAGGTGATAAGAGGGCATTAGGAAACTTGTGTAGGCTTTTACAATTGGCTAGCTTCTCATCTGTGGCCATAGGTTATGCACAGCTCCACTTAGGGAGGATGCAGAATGTATAACTTCCTGTGGTTTGGGGAGCCTTTGGTGGTAGGCTTCTGCAATCCAGTCGAATTTAGGTAGCTTAGAGGGACAGTTTCATTGTTGAAATGAGTCAATTACCAATGGGTTTGTTGAGCCCTAGTCTTGCTCTTTGGTAACTGCATGCTTAGTTAAGGTGTCTAGCATCTCCTGAATGCTTATAGCCTGTTAAGGCTCTGCGCCAGCCTCGTGGTGACAAGTTGAATAGGACAGACCATCTGCCCTCAAGGATTTGAAATCTTGTGGTTGAGTGAAGAGGTGTGCAACACAAGGCAGCGTGCATTGGTAACTAGGAGACAAGTACCAGCAGAAGAGGCTGAAGAGAAGCCAGGTTCTGGAAGACAAAGCACCCAGTCTGAGGAAGCATGACTCAGTCGCTCTATATGAGATGGATGGTGGCAAAGATAGATAGGGTAGAGGGTTCCTAATTTGAGTCCCTGTACAAAAGTTAACATAGGAACTTAAAGCCAAGTGATTTCAGGAAAATAAAGTTGACTTCCCTCTCTCAAATGCATCAAGGTTTCAGTCACTTGGCTGTGTTCTTGGGAATTTTCTTGAGTCCCCACTCCCAGGAGCCATGTCACACCCCACTGACCCTCCAAAACAAATTCCTCTAGATGGAAGGGATGGATGATGACCCTGAAGACCGAATGTCCTACTTAACCGCCATGGGCGCGGACTATCTGAGTTGCGACAGCCGTCTCATCAGTGACTTTGAAGACACCGACGGCGAAGGAGGTGCCTACACTGACAATGAGCTGGATGAGCCAGCTGAGGAGCCGCTGGTGTCTTCCATCACCCGCTCCTCGGAGCCGGTGCAGCATGAGGAGGTGAGGCGAGGCGAGGCAGGCCACGGGCTGCGAGGCCACGGGCTGTGCGGCCACGGGCAGGAAACGGAGGTTCCGGTGTTTCACTGGAATTCTTCTGGACAGCTCTTAATTCAGGGTGCTGTGGAAGGATCCCAAAGGGTTGAAGCAAGTGACTTGTAGGGAGTCTCTCATTCCAAGTCAAGGCCTGCACGGCTGTGGTAGTAGTCCCTGGGGAAGCAGGACAGGAATTGAGTGCCCTTGTGCATGGTGGATAAGCTGAACAGCTTTATGGGCCGGCTGTCCAAATTGCAGGTGGGATATTATTTTTTAAATACAATATTGTTGTATTTACTTGTAACCTTTGATTAGGCCTCTCTTTCTGTACTTTTAGGTATCCCTGCTTCTTCTCCATCCTCCCTGTAACCTTTCTAATCTTGCTAAAGCTTCTGAGTGTTTCCCCATCAGTTTCCTTCTCTCTTATTTCAATTTTTGAATTGAGTTCATGATCAAATACATGTCTGATCGCATGTACTATGCATACACTGGCCAATGAATAGACAGCATTTGTGATCCTAGAAATCACATCGACAGGTACTAAGTCAGGACTAGAGCAATTATTAATTGCACCTCAGAGAACATTGGGATAATGATGTTTGTAGATGAGATTATCCATATATTTGGGTAAATCTATAGACTACCGTTTAGCAACTTAGTGCATTTCAGTGAATAATTTTTTATTCTTTATGAAATAGAAATATCAAAATTTAAGGTGAAGGAGAAGATAAAACCCACCAAGATGAAAAATTTAGTATATACCAGTGGACATGTTTTAAAGAATAAATTTAACTCCTTAATGTCTGTTGATACAGATAGCTAATGCTTAATGTGACAAAAGATATTTTAGACTTTAGATATTATATATTCTTTTATACGTTAAAGGAGGAGACTACTACAATGGATGCACCTAGTTAAAAAAATATATCTTAAGCCTTTGCTAATGGGAATATGCCTGGTTTCTGCCTTTTAAGTAGAAAAGCCCTAGGTCAGTATATCAGCTCATGTAAACCTCAAGTCCTGACCTTCCGCAAGTCCTTGGAACTCCAGCAAAGCAGATGAGTGCTTTTTTCTCTCTGCTGTGATGTCCTTGTTGTGAATGAACATTTATGTCTTGTAGAGCATAAGGAAATCCAGCCCAGAGCCACGAGCTCAGATGAGGAGGGCTACTAGCAGAGATCAACTTAGGGACAATAGCCCACCCCCGGCATTCAAACCAGAGCCGCCCAAGGTATGTGGCTGGGAGCCCAGGATGGGAAGGAAAAGGAAGCAGACTCCCCCGGAGCGCCCTTCATCACCAGGGAATATCACACACAATAAGATGGTGTTGAATTGTGTTTTTGACTCACTATTTGTCAATTAGAATGTGCCTTTTGTCCCATTGGTTGAACCCAGAAATTAGGGAAGGGCAAAAAGATAGGGAAGAGGAAAAGGAAGATTTAGGAGAATGTTCAATTTTAAAACTGTTTGTATTTTTCTATTAATTAGTTAATTGATGGAGGAGAATAGTTTGATAATACTGAATGCCCAAAATGACCAAACTCAGACTGTTTTTCTTTTTCTGTCCAATTAGAGTTTTCTGCCCACAATCTGATTTAGACGCAGCAGAAAAATCCTTACTGATGATCTAGTAAAGAAAACAACCACCACCATTGTTTAACAATGCCTCTTATTATGAGGGCAGCATAGCTTATTTTTTATGTAAATCATTATCTAGAACAAAATCAAGATAAGAACACATGGGCATGTGTCATGATTCTTTACCTCTTCTCTAAATCAAAGCCATGGCAATAGCCTTTTCCTTATAACTCAATGAAATTTGTCTATTTTACTCAATAGTTCAGATGAGAAGAAAGGAAAAATTGATTATGTGAGCTGTCAGAAGTAATTAACAATCTCATAAAATACATCAGTGATAATTGACAAGCAGGCCTAGGATCCAAGTATTTAGGAAAGTGGGCATTTAGAATGATATGCCTTCCCCGCTCCCTGTGCCTGTCTCATCCATGGTTGGACATGGGCCACACCTTTAAGCCAGGGCATGTACCCTCAGTGTGATATGAAGTCAGGAGCCCACTCTTCAATCCTGAAGCCTGACTGGTTCTGAGGTCTTCTCCAAAATTCACATCCCCTCTAGAGTGAAATGAGGTCTGAGCTGCCTGCAGGGCCCCAGCATGTCCCCAGCATCTTTTTGGTTTCCAGAGCCTTTAACACTCTTCTGTAGGAAGTGAGGAAGGGATCAGGATGCCCGACCAGAGGCTGTTGGCCCTTCCATATTTGATTCTGTGTCAGAATGGTATTTGCTGACCACCTATGGAAACTGATCAGGAAATGGAGTGTATTAAAAGTGCTAATACTGATGTGAAAATAAAATGAAAGCCTAAGGTAAAAATGTTATTGCTTTCTTTTTGCAGGCCAGGACCCAGAACAGAGAAGAGTCCTTTGACTACTCCAGATCCTATGAATACAAGTCAAACTCTCCTTTGGCCGCTGCTGGTAACGAAATTCCCGGGGCACCTGCCAAGCCTCATCCTCCTCCTGTTGCAGCAAAACCTGCCTTTTGTAAGCCTATACTGAAGCCCTCCACTCCCGTCCCTCCCCCAGAGAGTGAGGAGACGGGGGAGGACAGCGAGGTGCAAGACAACACACCCAAGTCTGTCCTGGGCAAAGTAAAAATATTTGAGAAGATGGATCACAAGGCAAGGTTACAGAGAATGCAAGAGCTCCAAGAAGCGCAGAATGCACGGGTAATTGTTTTTAAACCACTGGATTATTTTAATGTGTCAACAGTAAGAATTTTAAATAAGTTTCACTTCAATAAAATGATTCGCAGTCCTTTTTCCACTGCATAAACACGAAAGGGTTGTTCACATGCAAGAAGCTAAGGCACATACTATGCATGTCATTTCCAAATTGTCAGCTATTTGTGTACCTCTTCAAAATGGGATTGGAAAACGGGACCAGCAGGAAACCAGCAAGCCGACTGTCCAGTGGTTCATTCTTTCCCTCTTACTCATTTTTTTTTCTTAATTACCACAGATTGAAATTGCTCAGAAGCATCCTGATATCTATGCCGTTCCAATCAAAACCCACAAGCCAGACCCTGGCTCGCCCCAGTACACGAGGTAAGGGCTGCTCGACTGGTATAGATCTACAGGTGGGGGTTACTTAGGATTTGGAGTCCTTGGAAAGCATTTTCTTCACCTACATTTCAAAGTAATGAAAAGAGTTTTCCCCCCCGGTCAACAGTTTACCTTACTTAGACAAATTTAATTGTAAAGATTACAGAATCAAGTTTTCATGGTAATTTTGCTTGTTCTAAAATTCTCTGACAAAGGAATTGTAAGTGCCATTTCGAGTTAGTTTCCTTGATACACTGAAGCACAGATTTGTTATATCCTGTTAGGATAGCGCGTGAGCAAAATTCCTGGAGCTTGTACCCAGTGGCGGGATTCAAATAATTTAACAACTGGCTCTCTGTCCTAATGACCACTTTAAATATAAAAAAAGATATCAAAAGGTAGTTTATTATTTTATACATTTAATAGTTAAATAAGAACAATAAAAGGTACACAAAATTAGATTATAAGTTTTGAAATATAAATGAAAAAAATATTAAATATATGTGAAAAAAACACAATAAAACTGTTATTTAAGATATTTCCGTATTGCTTCTTGATTGGCATCCTCACTTGTAATTTTTTCCCCCTGTGGACGGAATGAACATTACTACGGGTGCTTAGAATACACTGTTGTACAGATGAACGTTAAAAAAGACTAAGAAATGTAACCTTGTGATTTCCACATTGGGCTGCTGCCCAGGCTCCCACCTTAGACAGAACCCTGATTACAAGTGCCATCTTAACAACCAGTTCACCAAACTCAACAAAAAATTAGGTATCGGTTCTACCAAACTGGTGTGAACTGGCTGAATCCCACCACTGCCTATGCCTTTTTGTTGCTACTTTTATTCTGGCCCTTCACCAAGTTCCTTAACTCCTTTGCATCACTTAACAAAGTCAGGCCACTTGTGCTCAACTGGGATCTGAAGGGAAGATGACAATAAATTGACTGATGTTGGTTAAGATGCTACAAACCCTGGCTGGTTGGCTCAGTGGTAGAGCATTGGCCTGCTGTTTGGATGTCCCAGGTTTGATTCCCGGTCAGGATACACGGGAAGTGACCATCTGTTTCTCTACCCCTTCTCTCTTTCTCTCTCTCTCTCTCTCCTTCCCTCCCTCCCTCCCTCCCTTCCTCCCTCCCTCCCTCCCTCTATCCTTCTCTCTCTCTCTCTCTAATCTCTCTCTCTCTCCCTCATATCTCTCTCTCTCTCTCTCTCTCTCTCTCTCTCTCTCTCTCTCCCCCTCCCTTCTCCTCCCGCAGCCATGGCTCAATTAGGTCCAGTGAGTTGGCCCCTGGCGCTGAGGATGGCTCTGTGGCCTCCCCCTCAGGCACTAAAAAATTGGCATGGTTTCTGAGCAGCCAAGTAACTGCCCCAGGTGGGCAGAGCATTGCCCCCTAGTGGGCTTGCCGAAAGGATCCTGGTCTAGCACATTGCAGGAGTCTTGTTTTTCTGCCTCCCCTCCTCTCACTTAAAAAAAAAAATGCTACATAAGTACTGGGAATTATCATAGTGTCTTCCTGTTGAAGTTTTACACTGGATCATTTCCGAGAATAGGAGAAAAACATAAATCCCTTTTCTTGTTTCTGTTCTGACTGGAAGCTAGAGTCTCGTTTTACAGCAGCAAAAAACTAGGGGCATATTTCTTCACCTTCAAATAGAGACACTGTAGCCAATGAACTTAGGGGTTAGGAGGGTACCCCCTCCCCTTGCAGCAGGGGAATTCTTAGGTCAGCAAGAACCTAAATGGCTTCCTCCCTCAATACCCTAGTAAACATCGGCCTTGACCTATTACTCCTGTCCCCACCGCCACCCCCATCACTCTGAACCTGCAGCAGGGCCAGGAGTGTCCCTGGTTTATCAGCACAGAGTGTGGCCCAGAAGTAAGCAATCTATCTTGGGTGATTGCCTGCTGTGCATTTAACCCTCTCACTATTTTTGTTCCAGACCCCCTGAGCCACAGAAAGGTCCTTCAAGACTCTATCAGGATGCCAGAGGAAGTTACGGCAGTGACGTGGAGGAGGAAGAATATCGCCAGCAGCTGTCAGAACACTCAAAGCGCGGTTATTATGGCCAGCCTTCCCGATACCGGGACACGGAATTATAGATATCTGAGAATTGACTCTTCTGTACCCTGTTGTCACCACCTCAGGGCAACACTCCTGCCGAGCCATGGGATCATTCTTTCCAGTTAAAATGCACTGTGGAGATGTGGGACCTGAGCTCTTGTTTCTTCGTGTGGAGCTGGGCCAGGGGATAACCAATGCAAATTCAGAACTGAAGCTTCTATTGGTGGGACTGGGTCTGGGGAGTTTGTGGCTTCTTGCTCAGAATTAAGAGAAACACTACAGTTTGATACTGTTGCCTGCTTCAGTGGACCAAAATCTGTATTAATTCTGTTTGCATATTTTTAACATGTATATTAAGAAGTGAAAACTATTTTTCATTAATGGCTGTATTCAAGGACTATTTCAGTGTGAGACAGGATGTGAAAAAAGGAATAAAAATACTATCAGACTCCAAATAAATTCAAAGAAGTATTTTATTACAGCTCTAAGTGCCTTTGAGGAGAAGTGTCTTAAATTTTCTTCCTTTGAAGCTTTATGCAAAGCCATAATGGACTAAAACATTTTGACTAAATTTTTATACCAGTTTAATAGCTATGGTTTTCTCTGCACTGTGTCATCTTTTCGAGGCATTTGTCTTTGTAACATTTTCTATAAATTCTGACTATATATAATAGCTATTCTTGGTAGTTTGGCTACCAGTGCTAAATAATTTGAAGACCAAGAAAATGGTATAGAAATATTTTGTTTGTGCTCCACAAAAGCAGCTACAAAAGAAAAACACATTTCTAAAAGTGTGTGTATTGACAACAGTTTTATAATTTAATAAAAAGGAGGACATTGCAATCAATAATTTGCCTTGTGGTGGATTCCTACATTAATTCCTATTTTTAAATGCAACTTTTATTTCTATTACTGAGCATGAAAGTAAGAATACGCCCAGTGCTGAACATTGGAAAATGGAGACATATTAAAATAAAGCCCTGGCCAGGTAGCTCCGTTGGTTAGAGCTTTGTCCCGGTATGCCAAGATTGCAGGTTTGATCCCCAGTCAGAGCACATATAAGAATCAACCAAACAATGCATAAATGAATAGAACAACAATTCAGTGTTTCCCTCCATACCTGCCTCTCTCTCTCTAAAACCAATAAATACAGCCTGACCTGTGGTGGTTCAGCGTCGACCTAGAATGGTGAAGTTGCTGGTTCAAAACACCAGCCTTGCCCCGTTAAGGCACATATAAGAAGCAACTACTATGAGTTGATGCTTTCCGATTCTCCCCACTCCCCCCTTTTCTCTCTCTAAAGTCAATAAATAGAATCTTTAAAAATTATTAAAAAGAATAAAATCAATAATTAAAAAATAATAAAATTGTCCAAAATCCCATTCAGATAATTTTGTGCATTTTTTCCAATTACATATTTGTGGATGTTATATTTGGGATTACATTGCATTTGCAGTTCTGTTTCTTACTTTTTCTATTTCACATTCTGTCATGAACATTTCTCCCAGATTGTTACAACTCATGCAACCATCATTGCTAATAAGTAAAATTGTGTGACTGGTGACTGCTTCATAAGTAGACAGTTCTATTAGCTATTTGTATTGTTTCTAGTTTTTTCCCTCTTTTACATAAAATAGTCCTCTTTGTATATGATCTATTTTTGTATATCAGTGATCAGCATCTCAATCATTTTCTACAAGTAGGTTCTTGGAAGTGGAATTACTGAGCAAAAGCATAGGAACATTTTTAACTTTCTTCATGTTTATTGCCAGCTGCTTCCTAGAAAAGTTGCATCGGTTTATACTCCTACATCCACTCTTTGAAGACTAATGTATGTTTAGACTCAAAAGTACTCTGAATTTAGGGAAGGGAAAGGGTCTTGGTTCCATTAAGGATCATTTATAATATGAACTGACAAATGGGTTAAGCTTGTGTGTGGAGTTAGAAATTCAGCTTGCTCGGCTGAGTCATGGACATATCTTTGGTGTGTCTCTTATCAATTTGGGTGCTGTGATTCACAAACCACTTGTCAGTACCTTGAATTTCTGAGCAGTCCTCAAGGCACTGATTCAAATCTTCATACTTCATAAATAAAAAGCTACTCCTTGTGGATAGGAAAAAAATTCATTAAGTGCATGGTGATTTAGATTGCTTATGTCCTTTGAATACAGGAACAAGCCCTCTTGCAAACCCAGGGACTGAAGGAGAGGAAGTTTTTCAGTAGGAGCTGGGCTGTCATCTGGCTCCATCACTTTGTGATACTTTAAGTGGGGCAGACAGGACCTCGGTTTCCCAGAATGTCCCATAGTGTGCCTGCCTCATCCCTGTTCATATTTGGCTTTGTTCTGGGAAGGATTTAAGGCTGCCTAAAATATATGTGGAGTATAAGAAAAATAGTGGGTGCTAGGCACATGAAGAAAGTGAAAATATCAAAATAGGAAAAATCAAGTCTTGGATGAGGGCAGTGTTCACTATGCATGCCAGGGGCCACTGTGAGGCGCAAGATGTGACTGACTCAGAATGTCCCTAAGGGGGAAATTGTTCAAGGAATTATTTTTATTTTGTGCGATCTATTGTAGGTTGCATCATGCAATCACGGCCACTTATTTGCAATGATGATTTTGGAGGTGAGTTTTTTAACTGTGTCCACCTAGGGCAGAAGCACAATTCCAAGTGCCGTTCAGAATAAGTTCTGGAGAAAGCATGCAAAGCTGCAAGTGTAGATAGATACTCCACTCTGCACTCTGGACTAATCCAGAGATCAGTTCTAGAGTATCCAGGGCCAGCGCTTCCCAAATAGCAGTAGGGCATGCATGAAGCCCCAAGGTAAACATGTATCCATCATCCTGGAGAATCAAATATTGGCAGCAAGAGGGGGTGGGGCGGGGGCAGCATGCTCAGTCTCTGCCAATTAGAGGAGTGATTCATAACTTTCCACCCATCCCTGTTTCCTGTTTCTGTCAACCCCGATTTTATTTAGTGCGTGAACAGCAGTAATTTGGGAACTGGCGGAGATGTTATTTTGGGTAGTAGACCTCAAGACCAAGCTTTGTGAAAGTCATTTGGAAAGTACAGAGAAATTCCACAGTGGTAACCCAGGACTTAATTTCACACAGAAACACAGGTGAAATGGATAAAACACATGCCTTAGAATTTTCCCACCCAGGCTGTCAGGCAGCTGAGCTATTTGTTCATCAATTGGCTTCAGGCTTTTAGGGCAGCTCTGTGCGTCCTGCATGCTGTGCCAGCCTGAGTGCCTGTATCAGAGGGGGAGAGCCTTAAATCCTCTTACTTTGCTCCTTAAAGCAGGAAAAAGTGGAGACCCTTGGAAGACTGGAGCTCCCAGCTGTGCAAAGCCCGCGGGCTAGGGCGGAGGAGCCTGACACTGTATCATGATTATGACTAGGCATGCATCTCCTGAGTCCTCCAAGGTGAGAGGTTTGCTGTATAGGGTCTTAGGATAGGCTGAGAGAGATGTGAGACGGAATGGAGGATTATCCCTAGGGAGAAGGGGTTGGGGGAGCCTCCATACCCATATTAGTTGGGGTTCCCTAGAGAAACAGAGCCAACAGCATGTATGTATATGAGAGAGAGAGAGAGAGAGAGAGAGAGATTAATTTATTTTAAGGAATTGGCTCACTTGATTTTGGAGCTTAGTAAATACAAAATCTGTGAGGTAGGCCTACAGGCTCTAGACCCAGGGCAGACTGGCAGGCTGAATGCAAGGACTGCCTGTTGGCAAATTCTGTCCTGCTAAGCTCCAGGAAGGTTCTATATTCAGGCCTTTTGCTGATTAGATAAGGCACCCACATTATAAAGGACAACTGCTTTACTTGAAATCCTCTGATTTAAATGTTACTCTCATCGCCTTGGCTGGTTGGCTTAGTGGTAGAGCATCGGCCTGGTGTGTAGAAGTCCCACGTTCAATTCCGGGTCAAAGCACACAGGAGAAGTGCCCATCTGCTTCTCCACCCTTCTCCCTCTCCTTTCTCTCTCTCTTCCCCTCCCACAGCCAAGGCTCCATGGAGCAAAGTTGACCTGGGTGCTGAGGATGGCTCCATGGCCTCTGCCTCAGGTGCTAGAATGACTCCAGTTGCAATGGAGCAACACTTCAGATTGGGTAGAGTATTGTCCCTGGGTGGGCTTGCTGGTGGATCCCAGAAGGGGGGGGTGCATGCGGGAGTCTGTCTCTCTGCCTCCCCACTTCTCACTTCAGAGAAATACAGAAAAAAAAGTTACTCTCATTCCCCAAATACCCTTATAGAAATATCCAGAATAACATTTGATCAAATAATGTGCTCCCTGTGGCTTCTCCCAGCCAAGTGGACAATAAAATTAACCATCACAATACCCCATCCTATTTGCCCTATCGGCCACCACTGCAGCCATATTCTTGCCTAATGTTGAAGTTTGAATGAATAAATGAATGAATGAATGAACCAGAAGAAGGGAGAATTACATATATTTACACACAGGTATAAATTTTATACGATACACTTATATGCTTTATATATTTATATTTTTTAATTTTAAACAAGTAGTAAATTTACTTTTAATGAGTACGAAAGCCTTTAAAAATAGTAAAAGATTCAAGTTATTTATGAAGAAATTCTAATAAAAATCTATTTGGCATTTAAAAATAATATTTGGTGAAATAAGTAAGATTAAAATAAAAGGCTGAATGGCAACTAAAACATATGTGTGTATATGTAGAGAGATATAGTTAAAGCTTCTCTCATTGCCATTCTGCGTCTTATTGTAAATCTAACTTATATATACATAGATAAAAACTTATCACAGTTGACATTCCCCAAACTAGTGACTGTGTGATGATAGTAATTTTTTATTTTGGGAACAGAGACAGACAGGAAGGAGAGAGATGAAAAACATCAATTCTTCTTTGCGGCACCTTAGTTGTTCATTGATTGCTTTCTCATATGTGCCTTGACCGGGGTTGGAGGGTTGGGGGTAGGGAGTTACAGCAGAGCAAGTGACTTCTTGCTCAAGCCAGCAACCTTGTGCTCAAGCCAGTGACCTTGGGCTTTAAGCCAGCAACCTTTGGGCTTAAGCCAGCAACCCCGTGCTTAAGCCAGATGAGCCACGCTCAACCTGGCGACCTCAGGGTTTTGAACATGAATCCTCTGCATCCCAGTCTGACACTCTATCCACTGTGCAACCGCCTAGTCAGGCAACAATAGTATTTTAATATTTATTTTGTGCAATGAAAAGTGAGGTGTGGTTTCATGGCTTCTACAACCACCACCTCAGAGAGGGCCAAAATCTAGGTGCCTCTGTCCTTCTGAATTTGAGTGTCTTTAGGAAGAGTGACTGGGGAAGAAGATTCTGATTGATAGAAAATCATCTGGGAGAGACGAGTTGAACTTATGAATGCAGTTCTCTCTCTGAGGATAAAAGGAAAGAGTAGTGGGTAGAATGAGGACCTGGAACTTTATTGTTCCAGGTGAGGGGTTGGAACTGAGCCAGAAACTTCCCAACCCCCTTTCCTCCTCTTCTAATTTTTTCTCTTTACCCCCACCCCACCATTGTAAAACAACTCCATTAGAGGCTATAGGAAGTTTAGAAGGACCCAAAGGACCTGCGGAAAGATAACATAAACCTCATTAGAAGCACAGGAAATGGGAATCATAGCAAGATACTTAGGAAGGATTTGAAACAGGGGAACGCCAAGATCTGAATGTTTGCCAAATGAATGACCTTTCCATCAGAATGTAAACAATTCAAGTATCAAGTATTTAAAAATATCAAGATGATGTTTTACACCAATAAGTACAGTGTCATTTTATTACTTAAAAACAGTATGATGGGCCAGAATTTAAGTCACTAAAGCATTCCCTACCTCAAATCAAATGTTAGTTCCTCCCTTGGAACCAACCAGGGGATGGTTGCTTTGTTCTGTCTGTCATGCAGAGGCAGCCTAGGGAAGTTATGCACTCATATTCTGGAATCGAGGTGGCTTAATGTTCAAACCCCAATTTTGTCAGTTACTTGCTTTGAACCTTGGGCAAGTTACTCACATTTTTTAAGCTTCGGTATTTTTTTTTTCATTTACAAAATAGGGACAGAAAGCTACAACTAACACTATGTCATAGTTTTGTGGCATTTTAATAGAATGGTATACATAAAATATTTAAAACAGTAGCTGGCACAAAATAAGTGCTCAGTAAAGGTAGCATGTATTATTACCACCATCAATGGGTTCACCATACCAATTTAGAAACTTGAGTAGTGTCTTAGATTTTCTTACTCTTCCTCTTAATGGTGACCTACTTTATTCTACTTAAGAACTATTTTTAATTTGTCCCTCTGTCTCTTTTCCCATATCCTAGTTCAGATGGTTGTAAACTCTCTCTGATCTTCCACCAGCTTGCAGGCAGGATCATCTTTCTAGCACTAATCTGAGCATGTCTCCCTTCTACTTTAAACAAACAAAAACAGTGATGACTTCCCCTTGCCTAGAACAAAGTTCAAATCTTTTCTTTTTAGTGGGATATAATTGACATATAATGTAGATGTTTTAGGGTATGCAACCTATTGAGTTCATACATTTATACATTGCAATATGATTACCACCTTGGCTTTAGTTAACACTTCTATTACATTAGGACATGATCATTTCTTTTTTTGTGGTAAAAACAGTGAAGATCTAATTTCTTAGCAGCTAAGTTTAAATCTTTATCAAGCATTCAAGGTTTTTCTATCATCCCTGTGATAGACTGCTCATTCATTGGCTGCAATTCTACACCCCTCTCTATATGGATGTTCTTTGCCATATGACGTTACTGTTTCTTCCACTAAAGAGTCTTAATCTATTTCCTTACCCCTTGGCTCTGCGTGGATCATGTGACTTGTTCTCTTGCACCTCTTGTCATCATACGAGAGGAAACTCCTCAGGTCACCTGCTGTCCCCCTAGCAAAGGCAGCCTAGAGTTATGCACTCATATTCTGGAATCAAGGTGGCTTAATGTTCAAATCCCAATTTTGTCAGTTACTTGCTTTGGGAGAGATGTGGAGCAGAAACGTTGTAGCTGAGTCCAGCCTAGATCAGTAAGTGTATGAGAAATGATCAACAAGTGTTGTTTTAAGCCAATGAGTTTCGGGTTAATTTGTTGTGGAGCAATAGACCCCCAAATACTTTTTCAGGTAACTACCTACAAAGTCCATGTGTGTTCTAATTTCATAGAACTTACCCCCAATACATTTCTTTAATTTTCAGCTATTCCTGCCGCTGGAAATACCCTTCCCTTTTCTTCACTATCTTTCAAAACCCTAGTTACTCTTCCAAGTCCAGCTAATATGTCACATTCTCTGTCAGGTCTCCCAGTCAAGTCTAACACTGATTCCTTCCATAAGCTTTCATAGTTCTTTATCTGTATCCACTGGTATTCTAGTTACCTATGTACAGCTCTGTTCCCCACTCACTTCTAAGTTTCCTTAAAGGGATTGTGTGTGCATGCGTGTATGTATGTGTGTGTGTCTATTACTTATCTTTCAACCCTCTTCAATGCCCTGTGTGTATTCCAAAAATGTTCTTGTAAAATGGAATGAGCGAATGGAAAAATACATTGAAATGCAATGTCTGTTATCACAAAAGCAGCTCAGTGACATAATGACTTTCTGACATTATGCCCAGTTTAAATTTCAACACTGATACCACTAATATAAACTGGAGAACATTGGGAAAACAAGTTGAGAAAAACTACTAAAAACTTAGTTTGGCTAGGAAAAAACAGGCTAATATTAAGTGTAATTTGCAAAAGGGTAAAATTATGATTCTTGTGCAAATATAAAAAGAACACATGTCAAAGATTTTATAAATTCTATTACTTAATGGGAGAACCGGTATGATGTTAAGTCTGGTTTAAAGAGCATTTGAGAAACCAGGTATATATAAGCAATTGATTAATTAAAGGATATCAGAATAAAAATTCTAAGTTAAATACAAAACCGGTTAATATACTACAGAACAATAAGTGATAACCTTTGTAGATAACTTTTCTTTATTTCTTTTCTTTTCTTTTCTTTTTTTTTTTACAGGGACAGAGAGAGAGTCAGAGAGAGGGATAGATAGGGACAGACAGACAGGAACGGATAGAGGTGTGAAGCATCAATCATTAGTTTTTCATTGCCGTTGCAACACCTTAGTTGTTCATTGATTGCTTTCTCACATGTGCCTTGACCGCTGGCCTTCAGCAGACTGAGCCACCCCTTGCTTGAGCCAGCGACCTTGAGTCCAAGCTGACCAGCTTTTGCTCAAGCCAGATGGGCCCGCGCTCAAGCTGCCGAGCTCGAGCTCGGGGTCTTGAACCTTGGTCTTCTGCATCCCAGTCCGATGCTCTATCCGCTGCGCCACCGCCTGGTCAGGCTTTTTATTTCTTTTTAAAAATTTTATTTATTCATTTTAGAGAGGGGAAAGAGAGAGAGGGAGAGAGAAGGAGGGGAGGATCAGGAAGCATCAACTCCCATAAGCGCCAGGCAAGCCTGGTTTTTCAAACTGGTGACCTCAGCGTTCCAAGTTAACGCTTTATCCACTGCACCACCACAGTCTGTAAATAACTATTCTACAGAAAAATTATTTGCATCTCTACCAGATAAAAGTCAACACATTAACATATAATTACACTGAGTCTGAAAACTTTGATCAACAGTTTATGTACTAATTAGTCACTATGTGAATTATTATGATTAATAGTCACAAACTATTCTGTAGGTTATTAAAAAGATTAATTCTCTAAATATGGATTATAGCAGGAATTCTGGGCAATTAAAAATGTGTGTTGAGTGTGTCTGTGTGCAGATAAACAGTCACTGTGTGCTGAATATGACCTATTGTTTGCCTGTTTGTAAATTGTACATTCTTCTATTTGCACGAGAATCTTATGAATTGAGAGTCTGCTTTGTTCTCTGTAACTAATGGCAGGTGTGCCGATACTATTTTTATAAGTAAGCCATGACTTAGTTATGTAACTTGATCAGAATCCTGCAGCTAATGAATCACAGGTATGGCTTGGATTCAAAGCAAAAGTTTTCTGCTTCAAGACCAGTCTTCCTCTCCTTTCACCTAAAAACCCCTTCGATAGGATGTCTTGAAATAATTTGTTGATCGTGTTGTATATTTTTTATTTACAATTAAAAATAGCTTTTAGAACTGAGTCTGCAAATTGCCAGAACCCATGGAACTAATTTATTTTACAAACATGTTTTGGTTGGTCTGCACAGGGTAATAAAATTTTTAAATGTATTTAAAAATCAGAAGATTTTATATACACATTCAGATTTTGGGCTTTTCTTTAAAAAGATAAAAAGGTATATTCCGCAGTTCTGGGCCCACGTGTGTGTGTGTGTGTGTGTGTGTGTGTGTGTGTGTGTGTGTGTGCCAGACAGAGAGAGGGAAAGATAGGAACATACAGACAGGAAGAGAGAGAGATGAGAAGCATCAATTATTCATTGTGGCACCTTAGTTCTTCATTGATTGCTTTCTCATATGTGCCTTGACCGGAGGGCTACAGCAGATCAAGTGACCCCTTGCTCAAGCCAGTGACCTTGGGCTTCAAGCCAGCGACCTTTGGGCTCAAGCCAGCAACCATGTGGTCATGTTTATGATCCCACACTCAAGCCAGCAACCTAGTGCTCAAGGCAGTGAGCTCATGATCAAGCCGGTGACCTCGAGGTTATGAACCTGGGTCCTCTGCATCCAGTCTGATGCTCTATCCACTGTGTCACAGCCAGGTCAGGCCTGGGCCCACATCTTTGCCTAACAACCATAAGCTGGAGTTGGGTGGCTGCTGCCCCATATGGACAGCACTTACCCAGCCTCACCAACATAGCCTTCATGATGGCTGAGGGCAGTGACTTTGCAACCCTTGCTAACCTCTCCTCCCCCCCCCCCCCAACCCCGTTCCCTGTGCCCTTTCCAGCCCCAGTTGCTGTGCATCATTTGTGCAGCTATAAGGGAAGCCAGTACTCTGAACTGTGAAGGAAGTCTGCAACTTGCTCTACAACATGGGCCAGAAATTTCACCCAGCTTTAGAGGGAACAATCATTTCAAGTTCTGTTTTCTGTGGCTACTACAGTTAAAATGGGTTGGAATAAGAAGTAGATATATGGGAATGGGTGGCAGATATATTTTTGTTGCTCAGAAAATTACCTCCTGACTCTGCTATTCCAAATGGGATTTCTGAGTGCTGGCCATAAGATGTGATAGAGACTTGGGCAGGAATGCAAAATACCTGTTGGCGAAAAAGCCAAGTTAAGACAAGTCCAGGTGAACAGAAGGATCTTGGGATAAACTGTCCAAAAAAGGTCACTGCCCATCCACTCCCCTCTCAAAAATGCAGAGATAACCGATTTTATCTCCCCTCTAATTGCCGATGTTGAAACTACTGACCCACATGCAAGGTTTGATTGCTATATGACCTTTCTGGTGTGGTGGCAATAAGCAGTCTGCCATCTTGCCCCCACAACACAGGCAGGAATATAGTCACCAGGTAATATGCTGCAAAAGGTAGTCATCCAACCCTGAAATGGAAAATTCTGAAAGCCACTTTCTAAAAAATAACCCACCTTTTTCATGCAAACCCACTTTGTTCTCAGCTTATAAAAGCAGCCAAGCAGAGCCAGCCCCCCAGCCTGATCAGGTGACCTGCCTTTCTTTTTTGCATAGAGCTTGAACATAAGCTCTATGAAATCCGTCTGGAAATTTCTCTAGGGTTTTCAGTAACAGCTGTCCACCTTTGTAAGATGATTGCAGAGGTCAGAATTGTGTACCCGGTCTGGGAAAATACATTCTGAAAAGTTCTCTAAAGAAACATAGCACAGTACATTAACAGGAGATTATCTAATAGTTTTAGGCCCAGCTGAAGGACTTGTCCCTGAGTCTGTATTCCTCTTCAGGCCTAAATTAATTAACATCTCATAAATAAGTCAATACTTAGCCATCAATAGATATGCACATTACAGAGGGGAAAGGAAAGCGGCTCTATAGTCTTTTGCAATTGGACTAAGTGGGTGGAAAGGAGGTCACATGGAAGGATGTCAGTGCTCATTCTGTGGGACAGGAGAGGGAGGTGAGTGCCTTCTCTCTAGTTATTACTTTCTTGTTTGCTGCACAGATGATTGAGCTAAGCAAGGGGAGGGGTCCTGTGAGAGACTGCCTGAGGGGCTCAGATAGAGCTAGTCACCTCCATCCTCAGCTTAGCAAGGACTGGCATCTCAGCTGATCTGCCAGCAGCCTACTCACTGGTCCTGTGACCTGGGGTAAGTTGGCTAACCTCCCTGAGCCTCAAGCTCCTCATCTGCAAAATGGGCATAGTAGTAGTTCTTTCTGCAAAGTGTGGTTGTAAGAATTAAATGAGAAATCTATAAGTGACTGATCCAGAATAGGTACTACAAAAATATGAGCCCAGTACAGTAGTGAGTTAACAAAGCACAGGGATTGAGAATGTTGGCCCCTGAGCAGACTTCCTGTGTCTGAATCTCTCTGAAAACTACTGATTATGTGATCTTGGACTAATTATGTAACTTCTTTGTTATCGCCTCAGTTCTCTCACCTATAATAAGGTGACCAGATGTCCCGCTTTTGGCGGGAAAGTCCAGATTTTTAACAATTTGTCCCGCGTCCCGCAGAATTTTAAAAAAGTCCCGATTTAAAAAATATATATTACAATACTATTTTTGCATTCTATGAAAAATATTTTTGCTCCATATAGACCAAATTTTTAAACAAGAACCCTCCAGCCCCCCATCAATGGTGTCCCGCTTTACCAATTTTAAAATCTGGTCACCTTACTAAGTATAAAAATTGCACATATCTCAAAGGGTTGATTGTAAGGATCACAGGCTATAATTGAGGTGAGCACTCATTGCAGTGCTTGGCATATACAGTTGACTCTTGAACAACTTGGGGGTTAGTGGCACCAACCTCTTGTGCAGTCAAAAATCTTCATATAACTTTGGACTCTCCTAAAGTTTAACTATAATTGCACCTCAGTACCCTCAGGATTAGTTTTAGAACCCTCTGCAGACAAAAAAATCCTAGGATATTCAAGTCCCCTATATAAAATGAAGTAGAACAATGCATGCAGTCAGTCCTCTGCATGCACAGATTCCCAACCATGGATTGAAGGTTTGAAATGCTCTTTCTGACCCGTGGTTGGCTGAAGCTGTAGATGCAGAACTTATGGATATGGAAGGCCAACTGTATACAGTAGATGAAAAAATTCGAGTGTAAGTAGCCTTGTACAGTTCCAACTCATGTTATTCAAGGGTCAACTATAGTAGATGCTCAACAAATACAAGCCTTCTGTTTTTTAACTACTTTAGTAAAGTAGTTAAATAAAATATTTTATTATTTTTTTAAAAATTGAGGTAAAATTTACATAATATCAAATTAACAATTAAGTATTTCAAAGTGTACAGTTCAGTGGCATTTAGTATATTTGTAATGTTGGGCAAGCATCACATCTTTCTAGTGTCAAGACATTTTTATTACTCTAAAAGAAAAACCTGTACCCATTAAGCAGTTATTCTCCATCTACTTCTCCCCCAGTCTGCTTCCTGTCTCTAGAAATTTGCCTCTTCTCGATATATCCTATAAATGGAATCATACAACCAGACAAACCAGGTCTTTTCTATAACATGCTCTTATTGAATGCCTGGCTACTTGGAACACAATAATAAACAAAACAAGATAGGTTCCTAGGGATCTCTGTATCATGAAGAGTAAGTGAATAATTCTAGGCTTAGATCAGTCTATCAAATACTACTCAATAGGTGGTAGCTGTTACTATTATTGTGATAGTAGTGTCTTTTTTAGATTTATATTTCTGATTATTAATTATAGTAGTTGTAGAAGCAGTAGTAGCAAAATATTTATATGTAGGTAGGTAGATAGATATAAATATCAATAGATACAGTCCTTTGGAGATTCTTCTAGTTGCTGTGTAGATCAATTCCAATTACGCATTCTTCAAATTGGAAAATAACTATAACTATTGATGAGTTCAGGAAGACCATGAGACAGAACTGAACCCCACTGATCACTTGGCCTTTATAAGTCCTATTTGACTGGTGGGCAACAGTGGCATTTGGGTCTACGGAAAGTAGTATCAATTCAAAGCCAATGACTAGGAATCCCTCCAAATTCTCATTATTTCCCCTTTTCAATCAACCCACAGTCATCTGGTAAATAGTCTCAGGTCCACTGGAGGAAGGCTTGGAGGTATAAATTTCTGATGGTGTGGCAAGATCCTTCCTCAATGGGCCCAGCTTCCCTCTCATTCAAGGGACTCTGAGTGTGTGAACTGTCTCATATCTGGAAATTGGCCATGCCTTCTCTATTATAGCAAGTCAATTCAGACTTCTCTCCCCAAACCTAAAGCTTTTTAGCTTATGTAAATCAAATTAGGCATTTGAAGGCTAGCCATCCAAATCAGTTCTGGTGACACCATGATTATGACAAATATCTCTGTGGGTCAGACTGTTGAATACTGATCCACTCTGCTGCCCATTACTGTAGCCATCCTTTGAGAATCAAATGCAGCCACTTGATTTCTCTCATCCTGGGATGCCATTGTTTGCCTCTCTGAGAAGCTCACCAACAAGTAGAGGTCCAGGAATTGCAGCTGAACTTTGTAACTTTATTTTATTTTTTTATTTTCGTGAGAGGAGAGAAGGCAGAGAGACAGATTCCCTTATGTACCCCGACTGGGATCCACCTGGCAAACCCACTAGGGGACGATGCTCTGCTCATCTAGAGTTGTTGCTTTATTGCTCAGCAATGGAGCCATTATTAGCACCTAAGGCAGATGCCACAGAGCCATCCTTAGCACCGAGGCCAACTTTGCTCAAACCAATCGAGCCATGGCTGCAGGAGGAGAAGAGCGAGAGAAAGAGAGAGAGAGAGAGAAAGAGAGAGAGAGAAGCAGAAAATCAATTCTCCTGTGTGCCCTGACAAGGAATCGAACCCAGGACCTCCACATGCTGGGCCAGTGCTCTACCACTGAGCCAACTGACCAGAGCATTGAACTTTGTAACTTTAAATGAATGTTTATAGGCTCAGGTATAGATTTCTTGATATTGAGCTAATATAAATGTGTAGTTAATACCCCCAATCTAGTCTTCAGAAAAAACCGAACCTGTTCTTCAAATCAATGAGGAAAGCTGAGAGTCCAATGGAAAAATGGGCAAAGGTAACAATTTCCTAAAAAGAAACTAACAAACAACCCTCTCCCCCAATATATACCTAATGAATATAGGAAAAACTATTTAACTCCACAAATAAAGACATAAAAATAAGGCAACAAAGAGACATTATTTTTAATCCTTGGGGAAGGACATGAAGATCCTTATGTTCTATAATTGGAGTTCTGCAGGACAACATAGCAATATACAGCAAAACCCATCAAAATATATTTACCTTTGATTCACAGTTCTACTTCAAGTATTTATCCTAAGAAAATAGTATTAAATTAGAGCTGGTTTTATGAGCTAAAACTTGGAAACACCTAATATTCAACAACAAAGACTTAGTTAAAATGAATTATATAATATACATGAAGTATTATGCACACATTCAGTCAATAAGTATTCATTAAGCACTTACTTGGTAACAAGACCTATAAAATTGAGGGATATAAATTATCTCTCTTTTTATTGAGCTTACATTTTAGGTATTGGTGACCTAAACAGATCAATTTTTTAAAGCTGGGTCGTGTAAGTGCTATGATGAAAGTTAAAAGGGTGTTATGAAAAACAGTGACTAAAGGTAGGATTACTTGAGATTAAGTAGATCAAGAAAAGTATGACTGAGGAGGTGACATTTAAGTAGACATTAAATGGCAAAGATATTAGAAATCATTATTATGTAGGCCTATATTTCTTGATATGAAAATATATTACAAATCCTATTTTTTTCATAAAACCTGTATGTGTGGTGGTAGGTTAAAGGGTGTATGACAGAAATAATTCTGAAAAAATTGATATTGATTAGAATGCTTTCTTAGCTGCTAGTAAATGTAAACCTTACTAAAAACTAATTTAGTGATAAAGTTATTGATTCCTATAACTGAAAAAGGCTTTCCAGGGGCTCAATAATAGCCCAAAGGGCTTTTCTCTCACTTTCTTTTGCAATCTATGGAATGGCTTTCTCTTTCATGGTTCCAAGATGGCTGCCAGCAGTTCCTAGGACTCCATGTTTCCTTGCTTATACCTGGTAGAAAGTAGAGAGCATATTTCTTTCAGAGTCCCAGAAAAAAAGAACTTGAACTTTAGTCTGATTGGATAAGCTTGGGTCACATGACCATTCCTGAACCAAATATTTTGGCGAGGGCAATGGACTATAAATGGTTAGCACAAACTACTGAGTACCCAACAATGTGGCTGAGAGTGACATAATCCCTAAATCACCGTGCTGAAACAATATGTCCTAAAGATAGTTTGGGGAAACTTTCTGTAGAGGAAGAGGGGAAAGTTCTGTGAACCAAATACCACTTGTTATATATATAACAAAAACACAAAAAAGTAAATAGTGTTTATATCTGAGAACTTTGAATTATGGAAGTACTGGTGATTTTTACTTTTTCTATACCCATGTATAAACAAGGAGAACATATTAATTTTTTAACTATAAGACCATCAAGCTATTTCTGTTTTTTTAAATCTGGCAAAATGAATAAAGACTTTCTTTTTCCCCTATAGCAACTCTGTACTTGGAATTTTTTCTCCCTTGTAAAGATAGCTATTCTGGCCTTTCCCTTAGTAAAGAGGAAGGCCCTGTTACAGGTGTTTCTGGAATCCTCAGTGGATACTTACTCTCGCTCCTACCTGTCCTGTTTCTCTTCACAATTCAGTAGCGCCTACTGGCTTGCTCTTCCCTGCTTCAACTGATCTATTCTGGGCCACTGTAATTATTCAGCCAGTTGAGAGTCTTTTTCGGTGACAACTGAGATACTTCAAACTAAGAATAGGACTCTGACTGATGAAGGAAGGCAACAGCAATGGGGCCACAGAAACTCTGTTCCCTGCCAGGTCTTCTTCAAAAGACCTAAAACTTTGTTTTGTTTTTTGCGCCTAGGTTTGCCATTGGTTTGTAGTTTTGCTGTTCCATATGTTTCTGTGAAATCTTTGTCAGCTGCATAATCACACAAATTATATGGGCTGGAGAAGCTTATGAGGGGGTCCAGAGAATATTCCTTCTCCACTGGGCTTCTAGCAGGAAGCCCTGGGTCTAAGTTTGCCAGACAATTCTCCATTGTACATTTGGGGACATTTTCCTTCGAGTCTTTTGATTTGAGGCCAAAAGGATTTTTGCATTATTGTGCAAATGCAAATTTTTGTATTTTCCGAGAGCTTCTGAGAGAAACTAATGAGACTGGCCTCTTCGCACAGTAGAGGCCATTGTAAAGTGGCAAAATCATCTTGAAAGTGGAGGGTAAGGCTCTATTCTGCCTAGCTCTGTAGTCTTGGGCAATTAAAGTTTCAAAGCCTCAGCTTTGTCATCTGTATAATGGAAGGTTATTGAAACCTGCCCTACAGTGTTGCTGTGGTGATTAAATGAGTGCTTGGAAATATATAGCACTATCAATGCCCAACAAATACTGTATTTCCCCATGTATAAGATGCTCCCATGTATAAGACACACCTTTATTTGGGGGCCTAAAATTTGAAAAAAAATGTAGCCTTAATTTTGGGGCCTAACATTTGAAAAAAAAAAATGTAGCGTCTTATACATGGGGAAATATGGTACTAGCCAGTATTATATGGTAGGGGAGAAATTCCACATGCTTCTGCGGAAATCCTATGGAATCAAATTCTACTATCTAGAGTAGCAACCTCAAAAATGCTTCCTTAGATTGGCTTATTCGCCTCCAGGTACCCCTTCTCTCTTTGTGGCTCCCTAGAATTGAGACAGCACTGGGACCTAGGCTCGGTAACAGAAAACACAGGGTGGCCCGGAAGACAGGTTAAGATCAAGTGGTCAGAAGGAATTTGGGATAAACTGACCAAAAAATGTCACCACCCCTCCACTCCCTGCTCAAAAATGCAGAGATAACGAATTTTATCTCCCTTTCAATTGCTGATGTTGAAACTACAGGCCCGATGTTGAAACTACAGGCCCACATGCGAAGTTGATCAAGGTTTGATTGCTATATGACCTTTCTGGGGTGGTGGCAATAAGCAGCCTGCCATCTTGCCACCATGGTTCAGACAGGAATATAGTCACCAGGCAATATGGCTGCAAAAGGCAGTCATCTGACAGTGAAATGAAAAATCCCAAAAGTCCACCTTTTTCATGCAAACCCACTTGGTTCCTAGCTTATAAACGCAGCCAAAGAGAGCTAGCCTCCCACTCAGGTTAGTAGACCTTCCTCTTCTCTGTGCTGCCTCCCTGTGCTCAAACATAAACTTCAAAATCCATCTAGAAATTCCGTTGGGGTTTGCTCTTGATTCCTACCTTAGGGAACCCAAGAACCCCAAGCCAGTAATAGGATCACCTCCCACATAGGCCACCTGCACATAGGTCCTTCTCTTGGACTCTGCTTGGAAGAACCCAGGGTGAGACAGCTACAAATGAATAACTACAGCAAAATAGGCCCTGACCATTTGGCTCAGTGGTAGAGCACTGGCCCAGCATGTGGATGTCCCAGGTTTGATTCCCAGTCAGGGAACACAGGAAAAGTGACCATCTGCTTCTCCACCTCTCCCCCTATCCCTTCTCTCTCTCTGTCTCTTCCCTCCTACAGCCATGGCTCAGTTGGAGCAAGTGGCCCCCAGACGCTGAGGATGGCTTCACGGCTTCACCTCAGGCACTAAAATAGTTTAGTTACTGAGCAATGGAGCAATGGCCCCAGATAGGCAGAGCATGTCCCATAGGGGGCTTGCCAGGTGAATCCTGGTTGGGGTGTATGTGGGAGTCTCTCTCTGCCTCCATGCTTCTCACTTAAAAAAAACAGCAAGTATTCTGAAGTGGTTTATAATTACACTTTTTATAAATTAAGTGTGGTTGTATCCTTTGGTCATATCAAAGAATATGATAACATTGAATTATGCTGATTTGAGATTATTTGCTGGGATGAGGAGGGGTTGCTGATGATGTCACTACTGTTGGCTATTCAGCTCATTAAATTCTACAAGTTCCGGTGTTAGCAAGCCAAGCAGTAAGGAGTGGATGTGTCTGAACTGGAGAGAGGCCTCAAAGGCAGCTGGAAAGCTGCAAATATAAGGCCTAGAAGGATGTACTTATTCAAAGCCCCATTCCCCACACACCTTCTCTTCTTTCTTAAAAAGAGGTGGGAGGACTATAAAATGCCAAAAATAGAGTTCTAACAATTATAAAATAAGGGTTAGAAATGGTCAGTGTTGGGCAAATTACGTTCTATACACTGTCTAGTGTCAATTCCCACTTATTCCTATGCTTCTGCAAGTCTCTTCCTGGTTCTCCATCCTTCGCTTCCCTCATGGCTGAGTTGGCTCAGGTAGCCAAATCTGACCTGTGGCTATCCCTCAACTGAGCGCATCGCTGCTATGGCACAGTCTGTAGATGTCAACGTCATGAAGGGACCTTGGGAGGTTTCATATTTTATGCTTCGTTTTCTGTCTTTGTTACTATGGCTGTCTAATAAATTACCCTTAATGTGAGTAGTGGAAATACGGTACCCATTTATCATGCTTATGCATTCCAGGGGTCAGAAACTTTGACAGACGGCAGCAGGTACAGCTTGTCTCTGTTCCTTGAGGTCTGGGCCTCTGCTGGAGGTCTTGAAAGCCGGTGGCTGGAATCATCTCAAGGCTCCTTCTCACCCCTGTCTGACAGTTGATGCTGGCTGTTGGCCGAAGTCCCAGTTCTTCTCCACTTAAATTTTCCCATGTAGCTTCTCTGTCAGAGTGGGTTTGGACTGCCTCACAGCCTGTCGGCTGAGTTCTAAGGGCAAGTGCTACATGAGAGGGAGCCAGCGAAAGTGGTAGCTCCTGCTACAACCTAGTCTTACAAGTCCTGCATGATCATTTCCGCCACATTCTATTCACTGAAGCAGTCTGTTGGTCAAATAAGTTTGTAAATATGATATATATGTTTGCTCGCTTATAGTTTGCATTGGGTACGGGGGACAGGCTGTAAGTACTGTAGGCAGGGTCGTTATAGCCTAAGGCTTAGTTTTAAGACTAAGCCTTTCCCAACCTTTTAATACTAAAATCTTTTCAAAACTAAGCTTTTCACCACACCCTTGACTGTTGCATGATGTGGGGTGGTGCACTCTCATGAAGAATCTCATTATGCCTCAGAAAAGTGACTTTATATCAGAGACTTCCTTGTTTGTATATTGGATTAAAGGATTTTATTTCTACACTATAAAATGGGACAGAGGAGCCCATGCTGGAGGAGAGCAGAGGAAGGCCATGTGGAGGAGAGGAGAAGCAGCCAAGATGGCAGAGTGCTGAAGAAGAAGCCAGTTTGTGCAAAGTTTGTGTAGACAGAGGGAAATGGGGAACAGAGGTGAATAAGGCTGGTGAGGTAGAAAACTTTGAATCTAGGAAACTCGGATAAGTCAGTGGCTTTGGGAGCCCTGAATGGAAAGGGAAGTGTTTTCCCACTGTGTGTATTTCTTGCCTGCCGGATGCAAGTTAGGATTAAAGTAATGGCCCACCAGTTCTTGGCTCCATTGTTTCATTACCATCTGTTCGCATCAAATGCTAACCTGCATGGGCCAGGAGGCTGTGATGGTGGCCGCGGCTACTGGTTTTACACAGTCTTAAGTCCCACTCATGTTCAAGGGGAGACTCAATAGAATCTGTCCCTGATGGAGGGAGGTGAGGTTCTAGAAGAATGTGGGACTCGATATTTTGCTGTGATTGGTTTTGAAAAACACAGGCTGACACATTTACTTACAGGCCACTAAAGGCATGTATCAAGGTGCTTCCAAGACTCTGCATAACTATATTTTGAAATAGAAAAAAAGTTGATGGTGCTGAGAAGGAGCAATAGCTGTCTTCACTGTGATAAACAAGGACAGTGTTTGTTGTAGTTTCCTACAAAATCCCTAAGAGAAAGTTCAAGAAAAAGGAGAGCCAAAGGTAGGGTCCTACGTAAGAAATGTTCACCTGGTATGTCAAAACACCTTGCCTCATGATAGGATCCGAAGTTTAAACAGTTGAATCTTCTGACACACTTGAAGGACCAATTGACCTAATTCTCAGATATTTTCAAAGAGTTCCAGCAACACATTTGGAGAACAGGTCAAGGAGAGGGCTGGGGGTTAGCAGAGATGTGAGAACAAAGATTGAGCCCGTACCTTGACCAGTAAGGTTACATTCCTAAGTGTCCTAAGTCAGGGCTTGTGCTGTCAACATCGTGACATTCCTAAGGTGAAACAGGGATTGCAAACCTCTGGGTTGCTCTGTGTATAGGACCCTGGAGATTTGTTTGTGCTTTTTGGCCTAATTCTTCAGTCATCCTATTTCCTCAGGAAGGGGTCCGAGAGTTGAAGAGGACTCTTCTAGAAAGTCAGTCCCTGCTGAGCGGGAACATGGTTAATTGCATAGGTTCATGTGCTCTGAGTGGATTAATTGAGTGAGTGTTAGGCACCAGATGTTGGATGTTGGTAAGATTGTGTCCAGTGGTGGGATTCAGCCGGTTCACATTGACTTGGCAGAACCGATACCTAATTTTCTGTTGAGTTCAGCAAACCAGTTGTTAAAATGGCACTTGTAATCTGGGTTCTCTCTAAGGTGGGTGACTGGGCAGCAGCCTAATGTGGAAATCACAGATTTACATTCCTTACTCTTTTTTAATGTTCATCTACACAACAGTCTGTTCTATCCATAAGTGAAAATATTACAAGTGAGGACACCAATCAAGAAGTAATATGAAAATATCTTAAATAACAGTTTGTTATTTTTTTTTGGTCAGGTATTATTTAATATTTTTTCATTAATAGTTTAAAACTCTTTTTTATAACATAATCTAGTTTCTTATACTTCTTTTATTGTTCTTACTTATTAAATACATGAAATAATAAACTACCTTTTGGTATATTGTTTTTTCTATGCTTAAAACATTCATTAGGACAGAGAACCAGTGTTTAAATTATTGGAATCCCACCACTGGTTGTATCTTACTGACTCCATAGCCTGGACAAGACTCTAGTGTTGGAGGGGGAAATGCCAACCATAGGAAGGGAGAACGAGAGATAAGCAGGGTCTAGGAGAAGTGACCTGAGGAAGAGGGCGGGGAGGAGGTGAGGCTGAAGCTCCCTTCCTTTTACTGTGACATCTGGGCTACTTCTTAGAGAAAAGCTCACCCAAAGTACCCTCTGAGTTCCCAACACTGACTTGCAGCTAACATTCTACTGACGCCCCTCAGGGCCTAAAAGTAGACAGAGTGGACAGCTGGGGAGGTGTGCTTCTGTCCTGGAGACCCAGACTTTACAGACTCTTCCTGTCCTTTAACAGCATCTCCTCCTCCTTCCTTCCAGGGAAGCCAGGGGGCTAGAGGTAGAATGTTGCACAATAGAGGCACAGAGTCTCAAGTTGCCCAGTGTTCTTCACCTGGTTTTGAGCCTTCCTCAAGCTTCTTCCAGCTGTTTTCATTGGTCAGGCCTCTCACCTCAATCCTTGCATCCAACCTTCTTGCTCACACCCGTTCTTTCATGTCCAGATGCAAGGGGAGTATACTATTTCCTACATACCACGTATAAACCTCAGGTAGTGATGGAACCACAGATTTTGGGTTTGAAAGAAAAATATGAGAAGGGATTGGGGAAGTCTTGGGCTTAGTACATCCCAGGGAGTAGGGCTCAGACCACCAGAGCTATGCTCAGAGAAATTTCCTTTACAAAATATTTGTCAAGTAACAAGATTTTTTCATTGTCTTCTTAAGTCAGCTGAAGAGCAACTTAGCCAGGGTCTTAAGCTCCTCTGTGTTCTCTTTCTGTCTCCCCTCTGCTCTCCTTTCTTCACCCAAAGGATCTCTAGGCCCCAGATTCCTACTGCTTCTTTTGGCGTAAGTAGTCCTCCTCAGTTCAGCCACTTTTACCAGCACACATTACTTTGACAACAATCAAAATCACTAGTTCTTTCTTGTTTTAGGTATTATCCTATTTTAGTATATGTGCTGCCGAAGTGAGCACTAGGTATTATCCTAAATGCTCCCTCCTCCAGGAAGTCTTCCAATGGTGCATTAGTTAGCCTTACCATGAGTTCCAGAGTAGCTTTGCTTCCACTCTAACAAATCATCTGTCACGTTGGTAAAAATGCTGAATATAATTACCCTTTGAAGGTTTTTTTCCTCCTCTAGACTCTCATCTCTTTGAGAGAAGGAATTCTTTTTCTTCCATTTTAGCTTAGGAACTGAGTAAATATGTGTCAGAATAAGAAAAAGTACATTAATTCATTTTTCTCTCCTTAGACTTACCAGGGGCGAGAGAGACTGAGAAGCCAAGCTGAAGAACTAGCATCAGGAAATGATGCCCCTGATGTGTTTTGTTTCTAACACATATACATTAATATGAGACTACTATGTTGTAGGGAGAGGTAGTTCAATTGAGGCGGTGTTCACGATTTGAGAAATCAAGTTTCTGAGAACAGGGAGAGGGTCATCCTTAAATATTAGACAGCTATTCTGAGTGTCCTCTGTCAGGGACCAGCCAGGTCAGCAATAGAAATGGGAACTAAGAGGACAGGTCTTCAGTCGAAGAAGAAAGGTTGAGATTTTCAGGCCTAGATAATGCAGTACTAGAGAAAATGCTTTGTAGTTGTTTTGGTTTTCTTCTTAAAAAAGTGAATTTTGATTTTTAGCAAAGTAGTGTGTGCATATAATTTTAAGAACATTTTTTAAAATTTCTTTTTATTTTATTCATTTTAGAGATGAGACAGAGAGGGAGAGAGAGAGAAAGAGAAAAAGAGAAAGGGGGGAGGAGCTGGAAGCATCAACTCCCATATGTGCCTTGACCAGACCAGTGCAGGGTTTTGAACTGGCGACCTCAGTGTTCCCAGGTCGACGCTTTATCCACTGCGCCACCACAGGTCAGGCCTTAAGAACATTTTTTAAAATTGTATTTAGACAATTCATTTTAATGGGGTGACATTGATCAATTAGAGTACATAGATTCAGAGAAAACATCTCCAGATCATTTTGACATTTGCTTATGTTGTATATCTATCACCCAAAGTCATATTGTCCTCCATCAACTTTTATTTGGTTTTCTTTATGCCCCAACCGTCCCCCTCCCCCTCCCCCTGGTAACCACTGCACTCTTATCCATGTCCATGAGTCTCGATTTTTTGTCCCACCTAGGTATGGAATCATACAGTTCTTAGTATAATGCACATGGCTCTCCTGTTTTCCCAGCATCATTTACTGAAGAGGCTTTTTTTTCACCATTGTGTGTTTTTGGCTCCTTTATCAAAGATGATCTGACCATATATATGTGGTTTTATTTCTGGGCTCTCTATTCTGTTCCATAGGTCTGAATGTCTACTTTTCTGCCAATACCATGCTGTTTTGATTATATGGCTCTATAATATAATTTGAAGTCAGGTATTGTAATGCCCCCAGCTTCGTTCTTTTTCCTTAGTATTACATTGGCTATTTTGGGTTTTTTATAGTTCCATATAAACCTGATGATATTTTTTGTTAAATTTCTTTTAAAAATGTCATTGGAATTTTGATGGGAATTGCAATAAATTTGTATATTGCTTTGGGTAATATGGTCATTTTAACTATATTTATTATTCCTATCCAAGAACAAAAAATAGTTTTTCATTTCATTGTATCTTTTTCAATTTCCCTTAACAATGTTTTGTAGTTTTCATTATATAGGTCCTTTACACTCTTTGTTATGTTTATTTGTAGGTATTTTATTCTTTTGTTGCAACAGTAAAAGGGATTATTTTTTTTAGTTCATTTTATGAAGTTTCATTGTTGGCATATAGGAAGGCAATAGACTTCTGTATATTAATTTTGTATCCTGTGCCCTTACTGTATTGGTTTATTGTTCCTCATAGTCTTCTTGTGGCGTCTTTGGGGTTTTTGATATACAGGGTCATATCATCTGCAAAAAGTGAAACCTTTACTCCTTCTTTTCCAATATGAATGCCTTTTATTTCTTTATCTTGCCTGATTGCTCTGGCTAGAACTTCCAGCACTATATTGAATAAGGGTGGAGAGAGTGGACGGTCTTGTCTTGTTCCTCATTTTAGAGAAAAATTTTTCATTTTTTTGCCATTTAATATGATGTTAGCTAATGGTTTGTCATAAATGGCCTTTATTATGTTGAGATATTTTCCTTCTATACCCATTTTGTTGAGCGTTTTAAACATAAAATGATGTATTTTATTGAATGCCTTTTCTGCATCTGTTGATAGGATCATATGATTTTTGTTCTTTATTTTGTTAATATGGTGTATTACATTAATTGTTTCACGTATGTTGAACCATCCTTGTGATTCTGGGATGAATCCCACTTGATCACAATAAATTATGTTTTTAATGTGTTATTGTATTCGATTTGCTAATATTTTGTTTAGGATTTTAGCATGTATTTTCATAAGATATATTGGTCTGTAGTTTTCTTTTTTGTGTGTTGTCCTTGCCAGGTTTTGGTATGAGGGTTATGGTGGCCTCGTAAAATGTGTTTGAAAGTATTGCTTCTTCTTCAATTTTTGGGAAGACTTTGAGTAGTATCAGAACCAAACCTTTGAATGTTTGATATAATTCACTGATATAGCCGTCTGGCCGTGGACTTTAAATTTTGGGGAGATTTTTGATAGTTGTTTCTATTTCCTCCTGCTTATGGGTCTGTTTAGGCTTTTCTGCTTCATCATGATTCAGTCTAGGAAGGTTTTATTGTTTTAGGAATTTATTCATTTCTTCTAGTTGGTTAAATTTGGTGGCATATAGTTTTTCATAGTATTCTACAATAATTCTTTGTATATCTATGATATCTGTGGTGATTTCTCCTCTTTCATTTTGGATTTTGCTTATATGAGTCCTTTTTTTTTTTTTCCTTAGTGAGTCTTGCCAAGGGCTTGTCAATTTTGTTGATCTTTTCAAAGAACCAGCTCCTTGTCTTATTGATTTTTTCTATAGTTTTTCTGTTCTCTATTTCATTTATTTCTGCTCTGATTTTTATTATTTCCTTTCTTCTACTGGTTTTGGGTTGCCTTTGTTCTTCTTTTTCTAGTTCCTTAAGATGTGATGTTAAGTTGTTTACTTGGGCTCTCTCTTGTTTGTTCGTATAAGCCCGTAGTGATATGAACTTCCCTCTTATTACTGCTTTTGCTGCATCCCAAAGATTCTGATATGTCGTATTGTCATTTTCATTTGTCTGTATATATCTTTTGATCTTTGCTTTTATTTCTTCTTTGACCCACTCATTTTTTAGAAGCATGTTGTTTAATTTCCACATTTTTTGTGGGTTTGTTAACTTCTTTTTTACTGTTGAATTCTAGTTTCAAAGCTTTATGGTCAGAGAATATGCTTGGTATAATTTCAATTTTTCTGAATTTGTTGATGTTAGTTTTGTGGCCCAACATATGGTCAATTCTTGACAATGTTCCATGTACACTGGAGAAAAATGTATACTCTAGTGTTTTTGGATGAAATGTCCTGTAGATGTCATATCAATTGTTCTAGTGTTTCTTTTAAGGCCAATATTTCTTTATTGATTTTCTGTTTGGATGAACTATCTAGAGCCATCAGTGGTGTATTGAGGTCTCCAAGTATGATTGTATTTTTGTTGGTTTTTATTTTTTAGATCAGTTAGTAGATGTCTTATATACTTTGGTGCTCCTTGGTTTGGTGCATACATATTAAGAAATGTTATGTCTTCTTGATTCAATGTCCCCTTTATCATTATAAAATGACCATCTTCGTCTCTGATTACCTTTGCTGTCTTGTAGTCAGCATTGTTAGATATGAGTATGGCTACACCTGCTTTTCTTTGGATGTTATTTGCTTGGAGAATCATTTTCCAACCTTTCACTTTGAATTTTTTTATCCTTGAAGCTTAGATGTGTTTCTTGTAGGCAGCATACAGTTGGATTTACTTTTTCTGATCCACTCTGCTACTCTGTGTCTTTTTATTGGTGAGTTCAATCCATTTACATTTAGTGTAATTATTGACACTTGAGGGTTTCCTATTGCCATTTTATATATTGCTTTCTAATAGTTTTGTATCTTGTTTGGTTTCTCTCTTTTGTTTTTCTGTTATTTGTTTTTGTTTGGTTGTATTCCATACTTCTTTCCTCTGTTTCTTCTTTTTTTAAGCCATGTGTTTCTGTAGTGTTTTTTCAGAGCTGGTTACCATTAGGTAATAAAAAGGATATATATCATCTTCATTGTAGTACATTATCTCATGAGTGATTCTGCACTCCATCCTCCTTTGCTACTGTTAATCTTTGTCCTTTCCCCTTTTCTGTTTTTGTTGTCAAAGATTAATCTTGTTTTTATTGTGATCTTGTTGGAGATTTTACTTGTGATTTTGTTTTGTTTTGTTCTTTGTATCTGGTCAGATAACCCCCTTTAGTATTTCTTGAAGTGAGTATTTTCTGGTGATAAATTCCCTCATCTTTTCTATATCTGTGAATGTTTTTATTTTTACTTTACATTTGAAGGATAGCTTTGATGGGTATAGTATTCTTGGCTGGAAGTTCCTCTCTTTCAGTACTTTAAATATTGGGGTCCACTCTCTTCTGGCTTGTAGAGCTTTTGCTGAGAAATATGATTCTATCCTAATGGACCTTCCTTTTTATGTTGTATTCTTCTTTTCTCTGGCTGCCTTGAGGATTCTTTCTTTGTCATTGGTTTGTGGTAATTTCATTATGACATGCCTTGGAGTAGGTCTATTTGGCTTAAGGTAACTTGATGTTCTGTTTGCTTCTTGGATTCAAGGTTCTAATTCTTTCCACAGGCTTTGGAAGTTCTCATTGATTATTTGTTTGAATATATTCTCCATTCCATTTTCTCTCTCTTCTCCTTCTGATATACCTATTATTCTTATGTTGCTCTTTCTGATGGAGTCAGACAATTCCTTTAGGGATTTCTTATTTTTTTAAATTTGTGAGTCTCTCTACTCTTCTCTCTAAAGTATCTCTAGTTGCTTGTCTCCTATGTCACTAATTCTCTCCTCTATCTGGACTGTTCTATTAGCTAAGCTTGTTACCTCATTTTTCAGTTTATGTATTAAGTTTTCCATCTCTGTTTGGTTCATTTTTATAGTTTCAATTTCTTTGGTGAAGTATTGTTTTTGTTCATTAAACTGTTTTTTGAGCTCTCTAAATTGCTTTTCCATGCTTTCTTTTATTTACCTGAGTATTTTTAGGGCTTCAATTTTTAATTCTCTGTCATTTAACTCCAAGGTTTCCAAGCAATTGAAATTTTTTTTCTAGAAATTTCTCATCATCTATCTGAGCTACATCTCTGTCTTTTGTATCCATGATATTTGATTTCTTTTTCCTTAATGGCATTTGAGAGTGGTATTGTTAGTAACATTAATAAGAGATAATTTAAAAAATTAAAATAAAATTGAAAATATACAGTGAAAAAATGAAAATTCTATAATGAGAAGTGGAACAAAAACTGCAGAGAACAAGGAGTAGGAACTGAGAAAAAATGACAGAAGAGATAAATAATGAAGTGAAAATTATGCAAAATGCCACAAAAAATACAAATTCAAAAGATAATAATTTATTGATAAATGACCATCGAATGAGAGAAAAAGAAAAAAGAGAGAGAAAAAGTATAAGTTTTTGAAATGAAACCCTCATAAAAAAACAAGAATAAAGAATGTAACAACTTTGTCTGGTGTGTGCGTATTTCAAGTGCTCCTGAGATATTTTCTCTGTCTTTAGTTGTTGAATTTGTTGAAATTTCAAGGAGAGAGATATTGGGAGCAACCCTCATGGTGCTATTTCTCTGATGTCACCAAGAATCAAACATTTTTGATAGTTATTTTTTGGTTTGTTTTTTGTTAAATTTTATTTATTCATTTGAGAGAGGAGAGAGAGAGGGAGAGAGAGAAGGGAGACACAAAGGGGGAGAAGTAGGAAGCTTCAACTCCCATATGTTCCTTTACCAGGCAAGCCCAGGGTTTTGAACCTGCGACCTCAGCTTTCTAGGTTGATGCTTTATCCACTGCGCCACCAAGCTCAGACAAATCAAACATTTTTTTTAAAACTTGTAACAAAAATAAAGCAGCCTCTGCCCCATTCCTCAGGGTTGAGGCATTGCTTTCAAACCCATTTAGCTGTTTGTTGTTTTTCATTTTTATTCCTCTTCTCTTTCTAAATAGTATTTTTATGTTGCTCTTATTTTTTTTTCCGTTGATTTGAAATACAGAGAGAGGAAAGGGAGAGAGAGAGGGACAAAGGGGGAGGGAAAAGAGAGAGAGAGAGAGAGGAAAATTGAGAGAAACATCAACTCGTTCCACTTAATTGTTCCATTTACTTGTGAACTCATTGGTTGCTTCTCATATGTGCCCTGAGCAGGGGTTGAACACATGACCCCCATGTGCTGGGAGGATGCTCTGTTCACTGGGTCTGTTGTTCTTTCTTGATTTATCTGCTTTTGACACTATCTATTTGATGACTTTTTATTTCTTAACTATGTTGCTACATACATTCTCTCCCACCATCTTTTCAGTAGCTGTTTTATCAGTGAAGTTAGGATTCAATTGTGTATCAGAAAACTCAAAATAACAGTGACATAAGCAGAATTCTTCTCTTGAAGAAAAGAGGCTGAAAGTAGACCTTCCACAGCTGGTATGGTGGATCCATAGACACCTGGAAGGAGGTTTCACCATCCTTCCTAGCACTGTCCTGTATCTTTAACGTCACTGTTGGAGATCCAGACATTTATAATCAACTTCTCTAGGGAGGAAAAAGGAGGAAGGGCTGTCTTATAGATTTGCCTATTCTGGATATTTCAAGTAAATAGAATCATACAATATGTAGTATTTTGTTGCTGGCTTCTTTTATTTAGCACAATGTTTAAAGCAGTCATCTATGTTGTAGCATGTATCAGTTCCTCATTCCTTTCTATTACTGAGTTCTATTCCATTATATGGATATACCAGGTTTTATTTATTCATCAGTTTATGAACATTTGTGTTGTTTCTATTTTTTTTGGCTATAAATAATGCTATGATTAACATTTGTGTATACATTTTTGAGTGGACATATGTTTTGATTTATCTTGGGTATATACCTAGGGATAGAATTACTAGGTCATATGGTAACTCTAACCTTTTGAGGAACTGCTAGACTGTTTTTGCAAAGCAGCTGCTTTATTTTACACTCTCACCAGCAGTATAGGAGGTTTCCAATTTCTCTATGTCCTTGCCAACCCTTGCTATTATCTATCTTTTTTATTCTAGCCATCCTAGTGGATGTGAAGTGGTATTTCATTGTGGTTTTGATTTGCACTTGCCTAATGATTAATGATGTTGAGCATCTTTTTATGTTTATTGGCCATTTGTATATCTTCTTTGGACAAATGTCTTTTTAGGTTTTTTTGTTCATTTTTATATTGAGTTATTTGTCTTTTTATTGTTGAGTTGTAAAAGTTCTTTATATATTTTATTACAAGTCCCTTATAAAATATATGATTTGCAAATATTTTCTCCCACTAAGTGGTTGTATTTTTATGTCTTTATTGCTGTCTTTTGAAGCACAAAAGTTTTTAATGTTGATATTATCGAATTTATTTCTTTATTTTGTTGTTGATTATGTTTTTGGTGTCCTATATTGATTTTTCAGGTATTTTTAGGGTTTTTATTTTGATGTTAGCTCTAGAAATTTAATCTTTATCTTTTACTTATAATGAGCTACTTTTAGTTGATACTGACTTAATTCTGCTAAAATATAGCAACTTTGCTTAAATATGGCTTTATTTATCTCATTGTGCTATCATTGTTATAGTTATTACATTATTATATGTTATAAATTCAAGAGCACAATTATTTGTTAGATGGAAATGTAAATTTAAACTTAGATTGGCAATAACATGAAGGGATAAGAGGTATAGGAAGAATTATTACTACGTGCAAATTGTGAGGTCTTTTTCAAGTCCTGGAGTAGCATAAAAATAGTGAATAACTTTGGACATTCACAGATAAAATATGAATGGCATTAACAGTAACAGTAAAAGTATAGGCGTACAAATAGAGCATACAAATCAGTAGTGGGAGAATGGCAAGATATAGGAAACTTTATCGGTTAATCAGTCTGAAATGAGGAAAAATAAGGAAAAAAATGCTAAAGAGAAAGTGTGCAATATAATGTAGAAATAAGTAAAAATGAAACAACTAGTGCAATAAATTTAAATGTATCAACTCTGCTTATTAAAGACAAAGATAATCAGATTGGGCCTTTAGAGTATAAGTATACTCACAGAAAATACATCTAAAATAAAGCCACACAGAAAAGTTGAAAAAAGAAGAATTGAAACGGTATAGTGAGCAATTAATAATCAAAAGAAAGCTTCTTATTACAGAGAACTTTAAAAAACAAAAGCATTAATAGGGATAAAGAGGAATACTGTGCTTAACAACTTAACTATGAAACATGAAACAGAATTACAAGGAGACATGAGTTTATCCACAAACACAGTGCAGGATTGAAACATACCTTTAATAGAGATGTATTTAAAAAATAATAAAAATAATGATTTATTAACAATCAAATTAACAAATAAATTGATTTAGGCATTCTTTTGAGATGACCTGACTTTCAAAGAAAATCACAGCACATTTCCAAGAATTGCTATTTCAGCTCAGATGACATTTAACTGGTCATGATGAATTAAATTAGGAAGACAGTTTAAAATCACACATGTATTATAAACTTTAAAAATGATTTATTGAAGAACTTATGAGTTTAAGAGAAAATCACTGGGAATTGCACAATTTTTAGAATTAAAAATGAAAACAATATATAAGGAGTTGGTAAAAGTAGGTTTACAGTTGTGAATACATGAAAAAGTTTATTCTTGTATTATTATTTATTAATTATTGGGTTATTTATGTGTACAGTCGTCCCTTGCCATATCGTGGTTCACTTTTTGCAGTCTCACTGCATCACAGATTTTTAAATTGTATACTTTGTATTGCGAAATTTTTTGCTATATCATGGGATTTTGCTGTATATAGGTATTTTGGGGGGAACAAATTTTTTTTCCATTTTCTGTTGCATGAGGTTTTAGAAGTTTTTCTATATATGTCTGCATCACTAATTCCAAATCTGAAATCCATTTTTTGGTGTATGCTCTAGTTTTTATGCAATTTTAATTTCTTTTTGTTACAGTTAATGGCATGCATTTGTTTTTAAATTGGAGTTAAAGGGCAATGACTCTTGGATTGAACATAACCACAAGGCAATTAATGTTTTACAAACATCACTTTTACATAATTGTAGTTGTTTTTAAATGTAAAAAATTATTATCTGATAAAAACACCCTCTTATTTTGTTTTAAGATTGAATCATGGCTTCTTTGAGTAGGCATAAATGCAAGAATAGTCCTGACACCTTCTGTTATATATGTGGCTGTTACACACTTCAACGTCAAAGGTGCAATATTCCATCATTTGTGACACATGCATATACAGTGTGTCCGTAAAGACATGGTGCATTTTTGACCGGTCACAGGAAAGCAACAAAAGATGATAGAAATGTGAAATCTGCACCAAATAAAAGGAAAACCCTCCCAGTTTCTGTAGGATGATGTGGCAGCATGTGCGCATGTGGAGATGATGACGTAACTGTGTATACAGCGGAGCAGCCCATGGCCATACCAGTCGAGTTGTGAATGGTACAGAGGAAAGTTCAGTGTGTTCTGGGGCTAGCTAAATTCGAATCCGTGACCAAAGTGCAACGTGAATATCGGTGCGTTTATAACGAAGCGCCACCACATAGGAATAACATTACTCGGTGGGATAAGCAGTTGAAGGAAACCAGCAGTTTGGTGGAGAAACCCCGTTCTGGTAGGCCATCAGTCAGTGACGAGTCTGTAGAGGCTATATGGGATAGCTACCTAAGGAGCCCTAAAACATCTGTGCATGTGTGTGCTCGACAATTATACATAAACAAGACTACAGTTTGTAAGGTGTTAAAGAAATGTCTCTTTTACGGAGTACAAATTGCGGCTGTTGCACGCTATCAAACCAGCGGATAGACCCACACAATGCGTGTTTGCTACAGATATGCTTCATGAGATCAACAAAGATGCAAGATTTTTGCAGAAGATTGTGTTAAGCGATGAGGCGACTTTCCATATCTGTGGACATGTTCATCGCCACAACGTCTGAATATGGGCTGCTGAACATCTTCATGCCTACATTGTGTATGAACATAAAACCCCTAAAGTGAACGTGTGGTGTGGCCTGATGCATGATAAGGTGATAGGCCCATTTTTTTTCCCATGGAGCAGTCTGTGACGGCAAACACCTGTCTTGACATGTTGGAATTGTATGCAGTGCCACAATTTCCAGAAGGTGTCATCTTTCAACAGGACGGCGCTACTGCACACTACGCTACCATTTTTAATGAGTTTCTGGATAGAACATTCCCCCAGTGGTGGATAGGCAGTCGTTCTGTCAAGACATGGCCACCATGATCCCCGGATATGACGCTCTTAGACTTTTACTTTTGGAGTTATGTGAAGCAACATGTGTACATTGAACATATCAAAGTCATTAATCACTTAAAACAGGGAATCATAGATGTTATTCACTCTGTTACACCAGATGTCCTTACCTGTGTATGGCAAGAACTTCACTATCATTTGGATGTGTGTAGGGCAACAAATAAAGCCCACATTGAACTGCACTGAATAAGTATGAAACTGAGAGAGTTTTCCTTTTATTTGGTGCAGATTTCACATATCTATCATCTTTCGTTGCTTTCCTGTGACCGGCCAAAAGTGCACCATGACTTCACGGACACATTGTTATTGCCTATTTTCAAGTTCCCCTTGCGATCAAGACAAGAACTGTGCTCCTCATATTGTGTGTCATAATTGTGAGGAAATGCTTCGTGATTGGACAAAAGGAAACACAAAGGAATGCCTTTTGGTATTCCCATGGTTTGGCATGAACCTAAGGACCACAGCAGTGACTGTTATTTCTGTCTGATCCATACAAAGGCCATCGGCAAGAAAAAATGGCATATGATCACATATCCTAATATTCCTTCAGCAATACGACCTATCCCACACTCTGAGACACTACCGGTTCCAGTTTTCAATGGTTTTATTTCTTGTAAGGATGAAGAAAGTGAACATGGTGACCAAGTGTATTTTGATAAGATACATGAGGAAATGGTTATAAAATCTGAAGGGTCTTCTTCTGATGCCAAGTAGTCATTAACTCCTCAGCTGTTCAGCCAACCTGAATTGAATGACTTATTAAGAGATTTGGACCTATCAAAGAAAGCAGCTGAGTTATTAGCCTCTAGGCTTCAAGAAAAGAATGTACTTTACCGGTCAGCTAAAGTATCCCATTTCAGGAAGTGTAAACAAACTTTTGTGGACATTTTTTCCTGAAGACAAACACTTTGTTTACTGTCATGATATCTGTAGTCTTCTCAGCCAGCTAGGTGTTACCACTTACAGTCCAACAGATTGGCGGCTATTTCTTGACAGCTGTAATTGGAGTCTGAAACGTGTTCTCCTACACAACAGTAATGTTTATGCAGCGGTTCCAATTGGTTATTCAACTCACCTGCGAGAAGATTATAATGACATAAAAATTGTTCTCGATTTACTGAAGTATGAGGAGCATAACTGGATCATTTGTGTGGATCTTAAAATGGTAAATTTCCTGCTAGGACAACAGAGAGGTTTCATGAAATATCCTTCCTTTCTGTGTTTGTGGGACAGCCAAGCTTAGGATAAACACTAGACACAGAAGGAGTGGCCGAAACGTGAAGCTCTAGAAGTAGGGATGCAAAATATTGTGAATGAACCCGTAGTTAATCAAAACAGTATTATTTTTCCCCCACTTCACATCCACCTTGGCTTAATGAAGCAGTTTGTTTAGGCTTTGAATAGAAAAAGTGAATGCTTTCAACATATTATTTCTGCTTTCCCTGCGTTGTTATTTGAGAAGATAAAAGCAGGTGTATTTGATGGACCTCAAATTCGAACCCTCATACATGATGAAGAATTTGCCAGGAAGATGAATAAGGAGGAGAAAGCAGCATGGCAGCCTTTTGTGGCAGTTACAAAGAACTTCATTGGCGACGAAAAGCAGAAAACTATGAACTTCTGGTTCAAAGGATGCTGTTGGCTTTCCGCGACATTGGATGTAACATGAGCATTAAGATTCACTTCCTGAACAGTCACCTTGATAAATTTCCCAAAAATTTTGGAGCTGTTAGGGATGAGCCGACTACTGCTGGAGCATCAGATGAAATTTCCTTAAGAAGTACACAAATGCAAGAGCTACAAATGCAAATTTTTGCCTGAATAGTATTTAAATAAGGTTTGTGCAAATTTTATGATTAAAATAAGTGTTTTAATATGTTCTATTTCATAACTGTAGACAAATTCTGATGCAATCATATTTTTTATTATATTAGTGTATTTACTGCATTATATAAATTACTATATTTTCATGAAGATGTTGCCCAAGAAGACATTCTACTTCATTATGTTAAACTGAATGTTGAAAAATTTACATTAAGATGTAAACCTAAAATCTTGAATTGCAAAAGAACTGTAGCTTACAGAGAAAAACTAATGTCAGATTTGAGATCGGCACATTCAAATTAGGTAAGAACAAGTATTTTTGTGGATGCAACAAAAATTTTGTTCCCCGGTGTTATCTTTGCAGTAAAATAAGCATTTTCTCGCCAAAAATTTGAAAACAATATAAAGAGTGTGGGGAATGTTAATAACAGTGTGGCAAAGGTTTATAAGAGTGTGTAGAGGGTTAATAAAGCCTTAAAATATATATAAATAATAAAATAAATATAAGGTTGCTACTTTGCAGATTTTCAGCTATTGCAGGGGAGTCTCTAATCCCATGATAGACAAGGGACCACTGTATTGCACTAAAACCTATTTTTCCTCACCCCTATATGAACTTGAAAGCAACATATACAATCAAATTTAATATTAAAGGACAAAACAAAACAAAACCAAGGTTGAAAACTCAGGAAGTCAGTGAAAGAACAACAGAGTAACATAAAATAAGCAAGTGAAAGGACATAATAAAGAAAAGAATATACATTAATAAAATAGAGAACAATAGTCAAGAGAGAAGACCAACAATACCAAAGAGTGGTACTTGAGAAGCATGAAACAAAGTGCTGGCTGATCAAGAAAGAATAGAAAAGACACAAATAATATTAATATTAAGATCCAAATAGTAATCATAATTACACAATTGAGATTTTAAAAATAAAAAGAGACTCTATGAACAATTTCATGCCCATGAAGTAGAGAACTTTGATGTGGCAGTACTGCCATTTTTCCAAATTCATTCTTCTCTTCTTTCTCAATAATGGAACTTCTAATTTTTGATACGATGCATGGCTTCCTGGAGTAAAAAAGACATGTACAAACATTCCTTGCAACTAGTAAGGATGGCTTCCTAGTGATGGCTCTATGCCTCTGCTCTGATCAATAAACATTGTGTGGCAACTTTTGGGAAAGACTAGAAAGTCAGCTGGCACCTGCACCTAGTTTTATTTTCATTTTCCCCTCCAATCAGCTAGCTGGAATATGGGCATGCTGTCTGAATATGAAGAAGCTATATTATTAGACCAAGAGGCAAGAAACATGTGCAGAAACCAGTAGAATAGCTAGATTAAACAACCCATATTCCTGATAACTTTGTGATTTATCCACCAATTCTATAGGCTGTGTCTGGAATTCTTTTACATCTTAGAGAAATAAACTTACAGCTTTTGAACCAGTGGTATTTTAGATTTTTCTGTCAGCCATCAGGTGCTTTGAAGATATAAATATATACTTTAAAAAAATTTTTTGTTTTTGGTCAAGCTTCTGACACTCATTTTGTGAATTTTTTTAGTATGTGATAGGCAATTCTTTTATATGCATTTCAGTTACAAAATATAACACAGTGTCATCTAAGCCTTTCTTAGATCTCCTGAAGCACAGTTCTGCAAGAAAATATCTGTCTAATCAAGGTTGTTTTTCCAACAGTGAAAATTTGTTTCACTAATATCAATCTTCTACCCAACTGGTTTGTTTCAGAATTTTTCTAGATATACAATAACTTCCCATTTCCATGCTGAATTATAGTGTAATCTTATTGAAGATTGCTTAATTCCACACATGCATACATCATTGCCACTACTCAACTGAAGTATAATGTGAACAGCCATGACCAAGTTCAGGTTTATAAAAGCAACAATAAATACATCCTGACAGCTGCCTGGTGAATAGTAATTACACAGTGTCATAGATCATCAAATATTTGCTTAATGTGACAGATAAAATATTCTTAGAATCAATGACGATAAGTTTTGTTAGCTAATAGTAAAAATTCTTCCATCTTGAAGGTTGTTGTTTTAAGCCATTAAATTTTGGGGGTGATTTGTTTTGCAAAAAAAGCTTAGTAATACAATCATTTAGAAAAATAACCAGGAAATGCATGTTTCTAAAATTATACAAATTCCTCATTAAATACAAAGTTAGACATACGTACAGCATCATTTCTTGACCATACATTTTCTGTGCTTTAGATAAAAGGAGAAATGCTAACTTCTCAGCCATTGCTTTTATTTAAATGTCAACTTGTTCTTTCTGTAAATAAGCATCTAGGTTAGGAAAACTGAAAGTTACCAAGATTTAAGTCAGGAAGGAATGACAAATGAGCTCAGATAAACCACAAATCACATTGTAGCTAAGAACTCAGACTGATATTTATGGGCATTTATAGCAAACATTCAGTCAATTTAAAATATGTGCATTTAGTGATGACTAATAAGCCTTCCCAGAGTTAAAAGGCATTTTACTCTGGCAGATCCATTCCAGTCTGGTTCTCTCCTTCTGGGGAATAAAGTGTCAGAATATCACTGAGCAATCTAACGTCTAGATTTTAAAAATGAGTACTACTTTGCAATTGATAGACATTGAAGATGGATGATAGGTACATGGAGGAGTCATTGTCCAATTCTCTAGTTTGTAGTATCTTTAAATATTTTTATTTTTAAAAATATTTTTTAAAGATTTTACTTGTTGATTTTACAGAGAGAGGAGAGAAAGATAGGTGGGAGGAGTGAGAAGTATCAACTCAGTGCTGCCTCACTTTAGCTGTTCGTTGTTACTTTGTTGTATGTGCCTCGAGTGGGCAAGCCCAGGTCCCGGAACCGGCGACCTTGGCATTCCAGGACAATGCTTTTACCCACTGCACCACCACAGGTCAGGCTTAATTTTTTTTATAATAAAACATTTCTTTAGAAGGCTACCACTTTGAAACAAAGTTCCAAATAATGATTATTATTCAATGGGTATTTATCTATATTGGTGTTTAATAATTAGGTGCTCACAATGTACCTTACTCCCTAAGAAACATATAGGTCATTTCTGCTAGAAGTAGGTTCTGAAATATTTATGAATTAAATAATACGGTGTCTGTGGTTTGTTTAAAGTACTCCAGTGGTGAAGGGAATAGAGGTTTTGGATGCACCAAGGTTGGCCATGAGTCAGTAATGGTTGGTGATATTCATACTCTCCTCTTTACTATTGTGGATATTAGAAATATTCCATAAAAAAACAAGTTTTTAAAAAGATATGCCTATGGTTCAGCAATTCCACTTCTAGAAATGTACTCCCGAAGAATTGAGAGCAGAGATTTGAGGAGATATTTGCACACCCATGTTCATAGCAGCAATATTTACAATAGCCAAAAAGAGAAAGCAGCCTAAATGTCCACTGATGGTTGAATGGATAAACAAAATATATAATATACATACAATGGAATATTATTCAGCCTTACATGCTATAACGCAGATGAACCGTGAAGACGTTATGCTAAATGAAATAAACCACATGCAAAAGGTTAAATTATATGATTCTATTTATAAGAGGTATCTAGAGTAGTCAAATTCCTAGAGGCAGAGTGTAGAGTTTTGGTTGCCAGGGGCTTGGGGGTGAGGTGGGGGGTGGGAGTTATTGTTTGATGGTTATAGTGAAAGAAAGCTCTAGAGATGGTTGCACAAGAAAGCAAATGTATTTAGTGGCACTGAATTGTACATTTAAGAATGGGTAAAATGGTAAATGTTATGTATAGTTTATCACAATATTTTTTGAAAGATACATCTAGTTTTTAAAAATGGTACTAAAGTGAAAAGTAGAGAAAGGAAAAACTCAAAATATTTGTGAGTATGATAAACATTGCTTGAACGCTAAAAACAATGGTAATCCTTTCCACCCTCACACATATGGTCATTTCCTTAAACAGAGTCTCTTGTTTGCATGCTTGCCTGAGCCTTCTTACCCCCAAGTCCCTGAGCTTCAGAGTCAGGAGCTGATGAGTCTCTCAGAACAAGTCACAGACAAAATTGCAAAGAGCATTTCACCCATGCATGCCTCTCAGCTGTCCTCCCATGGCACTCTCAGAAATTCCAGGTCCCCATGCCTGCCCTCTCAGAGTATCCCAGGCTCTGTCTCTATATCTCCTGATAACCAGACCTAACCACCAAGCAACTCTTCGCATTTTTCCTGAGGAGAAACTCAGGGCCCAGAGGAGGAAGGTGGATCACTGAGTGTGGCCAGAGGAACAAGGCAGCAGAAGGGGACAGGTGACCTCTTTTATTCTCTGCACTTCATAAGTGTTACTTCAGATCTCTGGATTCTATTCAGCTCTGCTAACTTTTCCCACTGTCCAGGTCTGTTGGTACTCCCTGGAACTACATAGAAGTCTGTATTGCCTTGGAAAAGGGTCCCAGAATGCTCTTGTGGAACTCAGTAGATAATCTTTACAGCACACCGTGTGAAAGAATTCCAATAGTGGGAATGAATCTATCAATTAAGAATGTCAGTGGTCATTTAAAGACACATTGCTTTGTAAACACAGCCATTTAAAGACAGACAAGGAAAGTTTACAAAAAGAATAGGATTAAAACTATTTTAAGACAAGTTATTTCTATTAATTACCCATCTGATTTGTTTATTCATTTGTTTATACCTGATCTCTCCTGCCAGAGTATTTAAAATGGCTTGCAGAGATGTAGAGTAAAATAAGACTAAAAGATAGAAAAGACGATGCCACCACGGTGAAGAAAGCATGGTATAGAAAAATAACACAGCACAGGGATGACTCAGTTATACATAGCAGGTGCCACAGGATCCTGTGTTCTTCGCTGGTGGTGTGACAGGGGTTCGACTCTGAACTTTTCGGCAAAGTGGTCAATGTGATCAATAACAAGAATCACACAGTTGTTAAAAATAAACCAGCTATTCAGGAGAAGCACAACTTTTCCTGGAACTTCCTTTCCTACAATTCCCAGGAGGCCCTTGTGATGTAAGAGCCAATATCTTCATAATCACCCTTACAGAAACAATAGGTAGTTTTAAGGGGCTCTTTTCTGAATGTGTCATTCAATATGAGAGAGGAGGAACACAGAAGTAAATGTCATTAAGGAATTTCCAGGTGTGGCCAGAAGAGTAAAGTCCAGGTGGATAGCTCTTAGATGACCAGACGTAGTTGAAAGACCATACTTTAGACTATCAAGGGGACTGAAAATTGTGTAACTTGCCATGACTATGATTTCCCTTAGCAATGCTATTACAAAAATTGGACAACAGAGCAACAACAGAGAGACCCATCTGATTGCCACAAGGACTTGTCTGTGAAACTCAGACCTGTTCCTTGTCTGGACCCCTCCCCGGGGTATCAAAAGCATTAAATTTAGTTTCTGTGACCTGGTTCTCTTTCTGGCACACTGTACTGGCAGAATCCCACCCATACCCGGTGACCTATTCCCTGAGCCCAGGGTCCTGTCCCTTAGTTGTCCTGGGGCTGGCTGCTCCGATCTTACTGTCCTCCAGATATTCACAGACATTGTCCAGAATGTGTGCAGCTTCTGTATCTTTTGGCTTGGCAAAATGTACGTGCCAAGGTCAAATCTGCTTCCTCTCCTAAGCTCTAAATTGCTTTGTTATCTTCCTGGCAGTGGAAGTGATAAAAGAAAAGCATTCTGGGACTAGAGCAGATGTGTTTATGGGTGTGAAAAACTATAGCAATTGTTTCACCTACTGCCTTCATTGACTGAAACATCAATATTTTCATGTGAAATCAAGACCAGAAACAATTGTTTGTTTTCAATTTTGGCTTAATCAATGTTTTATAGATTAGTTGTCACTAACAAAAGCTCAATGTAGGGCCAAATTTGGGTATTTCATTCTGCCTTGCACATTTGCTATTTTTATGATCCTGTGTGTCCCATGGGGGCTCTGAGTGACCAGGATGAGATTGACCAGTAATCATCTGTCACTAGGAGAATCGTGAAGCAAAGGCTTTCTGAGTGTCAGGTACAACCTATGTGGAACATCTTGAAAGGATTCCTATCCTGAATCTTAAGGAACCCAGCCCAGAGAAGACTCATCAACAGGCATTAACTTGTCTTTGGGACTGTCAAGAGTAGAAGGAAGTATCTCAAAGGGGAACTTGGCCTCCCCACAACGCGTATTGGGTCTAATTAATAAACACACAGGTGGCTACCAGCAAATGTGATAGTGTCACATAGAGTCCCTCACAAGGAGTATTGGTCACCTCTCAGCCTATCTCCCACAGTACTTGCATATGAGGACCTGCTCTTTGTCCTTCAGGAGGGATAAATGGGGATCGTCAGAGGGAGTTGTGCAGATGGGTCTGTATAGCACTTCCCTCAACTTTCTGCACAGAGCCATCACTTAGATATTTTCATTGTGGTAACTCACAAAACCTTCTTTTTTCTTTCCCTCCCTCCCTTTCTTCCTTCCTTCTTTCCTTTCTTCCTTCTGGTGAGAACGCTTAAGATCTCTTAGCAAAATTCAGGTATACAATATGGCATTATTAACTACAGTCACATTGCTGTACCTTAACTCTCTAGAATTTAATCATCTTGCAGTATTGAAACATTGTACCCCTTAACTTTTTTCATTTCCCCCTCTTGTCAGTCCCTGAAAACCACCATTCTACTCTTTACCACTATGACTATTTTAGATTCTACATATAAGTGAAATCATGCAGTATCTGTCTTTCTGTATCTGGCCTATTTTACTTAGCGTCCAGATTCACCCATGTTGTCACAAGTAGCAGGATTAGTTTTCTTTTAATGCTGAATAATATTCCATTGTGTGTGTGTGTATCTCCCATTGTGTGTATATATGTATATATGGGGTGGGGAAAAAGTAGGTTTACAGTTGTGAGTACACAAAACACAGAGTTTATTCTTATGCTATTATTTATTAATTATTGTATTATTTTCCAAGTGAACAATTATAAACCTACTTTTGCTGCATCCTGTAGATGTGTGTGTATACACACACACACACACACACACACACACATATATATATATATAATATATATAAATAAAGTATATACAATGTGTGTTCATTCATCAGTCAATAGACACTTAGGTTGTTTCCACATCTTGGCTATTGTGAATAACGTTGAGGTGAACATTGGTGTAGATAACTCTTCAAGATACTGATTTTATTTCTTTTAGCTATATACTGAGAAATGGGATTGCCAGATCATAAACCAGTTCTACTTTTTTGTTTTTGACAGAGACAAAGAGAGAAAGTCAGAGATAGGGACAGACAGACGGGAAGGGAAAGAAATAAGCATCAATTCTTCCTTGTAGCTCCTTAGTCTCCTTAGTTGTTCATTGACTGCTTTTTCATATGTGCCTTGATGGGGGAGGCTATAGTACAGTGAGTGACCCCTTGCTCAAGCCAGTGACCTTGGGCTTAAGCCAGAGACCTTGGGTTTCAAGCCAGCAACCTTTGGGCTCAAGCCAGCGATCATGAGGTCATCTCTACAATCCCATGATCAAGCTGGTGACCCTGTGCTCAAGCTGATAAGCTTGTTTTGAACCTGTGTCCTCTGTGTCCCATTCTGATATTCTATCCACTGCAGCACCGCCTGGTCAGGCATTCCATTCCTTTTGATTGGGGAGTATAATTCATTATGTTTAAAGTAATTATTAATAAATTAAAACTTACTAATATTGCTTTGTTAGTTGTTCCATAATAGCTGTAATTATTTATATTTTCACTAACAGTGTACAAGAGTTCCTTTTCCTCCACATCCTCACTAACGCTTATCTCTCCATAGCTGTCAATTTCTCCCTTCAGATCTGCCAATATTTGTTTTATACATTTAGGTATGATAATATTGGGATTTATATATATATATATATATATATATATGATATTTTTTAAAGATTTTATTCATTGGTTTAATGGGTGTGGGGAGAAGTATCAATTCATAGTTGCTTCACTTTAGTTGTTCATTGCTCGTTTGTCACATGTGCCTTTACTGGGCAAGTCCAGGGTTTCAAACTGGTGACTGCAGTGTTCCAGGTTGCATATATATTTATAATTGTTATATTTTCCTGTTGTATTGACCCTTTTATCATTATATAATAACTTCACAAAACCTTCTTTCTTAGGGGATCAGGGAACGTGCAGATACTCCAGTACTTTCAGCCTCTTGTATAGTGCATTTTCACCAATGAAATAAAACTTGGTTTTGTATCTCATTTGCATAAAAAACAACTTTCTTTGACTTGTCGTTTGCTTTTCTGATGTTCTTGTTTAATAAAAAATATCAAATGCTTTTTCTTATGACTTCATATTAATTTGAAATATCCCCTATTTTTTGTGAGCAGTATACTTTGTCTCTAGAGGCAGGTTTTGACTTAATGTCTCTTTTATCTGATATAAATGTAGCTGTCGCTGCTTTTAAATTTGTTTTTTTGACAGAGACAGAGAGAGAGTCAGAGAGAGGGACAGATAGGCAGGAAGGGAGAGAGATGAGAAGCATCAATTCTTCATTGCAGCACCTTAATTGTTCATTGACTGCTTTCTCATATGTGCCTTGACTGGGGGGCTTCAGCAGAGCAGAGTGACCCCTTGCTGAGGCAGTTGTTTTTTCCCTCTTCCTCTTTTGCTATCTGCTTTGGTTATGGGATAATTTTTTTGTAGTGATATGCTTTGTTTCTTTCCTCTTTATCTTTTATGCTTCTGTTATAGGGTTATTTCTTTTGTGGTTATCCTGAACCCTCCATAAAATATCTTGTAGTTGCCTTCAAATTGATAACAACTTAACTTCAATCACATACAAAAGAAAATGATCAATGATTGTTTTCGAGGGGAATGAGGCCTGAGACCTCTGAGATGCCATCTTGTTAATGTTACCTCTTTGATATATGACTTAATTTCCTTAGATAACTTGGCATTTTCTTCCCAATTTACCCATTCCTTTGTTACCAAACACTTTCTACAATTTATATTGTGGTCATTTTGTCTACCTTCCCCACTGCTTTCCACCCCATCTCTTGAGCTTTTCACTTCTTAAGATTAAAGCATAGAAAGGGGCATTACCACCTTGAAGCTCACATGGGTTGAATTATATTGCCTGCGTCTGAATTAAATAACTAATAAAATATTCTTTTAAGTTGTATGTATGTTTTTTGCCTAGCTGAGAGATGGGCCACCTTTTCCCTCTCTAATCAGCAGTGGATCCCTTGATTCTGCTGGGGTGGAAGATGTGGAGGCAGAGAGAACATTTGGGCAGGCTCCCAGCACGTGAAGGATTCCTTTTCCCAGTGTACAGTGATGCAGCTGGAGCCTGTGCGGTTGGCAGAGCTGGGGGTGCTAAAGGAGGAGGCAGAGCTTGGTCAACCTGGGTAAGATGGAATGGAGCCACCCGCCCAAAGGAGAGGCAGCCTCAGCTCCTGGGCTTTGTGTATGTGTATGTGTGTGGGGTGACATCTGGTATTTTAGGGCAGTTTTCTCCATGTCCTCTTCATGTGGGTATAAAAAAAAAAGTTACCAACTGTTAGAACTATTCTTAAGCAAGTATCGGTAATTTGTAAATGAAAATCTGGGGACTTCCAGACAGGATAACTCCCCACCCTACTCCATGGGACAGAGATTATTGATCATTCTGGACGTTTCTTCCCAAGTTGCTTCCATCTAGTGAGGCTGGTTTTACCTTAAAAACTTATGGCCTTTCATTAATCTAAGTGTTTCCTTAACCCTAAACCTTGTCAGCCATGATTATGATTGATTTTTTTGTTACATTAAGATCATTGAGATTTATATGCAGTTCTAAGAAATAATCACAGAGACCCCATATACCCTTTAGGTGGATTCTATCAGTAGCACCATTATGAATAACTATAGTACATGATCACAACTAGGAAAATGACATTGATATAATTGATACATATTCTTGAGGCTTCATCCTAGTGGTTTTATAGACATTGTGTGTATGTGTTTTATTCCATGTAATTTTATCCCTTGTGTAGATTCTGGTGACCACCACCACAGTCAAGATACAAAATAGTCCCACTACTACAGGAATCCTTTGTGTAACTGCATCTCCTCCCTTCCCCACCCCTAAACCCGGGCAACCACAGATCTTCCCTCCATTTGCATTATTTCATCATTTTAAGAATGCTACATAAATAGAATCACACAGTATGCAACCTTTGAGATTGTCTCGTTTCACTTAGTGTAATTTCTTGGAGTGTTATCCAAGTCATTGAATGTATCAGCAGTTCATTCCTTTCCATTGCTGATTTTATTGGTATGATATCAATGTACCATACTTCGTTTAGAAGAAATTGAGATTGTTTCCAGTTTGGGGGTACGAATTAAGCAAACATTCATGTACAGGATTTTGTGTGAAGGTTTGTGTTCATTTCTGTTGGGGGGAATGCCCATGAGTGCAGTTGCTGGGTTGCATGGTAGTTGCATGGTTAGTTTTTTCCAGAAACTACCAAACTACTTTCAAGAGTGGCTGCACTGTTTTACGTCTTTACAAGTAATATATAAGTGATCCAGTTCACTGCATCCTTCTAGGGTTTGGTGGTATTACTACTTTTTGTTAGTCACTCTTGATAGTTGTATAGTAATATTTCCTTGTGGGTGTAATGTGCACTTCCATGACGGATAATTTTGTAGACTTCTTTTCATGTATTTATTGATCACATGGATATCCTCTTCACTGAAATGCCACTTTCCTGTCTTTGGCCCATTTTCTAATTGGATAGTTTGACTTTTTTGTTTTGAGAGTTCTTTATATATTCTAGATACTAATCTTCTATCAAACATCTGGTTTGCAAATTTATTCTCAGTCCATAGCTTATCTTCTTATCCTTTTAAAATGACTCTTGCAGAGCAAAATTTGAATTGATTAGGTTTAGCTTTCAATTTTTCCTTGTATATATTGTATGATTGGTATTAAAATTGATACCTCTTTACCTAGCTTTAGAGCCCAAAGATTTTCTACTATGTTTTCCTAAGAGATTTATAATTTTAATAATACATTTATGTCTGTAGTCCATTTTTAATTGATTTTATATAAGGTGTGAGGTTCATTTTTTTTTAATGCCTTATTTATCCCATTGCTCCAGCATCATTTGTTGAAAAGGTTTTTACTTTTATTTATTTTTCATTCACAAATGGTGGGGGGGGGCAGGGAGAACAAGATAAATTTTAATGACATGAACAATTTTTTTTAACATTTAAAGATTTTTATTTAGAAAATTAACTTTAACACAGTGACTTTGATCAGTAAGAGTACATAGGTTTCAGGTAAACATTACTGTAGCATTTGAACTGTTGATTATGTTGTGTGCCTATCACCCAAAGTCAAATTATTTTCCATCACCTTATATTTGTCCCTCTTTACACCCCTCCTCCTCCCCCACATTGCCCTCCCCCCATCTCCTTTTACCACTTTCATCTATGTCTATGAATCTCAGTTTTATACCCACCTATGTGTGAAATCATACAGTTCTTAGTTTTTTCTGACTTACTTATTTTACTCAGTATAATGTTCTCAAGGTCCATCCATGTTGTCATAAATGTCACTATGTCATAATTTTTTATGGCTGAGTAGTATTCCATTGTATACATGTACTACATCTTCTTTACTCAATCATTTTTTGAGGGACACTTTGGTTGTTTCCATGTCTTGGCCACTGTGAATAATGCTGCAATGACCATGAATGAGAGTGTATGCGTCTTTATGTACCAGTTTTCAAATTTTTCAGGTAGATATCCAGTAGAGGGATTGCTGGGTCATATGGTAGTTCTATTCTTAATTTTTTTAGGAACCACCAAACTTTTTTCCATAATGGTTGTACTAATTTGCATTCCCACTAGCAGTGAATGAGAGTTCTTTTTTCTCCACAGCCTCTCCAACACTTGTTATTACCAGTCTTATTGATAATAGTCAATCTAACAGGTGTGGGGTGGTATCTCACTGTAGTTTTGAATTGCATTTCTCGAATAGCTAGTGAAAATGATCATCTTTTTTTATATCTGTTGGTCATTTGTATGTCCTCTTGGGAGAAGTGTCTGATCAGGGACATGACCAATTTTAATGGCATAGCTATATCATGTTTTAGGGACACTGGAAAAAATGATGATTAGGTAAGAGGGAAGGATTGCCTAAGGAGGCTGTTATGTTATGTGCTATTATAAAACCAAGGAAAAGCATTTGAGGAAGGCATTTGATTGGTGGGAAAGGGAATGGAAGAAATTGATCTACATCTTTGCCAGTAGGTGAAATAGCAGTGTTCCACTGTCATGTAATTCAAGGAGTGAAGAGAAGGGTGAGGAATAAAAACGGGTGGCATCCAGGTGAGTGTTTGAGAAGGTCGTACACAATTGATTAGAAGTTTCATCTCTTGCAGGGCATCCTAACTTCCCTAGGGCATGACCAAACTTGGTATCTCCCGGGAGCGGAATGCTAGGGCTGCCTCTAACACTCTCTTTACTGCATTTGCCCCTTAAGCTTCCTTGTGATGTTGGAATGTAACTACTTAAGGACTGAAGAGGCCTTCCACAAGACACAGGAAGGCTTTGCATTCCAACTCTTGGTTCCCTGCCATGTGACTGTCTGTAAAAATTTCTATGTTATTTTTGGAATGGAAAAACCAAACAGCATATGGCTTCTTTGGATAAGTAAGGTGATTGCTTGTTAGCTTGTTTTCAGAAAATAGGCACTGGATATAATTCTTTTAAATTGCCCATTTAGAAATCAAGAAGAATGAGGCTGTAGAGAAGGAAACATTTTGACACAGTTAATTCTGTGTGTTCACTTTGTTGGTGGTTGTAGTGGAATTTGGAGCAGACTGTAATGAAATATTCTGGCATTTATATGGAAAGAGCAAATAATAGGATGGGCAGTATAAGCCACTTTGAAATGTTTTGTTAAAAAAAATAAGGGATAAGGAAGGAGCAACCTGGCTAACTGATTAGCTGGAATTTCTCCAGGGCAAGCTATGAACATAAAAGAGAGGAGGTTGGGACTGTCAAGATGGTGATGGTTTATTTCTGTCTTCTTTATGTGCCATATCCAGTGCCACCTATAACATACACTCAATCCATGTGCTTCTTTCACAGCTTTTTATTTTTAACTTACATTTATTGGGGTGACATTGGTTAATAACATTTTATAAATTTCAAGTATACAATTCTATAATACATCATCTATATATTAAATTGTGTGCTCATCACCCAAACTGCAGTCTCCTTTCATCTTCATATATTTGACCTCCTTAACCCTCTTCATTCTCCCCTAACCCCTACTTTCCTCTGGTAACCACTATATTATTATCAGTGTCTGAGTTTGTTTGCTTGTTTTGTTTGTTGCTTCCTGTTTTCTATCCATGTGAGTAAAATTATATGGGTCTTGTCCTTTGCCATCTAACTTATTTTGCTTAGCATAATAATTTCAAGATTCATTCACACTCTTGCAAATGGCAGTATCTCATCTAAACTACTAATCTAGCTGAATAGTTTGCCATTGTATATATGTACCATATTTATTTGTTTGTTTATTTATTTATTTTTTTGACAGAGACAGAGAGAGGGACAGATAGGGACAGACAGACAGGAAGGGAGAGAGATGAGAAGCATCAACTCTTTGTTGTGGCACCTTAGTTGTTCACTGATTGCTTTCTCATATGTGTCCTGACCGGGGGCTACAACAGAGCAAGTGACCCCTGGTTCAAGCCAGCGACCTTGGGCTCAAGCCAGTTACCTTGGGGTCATGTCTATGATCTCATGCTCAAGCCAGCAATACTGCACTCAAACTGGTAAGCCTGAGCTCAAGCCAGATGAGCGCGTGCTCAAGCTGGCAACCTCAGGTTTTCGAACCTGGGTCTTCCTCTGCATCCCAGTCTGATGTTCTATTCTCTGTGCCACTGCCTGTTCAGGCTGTACCATATTTCTTTATTCAGTCAACCACTGAAGGACACTTAGGTTCTTTCCATGTCTTGGCTACTATAAATAATGCTGTAGTGGGCATAGGGGTACATATATCTTGAAAAATAAATACTTTCAAAGTTTTCAGGTAGATACTTAGAAAATGTATTGCTGGGTCATATGGTAGTTTTATTAATTTTTTTGAGGAACCTCCATACTGTTTTCCATAAAGGCTGTGCTAATTTACATTCCTACCAGCAATAAATAAGGTTCCTTTTTCTCCACATCCTTGCCAACTGTTATCTTTTGTCTTTTTAATAATAGCCAGTCTAACTGGTGTGAGGTGATACCAGTTGTGGTTTTGATTTGCATTTCTCTGACGAGTAGAGATATTCAGCACCTTTTCATATACCTCTTGATCATTTGAATATTTTCTTTGGAAAAATGTCCTTTGCTCCTTTAAATATTAGATTGATTATTTGCTATTGAGTTATCTGAATTTCTTACATCTTTTTTATATTAACCCCTTATCAAATACTGGGTTTGCAAATATTGTCTCTCATTTCATAGGTTGCCTTTTTGCTCTTTTGTTTCCTTTTGTTGTGGAGAAGGTTCTTACTTACAGGTAATCCTAGTTTTCTATTTTTGCTTTTGTTGCATCTGCTTTTGGTGTCATGGCAAAAAAAAATAAAGAAATAATTGTCCAGACCAATATCAAGTAGCTTTCCCCCTAGGTTTTATTTTAGTAGGTTTATGCTTTCCAGTCTTATATTTAGGTCTTTTATCCATTTCAGGTTCATTTTTGTGTAGGGTATAAGATTGGGGTCCAATTTCATTCTTCTGCATGTGGACATTAGTTTCTATTTTTATTTGTCTCAAGATACTTTTTGATTTTTCCTTTGATTTCGTCTTTGAACCACATTCAAGAGTGTGTTAATTTCCACATGTTTGTGATCTTTCCTCTAGTTATTAATTCCTAGTTTTATATCATTTTGGTTATAAAAGACAGTTGATATTATTTCAGTTTTCTTAAATTTGTTAAGATTTATTTTGTTGCCCAACCAATGATGTATTCTGAAGAATATTCCATGGCCTGCACCATGGTCACCAGCCATGTGTGAGAGTACCAGTTTCTTCACATTGTCTCCAACATTGTTACTGTTGTCTTTTTAATTGCAGCCATTCTGGTGGTTATAAAGTAGTATCTCATTATGGTACTTTTCACTAGTGACTAATGGTGTTGAACATTTTTTCAGGTGCTTATTGACTACCTTCTTTGAAGAAATGCCTACTTTGATTCTTTTAAAATTGGGTTAGTTGCATATTTATTATTGATCTGTAAGGGTTCTTTAGCATATAAGCCCTTTATCAGACATATTATTTGCAAAAATTTTCTTTTCTGTGATTTGTCTTTTTATTTTCTACATAATATCCTTTGAAGCACTAAAGGTTTGAATTTTGATGAAGTCTACTTCATCTATTTTTTTCTTTTGTTGCTTATGTTTTTGGTTTCATATCTAAGAAACCATTGCTTAACTCAAGGCCAGGAAGATTTACACCTATTTTTCCTTTCAGGTATTTCATAGTTTTAGCTCTTACATATTTACGTTCGGGAATTAATGCTTGTATATTATATAACTTTAGTATTCCATAAATAACAAGCAGCTTAAACCTAAGTTTTTTAGCACAGAATTTCTTAGCAGTGTTCACTATTAACAACTTGGTGATATTGACTATAAGACAACTCTTTCTTTGTGAGCTGGCGTTTTCCTACTATAAAGGTGTTACTTGAATTTATCGAACTACCTCAGAATATTGAAATGTTTGTGTTGCTAGAGGCAGAAATCCAAATCAATGTTGTCAGAGAAGGGGATTATGTTAGAAAGATTGAGGCCTCTCATGTAACTGAAGGAAGAGTTGAATAGCCCAATGGCAGGAAGCTTAAAGTGTAAATGGACCTGAACTGCTGGAACTAGGACATGGGCACCAGAACATGTTTTTTCTCCCTCCCTCCCTCCCTCCCTCCCTCCCTCCCTCCCTCCCTCCCTCCCTCCCTCCCTCTCTTCCTCATTCCCCCTGCCTCTATCTCTCTGGGTCTTACCTCTAATTTTCTCTGCCCATAAGCTTCACTTTTCATGCAGGCAGATTTTCTCAGTGTAGCCAAAGACGAGACTACAGGTAGCTCATAAGGCCATGGACTCTAAGCCCTCACCACCAGAGACTCTTTTTCCCAACTCTGGTTTGAAAATCTCTAGGCAAGATCTCTGATTGGGGTCATGGGCCCTCTGGACTGTTAATGCAAGTATTCTGGGAACACTGAGGATGGGTTTATTGATTTTTTTAGAGAGAGAGGAGGGAGAGAGAGAGAAACATCAATCTGTCCTGTATGTGCCCTGATCATGGATCAAACCGGCAACTTCTGTACTTCGGGTCAACACTCTAACCAACTAAGCTATCTTGCCAGGGCTTAGAGTGGGTTTTATGTGTGGAAAGGCTATTCAGAAATTTACCTTTGCTTAAAACAAGTTGTTTTAAATTTATCATAGTTCATGATTTTGTAGAACTTTTTATTCTAGTTAAAAGCTAGCCGTTGTGAACAATGAATTTATTTTTATTTTTATTTTTTACAGAGACAGAGAGAGTCAGCGAGAGGGATAGATAGGGATAGACAAACAGGAACGGAGAGAAGTGAGAAGCATCAATCATCAGTTTTTCATTGCGTTGTAACACCTTAGTTGTGCATTGATTGCTTTATCACATGTGCCTTGACCGCGGGCCTTCAGCGGACCAAGCCACCCCTTGCTGGAGCTTGGGTCCAAGCTGGTTAGCTTTTGCTCAAGCCAGATGGGCCCGCGCTCAAGCTGGCGAGCTTGAGGTCTCGAACCTGGGTCTTCCGCATCCCAGTCCAACGCTCTATCTGCTGCGCCACCGCCTGGTCAGGCTGAACAATAAATTTTTAAGGGTTATTTAAATACTGTTTGGTTATTTAAAACTTAATTAAACTGCTTCAGCATTTCAAGCATTGTTTATCAATTTAAGATATTTGATAGTCTTCTTAAGTAGTTTAATTGCTTGATCAAACAAATAAATCTTCCTGATGACTTAACTCTTATAAATACAATATCTTAACCTTATAAATAAGTAAAATCTAAAGTCTCCTAGATGTTCCAATACTGTGTATGAATTTAGTAGAATTTCAACACACCATAAGCCTAACTTAGTTATTCAACTGAAGATTTTAAACTGGAGTTAGAAGGCTCTCACCCTAATACAATATGTTTTTCCAATATCACAAACACATAGAATATCTTCTAAATACAGAATCTTTCTAAACAGTGAACTATTACTACATGGTTTTGATGCCCTTAAATTTTTTTAATACTTAAGTTTAAATCTTCCCAGAATTAAAACTTGCTATTCACTAAGGGATGCTAGTAGAGTTGATAAGAGTTCAGAATATTTAATTCTAAATTCTTACAGGGTTCAAAGGTGTTATTCAAAGGAAATTTCATCTATTCTAATATGCTCTTTTTCTTTCCACATTTTAACATCTCTGAAATTGTGACATATCTTAACAATTAATGGCACCTTAATTGGTAGCAGCTAGTCTCCCTTAGTGATACATAGAATAATGCTGTCTTAAATTATAGTCAGTTGGATGAGACATGGTACCATCTTAGTTAAATGGGATTGATGGGAATAGAAATTAGGCTGGGTGAGACCTGAGCTAGAGATGTCCAGCAATTTTCTTCTCACTGAAACCACTGTGGTGTTGAGATCTTATTTATTATTACTATTTTTTGGGTTTTGTGACTTGACTTCACAACTTAAAAAAGAAGTATGGCTCATGTAGACAACTCGTTGTATTCAGTTTATCCAAATAGCTGAGCCTTTACCTGCTTATAAAATTCAGAAATCCCACCAGAGTTGGTTACTTGGTTGGATTTGTACTGGTCTGATTTTATTGTATATAAATGTCTTTTTTCCCCACCAAACTCTGAAATTGATGGCAGTCTGTGGTTCTTAAATATGTTTTTTAAATTTAATTTTAAATATATTTGAATTAGACAGGTGTTTTTTTTTCTTTCATGTTCTGTATATTTAGGATTATTGTATTTTTTCCAGTTATATAAGTCATATACTTGAAATTGTAGTAATTATTCTCCTTTCAAATATTTGTCTTTCCTTAACTAGAAAAGCTAGAATAATATTTCAAGTAGAGAACACAGACATTCTTAACTTATTCCTAAATTTAGTGAAATTGTTTGATGTGCTTTTAATAATGTTTTGAAATAAATATAATCTTAAGAATTTGCCTGACCAGGTAGTGGTGTAGTGGATAGAGTATCAGACTGGGATGTGGAAGACCCAGGTTCAAAACTCCAAGGTCGCCAGCTTGAGCCCAAGGTCGCTGGCTCGAGCAAGGGGTCACTCAGTCGGCTGTAGCCCCCTTGCCAAGGCACATATGAAAAAGGAATCAATGAACAACTGAAGTGCCACAAGGAAGAATTGATGCTTCTCATCTTTCTCCCTTCCTGCTGCCTGTTTGTCTCTGTCCCTCTCTCTGACTCTCTCTGTCTCTGTCTCTGTATCACACACACACACACACACACACACACACACACACACACACACACACAAAGAATTTATGTCATTTGTTCTATTAAGAGGCTTTAAAAGTCAGAAATTGATTTTTAACAGCCTTATTGAGATATAGTTCACATACTATACAATTTACCCATTTAAAGTTTACCATTCAATAGATTTTAGTATGCAGATATGTGCAACTATCACTACAGTTTTAGAATATTTTCATCATTCAAAAAAAAATACCCTAAGACCTTTAGCTATACCCCAAATCCCCCCAACCCTAAGCAACCACTAGTCTACTCTGCCTCTATAAATTTGCCTTTCTGGACATTTCTTATAAACGAAATCATATACCATGTGATTGTTTATGACTGGCTTCTTTCACTTAGAGAGATAGATGCTGAAATTGATCAAACATCTTTCTAGGAAATATTACAAGGGATATCCTTGTAATTTTTGATTTGGACACACCTTACACAGATTTGTTCTACTTGCAGTCACAATGATGAAGCCATTGACAAGGATCAACTAATTGTGGTCCAGAGAAGAGGTGCTGTGAGGGCCCCCTTAGGTCATATGCCTGCCTCAGACCCAACCTCCAGACAGGGGTGCATTCAGGTTAGAACATGGCAGCCCTGACTGGGACCACGTGGTTGGGATAGGGCAAAGAGCAGTTCCTGGAAATGGGGACAAAGAGACAAAATTGAAGATGTCTTCTTTAATTCATCTATTTGAGGGCCCTTCCCCATACTTTCCTGAATGATGAGCACTGTTATACAAAAAATTACCGGTACTGTGATATGCTTGACCAGTGGTGGTGCAGTAGATACAGTGTTGACCTGGGATGCTGAGGTCCCAGGTTTGAAACCTGGAAGTCACTAGCTTGAGCATGGCTCATCTGGCTTGAGTGCTGGCTTGCCAGCTTGAACATGGTGTCATCAGCTTGAGTGTGGGATCATCAAAATGTTCCCATGTTCACTGGCTTGAGTTCAAAGGTCACTGGCTTGAGCCCAACCAGGGTTGCTGGCTTAAACAAGGGGTCACTAGCTTGGCTTGATCTTCCCTTCCCCCTTTCAGGGCATGTATGAGAAGCAATCAATGAACAACTAATGTGACACAACTATAAGTTGATGCTTCTTTTCTCTCTCTCCCTTCCTGCCTATGTCTGCCTGTCTCTCACTAAAAGAAATTACACACACACACACACACACACACACACACACACACACACACACACTCTATCTATCTGTCATCTATCTATCTATCTATCTATCTATCTATCATCTATTGGCTGTAATATACAAGGGAAAAACTGAATTAAATATCAGAAGCACTAGAGTTTTGCTTTGGCTTTGCAGTTTTACTTTGCGGAAGTCACTGTATATCTCTGAACCTTATGTTCTTCATCTTTGAATGAGTAAAAAAATTACTTGGCATAGTTATTAGTGGTATTATATGAGAGGATGTGCCTGAAAGATTAATACCATGTTATAAAACATGTAAGTGTCTAGTATCTGTCTTCTTATTCTGATTCTTGATATTCTGCATGGTTGGTTGCTCCATAGCCCATTGCTTTTTGGCGCTCTTTCAGAGTTAACTCTGGTTAAGTGCACTCAGCATTTTTCACTGCTGAATCCTCTACTTCATGTTGACATCGGGGTTTCTGTTTATAAGGCTCATGGTTAGGAACCTCCAGGGTCCTTAGAGGTTTTTCCCAAACTGCATCCATTACCACTTCCAAGAACAATGAAAACCTTGCACCACTTTTCCCCGCCCCCCATTCCCAGATCTCCACTCATCCACCCAATCCTAGCAAGGATGGTTTGGTTGTTAGTTACATCAGTCCCCTCAAAGGTGTGTCACAGAAACCACATTATCAGTCATATCCTAAGCTGCAAAGCCTCTGAGTTGGAGAGGGCACAGCTACTAGTCTCTGGGGCTAAGTGCTGAGGCTGACAGATAACATAGCCACCGTGAACAGGACACCTGATATTTGGGTGGCAGGTAGCCTGACACCAGGGTTTCGGGGCCCAGGCTTCTCTTTCAGCTTTGTTTACACACACACACACACACACACACACACACAAATATCTTTGTACTTTCCACTGAGATGATTCATAATCAGGATATTTTTATTCAAAGGAGATCAAGGCACCTTGAGAAGATAGCAATTCTAAATGCTGCTGTTTATAATTTTATGTTAAAACTGGAAAGAACCATGCACATAAACTAGTCTAAATCCCTCCCTATCTCCCCTACCCCACCCCTCATAATGGAAAAAATTAAAGCCCATTAGGTTATGTGACTTATTTAAGATTATACAGCAAGTGAGAGAAAAAGCAAAGATTGACCATCCATCCATCCATCCATCCATCCATCCATCCATCCATCCATCCATCTACTTGAACTGACAAGGTGGGCATGCTTGGCAAGCTTTCTGTGGCAGAAAGCAGTACATGTTCTCATCAGCAATCACTTTCAGGGTTGAACAGAAACAGGAGTCCTTCAGTGTATCAAAAAAAATTCCCGTCTTGATCATGCCACAAAAATACAAGCTACCATTTGTGGAATGTCTCCTGCGCACAGAGTCTACACAGGAATCTAGATGCGAAATCAGGCATAACAATATGATATGGGGAAAACTATGATGGGAAGTAGACAAGGATGTGAAGCACAAGAAATGGACACCTTATATGGTCTCTAGGGCAGCTTGTGAAGATGTTGGAAATGATTTTCTGTAGTGAATGAGCTCCAATATATTATTTAGGGGTGGGAAGAGTGTTCTGGGAAATGTGTGTATGTGAGCTGGGGACCATGGGAGTAAGCATGGAACAATGTCCTTAACGCAGGGAACAGCATGTTTAAAGCCCGGGAGTAAAGATGAACCTGGCCCGAAAGACTGATATATATATCAGGATGTCAATTTATTAAATCAGAAAGTGGGGGTAGGACTATATAAAAGGCTTTCAAATGCACAGAACTCTCACTTGCTACCAAGGGAAACCGTTTTGGGGATCAAAATAGCTGGGAGAATGATTTAGTATCATAACATTTCATGAGATCAACCTTATTTTTCTGTTATTCTTATGGACTGTTGAAAAGCAAATAGGAACTATGAGTGCAGGAGGAACAAAGATGTGTAATTTCCTTCCATTTATTTCCCTTCCGTTTTGACTCAATTAAGTCGAGAATCCACCTGGTAGAGATGTTGTATTAGAAATAATGTACACAAAGCCTGATAGTAGACTGTCAAAACCAGTAGCTAGTGTTACCAGGAGGCTCAGAGAAAGTAAGGAATTGTTCTACTTCCTACATCCTAAGCTCTACTTTCCTCAGGTCTCATCCTGGCCGAGGAACAACCTCAACCTCTTGCAGGATAGCTGGCAGCATTGTGGCCTCCCCCTTTAGGAAAAATGCCACCTGTCTCTCATTTGGTGGCTTTGTGGTCTTCAGTAGGTCACTGGCTAAGTCATTTGAATTTAGTGAATTTGTACATTTTCCACAGAGTTTGTCAGACTTGAAAAACCCACTATATGGGGACATCTGCAACTCAGTCTTCATGGGCTGTCCATAGCCCTGGCCAAGTCCCTCTTCTTGTTTTTCCTTCAGCTTGATGGGCAGGAGTGCCAATCCTCTAACTATCTTTGGAAGCTGAAGGACCTATTTTCCATGAGAAGTTGCCAGAATGAAACACACACACACATACACACACACACACACACACACACACACACACACACACACACACACACACAAAGGTATATTGGTTTCTGAGACATAACTTTCCAGGACATCACCAACCTCTGAGGAGCCTTTATTAAATATATCTGCATGGGTCTCACCCCACTGCAGACCTCATAAATTAGTATCTCTGCAACTAGGGGCTTAGAAATTGTATATATACATATGTATTTGTGTATCTGAGAGAGAGAAAAAGAGAGAGAGAGAAAGAAAGAAAGAGAAAGAAAGGGAGAACAATGAGAAGCATCAACTTGTAGTTGCATGACTTTAGTTATTTCTTAATTGCTTCTCACACATACCTTGATGGGGGGACACCCCAGGCAAGCCAGTGACCCCTTGCTCAAGCGAGCAACCTTGGGATTCAAGCCAGCAACCTTTGGGGTCAAGCCAGAGACCCCAGGATCATGTTGATGATCCCATGCTCAAGACAGTGGTGTTGGGGTTTCTAATTTGGGTTCTCAGCATCCCAGGCCAGTGCTCTATCCACTGCACCATGACTGATTAGGAGAAATTGTATATATTTTTTAAAGCTCCCCTTGTGAGACTGACCAGCACCCCAGACCAAGAGCCTGGTAATGGAGGAAGATATGCAAATGTGCTTACTTAAGGCAGACGAAATCTTTTATCCTACAGCTTTTTCTTAAACATATTTGTTTCAGAAGGGTCTAGGCTTTATATTTGCATAACTAAAGGCTGTTCAAGAGTTTGCCCCAGAACAAAGGAATGTTCTCTGCCCAAAGGTGAATTATAGCTATGACTGCTAGAGAAACTTGAACCTCCAGGAAGCTCTGATATTACAAGGTTTCTCTCTCTCTCTCTCACACACACACACACACACTAACACACTCACACACTCTCACATTCTTATAAGATATCCTTTATTACATATATGTATGTAGCTTATCTCCCGTAGAAATTCATTAGCCATAAATAATTTTTAGGGTGGTTGCCTTATCTTTTGTGGAATTTGCATTATAAGATACTTTCAGTATTTAATTTAAACAAAGAGAAAAAAAGGCTGTTATACAGCCCTTCTGTATAACAAATAAATCTGTCTTGGGTCCAATGGCATTAAAAATCCTTAACAATCAGTCTGCAACGTTAAACACGGAGTGTGCGTTTTGCCCAGCTCTGCTCAGGGTCACTTTCTTCCATTCTTTCTCTTAATTAAGGAAAAAAAAAAGGTCCACAGTCTTTTCTCTGTAAAATGAAATGTTATAATTGAAGTTGCCACTCCATATTCCCAACACAGTCCTCTATAACACAGTTCTCATACAACACAGTCCTCGTACAACACAGTCCATGTACTACACAGTTCTCGTACAACACAGTCCTTGTACTACACAGTCCTCGTACAACAGTCCTCGTACAACACAGTCCCTCATGAAAAATCATGAGATTATGGAACCCAAAGCCTATGGTTTTGTCCAGGGTATTGTGAGTCTGCAAGTTGAAAGATTCCACACCCAAACTCACCTGTTTTTCTTTGTTCCTGCTCTCTTGATGGTCATCTGAGAAACCATGGCATTGAGAATGGCTGAACTTCAACATTGCAAACCTTGGGGACTCCAGCTGACCACATGGTGCAGTCTCAGGCAGATGAAGCATCACAATCTTGCACTGGGCAGAGGAAGCCAATGAGACTAGAGAAGCTTGGGACTGGCTCACGATCACAGAGTAACGGAGAGGCTGCAGCCCAGCATGTCTGGTTCCTAATGTGGTACCCTTTCCATTAGAACCAGTGATCTAAATCTTTCCTGTCCATAAAAACCAGCTGGACAGCAGTGCCTGGTGAGGACCAGCAGAGCCTCAACCCCCAGCACAATTACATCTAAGTTTATTTTTAAGTCAAGTCCTCTGCCTTCCCCTTCCAATTAGTTTGCTACCACTAGTCCCCTCCCACATAAAAATTCTCATATAAAAATTTGGGAGTCTGAATAGCTCCATCTATTAATGTCCATTGTAATTTGTTACAATGCAGGTTCCTAGGTCTCTAGGTCTCTTATCTGTGTGTCAGAGTGGGTGTGGGGGAAGCCTGTGAACTTGCATTTTGATGTGCTCTGCTAATATTCCTGTGGTCTGTGGACCACATTTTGAGAAGCTGCTCCGAAGCCACCCTATTCAATAAAGCTTTCTATAGCCCGCTGTGCCTTACTCAGAGAAACTCTTCTCTCTTTCTAAGAGAGCTGGAGGCAGGTTGTCAGGGAACATGTTCGAATAAGTTTTAGCTGCAGCTCCCAGTCTAATTAGCAGACAGGGTGGGTCTTCCGAGAAAGGCTAGGAGAAACTGGGAGCTTGCTCAAAGGTGTCCAGTGGGAGCTGAGCGAAGAGCCTGAACTCCTGGGCGATAAAGGCTCTGTTTGGGAGGAGGAGTAGAGAGTGCAGGGAAGGGAAGAGTTGGTGGAAATTTCTCCTTGGAATTTGGCTTTGCTCTTGAGGAAAGCCGGTAGCTGGGTCCCACAAAGCAGTATACCTCAACTCCTGTTTCCTTGGACTTTTACTGACATTAATGAAATAAATATCTGGTTCTATTTTTCTACATGTTCCCTCACTTTAAGGGCTTTATTGCGATATAGTTCACATGTATCATTACTGAGATACAATTCACCCATTTAATGTGTATAATTCAGTGATTTTTAATCTATTTACAGAGTTGTGCAGTCATTACCACAGTCAATTCTAGAACATTGTATCACCTCAAACAGTAACCCTATACCGTTTAGCAATCACCCATTCCCCAGTTAATCTCCCCATCCCCCCAGCCATGAGCAACCATTAATTTACTCTCTGTCTCTATTGATTTGTCTATTCTGGAGGTTTCATATATTTCATTTTATTGATTGAGTTTTATTTTGGGGGGGGGGGGAGAGAGAGAGAGAGAGAGAGAGAGAGAGAGAGAGAGAGAAGTGGGAAGCATTAACTCATAGTAGTTGCTTCCTGTCTGTGCCTCCTTGACTGGGCAAGCTCAGTGTTTTGAATCGGTGACCTCAGTGTTTCAGATCGACACTTTATCTACTGCATCACTACAGGCTGGAGGTTTCATATAAATAGAATCATATAATATAGGATCTTTTATGACTGGCTTCTTTTACTTTGTATAAAGTTTTCTTTTAAAATTAAATTTATTGGCATGACATTGGTTAATAACATCATGTAAGTTTCAAGAGTATAATACATCATCTATATATTGCATTGTGTGCTTACCACCCAAAGTCTAGTCTCCTTCCATCACCATATATCTGACACCTTACCCTTTTCATTCTCCCTTCCACCACCCTTTCCCCATAGTAACCACCATTCTGTTATCTGGATCTATGACATTTTTTGTTTTGTTTTGTTTGGTCATTTGTTGCTTTCTGTTTTATAGCCTACATATGAGTGAAATTGTATGGTTCTTGTCCTATTCTATCAGACTTATTTGGCTTAGTATTAGCATAATGTTTTCACAGTTTGTTTATGTTGTAGAGTGTATCAGTACTTCATTTCTTTTTTTTTTTTAATATATATTTTATTATTATTAATTCTAATGGGGTGACACCAATAAATCAGGGTACATATGTACAATGAAAACATCTCCAGGTTATTTTATCATTCAATTGTGTTGCATACCCATCACCAAAAGTCAAATTGTCCTCTGTCACCTTCAATCTGGTTTTCCCTGTGTCCCTCCCCTCCTCCCTATCCCACTCTTCCCTCCCTCCCCCCATCCCATAACCACCACTCTCTTGTCCATGTCTCATACCCTCACTTTCATGTCCCACCTATGTATGTAATCGTGCTGTTCTCAGTTTTTCTTTTTTTCTGATTTACTTATTTCACTCCGTATAATGTTATCAAGGTCCATCCATTTTGTTATAAATGATCCGATGTCATCGTTTCTTATGGCTGAGTAGTATTCCATAGTATATATGTACCATAGCTTTTTAATCCACTCGTCTTCTGACGGACACTTGGACTGGTTCCAGATCTTCGCTATTGTGAACAATGCTGCCACGAACATGGGGGCGCATTTCTTCTTTTCGAACAGTGCTATGGTGTTCTTAGGGTATATTCCTAACAGTGGGATAGCTGGGTCAAAAGGCAGTTCGATTTTTAATTTTCTGAGGAATCTCCAAACTGTTTTCCACAGTGGCTGCACCAGTCTGCATTCCCACCAGCAGTGCAGAAGGGTTCCCTTTTCTCCACATCCTCGCCAGCACTTATTCTGTGTTGTTTTGCTGATAAGTGCCATTCTGACTGGTGTGAGGTGATATCTCATTGTGGTTTTAATTTGCATTTCTCTAATGATTAGTGATGTTGAGCATTTTTTCATATGCCTATTGGCCATCTGTATGTCCTCTTTGGAGAAATTTCTATTCATTTCTTTTGCCCATTTTTTGATTGGGTTGTTTGTCTTCCTGGTGTTGAGTTTTATAAGTTCTTTATAAATTTTAGTTATTAACCCCTTATCAGATGTGCTGTCGAATATGTTCTCCCATTGTGTGGTTTGTCTTTTTATTCTGTTCCTATTGTCTTTAGCTGTGCAAAAACTTTTTAGTTTGATATAGTCCCATTTGTTTATCTTGCCTTTTATTTCAGTTGCCCGTGGAGATAAATCGGCAAATATACCGCTGCTACAGATGTCGGAGAGCTTGCTGCCTATGTTTTCTTCTAAGATGCTTATGGTTTCACGGCTTACATTTAAGTCTTTTATCCATTTTGAGTTTGCTTTTGTGAATGGTGTAAGTTGATGGTCTAGTTTCATTTTTTTGGAGGTAGATGTCCAATTTTCCCAACACCATTTGTTAAAGAGGCTGTCTTTACTCCATTGTATGTTCTTTCCTCCTTTGTCAAATATCAGTTGTCCATAAAGCTGTGGGTTTATTTCTGGGTTCTCTGTTCTGTTCCATTGATCTATGTGCCTGTTCTTATGCCAGTACCAGGCTGTCTTGAGTATAATGGCCTTATAGTAAACCTTGATATCAGGAAGAGTGATACCTCCTGCTTTATTTTTTCTTTTTAAGATTGCTGAGGCTATTCGTGTTCTTTTTTGTTTCCATATAAATTTTTGGAATATGTGTTCTATATCTTTGAAGTATGTCATTGGTATTTTAATTGGTATTGCATTGAATTTATAAATTGCTTTAGGTAATATAGACATTTTAATGATGTTTATTCTTCCTAGCCATGAGCACGGTATATGCTTCCACCTGTTTGTATCTTCCTTGATTTCTTTATTTATTTATTTATTTATTTATTTTTTTTATATTTTATTATTATTAATTCTAATGGGGTGACATCAATAAATCAGGGTACATATGTACAATGAAAACACCTCCAGGTTATCTTATCATTCAATTGTGTTGCATACCCATCACCAAAAGTCAAATTGTCCTCTGTCACCTTCAATCTGGTTTTCCCTGCGTCCCTCCCCTCCTCCCTATCCCATTCTTCCCTCCCTCCCCCCATCCCATAACCACCACTCTCTTGTCCATGTCTCATACCCTCACTTTCATGTCCCACCTATGTATGTAATCGTGCTGTTCTCAGTTTTTCTTTTTTTCTGATTTACTTATTTCACTCCGTATAATGTTATCAAGGTCCATCCATTTTGTTATAAATGATCCGATGTCATCGTTTCTTATGGCTGAGTAGTGTTCCATAGTATATATGTACCATAGCTTTTTAATCCACTCGTCTTCTGACGGACACTTGGGCTGTTTCCAGATCTTCGCTATTGTGAACAATGCTGCCACGAACATGGGGGCGCATTTCTTCTTTTCGAACAGTGCTATGGTGTTCTTAGGGTATATTCCTAAAAGTGGGATAGCTGGGTCAAAAGGCAGTTCGATTTTTAATTTTCTGAGGAATCTCCAAACTGTTTTCCACAGTGGCTGCACCAGTCTGCATTCCCACCAGCAGTGCAGAAGGGTTCCCTTTTCTTCACATCCTCGCCAGCACTTATTCTGTGTTGTTTTGCTGATAAGTGCCATTCTGACTGGTGTGAGGTGATATCTCATTGTGGTTTTAATTTGTATTTCTCTAATGATTAGTGATGTTGAGCATTTTTTCATATGCCTATTGGCCATCTGTATGTCCTCTTTGGAGAAATTTCTATTCATTTCTTTTGCCCATTTTTTGATTGGGTTGTTTGTCTTCCTGGTGTTGCTTTTTATAAGTTCTTTATAAATTTTAGTTATTAACCCCTTATCAGATGTGCTGTCGAATATGTTCTCCCATTGTGTGGTTTGTCTTTTTATTCTGTTTCTATTGTCTTTAGCTGTGCAAAAACTTTTTAGTTTGATATAGTCCCATTTGTTTATCTTGCCTTTTATTTCAGTTGCCCATGAAGATAAATCGGCAAATATACCGCTGCTACAGATGTCGGAGAGCTTGCTGCCTATGTTTTCTTCTAAGATGTTTATGGTTTCACGGCTTACATTTAAGTCTTTTATCCATTTTGAGTTTGTTTTTGTGATTGGTGTAAGTTGATGGTCTAGTTTCATTTTTTTGCAGGTAGATGTCCAATTTTTCCAACACCATTTGTTAAAGAGGCTGTCTTTACTCCATTGTATGTTCTTTCCTCCTTTGTCAAATATCAGTTGTCCATAAAGCTGTGGGTTTATTTCTGGGTTCTCTGTTCTGTTCCATTGATCTATGTGCCTGTTCTTATGCCAGTACCAGGCTGTCTTGAGTATAATGGCCTTGTAGTAAACCTTGATATCAGGAAGAGTGATACCTCCTGCTTTATTTTTTCTTTTTAAGATTGCTGAGGCTATTCGTGTTCTTTTTTGTTTCCATATAAATTTTTGGAATATGTGTTCTATATCTTTGAAGTATGTCATTGGTATTTTAATTGGTATTGCATTGAATTTATAAATTGCTTTAGGTAATATAGACATTTTAATGATGTTTATTCTTCCTAGCCATGAGCACGGTATATGCTTCCACTTGTTTGTATCTTCCTTGATTTCTTTTATCAATGTTCTATAATTTTCCGAGTACAAGTCCTTAACCTCCTTGGTTAAATTTACTCCTAGGTACTTTATTTTTTTGGCTGCAATAGTGAAGGGGATTGTTTCCTTAATTTCTTTTGCTGATATTTCATTGTTGGTGTATAGAAATGCCTCTGATTTCTGAGTATTAATTTTATATCCTGCCACCTTGCTGAATTCATTTATAAGGTCCAGTAGTTTTTTGACTGAGACTTTAGGGTTTTCAATATACAATATCATATCATCTGCAAATAATGACAGTTTTACTTCTTCTTTTCCAATTTGTATGCCTTTTATTTCTTCTTCTTGTCTGATTGCTGTAGCTAGGACTTCCAGAACTATGTTGAATAAGAGTGGTGAAAGTGGGCAACCCTGCCTGGTTCCTGATCTTAAGGGGATTGCTTTTAATCTTTGTCCATTTAGTATGATGTTTGCTGTCGGTTTATCGTAGATGGCCTTTATCATGTTAAGGAATGATCCCTGTATTCCCACTTTCCTGAGAGTTTTGAGCATGAATGGGTGCTGGATTTTATCCAATGCCTTTTCTGCATCTATTGAAATTATCATGTGATTTTTGTCCTTCCTTTTGTTTATGTGGTGAATCACATTGATTGATTTGCGAATATTGAACCAGCCTTGCCTCTCCAGAATAAATCCCACTTGATCGTGGTGTATGATTTTTTTCATATATTGCTGGATCCGGTTGGCTAATATTTTGTTGATAATTTTAGCGTCTAAATTCATCAGGGATATAGGCCTATAATTTTCTTTCTTTGTGTTGTCTTTGCCCGGTTTTGGGATCAGAATTATGCTCGCCTCATAAAAGGAGTTTGCAAGTCTTCCTTCCTCTTGAATTTTTTGAAATAGCTTGAGGAGAATAGGAGTTAGTTCTTCTTTGAATTTTTGATAGAATTCACTTGTGAAGCCATCAGGCCCAGGACTTTTCTTTTTGGGGAGTCTTTTGATAACTGTTTCGATCTCATTTGCTGTAATTGGTCTGTTTAGGTGTTCTGATTCTTCCAGATTGATTTTTGGAAGGTTATATGATTCAAGAAATTTGTCCATTTCACCAAGATTGTCTAATTTTTTGGCATATAGTTCTTCATAGTATTTTCTTACAATGCTTTGTATTTCTGTTGTGTCAGTTGTTATTTCTCCACTGTTCTTTCTAATTTTATTTATTTGAGTCCTCTCTCTTTTTTTCTTGGTGAGTCTAGTTAAAGGTTCATCAATCTTGTTTACCTTTTCAAAGAACCAGCTTCTTGTTTCATTGATCCTCTGTATTGTTTCCTTAGCCTCTATGTCATTTATTTCTGCTCTGACCTTTATTATCTCCTTCCTTCTACTTGTCTTGGGTTTTATTTGTTGTTGTTTTTCTAGTTCTTTTAGATGCAGGGTTAGGTTGCTTATTTGAGCTTTTTCTAGCTTCTTGTGATATGCCTGTAGTGCAATAAACTTCCCTCTCAGAACTGCTTTTGCTGTGTCCCATAAATTTTGAGTTGATGTATGCTCATTATCATTTGTTTCTAGAAACTTTTTTATTTCTTCTTTGATCTCATTGTTAATCCAGTCATTATTTAATAACATGCTATTTAGTTTCCAAGTGTTTGAGTATTTTTCAGTTTTTCTTTTATGGTTAATTTCTAGTTTCATGGCATTGTGATCAGAGAAAATGCTTGATATGATTTCAATCTTCTTAAATTTATTGAGACCATTTTTGTGTCCTAATATGTGGTCTATCCTAGAAAACGTACCATGAGTGCTTGAGAAGAATGTATATTCTACTGCTTTAGGGTGAAAAGTTCTGAAGATATCTATTAAATCAAGTTGATCTAGTGTATCCTTTAAGTCTGCTGTTTCTTTATTAATTTTCTTTCTTGAGGATCTATCCAGTGTTGTTAGAGGGGTATTGAAATCCCCTACTATGATAGTATTGCTGTTAATCTCGCCCTTTATATCCATCAAAGTCTGCTTTATGTATGTCGGGGCTCCTATATTTGGTGCATAGATATTTACAATAGTTATATCTTCCTGTTGAATTGTTCCCTTCATCATTATGTAGTGTCTCCTTTATCTCTTACTACAGCCTTTGTTTTAAAGTCCATTTTGTCTGATATAAGTATTGCTACCCCTGCTTTTATTTCATTTCCATTTGCATGAAATATTTTTTTCCATCCTTTTACCTTCAGTCTATGAGCATCTTTTGTTTTAAGGTGTGTCTCTTGTAGACAGCATATGTATGGGTCCTGTTTCTTTATCCATGCTGCTACCCTATGTCTTTTGATTGGATCATTTAATCCATTTACATTTAAGGTTATTATTGATATGTAGTTGTTTATTGCCATTTTATTCTTTAAAGCTGTATTCTTCTTTTGCTCTATTCATTCCTCCCTTTAAACTGTTCACAAGAGGCCCCTTAGTATCTCTTGCAGAATTGGTTTGGTTTTTATGAATTCCTTCAGGCTTTCTTTTTCTGGGAAGCTCTTTATTTCTCCTTCAATTTTAAACGTTAGCCTTGCTGGATAAAGTAGTCTTGGTTGTAGGTTCTTGTTCTGCATTACTTTGATTATTTCTTGCCATTCCCTTCTGGCCTCAAGTGTTTCTGTTGAGAAGTCCGATGTCATCCTTATGGGGGCTCCTTTGTAGGTGATAGCCTTTTTTTCTCTAGCAGCTTTTAAAATTTTTTCTTTATCCATTAGCTTTGGTATTTTAACTATGATGTGTCTTGGTGTAGATCTTTTTGGGTTTCTCTTTAATGGAGTTCTGTGTGCTTCTTGAATGTGTGGAGTGTTTCCAGCCTTAATTTAGGAAAGTTTTCTGCTATGATTTGATTGAACAAAGTTTCCATTTCCTGTCCTCTCTCCTCTTCTTCAGGCACCCCTATGATGCGAATGTTGTTTCTCCTCATGTTGTCACAAAGCTCCCTTAGAGTTTCCTCACATTTTTTAAGTCTCTTTTCCTTTTTCTTCTCTGTTTCTGTGCCTTTGTTTATTGTGTCCTCTAACTCGCTTATTCGATCCTCAGCTTCATCCATCCTGCTTTTAATTCCTTCCATTGTGGTCCTCAGTTCTGATACTGTATTTGTCATTTCTGTCTGATTCTTTTTTATTATTTCAATTTCATTTTTTATACTTGTTATCTCTTTATTTAGGTGTTCATAATGACTATCCATTGTTGCTCTAATTTCTTTGAACATCCTAACTATCATTATTCTAAATTCTGCTTCTGGTAATTTGGTTATATCTGGTTCATTCAGGTCCTTCTCTGGGGATTTCTCTTGATTCATTTGGTTTGCATTCCTCTGCCTGCCCATTTTTTCTGTGTATAAGCAAGTTGTGGCCACTGGAGTCCAGTAGGTGTTGCCTTTGTGTTCTCTAGGTGTGGTCTGTCTGCAGGCCCCCCACCCCCTCTGCCGGTGCCTAGGGTGGTTGGGTATGAGCGTTGCCAGCGCCGGCCCACTGTGGCTTTTGCTGTGATTTCTGCCTCTCCTCCGTGGGTGGGGCTGTCACTGAAGCCACAAGATTAGCACCAAGGGTAGAGGTGAGCACCTTTCCTCAGCTGCGGACCCAGCCTATTTCCGGACTTCCGCCCAGAACCAGCAGTTGGAGCCTGCTCGCTACAGTTCCGCGGGTTAGGCGGGGCTTTTGACGTGCTCTCAGCTGTAAGCTTTTGCCCGTCTGGAGCTTTAGCCCCGCCCTCGAGGCCAGGGCCCTTTGCGCAGGGTCGGAAACCAAGGTTTATTGGGGCTGGCGTGTTTGCTGGCTTCCGCTTAGCTGCGTACTTCCGCTTGTCCCGGACTCTACCCCGCCTCCGCGTTCTGAGCCCGCTCGTGCACGTATGAATGCTATCCGGGGTTTCTCCGGCTGGGCAGGGATAGTAGCGTGGGCTCAGCTGCGAGCCTCCACTTGTCTCGGGGTCCACCCCGTTCCCGCGCTCGGGAGCCCGCTCGCGCACGTATACTGGCCAGCCGCGGTTTCTCCGGCCGGGGGGTGGGGGGGACGACTGGTAGCGTCAGCTCAGCCACGAGCCCCTGCCCGTCCCTGGTCCTAGCCCGGTCCCTGCGGTCAGGGCCGGCTTGCGCAGGGCCTGCCTGTTCCTGGCCTCCGTCTTTGTCCCCGTAAGTGGGATTAAAGGCGGGCCCGCAGCTTCCGGACCGCTCTTGCGCTTCCCCTCCGACCCTCTGGGCTAGACCGATCTCCCACCGGCTTGGCCTCTGCCCACGCCTACAGAACCGCCTTTCAGCGTCCTGCCGCCCCAAAACCCCAAGCAGCCCTCAGCAGAGTAGGAAGGGACCTAATACTCCACACTGTAGGCCTGGGAGCTCCCTCACTTGTTTCACAGCTCAAAACTGTTCAAACGCCTCTTCTAGGCTCTGGGACTGCAGGCTGGGGCTTGGTTCCTGGGACTCAGGTCCCTCCCTCTCCGCCAAACTTTCCTCCCGCCCCGCGGGTCTCTCCGGGCTGCCGTTTGCTCCGGGGAGCTGGGCAGCCCTCTTCGCGTTTTCGCTATTCCTACCAGTCTCAATGTGGCTTCTTCTGTGTTCCTTGGTTGAAGAGTCCACTTAGTTTTGTTCAAAGTTGGTTTATCCAGGTGATGGTTCTTAAAATTGAGTTGTAATCCACTTTGGTTCTGGGAGTTGGAAGTTGGTACGTCCGCCTACTCCGTCGCCATCTTGCTCCTCCTTAGTTGTTCATTGATTGCTCCACCCACTGCTCCTCTGCTTGCAATGCTTCGGCAACCTGAACAGCTTCGCTGGAAGACCATTCTTTTCTATCATGTAGAGCCATTGAGTGTGCTAGCAGCATCCCAGGTATTCATGACAGATCCCCACCTCTTCTCACCTTTCAGTACAAAAACTCCAATTGTACGAAGGACAACGCAGCCAGGAATCCAGCTTTCTTTTTTTCCCTTCTGTGAACACCTCATTTCTTTTCATTGTCAGAAATATTCCATTCCATGGATTATCAGATTTTGCTTACCCATTCATGCACACTTGGGATGCTTTTACCTTTTGGCTATTGTGAGTAATGCTATTTGTGTACAAGTTTTTGTGTGGACATATATTTTCATTTCCCTTGGGTATATATGTTGGAGTGAAATTTCTGGGTTAAATGATAACTCTATGTTTAACTTTTTGAGGAACTGCCAGACTCTTTTCTAAAGTCCTCACTTTATTTTGGAAGCCAATCTGATTTGAAGTAAATGACTCTGAATCATCCTATAAATGTTTAGTTTCATACAACTCAGCTTGATCAGATATAACTAAGGACTTATGGAAAGCAAGTGTTTGGGGGAGGCAAAAAAATCAAATTTGGGTTACAAAATCTAAAATTCGGAAATTCGAATACTCAAGAATGTTGTTTGGCATAACCTTAAAGGTTGGTGCAACGTTACCCAGATTCATGTTTAAGATAAGCAGAAAAAGGAACTTGCAGTTAAAAATGTGGCCATTAACAAAAAAGAAAACGACAATGCAGCAACTTTTAATTAGCAGCTTTGGAAAAGTTTTAGTGGTCTGAAAAAATAAGTAAAGCTATTGGATAAAACTGTCTATGAATTTTAATTACCTATGCTATCATCTGTTTCTATTTAGAAAAACAGACTTAAAAAATTTAAGGGTAAAGTTCTCAGGAATACTTTAAAGTGTTCATAAAATAGAGCAGAGTACACGCTGTATAACTCCGTGAATTTTCTCAAAGTAAACCTCACACATGTAACGAGTACCTATAGCAAAAAACAGATGGTTATCAGTTCCCCTGGAACTCTTCCCTTTCCAGTCATTACCAGCCAAAGGGATGGAGGCTAGCTGACTTCTAGCACCAACATTGCTAGTACATTTCAGAGGTCAAGGATTTACCAGTGGGATAGATTCGTTAAGCTGATGGAATTTCTCTAGACTTAGACTTTTTATATTGTACAGTGTAGTAGAACCTTGAAAAGGAAATACCTTGAAGCTTGTGTAAAATAAAAGGTATAAGCTCAGCATACACGAAGCTTTTAATTTAACCATCACCTGCAATTTAAGAACATGAGGCAACATACTTTAAAACATTTATTTTAAAAGACATATCTTTTCCTCCAGGATTCGAAATTTATTTCTAAGAGGAGTTTGTAAAAAAGAAGTCCTAGGGACTCTTAGTCACAGGGCTAATAATTCAGAAAGCATATATATATCACGCACACATTGGCAATGCATCACATTGTGGGTTGAAGTAATGAATGACCAAAATAATTATAGCTTTTGCGAACAGAGCATAAAAACATAACACATTTCCCTTGTTTTAGTGGGCAGGAGGATGCTAAATACACAATTATAAAGTGGTAGGGCTCTGGTTTTTCTTCTTTTTTTTTTTTTTTTTTTACAGAAACAGAGAGAGTCAGAGAGAGGGATAGACTGACAGGAAGGAAGAGAGATGGGAAGCATCAATTTTTCATTGCAGCTCCTCAGTTGTTCACTGATTGCTTTCTCTTATGTGCTTTGACAGGGTTGGGGGTAGGGGAGAGGGCTACAGCAGAGTGAGTGACCTCTTGTTCAAGCCATTGACCTTGGATTTCAAGCCAGCGACCATGGAGTCATGTCTATGATGATCCTACGGTCAAGGCAGTCACTCACGCTCAAGCTGGTGAGCCTGCGCTGAAGCCCGGGACCTCAGGGTTTTGAACCTGGGTCCTCTACCTCTAGTAGATACTCCATTTACTGCAACCCCTATACCCCCCCCCCCCCCTTCCCCGGTCAGGCAGTGCTCTGGTTCTTAACCTGGAAAATCTATTATAATAGATTTACACTTCCAACACAAAAGAATCCTTTCAAAGAAACAGTATATACAATTAGGGAAAACCATTTTGAAAGTGAAATCATTATTTTTAAAAATAACTCTAAATAAATATGTCTTCTATTAAATCAGGTTAGGATTTCTTTTGGGGGGAGGCAGGTTAAGATTGGGATTTTATGTTCCACTAGCCTAATATAGTTCACCATCAAGATGAAGTGGGCATTGAGTATAACCTTAGCCACGTGCTTTGGGCTGCTTCCAGTTCTTTCTTTCTGGATTCTGGATACTTTCAAGGTAACCTCATGCTCACACTTGCTCCTACCCTGGTGCTAGGAAAGCACCCGGCCTTTACCAACTCGCTCCGCCCCCTCCCCCACCGCCTTCCAGGAGGCACGGCAGCAGTGCACTGTCAGCGCCCGGAAGCCCAGCGAGTGGTGACTTCGCTCTGCTTGGTCCTTTCCAGAAGCCCTGCGGCTTAGACTTTTCCCACCAAGTCACCGATAGCCACTCCTCCTGCCGTCACCCCTCCTGGGGGGGTGGGAGGGTAAGTTTAAAGCTGGGCTCCCTCCGCAATAAAGGTTGCCAGGGTCCTTCTTTTGGCTGAACTGGAAAAGGGCGAGGGTTCACTACGCTTCTCTTGCACTGCTGTCCAGCTCCAGCTCGACGGGTGGGGGACAGGCTCTTAGGTTGTCCCACTCTAGCTCGAGTGCGCGCTGTCTGAGGGGGTGCCTCCTAGCCCCACGGATCTATTTTAAAGAATGGAGCTAGGCATATTTCCTGGACCCCAGGGAGCGGGCGCGGGTTCGGTTGTGACCCAAAGGTTGCAGCAGCCCCGCAGTCCCAGTGCAGGGCGTGAGTGGGTGTGCATGGGTGAGAGTGAAGGTGTGTCAGGGGCCAGACGAAGGCGGACGCACCGGGTGGCAGGTGGGCGCGGCCGACGGGTGCCGGGGCAGCGGAGGCAGCGGCGGAGGCAGCGGCAGTGGCAGAGGCAGCAGCAGCAGCAGCAGCAAGTGGTTGGGCTGTGCGCATTTCCTTCCCTCCCCCTTGGCCCCGGAGCCCGCCCGAGGTGCCCAGTGCGTGGCGCCCGCGGCTCGGTTCCACGTCCCCTCCCTGCTGCCACTGGCCGCTCCCTTCCCCGCCCGTCCATGTCCCTGCCCGTGGTGCTCCCGGGCTCCTGCTGCCCGGTGGCCGGGCTCTCGGGTGGGCCGCAGGCTGGGGGGCCGGGTGCCACGGCCACCACTGTGCAGGAGCCCCCGCTGCCTCCGCTGAGGCCGCGCTGGCCCCGAGCGGTGCTGCAGCCCCCAGTGCGGCCTCGCTTCTCTGCCACCGCCACCGGGGCGCTAACCGCGCCGCCCGCGCTCTCCTCTCGCCGGGCTGCCGCCACCGCTGCCGCTGCGGCCCCGAGCTCCGCGCTGCTGCCTGCTCGGCCGCTGTTGTCGCTTGGGCTGCTGCAGCTGATCCTGGGTTGCTGCATGGTGGCACTCAGTTTCGGGGCGCTATCGCTGAGCAGTTCTCCGCAGGTGAAGAACTCGTGCCCGTTCTGGGCTGGCTCCTCGGTGAGTGCCTTGCGCGTCCCGCTAGCCTCCGTAGGGCCCATCCAAGGAGCCGGAGGCTTCGGCGGTCGGTCCCCTCTACTGTCCCATGATTGGCTCCCAGGGCTGCAGGTGGGGAGCATAGCCCCTCAGGCCAGTTGAAGTTTTTGGGTAAAAAAGGCTCCAAGAGAGTGGAGTTCAGGGGTGAATTAGGTTGCACCTGGACAGTGTCTTTTACTCGCAAGCTAAAGGATTTTGTTGTCCCTGTCAAACCAATAGAATAAAACAGATTACCAGCTCTTTGGGAGATTGGATGGATGGTGGTGGGTGGTAGGAAAGTTGAAGGAAAATGATAAAACTTCTTCGGCTACTGAGTGTTTACTTTGCTAACAAGGCCAGTACCCTGCGAGGAGGTCAGAGATTTTCATGTTTTGGTCACTGGGGTATCAGTAGTACCTGGCACATAGTAAGTGTATTTGTAGAATGGACAAAGTGACAGCTTGACTGAGGCATATCATTTATTGACCCCCCCCCCTTTAAGACACGTGATAATGTGAAATGTATCTGGGGATGAGTGAAGAAGGTAGTAGGGTGTGTTTACTCTCATGTTTGTACCTGGTCATTAAAGGCAGGCCCTGAACCCCCATTGGGTTCCTGGAGCCACACAGACGGCTTTGCAAAATTTAATTCTCCAGAACGTGAGCCATCATTATACCTAAGCTCGCCAGAGTGGGGGGAGCTGGGATAGCAGCTGGAGATGACTGCCTTGCTCAGGGGCCTGGCTCTGCCTCCTCCAATGGCAAAGGCTGATCTGGGGCAAAGGTGCCTGACCTCCAGTGTCTGTGGCGTGGTTACTCTTCCCTGCCTTTTAGTGATTTCACAGCTTTCAAGGCATTCAAACTCTTGAGGTTTGCCTGGGGTTGGGAGACTTGAAAGCAGGTCTTTGTGGAAAGATTGTGGAAGATGACTATTTTAAATTAAGTGACCTTTTTATGAACTAACTAAAACTAAAAGTCTGGTGATGTCTAATGTTTTGACTAAGAACTGTAATGAATGTATGTTCTGAATGCATAAAAATAGACCTTTGGCAGGTGCACCCATATCCAGATTCAAGACCAACTTCTAAGAATATAGGGAGAACTCATTGAATCCAAAGTAATTGTTTGAAAAGAACATTAAGTACCTGGAGCCTGCCCTGACATTTTATACTTAAACTGATGCCAATTTGTTCTTCTTTGAAATACTTTGATGCTGGGTGATCTTACTGTGGTACAACGCATGCTCTGTTACCTGGAGTTCACAGCCTGTGCTTCAGGTAAAAAGAATCCCATGCTCTTAGCCCTGCTCTTGGGCTCTCCTGCAAGCCTCCAGGAGGAGGGTATTCTAAACTGGGTTTAATTAGACCCATGATGCTTTTTAGTTCACTTGTCAGACTAAATTCAGCCAAATGGTGGGTACATTTTATTCTCTAAATATCATGGGCCAGAAATGAAACTTGCATACATTTTTAAGGATTTACTGTTAGTAAAAATCATAATCTCATCTTCTCAAAGATAGCTATTTTACAAAGACTGAAAATAATTCTTTTCCCTTCTAAAATTAAAACCCCAAATCAGGTGTACTATTGTGCATTATTCCAGAGGTAAAGGCACTTAGATGTCACTCAGACCACAGTTGGAGTTGGTGAAGTATTAAAAAACAACAAAAAACAAACAAACCAAAACACCATCAGCCAGAAGATGAGGTCTCTTTAACTGGGGCCAGCTGGCTGGATGTATCCTTGTTTCCAGGACTCAGGAAACCAAATCAGGGAAAGAATCAGTTATTTGGAACTAAATTGTCTTCTGTAGGGACATTTTCCACCCAGACTCCCAGCTTGATATGCAAACTTGCAACTGTTTGTTATTTTCATGTTTTGTGGCCTGTTTCTGAAGCTGACCTCAGAACTTGCAAAGTGACAACAGAACGAACAGATACTGCATCTCCAGAACAACGCAATAGGATTTGAGAATGGCATTAGGCACTATGGCTCTCTATGTGTTTTAGGAAAAAGGCCTCACTAGAAGTATACCTTTTGAATTTATGTATGTGAGAGAGGTGTTGCTTTTTTTAAAAAACAAACTTTACATTATGGAAAATTTTACATTTATTCAAACACTGTACAATGAACCTTCATATATCCTCACCCTGATTCAACAATTGTTTTGTATTCCTGGCTCTGCTGCTGGGTCTGTGTGTTCTGATAACTCTAGGAGGATGGGTGTTCTGAGCAGGGGAAGAATTATCTCTGTCATTTTCCTAGTCTATTTGTCAGATTAACTTTTTGTATTATTTTAAAGCAAATCTCAGACATCACATTATTTCATCTGTAGGTATTTCAGCACATATACACATTAATTTTAAGAGAAAAAGGAAAAGGGGAAAGAAAGAGAAACATTGACTTGTTGTTCCACTTATTCACGCTGTCATTGGTTGTTTCTTGTATGTGCCCTGATCAGGGATCAAACCTGTAACGTTGGCATGTTGAGACCCTGCTCTAACCAACTCAGCTGCTGTCCAGGGCCGATATATGTTTTCAAAAAGAAAATTTAAACAGAATAGAGAGGCAGCATAGCAGTGCCCAGGAAGTCTTATAAACCACTCTTCACTTTTAATCTTTTATTATAAAAATTTAAAATCTCAATAAATATAAAAAGAATAGTATAATGGACCACAGCTTCAGTAGCTATCCACACACGGCCACTTTATACACACACCCGCTCCCCTTCTAACACCCACTGGATTATTTTAAGGCAAATTCCAGGTATAATTTCAGCCATTAAATATTTCTGTATGTATTTCTAAAAGAAAGGGCTTAAAGTGAAAAGAAAAGACTTTCTAGTACATTGTAACGAATTTAAAGAGAGCTAAACTAAGGTTTTTATGAAAAAGAGCTTAAAATTATGACAATAAGACTGTAGTTCTTTTTTTTTTTTTAGAAAAAGCTTTATTAAGCTATAATTACTTCATACGATTTATCCACTTAAAGTGTGCAATTTAGTGATTTTTATTAAGTTCACAGAATTATGCAACCACCATCACAATCAACTTTAGAAAATGTTTATCACCTCACAACGAAACCCTGTACCCGTTAGCAGTCATTCCCCTTTCCCTCTGATCCCCTTATCCCTAGACAAGCACCGAGTAACAATTTCTTTCTGTCTCTATGAATTTGTTATTCTGGACATTTAATATAAAGGAAATTATACAAATGTCATCCTTTATGATTGGCTTCTTTCTCTTAGCAAAATGTTTTTAAGGCTCATCCATGTTGTGACATGTATCAGTACTTGATTCCTGTTTATTGCCCAATGAGATTCTGCTGTATGACTATTCCATGTTGTATATATCAGTCAGAAGTTTTATTGGGCTCTGAAACTCAGTAGTTGAATGGCAGTGCCAACATAAGTCTAAGGTTACTTAAAACCCACGTGGGAGCACTGTAGGAGGATATTCTCATATTTCAAGCTTTGGATAATCGTTATGTGCCTTAATCTGCTATATCAACTCAATGGGCAAGTCTTTTGGCTTCAGTAAAAATTTTGCTTGTATATTTGATATAAAATTAAATCAAGGGACAAATATATTTATTTGAAAGGACTATTTTGTTAAACATGTTCAAGAGGATTTGTTCCATATATATACCTCTAAGTGTTCTCACCTTGTGCCTGAAATTTGGAGGCTTCCTTCACTTGTTTGAACCGTGAAGGTATATTTTATCTGTTTTAATATATATTTAAGAATTAATAAGAGGACAGAGGGAAAGGGGATGATAGGATGGGATAAACCTGAAGGGAAGAGGGGGATGTTGGAGAGGGGCAAAAAAAGATGTTGAGGAGAATACGGGGAAGGGGGGATGCATTCAGGGCAACACTAGAATCTATGTAAACACAATAAAATAAAATAAAATAAAAATAAAAAATGTACTATTTAATGTATACAACTCGGTGATTTCAAAGACAAGTATATACCCATGAAATCTTACCACAATCTATTGTATACTTAAAAACTTGCTAAGAAGATAAGTCTTATGATAAGTATACTTATCACAAAATAATCATAATAAAAAGGTGTTGGAAAAAAAAGAATTAATAGCTTCTGTAAAGACTCTTTTTTATACTTTCAAGGGAATGTTATTCATGTTTTTTTGAAAAACTCATTATTTTTGAACACCCTGTGATCATTCCATTTCTTCCTGGTATCCTTGGTTAATGACTCAAATCTATTATTATTACCTAAATTCATGAAGCTAAGAGATTAGCCGCTTGTGAAAACAATTTCAAGTTTGACTCCAGTGGGTGGTAGAGAGAAGATCTCACTGTCCATATTTCAGGCCATGCTGACCTCGCTCCTGATTTGGGGGAGCATTTAGTTAACATTAGTTTCTACTGGGCTTACCAGAGACCCAGCCTACCACACTGTGTTAGATTAAGTGAAAAAGTAGAGAGAGTCATGTTGGTTTGTGTCTCCTCCTTCAAAAAACAAAATTCCTGGCTCTGATGATGTATAGGATTCTAGGGAGATATTTTAGGCAAGAAGTAAAGTGCTGATTATTGTATTTGATCCTTCTCTGGGAACCCTAATTTCTTTTATTATTTGCATACATTCATTTCTTTGCACGAAGTCACTGACCTCTACTCATGGCCACTCATTTCTTGAGTTTGTGATTCTTTGGCAAGATTCCAGTTCCTCATAAAGAAAAAGACTGTGGTGAACCTTAAGATAAACTTTTTTGTTTTTAACATAGTGAATATAACCTCAGTTACTCATCCATAAAATGAATGGGATGGTTCTTGCCTCAAAATTGATTATGTGAGGGTTTAATTAGAAAACATTTAGGACAGTGCTTCACTGCTGGGAACCAAGCCTGGCACATACTAGAACCTTTATCAATGTTTTATAAACATCAAGGCAATATTTTATTAAAGTAAGGTGAACAGGTGAGTTTATTTATTCATTTTTGTGAGACATTCTGGTAACCATCATGAAGACATTAGAAATATCCTGTTGCCCACTTCCTTATTTCTTTCTTTATTATTATTATTAATTTTTAGTGAGACATGCTGTACAGGTAAGAAAGAATGATATGTATACTCACACATTTTAAAAAATTGCCAGTGTAAAAGCTCTAGGACAAATAGGTTATTGAGAGGTTTGATTATCATGTGCTTATTTACAAGGTAAGCATGAGGTATTAACAACACAGCTTTTTATCTTTGTGTTTAGATACAGCAACTTTTAACAAACCCAGAGCATTTTTGCCCTAAGGCATGCTAACAGATTAACAAAGAAAGTAAGAGAGTAGAATTATATGCTTTCGATATTAACGATTTGATTTTTAAGCTGAAAAACTGACTATATTAATCACATGTGGTAGATAACAATGACTCCTGCCCTGAGTACCTCAGAATCATTCTTTGTAATACCAGAGAGAGAAAGAGAGAGAGAGAGAGAGAGTGTGTGTGTGTGTGTGTGTGTGTGTGTGTGAGAGAGAGAGAGAGAGAGAGAGAGAGAGAGAGAGAGAGAAAGGCCTCTGCTTTTTCCTAAACACTGTAAGGAATGGGTTGCATGTGAGTAAAACCCTAATTGTAATATATCTCATTATAATAATATAGAGATAACCTGTTGTTAGAAAATACGTTCTTGTTTGTTCACTCAGAGCAAGTTGCATCTTGCACTGGGTAGAAAGAATGCTGATGGAGTTGATTTTTGCTGTTGATGTACTCTTTCAAGAAACACAGGAGGGGGAAATGTGTTTAGGCTTGCGTGGTCATCTTCGAGCAAGTTTGTCTCCTATTTTTTACCTTCATTTGTTCATTATCCATTCATTTATTCATTGACTCTTGCCATAACTAGCTGTGCCTTTAGAGATATTTGAGTGACTAGTCTCAGTTCCAAGACCTCATGATCATGCCAGGGAGTGTATAATACAATTAAACAAGTAATAACATTATTGTGTAATGGGTGCCGTAAGTGGCCATTGTTAAGGAACCTTCTTTACTCCCTTCTAACGGAGCTCCAATTACTATTGCCACCAAGGGAAATAGAGGCAAAACATACTCTGCCTTCTTTTTCTTTTATTAATAAAAGTGGAAAATGTTTATTGTAGGTATGTTGAGAAATTCAAAAAGGAAAGGAAAGAGAGAATTTAAAACTCCCATAATCCCAGTGGAAACATCTTTAATGTGTTTCCTTCCAGTCTTTTGTAAGTATTTAATTATAGCTGGTATACTATATTATATTGATTCTATTAGTTTCAGATGCACAATATAATGATTTGACATTTTTATACATTACCTGTGATTACCCCACTAATTCTAGTAATCATCTGTCACCCTGCAAATGCACCACAATGTATCGACTATGTTCCCCTTAACATTTCCACCTATTCCCTAACCACCTACCCTCTGGTAACCATCCCTTTGGTCTGTGTTTATATGAGTCTATTTTTATTTTATTTGTTCATTTGTTTTGTTTTGTTTTTTGAAGAGTCCAAATAAAAGTGAAACCATATGGTATTTGTCTTTCTCTATCTAATTTATTTCACTTAGCCTAAAACTCTCTAGGTCCATCCGTGTTGTAATTGGCAAGACTGCATTCATTTTTATGGCCAAGTAACATTTCAAGTATCTATCTACCCTTGATTCTCTTCTTCTTTCTTCTTCCTCCTTTCTCCTTTCTTCTTCTTTTTTATGAGCATTTTAAGCCAAATAAGTATGAAGCTGAAATACAAAATTTTAAAGGAAGTGGTTTATTGAACAATTTAATTTTTTCTGGGTAAGAATTTTTGTAGGATTGCTTTCCTTGGTTTCAAACTACTAAACTTATAATTATATATTTTTATATATTTCTTGAAGCGATATAACAACCAAATTTAAGTTAGCTCACATTATCATGCTACTAATCAGGTTTGAGGGTTTTTTTCCTCTATTTTTTTTAAAGTAAGAATTTATTTGGGCCAAGCTGATGACATAGGCCAAGGAGCAGGATCTCAGATGTCCCCTGTACCACATCCTCCTTATCTATTCATCTATCAGTGGACGTCTAGGCTGCTTCCATATTTTTGCTATTGTGAAAAGTGCTGCAGTGAACATAGGTGGGCAGTGTTTTCGAATTAGTGTTTTGATTTTCTTTGGGTAAATACCTGAAAGTGGAATTGCTTGGTTATATGGTGTCTCTATGTTTTGAGGTGTATCTATACTGTTTTCCTTAGTGTCTGCATCAATTCGCAGTCTGCCTTCTTCTTTTCTCCCTTCTCCAACCCCTCTCCTCATTCATGAATTCCACCCCTCCCCCCAGGTGAAAGGTAAACATCTATTCTTTATATCTTGGACTCTTAAAAGATTCATCCCCAACTTCAGCATTTCTGTACTCCATTTCAGTTCTACTTCCTCTGTTTTCCCTTTCCACCTCACCACTCCCACCAGTCATACAAAGAAATATGTAGCCATTAAATAGTGTGTTAGGGCTTACTTGGGCTCGAGGAGTAGGGAAAATTGAGTAGAAGTCAATGTGTGCCTTTGTTATGGGATTCAAGACTGAGATGGATGTAACTACAATTCTCACATTCAATTGAAATTTGTGCAGTTCCTTAAAGCATCTTTATAAAGACGGGTGGTTTACAAAAACACTTTGGGATTTAATGTGGTGTGTGTTGAGTCTATAAAACAGTTCCAGTGGAAGTGGCATCTTTAAATATTTTGTCTTTCAATCCATGAGCGTGATGTCTGTCTTGGTTTATTTGTATCTTCATTTAAGAAGACCTTCATTTAAGGTCTTCCTATTGCTTAATAAGCTTTATACAGTGTGTCTGTAAAGTTAAAGTCATGGTGCACTTTTGACCTGTGACCAGAAAAAAGTGCACCATGACTTTACGGACATACTGTATTTCTTTCCACTGAGGTATTAAGTATCTTTGTCATGTGTAGTTTACATTATTGAAATTTCTTATTTGTCAAATATGTTTTGTATACATTTTAAAAATTGTGTTTTAAATTTAGTTCATTGCTCATATATGCAAAGACCTCCCCCGTCTCCAAAAAAAACAAAGATAGCTTAGTGTTTTTGTCCCAGAGATACTTCATTTGAAATGCCAATTGTATCTGTCATGGTCTATTTAAATGATATATATAAAATTTCCTTTTTGACTTAGCAACCTGTTCCTGGTACTTGATCCAGCAGAAATGAAAAGCACTGTTTTTAAGGTTATATGTTCATGGCTGTTTGCTGCAGCATTGTCTGTGAGGGCGAAAAACTAGAAATAGAGTGAATACTTAATGAATATGGAAATGATTGAATACATTAGGTATAGTCATACAAAAAAATATGTAGCCATTAAATAGAAATAAATGAGAGCTATTCCTGTGAACATGAAGAGATTTCTATGAAGTATTTATTAAATTAAAATGATTGTAAGGATATAGTGTCTGGTGGACAGATGGCTAATAGTAGGTTTGAACATAGATGGGATACAAATAAACTGTTGCTTATCTGCCCATATGTGGTTTTTGATCCTTGATATTAGTGGGTGAACTTGACCTCTGCTGGTTTGATGTTGTGGAATGATTTACTCTCAGTCAGTAAATGGAGAATATTGCAAGCAGGCTTGTGAGCTTTGAATTTGTAGTAGCACTGCCAAATCCTTACTGATTTGTAGTCAATAAACAGCGATTATGAAATGGTGTATTTGAATGATTTTGGTAAAAAGTGCACTTGAAGAGAAATCCTCCTGACAGCATTCAGCCAGTGTACTTTATTACACAAAGGTAAATGTGCTCAAATGGCATCAAAATGTCCCTGGACCGAGTGGTTACTTTTATTATTCTTTCCTAACTGCTTAGTCAACTGTGTTATGTAAAGAGTGATGTTGGGTTCTGGTTTACATTTTTCATAATGCTGGCTCCTCTTTACTGAGGATTTTAGTTTGTTGTTTAATGAAGTGTCATTTTATAACATGAGATCTTTCTCACTGGATTCCTTCCCACTTTGTGCAATAAATGCTCAGGAATATTTATTAGTTACCTATCATTTGTTAGGCATTGTGCTAGGAGCTGGGGATTCAGAGAGACAAGATAGGAATTCATAGTTAGTGGGCAGGACAGAGATGCAATAAAGACATTTTTTTTTGGGGGGGGGGAATATACATAAAGGGTTTCTGGGAGTTTGTGGTGATGGGACCAGTGAAAGCTTCTCAGAGGAAGTAACTGTTAGTTGGGTTTTTGCAGGATGTATAGGAGTTCTCAGCCAGCTCAGAAGGGAGTTAGGAAGACAGGACATGGTAGCAAAGAGAACACATAGCCCTGGATTATCTAGAACAGTGGTTCTTAACCTTTTTTGAGGTACCGAACCCACCAGTTTCATATGCACATTCACCGAACCCTTCTTTAGTGATAAATAAAATATGATTTTTTTTTCCAAATTCAAGACATAGGTATATGTTTTTTTTACTGGTGCACAAAATGAGCCGTGCAAGAACATCACCTCACTCAAAGAACAAAACCAACAAAGTGCATGAACTCACAACAAATTACGGTATTACTTTATTCTGGCCTCCGCAGCAGAGGCTTCTCGGAACCCCTGAGACCGACTCATTGAACCCCTAGGGTTCGACAGACCCCAGGTTAAGAAACACTGATCTAGAGTCTGGCCAGTCTGAGGAATAATAGGTGTAACTGGAAGGAAGATGTGTGGTAGGAGAGGCAAGGGTACATGGAAACAAGAGTTTGAGAAGTGGGAGGGGTGGGAGGAGAAGATCCTGAAGGCCTTGTTTACTATTTCAAGGAGTTTACTTATTCTGTAAAATTGGTAGCCACCTAATGAAGAAAGGGTTGCAGCAACATGTGCATCTTACGAGGCTGACTCTGGAACAGATTAGGTGCTATGGGCGTCAGGGAGCACGGGTCAGAAATACCAATTCCTTCAGGAATCAGAGGATAGGCTACTTTTTTTTTTTTTTTTTTACAGGGACAGAGAGAGAGTCAGAGAGAGGGATAGATAGGGACTGACAGACAGGAATGGAGAGAGATGAGAAGCATCAATTATCAGTTTTTCGTTGCCGTTGCAACACCATGGTTGTTCATTGATTGCTTTCTCACATGTGCCTTGACCTCGGGCCTTCAGCAGACCAAGCCACTCCTTGCTGGAACCAGTGACCTTGGGTCCAAGCTGATGAGCTTTTGCTCAAGCCAGATGGACCCGCGTTCAAGCTGGCGAGCTCGGGGTCTCAAACCTGGGTCTTCCGCATCCCAGTCCAACGCTCTATCCACTGTGCCACCACCTGTCAGGCATGGATAGGCTACTTTTTGTTTGTGTATTCTTAATTGACCTTAAAAAAAGAAACATGCACAGTTACTAAAAAAGCTTTGGGGCCTTGGGTGTGAAAGAGTCTAGCGTAGTCTACCAGGGTTCATGTAATCAGTAGGAATATTAAATATTTCAGTTAAAAGGTGTTGAAATGTCAGTATTTTAAAAAATACATACTGTAGAGACTAGGGATTACTTTATTGGTTGGGCCTTTCCTAGATGTATGATATTGTTTCTCTTTGTAGGTGATACTCTCTGGAATCATAGGATTAACAACTTGGAAACGGCCTATGGTACTCCTGGTATGTATTGTTATAGTTTTGCCCTTTGTAAAATGTGCTTTTTTTGAAGTCTGTTAAATAAACCATTGAAGAAATGCTAAAGCTTTCTTGTTCATTAAAAAAAAGTTAATAATGGACAATATTAGAACTCAGATGTTCTCATAGCAGTAAAATAAGATGATAATTGTGCCAGTTTTCTGATTGACTTTAAGTTTTTTATATACCCAATGTTAAATACATGTTTCTCATTTTAGAATTAGACCTATTACAAAGTTATGATTTTTTAAAAATGTTTACTATGGACTTCTTTTTAACAGATTAAAATGGAGGGGATACTATAATAAACTCCCTGTTTATTATATTTATTATTAAATTATAGCTGTAATAATTACTTATTAACTCATAGGCAGCCTTGTTCTGCCTGGCCCTCACCCATCCCCCACCCTCCATATTCTTTATTCCTCCATATTTTTTTTGAAGCAAATCTTAATATTAATCATGAATGCATTTTTTATTGTTATAATGCTTTGGTTGGACAATCTCAGAATTTTGTTGCTTAGTCATTCTATATTCTCTCTTTAACACATAAATATATTTTTATAGTAATATAGACATATATTGGTGACTTAAAAACCATTTTTCATTATTGAGGTAAGATTCACCTAATATAAAATTAATCATTTTAAAGTATACAATTCAGTGGCATTTAGTACATTCTCAATATTCATCCTTTGTTTTTATTTGCTATGTCCTTCTGACTCCAGAAATACTATAAAATAATAGACTGTTACCAATGAAGTTGCCAATTTTCAAAGATAAAGTAGATGGTCTTGGAAATTCAATTTGAAGTATACTTAAAATTCATTTTTCTCTATAACATTTCATTTTTTATTTTTCTCCTATCCATTTTGAAATAGAGTTAAATAATTTTCTCATCATCTTGTGTCTGTATATAACAGTTTATCTTGAACAGGCCAGTGTTTTCTAGGTAAAGGGTAATCAGTGCAAAACTAGTTAAATTCATAAATACAAGGAGAAAAATTCACTGTAGCATACAGTCAGAAAAAATGATCCCTATACCATGCTGACGGTCTTGAAAAATTGAAGAGTTTTCAGACCTACAAGACAATTTAGGCAACATTTTACTAGTCATTCAATTATTGCACTTAGTAAAACTATGCTAATATATTGGAAGGAGTAAAATATTGATGCTGTATTTTAATATATTAGCAGGATAGGAAAAAAGGGTTTGGATGAGTTTTATGGCACGTGTTACGAGCGCCTGAGGCTTGTTTTTCAACAACTCTCTAGGTTTACAGTCTCTTCAGAAGAATTTTGGATGGTATTCAATGTTTATACTAATATTTGGTTATAGTAGTCATCTTTTTCCATTGGGTCAATATTAAAATGTGCAGTAATACAAACCTCAGGTATTTAAATTAAATTAAAGTCAGAAAAATCTCTAATGCTATTTATACTTTGAAAATTTCAAATGGTGAAGAGAATTTGAGTGTGTGTTCTAGACAGATATTAAGAAAGCCCTCCTTTTAATGTCTTTAACATTGTTGTCTTTGGAGAATATGCCCTGTAAATTTATTATATGAGCTCAAGCAACTTTAAATAAAAATGACCTTAATAAAAATGTATCTTTATTACATTAAAAAAATTTATTTCTCATCCTTGTTGGTAAGTATATGTACTTGGTCACAAAGTTGTATCCAGCTTGTACATCCTTTGTTATGCTCTGCTTTTTCCATTTAATATTAATTTAACAATATCAGTGAATATTGTTTTTCTATCCAAGGAGTCCACAGTGGCTATCGCTTAAAACTGCTGAGTAGCATTCTGTCATATTTTTGTATTAACATCAGTTATAAACCTGTCATATATTTGAGCTTCTATATTTTATAACAGCATCAGTAATAAGCCTATTGGTCATGTAGAGATTGTTTTGAAATGTTAATTAACATCAATTTATAAAGAAGATAAAGTAACTGACAGAAATTGTACAAGGGAAACCTTTCTGAGGATTTCAATAGATCAGTTGAACCTTAGTCAATATCATAGATGGAAAATCCTCAGTCCACGTGAATCTTAATAGTATATCATTATGACCTGTGCCAAATGCTTGTTATGTTAAAAAATGAAAAAATCTTGTGATATAATGAAAGAAACTGGACACTGTCAGTTGGGCCCTCCTACTTTGCATCCTAGCTCATCCTCCAAAGGCTGTATAGCGCTATGCAAACCTCTTAATTTTTCTGAGTCTAGTTTTCTGTTCTGAGCAGATGGGATACTGTCGTGATACCAAGGGGTGGCTCTACCACCCCCCACCCCCCTTAAGGGATACTTTACCTTTTCTTTTTTGTCCATCCTGACCCATTTCTGAGCTTACAGATTTTAACCAATGTATGATTTTTTTGTGTGTGCGTGAGAGGCTGTGCTCCATGAGAGAAGCATGTGGACTCTGTGAATCTGTGTTCACATAGACCCAGGCTTGGCTTGTCAGCATTCTAGCCCTTCTCCTTCTTGTGTCCCACACTCTGCCGTAGGAGCACATTTCTGACTCTAACACAGCCAGACTGTCTTACATAAACCTGGCACCTTCTTCCCTAGCTGTTTACTTGGGTGGCTTCTTCTCTTCTGGGTCTAGCTCAGCAGTCACTTCCTGAAGGAGACCTTCCCCGACTTACCCTATTTACGGTGGCCTCTGCCCCTCACCATGTCCCAGCACTGAATATTGGCTTCCCAGCCTGCAGTTAGCCTGTGTGCTGTTCAATTACTAGTGGTTGTATGTCTTCCCCAGTAAATCGTTCTGTGAGGACTGAGGTCTTTCTTATCTATCTTCTTCATCCTGTATCCCCAGGATCAATATGCTCAATATACATCTATTGTTGACTGTGTAGTTAATTTGGCAGTCAATAAGAAATTTAGGTCCCAGGTGAGTTCTCAAAGTTATCTTTTTCTTTTGTTTTAGATTTTCCTAACTTGTTTTTCTTCTTTAGAGGTTTGTATTCTTCCCCTTTTAACTTCAGAGTGGTTAGGGAGTATTGTGGGGGTGGAGGTTAGGAGGCAGCTGGATAGTCTTTTCAGGGCTCTTAGGAGAGGAAGCTGTCCTCATTTTGAGTTGTTGGGTGCACACCAGTCGAGAACACTTGAATATCTCCTTTTGAGAATCACTTACCTTTGTGCTCTTTCTTTGTGATTGTCTCAGCAATTCTATCAGGTTTTATACTTGTTTGAACAAAGAAGGGTCAGTCTGACCTAGTTCCTTCAAACTCAAGTTTTCCTGGAAACTCAGAATTGGCAGCTCTCATTCACTGGGTCCTCCTCCTTACACTGATAAAACACTCATGTGTCTATAACAGAAATGATAATGTTGAAAAGTAGTTTGAAAAATGTTTGTATCTTTTGGCTCTGACTGGGATTAAGCGAGGGTGCTTATACATACATTTGTGTGTGTGAATGCATACACAGTATTCTAGGTTGTGTCTTTTCCATCAAGAGCAAACATTTTCCATTTTTAAAGAATATTCTTATTTCTTCTAGATATTATTCCTTTTTCATTTTAATAAACGTTTAGAAATTACAGACTTAGTGCTAGCAATGGCCTCAAAGGTTGTGCTATCTGGGTACCTCAGTTAGAAAAGGAAATTGTCTTGATAATATATTTTGCTTTGGTGGTACCTTTGGTAAGAATTGCCACTGTGACAGCCCAGCCAGGCAGTCGGCTTCTCATTTTGGTTGCCTATGAAGTAGAATTTGAGTTATTGTTATTTTTTTCTTGTCAGTTTGGAACCAATGGGATGAATGTGACTTTTAAGCTGACACAAGAATAGCCTTATTGTTTAGCACTGAGCATGAGGGTCTTCCCTGGTGATGTTTTTGGGTCACATGTGTGGTTTGTTCTCAGCAGTGGGCTGGCCCTGTGATTTGCATCCTAGACTGAGAATAGAAGCGGTAAATGAATTGGCTATTAAAAAAATCCATCAGTTTTTCTTCTAACTTCAAGATTATAGGATTTAGGCTAACACTCTGTTACCCAAAGAGACTAAAAAATGGCTTCAGTTAAATATATAGACACCCCCCCACCCCCTCATCTAACAGTCCAAGTAGGCTAGGCAGGCAAGGTGATATGCTTCATGAAGCCATTTGGGATCCCATTAACTCCTGAGCCACTCAAGGTTTCTTTTCATCTTATTGTACCTTGAAGGGAGAGTCTTGGAGCACCCCTACACTTTGACAAAACAGATGGAGGAATTAGCCTCAGCAGTTGGTCAGAAATAGTTATAGGTGGGTTATGACATCAAGAACCAAAGGGGTCAGAATACCCATGTGCAGTTTAGGAATATATATATTTATCAAGTGGGCTCTGAAGCTCTGGCTTTGTGCAGTCTGGTTCTTTCAAATACATCTCACAGTTGTCAATAATTTTGAATGAGCCCTGGTTTGAGAGTTCAAGCAACCTCTTTTAATGTTTACATTTTGCTCTTAAACTATGTTATACCATTCAAATGTTGCCTATAAATGGTTTCTAAAATAGTAAAAACCATTAATAGCATTTATGTGAATGTGATTGTACTAGAATGTTCAAATTTTATTTTTTATTTTCAGATTCACCTGGGCTGCAATAAAACAGTTGTTAACAGCTCCCACATTTTAGTGTTTGTGAAACATTTAAACAGGACTTGCAAAAGCTTCTGGGTGAAAACCAGTTTTGCAGCCCTTAGCTGATCTCTATCCCCAGCCTATAAAAGATTAGGGGTTAAAGAGACAAATGTTTTTGAAAAAGTTACTGAATTGCCCTGGCATTTTGAATTTCAGTTCCCCAGGGGTGAAGTGCTTAAAGATAAGCACTTAAAGAACCTGATATGGGTCCCTTAGGGGACTTTAAAGGTCTGGTTGGAGTGCCCTATGGCCTCAGAGTTAAAGACTGCAGTTGGGAAATAAACGTACTTTCACAGACCAAGCCCACAGTGCATATTTCCAGCTGACCAGATGCAAGAGGGAGCAGATATGGTTTAAGTTTAGGTCCTGCCCTAGAGAGCCCCTGAGAGGAGTGAGAAGGCCACAGCCTGCACAGCTGGATGCTCAAGTCAAGGGAATTGCAGGCTTAACAATCTGTATCTCAGCCAATGGAAGCCCCCTTTAGGAGAGAGTTCTCTCCAAACTTGCTGGAAGTGAACAGTCAGATGAACTCTTTGCTGCTCCTTACCTTGTTTACCATAATTCCCTGGTCTTCCCCTCATTCATTCCTCTTCTAAATGACAGAGTTGTGGCTTGCTGGCTCAGGAGAAGTAGACACAAAACATAGGGAAATCAAGAAGCTTGTATCATTCCCTTGCCTTTCCCATTGCAGGCTTGCTTACTTCCTACAAAAATCAGTCCGATGAGAAGAGAAGCTATAATTTAAATGAAGTAGCAAGTTTTGACTGGTTCACAATTCTGGACATTGAAATGTGACATTTTGTTATTCCTAGTGACTGAGGAACTCTTTGTATCTGAAACTGATCAGAGAATTCATGGGTGCAGCTCCAAATTTCATCTAAGCAGTCAGGAAGGACTAGCCCTACAAAATGGGTTTGAAGGACATGGTGGAAGAGAACAAAGGGGTTTTCTGTTGACCCCTATGAGTCCTGCTGTTCAAGAGCTCAACTCGATTATCTACTGTAGCTCCAGGAAGAATGATTGGATCTAGAGAGAAGGAAATGTGACCGTGTATCAATCAAAAGACATTTTCTAGCACCCAAATCAAATCTATTGGTTTTTCTTATTCTCTATCATTTGCTTAACTTTATGTCACATTTTAATTTGCTTCATTTGGACCATGACTATGACATATGGATTTGTTTAATTTTCCTGGAGTTCCCAAATAACTTTTTATTTTCTTGTTGACAAAAAAAGATCTCAGAGGTTATCTAGCTGCTAATTTTTAAAACAGCTATATTGAAATCAAATTGACATACCATAACATTCTCCCACTTAAACTGTACACAGTTCAGTGGTTGTTAGCATGTTTATGGACATGTGCAAACATCACTACCATCAGTTATAGAATATTCTCGTCACCCCTCAAAGAAACCCTGTACTCAGTGTAAGTCAAGCTCTTGATTTCTTGGCAATACCCCCAGCCCTAAGACACCACTAATGCAGTTTCTGTCTCTATTCTGGGTATTTCAAATAAATGAAATTATATAATATATGATCCTTTGTAACTGGCTTCTTTCAGTTGGCGTGTTTTTTTAGGTAGAATATTTGAAAGAGTTATCCATGTTGCAGCATGTAGCAGTACCTTTCCCCCTTTTTTATTGTTGAATAATATTCCATTGATGGATATACCACATTTTATTTATCTGTTCATCAGCTGATGAACATTTCTACTTTTGAGCTATTATCAATAATGCTGCTATAAGCATTAGTGTACAAGTTTTGTTGTGTGGATATGTTTTCATTTCTCTTGGCTGTATGCTTAGGAGAGAAATTGCTGAGTCTTCTGGTAACTCTATGTTTAACGTTCTGAGGAACTGTTTTCCAAAGCCTCTGTGTCATTTTATATTCACATCAGCAGCAAATGTGAGGTTCAATTTCTCTACATCTTTGCCAACACTTATTATTATTTGTATTTTTTATTATAGAAATCCTTATGGGTGTTAAGTAGTATTTCATTGTAGTTCTGATTTGATGTTGAGCATCTTTTCTTGGCATTTGCATGTCTTCTTTGGAGAAATGTCTATTCAAATCCTTTGTGCATCTTTAAATTGGATTATTTAAGTGTTTTTATTACAAGTGCCTTTTCAGATAAATTATTTGCAAATATTTTCTCTCATTCTGTGGGTTGTCTTTTTTACTGTTTTGATGGTGTGTTTTGAAGCACAAAAGTTTTTAATTTTGATGAAGTCCAGTTTATATATTTTTTTGTTTTTATTGTTGTTATATTGTCATATTTAAGAAGGCTGGTCTAAGCCAAGGCCATGAAAATGTACTCATATTTTCTTCTAAGAGTTTTATTGTTTTAGTTTATTTCTAGATCTGTGATCCATTGTTGGAACTCTTTTATTTAGAAGACATGTCTTTCTTCAACACTGAGCAATTAAAAAAATTGCTTATTTAATTCTTTCCTTCTCTCAATTTGCTCTGATCTTTTTTTCTAGAACATCTTATAGTCAGATGTTGGGCCTCTTGAATTGAGGTTCTTTGTTTCTTAACTTTCTAGAGTCTTTTATTTTCTATTTCTTTGTCGTTTTATATTCTTGGTATTTTCTTATTTCTTTTTCTTCTGCCATTCTATTGAAGTATTTGAGAATTATCTGTTTTGATGTTCAGAAACTCTTTTTTGATCACTGATTCATCCTTTTTCATAGCAGCCATTCTTGTTTTGTGTAGGCTGTAATTTTCCCTATCTCTTTGAAGATACAGATTAGATACATTGAAATATTTTCTTTCATTCTTTCCGAGTAATCTGTGCTTTCTCCCTGGGGTCAGTGCCTCTGATTGACATCTTAGTCGTTGTTTTTGTGCTGTTTGGTTTTGACTGTCTGTTGACCCTTGATTATTCATTCTAGTTACCACCGAAAAACTGGATTGGTTATATTTGCAATGTCTGTAATAATAAACACATAACTAAGATGTATGTATTAACTCATGAATCTATGAAGTGTTACTAGTTTCCTTATTCTGAGGAGACTGGTTAAGAAATTTGAGGTAGGTTAAGAAATTTGTCTGAAGTTGCACAGCTAGAACTGGGAGAATTGGGATGCAGTTTCAGGTGGTCCGTCTCTAGAGCCATGCTCTTAATCACTGCCTTGCTGGTGTGAGTCTGCTTCCACAGTTGGCTTGCCTGGGCGGGAGAGCTGCCTGGGAGCGCAGTACAGCTGAGCGGGCCGTAGTGATAGGTAGGCTTTATCTTAGGGTGTGCTTGAGAGAAGTAAACCGATGAACCCGCTCTGCCAAAAAGATTTGACTTTGTAATGAATACTCCAGTAAGAACCGTACACCTTCAGACAGATTATTCAGTTAGTTTAGAAAGAAGTTCACTAGTATTAGCTTGTAGACAAATGCTTCTAATTCATTACTTTTTCACCTGAAAAAGTTTCTTCAATATTTTTTTAATGTTTTATCATGAAAAGTCTAAAAATCACAGGCAAGTTGAGCAAATAACCCAACAAATTCTCATATACCTTCCACTTTGATTCTGTAGATGTTAATGTTTTTCCGTATTTGTTATATCTATACATAAATAAGGGATTTCACATTGAACTATTTCAAAGTTTCAGACCTCATGGTAGTTTACTCCTATTATCATCACTGAGAAAATGATCAATAATTTTCTAATGTAATCTAATATTGGGCTTTTATTTAAATTTCCCCAATCACTCCAAAATGTTCCATAACTTCTTAACCAAAAAACTTTTTAATTAAAGTATGATTTGTGTGTATTTATGTGAGTATAAGTGTACAGACTGATGTAGTATCGAAAAGGGAATATGCCTGGGTAACTTAGTTCCATTTTAAAAAAATCTAGGGCTCAATCAAAGTTCAGTCATTGCCTTTGATTATTGTGTCTTTAATCTTTTGTATTCGAAAATAAATACTCCTACTGTTACTTTTTCTCTCTCTCTAGGAAATGACTTTGTGAAGAGATGAGTTAAATTGATTTATTTCTTCTTCTTCCCTCTCTCCTTCATCGTTTTCCCCTCTCCATCTTCTTTCTTTTTTTTCTTCTTTTCCTTCTTCTTTTCCTTCTCATTTCTTCCCTTCTTCTCCTCTTCCATTTCTCCTCTTCCTTCTTCTTTTGATATGGTAAATTTCAAATACACTCCTAATCTGAGAGAAATATAACGAACCCCTTGTATCCATTGCCCAGCTACAATAATCATTAACAAATGTTCAAACTTGTCTCATCTACACCCCTAACCATTTCCCTTTTCCTTTGCCATTAATTTTTTTTTTTAAACCCAGGTTTCACAACACTTCATTCTTAAATATTTCAGTATATATTTATAAAAGACATGTATGGGAGCTCAGCAACGCTGTTGACTAAAGCATGAACATGTGACTTCCCCATGTTATTGTCAGCCAGCATGGTGGCTAGGGACTGAGAGGGAGTGTCTCAACACAAGTGTGCCAAGAGGCCCAGATGGCCCAGGCTTCTTACGATCTAGCCTTGTATGTCTCAGAATGTCACTTTCGCCACATTCTATTGATCTAACAAGTTCCTAAGGCCAGTTCAGAACTGAGGGGAGGCGAAATGAAAATTAGATTTTATCTCTTTACCTTCCCTTCTTGTTTATTTTTGTGTGTGATTCTTAAAATTTGTGATAAAATATACATATAATAAAAATGACTGTTGTTACCATTTTGAAGTGTACAGTTCAGTGGCATTAAGTGTATCACAACACTGTACAACCATCACTATTATCCATTTTTTACCTCATCAGAAATAAAAATTCTGTACCCATTCAATAACTCCCATCTCCCTCCACCCCCCTAATTAACCACTGTTCTACCTTCTGTCTCTGTGAATTTGACCATATAATCATACAATATTTGACCTTTTGTATCTGCCTTATTTCAGTTAGCATAATATATACTTTCAAGGTTCATTCCTTTTGTAGTATGTGCTATAATACTCCCTTTTTGAAGCTGGAAAATATTCCATTGTATGTATTGGACTTCACCTCTTATATTTTTAATATCTTATTAGCTTTTAAAATTAAATTTATTCAATGACAGTGATTAATAATATTATATAGGTTTTAAGTGTAGATTTCTATGATACCTGACCTCTGTATTACATTGTGTGCCCACTACCCCCTTTCCCTCCCCCTGGTAACCACCATACTGTTGTCTGTGTCTATGAATTTGTCTTATATCCCACATATGAGTTAAAGCATATAGTTCTTAGCTTTTTCTTTCTGACTTTTTTCATCACTTCACACCTGTTAGAATGTCTGTTATCAACAAGACAGGTAATGACAAGAGTTGAAGAGGTTGTGGAGAAAAAGGGATCCTCACTGATACATCCACTATGGAAAACAATATCGTGGTTCCTCAGTATACTAAGAACAGAGTTATCATATGACCCAGCAATCCCTCTTCTGGGTATCTACCCAAAAAACTTGAAAACATTTATTTGCAATTATATATGCACCCCTATGCTCATTACATGATGGCCAAGACGTGGAAACAACCAGTGTCCTTTGATAGCTGATTGGATAAAAAAGATGTACATATATACAATGGAATACTACTCAGATAAAAGAAAAGATAAAATACTGCCATTTGCAACAACATGGATGGGCCTTGGGAATATTAATGGGCTTCACCTCATGATGCGAAGAATAGCCTGTGAGTACAGAGAGGGTGGCCATCTTTGGAGACTTGACTCTGATAGCAGATTCTTCTCAAGGGCTGTAGTCTTTATTGCTGGGGAATCATAAGGTCTGACTCTCTAACTTGCTGAACTTTGAGATGCTAACAGCAGTGGAGAAGAAGCCAGAAGCAAGAAAAAGACACAAATTGGAGAAGTGCAAAGAAAAAGAGAAAAGAATAATAGACTAAGGAAAGTGGAGTCTCAAGAATCAGATATCTGCAATTTTGTTTAAACCTAACTTTCTGCATTCTCTCTTATCTTCAAATCCAAATTTTCTTCTGCCAGTTTATTCCTTAGGGGCAGAGCAGACCACATTCCTGACCCTTTCATCTCATTTGTGTAGTAAGGCTGATATGTCACGTCCTCCTATGATTATTTTTTGAGATTCTCTTTCTGATATTTTTCTCCAGGTCACAGGCACATTCCTGATAAGAACATGTTCATTTTGAGTGGTAGAGCTGTTCAAGTTTTACTGGGGAATTCTAAGGGCATCCCTTTTTTTGTTAGGCTTGATTACTTGGGTCATGAGAAAAGTCACTCTCCTGAGAAATGAGGGGTCATGAGTTGAAAGGGAGCCCTGGGACACTGGGGGTCTGCAAGAGAATGGGGACAGGGCCCTTGGTAGGGCAGAATTCCCTTTCACAAGCAAGGAGACTTGCAAGGATCCCTGAGACTTGTACATTTTCACAAGAATTGGCAACTTTTGGTTACTCATCTTGAAATTGTTCTCAAACTGATGGAAATGTATGTTTTACCATGATGGGGAGAGGAAGAAGCCTTTTACTCCTGTTGAAAAAAGAATTGGAAATAAATGTTATTATTATATTTTAAACACTTTATAAAGATGACATCACAGGACAGCCATAACATGAGTAAATCTGACACTTACACATCTTTGAGAGGGAAGGGGGACAGCTGTTCTGTTCGCAGCCATGGGCCTGTGTTTGGCTTTTGGCAAGGAGAACCAGTCTGAATGTTAGTAATGTATCTGCCAAGTTTCTGAAAGAAGTTGAAGGGATGTCATGGGAGTAAAGCCTAGGAGCAGTTCTCTCGGGATCTAAGGATTAAAGCCACACAAACAAACCAAGTCAGCGCATGTGTGAGCTCCCAGAGCAGGTTTAGAGCAGCAAGAGTCTGGGCTTTTGAATGATTTTGATTTATTATGCTTTCTTTGTTGGTTGCCATGGTACTGGGGGGTCAATCAGAACGTGATTTTGCTAAACTCCTTCAGAAAAGTTTGTGTTTGGTATCTTGTCTTTAATTGTTTTTTGTTAGTGCCATTGTGTTGTGTTTAGATAACTTTGCTCATCTACACCTTCATATTAAAACGCTTCCAAAAACTGAGTTAAAATTTTAAATGTTAAGAGTCAAATAAGCAGTTGTATTAACTGCCATGGGTTCTGTGGAATTTGTCTTATTAACCAGTGACTAATCAGTGGTTTTGTAGCTTGGACTCCATGTCTTCAGGAACATAAATGTGAAAATTTTAGAGTCCCAGGCAAGTCACATGATGCTTTTGTTTTAATGGGAAAATGCAACCTGGATTCTAAGGACTGGCTGCTTTGTTCTTCTACCCACTCACTGACTACACCCAACCCTTCTCATCTTCCTTCCTCAGGAAGTGCTGAGTTCTCAATCAGAGCAAAGGTGGCAGCCATTTTCATGTGAGCTGTGACAGCAAATTTGGTGTTTGCCTTTCAGGGCCTGTCTGTGTATGTTCCAGAGTATTTAGTAAGAACGCATGATATCTACTTGTAGTGTTTATCATAAAGTATCACTTTTTTTTTCTTTATTTGTTCATTGAGTGATTGACGGATTCATTCATTCTTTCAGTATTATTTAATATAAGTTGTGTTTCAGGGTCCTTGGTTCAGATACTGCGCCCCACTGAAGAAAAGCATATTTAGTTTTCACTTGTTTTGAGCAGGATAGAAGGCTATATGTGGGCGTTGGGGAAGGGCATGGTGATTAAATGAGTACCAGAGGTACTCTCTTTGGAAGTTAAACAATGAATGACATTGTGAAAGAAAAGGATTCTGAGGCGGGTTAGTATTTTTTTAGACTAAAAAGTCTTTGAGAGTTTCCTCATGAGGAAAGAATCTGATGAGCTTTTCCTATTTAAATAGGAAAATACTCGTACACACACACACACACACACACAAATTTACTAATCCCATTCATGAGAGCTCTGCACTCATGGCCTAATCACCTCCCAAAGGCCCTATCTCCTAATACCGTCGTCTGGGGGGTTAGGATTGCGACATATGAATTTTGGGGGACACAGACATTCAGACTATAGCTCTGAGCTTTATTCCACTTATGAGTATATTACATAATCTGTTCATCTATTCTCCTGTTCTTGGACGTTTGCATTGTTTCCAGGTTTTGGTTAGTATGAATCAGTTGCTACATATATTCTTGTACGTCTTCTTGGGGACATGTGCATTGGTTTGTCTTGAGTATGCACCTAAACGTGAATTGCTAAATCATAGGCTGATATATGTTTAACTTTATTAGAAATTGTCAATGGTTTTCCATAGTGGTTTGACCATTTTTTAACTGCTTCTTAGGCTCTTGCAGTCCTGTTTGTAGCCTCACTTTCACTTCCAGAGGTATCTGCAGCAATATGAACATTTGGAGTTTCTGAGGAGTAAATCCTGTTAATTTTGGCTTTCCTCATTACTATTGTAGGAGTCACTTTTCTCAGGACCGCTGAGTCAATTCACACTTGCCCATCGGCTTTCTAGCTTCTAAATTTTTTTTGCTGTGTTCCCATTTGCTCTGTCTTTATGGATATTTTCATTAAATTTTTTTTATTTACTTCCATTTTAATGGGTTTCCAGGAATTAGTAGACCTTACATTCAACTCACTATTTTAAACTTATTCATTTTAAACTATCTTCACACACATACTGGAACAATTTATTTATTTAAACATGCATAGTTGAGTTGCAGTTGCATCTTGAGCTTGTAGCAGCAGGGAAGAAGTTAAATAAAAGTCTTGGCAAGTAGGGAGAAAGGTCAACCTATTTAGAGAATGAAACTTGTATTAAAAAGGACATTGAATAATACCAAGCTGTTTTTACAGGCATAATTATTTAATGCTATTATGTAATGGGGATTATGAGGGACTTTTAACAGGTAGGAATGGGCAAATCAAAGGTGTTATTTCTTCTTGATAGCCCCGGATCCCCCAAATCTTCTTTTATTGGCTCATTTAATTAAACGGGATGAACTGAAGTCATAACTGTAAAAGATTAGAGTTGAGGTAAATTCCAAATACTAATTAAAAAACATAGTACCTTTTGCATTAAGCTACCTGATATATAAGTATCATAAAATACTCATGATTCAAGTCAGTAACAATAAAACCAAAATCATGAAAGGCTTAATTCATGTTGCTAGTCCTGTGAGAGGAACAGCTCTTTGGATATTGGATTTTGAATCGCACCCTTAAATGAATGAATTTTGCATCTAACCCTTAAGCACTATAGCAGTGGTTGGGAAACATTTTGGCTGAGAGAGCCATGAATGCCATATATTTAAAAATGTAATTCCGTGACAGCCATACAATATGTTTAACACTAAATACAAGTAAATGTGTGCATTTTATGTAAGACCAGCACTTTTAAAGTACAATAAGTCTCTGAATTTTTTTTAATAACGTTGTTATGCTGTTGCTAACCAATGATAAATAAAGTATTTCTTACAATTAATGCTACTTCTGGTGCTGCATGGTTTTGCGGATGGCTTTTTAGTCTGATTGATATGCGGTGAGGTTAAGCTTCATGCAGGCGTTGAGATTTCCATCCATTAAACGTGATCGTAGGTTGATCTTAACGTTCTTTAGATGTGAGAAAGACTGCTCACATACATACATAGAGCCAAACATTGTCAGTACAGCAATACTCACACGCTGCAGTGTGTGGTATGTGATGAGAAGTGCGTTCCAAGTTTTGACAATCAGCTTGTCCGTGGGTTGAAGTTTTTTCATTTCTCCCCACTTATGTTTGCTCGCCAACTCTGCTTGCTGTCGTGCAAGTCTTTCCAAATCTTCATTCAGTGACTTGAACTTATTCACCCACATGTCTGAGGTCTTCAGGTCAGCAGTTTGTAGCTCAAAATCTCTGACGGAGACACCAGAGATATAACTCAGGTTGGTGCTGTCCACTGCACACTTGAGTAGATGGGCGATGAACTTAAAAAGACGAGTGCACTCACGAAATTCTCCAAAGCGTGCTTTGAATGACTGCAGGAGATTAGATGTGAAACCTGCTAGCTGCTGGAGATCAAGATGTTGAGCAGGGTCACTTGCTGTGCATGCATCTTTAAACTCTCCCAGTTTTTTCAAATTGTAGTAAACAACCTGTTTCAATGTTGGCGATGAAAAGTTCCAGCTTATTTTCAAATGCAAACACTGCTTGTTGAAGGGATAAGACTATATTTCCAACACCTTGCATTTTCACATTGAGCTAGTTCAGATGTTCAGTCATGTCCACGAGATAGTACAATTTCAGGATCCATTCAGTGTTAGCTAACTCAGGATGCTCGACGTTTTTCATTTTAAGAAAAGTTCTGATTTTGCTCAGACAAGCCACAAAACAGCTGGGCACCTTCCCTCTTGACAACCATCGCACATTGCTGTGCAGAAGCAGATCAGGATAATTATTCCCAACTTCATCCAGCAGTATTTTAAACTGGCAATCATTTAGAGCTCGGGCAACAATAAAGTTGACCACCCGAATGACCAGCGACATCACCTCACCAAGCTTCTCATTACACATCTGAGCACAAAGCACCTCATGATGTAGGATACAGTGAAAACTTAGGATGGGTCTCTTTTCATGTTCACGAAAAAGTGCTATGAATCCTCTGTTTTTCCCCACCATGCACGGAGCACCATCAGTACACACCAAAATAAGTTTATCCATTGGTAGATTTTTTTCTTTAGCAAACTCAGTGAAAGACTTGGATAAATCCTCCTCTCTTGTCTCTTTCATAGGCAAAACAGCAAGACTTTCCTCACATAGTGTGTCACTGACAGCATACCTTGCAATCACGCTGAACTAGGATAAATGGCTTACATCTGTTGACTCATCCAAAGCAAGAGAAAAGAATAGTGCTGCATTATGTCCTTCACTTGTGTTGCATCAATTTGATTTGCCAGCATGATGATACGATTGTGAACAGTTCTTGCCTACAGAGGCATGTCTTTTATTCGTTTGATTATCTTGTCTTTATCCAAAATGTCGTCAAAAAGTTCATTGGCAACATCAAGCATGAATGTTTTGGCATACTCCCCATCTGTGAATGGCTTTCTGTTTCTCACAATTGCTAAAGCACCAGCAAAGCTAGCTGAATTCCAGTCACCTTGTTGGGTCCAAATGCGAAGTTGCTGCTGACTAGCTTGCACTCTGCACAGTAGCTCCTAATATGCTTTCTTCCTGCTGTCCCCCGCTGGATATTTCAATGCAAATGTACTATGGCATGTGTCGAAGTGCTTCTTTATATTTGACCTATTCATCGATGCAATTTTATCATTGCATATTAGACTCACTGCAGAACCTGCTCCCTCCACAAAGGCAAATTTCTCTGTCCATTCCTGCTGAAAAGTACAATACTCCTCATCTTTTTTTCTTTTAGCCATCTTCTTTATCAAAATGGTTTCTGCAATTAGCTAGCTGACAACTTGATTAAAAGGAGGGATTTTTACTTCCTGACCTCACAATGACCCATGTACATTAGGCATTATCCAATAAAAATTTGGTGTTGTCCCGGAGGACAGCTGTGATTGGCTCCAGCCACCCGCAACCATGAACATGAGTGGCAGAAAATGAATGGATTGTAATACATGAGAATGTTTTATATTTTTAATGTTATTATTTTTTTTATTAAAGATTTCTGCGAGCCAGATGCAGCCATCAAAGAGCCACATCTGGCTTGCAAGCCATAGGTTCCCAACCCCTGTGCTATAGGGTACAGTGTGGTCAATTTATCCACTTTTTTGGTCTCACTGTCTTTTATGTCTAAAATAAAAGATCTAGAAGGACATTTCTTCATCACCCCTGGGCTTCTCTGTTTTTTGATGGTAAATCCCCATGATGAATTAGCTTCAGTAGAGTTCAGGAATTATCTTCCATGAGGCTCATGGCACTGAGCAAGTGATGGATTTTATGCGAGAGCAATAGGAACTAAGCTCAAAGAGCAGGAAACAAAATTAGGTTAAACATAAAGACAAATTTTGTGGAGAAATTGTATCAGTCAAGGTCCCAACAGGCCACAGTTGACACAATAAAATTATAACTTGACAAAAAGTTAATAAAGGGCCTGTTCACAAAGGAATGTGTGAGGTGTAGGGAACGGCGAGGCTGTCACTGTCCCTGAGCATTCTGTGAGAAAGGGAAGCAGTGGATGGAAGCTGGAAGTGGCAGTGAGGTACAGAGAGCTCCTTGAGGGGACCTGTGGCTTTCCACTGAGGGACACAGCAAGCCCGAGGCTGCAGAGAAGGAACCAGGGAAATAACTACACCAACTTCACTCTCCTTCCTCCTTCAGATCTTTTGTCAGGGCTCCCCACTGGCTGGACTTAACTAGAGACCAGAGGGCAGAAGAACCCCACTGACACAGTCATCATAGGTCAGCCTCCTTAGGAAGAGAGTAGGGTTGGAGAGAGTGGAGAGAGGATCTGGAGGGGCAAACAGCTATCCTGCATACTAGTGACAATGGTCAGTGTGAAGTGACTTCCTAAAGCAGGCTGTGAGATAATGCATTTTGGAGAAGTTTTGGAAACAGGATACCTGCAGATTATTCTTATAATAGAGTGCCTTTTTCAGCTGTCCTAAATTCAGGTGTGTCACAAATGTAAGAGCAAAATGCTGGGACCAGACTTAGCAAAATTTATTTTGTGAAGTTCACTTTGTAATAAGGAAGCTACTCCTCAAAAGAGGAAATGCCTGTTATTAACAAAGATAAAGCTACTTGCATAGCATTTTGCACTTTACAAAGGACTTTCATATACATAATTTTGTTTGTTTCTCTCAATAATCTTGTGAGTTAGGTTGGAAGCTAGACCTGTTTAACAGATGAGAAAAGGGAGTCTCTCAGATGTTGCCTAAGATATTTTGGCAAACAAGTGGGAAAGCCTGAATTTGTACCAGGTCTCCTGACTTCAAATTCAAGTGCTTTCTACAAAGAGAAACTTGAATCACTGCATTAATTTTTTTAGAGGCAAGAATGATGATAATATAAGAAACATAAGAAATTCTTCCTCTTTCCTGATATAACTAAGTGGGCTTTGTGACTGAGATGTTCTTCATTAGTAGCCAATATTTCACTGTCTTCTGTTTTTTGGGGGGACACTATTTGGTGATGGTTGGGATAAAAATTTGAGTCTTAGAAATTATGCCATCATAACTAGATTAAAGCCAAAGGGTGTCTATTTTGAACATTCCTGTTTTACTAAGTGGGTCCCTTATAACTCCAATATTTTGTACCCTTGAACCTGAGCCAACTTCTGAAAGAGATGTGCTTGGTATCCTAATAACCTCCAAATCTGATGTAGGCACAGTAGTTTACCCAAGAGTTATTTGGGTGACGACTGGGCAGCAAGTTAGACCAGATTGTAATAATAGTAATAAAAACATAATAGTAACACAAAAAGCCATATGCAGGGATAGATTTGGGGAACAGTGCATGGTGATTTGTTACACAACCTATGTGCCTTGGCCCAGGTTGTCGTTCTGGGTTTTGCAGGGTGGCCTTCTGATGATTTGACCCTGCCTTCTTATTGGCAGTCCCCCCAGTACAGAGACAAGCTCAGCATCCCGGGCAGTGAATCCCTGGGGACTTCTCTCATCTGGTCTGTTGTTCTGACATTTCAGAAGTAGCACCATTCACTATATGATTTCACACTCCTGCCCTGGTGACTGGACTCAAGGTTTTCTTTCATATATGTATGTGTATACACACACACATTTCTTTAAAATATATACATATATGTAGACATTTCTGATTATCAGTGTTCAATTAGCTGAGTTATGTCAATTGGATACACCTATGTAGCCAATAACCAAAGAAAGATGCAGAACATTTTTATCGCTCCAGAAAATTCCCTTCTCTCTTCCCAGTCAATCCCCTCATTCTAAACTTTTCTTAAAAAAACAAACAAAAAATACCCAGGCAACCACTTTTTTTAATTTCTATCACCATGATTATTTTGTCTGTTCTTGAGCATCATGTAAGTGGAATCATACAGTATCTGGCTTGTTTTACTTAACATATTTAATAGTATCTTTGAACTTCATGTTGTTGTGCACGAGTACATTATTTATTTATTTATTTTATTATTGCTGGAAGTATTCCAGTGTTTGAAAATATTCCAGTTTGTTTGTCTGCTCTCCTATTGTTGTATAATTGAGTTCTTTTCGTTTTTTTGGTCCAATGTGGATAAACCTGCTATAATGGCTTCCATAAGTCCTTTAGTGAGCAACTGTACTATTACTCTGGGTCTGTTCCTGGGAGTAGAATTTGCAGGTCATATAGCAGGTATATATTCAGAAATTTTTTAAATCAAAATTTTATTTTAGAGTAGTTTTAGAGTTACAGAAATTTTGCAGACATAGCACAGAGAGGTTCTACATACCTCATACCCAATTTCGCTTATTACTGATATCTTACATTAGTATGGTCCATTTATCACAATTAATGAACTAATATTGATACGATATTATGAACTAAAATGTGCACGCTTCAGGTGTCCTTAGTTTTCACTGAATGTCCTTTCTCTGTCCAGAATCCCATCCAGGACACCATATTATATTTAGTTGACATGTCTGCTGAGGTTCCTCTGGGCTGTGGCAGTTTCTTCGACTGTCCTTGCTTTTGATGTTCTAGACTCTTTTGAGGGGGTACGTAGGTGTTTTGTAGGACACACCTCAGTTGGTATTGTCTGTTGTTTTTCTCATAAATAGACTGAGGTTATTATGGATGTTGGGGAGGAAGACCACAGAGATAAAATGCCATTTTCATCATATATTATCAAGGGCGCATCCCATCAGCAGGACTTATTAGTGATATGAACCTTGGTCACCTGTTGGATGTCGTGTTTGTCCGGTTTCTCCACTGGGAAGTTACTCTTTCTCCGTCCTTTCCAGACTATATTCTTTGGAAGGAATTCACCTTGTGCAGCCCACATTTATGGTGTAGGGCATTAAAGGGAGATTATCTTTATAAATTATAATTCTTCTGCATGAGAGATTTACATTTAACTTTTAAGAAACTTTAAAGCTATTTTCTAAAGTGGTGGTACCCTTTTATACCCAAACAAGTAATGTCTGAGTGTCCATATACTTTTCATTCTCACCAACACTTACTACTGTGAGGCTTACTCATTTTTAACCATTCTTGTTGGTATAAAGTGGTATCTCATTGTAGTCTTAATTTGCATCCATGATTATTAATGAAATTAACACTTTTCCATGTGCTTATTGGCCATTCCTGTATCTTCTTTTGTCAAAATATATGTTCCAGTCCTTTGCGTAATTTTAAATTTGGATTGTCTGTCTTTTTATTATTAAGTTGAGGAGTAATTTGTATATTCTGGAAAGGGTTTTTTGTTCAACATATGCATGAAATATTTTCTTCCAGTCCGGGGCTTGCCTATTGATTTTCTTAATGGTGTCATTTGATGAGTTGGATTTAAGATTTTAATGGTGAAATATGGGGTCTAGTGTTAGATAATGGACTCTCACCCATTCTATATCAGATGCTGCTAAGCTTCAATTATGAAGATTAGTGTTGTGCTGGTGGGCATAAGGATTATAACTACGCTTTCTTTTCAAGGCATCTGATATTGCAGTAGATAAAGTGGTACCTGGCAGTTACTGGCGCCGCTGTGTCTGGCCACCGATTGGGTGCAGGGTTTGAGGGGGAACTGAGGGAAATTCCAATCTTATCAGGAGAGGCTCAGCCTGTCTCATGCAGAACTGAAAAAGGGCTCATCTTTATTTCCCCTTAGATACTATAATTTCCGGCTACTAATGGCTCTGAGCTCCTTGATTTCCCTAGGTTCCATTTATATTCTAGAATTTTCCATTTGTCTACTTACCATTAATTCTGCAAACCTCAGAAAAAATAACACTCTATGAGAAAATAGCCATGGCTTAATGTAATGTACAGATAAAAGATAGGAATCAGAACTCCCGTATCTGCAAAGATGGGGGAAATAAGGGTTTGAAATTATTGAGAAGACTTTTGAAAGTCAAAGGCATTCCTGAACACATTTTAAAAATTCTAAAAGTCAGGGGAAAGGTTTAGATAACAAAAACATAGTTCTGACTTTCTGAAAAATGTTTCCTCTAGGAAGAGAATATGAGTTTGTTTTATTCAGACACAACTCTCTCTGAATTTAGTGGTCATCTTTCCTGACTACCTGTTATCTTGCCATTTCAGGTCAACCTCTTCGTGCTGCTCTCTGTGGTGTGTGTCCTCTTAAATTTAGCTGGATTCATCCTAGGCTGCCAAGGGGCCCAGTTTGTGTCCAGTGTGCCCAGGTGTGACTTGGTAAGCAGTCCTGAGACCTCACTGTGTACCAGGGCTGGCCCTGGCCTGTCTGGCTTCCCTGGGTGCCAGCCAGTGGCTGCCAACATCCAGCACCAGGCAACAGCCTCAAGTGAAACCTGAAGTTGGTGAAAGGAAGCCGTCTGCTAATTATTTTCCTCGGGTTATCAGTTATATTTTTTTCAAAGCAGAGGCCAGCCAGCAGAACCCCAAACCACAATAGTGCAATGCATCATTAGTTAATTAGTGGATTGGGTATCCACTCTCAATGTCATGCTGCGCTCATCTAAAGAGGAAAAATGGATATTATCAGAATACAGATCAGCAGTCCTTTATCCACAACTTTTGGAGGCTGGGTGAGTTTTCATTTTCCCAATTTTTAAAAGATAAATGTAACATATATCTTACGTATTCCATAGCACCCCAGTGGAATCTGGGACAATGGCTATAACGGAAACTTTCTGGACTTCAGAATTGTGTGTAAGAGGTTGTGGACCTGTACCATCTCTGAATGTTTTTTCCAATTTAAAAAAACCCCACATTTTATTTGTTGATTTTAAGGAGAGGAGAGACGGAGGGGGGGGGGGAAGAACAGGAAGTATCAACTTGTAGTTGCTTCCTATATGTGCCTTCACAGGACAAGCCCAGGGTTTCGAACCGGTGACCTCAGCATTCTAGGTTGACACTGTATCCACTGCGCCACCACAGGTCAGGTGTTTTTTCCCATTTTAAATTGTGATAAAATATATATAACGTAAAATTTACCACCCTAACAATTAGTATTAAGTACGTTGACATTGTTGTGCAGCCAATCTCCAGAGCTCTTTTCATCTTTTAAAACTGAAACTCTCGTCCTGTTTAACAATTACTGCCCCTTTTCCTCCTACCCCCAACCCCTGGCAACCACTGTTCTACTTTCTATAAATTTAACCACTCTAGGAATTATACAGTGTTTTTGTTTTTTCTTTTTCTTTTTGACTTATGTCACTTAGCATAATGTCCTTAAAGTTTATCCATAGCCTACTATGTGTCAGAATTTTCTTCCTTTTTAAGGCAGAATAATATTCCACTGCATATATATGACACATTTTGTTTATTCTTTTCTTTATCAATGGATGACTGAATTGCTTCCTCCTTTTTGCTTATCATGGATAATAATGCTGTGCAAAAGGTTTACAAATATGTATATGAAACCCTGCTTTCAATTCTTTGGGATATATACGCAGAAGTGAAATTATTCATTATTTCTGAACTTTTTAAAAGAACTTTGTAGTGACTGACCAGGCAGTGGCGCAGTATATAGAGCGTTGGACTGGGATGCGGAAGACCCAGGTTCGAGACCCCGAGGTCTCCAGCTTGAGCGCAGGCCCATCTGGCTTGAGCAAAGGCTCTCCAGCTTGGACCCAAGGTCGCTGGCTCCAGCAAGGGGTTGCTCGGTCTGCTGAAGGCCCGTGGTCGAGGCACATGTGAGAAGCAATCAATGAACAACTAAGGTGTCGCAACGGCAATGAAAAACTAATGATTGATGCTTCTCCTGACTCTGTCCCTATCTATCCCTCTCTCTGACTCTCTCTCTGTCCCTGTAAAAAAAAAAGGACTTTGTAGTAACAAATATGACACAAAGCAAAGCAAAACAAACAAACAAAATAAAAGCAACAAATACTTTTTAGGAGTTGTGTTAGGCCCTGGCCGGTTGGCTCAGTGGTAGAGTGTCAGTCTGGCATGTGGAAGTTCTGGGTTTGATTCCCGACAGGGCACATAGGAGAAGCGACCATCTGATTTTCCACCCCTCCTCCTTCCTTTTTTTCTCTCTTTTTCTTTCTCTCTCTCTCTTGTCCCCTCCCACAGCCATGGCTTGATTGGTTCGAGCAAAGTTGGCCTTGGGCACTGAGGATGGCTCCATGGCTTTACCTCAGTCGCTGAAATAGCTCAGTTGCCAGACAACGGAGCAATGGACCTAGATTGGCAGAGCATTGACCCCTACGGGGATTTCCAGGTGGATACCAGTCAGGGTGAATGTGAGGGTCTCTTTCTCTGCCTCCCTGCCTCTCATTTAATAATAATAATAATAATAATAATAATAATAGAAGTTGTATTAAATCTCATCTGTTTGGAACTTGGTTACAAGGCAATATCACCCTTTTGGAACCAGCAGGATACAAGCAAAGAAGGCTATTGCACTTCTCCAGGGGCTGTGATAAAGTCCTGGCAGAGAAACTCTTGACCTTCCCAAATAAGAAAATTTCTTAGGGACTCACTGATATCCTGCTTCTCTTTCTTACTAACCCTTTTAATATTTGTCATTTAATTACTTAGTAACCTTAAGTTATGGTGTCACAAGCTCACAACCTTTCCTAGTTTTTAACGCTCTGTGTGATTCATCCTCATCCTGCCTGCTCACTGTAGCAGCTCATACTCCCTGTATTTGAACCAAAGCCTACAGGTCATTATCCAGGCTCCTGTCCTACTTTCTTATTTCTAACAATGCTGTCACCTCCCCGCCCCCCGCCAAATTCTGTATCCCTTATTTTCCTGTTCATCCAAGTGTCATCAGTCTTTTAATAGCTTTATTCAAAGATTATCTTCAGAAAATTGTCCCTAGTACTGTCACAAGATAATAGTCTTCCAGAATGTCCTAGCTGTACATCCATTAGGCATGTATCTTTTTCTTTTTGGGGCTAAAGATATTTATACTCCTGTGTTCTCTCTTCTTCCAGGTGGGAATTTCCCTAGTTCTCTATTATATTGGGAGTTTACAGCAGCCTCCTAAACATTCTTTTATATACAGAGAGTTCCCAGAAAATGAATTTTGAACATAGCTTGGTTTTCCCATTACTAATTGCACAGCAAATTAGAAAGAGCAAAGTGAATAGACACAAGCTAGAAGTAAAAAGTCATGACATACGGAAGGACAACTGGACAAAATTGTAGCATCTATTATATGCAAGGCACCATGCTAGAGGCTGAGAGTAGAAAGAAAAGACAGACATTGCTTCTGACCTAGAATTATATATATAGTAAGAAGAGTAGGCTATGCAAAGCAAATGCTTGATGAGTGTTCCTAGAGGGCATGAATAAATGCCCAACTGCAGGACAGGACAGACTGTGTTCAGCTATCAGTGAAACACAGTTCTAAGGGATGCAAAAGGAAGGCCTGTACCCATGGGAAGATGGGGAGGCTACCTGGAATATCAGCACTGAGATGGACCTTGAACAATGAATAAGTAAAACAGTGGGTAGAAACCAGATTGGGAGGACAGTGATGAGAAGTTAGTTTAATGGTTTGAACACTGGTAGCTCTGGAGAAAAAAGCAGTCAGATTACAGGGTTTAAGGGTACAGATGGTTGACGTTTCTGAGAAATTCTGTGGTTCTCTACCCTAGCTGCCAATTAGAATAACCTGGGGGAAGTTTTAAAAAAATACCCAATCATGGGTCCCACATCCAGAGATTTCAGTTGCCCTGGAATGAGGGTTTGGGCATGAGTATTTTATTTTTTTGTATTTTTCTGAAGTGAGAAGCAGGGAGGCATAGAGACAGACTCCTGTATGTACCCAACTGGAATCTACCTGGCATGCCCACCAGGGGTTGATGCTCTGCCCATCTGGGCCATTGCTCTGTTGCAACTGGAGCCATTCTAGCACCTGAGATGGACGCCATGGAGCCATCCTGGGGCCATTGCTCCGTTGCAACTGGAGCCATTCTAGCACCTGAGATGGACGCCATGGAGCCATCCTGGGGCCATTGCTCCGTTGCAACTGGAGCCATTCTAGCACCTGAGATGGACGCCATGGAGCCATCCTGGGGCTAACTTTGCTCCAATGGAGCCTTGGCTGCAGGAGGGGAAGAGAGAGACAGAGAGAAAAGAGAAAGGGAAGGTTGGAGAAGCAGATGGGCGCTTCTCCTGTGTGCCCTGGCCAGGAATCAAACCCAGGACTTTTATATGTGGGATCGATGCTCTACCACTGAGCCAACTAGCCAGGGGCATGAGTATTTTTTAAGTTTATTTTTAATTAAAAATTTTTCTCACCTCACAACCAACTCTGTGATTGTGTCTGATTATATAATTGTAAAATTTTGGACAAGCCATAAAATATATGACAGAATTAAAGAATCATTTGAAACCTTACTATTCTGAGATAACCCAGTTAACTAATTGATAACTTTATTTTGCCATCATTTTATGCATGAACCACATTATTTCCCATTAGTGGGTGGCCATATCATAATTGTTTTTCATTAGGGAGGTATTTGATAAATAAAGTCTTTTGGGGCTCTCCTTTTCTTTTTTCTTCCCCACCCATATCAGTCACCCCAAATTCATGGTAACAAGCTGGGAAGTTCCCTTTCACATTCTCATGCTCATATGTAATTTTACAGAAACCATTTATATGGGGTGGGGTTATTAATAATTTATTTTTTTAATGGGATAAATTTATCTACTTCCCTGCATATTATTTTTCTCTCACTTAAAGATATAATAGGTAAAGATATGAAAGGTTAGTTCACTCTTTTCTTGTTTTCTGTTATGATTTGGGTTTTGGCCACTAGAAACAATGCTGCATGTCCCTGTGGGGCTTTGATCTGAGCGCAACAGGGTCCCAGGACGGTTATTATGATTATCTCATTTTTTTTATTATGCAATCAACCATTTGATGACTTTATTCATTTTTTTAATTGAGGTGAAAAGTTATGTGAAATGCATGGATCTTATGTGTGCAGTTCATTGAGTTTGGGTCAATGTATATATTCACCTGGACAGACACACTTGTGTGTGCACCCTGAATATTTTCAGTACTCCGGGAAGGCCTTTGGTGTCTCCCCTCAGGGCATCTCTATTCTCTGATAGGCAACCATTGTTCCAGTTTCTTTCAACATGGATTAGTTTTGCCTGGTCTTAAACTTCCTGTAAATGGAGTTTATTTCTGACTTATTTGGCCCAGTATGAAGTTTTTGACATTTATTCATTTTTTTTCTAAAACAGTATAAAAATACTACAATTAATTTTATCCATTCTCCTGCTGATGGACACTTGTGTCTCTAGTTTGGGAGCATTATGAACAAAGCTATTGTAAATTTTTTTGTATAGTTTTTTTGGAGGGTTGTTTTATTTCTCTTGAGTAAATACATAAAGGTAGAACTGCTGGGTCATGAAGTAAATGTACGTCTAGCTTCAGAGAAAGCTCCTAAATGATTTCCCCGAGTGGTTGGGAAAGAAGTATTTTTAATTTAAAATGCATAGCAATTTCTTTCATAAAGGGCTTCAGCTCCCATTTCTACTGATGACACTCTACCAGCAACACATGTTTCTTTCTCCTTAATTTTTTTTTGCCAGTCTGATGGGTTTAAAGTGAGATAGCTCCCTTACTTTAGTTTGAAGCTCCCTAATTGCTAAAGGTGGCATTGCCGTTTTTACTGGAAGCTTCCCGGAAGATTCTAATATGCAGGTAGGACCGAGAACCACAACACTAGGTGATGACGAGAGGAAGGAGTGCATCGGACAGCTAGTGTCAAGGCTAAAGAATGGATGTTTTTCATTTAGGATTAGGGAGACTGGAACAGGATTGTTTGCAGATAGATTAAAGAGACTGATAAGAAATTAGAATAACTTTTAGAAACTTTGGGCAGAGATGGGATTTCGAAGGGAGGTGAAGGATCAGGACCAGGAAGAACACGGAAACACAAAATGCTCAGTTGCCTAGAATTATTTTTGTACAGAGCCTTAGGGCTTCTTGTATCCGCTGGGCACAGTAATTGATATTCATTATTATTTACATAATGATTAAACTTTCAAATAGTCTTGTTTAAGGGGATTAATTTTTACTCATCTGGAAAATTTTGTCATCTACACCGACTCACCCCAAACGTCTCTGTATATTCGAACGTCTGGTGTTGTGTGAATAATGGAACCGTATGTGTAGCCCACACAGGCCTGGTTTCTTTCTTAAATGGATGCCTGATATCATGAATGGACTCGTGTGGAAAGGGAATACTTTGTAAGATGACAGTTCATTTTACTTGATGGATAACGTAAGGATAGAATCTTTATGTTAGATCTCGAGGTTTACAGAAGTACAAGAAATAGAAATTGTACTGCATCCTGTTGGAAAAAGTGAGCTTGATTCCCATGTGGGGAAAAGAGGGTCTTGTGCACACGAGCATAGTGGAGACATGCACAGAGTTTCATCTCCATTAGCTGCTTGTTTGTTACAACTAAATAGCGCTGTCAGTACTGAAACAGGAAGTTCTCAGCTGGAGACTTTAAAGGAGGAAGTCCATTGGGAGTAATATTTATCTGCAGAACTTAGTCCAGTATAAGGACTGCTATTAATTATGGAAGCAGGGCTGAGCAAAAGCCAGTGGTCCCTGAGAGAAAAGAAAAGTTCCCACCTAGATCCTTCCTACAGAAATCTTGTCTGATGGCCACAGCAGTTTTCTTGTAGAAGGCAACAATCTAGGATATTGGCAGCAGCAAGAGGTATCTTAAAAAATGTGAGACAATTAAGGAAAAATTCAAATAAAAACAGCCTTGTGCATTTGTGTATGGGGGTGGGGTGGCAGGGTGTGGATTTAGGTATGGGGATGTTACTGAGTTAATCTCTGTGGACAAGCCAGGAAAGGACAGAAACTAAATGGGAATGAATTGATAGATTGTGTAGTCTATCAAGGTAACTCTGGTTGTAATTCTTTTATTTCTTTTTATTTATTCATTTTAGAGAGGAGACACAGAGTGAGAGAGATGAGAGAGAGAGAGAGAGAGAGAAAGGGGGGAGGAGCTAGTAGCATCAACTCCCATATGTGCCTTGACCAAACCAGTGCAGGGTTTTGAACTGGCGACCTCAGTGTTCCCAGGTCGACGCTTTATCCACTGCGCCCCCACAGGTCAGGCTCTGGTTGTAATTCTTTGTATCAGAGGCAGAATTTATATCAAAATCTGGGCATCAGTGTTTGTTATAATAATGCATCCCTTTCAAAGTGGTTTAAGAAAAGGATTCCATGGAGTTCTGGAAGAAGCAGAGCTAATCTATGCAGAAATAAAATAAAAACTGTGGTTATTCTAGGAAGGTGAGTATAGGGACTAATGGGGAAATTTACTACTGTGGGGGTAATGTGCTCTATGATGGTAGGGTTTGGGTCACACAGGTGTATGCATGGATGGTATGATTAATATTTGTATAGGCAAATTTTGTGTGTATATAAATTTCACCTCACAAAAAAAATAAATAAATAAAAAAGAGAAAAACTACAACAAACCAAAAAAAATGTTGTATAATCCAGTAGTGGAATTTTTTTCTTTACCTTCCTACTTAAGTTGTATTATAAGGGACTAAATTTTCTCCTAATTTGGAAAAGTACCATGAAATTTATTACTATGACTAGAGGGTAAGAATCTTAATTCAATTATAAAAACAGGTTGTTTTTTCTGTTTAGTAACTAAAACTTTGTAGATGTTCATTCTTAAAGATTTCTAAAATATTTTGCAGCTAGTGAAGTCAAAGCTGTCATTAATTTAACAAGTGTGGAAAAGGTGTCGCCTTTCTTTTTAGCCAACCTTAACAGCTCAAGCAACAAAGCAAGTAAGAACAAACCTCTGCTCCAAAACTTTAGGTCTCATGAACCATAATCATTTGTTACATATTTTCACAACCTGGCTCAAGGGAAACTTGGAAAAGTGACCAAAAATTTACAAAGCGTTTTACCAAAATATATATGAGATTATGGATCAGTGAGGTTATCACTTCAAATAAAGAAAATATTGATGATGTGAACAAGGGCTACTCTTCACCAAAATATACCATCAGCTTCTTGTAGGCGTATGTAGACTAAACTTCCTGGCCCTCTTGGCATAAGGGGGACCTATATGGTTTGCTTTGGTAATCATATGTGAGGTGAAGTGTTGAGTGTCCTTTCCAAGAGGAAGATTTGAGAAAAGGTTACCAGATTTAGCAAATGAAAAAAACACATGACATGAATTAAATTTAAATTTAAAATAAATGGCTAATAGTTTTTATTTAAACATGTCTCATGCAATATTTGGGACATACTTATACTAAAAAATGATCTTTAACTTACCTAAATTCAGATTTAACTGGATGTCCTGCATTTTATCTGGCAACCCTACTTTAAGTGTCACTGTGCCTTTCATTTGTGTTTTCCATTTCTCTGGCATAGTGACCATCAATCCTGAGATGGTAGATACTCTATCAATCAAATTGGGTCTCTAAGTGAAGATGATGAGCAGAGGCCCCTGCTGACCTAAATGGACATGTATATTTTCAAGGAATAGTCTTGTTTGGTTAAGCCACTGGAAATTGGGGGTTGGTTGTTACCACAGCATATCAAAGCCTATCCTGACTGATACAGACACTGCCTGACACAAAACCCTGCCATATCTTATTTCGTAGGATTGGTGCTCCGTGGTGTAACCTATATATTTTTTCTTAATAATTAAAGTATTGCTCTGCCTTTTCCCCCTTAAGGTGGACTTAGGTGAAGGCAAGATCTGCTTTTGTTGTGAAGAATTTCAACCAGCCAAATGCACAGATAAAGAAAATGCCTTGAAACTCTTCCCAGTTCAGCCTTGTAGCGCAGTTCACCTTCTACTTAAGGTACCTAAAATGGATTCCACCTGCCAGCAATAAATACACCATAAGTCCCAGAGAAAGCAAAGTTAACTTGAAATATTGCTACCCTGTTAACATTCCTCAAGTAGTTATGCTGCTGGAGGCAGTTGTAAGCAACCCCTCGTCAGTGACTCAGATAGCATTGAACACAGAAAGAATCACATACGATGGAATACCTCTTAAATTATGTATGGATGGCTTTCATTGTGTTCAAGAATTACAAAATAGTATAAAATATAATTGATACTAAATATATACATATGTACGTGTATATCTATATTTATACGCATGTGTATGTATGTACACACATATGATGCAGCTTTTAGAAAAACCTTTAAATTGCATGCCCATTTGTCATTGTGCTGATGCTCCCATGTTGTGTAAATGAGTCTTGTGGGCTATTGAGTGCTACTATTCTGGTACACAGAGTTAGGTGAGGTATTAGCCAGGAAATACAGGAGATGTTCAAGCCCTTCACCTCTTGTTTAAGAGGCAACAACTATAATAAGCAAAAGAGATTTTTAAAAAAAATAGCCCACAAATGATCCCAGTTGAAGTGAAATACAAAATTAACCTTTATTAGATAAAAATTGTGTTCTGACTTAAGGCCCATTAGCCTAGTGACTGGCAAGATCAGTTGGTGAACTGGGAGGTATTAGCTTTTGGATAGTTTACCACTTGTGGTTTTCTTTAGTTAGACCTTTGTTTGGGGTTTATTTTTGCAGAGAGGAGAAATTTCTGAGCAGAGAGAGAAGCTGCCAGCTCTCTGGATTATGCAGGATGTTAAAATGGCCTTCTTTCTTTGGCTCCTGGATTTTTGGTAGCTGACTCACCCAAACTTTCTGAGCCAGGGCTTAGTTTGAGGAAAGCCCCACGAAGGAGCCAGGACCATGTCAACAGAAACTTTTGGAATTGCCTTTGCTGCTATTTTGAGAAGTGAGTTTAGAGGAGAGAAGCCCTGTTTACACTCGGGCAGCCTGCCCCCTCTGTTGTCCTAGTTGTGTGCCCTGGGCAGCTCTGCAGTAGCTCCTGAAATAGAATCAGTGGCCACAAATTAAGCAGCAAGCTGCCCTGGTGGAAGGTTGTGGAAGGGGTAGGCAGGGGATTGATGTCCCCGGGGACACTAACTTCAGAAAAGAAACTCACAGCTTTCCTGGAAGGAACATTTCCAGACAGTATTCAGATGCTTGCAAAAAGAAATATAGTATCAGGTCTTTCAGGGACGGAGGTTTTTAAATACATTTTTAAAATTAAGCACGCTTAATTACATGAGTCATAGTAATTAATAGCACGTTGGTGGGCACTTGCTATGTAAGTCTTTTACATGTATTTTCTCATGAGAATTGTCTTATTGGGACAGAATTATTAATTATTTAAAAAACGGGTTTATATTACATCCTGGTCATCATATGCTTTGAAGTACTCAGTGACATCCTTGTTTCCTCATTCTAGAAAGTGCTTTTTGCCCTGTGTGCCTTGAATGCCTTGACCACCACCGTCTGCTTGGTGGCAGCCGCCCTTCGCTACCTCCAGATGTTTGCAACCAGGAGGTCCTGCAGCGTAAGTCCATGCAAGTTGGCACTGTAACTATGTTCCTGCTGAACCGGCCCAGGGACTTTTCTGGGCACTCCATTGATTTTCTCCCCGAGCCTTTGGGCTGTTGACTAACGGAGGTGCTGTTTAATTAGGATGAATCCCAGATTTCTGCCGAAGATGTCGAAGAGCACGGACGCATCCCAGACCCCGATGACTTTGTGCCACCAGTGCCTCCTCCTTCCTATTTTGCCACATTTTACTCGTGCACACCCCGGATGAACCGCAGGTATGGTTCCTCAGCCACCCCACTGAGTTCTCTGTGGGGTGATTTTGGTTTTGAAGCCTGAAGAGTCTCCAGAGCTCATGCTGTGAGCTCTGACTTCTCTCCAAAATCTGGGTAGAGTGTGTTATTTTTGGGGATTTTAAAATTTCTTTTCTCTCTCTTTCTCTCTGTCTGATAGACTGCATGAAACCAAAGAAAAGTCAAACCTTGACCTAAGGATATACTCTTTCAATTTCAATTAGCTTCCCAGGAAAACTGATACCCACTGAGATAACTGCTCTAATTTGACATGATTGAGAGCTGCTGTTGCCCTGGAAACATGCTCAGTTAGACCAAATCGATGTTCATTATAACACTATCAGCAGGTCCCCAAATCATGAAATTCTTCCCAGCCATTAAAAAAAGATGAATTATTAATTACTCCTCCCTGGTCTAGGAAAAATGGACACCAGGTCTATTATTGTTTTCAAATTCTAGCTCAAAATCAAATTCTAGCTCAAATTTTCGTTACCTATTTCTGAACTCTCGGGAATGATTTGTGGAATGAAATGTCATTTGCCTTCCTAATTGTTACCTGGTTCTAGAATTGCAACTCTCTTAGGAATGACTTCATTTATTCATTCAACAAACACTGAATCAATCACTGCTGCTACTAGTCACTGTGCTGGTTTCTTGAGATTCAAATTACTTAAAACCCACTCCTTCCTCATATCAAGGAACTCATAGTCTAGATCATTCAAAGTGACTGTTATGATCACAGTAAGTAGTACCCAAAAGAGAGTATTCAAATGAACTGTGAAGGACCACCTAACCTAGAACGGTGGGTGGGTGGGTGAGCTGAAGAGAGCTTGAAGGAAGAGTCAGCCAGTCAGGGTTGGCTTCCTGGACAAGGTGATCTTAAGCCAAATTTAGAGGATAAGCAAACCTATATTTAAGCATCCAAAAGAGAATCTCTGAATTCTACAGAAAGACTGGTGTCTTTAGCTTGATATTCAGAGAGCCAGGAATTTTTAATTTTTAATCCCTGAGCTACACGTAGAGAGTTGTCAAATTTGGTGCCTGGCATGGTGTTTTTAGAAATCCATTTTCTAATGCTTGGGGCAGCCATGCGTGACTTTGAAATGGGTTGCCAGTGGGAGCTACCACCAAACACTGCTGGTGTTCTTTTTCTTGGGTTATCTTCCTGACTTGTCCCTCAGAGTCATACCTAAACCCCACCTCCAGGCCCCCCTGCCTGGCCCCCTGCCCAGGAGGTGGTAGGGCTGACCAACAAACTAGAGCGGGCGGCAGCAGGCTGGACAGAGGGCAGCCAGAGGAATGGCTCAGCTACCCTGTTGGTCATGTAGTGATGTACTGAAACTGTGAAGCTGAAGGGGCCAGGACAGCTTCCCTAATTTCTTAGGAAATGAGCCAAGAATGATAGGGGCCAGAGAGATAGCCCCAAACCTATACTCTTTGTGCATATTAGGGCGCGTTTGCTAAAACCTTTGCACAGTCTCAGGCCGAGGGCAGTGGGTTCATGGGAGAGCAGTAAAATGCCTGGTGTTACATGATTTGGAAGAGAAATAAGAAATGCCCTCTTTGAGAAGAAGCATCTTTGGCTCTCTGAGATTGTGGGTGACTTGGTTAACCTAAGAGGAGACAATAGACAGATTTAATTTCCTGTAGTGTAATAGCAGAAAGGGAAAATGACTCATGTGGGTCTGGGAGTTGTGCTGTCCGGCAGAGGCCTACAGAGTCCCTCTCCCGCACCTTCCCTTTTCCTCTCCTTCCTGCCTCCTCTTTGCTCCTCCACGGGTAGCTCAGGGACTTAAAATTAAAAATTCCTGGCTCTCTGAATATCAAGCTAAAGACACCAGTCTTTCTGTAGAATTCAGAAATTCTCTTTTGGATGCTTAAATATAGGTTTGCTTATCCTCTAAATTTGGCTTAAGATCACTTTGTCCAGGAAGCCAATTCAAATTACTTAAAACCCACTCCTTCTCCATAGCAAGGAACTCATAGTCTAGATCATTCAAAGTGACTGTTATGATCACAGTAAATAGTACCCAAAAGAGAGTATTTAAATATCATGTTTAGCAGTGTGGGTATTTCCACTCTTGGGGGATGTAGGTGCATCTCTGGGTTTTTCTTTCTGAATCTTGAGAAAGTGCCTGGCCAAATCCAGGCTGGAAGAAGATAGACAAGCTTCTCTTCTATGGCATTGCTATTTGGAACTTTCGGGGGCGGGGGGGGAAGCATTAAAACAAACCACCCTTGTGAGAAGGAAGACGCTGCTCATCCTAAGCCACATACCCGGAACCCTAGATCACATCTCCATTGGGCAAACACTCTCATTTTCTAAAATTCTACCAATATAAAAGTGCAGTCCACTTTATTTTTTAAAATGGCTAAATGTATTCACTTTTAGAAACATATTCCAGCAGAGATATTTTTAAGTTTGACTGACTTTGCTAGATTCTCAGTATAAGTCAACTTTATGGACACTAGATATAGTTAATTGAAGTTGGTAATTTCTTTTTTTTTTTTTGTAAACAGGCAGGCAAACTATTAACTAATGTTTTAAAATTTCCACAACCAGTTATGTTAAGTGCTTTCAAACAATAGAGGCTCCCCATTTCCTGTAAGGTAGTATGACCTCTCAGAAGAGGTTTATTTATTTAACTTCTATAAATACAACCATTTCATGCATTGATATCTCCTTGAGGAAGGGCTTCCAAGTTTCCGTCAAAAACAGAAGCTGGATTGCTCTCAGGGAACCAAAGATGGGTTATCTATTTTGTGAATTGGTTTGTCAGTGCAGGAGGGGACTGTGTCCCCTGTGTTCACTACTCCAGGGACTTCCCATACTCAGAAATTGGCTTGAGCCAGTAGTCAGAAATCTCCAAACTATTTTGTAAATGTGGACCTGGTTGTTCCATGGGATGTTACCTGCAATGGAAAATTAAAGAAAAGGGTGTGGTAGCCAGGTTGACCTGGGCATTTCTTAAAGGTGAAGACAAAACCCACTTATTTCCTTCCATAATGAGCTACAAGACCCAACAAGTGCAGCCAGGCTGTGCCAGTGGTTGACCCAGTGCTCGGTTGTGTGGTGGGGCATCCCTGCCTTGCTCCCCCTGCATGGACAGCAACCCTACCACTATGTGCCCAGTAAAAGGGCAAACACAGCTTTTCCAGGACACACAGGAAGATCATTCTCTGGTCAAGGGCATATTAGTGCTGCATCACCCTTGGATAAGTTCTCAAGGCCTATTTGCAGCATCAAAGCAGAAGCTATTTGGCATGATCTGTTTGGGTTTCCTGTTCACCTTCAGTACTCAGGAGCACGGACCAGTAAAGGTTTCCTGGGCACTTAGGGATAAATTTGAAAGAGCTCAGGCTCTGTAGTCTCAGAAAAGGGTTACCCTAGTGGGCCTTTTCCTGTGTTGGGGCCTCAGTTTCCTCACTCCCCTGCATTATCACATAGATGCTGAGAGGACTGTTCTGAAACACTGGGCATAAAACATTTTTCTAAAGTCAAGAACCTCCAGTGTGCTCTACCGCTCACTGTTAGTTGCTCTGTTTAAAATGTTTTTGGCATGCATCTCGTGCTTAAGAAACATTTAGCCCTTAATTTTACCTCTACCATAGCAGGTGGCAGTTTTCTAAAGACACTCATTTGGAATAAAAATCTGGTCACCTTTTGCAGATATAACAGGGTTTTCATTTCAGCTGCCACGTCCATTTCCTTTTGCAGTGTTCTCAGGCCTGGCTGCATTGGAATCACCCACGTGCACTGACAGCCTACAGATAACTGGGCCCCACCACGGGCAATTAGAGCAGCTCCAGAGGGGCGGCCTGGGCCACCCGTAGTTTAGAAATGTGCCAGGTGAAAGCCACAAGGGATCATGAAAAGCCTGCCCAGGGATAGCAGCCCCATTTCCCACAACCGACCCTTACTTACCCAAAGAGGACAGTAAGGAAATAAGTGAGGAGAAGCTGCCAATAGGAAAGGAACTTTCCTTCTACATGAACTCGAGCTGCATCTTCCATCAGAACGAGGCTTTCCTGGACGTTTTCATGACCACCCTAGAAAGCCATTCGTTTTTTGGTCAGTTTAGAGCAAGTGTGTCTCCTCTTTGTCAGTTTTCCTTCTGGAAGAGATTCTGTAGTTTAGGATCTAAAAGAGAAGCCCTTTCTTCTCTGCGAACACTGTATAGGTAGCCACTGGGTTGGGGATATAAAAAGACCACCAGGGCTAACAGACAAATACAGACAGACAGACAGAGGTATTAACTTTCCAGGCCAGGGCAGAGTAGTGAAGAAATGCCAGCAGGGTTGGTCTGTAAGTGCTAGAGAGATGGCTTAGGAGGTTTATGCTAATTAAGCATTGAAGACTGTCCCTCCGGAGGGGACAGACAGATGGGTTCTCTGGGTCTCACTGAGTAAACAAGTCATTTTATCCATTGGTCAGGAAAGTCTGGCCCGGGAAGGGTCTGGATTCCTCAAGTTGTTTATAGTATTTGTTTTAATTTTTTCATTGATTTGAGACAGAGATAGAAAGAGAAGGAGGTGGAGGGAGAGAGAGAAAAGCATTCACTTGTTTCACTTAGTTCCATTTTAGTTGTGTACTCATTGATTGCTTCTCCCTGGTTCCCTGATCGAGGGTGGGACCCACAACCTCTGGCATGATGGGTCAATGCTTTATCTACTGAGCAACTCGGCCAGGGCTGCATTTATACTTTGTAAACAGCGTCAGCTGAATTGGGAAATTGGTGAGAAACTCGTGGGCAAGTTTTTCTCTAAGGGGAGACTATAATGTCCCTTTTTGGATAACTTTACCAAACTTACTTCCCAGCTACTTCTGGAAGAGATCTTTTATGCTGGCACCTCTCTGTAGCCATACTATGTGTTATGTACTGAACCTTCACTTATCCCTGCAATTCGGGGTCAAAATATAACCTTCTTCTTTATCTTTTAGGTCAAACGGGATGAGAGTCTGTCGTCTGAACAAAGATAAAGGAAAAAGCGGAGAGCTTTCTCTTTTTCACTTTCTGTCTTTTAAAATCAGGCTACAGAACTCTCATTCTTCTAAATCCCAGAATTGCAGACGTTTTACTGTTAGGAATAAAGAACATTATATCTTTTTCAACTTCTTTCCCTCCACCACTTGCATTTTTGAAACTGGGCCCAGCGAATAAAGTGAAACAGCCATAAATCCAGAGAGCACCTTTCCAAAAAGCCGTGTTTTGCATGAACCGGCTCCAGAGGTGGTTTTCATCAGTCCCTTGTAGTGTATGTACGGTTTTGCATCTAAGAACAAACATTAAATTTTGCTATGATCTATAATTTTAATCTCCAATACTCCATGGCTTAAACACAGTTTTTCCCCCTTCAGTCTTCTGTATATTTTTCATAATTGAGATATAATTGAAATTAAATACAGTTTCACATGTACAACATGGTTCAATATTTGTATATATTACAAATGATCACAATAGGTCTAATTAATATCCATTGCTCTACATAGTTAAAATTGTTCTTGTGATGACAGCTTTTATGATCCACCATCTTAGCAACTTTCAAATATAGTGCAGCTCATTAATTATAATCACCATGTTGTACACGACATTCCCAGGACTTATGACTGGGAGTTTCACTAAAAGGTACAAACTTCTGTGTATTTTTAACTATTATTTTAGCAATGAGGTTCTTTGTTACCTAGGGTGTGTGTGTGTGTGTGTGTGTGCGTGTGTATAAGTTTCTGTGGACACTGGCAGAAAATCTTGTGGGTTTTTGTTTTTGTTTTTGCTTTTATAGGTCCCTCTCACAGGACTAAAACCACAGTGCCGGGCATGCAGCAAACACTATATTTGTTGAACAACCACCTGTGGGAGGAGTCATTCCGTGATTCCTCCTGCTGTGCACTGCTTTGTCTCTGAGCTATGAAGTTCACTTTATTGGAAAAATGTTATTTATCCTTTAAAATATTTTTTAACAACTAGTGAGTTTCTACCATGAATCAGACATTAGGGAAACCCAGGCAAGAAAGTTGTCATGAACTAATATAAGAAATAATTGAGTTTTTGTATGTCCCTAGTGTTTGTTTTTGTTTTTCCTTAATTGAGGTGAAATTCCACATAACATGAAATGAACTCTTTGAAAGTACACAGTGCAGTAGCATTCAGTACATTCACAGTGTGTGCTGCTATCACCTCCATCTGGTCCTAAAGCATTTTCACCACCTCCAAGGAGTCCTGTGTCCATTAAGTGGTCACTCCGCATTCCCTCCTTCCCCCTGCCCCTGGCAACTGCTAATCTGCTTTCTGTGTTTTAGGGATTATTGTTTGCTTTTTGCCTAGTGGATTTAAAAGGAATGATGGTATCGCATTTATGCGTTGCCACTTGCCTAAGGATAACCATCTAGAGGCAAAGGCCATCATGCAGGAGCCACTGCCGTCAGGTGGCCTGTCTGTAGAACACGCTTCCTGATGCCAACATGCTTTTCCTAGGATGGTAGGTCCTGATGTTATTCCACTACCGCATATCTACGGAGCAAGACTTAAAGGCGTGGAAGTGTTCTGTCCTCTGGACCCCCCGCCTCCTTACGAAGCTGTGGTGAACCAGACGGACCAGGAGCAGGTACAGTCCACACAGTTCCTCTCTGATACGTTGACTGCAAGTAGGAAAAGCAGCATTTAGCACGAAGAGCAGTGGGAGATCGTGCCCTGCAGATCTTTCTAAGAAGTTCACTGAGCCCAGATTACGCTTGCATTGAATATCAACCAATATTTCTCCTTTTTTCCTCGTGATACAGGCATCTTCATTCCAAATGGCAGAAGGATCAGAAGCTGCTACCAGCCCGATGGAACCGAGCTGCGTGCTAGTGACTCAAGGTAATAAATGCATTATCACTGCCTAAACTTGAGATTCAGTAAATTAAGCCCTGATAAAATAATAATCTGTATGGTTTTGTTGGAGGTCAGATATTCATGGAGCAAATGATTCAAGCTATATTCTTTCCAGATATAAAAATACTATAAACTTTTAGGGGTTACAAGTGAGAAACAGAATGTGGACAGAAATACAGATGTCCTTAGACTTTTTTATGAATAATCAGACTGTTCTCAGGGACCTGTGAAATAGAGTGCAGGGTTTAACTTGGCATTGCTGTGTTTTTCAACCTAAGATGTTTTTCGTCCTGTTTAAATAAGATGAGCTCTTTTGAATAATAAGAAAAAAAGCATTTCATTTATTACAGTGTGATCTGCTGTGACATTATGCTGTCATTTATAACCAAGGGCCGGGGTCATTCTGCCTTACTTAACATATACTTGATTTCTGATTTCCAGTCCTGCATGAAATACTAGAGCCGGTTTTATATTTATCTTTGTCATTTAAGGGAAGCCTGTGAATGCTTTCTCTCTTTGGAGAGGTTTTAAATGGCCCAGAGAACTGTCTACCAGGACAAAATTTCACATGGTGATAAATAATAAATCAACTTTTAGCTATTTTAGACAGAGGTAATTTTTCAGCAGCACCATTTGGAATTGGGTTTCTGTCTGTTCACCATCCTTCTTATGTAGAGCTATGCAGTAGTGGCTATGTTTCCTAAGTATATTTGTAATTCTTCCATTTCTTAAAAGTATTTTCCCAGACCACAGCTCAGCCTCACAAGTGATAGGATTTTCTCTTCCTGAGCAGAAGTCATGTCATTCCAGAGTAGTTTTATGGATTCACTTAGTGATTACTGGCTCTTTAATGTGGCTTTCCAGAAGTTTCACAGTGCAGCCTCTGCGTGTACTGGGTCTGCAGCGCAAGGAGCAGGCACCTCATCTGTGCGGGTGTGACCTTCCACTCAGGCGAGCTCACCCCGAGCTGTCAGAAACTAGAAGGTGGCTAGGAACTTTCCAGTCCAGAGGTTCTGCCAGGGTGCTTCGCTGGAGAAGCTGCTGAGTACCATTAGGAAAAAACTGCCGTTTTGGCAGAGCTTCTTTACTTTGCTCTGGGATATAAAGGTTTATGTTTGTTTGCTTTAGGTCTGGAGTGGTGGGTTGGCGGGGCAGCGTTTCCCATGCCTGTCGGAGGAACCTAAAATGTTGCTAACTGTATTACCTTTGCTCCAGCAGGTTTTGGCTCCCAGGTATTTTTCTGCCCAACAGTTTGAGGGTTGCAGCTGGTGAACTAATTTTTTGTTTCCTCTCTTAAAAAAATACGCAGATGGGGATATTCCTAACACACCTGGAGGAGAAAGCGCATCTGCTTCGACTGCCAACCCAAACCAGCTACGTGCCGCGAGAGGCCAGAGAGCCCTCCAGCCTCTGATGACAAGATCTAAGAGTGACCCTATGCTCCATCATTTCATGGAGATAGGTGAGGCCATTCCCCAAGCTCCCGGCAAGCTATAGATATCAGGTAAAAACAGGTGGCTCTGGCCATCCAGGGCCCTGCAGTTTAAGGAATAATTTAAAGGAAGTTAAGAGGTCTTGGGAAAATAAGATATTCTATATGCACATTAAGAATATATATCTGCCTGGCCAGATAACTCAGTTGGTTGGAGCATCATCCAGAGGTAGCCAGTTTGATTCCCCAGGAGCAATTCAATGTTCTTCTCTCTCCCTCTCTTTCTCTCTCTCTCCCCCCTTGCTTTCTCAAAAATAAATAAATAAATAAATACATACATATCTGCACCCTGGCTGGTTAGTTCAGTTGATTAGTTCAGTTAGTTAAGAGTGTAGACCCAAAATGACAAGGTTGTGGGTTTAATCCCAGTCAGGGCACACATGGGAAGCAACCAAAGAATGCACAACTGAGTGGAACAACAAATGAATCCTTCCCTTCCCCCTCCCTCTATCTTCCTTCCTCCCTGTCTCTCTAAAAATCAGTAAAAGTTCAACCCTAACTGAATAGCTCCTTTGGTAAGAGTTTTGTTCTGGAGCTCAAAGGTTTCCAGTTGGATTCCCAGTCAGGGTACATATAGGAGCAGCTTGACGTTTTGTCTCTCTCTCTCTCTCTCAAAACAAACAAACAAACCCACCCCCAAAAAGAAAATAACAGCAACTCCCCCCCCCACACACACACACCAACTACAAAAAAGAATATATGTCTGCCACATCTTTTAAGGCTTGTAGGGTGTTTTTCTTTTTCAGTCATTTTCATCAAAAGTGTTTGGTTGTAGAGAATACTGTGGTAGGTGGGGTCTGCGAGAAGCAAATAATGCAAACCTAGTCTGTTTCCTGGGGGCTCGTGTTCTCTCTCAAGGAAAAAGTCCAAGGGTTGTATTTTTTTTTAATCGCTTCTTCTACAATTTAATATTAGTTCTTATTTTACTGTGTATGAATACACTGAATTGTTTAAATTCAGCCTTATTTTAAGAACTTTGGATAGAGTGAAACACTTCCTCTCCCTCCCTTTCTGCTTTGATTTTGGGTATAGATGGTATTTGAATATATGAATACCTGAACATCTCCCAGTATGTCTTCATTGTAGAAAGTACAGGAAATACAGGAAGAAAATGAGAACCTTCTATAATACTATCAGAACCGGCTTCTTGCGGTGACCCATTCATTCTCCCAAGTGGCCTCTGCTCTTTTCGTGCCTGTGCTAATACTGTTCTCACCTGGCTTTCTCCGGGGCCCTGTGTTGTCCCCCTTACCTTCTGATTGTGTCCCTCTGACAGCCTCTGTTGCTTACCACAGCTCTGGACTGTGTGGGAGCCAGAGAGAACACTTCTCTTGTCCACGCTGTGGCTTCTGAGCGGGGTGCCCCCCACACCAGGGACTGAGCTTGCCTCTGCAATGCCAGCAGGCTGGCTGCCTGGCACCTCAGCTCCCAGACCCTCCTACACTGGGTTTCGGCCCTACCTGGCAAGTGGAGGACTCGAGCTGGCCACCTGCCGGCTTCACCGGGAACTTGGCTGCCTGCACAGCTTAGAGACATCTTTCCAGAGCCCCTTCCCGCTCTGCAGTGCTGCAGGGCTGAGGATGACACATGTTTGCTTGTTGGAGCCCTCCGTGTGGAAAGAACCAAGTTGCTTTCAAGTGATGGAGTGTAGACCCTGTCCTCAAACACAGTGTTTGTAGGGAGTGTTCCTGGAAGACTCTGGCTCTCTATGTAAGTTGTGGCAGCCCGGGAGGACCGCCACTGACCATTGTTTAGAGATCCCCATGCCCACTTTTCTCCAGAGAAAACGTTCCCCTGGTGCCCCTGCTTCCTTTCCTCTTTGGCCATCTCAGCCCCGCTTATCAGGCCTTCACAGGCTGAAATCTCCAGTGTCATGCACACCGAAGGCTGCTGCTGGCTTCTGAACACGTGGGAACCAAGCTCGAGTGTCACTTCACCCACTTGATGGTGCAGCAATGTTATGATGGTCTCTATACCCTTGCTAAAGTAGGTAGTTGGAAATTAGAGCCTGTGGTGGAGTCCCCAGGCCCGCTGTTGACTTCTGGAATGACATAGTTTTTCTGCACTTAGATTTCCCTTTCTGTAATCGTCAGCCACAGAGCTGTCTCTCAGCCGTGGGGTGAGCGCTGATGATATAAGTCAGTACAGTGCCCTTGAGGATGTTTAGGACAAAGGTACAGTCAAAGTGAACAGAGCATTCCACTCATCCCACAAGTCTTGTCTTTCCTGAGTCCCTGTCTCTAAATGGCTCCTTAATCCTCCCCCATTGGAACATTCTTTCATCCGTCAACCACGCTTTGTCTGCTTTACCCAGCCATGTCCATGTATTAGTGATCACCCCATGAAACTGCTGCTCTGCTATGGTTTGTGTTCTGGATTCTCTTCTTTATCATCTGTCTTTTCCTGTGGAGCTGTGTTTTATGTGGCACAATAACATGTTTGCGGACATGTCCTGTTGGAACTACATCAGGAAATGAGCTTGTTTCATAGTTGTTGGTTTTGTTTTCCTTTTGCAAAATGAAAAGCAAGAGGTGCATGGCTGTTGGCATTTGTCATGTGCTTTCCATGCTGAGCTCAGTGGTCTGCACTGTTTCAGATTCAAGTGTGGTTCACAGGGGCATGGCCAACAGGTATGTGTTGTCTGTCTTTGCCCACAGCCGCTCCCGTGCTCAGCTGTGAAGCTGCAACTCAGACCGAGGGAAGATTGGATATGGCTGCGGTGACCTTGAGAAAGGGTTTGAGAGCCAGAGCTTCGAGATGCAGACCACGCTCTTTAATTGATTACAAATCTTACATAGACACCAAGCTGCTGGTGGCGAGGTTCCTGGAGCAGTCCTCCTGCACGATGACTCCGGACATCCACGAACTTGTGGAAAACATTAAGTCTGTTCTGAAGTCCGATGAGGCGCACATGGAGGAAGCCATCACGAGTGCCGCTTTCCTAGAACAGGTAGTTTTATGATTAATACCCACCTGGGATGTATCAGATAACTTGTTTCCATAGCAGTTTCTCTGATTTCCCATCCAAAGCACGGTAAATTCATGGTCACCGTATCAATGGAAATGTGGTAAGGAGGCCTGGGGTGGGAGAGGAAGCAGAAGCACTTTCTTTTCAGGTGCGGTGACTTTTCCACAGCGTTCTTGGCTTAAAGGAAGAGAACCCCATTTTTCTGGGATGTGGAAGCCTGGAAAAAGAAAAGAACACAGCTGAGGATAAAAGCAAGGGGCATGGGCTGTGAAGGTCACATTCAGCAGTTGATAGCCTATGTTTTGGTTTCCCTTGATAAAACATGTTTCTTATTTTTTCTTCTTTCCCAAGTGAGAGGAGGGAGATAGACAGACTCCTGCATGCATCCTGACTGGGATCCACCCGGCAACCCCTGTCTGGGGCCAATGCTCTGCCCATCTGGGGCCATGTTCGCAACAGAGCTATTTTCAGGGCCTGAGACAGAGGCTACATGAAGCCATCTGCAGTGCCTGGGCCGATGCGCTCAAACCAATCGAGCCATGGTTGCAGGAGGAGAAGGGGGGGGGGAGAAGGAGGAGGGAGAGGAAAAAGAGTGGAAAAGCAGATGGTCACTTCTCCTGTGTGCCCTGACTGAGATTTGAACCTGGGACATCCACATGCCAGGTCAACGCTCTACCACTGAGCCAACTGGCCAGAGCTGGCATGTTTCTTTTCAGCCCTTTGACAATGTTGGACATACATGAATTTTAATATTGACCAGATTCTGGGAGCTATTCCCATTCCTATGAAATGTTTGGCGAGCTACCTAAGCTGGTAGAACTGAAAGGAATAAACACCTCTCCTTTCCATAGGTTAAATGTACAATGCAGTCCTCTGAATAGGGGAAAAGATACAATTGGGAATGTAAATGACCCACTTAGGTGTCTGGTTTCTTATCTTAAAATGAAGGGTTAGACTTGGTGGTCTCTACACCTGTACCTCTGATGAGGACTGGGGATGGGTCTCAGCTTCAATTACCCATCTCTTTTGAAAAGTGGTCACCTTTAAGGCATTGACTCCATTGCTCCTGGTATGTGGGGTGGTTATTGAAGGCATCAATTTCCAGTGGCTCCTGATGTTACCTGTCTGTGCCTACGTGCAGTAAGTGGCCAACAAATACTTCCTGAATTGAAATGGGCTGATTCTCCGGGTCATTACCAGCTACAGGTACTTAGGTAAAATGTCAAAGCAGATTGACCAGATCCCCATCTCATTTTCCTTTCTGTTCACCCTTTTTACCTCCTGGCCTCTTCTAACAGAATCTAGATGCCAAATTCTTTCCCAGTCCTTATAGGATCCATGGGACACAAGAGCAATTTGATTATTCACATGAAGAAGTATATGTACCACGGACACTCTTGTCTGCTTTCAAAAAGAGTTTTTGTCCCATGGTCCTGTATCAGTCTCTAGGTAAAACCTTAGGGGAGACATTTTCATCTGGTGTCCCTGGTCTATGCAGACTGTAATTTCCTGCCTCCTGTCCTTTATCCAGCCTCAATAGCTCACTAAACAGGAGCAAACATTTCGAGTCACTTAAAAGCTGCCAACCTCTAGTGAGGTAAAAGCTGGAGCATCCACCAAACAGTTGGTCTGGCCCTTCTGCAAAGTCATTCTTGCTGGAAAATTGCTCTGGGGAAATAGAGTAAAAAGAGTCCAACAGATTCTATCACCCCAAATATTCACTGAGTCTTTTGCACAAACTGAATCAAAGTTCAGGTACTGGGACTATGGCAATGGACTTGAGCCCTCTGCTGCAATCTTCCAGAACTGGACCCCAATGAGGGCATTTGATGGTGCTACCCCCTCCTCAGACAGAAGGAGGCAGGGTTGGGGAAGAAGAGCTATTTTTTCTGACTTTCCCCAGCTTTTGCACATTTTTTTTCTATATTACCAGAATGCATTTTTAAATCAGTTTTAAATTTTATCAATATCAAAACCCCTTGTTCTAATTTACACAAAACAACAAGTCAGCATCTATGAATGTTGGAATTTTCTTTTCTTTTTTCTGTGACAGAGCCAGAGAGAGAGACAGATAGGACAGACAGATAGGAAGGGAGAGAGATGAGAAGCATCAGTTCTTCATTGCAGCACCTTAGTTGTTCATTGGTTGCTTTCATTGGTTGCTTTCTCATATGTGCCTTGTCTTGGGGAGCTACAGCAGAATGAATGACCCCTTGCTCAAGCCAGGGACCTTGGGCTCAAGCTGGTGAGCTTTGCTCAAACCACATGAGCCCGCGCTCAAGCTGGTGACCTCGCGGTTTCTAACCTGGGTCCTCTGCATCCCAGTTCAACACTTTATCTACTGCACCACTGCCTGGTCAGGCAGAATTTTCTTTTTAATCAGGAAACAAGGACAGGCATTAAAGAGGAACGTAATAATAAAATGTTAGCAAAACTAATGGTGCATCTCTTTGAAGGATTAACCATTTAATGACCTTAAAATCTCAGAATGCTACAAACTAAAGAAAATGTCGCCTGACCTGTGGTGGCGCAGTGGATAAAGCGTCGACCTGGGAACACTGAGGTCGCCAGTTCAAAACCCTGCACTGGTCTGGTCAAGGCACATATGGGAGTTGATGCTTCCAGCTCCTCCCCCCTTTCTCTCTCTCTCTCTCTCTCTCTCTCTCTCTCTCTCTCACTCACTCTGTGTCTCCTCTCTAAAATGAATAAATAAAAAGAAATTAAATATGAAGGAGAAAATGTCACCCCATTATTGTTCTATGATGTTGATGATAATAAAGCTCCTGGGCTCTCCCATGGCACTAACAGTATTATTATAGGTCATGTAGATGGGGCTATGCAATGTAAAAAATTTGCACATACCGGACAGTTCTCCCCTCATTAATTACAGCTAGATGAAGAATTTCTCATATTTTTGCTATTTTTACAAAATAGGTGATATTATGATGTATTTAAATTTATGTATACAACACATTGCAAAAATAGATCCAGCAGTAGAACCATTCTTAAGAGTTTTTACAAACAAATTGGCCTAGTCGTCATGTTGTTTACTGAGGGGTTATTAGATCAATTAGAAGTATCACTGGCTTTGGTTGATATTTTACAAACTCATTACCTGGTCACAATATTCCAGACCAATAGTTATTAATTTTTTTAGTACATTAGTATCGCCTGGGTTCTTGTTCAAAGTACAGATGCTCGAGCCCCACTCTGGACTCATGTGTCAGAATTGGAGTGGGGAGAGCTGAACTCGGGTCTCCGACAAGCTCCCTTCCTATAATGTGCAGCCACCCCACCCCCACCCCCAGTGAGAATCATGGGCTTAGGCTACAGAGAAATTGGGGAAAAGTGAAGAGAAATATTAAACATAAAGCAAGAAATTGCAAGAGAGGAATCAGTGCAGTGAGGCAGTTCTACAGTTGAAACCATAGGAAATTTGGGGAATGTCTTAGGAACTTTAGAACAGATGTAATATGTTAAAAATCTCTCTAGAATCTCAAGTAGCTTTCGATTTGGGAAAATACCCTTTTTTTTTCCTTTAAGGCAACTAAACATTACTTAGATGGGTCTAGGAGGCAGATCCCAGGACCACATCTGCTGAAGCTTAACCTTTTCCCACCCTCTTTATTCTCCCAAAGATAATGGCTCCTGTGCAGCCCAGTGCGATCAGGGCCCACCTGCTACCTGCAGGGAGACAGCCTGGCCTGCTGCACCTGCAGAGCTGCGGAGACCTGAGCACCTTCGTCTCGGTGGGGCGGCCAAGAAGCGACAGGCGTCGCCGAGCTGGGATCGAACGTCCGCACAGCCTCATCGGGGTCATTCGGGAGACTGTCCTGTGAACCAGCTGAGCCCTGAAAGGCAGAAGGCTGCTGCTTGGGGAAGGATCCCCTTCCTCACTATGTAGTTTCCAGGCTAGGTGTTGGGGTCCCCCTCTGGAAACTCCTCAAAAGGAGGTATTTCAGAGGACACTTGTCCATGTTTTTTGATTCCCCTTTCTGCTGACCAGCAGGTTCTTTCAGGCTCATTTGATTTTTGGATGCATCAAATTAGAGGCCATGAAGGCAGCATCTCTCTCTCCTCTGCTGGTCCCTGCTCTGCAATCCCCTGCTCTGTGCTCCCCTGCTCTGGTATAGGTACATAGGAAGCTCATGAATCTTTACCCCACACCCTGTGGCTCTCTTCCTCTTCCAACCCTCTGCCACTGGAAGGACGGATCTGCTGGGCTGCTATTGATAGTGCCCTGTGGCCTTGCCCTGCTCGGTGAGAGAGGGATTGGCACAACGCATGATGATTAACCCCAATCTTCTCTAATCATCAAGTCCCATCTTAGGGCATCCTGAAATTGCACTCTCTTTAGGAAAAATGGGAAATTTTTTTAGTGATAAATTGTAATGAAAGACATTTAGGGAGGGGATTCTTATTGATTCCAATTATTCATACTTGCAAAACTAGAAATGATTAAGGCAGAAATGAGAATAAAAATCTTTACTTTGGACCTCTGGACTCGTTGTACATTTGTGTATGTAGACCTGGCCACACCTCCCTATCTGACTTTACAGAGATTTGGTACGTGGGGCAATGGTGGTCAGGTTTGGGTAGGCCACCAAGACACTTTAATCATCAAAGCACCTGATCCCCATGCATAACATGGTATCCTTCTTGCATTCAGCCAGTGCCTGGCCAAATGGCTTCATGGGTGGCCTTACCATGGGAACAAGAGTCAAATGATTATAGACTAGACATCAGTGCTAAGAAGAAAGGAGGCAGTTAGAGAAGGCTTCTTTGAGGAAATGACCTTAAAACTGAACTTGACTGTGAAGGACAAGGAAGGGTGTTCCAGGCAGAGGGACCAGCCAATGCAAAGGCCCCCATCACCAGAAGCTACAGTGAAAGCAGCTGCCTGAGTGAGGGGAGAGGCCGGAGGAGCTCAGGCTGGATTTGATGCTAACAATGAGGTCCCCTGGAAGAATTTTCAACAGGGGTAACAGATTTAATTATGTTTTCAGAGATCACCATGCATAGTGGAGATGTTTAGGTCAGGATATGGTGTAAAGGAGGTGAGCTGAGCAGAGAGGCCATACAAGAAGAGGACTGCCTCGCTGAGCACTGCCCATGCTCCAGGTTGCTGAGGGTTTCACACCCTCACTTCGCCCTCACAGTAGCCTATGAGTAGCCTGTGTGTGTCCCTATTTTACAGATGAGGAAAAAGAGGTTCAGTAACTTGCCGGTGGTCACTCAGAAGTTCCATGGTAGAGATGACACTCACACGCCAGCAGCCCATCTTCAGAAGCCACTCCATTTCCCAGCCTGCCGCATAGTAGCAGTTTCCCATTTCTTGTTTCTACAAGAAAGTGGTTGCTAAGATTTTGAGCTTGGCTCATGAACAGTTAGATGCCCTGGACTCCAAGCCCACAAACTTGGTCAGAGCGGGAACTGGTAGGAGGTCAGGGGACTGAGTAATGAAAAGAGAAAGACTACTTGGAGCGGGCCTGAAAAGTAGGCTATGGAAGCAGATGTGAAAATGAGGGAGAACAGGCCCTGCAAACCCCGTGGGGGCTGACCCACGGCCTGGGGTGTGCTGTGTTTGTGGAGAAGTACATAGGGGTTTCCCAGACCAACATTTTCTCCATTCTCATCCACTCATCCCCAGAAACTGAGTTCCCCAAGCAAGGGAACAGCCTTTCCATTTCTTTGAGTCCTTGCTCTCAGCTGCCTGCTGGCAGCTGGCCCAGTTCCCTGGGGCAAGTGCCCTTGTCCTCTTTGAAGGTCTCCATTGTGTTACAAGCTCCAAGCCTCACCCAGGCCCTCTGACATCCATAGATCACCCACATAGCTCAGACTGGTTGCTTTCTTCCATGATGGCTGCTTATTTGCTCCTGACCTGGTGTCTCAGTATCAAGCCAGGACTTCTCAGCCCTCCATTTAGTTCCTTCCTCATGGCTGGGAGTCAGGGATTGGCCTTCCTCATCCAGGCGTGGCTGGGACTTGCTCATCTTTCTAGGCTTCAGTTTTTTCCTGCTCCAGGAGGGCATTTTTTTACCAGCTGAATTTCTTTCCACCTTCCCTTCTGGACCCCTTACGGCTCACATCCAACAGCCACCACGGACCTCACCACCTACTCAGGGAAGACAGGTGGGTGTCTCAAGAATAGTCACGAAGGTGGTCTCAGCTGCCCTGAGGAAAGGGAAATTCCCAGCAACAACCAGAAGAGGACAGAGCCTAAAGACTGAGGGCATCGCTAGACCCATCTCAGGAGGAAGGGGAGAGCCACCTCAGCTTGGAAGATTTGACCTTGCTGCCTGGGAATGTGCCATGTAATCCCAGCATCTGAAGGTATTGGTGAAGGCAGAAAACTGACTCTATCTTGATTCTCAGACTCTAAGGAATATTCTATTTTATATATATATATATATTATACATGACAATATATTATAATATCCAATATAATATTTTATATATATTGCCTGGGGAGGGAACTTAGTGGTCACGCGATTCAACTCCCTGTTGGTCTGTGTTAAATACACTTTAAAATACTTCAGCATCAATAATGTGATACATACGTGCCCATAGAACTGCATACACAGGGAGGCTGGCGCTTTTGCATTTGGAGCACCTTTGGAATCTATAATCCAGAGGTGGTGATGAGGTGTCTCAAGTGTAGTTGTCAAAATTACCCCAGATCTTGGAGTAATGAATGCGAGGGGTACTTGAAATACATTTTCACTGGTGAAGTAGGCGATGTTCAAGTTCTGTGGCTGGCTGGAAGCATTGCCTCTCCACCAATGAGATGTGAGAACCTAGGCCCCACTTTATGAGATTGTCTTAGGATGGACCAGGATGTGGGCTGCTTCTTTATAGAATGATGTTGCCTCTGCCTCGACCTTTCATGGAAGCTATGCATCCACATGTGTGAGGACAAAGAGTGGGACTCCCAAGCTTATATAAACAAACTGTTTTATGCAGACTTGCCAATGGATATTAGTCTCTGTCTGGCAGAATTGCTCCAAGACTTGCTTTCTTTGGAACATACTATCTGATGGTGAAATTTGGGGGAGGGAGTCTATGGCCCATAACTGTCTCTTGCTGCCCTATTTTCCAGAAGACCCAGATATTTGCTGATTGACCACATTGGCTATATCCAGTCATTCTACCCCTCACTTTACAGATGAGGAAACTGAAGCACAGTGTCAAGAGCAAAGCAATGGCAGGAGACCAATGCTTCTGGCTCCTGGACCAGGGCTGCTGGTTTGGGTCAGAGCTTCTCAAACCATTTGGGATGAAGGACCAATTTTCTCCCCTTTAAACTGTCATAGGCCAAAAACTTTGGTAGATTATAATATATGAACTGAATACTGTCTTAGCTCAGGCTGCTATAACAGCATATCATCGACTGGGTGGCTTAAACAACATAAACATTTATTTCTCATAGTCCTGGAAACTGGGAAGTCTAAGATCAAGGTGCTGGCAGATTTGGTGTCTTATATCTGATGAGAACTCTTTCTGGCTTGCAGATAGCCACCTTCTTGCTATGTCCTCATGTGGTAGAGAGAGACCTCTGGTGTTTTCATCTTATAAGGGCACTACTAATCCCATCATGTGAGCTCTACCCTCGTGACCTCAACTAAACCCAATTATCTAAATCCAAATACCATCACATTGGGAATTAGGGTTTTAGCATATAAATTTTAAGGGGACATAAACATTCAGTCCATAGAACTAATATACCAGAAAAATGAAACATTAGTAATAAAAACAGACATGTAAAATGCAATCCCATTTTATTAAAGAGATTTTATTTTTAGAGAACTTTTAGGTTCACAGCAAAACTGAGCGAAAAGTACAGAGATTCCCCACATACACAGTCTCCCCCACTATTGACATCCTGCACCAGAGCGGTGCATTTATTACAACTGATAAACTACATGGACATGTCATTATCACCCAGAGTCTATATAGTTCACATTAGAGTTCACTCTTGGTGTTGCACATTCTAAGGGTTTGAATAAATGTATAATATGTATGTATCATTGTAGTATCATATAGAGTAGGGTTTTTTGCCCTAAAACTCCTTTGTGGTTGGCCTATTCATCTCCCTCCGCCCTCTGCCCCAGCTCTTGGCAAAACTTTTTACTGTCTCCATCGTTTTGTGTTTTTCAGAATGCCATATAATTAGAATCATACAGTATGTAGCCTTTAAAGATTGGCTTCTTTCATCTAGTAATTTGCACTTAAGTTTCTTCCATGTCTTCTCTTGACTTGATCACTTATTCAAACCTCTTTTAAAATGATTAGATCCAACAATCATAACAGTACTTTATCAAGTTAATATTAAAAAACACCCCCATAATCTGAATTTGCTTTTCTCAGAGAACAAGAACGAAGGCTTCTTGGCCAAGTCTGAGGTCCACATTTTGGTGGTCATAGGGTACCCACTCTGGCCTGAGTTTCCCAGTTTCTTTGGAGCCCGCTCTGTGTGCTGGGCCCTGGAGCGCTGGAGAGAGAACTGGGAGAGGGAACAGGACAGACACCTCTCCCCGGCACCCTTGTGTCTGACAGGTCTCAGAGCGGAACCTCCCCTCACAGAGCAGCTCTCACTGTGAAGGTTCAGGCTTCGGTGAGTCCTTCCGGATTAGAAAAATGGCAGAGAAAAGAGGACTTCAGGAAGCAGAACAAAGCAGCACCTCTCTGCTCCCCTCCCTTCACTCCTCGCAGGCAGCAGGATGCAGAACAGAATGAGGAAGGGGATGAGGCAAGGGGCCTGGGCGAAGGCATTTTTGTTTACCAGGTTTTCCTCCCTGGGGCCACTGTAAGGGAAGCCAAGTCCGGAACCCAAAGACACCATAATTCTTCCATCTCTGTCTCTGCAGGGACCTTCACCCTCTTGTTGAGTAGGTATTCACTATGCTGCAGTGGCAAGCAGCAGGCCAGGTGTTGAGAGAGAAGGAACAAACAAAAATGGTACAAACAGTAAATGCAATGTTATATTGCTCTTGCCCCTGCTGAACTGCTCCCAGGGCCCAAAGGGGAGGAGTAGCCAGACCTGGTCTTGGATGACTTTGAGGATCAGAGGGTTGGGGCCTGATTTATCAGAGGGCTGGTTTGAAGGGATCCCTCACTCATGACTGTGAAACAGGTCCTGCTGGGGATGCCAATGGAGAAGCTCAGCAGACCTGGGCTTGCAGCAGTAGGTGGTCACCATCTTGGGAACTATTAGAGAAAAAGTACTCATGACACCTGTTAAAGATGGTAAGGAAGACTTTATTCAAGAAGGAAGTACTACAGTGGGGTTTTGCAGTAGGGCAGAGAGTGGGTTCAACTGGACAACAAGGACAAGTGGAGACGTGTAGCAAGGAGCAGGTCAGTGGATGGCCAATGACTTAAGAAGAGTCATCAGGGCTAGGGGGACCCTTGCTTGACCCACTCAACAGGTCTCTTGCTGAAGGCAGGCCAAGAGTGGGGGATGAAGAATTTGATCAGATATTGAAGTGTTAAAAAAAAAAAAGAAACCAGGCCCTGGCTGGTTGGCTCAGTGGTAGAGCATTGGCCCAGTGTGGGGATGTCCTGGGTTTGATTCCTGGTCAGAGTACACAGGAGAAGCGATCATCTGCTTCTCCACCCCTCCCCCGCTCACTTCTCTCAATTGGACTAGTGACCTAGTTGGCCCTGGGTGCTGAAGATGGCACTGTGGCCTCTGCCTAAGAAAAGCTCGGTTGCAGATAAAATATATTATGCTCACTTTGTTAAAGATGGCGCTTCCCACATGCAAGTTTTAAGAGTAAGCTTTTCCCCACAGCCTTGACTGATTGGATGATGTGGGGTGGTACACTCTCATGAGGACTCCTCCCATTATACCTCAGATAAGTGACTTTGTATCAGAGACTTGTTTGTAGATTGGATTAAGGGTTTGGATTTCTACACTATCAAGTGGGACAGACCGGGAGCTTGCTCTCTCTCAGTTCCTGAGGTTAGCATTAGAGAGGAGAGCAGATTAAGGCCACGTGGAGGCCAGGAGAAGCAGCCAAGATGGCGGAGTGCTGTGAGAGAAGCCAGTTTGTGCAGAGTTTGTGTAGAGAGAAGGAGATGGGGAAGAGAGGTGAATAAGTTTGGTGAGCTAGAAACCTTTGAAGCTAGGAAACTTGGATAAGTCAGTAGCTTTGTGAGCACAGAATGAGTGGGTTTTGGAGCCCAGTGTGTGTTTTTACTTGCCCACCAGGTGCAAGCTAGAATTAAAGCTGATGGCTCACCAGTTCTTGGCTCCGTTGTTTCATTACTGACTTTCCTAATCTAATGTGAACCTGCACTGGCCAGGTGGCCCTGTTGGTGGCCGTGTCTACTGGCTTTACACTGAGCAACAGAGCAAGACCCCAGATGGGCATAGCATCACCCAGTAGAGGGCTTACTGGGTGAATCTTAGTCCAGGCACTAGCAGGTGTCTGTCTCTGCCTCCCTGCCTCTCACTTAAAAAGAAATAAAGAAAGAGAGAGAGAAAGAGAGAAAGAAAGAATGAATGAAAGAAAGAAAGAAAGAAAGAAAGAAAGAAAGAAAGAAAGAAAGAAAGAAAGAAAAAGAAGAAAGAAAGACACCATAGGCCAAAATGAAGCCACTTTTGTTAAACTATATCAGCAAACCAAAACTTAGTAATTAACCTAATTGTGGTTTCAGCCTCTCCCTTCAGAGGAATTTAAAACCAATCAGTCTGAAATTTCCTGGTTAGCTCTAGGGAAGTAATCTACTTGGTAAGACTCCTTGCCTTCCTTTAAGAGGCAGGGTAGTCAATCTTTTTATACCTACCGCCCACTTTTGTATCTCTGTTAGTAGTAAAATTTTCTAACCACCCACCAGTTCCACAGTAATGGTGATTTATAAAGTAGGGAAGTAACTTTACTTTATAAAATTTATAAAGCAGAGTTACAGCAAGTTAAAGCATATAATAATAATTACTTACCAAGTACTTTATGTTGAATTTTTGCTAAGTTTGGCAGAATAAATCTTTATAAAACAACTTACTGTAGTTAAATCTATCTTTTTATTTATACTTTGGTTGCTCTGCTACTGCCCACCATGAAAGCTGGAACACCCACTAGTGGGCGGTAGGGACCAGGTTGACTACCAATGCCCTAAGGTAAGGTGATCTTGCCATTCTTAAATATTTTGTCCCACCCTCTTTATATCTATCAAAACCTTCCATTTTGTACAACCCCTCAGAGTACACTTGTGTCATTAAATGGGATGCTGCCTGATTCATGAATTGCTCACTAAAGCCAATTGGATCTTCACATACATCCAACAAGGGGAAACAGATATCAAGGATGGGGAATTTTCACTGAACTGACCCAGTAGGAATTTTGCTGAAACCAGGCCAAGGACAGGGCCTGGTCAGAAAGAAGACTCAGAGGAGCCAGTCTCAACTTTGGTTAAGGCGAAAGTCTTTGTCAGAATCTGAGGAACATTTTTCTTCTGTATGGGAACCTTCTTGTCACACTGTGTCCCTGGCCTCAGGCATGTCACTGTCTCAGCAGGAATGCTCTTTTTGCTTCAGCATCCGGCAGGGTCCCTTGTGCTTTGCCCTAACAAAGGAGCCAGGGTCCAAATTCAAAATGAATCATCATTCCCTTCTTGCAAAGTGGCTGTAGATCCCAGATGTATGGAGGCTTTCACAGCATCTTTAGATACTGTGCATAAATTCTGACCCAAAAGGAGCATTTCCTGATAGGTGTGGAAAGACACATCAGGCAGGAAAGCATCTGAGCAAGGAGAGTTGCTAGAATTAGTTTGCTTGGTAGAGCTATTCCTCCCACTGCTTTGTATCTGTGTGGTAGAGGTTTTCAACAATAATCAGAAAGCACAGAGGATGCCTTATTTTATAGATAAAGAGCTCAGTGTCCAGAGAGGTAAACTGATTTGCTTAAGCTTGCACAACCTGCAAATGTCAGAATGCTAGACTTTACCTGTGTCTTTTGCCTTCTGTCATAGCAGACAACTTCCTCTTTCCTGTACTGTGGCAGCATGCGACTATGGCAAGGTAAAAGAAACTCAGCCCAGGAACTCTTAAGGAACTGACACATTAACACCAACATATTGTTACTGGATGGGGGCTGGGCCCAGAACAGGTCTGCCTCAAGCTGACCTGCAGTGAGTGGGTTTTTGACTTAGCGCAGGAAAGATTTCACAATATGAGTCCAGGAGATTTTAAGAGTATGCTTATAATAGTTGGGGTCAGTGCAATGAAAGAAGGGCTTAGGGCAGACAAAGCACAACAGGAGATAGGCTAGTCAGGGCTGCTTTGGCTTTCTAGAAATGTTATAGGAAAGAAATGAGTCCTGGTAGGTCTACTGTTAGCTCACTAGAAAGTCATATGGAGAATAATACAATAATTAATAGGTAATAATACAAGAATAAACTGTGTGTTTTGTGTACTCACAACTGTAAACCTACTTTTGTTCCACCCTATATTTGTATCATAAAATGAAAGGAAGAAGTTTTTCTTTCTTTTTGCTGCTCCCAAATATTTTATAATAAAGCATTGCATTATTGGGTCTTTAAAAGTATGGTAAAATTTTATTGTGAAAGTGTCCAGCTTTGGAACTTTTGTGTGAGATAGTTCCTTTAAAAGCATTCTCTGTTTCTTCTATGGAATCGATCTGTTTAAACTTTTTAACTATAATGGGGTCAATTTTGATAATTTTTATTTTCCTGGGAAATCATCCATTTCATCTGATTTTTCAAATTTATTTGCATGAAGTCTGTAGTCTCTTAAATATTTTTTTTAATTAAGTAGAGCAGGGGAGGCAGAGAGAGACTCCCACATGTGCACTGACAGGCCTGGATCCACCTGGCAAGCCCACTATGGGGTGATGCTCTGCCCAGCTGGGGCTTGCTCTGTTGCTTGGCAACTGAGCTATCTTTAGCACCTGAGGCAAGGCCACAGAGCCATCATAAGTGCCAACTGGCTCAAGCCAATCGAGTCATGGCTGCGATGGGCAGGATAGTGTAGAGAGAGAGAGAGAGAGGGCAGAGGTGAAGGATGGAGAAGCAGATGGTTGCTTCTCCTGTGTGCCCTGACCAGGAATTTAACCCACAACATCCACATGCTGGGCTGATGTTCTATCACTGAGCCATCTGGCCAGGGCCCTCTAATAATTTAAAATTTTTCTTCTGTTTTAACAGTTTCCCCCCCTGTTATAGTTTGTATATTTGTGTTTTCTCTTATTTTTCTTGATCAAGTTAGCTAATGATTTGTTTAGTTTGTTAATTGTTTTTAAAAAATAATTTAAAAATATTTCTTAATTTTATTTATTAGTTACATTTACTGTTTTTCTTTTATTTCTCATTAATTTCTGCTTTTATCTTTATTGATTTTTTTGGTGCTTTTTTTTACTTTGTTGTTCTTTTTATAGTTTTATAATTCATTTCATTTTATTCTTTTATTTTTAATGACAAAAGTGTTTAGTGCAATGAATTTCCTTATCACTGTTTAGTTGCATCCCATAGAGTCTGTGTGTTTTCTTTGTAATTAGGGGCCTCTAATAAGAAAAAAGAGTATAAAACTATGAATATAGAATTAGGTTCAGGGCCTTAAAAGCAGACCATGCAGGTGAGGGACCATGATACTTGAATTTGACTAGCTTCATGGTAAATCCGCAAGTGTCCAAGAACAAGGCTTGAGAGTATACACCTGAGTTTTGTGTAGGTGGTTGACATTTTTGAGATGGGCAGTAATGAGGGCTGACTCTGACATAATGAGTCACAAGAGCAAAGAAACAGAAAGAGAATGGACTGTGATGATATGCATACCTTATGCTAAATAGTTGGCAGAATTTATCTCAATAATCTTGATCACATGCCTGATTGTTTTGCTATTATTATTTCATAAATGATTAAAAGGAGCTTCTGAGGTGTTAAATAACTTGATCGAGATCACACAGTTGGTAAGTGAGATTAAAGCCATCTCAGTTCAACCCAGAAGACTGTGTCCTTTTCACCACACATACTGCATTGTTGGTGCCCAGAAAGGACTGGCCGCATGCTCCTCTTACCTTCTTCTGCAAGCAGGAAGTTGAGGGACTTGTATTACAGAAAGTCACCTGAAAAGGCAAATACTAGTGCTGCAAGGTTACTTATCAAGGAGAATTAGAGATGATGACTCTAGTAGCCAATTGCTGTATAATGGATGATCTCCAAACAACAAATACTTATTAATGTCACAGGTCAGAAATCAGGAGCAACTTGGCTGGGTGGTTCTGGCTCAGGGTCGCTCATGAGGTTGCTGTCAACAGTTGGTTAGGGCTGCAGTCACCTGAAGACTCAGCTGGGACTGGAGGATCGGGCTCACTCATGTGGTTGGAGACAACCTGGGGTTTGTCACTGGCTACTGGCTGGAGACACTCATTTCTTACCACGTAGGCCTCTCCACAGAGCTGCTCACAGCATGGCAGTGCTTCCCTTGAGAGTGGGTGATCTGAGAAAGAGATAGAGAGATTGAGAGTCACCCAAGACAGAAGTCACAGCCTTCTTATAACATTTCTCAGAAGTGACACATCATCATAGTAGTTAGAAGCAAGTCACTAAGTCCAGCTCACACTCAGAGGGAGGGGAAATAGCTACACCTTCTGAAGGGAGAAGTAGCCAAAAATTTGTGCACATATATATATTTTTTAAATTCTTTTTTTATTTTATTCATTTTAGAGAGGAGACACAGTGTGTGTGTGTGTGTGTGAGAGAGAGAGAGAGAGAGAGAGAGAGACAGAGAGAGAGACAGAGAGAGAGAGAGAGAGAGAGAGAAAGGGGGGAGGAGCTGGAAGCATCAGTTCCCATATGTGCCCTGACCAGACCAGTGCAGGGTTTTGAACTGGCGACCTCAGTGTTCCCAGGTCGACGCTTTATCCACTGCGCCACCACAGGTCAGGCCTGTGCACGTATTTTTAAAGTCACCACAGTGATACTGTGTATATGAAGATTTTTCAGAATTTATTCCTTTATAAAGGGATACATTTGTAAAAAGGGGATTTTTCCTGGATTGAAGTCATCCTCCAGAATCCACTTCTTGCTCTCCCTAGAAATGGAAGCCTACTCTTGTCCTCTGGTAAATGAAGAAGAGGTGGCATTCATTCATTCACTCAGCAAATTTTATCAAGTGACAACTGGATATTGGGCGCAGCTTCAGCAACTGGGAACAGAACACATGAAGTCGTTGCCCTCACAGAGCTTACACTGGCACGGAAAGAGCCAGGTGATAAGTAAAAGGATAATTAAAATAGTAGCATTGGCAGTAAGAGCTTTGAAGAAAAGTAAAGCAGGATGAAGGGATGGCAGGTGATGAGCGTTGTGGGGTCAGGCAGAGGGACCAGTGAGACCATGCTGCACATATTAGAGAAAGTGCTCGGAGAAACCCTCTCTGCTGAGGTGACATCTCAGCAGAAACCTGAATGAAAGGAGGGTAAACCACGTGGGAGAGGGTGCAACAAAGGCACAGGTCCTGAGGCAGGAAAGTTCTCGGTGTGTATTCAAGGAATATTGTGGTTGGAATGGAGTGAGCAAAGGAACAATGGATAAAATGTGAACAGAGAGGTAGCCTGGGACCACATCGTATAGGGCTACTGTGAGGTCCTTGGTTTTAGTCTATGTGTGATGGGACCCATTTGGAAGGATGTGAAATAGGAGGATTGAGGTGATGTTAATGGGTTCACTCTGGCTGCTTGTTGAAAGGGGAGGAAGGGAGAAGAGAGAAAACAGGCAGGAATGAGGGTGGTTTGTTTTAAAGAGGATGTAGTAGACAGAGGTCATGAGATATGGTCAGGTTCAGATGTAATGCCTGCCATAACAGCGTATGTCCAGGAGGTGGTGCTGCTGATTTAAGACAAATTTCTGCCACTTGTGTAAGTATCTAGTCAATTGAACCAATACCCATCTTTTATACCATGTACCAGGCATGAAGCGAGGCATAATGGGTAGAGAAGTAAGACAGGCTTCACCAGCATGGCGCTCACTCACACTATAGCCGGGGAAAGAGGCAGATCAAATGTACATGCAGTACAACGCGCTACAATGCTGTCAAGAGTACAGAAGGCATTGCACATCAGGGAGCAAGTCATTCGGGGGGAGGGGTACAGAAGAGTGAAGAGGATTCTACAGGCAGACAGGATGGTGGGCATTATAGGCAGAAGAGGAAGTTGTGGCAATTGGAAAAGCTGTATTTGGAGGACAGTAGAGCCTAGAAGCAGTGGGGAGTTGGAGGAAATGAGGCAGGACAAGAATAAGAACCAGACCTGTAAAGCCCTGGGGTGCCATGCTAAGTGGACTTGATCCTGGAGGCACAGGCAAACCCTGGGAGAGCCCAGAGGAGCCGGGGGCATGGGTTGGAGTGGAAAAATACTGGAAATATGGGCCCTTGTTGTGATGTTGCTAATACCATCAGGAAACATTCAGGATGTAAGAACAAAGATAACACTGGGAACAAAATTTTTGTTGCATCAACAAAAACACTTGTTCTTACCTAATTCGAGTGTGCTGATCTCAAATCTGACATTAGTTTTTCTCTGTAAGCTACAGTTATTTTGCAATTTAAGATTTTAGGTTTTCATCTTATTGTAAAATTTTCAACATTTAGTTTAACCTAATGAAGTAGAATGTCTTCTTGGGCATCATCTTTGTGAAAATATAATAATTTATATAATGCAGTAAATACACTAAAAGATATGATTGCATCAGAATTTGTCTACAATTTCAAAATAGAACATATTAAAACACTTAATCATAAAATTTGCCAAAACTTATTTAAATTCTATTCAGGAAAAAATTTGCATTTGTAACTCTTATGTTTGTGTACTTGTTGAGGACAATCTCATTTGATGCTCCAGCAGTAGTCGGCTCATCACTAACAGCTCCAAGATTTTTGAGAAACTTATCAAGGTGACTGTTCAGGAAGTGAATCTTAATGCTCATGTTACACCCAATGTCATGGAAAGCCAACAGCATCCTTTGAACCAGAAGTTCATAGTTTTCTGCTTTTATGTTGCCAAGGAAGTTCTTTGTAACTGCCACAAAAGACTGCCATGCTGCTTTCTCCTCCTTATTCATCTTCCTGGCAAATTCTTCATCACGTATGAGGGTTTGAATTTGAGGTCCATTGAATACACCAGCTTTTGTCTTGTCGAAAGACAAGACAGGAAAAGCAGAAATCATATGTTGAAAGCATTCACTTTCTCTATCTAAGCCTGAACAAACTGCTTCATTAAGCCAAGTTGGATGTGAAATGAGGGAAAAATAATTCTGTCTCGATTGACTACAGGTTCATTCACAATATTTTGCATCCCTACTTCCAGAGCTTCACGTTTTGGCCACTCCTTCTGTTTCCAGTGTTTCTCCCGAGCTCGGTTGTCTCACAAACACAGAAAGCAAGGATACTTTGTGAAACCTCTCTATTGTCCTAGCAAGAGATTGACCATTTTAAGATCCACACAAATGACCCAGTTATGCTCCTCATACTTCAGAAAGTTAAGGACAATTTTTTTTACATTTATTTATTTATTTATTTATTTATTTATTTATTTATTTATTTTACAGGGACAGAGAGAGAGTCAGAGAGAGGGATAGATAGGGACAGACAGGAATGAAGAGAGATGAGAAGCATCAATAATCAGTTTTTTATTGTGACACCTTAGTTGTTCATTGATTGCTTTCTCACATGTGCCTTGACCACGGGCCTTCAGCAGACCAAGTAACCCCTTGCTCGAGCCAGCAACCTTGGGTCCAAGCTGGTGAGTATTTTGCTCAAGCCAGATGAGCCCGTGTTCTAGCTGGCGACCTCGGGGTCTCGAACCTGGGTCCTCTGCATCCCAGTCCTACGCTGTATCCACTGCGCCACTGCCTGGTCAGGCTTAAGGACAATTTTCATGTCATTATAATCTTCTCACAGATGAGTTGAATCACCAATTGGAACTGCTAAATAAACATTACCGTTGTGTAGGAGAACACATTTCAGACTTCATTTAGAGCTGTCAAGAAATAGCCACCATTCTGTTGGACTGTAAGTGGTAACACCTAGCTGGCTGAGAAGACTACTGATATCATAACAGTACACAAAGTGTTTGTCTTTGGAAAAAAAGTCCACAAAAATTTGTTCACGCTTCCTGAAATGGGATATTTCAGCTGACCGGTGAAGTCCATTCTCTTCTTGAAACCTAGAGGCTAATAACTCAGCTGCTTTCTTTGATAGGCCCTAATCTCTTACTAAGTCATTCAATTCGAGTTGGTTAAACTGCTGAGGGGTTAATGACTACTTGGCATCAGAAGAAGACCCTTCAGATTCTACAACCATTTCCTCATGCATCTTATCAAAATACACTTGATCACTAACTATGTTTACTTTCTTCATCCATAAAAGAAATAAAATCATTGAAAACTGGAACCGGGAGTGTCTCAGAGTGTGGGATAGGTTGTATTGCTGAAGGAATATTAGAATATGTGATCATATGCCGTTTTTTCTTGCCAATGCCCTTTGTATGGATCAGACAGAAATAACAGTCACTGCTGTGTTCCTTAGGTTCACACCAAACCATGGGAATACCAAAAGGCATTCCTTTGTGTTTTCCTTTTGTCCAGTCACGAAGCATTTCCTCATAATCATGACACAAAATATGAGGAGCCCAATTCGTGTCTTGATCACCAAGGGGAACTTGGAAATAGGCAATATATGCATGTGTCACAAATGATGAAATATTGCTCCTTTGACGTTGAAGTGTGTAACAGCCACATATATAACAGAAGGTGTCAGGACTATTCTTACATTTATGCCTACTCAAAAAAGCCATGATCAATCTTAAAACAAAATAAGAGGGTGCTTTTATCAGATAATAATTTTTTACATTTAAAAACAACTACAATTATGTAAAAGTGATGTTTGTAAAACATTAGTTGCCTTGTGGTTATGTTCAATCCAAGAGTCGTTGCCTTTTAACTCCAATTTAAACACCAATGCATGCCATTAACTGTAACAAAAAGAAATTAAAATTGCATAAAACTAGAGCATGCACCAAAAAAGGGATTTCAGATTTGGAATCAGCAATGCAGAAATATATAGAAACAGTTCTAAAACCTCATGCAACAGAAAATGAAAATAAAAATTGTTCCCCAGTGAATTGCAGCACAATATAATATAGCAAGAAAGAAAAGGAAAATTGGCCATTAGTTTAATATAACTAGTTAGATTATTTTGCATTACAATTTTTTAAAATTGCATGTGATGGAATATTATACTGTTACTTAAAATGTTTTCAGATAATGACATGGGGAAGAATTCATGATATAATGTTAAACGAAAGAAGCAGAATGTGAAGAAGATACAATGAAGGTTCACAACGAGTCTTTCTGGGAGCAGAGAAGACAGCTCACTATCATTTTTTTCTAAAGTTTTGAAAAATTTCACATGAATATGTGTTAGTTTTGTAATCAGATAAATTGGTCATACATAATGAGAAAAATTGATTTTAAATAAGGATTTATCTAATATGATTGTGAGGCATGGCTGTCAGAACCTGATTTAAACACTGGATACTTTGGAGGCAGAAGTAACACATCTAACTTCCTGCTAGACGGACGTGGGAGAGGGAGAGAGGCAAGGGTCAAGATACTCTAAGCAACACCTGTGGATTGCCTTCTTCATGCAGTATCCATAGCAATTCTGTTTAAACGTGCTGGCCTAATTTCCTCCTTAGCTCAAAATCCTCTAGTGACTCTTACCTGGCTCAGAATAAAAGCCAGTATCCTTAGAGTCCCTTACAAAAAGCCCCACATAAAAGTTTTCACCCCACCGAGTTGTCTATGATGTTTTCCCTTCCTCCTTGTTCTGCTCTGACTGCTCTGGCTTCCTCATTAGTCTGAACATGCTCAGGTGTCCTACCTCAGGGCCTTTGTTCCTGCTGTCTCTCTGCCTGTGTGCTTTCCAATAGCTCTTTGTCTTGCTCTCTCAGCTCCAAGTCTTGACTCAACTGTTCCCTTCTCAATGAGAACTTTTCTGATCTCTCTCTTCAAAATTTTAATCCTCTGGCACTCCTATCCTTCCTCTGCTTAATTTTTCTCCCTAGCACACATCATATATAAAAATTGCATACGTTTTATCTATTTAACTTTTTTTTTGTCACTTCTGTTCAAATATCCATTGTAGGAGGGCAGGGAGTTTTTCTGTTTTGTTAACTGTAGTCTCCCCAGCTTCTGGTACAGAATTAACACTAGATAAATGCTTGTTGGCTGAGCAAATGACCATAATCTAAATAAAGAACCTAAACGTTCCTCTTACTACCAAAGACCAACAGCTCTACCATTGGTTAGTAAAAGGCATTTGATGGCTAGACTTCTTTCAATAGTGAGTTCTCTCAGGAGGTTTAGAGTCCATTTTTAAGAATCCTATTTCCACGTGATTTGCTTGTGAGTTTCTTTGCTTCCAGGCACATAACTCTATTTGCTGCTGAGAGATTGGGGGTGGTGATGGGTCACTGATGCGGGGCCTCAGAGAGAGGAGAGAATGGGGCCGCTGGTGCTGACCCCTCCAAGGGGGGTGCATTGTCCCTGGTGTGCTGCCTCCATCGTGGTGCCCAGGATGCTCTCGTGCTTGCGGGTCAGGTTCTGGCTGGGAAGTGCCAGACCAAAGGTGGCATTGGCCATTTCTGCTTAGAGGGCTTCTGGGCATCAATATCCAGCATCCACTGAGAAGGCCACTCCGGCCTTATGTCAGCATACCGCTGGGGTGAGCTGTGCTGTGGCTCCCTGTATGTCCTTTGTTCCTGGTGTCCAAAGGTGTAGAGTCCCAGCCCAGGCTGGATTGGCTGGGACCCCTGGAACCCAGTGAGAGCCACTGCACTGGATTGGGTGAGGGGTCAGTGGAGACCCATATTTCACCTCCTGGCTCCAAGCTGATGCGTCCTCTCCACCTAATCTAGTTTTTTAGTGGAAGTAACTTGAGCAAAGCAGTAGAAGGAGACGGCTTTATTACACACCCCATCCTCCCCTACTGTACAGTGTGTCTGTAAAGTCATGGTGCACTTTTGACCAGTCACAGGAAAGCAACAAAAGATGATAGAAATGTGAAATCTGCACCAAATAAGAGGAAAACCCTCCCAGTTTCTTGTAGGATGATGTGGCAGCATGTGCGCATGCGCAGATGATGACGTAACACCGTGTATACAGCAGAGCAGCCCACAGCCATGCCAGTCCAGATGTGAACGGTACAGAGGAAAGTTCAGTGTGTTCTTTGGCTCGCTAAATTCGAATCCGTGACCAAAGTGCAACGTGAATATCGGCTCGTTTATAACGAAGCGCCACCACATAGGAATAACATTACTCGGTGGAATAAGCAGTTGAAGGAAACGGGCAGTTTGGTGGAGAAACCCCATTCTGGTAGGCCATCAGTCAGTGACGAATCTGTAGAGGCTATATGGGATAGCTACCTAAGGAGCCCTAAAACATCTGTGCGTGCGTGTGCTCGACAATTGCACCTAAGCAAGACTACAGTTTGTAAGGTGTTAAAGAAATGTCTCTGTTTTATGGGGTACATCTATTGCACACTATCAAACCAGTGGATAGACCCACATGATGCATATTTGCTACAGATATGCTTCATGAGATCGACAGTGATGCAAAATTTTTGCAGAAGATTGTGTTTAGTGATGAGGCGACCTTCCATATCTGTGGACATGTTCATCGCCATAACATCCAAATATGGGCTGCTGAACATCCTCATGCCTACGTATGAACGTAACACCCCTAAAGTGAACGTGTGGTGTGGCCTGATGCATGATAAGGTGATAGGCCCATTTTATTTCGCGGAGCAGTCTGTGACAACAAACACCTATCTTGACATGTTGGAATTGAATGCAGTGCCACAATTTCCAGAAGGTGTCATCTTTCAACAGGACGACACTCCTCCACACTACGCGCCATCATTGTTCGTGAGTTTCTGGATAGAACATTCCCCTCGGCGGTGGATAGGCAGGGGTTCTGTCAAGCCATGGCCACCACGATCTCCGGATCTGATGCCCTTGGACTTTTACTTTTGGGGTTATGTGAAGCAACATGTGTACATTGAATGTATCAACGACATCAATCACTTAAAACAGAGAATCACAGACGTTATTCACTCTGTTACACCAGATGTCCTTACCCGTGTGTGGCAAGAACTTCACTATCGTTTGGATGTGTGTAGGGCAACAAATGGAGCCCACATAAAACTGCACTGAATAGGTATGAAACTGGGAGAGTTTTCCTTTTATTTGGTGCAGATTTCACATTTCTGTCGTCTTTTGTTGCTTTCCTGTGACCGGTCAAAAGTGCACCATGACTATACGGACACACTGTAGATAAGCTGAGGGAATGCTAGTTGACTATTTTCTCTTTTCCTAAAGGGGAACGAGGATAATGTAGGCTCTGAGCAAGCCATGGGGAGTGAATCTAGACCATGGCATCCCTCAGACTCACTTCCCTCTAGGACCGTGATGGCGAACCTATGACACACATGTCAGCACTAACACATGTAGCCATTTTCGATGTATAGGGCCGCATGCCGAGAAGGACCTTTCATCCTCGGCTCCTGCATGGCCAGGTGCAGTAGCCAAGGATAAAACATTTGCTGTAGTGTAGACACTCTGTGCCGGAGATCTGTAGGCCAAAACAACAGAACTCCGGCACAGAGCGTCTAGTTCTGGGACTTCCGGTTAGGCCGTTTTTCTCGAAGTGACACACCAGCCGAGTTATGCTCGTTATTTTGGCGAATTTTGACTCAAAAAATTGCCCATCACTGCTCTAGGATCAGACTCAAGGGGTTTATTTAATGAGTTGCTGTATTCCCAAATGGCCCACCAGGGGGCTGTAGGATATCACAGATTGGTCCAGCCTTCAGGCCAGGGCTAGAGAATGTCAGAACTGGGCACAACACAGAGATGCCTCGCCACCTCCAAGCTGAGCCATTCTGAATATGTGGTGCTATGAGGATACCAGATGAGGATGTCGGCCACTGAGGCTCTCCTCGGATAGTCACATGTAAGGCCAGGCAGTGTTCTGAGCACTATGTTTGCTTAATCTCAAGTACTCTTCAGAGCCAGCCTCTAAGAAAACGCTGGTATTCAGATGAGGAAACTGAAGCACAGTATGGAGATTAAATAATTCACTCAAAGCCTCATTGGCAGTGAGGATACCTGTGGCAAGGGAACCAGAACTCACACTTACCCACTGGCAGCTGGGGCAGATGCCAGGCCCTTGCTGTGTGCCCCCAGGGCATAGCTGGTGTCTCTCACTCAGCACTGCATTCTCAATCCCCAGCATAGGGGCTGGCAACCAGCTGTGCTCAGAAGTTGAAGGAAAGGACTAAGGAAGCCTTCAGGTTGAGAATGCAAATTAACAGCGCAGGTAGAATTCAATCCTACAAGCCCCTAGAGCTCTTCTTTAGTGTGAGGGAAATAAATGAAACAAAATTGCAGATAGATTTGCTCCTGTCTGGACTTCATGGGTCCCTAAATCTAACGCTAGCCAATCCTTCCTGACAAACTGTAGGTGTACTATGCTTCTGTGACTCCAAACATCATTTTCCTTCTCCCTTACTCCACCTCCCCGCCCCCATTCTCCCCTCAAGCTCCCTGTAGGTGACATTTTCTGATAAGCATCCTGCTTCATATCACAGGTACATGGGTATATGTGGGCCGCACTCCTGACCACGTGCTCCTGCAGGATGAGGGGAAGGCCCTACATAACCAGCCGTTCAAAAGACAAGATTGAGTTGAAACCATCACTCTGGTACTTTGGGCAGTCTACCTAGCACGTCCCAGTTCAGTGTCTACATCAATAAAATGGGTAATGCCCACTTTGTGATGTTGCTGTGCAATGAATACATATGGAGCTCACATGCTTGGCATCTTAAAGATGCTCACAGAATGTTAGTTTTCATTATGACTGATTGGGGTGGGGGGCTGGTTGGAACTCATCAAATTCTGTAAGTAAGTGTGTTGTTTTGTTTTTAAGTTACCAAGAGAAATGGAATATTGGAGGATTTCCAATGAACATGTGGAGTTGAATATAAAGATTGCTTTGTGTTATTAACCTTGAATTGTGTCTGTGCTGCAGTGGGAGACTTCAGGGAGTAGGGAGCTGGGCAGAAGTCGACTCCGAGCCTGTCAGGTCTGTGCACCCAGGGGACCCTCAGATGTTACCTAGGATGCACCTCTCTTCTCACTTAGCCAAGGCAGGTTCTGGCAACTCCACAGAGCTTGCCCCTAGTGTTGTAATAAGTACCTGGTTTGGCACGTTTGTTCCCAAATGGGCCATAAAAGATTATTGTTTATTTTATTAGGAATTATTTGCAAGCCAGCTCTCCAGAAAGCTTAGGAATGGCCCAAGAAGACTGAAGAAGCTGGATTAGAGCAGGTATGCTGGTAAGTGTTTAACAACCAGCTCTCTGGGAGAAAAATGAATGTGAGTGTGCATGTACACACATACATTATAAATTTAATTGATATAAAAGATGCATAGCACACAATTTACAAATAATAAAATAATTATAACTAAATCCAATAATTTTTAATGTAAATGCCATATATATATATATATATATATATATATATATATATATATATGGATTCATTGTGACATTGTATTTCTTGCAAAGTCAATTATCAGTTTTCATAATTCTAGCACCAAGAATAGAATCACAAAACCAGATTATAGACAAATACTTGATTATATCTGAATCAGCAAAGATGTCACTTACAACACTGACAGATGAGTGTAGCTCTGACATGTTAGCTAATGTTTTTGTTTATATTAACAAGTAAGACAAAAGTGAGAAAACCAAAATGTATGTCATAATGTCACTTGTTCATCAATGATTTGATTTCTTTGCTGAACTGGTTAATGATTTTTGGATATGGAAAAACCATTTTCTCAGGTTTTTGTGCTAGCCAACATGGATACACACATGAAATTTTTAAGTTTAATCTTTATTATTAACATTTTCCTCATCAGTTTCTTAAGTCTAGACCAGGGGTAGTCAACCTTTTTATACCTACCACCCACTTTTGTATCTCTGTTAGTAGTAAAATTTTCAAACCGCCCACTGGTTCCATAGTAATGGTGATTTATAAAGTAGGGAAGAAACTTTACTTTATAAAATTTATAAAGGAGAGTTACAACAAGTTAAAGCATATAATAATAATTACTGACCAAGTACTTTATGTAGAGTTTTGCTAAGTTTGGCAGAATAAATCTTTATAAAACAACTTACTACAGTTAAATCTTTTTATTTATATTTTGGTTGCTCCGCTACTGCCCACCATGAAAGCTGGAACGGTAGGGACCAGGTTGACTACCACTGGTCTAGACATTCAAGAAGACAATTAAATCAAGCCCTGATGTGAAGTGTTTGCCAATATCTGAGGTATAAATAAATACTCCCACCACGAACAATTTCTTTTCTCTTTTCTTTTCCTTCCTTTCCCTTCCATTCCCTTCCTTCCCTTTTTTCTCTTCCCGTCCCTTCCATTTTCTTTTCTTTTCTTTCTTTCTTTCTTCTTTTTTTGGACTGATGATCCACTTTCAGTGTGGATTATTTATTATAAACTTACTCAGCAAAAGAACAAGAGTTTAACATTTTTTTTATAAGAGGTTGCAAAACAGTCGAGATGATTGACCATTCAGACATGTACTGCATCCTGAGCTCCTCCAATATCAAAATGCACAAGAAGTAGTTAAAAAAGATTGGCCATATTCCATTTAACTGAGTTATTAAAAATCTCTCCTAAAATGCTTTTTAATCCAACGAGGGGTTTATGTCATGTAGTAAGTCTAGAAATAAAGTTCATTGTAGCCATAGACACCCAAACATATGCCAACATAACCGATTTCGATCTATCAGTATGATGATACTGAACTCCGAGTTAGGAAGAGATATGGAGCAGCACATCATTAGACAGTGCTGCCGTCATACAGATACAATCGATGTAAATAACCCAAAGACCATGGATTAATAGTAGTAAAATGCAATAAATAATTAGGTTGCAACTTTTGTTTTCAGATCAGTTTTTTAATTCTAATAATGATTGTGTTCAACAACAGAGTTCCTGAAAACTGAACGGTGGGTTCCTGAGAGTGTTGCCGGGCTCCAGCACCCTGCTGGCTAGAGGCACACCACACCCAGGACAGACCTGCACCCCAGGATGCCTAGGGGAAGCTAAGTTCCAACAGTGCAGGCCGTGTGAGGGGTTTCGGAGGCAAGATCAAGTTGTGTGGCCAGCCTCTTAAGATCCATGGGCCTCAGGAGTCACCCATGGAGGCCATGAGTAACCGAAAGTGTCTCATCCTCCATGGTGTGTCCAGCATTTCCTTTGACAGGGGAAGAACCCAGGGCCACTCAGGAGACATAAAAGAAGTGGGTTTGGGATGTAGGGGGGAAGTTGTTCTGTTGCCTCATCCTAGGAGATGCTTTCCTTTTGGTTTTCTTATGAAGTGGCTAGTGGGCTGCCCTGAGGCACTGGAGGTATGGTCTCTAACCCCTAGACTGGGAACACCTGAGTTCAAGTCTGGGCCCCTTTATTTAGCTGCTGTGCTTCCTAGGGTCAAGTCTCCTCCTAGGTATTTGAGCCTCAGTTTCTTTATCAGCAAAATGGGGATGATGCAGCCAGTTGCTGTGAGGACCCAGGTGTGCCCAGGGATGAGCAGGGTGGGGTTCATGGCCATGCCCTCCTCAGACACTGGGGGTGTGTGTTCTCAGGGATGGACCAGCTTTTCTAGCACCACAGCTCTCATGAGAGCAAATTCAATGTGGAACGGAAACGTTCTCACATTTACAGACTCCATAAAAGAGAAGTGACTTCTGTCTGATAAAATTCACAAGTGGGGGCAGCGCCCCAGGAGCTGTGTGTTTTCAGCTAAATGGAGTCGGAGGAAAACCACATCGAAGCTACTGAGCAGCTTTCCCAAAGCATTTGTTGATCTGGCCCAGACGGAGCTCTCTCCGCTGCCATGCTTTCATTTCCTTCTCTCTCTACTTGGCTTGGAACACCGTGATTAGCAAGAAGGCATTTCTTATGGGGATTAGACCATATGCAGTTGTGGGATCTGGCAAAGAAGTCTACAGAAAGCCATGCCTCTGGCTCTGGCAGGGCTGGCCGCCGTAGTAGAGAAGAATGGATGTGAACTGGCAGGAGGATGGGGCAGCGAGCAAGGAGAAACTGGAAGCTGTGAGCACCAAGTGGCACTAAGCCCGTCACTCATCATCTCCCACCTCAGTGACCTGCAGGAGGAGCTAGCTGCACCCTCCACCCCTCAGCCTAAGACTCAGAGAAGCCAGTCAGATGTGGAGGAGCTGCTAGATAGGGGAACCAGGAGCCCAGTGACACTCTGTCTGAGCTGTGACAGCACCTGGCTCTCTGCTGGCCTTCAAAGCATTTGGTTGCTGGCTTCATGTCTGCCAACCAAATCTCATTTAAACATCTTTTGTGGCCAACCCTAACTTGGAATCATACAGGAAAAAAACTTCCAGAAAGCCAAGGTTCAGCTTAGCTAAGTTGATACAGCAGAGAGCCACCATAGCATTTTTTCTTCCATACTACCAAGTGCTTGTGGGTCCCCTCAACATGGTCTTCCTGGCTTCTATGCTTCGGCATGGAATGTTCTCCTTAGCCATGTCCCCCCCCAAACTCTTACAACACCTTTAAAACCCAGCAGAGACAGCACTTCCTCTGAGAAGAGTCCCCTGACACATCCCTTTCAGGACTAGCTCTGTACTTTGTATGTAACAACTGCTTTTGCTTACTGCATATACTAAATTCTTCAAGGGCAGAATCTTAAGAGATGAACCAAGCCATGCCTATTTTACATGAAGAAATAGTTGCTCACAGTGGTTGGGTAACTTGTTCAGGGACACATAGTGAGAATATAATTAATATAATAACAGAGCTATAACTTGGGCCCCTACCAGTGACTCTTATTCCATTTATAATCCACTGTGATTAGAAAGTTGAGAACAACTTGGTCCCTGCCCATACACACTCTGTTTAGTGGAAGGAAAGTGAGCTTTCACATGGGTAGCTGGTGAGACTGTCAGCAGGGGTGGTCTATGGGGAAGGGGTCCAGGGTAGCAGAAGGCTGTGCTTCCCACCTCTCACCTACCTGCCTCAATGGTATCTTTCCAGGAAGGCTTCTCCCAGACTAGCAGAAAGGATGGGGAACCAGCATTTATCTGTGCTCTTCTGCTCAGCTCTCACAAAGACTTGGGAGGTGGCACAAGGTTGAGGTCACAGCAATGTGCTCAGCCTGTCTCCAGGCTACGTCTGGGCCTGGCCCTCCCCTGTGTCTGTCAGCAACTGGGCTTGTACAAAGGAGCGTTAGGCTGGACCAAGGGCGTGAGGTTTCAGCTGACTGCTTACCATATGGTTTTGGGCAAGTCTTACCACTGTTTGGCATTTTGTTTTCCTGGAAAATGAGGGCCCTGAGATTGTTGACTAAGATACTTCGTCCACTCACTCACCATCTGGGATTCTCAGCGGTTATCTGGCTTTGCCATTTTTTATGTTGTTCCACTAGAAGGCGCCAAATCCTAGCTCCTACCAAACTGGTTTCTCATTGAAAAGGGGTGATTTAGGTGGGCGAGCTCAGAGGAGGTAATGAGTGTGAGCTGAGCATGAAGAATTGTGTGTGTGTGTGTGCACACACACACAGCATCAGAGTTCTTACGACCACCTCCTTCTATCACCTCACCTCTACCCCTATCTGTGGTAAGGGCAGTTTCACCTAGGGGAAGACACGACCCACAGGGCACAGTCATCCCCCACAAGGGACAGCATACCTCCAAGGGGCTTGTTGAGAGGTGCCAAAGAATAGGCTCTACCACAGGGGTGCCCACACTTTTTCAGCTTGCAAGCTACTTATAAGATGACCAAGTCAAAATGATCTACCTACAATAAAAATACAAAACATAAATTTATTTCTTCTATATTATCATTATTTAAGTTACTATTATTACTATTTAATATTGTGTATTCTTCTTTCACCTTTCTCCTTTTCAGCTCTCTGTTCAGAGGAAAGTCAATGTCATAGTTTTTATGAACAGTCCGAAAAAGCCGCTCCACATTTCCCTTCTTTGGAATAGCAACGGCACACAGACAGATGAGGCAAACGCACTTAGAATATGACATAGTGAAAATAATCCCCTCCCATTCTGTATGAAAGTGGTAGGTTTTAAGCTTCTTACTCGGACCAGCTATGGCACTCATTTTTATACCCTTTGTTGTATTTAGTTTAAATAAATTGAAGGCTAACTATGCAGCAATGTAACTGAACAAGTTAGCGCGGTTTAACGTGCATGCGTGGGTATCAAAAGTTCAGACGTCAGATTGGCTACCCTGTATGCCGATCAAAAGACAAATGTCTTTTTAATGTCATGCGATCTACCCACACGTCCTTCGCAATCAACCAGTAGATCGCGATCGACGTATTGAGCACCCCTGCTCTACAACCAGCTGCTGCTCCCACTTCATCTGGTGACATGAAGACTGCAGAGGGGCATTGCCGCTTGGAGCAGTGTCGGATTCAGGAAAGAAGCCCTTCACTCCTCTCTCCTCCCCGTGGGTTGACGAGAAAGAGAAGTAGTGCTCTCACTGCAAGCTCAGGGAGGGGCACTGTTGGGGAGGCAGCTGTGTTAGTTGCTTACTTGCACTGCATGGTAGTGAGCACGTGCTGGTGCCATGTGTTTGTAGACTATATAAGGCCATGATCGTGATGGCGAACCTATGACGTGCCTGTCAGCACTGACACGTGTAGCCATTTTTGATGACACGTGGCCGCATGCGGCCGCATACTGGAGAAGTATGGGGCCACATGCCGAGAAAGACGTTTCATCCTTGGGTCGTGCACGGCCAGGTGCAGTAGCCGAGGATAAAACATTTGCTGTAGTGTAGACACTCTGTGCCAGAGGTCTGTAGGCCAAAACAACAGAACTCCAGCACAGAGCGTCTAGTTCTGGGACTTGCAGTTAGGCTATTTTTCTCAAAGTGACACACCACCCGAGTTATGCTTGATTTTTGGTGAATTTTGACACACCAACCTCAAAAGATTGCCCATCACTGATATAAGGCTTTGGGTCCCTGCCTGCCACTATGAGAGGCCGTTTTGGCTATTCATTCGCCTAAGGCTGTGAGAAGTGGTTTTCCCCTGCCTGTTTGCTTGTCTGCCACTGAAAGAGTCTATTAAACAGAAATGACCCAACCCTTTCAGGCTATGCAGTTCCTTTATGTCTGCCTGAATCCAGTGTGGACCCACCTGGCTTCGGCCACCGGCATTACAGGCACCCGAAGAGAGGCAGTTGCGAAGTTTGGAAGACTGAGCGCTCCCCCATGTGAAATTAATCACTGGGGCCAATTTATGCAAATGTGGCTGAGGGACTGGCCTGGTGGAAAACACAGCACCGTTGGTGAAGACCAGTGGCTCATGGCACGACCATGTGAGAGAGGGTTCCCTCAGAGAGGTGAGAAACATGGACACCTCATGAGCTCACTGGATGGCGAGGTTGGGCTGCAGACTTGCTGAGGACACAGCTCAGGTTGAAGAACTACACACTTTAGAGATCTGTGTCCTGAGAGATTGTCTGGAGGATAGGGCTGAAAGTTTGAGGAACCCTCAGTGCCTGGGTTCACTCACCACTTGTGTATGTTGAGCCCTTAGTCAATGAAATGAATTGGCAGGTGGACCCAGACAAAAAGAGGCTGTGACCTCTCCAAGGGCAACACTTAAAATGGGAAAAATCTCTGGCTGGCACCCACAGCCTTCAAGGGGGCATGCAGGGAGTGTCAGAAAGCAAAGCCCCACTCCAGTCTAGCTTGGGGGGTGGGGCAACTTTAAATGAATAGGAGATTGAGATTTGCAAAAGAGTTGCAAAGAAAGCATTGTGAAAACCAAGAGATGAAAAATATAATGCTGAGTTCATCCATGATGGAACAGGGCACTTGGAAAAATAAATATAAGTCCTTGAACTCTCTGTGCCTCATCTATAAAATGGGCAAAATAGTGGTATCTTCCTATTTGTGCGCAGTGCTGAGACCAGTGCCCGGTAGACAGAAGGTGCTATGAAGACTGGCTATTACTCTCCAAGTTGGAACTTCTCTCTGCATCAGTGAAATGTGTTTTCTTTCCACTTTACTCAACAGTAGCCATCTGTGTGCGGTGACATCTGCTTTCTGTGAGAGGGGACAAAGGAAGAAAGGTACCTTGGGGTATAAGACACAAGCTCTACCTCCTAGGGCTTTTAGCATCTATGAGGCAGAATGATTCCCGGCATTTAACGTGACCATCGCCATATTATGAAGCAAGCTGACATCCAGCTCACCCTGGGAGAGGTGGGCCTGTATCACCTGGAAGGAATATTCCAGCATAAGTAAGTGGGACCATTAAGGTGTCTACTGACTTGGATTATACAGAACTTAACAAGCACATCGCTATATATCACGACTTCCCTCTTGTGTGGAAATTCACCAGCTTCTTCGTGCCAAAGATTTGGTTTCTGTCCGTAAGGCCCTCTAAACTCTTGCTGTAATGCTGGAGTTGTCAGCCTCTTTTTGGGGTCCCCGGCCAGCCCTGGGAAAGTTTCACAGCACCTGGGGAGCCCAGGAGGAGACTGGAGAAATGGGGAAGGGGAAGAAGCTCCTGAGGGGCAGTTGTCGGCGCTGGCATCTGTGTGGGGACTGGAGGCCGCTCGCTGGGTGCTGTGGCCCACCGTGTGAGTTGGGACGCCCACCCGGGAAACGTCGCTGGGCTGGAGAGGTTGTTTGCGGAGTGTTCATGAGATAATGAACGGTCACAAGTGGCTGCTCTAATGGGCCGGCCACTACAGGCAGTTGGGCAGGTCAGCGACACCATTTTAAAGGCTGAGGTGGAAGTTAGGAAACTATTCACCTCCCTGTGGGCTACTTAGTTGAGAAAATCGAGGAACAAGGTAACAAAATAGAAAGCGTTAGCCTGTTGCTTTGTAAAATTGGGAGGAGGAAAGTGTTAGCTGCACAAGTTAGGGGCAATAGCCACGAGGCTGGGAGGCGATGCAAAAAGCCTGGTCCCTGGGGGTAGAACTTCCCTGTGCTCTCTCCAGGTTATTCCGTAGTCCCCCACTGAGTGGTAAAGTGATGGCTTGGGCATTTGTCACTTTCCCTTCCCGAACTCTGGGAAGTGAGCTCATTATGTTGATGACATCATGTTAACAGGTGGTGAGTTAGCCCTTGCACAGGAGAGTCTTGATTCCTTATGCCATCACCTCCAAGACCAAGGGTGGGCGATGAAGCCATAGAAGGTGCAATGTCCTGGACACTGTCAAATGTCTTGCTGTGCTTTGGTTGGGTAAGACACTTCTGATGCTGGGGTAGCGGTGGATAAAATACAAGCAGCGCCGGAGCAGGTGGTGGCACAGTGGATAGAGCATCGGACTGGGATGTGGAGGACCCAGGTTTGAAACCTCGAGGTTGCTGGCTTAAGCACGGGCTCACTAGCTTCAGTGCAGGGTTGCTGGCTTGAGCGTGGGATCATAGACATGACCCCATGGTTGCTGGATTGAGCTCAAAGGTTGCTGGTTTGAAGCACGAGGTTACTGACTTGAGCAAAGGGTCCCTTGCTCTGTTGTAGACCTCCCCTCCTTCCACTCCTACCCTCCCCCCTCGTCAAGGCACATATGAGAAAGCAATTACTGAACAACTAAGGAGCTGCAACAAAGAATGGATGCTTCTCATCTCTATCCCTTCCTGTCTGTCTGTCCCTAGCTCTGACTCTCTCTCTGTCTCTGTAAACAAACAAACAAACAAACAAACAAAAACCAAGCAGCAACTATTCCCCAAACAAGGAAATAATGGACTCTGTTAGGAAAACCCTTGTGGGGCCAGCAACTATGGAGAGAGATTTGGGATAGATTGCAGCTCCCAGGAGCAGTTCTCACTGTGTTTTATGTCCCTGCCCATTCTGGTATTCCTCCCCACAATAATCTGGAGCAGATGATGGGGCCCAGATTAAAACCTTGATGCCAACACAAGCTACAGATTTAGAAATGGGGCAGAAGTAGGATGGAATATTGCAGAGGGAGCAGGTTGGCCTGTGAAGTGCAGTGACATTTTAGCAGCTATACAAACTCGCCAGCTTTGTTTTTGTTTATGACCAAGAAATCTGCCTCATCAGCCTGGGCAAGTGCATGAAGCCAAAAACCCAGTAAAAGCCTGGCAAATAGATTCTATTGGTCCCTTGCCTACCAGCAAAGGCTCACCTTTACTCACTCTCACCTGTGTAGCTACAGCTGCTGTCTGTTTTAGGTTTTTCCTTGGAAATGGGCAAATCAAAAGGCAGCTGCAAAAGGGTTATCAAATTAAGCACAAGAATGGACCCCTGTGTTGCATAGGCATTGTGCAATCCAGGATCTCATTTCAGAGAACATGATGTTCAACAATGGGTACTAGACAATGACATTGCATGGAGGTTCCACTTACCACAAAAACTTCCAGCTAATAGGAAAAATGACTTTGCTGAAACAACAGATAAGACTGTTGTTAGGAAAAAGCTCCTTGGCTGGGTGGATGAAGGTACTTGAACTGGCTTTAGTTTGTCTTTTTATTTTTAAATTTTATTTAGAAAATTAACTTTAACAGGGTGACATTGATCAACAAGAGTACATAGGTTTCAGGTAAACATTTCTATAGCATTTGGACTGTGGATTATGTTGTGTACCCATCAAAGTCAAATCATTTTCTGTCATCTTTTATTTGTCCCACTTTACACCCTTTCCTCTCCCCCCTCTCCCATCCTCTCCCCCACATCCCCTTCCCCCGGTAACCACTTCATTTTTATCTATGTCTATGATTCTCAGTTTTATATCCCACCTATGCGTGAAATCATACAGTTCTTAGATTTCTCTGATTTACTTATTTCACTCACTATAATGTTCTCAAGGTCCATCCATGTAAATGATGTCATCATTTCTTATGGCTGAGTAGTATTCCATTGTATACATGTACTACACCTTCTTTATTCAATCCTCTATTGAGAGACACTTTAGTTGTTTCCATGTCTTCACCACTGTGAATAATGCTGCGATAAACACGGGGGTGCATGCGTCTTTACTTACCAATGTTTTTGAGTTTTGGGGTTAGATACCCAGTAGAGAGATTGCGAGATTGCTGGTTCATATGGTAATTCTATTCTTTTTTTTTTTTTTTTTTACAGGGACAGAGAGAGAGTCAGAGAGAGGGATAGATAGGGACAGACAGAAGGAATGGAGAGAGATGAGAAGCATCAATCATTAGTTTTTCTTTTTATTTTAATCTTTTTTTTTTAATCATTAGTTTTTCGTTGCCATTGTGACACCATAGTTGTTCATTGATTACTTTCTCACATGTGTCTTGACCGTGGGCCTTCAGTAGACTGAGCAACCCCTTGCTAGATCCAGAGACCTTGGGTCCAAGCTGGGGAGCTTTTGCTCAAGCCAGATTGGCCTGCGCTCAAGCTGGCGATCTCAGGGTCTCTAACCTGGCTATTCCACATCCCAATCCGATGCTCTATCCACTCTGGCACTGCCTGGTCAGGCGGTAATTCTATTCTTAATTTTTTGAGGAACCACCATACTTTCTTCCATAATGGTTGTACTAATATGTTATGTTCTTCTTTTCCCTAGCTGCCTTGAGATTCTTTCTCTGTCATTGATTTTTGACAATTTTATTACGATGTGCCTTGGGGTAGGTCTGTTTGGGTTGAGGTGACTCGACGTTCTGTTTGTTTCTTGGATTCAAGGCTCTAACTCTTTCCATAAGCTTGGGAAATTATCATCAATTATTTATTTGAATAAACTCTCCATTCCCTTCTCCCTCTCTTCTTCTGATATACCCATTATTCTTATATTGCTCTTTTTGATAGCCAGTCAATTCTCTCAAAGCTCTCTGTTTTTTTTTAATGTGTGAGTCTCTCTCTTCTTCTCTCTGTAGCATCTCTAGTTGCCTATCTTTGATCTCACTATTTCCTCTGTCTGGCTTGTTCTATAGCTAACCTTGCTACCTCAGTCTTTAATTCATGTATTGAGTTCTTCATCTCTGTTTCAAAGTTTTAATCTCCTTGGTGAGGTATTTGTTTTGTTCATTAATTTGTTTTCTGAGCTCATTAAGGTGTCTATTGGTGTCTTCTCACATCTTGTTGAGTATTTTCAGAACCTCAATTTGGAATTCTTTATCATTTAACCCCAAGGTTTCCATGTGATTGAGATTCTCTTCTGGAGATATTTTATTTCTGAACTATGTCTCTGTTTTGTGTAGCCTTGGTATTTGATTTCTTCTTCCTTGATGGCATTTGAGAGTGGTATTGTTAAGAACCCTAACAAAAACCAACCAAAAACAAAAAATTAAAATAAAAATGATAAAAATTTTAAAAATTATGTTACTGTTGCAACTTTTGTCTACAGTACAAACAATGATGTCACAAAAAGGAACATCTAGGTTCCTCCATCCCCTTTCAGGTGCGGGGACTATCATGGAAGAAGGGGTCTGATGAGATTATCAGAACAAGTCAGGAAGGATAGTACTAGGCAAAATGATTCCTGATACTTAATGTGACTGCTGCGGCCTGGATCACCTAAAATAAATGTTCTTGCATAGGTTTGCAGGTGCATTGTTCACTGCTTTGGATTATACAACTCTTAACAAACCCATGTCACATGGCTATAAGCCCATGTTAGCCTGTCCCCTTTCCGGGCAGAAATCCAGTCTTGTTGCTCTGCTTCGGTAACTTCCCTTAACAAACTCTTGATATAATTCTGGAGTTGACAGACTCTTAGGTCTCCCAGCCACAGGGAAAATTTCAAGAGAGCAGACCCAACTGCAGGACACTGAGGGGCTGATGGCTTCATAGGGAAGATAGGGCAGGGAAAAGCATTAACATTTTGCTTTAGGACCAGGGCTGGATACTCAGCTGGAGTCATGTCCTCAGCACGCTGCTGGCAGCACAGAGGTCACGGCAACAGACTTCAAAAACTGTAATTGCAAGGGGCCTCAGGACCTTCAGGTAGGCCCCCAGGGAACAGTTTCCCTTCAGCTAGTCACTTACCCAAGGTCACCTCCCCTCACTGGAGATTTCTTGGGTGGGGGCAGCCAGTAACTAACTCCTGCTTCCCTTCCCTCATTGAGAAATCCGGAGGGTTCTTCTCTCCCCTGCAGTGTGCTCTAAGGAGGCCGAGGGGACTGTGGAATACCAGCTGTGACAGGTGACACAGACTACCATGTTTAAAACTGAGTTGGGTTCATAGGATATGCCTATTTAAAAAAATGCCAGGACTCTAGGAATCGAACTGGCTCTACAGGATGGGCAGGAGGTAACCTGTTGGGAGAAAGACAAAATCTGCCCACTACCATCCTGTCCTGCCCTCAACCAATAACATGCTCAGCCGGGGCCAAGAGGTGAAGTTCTTTTTATTGTTGCAGCAACTCTTACAGACATTAGCGTTCAGTTAAATAAAGGAAGGTAACACATGAAATACATCACAACCCCTAAAACGCTACGGAGGCAGGGAGGGCTGGCTGGCCTGGTGACCAGACTGTCAGGGGAAGTACATTCAGTGGGTGTGCGGTGTCCACATTCCAGGCTCACGTGTATATATATACTCTATTTATATATTTATTTATATTTATATATAGAGATTGAGTTCTGTGTATACAAAGAACGATATTGTTACAAATACCATACTATACTTCTCCCAATGCTTTACAATAAGCTCTATGTCATCCTCTTTACAGAATAGTACAAGTTCATACTCTGGGGGCTGTGCTGGGTATGTACAAGAAACTTCCTTCCCACACAGTCCTTCCGCGCTGCCTTGATGGAGGGGATGGAGATTTGGGGTCGTGTGTGTGTGTGTGTGTGTGTGTGTGTGTGTGTTTTCAAGTCGGCCAAACCAGGGAAGAAGCAGACAGACAAACTCAAACCAAGTGGCCTTGTAAGTGGGAGAGTAAACACATGTAAGGGGAAGTGGCCCTTGGTTGTAAACATTGGTAACAGCCACATCCCTGGGTTGAGGGACCCAAGAATGGCTCATGGGTGGATTTCATCAGCGTGCGGATGGGGCATGGGGGTGACAGGAGCGATGGGGGAGGTAGTAGGTTACTCTGGGACCTGCTGAGGCCGGTGTGGACAGGCAATGTTCACTAAGCAGACATAGCAATCTGTAGGACCTTGGAGTCCACCCTTTAATGGGCCTAAGGCCCCTTGGAGCCTGCTCTGGTGAGGGGAGGGGGCACCAGGCATCAGCCTTTAGGGGTTTTCTTCTACTTGGGAACCTGAGGCTGATGGTGGCTCCTGAAATGTTTGTGACTGAGAGTACACAGGAAGCATGGGTTCTGGTGCATCCTGGCTGGATCAGGAGGGTAGATGAATCTGGGAATCTGTCCCCAAAGCTGAATCACCAGCATGTCCTAGCTGAGGGACAAGAGTGCTTTTTGCTCAGCCATGTTTGGGATGCTCTGTGTATTGTCTTCCCCATTACACAGGGCATTCAGATATTTACATATATACCTGTACACATTGGGATGTCAAGGGATAGTGACTGCCACTTCCCATGGAACTTTCAAACTTGGAGTTAATAACATTTACGGTTCTGCCTCCTTGGTTAACCAAAGGTAGACTCCTCCGTCCAATGAGAGCAGAGGGAAAAGAATACACGTCAGCAGGGTGACCGTGTAGGGAGCTCCACACACACGTGCTATCTGGGTGTGAGGAGCCTCTCACTGACGACAGGGTTATGCTGAATCAACAATCTTACTCTTAGGCTAAAAGACGTTATTCCTCTAGGAGAGCTTATCACATTGGCTTTCCCAGATAGAAAGTATATTTCCCCTCCTCTCTTCTTTGGGTGAAGACACTTCATTGTCATCACTGGGGAGGCTGCACAGGGATGTGCTAGAGGAGTTTCCGTTCCTGGCCAATCTCGGTGGGCCTCTGACCAGGTGCTTGGGCAGGTGGCCCAAATGGTCACCCTGGGGGAAGACAGGCACAACCCTCCAATGATTTCCCAAGGCTCCTGATGCTTGAAATACCATTAGTAATACCGTATTCACGGTTTAGCCACTCTTTTTGGCAGAGGAGAGATGAACTGATGACTCTTTAGTATTTAATTATATGATCAGACACTTGACAGTTTGGTAGCTGGAGAAGCTGGAGCCATGGTTCTTGGCTGCTCACCTGGCCCCCTGGAGCAGGCATGGCCCCTTCCCAGAGAGGATGCTTGGGCAGCACAGCCCCGTCCCCAGAGCTGTTATACCACACACTGCGAGCTTAGCTGCGATGCCTTAAACACTGGGCTTTCCTGGCTCTCAGCAGAAAACTGAGAAGGTACAGAGACCCCAGGGGCACTGACTGCACACAGCCCTCTGGTGTATGCTCCCTGCTCTTCATCTCTTTCTATGCACTTTTCTCCTTCCCCGAAACCCCTCCATTTGATCTATAAATACATCTTACCCACATGTGCTCACCAAATTCCTACTTCCACAAACACAACATAAATATCCGAAGCGCAGAGAACAGGGACTATATTAACATTATAAAATATATTAGTTTCCTTTTCCCTGTCGCTGCTGAGGTCATGAACAAAACAAAACAAAAGCCAAATCAAGCCACGCCCATCCACATGAAAACAAAATGCTCTTTGGACCAAAGAATAAGTAAAAACTGGCTCAGAATTATATTACTAAAATATTTGCACTGAACTGAGACAGAACCCATACACATGAGGCACCTGATAAAAAACATGTAACACTCCACACCAGTTCAACTCTCAGACCCTCAAGGCAGCAAGATGATGTTTCTGGAATACATTTGGGGATTCTTAGGCATAGCTTGAAGTCATTATTGTCCCCTTAGCTTTGTGGTTTATGTACTCTTCTGGCCTTTCAAATGTCACAGCCTGCCTAGTGGCCCTGAGCAGAGAATATAATGTAGCATGAATGCATCTGTATCCTTGTCTTCCAGGTGAGCAGTGCAACCTTCCGGACTCCCTTATGAGTGTGAGGGGAGTCCACTAGAACACTCTGAGCCAAGGTTGTGCTGGCAGGGCCAGGCCTCAGCCACAGAAGGGACATCTCTTTCAGGACAGAGCAGACCAGTGCTTTCAGGTCTCACCAACCAGGGGAAGGGGCCTCAGAGAGGTAATGTGGGTTCTCCAGGGGCTCCATGTGCCTCCTGTGTGGTAAGGAAGAGGGGGTGGGTGATTTATTTGCAAATGAGGCTGTGGGTACATACAGGCATGAGATATGGATGGAAACAGACAGTACCTGCCTAGTTTATCTAATGGTGTGTAACCTCAGGACAACCTAAGCAGCTATGGATGTCCCAGGAATTGCCAACAACATGATGATATCCTGTGCAAGGCAGTTCCCCTTCTGTCCTTGGGGGAGGAGGCTGCTAGTAGAAAAGACAATTAGGTTGAAATTAAAACTAGCTATAGAAGAGGCCTAAGGTTGGCTCAGAAATTCTGGGCAGAAGTAATGTATGGTGCCCCAAGTCCATGGTGGGCAGGGCATATCCTTAAAGACACAGGCTGGTTCCCTGTCACTGCCAGATTCCCACAAATAAATCGAGGAGAGCAGAGATCAGCAATTGGATATAGGCACTGCTGAATCAGCTTCTTTGCTGTCCCTCAGACTCCTTCTAAGAGGCCTGCCCTTGAGGGGGAGGATTTCCCCTTGGGCAGCAAGAGCCCTCCTTGGGCCTCCTGAGGGCCCTTCTGGACACTCCAGTCCCGAACAGATACCAGGTGGATACTGGCTGCTCTCCATCCCCGAGGGAGTGCATACAAAACTTCCCTGGTATAAAAAAAAGAAAAGCAAACTGGAAAGAGACAGAGAGCTAAGAGGTCTTCAGGGATTCTTTTCTTCCTGTGTCAAACTGGATGCCGGGCACAAGAGGGAAACGTCTCAGTGGGCACACAGAGGCAGCACGAGAAACACAACCACGAGTGAGGAGAGTCCTCCATGCATGTGCCCGGCGGGGCCGCGGCCTCAGATGTAAACAGGCTGCTCCTGCGCTGTCAGCAGCCTGTACATGGCGGCCGGCATCGTCTTCATGTGGATCTGAGGGCAGAAGCACACTTTAGTGGGAGCGGAGGCTCGGGAGCCCAGGACTGGGGCAGAGGTGGCAGCTCCCTCCACGGGTAGATGTGAAGATGGCCTCCCAAACCCCACCGCTAGCTGGATTGGACCCAGGTGGCCTCCAGGAAGAATGGAATCCACAGGCTTTCTAAAACGTTAGGGGTGACTGAGTAAGAATGCAAACCGGCTGAGGTGGGTTGTCCCAGTCAAATGCTTCTGTTCTTGTCAGGCCTTTTTTTTTTTTCCAAAGGGAGAGAACTCTTAAACTAGAAGTAAACAGCGGTGGGGTTCTGACTGCTCCTGTGGCTCCCCCCCCCCCAGCAGTGGGGTGCTCAGGAAATGAGCCCTGTAATAGTCATTGGGACCTAGACCAAGTCTGTGCCTGGCACATCCCTCTGGGTGAGCACGCTTTTGAATCTAAGACTTAAATCTCCCAGGCACATTTGGTGAGGTTAGTGGGACAAAAATCAGAGAGACTTGGGCAGCTGAGGAGAGAAGCTGCAAAATCTGAGCGCTAAAAGGAGGAGTTGAGTTTGATTCTGCTTTATTTCCTTTTTGGTTTCACATGAACGTGAGAGCAAATGGTATGTGTCGCTCTCCTTTTGACTTATTTTACTTAGCACTGTACCATGAGGGCTCACAGACAAATGCACACCTTCAGAGGTCAGAGAGGTGGTCACCAGAGGGAATGGCGTTGGGCCAAAGTGAGGAAGGGGGTCAACTGCATGGTAATAAATGGTAACTAAACTTTATGGGGTGATCATTTTGTAGTGCATACAGGTCTTCAGTTATGATACTGTATACCTGACTTATACAGTGTGTCCGTAAAGTCATGGTGTATTTTTGACTGGTTGGCTGGTCAAAAGTGCACCATGACTTTACGGACACACTGTATATTTAAAAAAGAATTTTTTAAAAAAGAGAAAGTTGCGCAAATCATCTTAAAGGTGACTTAATCTTATCTCAGGGAGAAGCTCTCAGACAACCATTCATTAATGAAACTAAGCCCTGGTCAGAGACAGACTGTTTTGGTTGTAGAGGAGTTTTAGGACTGGGAAGGACGCTTCCGGCAAGGCTTGGTCAGGGTCTGACACGAGGCGAGGAGCACCAGAGGACCCCCGCCCTGACTCCCATGCCTACCTCCCCCACAGCATTGGAGAGGATGTGGACGATCTTCTCATGCGGGGTGGCCACCACACTCTGTCCGTTGATCTCAATGATCCGATGGCCCACGCGGACGCCTCCTCTCTCCGCTATTCCCCCTCGCATGAGGCTGCAGATCTGTCAGAGTCAAAGGACATGTGATGCCTCTCAGGCAGGGGACTGGTGTGGGGGACGTAGGACTGTCTCTTCTGGAACCCCTGACTCTTGCACTCTCACCGCTGAGAAGCTGCCAAGTTTAAGCTTTGGGCACTTCAATCTCTGTTTCTTTTCACAAGATATAGGGCTCTGCACGCCTGCCTGGCCACCTCCTTCAAGCACTTAGCACAGGGAATGGAGCACGTCACTGGATTTCACGCGCACTGAATTCTGACTACTTCTCATCCCCGCTGGGTCTTGGTAAAAGAGCTGTTTGGACCTGTCACCATGTAGCCAATGTTTTCAAACTGTTAGCCTATATAACTGGGGTGAGTTATATCTATTTCCCACAGTCACTCCTGGACTCAAATGTCCAAATGTATAATGCCAACAGCCACTTTTTAAGGTCACAGTTACACGAGCCAAAGTGGGGCTGGAACCCCACTCTGTGTTCCAGATGTGGCCAGCTGGAAGGGAGCTGCTCCTTCCAGTTTTCCCAACGCAGTGGCCCTTAATCAAGCTCCCTTCTCACAGAAGTGACAATGTGGCTGAGTTCTGTCCCAGTGGGTGGGCAGAGGCTGCAGGCTGGTAGAAGCAGGCCTGCATCTCCTTATGTGGAGAGTTCTGGGCTCTGCACTGCAGGGGATAGCCACCCCCGCCTCACACACAAAACAATCAGAATTTTCTCAAAAGAGTATGTTTTGAATTTACCAGGTTGACTTTTCACTCCATACTGTGCAACTCTATTTAAAAGCCTATGAAGATGAGCCTGCGACATGTTGCAACAACAAGCTTCCTGCCCCTCTGAGCACATGGGTACCTTCAGCCCATCAGGTATTCAGGGTCAAAAGATCCCATAGGTCCTCACCACACTTTAAATAAAAATGAGGGCCTGACAGACCCACATCTATTATATAACAACTGTTTGTTCCTATTTGAATGTCTATTATTGTTCAAATAGGAACAAACCAAACAAGAAAGTATAAACAGATAGAAACATGATGTAAGCCTAAAACGACAAGGAGTAACCAATAAGGAGCAGCCCTAGCTCCTCTCCAAAAAGCAAAGGACATGATGTGATGTTGGTGCAAAGAGCAGGTGAAGTGGGCTGGATATTTCAACTTCCCCTGGGAACTTCAAATGGTCATTTCTAAACTTAAAACATACTTAGAATAATTTTTTTTTTTTTTTTTTTTTATAAATGATTGCCAGGACATTGTTTTTTTTTGTTTGGTTGGTTTTTTTTTTTTTTTTTTTTTAATTTATTTTATTTTATTCATTTTTTAGAGAGGAGACACAGAGTGAAAGAGAGAGAGAAAGAGAGAAAGGGGGGAGGAGCTGGAAGCATCAACTCCCATATGTGCCTTGACTGGACCAGTGCAGGGTTTTGAACTGGCGACCTCAGTGTTCCCAGGTCGACGCTTTATCCACTGCGCCACCACAGGTCAGGCAGAATAAAATTTTGATTACCTACAACTCTTAATTGAAATTTAAAGAGGAAATTATAATTTTTTTTTCATTTTTTTTTTAGGTGAGAGAAGGAGAGATAGTAAGGCGGACTCCCACATGCACCCTGACTGGGAACCACCTGGCAACCCCATCAGGGGCCAATGCTCGAGTACCAAGCTATTTTTAGTGCTTGAGGCTGATAAGCTCCAATGGAGCTATCCTCAGTGCCCCAGGCAATGCTCAAACCAACTGACCCACTGCCTATGGTAGGGGAAGAGAGAGAAAAAGGGGAGAAGGAGTGGAGGAGAAGCAGATGACCGCTTTTCCTGTGTGACCTGATCAGGAACTGAACCTCAGACATCAATAAGCTGGGCTGATGCTCTAGCCATTGAACCACTGGCCAGGGCCAGGAATGTTTCTATCTGGAAAGATGAATGCAAAAAGCACATCCCAGAAAATCTGTAAAATCAAGAAGTTACAGAGAGCAGATGTGCCATCTGAACCCAGAAAGACTATGAGTCTAGAAAGGCAAGCCTGGACAAAAAGAAAGTGGTAGTGAGTATGGACTTTCTATTCAGAGTGAAGAAAAAGTTCTAGAAGGAGATAGTGATTGTGGCCATACCACTTTGTGAATTTACTTTGTGCTGCTGAATTGTATGCTTAAAAATAATTTAGCCTGACCTGTGGTGGCTCAGTGGATAAAACATTGACCTGGAATGCTGAGGTCGCCAGTTCAAAACCCTGCACTTGTCTGGTTAAGTCTAGGAGTTGATGCTTCCTACTCCTCCACCCTTTCTTTCTCTCTCATTCTCTCTCTCTCTCTCTCCTCTCTGAAATGAATAAATAAAAATAAAAATAAAATAATTTAAATGGTCAATTTAATGTGTATATTTTACCACAATGAGAAAAGTAAATATTTTAAAACCTGTATCCCCAAAGTGCCAACTAAGGGTAAAGAGGCAAAGCACAGATTATTCATGCATAATAGCCATGGGGCCGGGTCTCAGCCTGGGCTGTGAGCTGGAATTGCCTAAGAGATTTGAGGACCCTCCTTCCAGCCCCCAGTGCTCCACACCCTGGCTTGGGGAGCAACAGCCGCTTTGCTGGAGCTTAAGTGTACATACAGCTAAGGGTGGTGACAGGGTGGCAGTCCACTAAGGCCAGAGGAGAAGGAAGCCTTTGCTGGTACATCCCAAACTTCCTCAAGTTAGCAGCCGGGAGGACCACCCTGCAGTGTCACAAAAAGACTTGGGCTCCAAGGGCCCGGGCTTTGAGAATGGCCTCTGAGAAGGGGAGATCTCTTCTCATGTTGAAAGGCACAGATGTCTGTGTCCAAAGAGGGAGCCAAGCCTGCCTTCACCTATTCATCCCCTTCCCTGCTGAATTCTTTCAGGGGACTGACCAACTTTACAAATTAAAAATACAGTACAAACACTGTGCCACATTTTTGTCAGACTTTTGAAAGAGTGTGGAGTGGTCCTTACAATTCCATTCTGGACGCTGAAACCCAGCTGGTAGCGAAGATCTGGCCTCCTGATCAACACGGTGGTCACTGGAGGACACCTCACAATATTCAGCTTCACCCGTGCCTGGTTCTTCAAGCCCTAGAAAGTGAGCAGAGCACAGCAGGGATGGTGACCACCCAGGCAGACAGAAGAGATCAGAGAAGACAGCACTAAAGGCCAAAGAAGCCCTAGAGAGACCTGTTACTTTGTCGACTCATGAAGCACCGCCATCCTCTGCTAGCTTGGAGCAGCTCAGGGGAGAAACTGCCCGCTTTACACAGAGCCCTTTCATCCCATGCGGAGACCTGCACCTGTGGGCAATATTGTCATTTGGGGAAATGGGCTGTGTTCAAGGAACCCGGGGAGAGTGGTTGTCTGGGCAACAAAGAGGAAAATTGCCACCTGTGCTGTTGGGCTTGAAGGACGAAGGATGCACAACATCTTCCCTGGTCAGGAGACAGACAAATGGGAAACAGACTTTTTCTGTGAAAGGCAAACTCATATAGCAATCCCTCCTCTTTGAACAAAGAACATCTAATTCACAGCACAGGCCAGTCCTCCTCCTCCAGAACTTGTTTCCTCTCCGTCTCTAACGCTCCTGCTCCCCTATCCTCTCTGCCTGCTGGGACGTTATCAGCATTGCCACAGCAGCTGGGGGAAAGCAGGGAGCAGCCAGAGCTCCTCCCAGGGCAGGCCTCCTGGGGGAATGAACAGAGTGCTGCTGGGGAGGAAGGAAGAAGGGCACAAGACTTGGAGGTCATCTGTGGCTTCATGATTCTTGCTAACATGCCCCTCCAAGTCGGAGTGGAGTGCAGAGGGACAGGCGGTCTTTAAAGAGGAAAGGGGACTTGGTCTGGTTTCAGAGTCTGTAGAGAGCTTCCTCCATGCCACTCTCGTCGATGCTGAGATCGGGTTCACCCTCCTGGTCCCTGACCGTACATGGCAGGGACCAGAGCCCTATTCTGCTCAGGAGGACCGCTAGAAAATCACCTCAAAGCTATGCTTTCCCTCAGACAGGGGAAGGTTTTGCTCTTAGCTTTCCTATCACTGATGTGTGAGCTTTGCCCTAAAAGGAAGGTGCCAGACACAAGGAATTCGGCCCTGGAATAAGCGTTCATCTCCCAGGTCTACAGGGGACCACCTGCTCTGCCTCAGTTAATGCCTGAGTGCTGGGGGGGGGGTCCAGACCAAATGGCCCATAGCAGCTCTTTTCTAACTCATTTAAAGTCATAGCACACGGAGAAGATGACATTTTTGCGTCTTGGGGTAAAAAGACCACAGGGCTTATGCCTGGAGGCCTTGCTGTGAGATGTGCGGTGGGGAGATCTCAGGACTCCTGCTGAAAATGCCTGCTCCACTGGACTTCCCTCTAGTGAGGCCAGCTGACTGGGCAGGGCTCAAGGTCAGCCAGGGTCCCTATCCTGCAGGGGGTTGGAGGGGAAGGGGAGGAGCTGTCTCTGAGCGGCGGAACTGTGGGGTGCAGGGCAACCTCTCCACCAGCTGCCATCAGAGGAGGGACAGGTGTTCGGGAAAAGGTGGGCTCTATTCCCCTGAAGTCCGCAGTATCCCTTGGAGATAGCACCTGATTAACTAAAATTGGATCCAGTGTGTGCCCTCGATGGGTAAAGCTGAAAGAGAAACCAGGGAGAGAAATGCCAACTCCATTTCAGACCGAAAGGGGATCACCTCTCATTCTATAAATAGAAAGCTGCAAATTCCACAGTGGCTCCTGCCACTGGTCACCCCTTTACCAGTCCACAAAATTCTCTGTGTCACACACACACATCAGGACTTCTCTGTCACATTTTACAGATGAGGACAGACACGGACGTGACACCTGGCTTCACTTGCCCAAGCCCCTGTGGGGTCAGAATCGGGATGTTGTTTCCCTGCTCCTGCCTCTGCCTTCCTCACAAGCTCGTTGCCTAGCAAAGAGGTGAAGCTGTACTGGATGACTTCAACACCAACAGAATTTGTGCCAAGAGTGCAACTTGCCTCTGAGTGACAGAAGTGACTCCCACACCTTTGTTTCTAAGTAGTGAAAAATATGCTTTAGATCGTGGAATGGATAGGGGCTTTTGTAGCTCTGGTTGTCTGGCTTTGTTATGCTCGGCCAATAGGTATAGACCAGTGGTTCATAAAGAGGGGACTCCACACCAGTAGCAGCAAGACCTCGTCACTTTTGTTAGAAACGCAGAGACTGGGGTCCACCCAGAACTACAGGGGTGGGACCCAACAATCTGTGTTAACAAGTCTTTCCGGTCACTTGATACACACTCCCAGTGATACTCAATTTTGAGAACAACTGGTGTAGATTACCACTGCAGAACAATGAACTCATCTGCACTCGGGTAGACTTAGAGCCATGGATGTCCACTTAGTACTGACGCCTATGGGCAGCGTGCTCTGTAAAATCAGGGGCTAACAATGATGGTGTAGGGTGGGGTGAGGGCTTGTGGGCGAGTCAGTTGGTCTGATGCCCAGCTGGCCATCTGTATGTCTGTACCACGTGTGAGGGCCCCTAAGAGTACTGTCCCTCAACCCATTCTGATACTGAAACCAGCCAAACCGCCTGTCACTGTATACTGACTCTTGCCAGGTACTGACCTGGAGAGTCACAGGAGCTGTCTCCTTTAATAGCCTTGACAGACTGGTAGCTATAATTATGCCCATTTTATAAAGAAAAAACTGAGGCTCAGAGATACTAACCATCTCAGCCAAGTTCTCCCACAGCAACATTCAATCCCAGATTTGTCTGGATTCAAACCCACAGCATTTTCTCCATATAGACAATAGAAGAGACTGCATCATTCACGAGTCAGATGTGCTCAACCAAGAGGCAGGGAGAGCAACAGAGGAGTGAAGCTGTGCCCCAAGTCTTTCATTCTGGCCTAGCACAGGGCCATGTTTGCAGCTGGCTCTCCTACCTGGTGAGAGTCTTCAAGGCTCCTGCTGCTGGCTCTCCACTGCCTTCGATTGATTCCAGTTTGCCCTCTCAACCTGTGCATTGTGAGGGGCTCCACTTAAGTTCCCACCTCCAGTGTCTTGGCCTATTTCCTTGGTGTTCTGAATTGCTCTGTTTTCAGTGGGATTTGGGTCTCCCATTGGCTGCAGTTTGGCTTATGGTGACTTAGTGTACACATGTTACACACAGACAGCAGTGATCAGCGTTTCCCCATGGTTTCCAGAACATCTCTGGGCAACCTCTCTGGTTCAAGAAATGATGACTTCAAAGTGAAGCAACAGATGACCTGAGAGAGGTTCTCCCTGGCTTTCCACAGGGCAGCAGGCCCGTCATCTCCGCGGATGCTCTGTCTTCTTGCTGCTGACAGCAAGGCTTGCTGAAGGAGACTCGGCTCTGTCGGGAGGCCGGGGCTCAGGACATGTTTCTGCCACCACACGGCGTGGCACCTTAGGCACTTTGCACTCCCCTTCTACCACTTCAGTCTCCTTGTCAGCAAAACACGTGCTGCTGCCCACTAAGTTCTCTTCCTGTTCTCATTTCTGTCATGCCTTCTTTACTTTCCTAAATGTGTTTGCTGACACCACACTATGCTTAGAAACACCTATTTCTAAAATTAAAAATAGGAAGGATGGGTGTGCTCAGACATCATTCATGCGTGCATTCCTTTTTCCTTTGAGTGCTTCCTTTTTCTCATTCACTTCATCAATAAATCTTTATGGATCACTTGTGATGTGCCAAGAAATGTGTCAGGTGCTGGCAGTGGGCAGAACAGGAGTGGGCAGGGCTCAGGGGAGGTCTGGGGCACACAGTAGAGCAGCTGGAGGGCTGCATCCCTTCACCTCTCTCTCTCCACAATCACACACCACGAGACCAGGAACTTGTGGGAAGCAAAGAACGCTGAAAACAGAGGAGTGAGTTAGGACCACAGCCCTTCTGATGAAGCTACCTGCTTTAACTGTTTATGCCTATTAACCACTGGGATTGTTGAGGGATGTCTGTGAGGTACAGGTAAGCCTCACAGAACATACCGAAAAGCAAGAGAATAACTGCTTTCTGGGTTAACTAAAATGTTCACATTGCTTTCGCGGGCTCCTTCCTTCTGTGTAAATTGATTTAAGATGTCTGATTTGTTCCCCAATGCAAGAATTTCTAGATTGGGATGTGTGCTGCACAGTGAGGCTTAGCGAGATGGGAATCTGAAATAAGCAGATCGTGCATTTGCTCTGCTGTTCCTAATCAATGCTTCAAGTTGGGTCACATTAGCTTGGATTTCTGAGCTGCCATTTTATTAGAGGTGCCAATTAAATAAATGGTCATTTAGTCCCCATGACAACAGTGGAATGGTAGAGCAAATTAAGAAATCTGGTGGGAGGGTAAGGGTAGGAAAGTGGGGAGGGGAGAGAAGAGAAGCCAGAATGGTCTCTATGGCAACAGGCAAGCAGAACCAGGATGATCCTGTGGAAGGAAGGGGAAGCAGTGCTCTAGTTTAAGAAAGAAAATAGATCAGGAGAAAGAAGATTTCTCCAGGAGGGCAGACCATGGGGGCAATGAAAAGACAGACTGCTAACATGCTCTGCCTACCAATTATTATGCTTTAGGAATGATGGCAGAAAAGCTAAGAGCTAGGGAAGAAAGTAATTAAAATAATTCAATACCATAATTCTATTCCAGAAATATATTCTATTCCCTCTATTCTTTTACCCTATAACTACGGGTAAAAGGCCAACATGCATTAAAGTGGCAAGACACAAAATACACGGTTTACTCTTCAAAGCACAGCAGACTGGGAATGTCCTCACCTGGGAGCTTGTTGACAATGCACGATCCCACCCCAGACCTGCTGAACCAAATCCTGCTTTTTTTTTTTTTTTTTTTTTTACAGGGACAGAGATAGATTGGGACAGACAGACAGGAACGGAGAGAGATGAGAAGCATCAATCATTAGTTTTTTATTGCGACACCTTAATTGTTCATTGATTGCTTTCTCATATGTGCCTTGACCGTGGGCCTTCAGCAGACTGAGCAACCCCTTGCTGGAGCCAGCGACCTTGGATCCAAGCTGGCGAGCTTTTGCTCAAGCCAGATGGGCTTGCGCTCAAGCTGGCGAGCTCAGGGTCTCGAACCTGGGTCCCCCGCATCCCAGCCCGACGCTCTATTCACTGCACCACCGCCTGGTCAGGCCAGATCCTGCATTTTTAACAAGATCCCTGGGTGATTCAAATCAAAGTTTGTGAAGCACTGATGTACCAGAATGAGAGCTGCTTGTTAAATTCATCCCAAGAAGCACTGACACACACTGAAATAAGAAATGTTAACAGGAAGCCATGAAGAGGCCCAGAACATTCCCTGCAGTGCCCCAAGGTGGCGGGGGAGGGAGATTGTGAGCATGGGCTCAGGTATGTTGTCTGAATAACTTAAAAACAATACTATGATCCACTAACCATTTTCATTGGGTACTGGCAATCTAGCTGAAGTCAGTGGGAAACTTCTCCCACCCAGGGGGCACCAGAGTTGGGTCAATCATATGTTTCCCTTCAACAAAGTAGCACATCGGGCACTGAGGAAGGGCAGCTGTGTCCTGATGGGGCCTGTCCACTGAGTACTTCTTACTCTCCATCTTCACTGTTACACGTCTTTCATCACCAGGTGGCCTTTTAATTTTCTGATTTCAAAGTCACTCTATTTACAGACACCAAAGGTCAGGTACTCACACAAACAAGCCTCTTCTCTACGAAACTGCTCAGACTGTACTTTGAGCGAGCTTTGTCTCTACCTCGATGTGTGACCCATCAGGCAGAAAATGAGTCTCCGTGTGCTACTAGGGGAAGCTCGTGTTGCCCTCAGGGGTCTCAGCCTGCCTCACCTCATCTGCCTCCTTCCTGCAGAGGTAGGGAGGGCCAGGGAGAAGGATCTGGACTTGTGTGTCAGCTGAGGGGTCCCAGGCTAGTCAGCTTCGGAGTCTAATGACTCATCTGTAAACCCGGTGTTTCCTGTCCCCCTCCCTAACGGGCTCTCTCATGAGGAAGGAGGGAGGTGGCTCTTTGAAGGGCCAGGCATTGTCTGGCTAGTGTGTCATGGGCATTGGCAATCAGCCTTGAGCACCCTCAGGAGGTCCTGCTTATTCCTACGCAGGTCCAGCCCCATCCCCATCCCCACTCCGGTCATCCCCCATGCTGCTCCTGCCAGTCCTCCAAACCTTGCTAGACCCAGATCAAATCCCCACAATCCCTCCCTCACTAACTGCCCTCACTGCGGACTTTTCTCTCCCACATCTGAACTCATACACCCTGAGTCCGGCATTCTCACCCTCAGCATGCTGACGCTTGGGCTGGGGCATCCTTTGCTGTGGACACGGTCCTGCACATTGAAGGCTGTCTGGCAGCACGCCTGGCTTCTCCCCACTGGATACCAGTAGCATGTCCTCCTCCTTAGCTATGACAACACAAACTGTCTCTAAACATTGCCACATGTCCCCTAGAAATGGGGTTCAAGATCCCCCTGGTTGAGAACCAGTGCGCCAGGTAACATCTGGATTACTGAGCTGACGACCATTCTGTTGAGTCTTGCTGGGAGAGAGTGCTGTGTTGATTAGTGATATCTGTTGATGGCACAGTATCAGACAGTGGTGTTATCTGAGCCAAATATTCCATCTTTGATCTAAAAACAATTTCAGGGAGATCTCATAAATAGTAACTTAATGGTAAACTGAGCATGAGTGTGTGTGTGTGTGTCTTCCTCCGTGCCTGACACCCAGAATGTATTCACAAATATTAATGATGAATTGCAGTCACACTTCAGGCCGTTTCAGGTCTGCAACAGCAGTTGATTCCCCCAATTTCCCAGTACCTTAATAATGCTCTGGCAGGTGGACAGGGGCAGGCCCACCAGGCTGGTGCCGTTGATGGACATGATCTGGTCCCCGATATTCAGCTTCCCCGACTTCTCGGCAGGCCCCCCGTGCATCATGTTGGCTATGATCACTGTTGGCAAGATGGATCCCCAGCCAGACTCCACGATCACCACACCTAGGATTTCTCCTTTCTGCTTCTCTATGAAGACCTGAAAGGAGACACACACTTAGAAAGCCTGAATCAGCAACCATCCGGGCAGCGACAGACAGCAAAGCATTTGCCCTCTTCCTCCTGCCTTGACTGAGGAAGACAAACATCTCTCTGAGGACTCTGCCCCAGACAAGTCCCATCTTCTCTGTATTCATGGCACTGGAGTGTGTAAGGAACAATTTAACACAGGCCCATACCTGTTGTTGTTTTTCTTGTTCCACATAAGCAGTCTCGACTTGGCAATACAACCACGAAGGACATTTTTTAAAATTTCTCTAGTCCCAAGTGAGGGCGGGGAGAGAAAGACATTGTGTAGGTGGGAGCTTTGGTGGTGCATTATGGTTTCCAGAAATAGCTTTTAGATTTTATGCACTGGTTCCCTTATTCCACAGTGCTTCACAAATTCTAACATTTAAGATTCTTGAATTAAAAATAAATATACATTGTAGAGCACTTCTCTGCAAGGAGAAAGCTGAAGAGAAAGAAAAAAAAAAGATGCTAAAGTTATCACCACCAAACGATTGGAACTGCAAACTGAAAGACCATGCTCTACATATGTGTCATTTTTTGTAGCCTTCCTGAGCAGGGCAGACCAGGCAGGAGTTAGGTTTGGATATTTGCTGGCTGGTAAGGTTTGCAGAGACACCATAGAGGGAGGGGTAAGGCACTTCTTGGATGCATCCAACAAATAGTGCGTGTGCATTTATTTATTCCTTTTCACAGATACACATATGCTCAAACTGTAGTGGTGGCTCCTGGGTCCTGACAAAGCCTCCTTCATAGGCTGCTGGACCCTACCCCTGGCTGTGGAAGCTCACAGTTGGCCCCTTCCCTGGGGAACTGCCCTTGGCCAAAGAGGAGACACCTCCTGTTATGGGCTGAGTTGTGTCCTAGCATCCAGTGCCTCAGAATATGACCTTGTTTGTATACAGGGTCTTTACAGAGGTAACCAAATTAAAATAAGGTCATCAAGGTGGGCTCTAATCCAATATGACCAATGTCCTTACAAGAAGGGGACACTGAAGGAAGACAATATGAAGACACAGGGAGAAAACTCGCATCTACAAGCCAAGGAGAAAGGCTTGGAATTGGACCTTCCTCTTAAGCCTCCAGAAGGAACTGACCCTGCTTAATTCTTCTCTCAGACTTCCAGCCTCCATACCGGCAGATAATAAATTTTTGTCGTTGAAGCGATCCTGTCTTCAGTCCTTCGTTACGGATCCCGAGCACACGGATACAACCACATCCAACGTTGGTGTCAATGACTGACCAGCACAGGGAACAAAGGCCTGCCTGTTCCCTTGGCCCAGGGGGGACATGTCTGTCCTGTGACTTGTCCCCCAAAGCCCCCCTGTGGACCAGAATGAAGCTCGTCCCCAGTGAGGCCCCACTCCTCCTCTGCATCCCCACTACCCTGCTGCCCATACTTTTTCCTGAGGTCACTCTCCCCCATTCCCCTTGAACAAGAAGCCCCATCTCAGACTCTGCTTTTAGGGAACCCAGAACACCTAACATACGTTAGTGGGTCAAAAGATCATTTTCCCATAAAGGTACTTTTTACCTATTGGATCAAGTCCAAGTTGCTCAGCTGAACTTTTAAGCCCTCTAGTTCACTCCCAAACTCCTGTCCTTCTTCCACGCACCCTCTGCTCCAGCCACTCTGCCTTATTTGTGCCTCATCCACGGCTCCCAGACCATTCCTGAGTGTTTCTTTCATTCTTCTGCTCTGCACACCGCTACACTTTCCAGAAAATACCCAGACCTCCAGGCCACCTCAGCTGGCCCTGCTGTCCTCCAGATACTCCTACAGAGCTGGGTCAGAAGCGATGGGGCCCTCTCTCCAGGAAAGCAGCATTTATTGTCTGAAACTCCAGACCTGCTCCATTTTGCCAAGCATAGTCATCTTTGACTAATGCTTGCACTAGCACCAATAATTCACATTTCTCTGTGCCCTTTTCCAGACTGTGTGCTGGTAAGGACGCAGCGCAGGTCCTGTCGCCTCTGAAACCCACCCCAAATGTGGCCCAGGGTTGCTGGAGGCAGAGGACGCTCTGCCTCACGAGTGATGGCCCTCCTTTGTAGTCATTAATCAGAGCCTCATGCAAGGGGAGCCGGGGAGCAGTCTGAGCCCTAAGCAAGGTCCTGCTGATACCATACTCTTTAGTCCCCACCCCCACCCTTACCCCCTGACTCCCTGTAGCTCTGATGCAGCTGGCCCAGTGTGGAACAGCTTCAGAAAAGTACCTACATCTTTGCAGTTTTCAGACTTGGAGAAGTGGATCAGGTCGTCGTTGTACATGTCCTGGGTGTTGAGCAGGTCGCTATACTCCTTCTGGCTGAGATCTTCAGGGTTAATCCCATTGGCCCTGAGGAATTCCTGGTACGCCACGCTGAATGCCTGCCCTATGGACTGTGCGATTAGCTGGGCCTAGATAGCAGCCGAGAGGGAAGACAAAGTCAATAGGGCAGCCCTGTTGGTGGACAGCCTGGGTCCCATCAGGACTATGCAGCATAAGGCATCAGGTAGGCCAGTGGGTCTACTTGGGGCACTAATGCTTGCCAGAGGTCATTTTCAAAATTAGTGGGGACAATGTTTATTACAGTAATCACAAGAGAGCTACTGGCAATCGGGAGACAGGAGTCAGAGATGCTGAACTTACAGGCAAAGGGCAGTCCTACACTTTGATGAGTCATCCTGCATCTTACATAAAGTTCAAATATCCCACTGGACATCCATGCACATGTAACCCTGTGTCTGATTATCTGAGTTCAGGACTCAACTCAAATTTATATAAAAACACAGACTTTAATTATACACATTCAACATCCCAACACTAACTGCTGTGTAAACAGAGAGAATGATATCTTGTCACTCCCAGCACTTGACTGGGAGTAAGATCCGTGACTATGGAAAATGATCAGTATTAATGCTGTTCCTAGCACCTGGGTTGCCAATACATCACATCACTGTCAGCATGCACATATGCTGTCCTGTGGGATAATTCTGCCTGCCGGCGTTTGTGTGTGTGTGTTTATCTACTTACCTATCTATTTTCTTAGTTAGCCCTTAATTCAAAACGCCAAATAGAAAGTGTTTACAATATTCAGCTGAATACCGTGTTCTCATATCCAAACTTACTAATCAAGTACGTGTAAGCACCTGCTGACTCCATTATTTCTCCTGGAATGGTTGGACCTATGTATTTACATATCGTCGTAAGCATAACGCTGTTTTAGCCTAGGTCCTTTGGTTTCTCCTCTGTGTTACGGTTATGGCAATACTTTATTTTGTAAAAAAAATTTCAAAAGGACAGTTATATTATCGATGAATTTCATTTCACGATGGCATCTGGGCATTACAAAATATTTGTTGAGAACCCTGATCTAGTCCAACCCTGCATTTTGCAGCTGAGGGGACTGAAGCACAGACATGCAGAGGAACCTGCTCAAGGTCACAGGGCTCTGCTTCCACTGTCCTTCCTCCTGCACTGGTTTTTACCAACTTCCCTGCATCAGTTCATCCATATTATGACTCAGGGTAGCTGGAAGCAATCAGCTCTTATATGCCTGCAATGCAATCAGTGCTTTATGAGGACCTTTAATACAGCCTCACATCAAGCCTATGACGGATGGAAGTATGACTGGTCCACAAGCCCTCCTCTGACGCTCTCGAGGCTAGCTATGTTTTCCAAATTCAGAAGATTTTGTATTTTGGAAAGGCAATGGGAGCATATATCATACATTGTATAACAACCCTTTTAGGCCCCAGGGAAGTGTCCTATCAATGAACACAGTAACATTTCTGCAGCAAAGTGTGTAAGATTCATGGTAAGCTGGACAAAGTCTATCAATGGTCTCAGGGCAGTGCAGGGCAGGTTTATCAGCACACTGACTACACAAATCCCTTTTGTCCGTCAGAACTCTATACACTTTGGAATAATGGCTCTGTTTTACTGCCCCCTTTGGACAGAGCAGGAAATAGAGGCTGAGAGGTTAAACTGCCCTCTTCATGGGAAGGGGGTGTGGCAGCAGGGCTGACCACCTGCAGACCCATCCCGGAGTCTGTACTTCTGCCCACCTCATGGGACTGCCTCTCTGTGAAATTCAAATGGGTTGAAAAACAACAAAATGAAGTCTCTTGAGTGGTTTTAGAAACACACACACACACACACACACACACACACACACACACACACACACTTCTAACCTCTATTCCTTTCCCTATCTTAGTTTTTGCTAAAGGCAGCTAATTAACAGTGATAGTAGTGCTTTCTGAGTGGCTGTCTATGGGAAAAGAAATGCTTAATTTTTCTCACTCTGAGAATCTGGTGACTTCACAGGCCACCAGTCACATCAAGGACCAGCACCCAGCATCCTGCTGGTGGAAGGTCATGGGGCACACTTTAGGCACAAGGGACATGTGCAGATAGAAGAACTGAAAAATCCGTGCCTGGGAAAATGACCAGCAGACTTCCTGCCCATCACGCACAGATGCATATAGCAAACAGGCAGGCAGCAAGTATTTATGCACTATCTGTCACACTGCAGCCTGAGGGGGCACCAGTGTCCTGCAGAAGCTCAGTGGCCACACAGCTGGTCCACAGAGGCAGGATTTAGGTTGTGCTTTCCCAGGTCTGTAGCCGATGCTCTCTGTATGTCTTCTGTTTAAAAAGCCAAGGGCAAGATTGCCAGGGCCACGCTTATCCTAATTCTTGCTCCCCATTCTTCCCTTTCATCCTCTTCTGTAACAGGAAGCCCAAGGAAAAGAAAGTCCTTGGGGCTTCAAGCCAGATGAAGGTGGCAGAGGGACCCTCCTATGTCCCCATGTGCCTGCAGGGAGCCTTAGGCCTGGTGAGCCGAGCTAACCCCACCTTTCCACTGGCCTGCAGGACACAGGTGGCTCGAGGTTCTAAATCTGACTGTTTTGGAACTTTCTAAGAACCTAAAACTCATTGCCTCCCAGTGTGCAAGTCTGGCCTCACTGTTAGAAGAACAGCAGGCAGAATGGCTGGGAGATGCATTGCGAGCTCCCTGCCTTTGTGGCGGAGGCCCTGTCCCGCAGCTGCTATCTAAAGAGATAGACCAGGGAGGGTGGTGCAGAAGGTGTAAGGGTCTGCTCACCATGGCTGCAGCCGGGACAGCTCGTCTTCCCTGGAGAAAAGCTGCTTGCCTCTGACTCCTCGCTTGGAGGAAGGCAGCATACTACAGCTAGATGAATACTTTCATGGAGGAGACAATGGCCCCTTATAAGGAGCCAAGGTTACCACAGGCAATTTCCTTAGGTAGTAAGGTCTCTTCGCTCAATATGAGAAACAGAGCTTATCTCACTGTGACACAAGAAAATAATTCAGCACAGTCAGTGGCACTCCCACGGCCTGCTTGGAAATCTTCGCACTGTGGCCCCAGCCTGGAAGCTTTGGGAGACATGCAGATGTTAACACAGCTTAAAGCTAGTGGCCTCACCGGCATTTCCAGGCACAACTGGGGAAGAAGACTGAATGAAAGAATGGGCCCCATCTCTGTTGTAAATTAATTCTCTGTTTACTTCATCACCGGGAGAGACAGGGGTTAGGGATCATTGCCTTTATGACAGGAGGGGAGCAGCTGGTTTTCATAAGGACAGAAGGTGGGTAGGTAGGTAGGTACAGGCAGGGGCAGGGATTCTAATGTTCCTGTAGCCCTCAAGGCAGTCCTATATAAGCAAGAACAAATGCCCTAGTGACAAGATCAGACCTGCTTGGGCCCTCCATAGGTCTGATTACACTCTTTCCACTTTTCCCTTATTTTCAGCTCTCTGGTAATTTGACCCTTTTGCCTTTCTTTAAGTTGCTTTAGCAGGCCCCTGCCTCAGAGCCTTTGCACTGGCTCTCTCTTCACTTTCACTTTATTCAGATCTCTGCTTAAATCTTGCCTTCTCAGAGGGAACTTCGTTGATCATTCTACCTGAAATAGCCTTTTGCCCTTTATCCAGACCTAGTTTTATTATTTTTATCAAACTTCCCATTACCTAATTTTATATTAAGCACATTTATCTATTTATCTTTTGTTTCCTTACAATCCTCATGAGTACCTTGTCTGTTATATGAGCACATACTAGGTGCTCAATGAATATTTGTTTACACACATGATTCAGGTGCTGAGAAATAGAATCTGGCTACGCAGGGGCAGCTTAGGTCAATGGAGGGAGATGGGGGAAGTCAGCCTTACGTCCTCAGACTCAAAAACATGGCAGATCATCTTGTACTGCCTTTTTCCATCCTGGGACGGGTGGGAAGCTTCCACATTCTCCTGGGAGTTGGAGCGTGGCATCCGCCTGCGGGCCATCAGCACGACAATGTTTCCAATGTCTGCGATGTAGGAGATGGTCCTCAGAGGGTGGTCCATCATTGTCTCCTGGAGGCGGAAGGGAGAGGGGGTCAATCCAGTGCAGCATCCAATAACCCCTGAGGAAGTCTGCCACCCACAACCCAGCCAAGCGTCCGGTGAAGAGAACTTTCTACAAATTTGTAATCAGTGGAATCTCTGGTGGAAAAGGTAAAAAATAAATAAATGAAAAAATAATCTGTATGTGATGGTTGCATTTTGTTTTCATGTGTGCTGATTTTAAACAAAACTGTTTAAAAGGCTAATCTGTTAAGGTTCATGAATCTTCTGATAAAAACTTATAAGAATTATTGTCAAACATCCACAGTTTATTTTTTCCTTTGATCTTTAAGAAAACAGTCCCAAAGCTCCCTGCACTTCCTCCCCCCAGACAGACATTGCAGATCCAACCTTCTAGCTTATACAGAAGCCAGCCTCTGGGGACAGTTGCTCTGCAAACATGGGTACAGACTCTGAATTGCCATGCTGCTAAGCTTCATCCCAGGAAAAGGTGGGAGCCAGTTAATACCTGTGTGTCAGCATTCAAAACCTTGATTCTCTGCGTAGAAATGAAGAGATCCACTTCGGTCATTGGCTGAGACTCACCTTCAGGAGCCTGAGAAGAAAAGTGCACCAAGGAAGAGCTTAGAACATTCCCCTGATCCAGGTGCACGGAGGAAGGTTAGCTGATACACAGAGGCATTGAGACACAGTCACCAGAACAGCAATGCAGACTCCAGAATTAGGTTGCCAAAGCTGAAGTTACCACACAGAGGATGGGCACATGGACAAGAGTTAGCATTTGCAGGAAAAAGGCAGAATCCCCTTTGCTCCTTCTGCTCTAGAAGCAGTAGCTCACTGCAGTGGATTGCCAGTGGCCCTTTCTACAAGGGTTTCAGAGCCCAACATATTGAAAGACTAAGGGCAACTAACTCAGGACCTTGGCAAAATCAGTCTGCCCCTGCTCAAGCGATGGGGGACAGTGTTTACAGCAGGTGCAAACAAATTCATTTGGATGCAGTTCTGGTCAGAGGGTCTTCATGTTCATATACTAACACAGCAACACAGAAGCAGGACCCTGAATCCACCCCATTGAGAAAAAGCCCCAATGCTTCGGCATCCCACGGGTAGCTCATAAGCACCTAAAAGCTCCACAACCAAAAAAGCACATTAGCCTGGTTCATTTAAGGCTTAACTCCGCACGTGTGTGGTTATTAGTGAGTTTTCTTTTTTGCATCCAGCAATCTGACAAATCCACAAATCAAACATTACTATAATTGAACAGACCCAAGTCCCTGCCACATTAATGCTCCTGAATGGTGGGAACTTTCACACTAGTTAGTGTAGGATTCATTTAGCATCTCCAATCTGCTCCCTGTCGTCGTTCCTCTGAAGTGAAATGGCTCATGAGCAACAGAAAACAGCCACTTTAGGCAACTGAGTTTTGAGAAACATTGGCTTATGGGGCGGTTCAAAAAGAAATCTGAACAAAAACTTGCTGGATGCAGAAAACAAAAACACAAAATCATAAAAAAGGCAAAACATAAATAAATGGAAAGAACAGGCATAACACCAAGCTGATGAAGTTGTTTGTACTGCACCTTCTTCCTGCTTTTGGCTAATTTCTGGGCCATCTGCTTAGCATGGAACAAACAGAGACAGGAGAACAGTTAGAAAAGAATTTGCAGAGACTCAAAGTTGAAAAGGGAATTGACAAACTAATTCTGATAGTGGCATAAAGCATTTTTTTGTGGGAGAAGGACTTAAAAAAAAGAGAATTCCACTCTCTAGACAATGGATTTCCTAACACAGAGTTTATAGATGGCCGGGGCAGTGGGGAGGAAATGGACTGAGTTGCTTCTTATACTTAATAGCAATCAATGTTTTAAAAAAACCAACTTTTGGTTATGTTGGTTTTCTTTATTATATGCCTATTTTCTATTTCATCAATTTCAGCCTATTTCTTTATTTTCTTATTTCTGAGCTGAATTTGCTGATTTTCCCAGCTTCCTGGGATGAAAACTTAAATGAATTTTCAAACCTTTTTCTGATATATTTATCTGAAACTGTGAATCTCCATCTAAGTACTACTTTACCTGTATCCATGTTTTGATATGTTGCAATTTAATTATGATTTCATTTAAAACATTTTTAAATTTCTACTATGATTTCTTTTTACCTTAGGATTATTTAGAATTGTGTTATTAATTTTAATATATTGGGAGACTTTCTAATTATCTTTTTGTTATTCAGTTTTGAATTAATTCTATTGGATCAGAGAATGTACTCTGATTTCAACCCTTTGAAATTTGCTCTCTTAGCTGTATGGCCTGTCTTTGGTGCATGTGACATGCAGACTCAAAAGATGCTTTTTGCAGTTGCTGGTGGTAGTGTTCTATCAATGTCAATTAGGTCAAATATGTCAGCTAAGATGATTGTTCAAATCTTCTATGTACTTGCTCATTTTTTTGTCTGCTTCCTCTGATATTTATTTAGAGAGGTACATTAAGATCTCCAGCAGTTACTGTGGACTTGTCCATGTCTACTGTCAATCTTTGCTTTATCCATTTTACAGTTATAAGGTACATACATATTAAAGATGTTTATGTCTTCCTATTAAATTTATGTTTTATTGTTTTCCTTCTATATCTCTATTAATACTTAAGTTTGTGTAACATTAATATAGACTGTACTTAACTAGAAATGAACCTAATGTTCTTTTCTCATAAGTAAAAGCATAAATGATAAAAGCAGAGACTCGGTGGTTAAATTGTTTGAAACTAAATCTTGGCTCTGATACCTAACTAGTTGTGTGACTTGGAGTAAGCAACTTAGCATCTCTGTGCCTCCGTTTACTCATCTGTCAAAGGAAAATAGAAACAGTATTTACCTCATAGGGCTGTTCTGAGGATAAAATAAATATATGCAAAGCTCTTAGAACAGTGCCTGGTGCATTATAAGCACTTGTGTTTGCTGTTACATGATTATAATTTACCTTTACTAGGATGCAATTTCTTGGCTTTTAATAAGGTTTGCTATACACAAACAATGGGGAGTCCATGGCCAACCCAGAACGCTGTTGTGGTGATGGGGGTGAAGTGGAAGAAGGTCTGTTCTCTCACATTCCTTGGTACTCACCTGGAAGAAAAGCTCTTTTGCTCTCAGCCGCACAACTTTATTTCATTAATGACTAAGGTGTCTTGCCTATACTACCTCACTGTGAAAAATCTAGATGAGTCAACCACTGAGCACCAAATAGCTCATCTCTGCTATACCCGGGAATCTAGGGCAGCCACCTCGGCACAGCCACCCTCTAGCTCTTTCCGGCAGTCACGGTGGAGAGCGTGCTCTGGAAATGCCCATAGGCAGCAGCTACAAGTGTTACCCTAACTGATGCACATAAGAGTGGAAATATTTCTGCATCTGAGGAGTGGCCTATCCTGACGCCATGCCACACTACAGATTCCTTTATGAAACTTAGGAGTTCTGCTGGGGGAAGCTCTGACCTACGCCAATATAACCCTCTGTTAATGACTGCTGTGAGACCCTAGTGTTTGTCTGTTTTCTACCTCATCCCCTGAAATAATATGATATGAAATAATATGACAGTAATATAGGAATTTCCATTATTTTTGATACCAAGACTTAACAGCTATAAGCAAAATGCTTCACTCTAGGGAACAGTGATTTGAAAGTGATAAGACAGCTGTTAAGTGGCAGAACAGCGATGCAAACAGGAAAGTCTTACTTCACACTCCAACTTGTTGGTTGTGTGCTCTGGGTAAGTTTTTTACTTATAAACGCTCTCTGAAAGAATGGGGTTAATAATGCCTACCTCACAGGACCCCCCATCGCCTCCATTTTGAGAAATAAACGAGATAACATATGTAAAGAGCCTGCCCAAAGTGTCAATATTCCTTATCTTTCAAAGGAAAATCAGTCTGCCACCAACGGAATGCCCCAATTCTATTTTTTTTTGCTATAACTGGTGATGAGAAAGAGGGTCCAAAAGCCAAATGGGAGACTGAGCTTCATGAAAGGTATTCTGAAATAATATTTCTGAAGTTAAAAATATTTTATGCACTTAGAGGAATACCACCTTTAAATCACTTATGATTCAAGTGTCCTGAAACAAATTATAATTTAAAATTCAGACATAACATTGAAAATGATGATGGGGTCAGAGCCAGAATAATAAACTGGAGTAGCAAAGAGAGGTCTAAGAGAACCATAAGGCCAGCGTGCATCTTAAAGCAAGGAATGACAACATCCATTCAAATCCTATGTTTCCTGGGATTGATTATAGCTCATCACCCAGCAGGCTGCATACAAGGGTATTAACTGTGGCACTGCCCGTTCAATCACTCCATCCACAAGGTGTACTGAGTGTTAAAAACCCTCCAGGTTATTCACACTGAGGATCTTCCTGACTGTTCTAGCTTTTCTTTCCCTTGCTGACAGTATTCTTCTAAGTGTTGCATGACTATCAATGACAAAGCTCACAAGGACCCTGTGAGGTGGGCACAACATCACCCCCATCTTCCGGAAGAGGACACTGTGGCACAGAGGCTAAGTAGCTTGCCCGAGGTCAGACAGCTGTTAAGTGGCAGAACAGCGATGCAAACAGGAAAGTCTTACTTCACACTCCAACTTGTTGGTTGTGTGCTCTGGGTAAGTTTTTTACTTATAAACGCTCTCTGAAAGAATGGGGTTAATAATGCCTACCTCACAGGACCCCCCATCGCCTCCATTTTGAGAAATAAACGAGATAACATATGTAAAGAGCCTGCCCAAAGTGTCAATATTCCTTATCTGTCATAGACTTCTTCACGGGCAATCACAGGACAAAGCTAGACTGACAGAAATTTTGATTCTACAATTCAATTATAATTATTGACATTTAAAGAAAATCGTTCCATAAAAGAATGGAAAAAATTGAGCTTTTGGGACAAGCTAGTAAAGACAGGCATAAGAATATTTGATAATGAATGATCCTTACAAAAATGCATGGACCAAAAAAATGTCCACTCTGCGTGGACAGGAAGCAGTTCCTCAGGCTCAGGCAGGTCACCCCAACTTCCAGGGAAAGAACAGAGAGTGAAGTGGGAATGAGTGGAATGAGGCAGGGAGAAGCAGTGGAGAGAGAGGAAGTCAAGTGAGCTAGCTACACTAGCTCCCAGTTTGCTCCTCCAGATAAGAGTTCAGGCATGATTCCCACACTGTGTGTGTGTGTGTGCACACGCGTGTGTACAGGGTCTCTATTTAGTGTACTTTAGATACCGACAGCATGAAGAACACAGCTCTCTCCAGAATTTTCTCCCAAAATGTGTTACAGAGAATCCTAGCAACAAGACTTGAATGGGCATTACACAGTGATAACGCATCTCTTAAAATAACTGTGGGAGCTTCTGGTTAAACAAAGTGAATTAAGTTTCCTTAGTGCAGGACTTCTCAGAGCCTCCAACAAGCAATCATGTGTGGCAAATACCCCACCAGACATATTCTGCAGGGTTTTTTGAGCTTATTTGCCAACAGAACCCTATCACTGCGATGCGCTCGGCTGAGCTGGAATGCCACAGAGCACAGCGAAGGACAGACGCTCCACAGCACCGGACGGTCTGCACTTCTCTAAGACAGTGGTTCCCACATGGCAGTGTACACCAGAACCTCTCGAAGGGTTTATGAAAACACATTCCTGGACCCGACCCCGACGAGCTTCTGCCTAAGAAGGGGTCTGCGAATGTGCATTTGTAACAAGTTCTCAGGTGCTGCTGCTACTGCTGGCCCAGGGATCCCACTTTGAGAACTATTGCCCTAACGCATTCCTAAGTTACATGGGGGCTTCCTGGCAGTATATTATTTCTTCTAAGAAATGATAAAAAAGTTTTAAAAAAATGGTATTCGTCTTCTAATGCTGCTATTGCATTCAGACATACCTTATTTCTTATATTTTGGTAGATGGAAAACACTTTTAATTTCAGATTCCTTAGCCTGCACTGTATTATTGTTACTTCAATACTCTTCTTTATTCCTTTATAAGACTGCATGTTTCTCAAGGTCAAAGACTGGGTCTTGGTTAACTTTTTTTAAAATTTTTAAGTGAGAAGAGGGGAGATAGAGAGACAGACTCCCACATGCACCCTGACTGGGATCCACCTGGTGACCTGCGTCTGGTGCTGATACTCTGCCCACCTGGGGCCATGCTTGCAGCCGAGTTAGTGTTAATGCCTGAGGTAGAAGCTCTACAGAGCCATCTTCAGCACCCAGGGCCAATGCTCTCTAATTAAACAAGCCACGGCTGTGGGAGCAAAAGGGAGAGAGAGAGAGAGCGCGAGGGGGGTGAGGGAAGGAGAAGCAGATGGTCATTTCTCCTGTGTGCCATGACTAGGAATCAAACCTGGGACTTCCACATGCTGGGTGGACACTCTACCACTGAGACAACCAGCCAGGTAGTTAATTTTTATATCTAAGATGTCAATCACTGGGGTCTGCATAGGAACAGTTTGCTTTTTGAGCCAAATTCCTTTGTTTTCCTTTCACAGTAAGTAGAAAATAAATGGCTAAACCACAATTCCAAATTCTCTCCCCATTTGGCAAATACATCTGTAAATTCTTTGTTAAATTAAGAAAATCATAATTCTTATGACTCCATGTATAAATCAAATATTAATATTCAATTATAATATATAGTTGGTGCTATGTGAGTGACGGATATCGCAAATGATGAACAGACAGAAATTAAAGACTGTTTTAAAATGGAAACCCAAGCCTCACGATTTGTGTTTGCTCAGAGATAAAGCACCAGCAACACCAGGGCAGGACTCCTGGTGAGGCCCATGGGTCAAACAGAGAATGTGGGCAGAGGAGTGATAGAGGGGCAAATGGGATCCTGCAGAGAGTCAGAGATAAAGAAGGAACCAGAAACAAAAGGAGGAAATTCCTTTGCCTTAGTTGAGGTGAGAACACACCAAGGCAGACAATCACTCATCAGTTGCGGTGAGGATATTGCTAAATAGGTTTCCAAATAAATCCACAGAGCTTTCCTCTCACCCTGCCCTACCTTCCTGGACAGATACTGTAAAATCTGTGGCCTTATTCTGATCTATATTTCTCTAGAGGTGGCCTAGAAAAACTTATTCCTAAAGGCCAGCCTCTCTTTGGGAAAAAAAACCCATGGCATCACCTTCCTTAGAGAAAGGCATTTCTTACGCACATGTAGGCATCACAGCGCACACTCCCCTTGAGACCATCTTGACTGATCTGCAGAAATGCTCCTGGCCCCCCAGTTCTGTCTCCCGGTGATAAAGTCTCCGTGCAAGCTCCCCAAACAGTAACTTTCTAGAGTGTGCAGAAATAAACCATGGGCTTGAACGCAACCGTCTCTACTTACAACTGGAAAAAGTGTCAGGCTTGGTATAAAGGAAGGCAATCTGATGGGCATTTAAATGGATGTTAAGGGAACACAAGGCAGAAAATATTTAATGACAGGCAACAGTTCCTTCAGATGCAGAGAAGCACATTATAAAATGATACTTATGAATGAAATGTAACCATTTAATCTCACCACTAGGTAATGAATTCTTCACACTAGAGTAATTTGCTGTAAAAATAAATATATGTTTTCCAGATGCCTATGCTACTCTTGGCAGGCCTGAAATAAATTTGTAATCAGACAGCATCTATCCTGCTTGTTCTGATGGGCAAGGTCCCTACCTTTTTTGTTAAAATGAACAGTGGAACTTGTAGATAACAACCCTGTGATGTTTTAAAATAAATTTTCTGGTTTCTTATTAGGGGGCTGTCTTTGAGGAAGGGAAACCACTCTCAGACACTCTGTGGAGATCAGAAGATATACAGGTGTACCTTAGAGATATTATGGGTTTTGTTCCAGGCCACTGCAAATAGTGAGTATCCCAATGAAGTGAGTTGTGGCGGAGGGTCTTGCCTTCAATTTGTAAAAAAGGCAACATCTGTGAAGCGCAATGAAGCAAAGTACAGTAAAACCAGGTACGCCTGTGGTTCACAGTGCACCTGGCGCTGGGAGGGATCTGGTAGCAGATGCTGTAGTCTACCCTGCGCACTGATTCCTGCTCAGGTGATGTACCTGTGCCTGCTGTCCCCTCCAGGTCATCAGTACTATATACAGCTCACGGTGGAAAGAGAGAGCAACTCCCTCTGTAGGAGTCAAGGGCTACCAGCCAGAAGCTATTCAATAAACAAGGTGCCCAGCATGAAATCTGAAGTTTAGTGTTTTAAACCCTGGCAGACAGAACCTAGGGAAGAACTAATCTTAAAACTAATTTCAAAAACTAATCTCTTATGTCCCCCTTTGATAAGATTCCTGTGGAGCTTACCTAGTCCTGACTCCTTTTGGCTTGCATTGACCAATCTCACCTTAGCTCAGGAACTAAAGCCCTCCACCCATGGATCCTAGTAAAGGCATATTCCCAGGGCCTGTCTCTCTCTCTCTGACTGTACCCTGTCATGACCTCTCTAGGTGGCCCGTCCAGGACTTTCTCCAGGACCTGTGAGTAATAACTTCTCTAAATCTCTTCTGTGGACTTTTGCTCACCTGGCACCCTGGGATCCTACATAACAAATGTTAATTTCACACAATTATAACATGCTGTGTTTGGTAACCGAGGGATACCAGAAGTCAGAACTATGACCCTAAAGAGTTTGTTTTAAAGTTCCCTGCTCTGGATAAAATGAGATGGGTCAGTGCCTGAGAAACAGCTTGTTCTCTCAGGGAGGTCTGTGTGTTCATACTTTGAAGGCTGTGCATTGTTGATCCTAAATTAAGAGCAGTGGTGGTAGTAATGTCACCTCTTTATGATACGGGGTGACACTGAAAAAAACTTAGGCCAAGCTTGGATGGGTAGCTCAACAGGAACCTGATGTTCTATTGATAGAATTACAGTCTGAAAGACAAAGAAGATATGAAGTTCAGGCTCTGTTTTCACGGAGCTGTCCTGTTGGGAACCATGGGGTAATATGCATCTCTGTGGGTAGGGGGTGGGACTTCTTTAAAAGAAGTGGACCTTCCCACTGTCAATCATCCTGGGAGAAGCTAATTTCATGAGAAGACATAAATACCACATAAGTAGGTCCCTGACACATAGGTGAAATTGGTAGGTCTCTGTCAGTAATCTTTTATTTATTTATATTTAAAATTTTTTTAAGTGAGAGGAGGGGAGATCTGTCAGTAATCTTGACATTGGGCTACCCTTGATGTAACTATAGATTACTCTTTACACCTTCCAATTCCGCAACTTCAGTAGTGTTGTCAAAAGTTGCAGCATGGTTTTACTCTATTATGGCAAATAGTTGAGGGAAGGGCCGGGAACACCCTGCACATTTGCTGGCTTAATTCCTTTCTCATTTATGCTGCTGAGTTTGAGGGTCAGACTCTCACTTTATAAAATGTCATTTTTCCCTCCCAAGACCCTGCATAGCCTTGTATATGTAAGTGCTGAAGAAATACTTTCTTCTTAATTAAGAGACAAAGGACTCTTAGTAGTTGCCTTCTATCTGAGATATTTTTTTCATTCCACCTTGCCCTACAAACACCATGATGAGACTTGTGAGTGTGTGAACAACACGATATAAAAATGTGACTAGTTTCTGGAGAAGGGAGTTGAATTTGACCAGTTGAAACTGCACAAAACAGGTTCTGGAAAGTCCTAACTTTTTCCAACTTTCTTGAAATACCTGGTTCTGGGTTTCAACTGTGATGCTCTCCCTGTGGCTCCAGTGTGGGGCTGCCCAGTGGTTGTGGGTGCTGGTGGCACTCAGGGACACTTGAGTTGTGCGATGACACCTTACGTGTCTCTGTAGTCCTAGGGACTGTCCATAATTCTAGGTGGTACTGGCTTCGTGGTGAAGATTCTAGAGCCCTGTAGTTCCATGGGATCAAACCCGTTCTGTCTGGTTCAGACTCACTGTGAATGATTTAAACTAAATGAAAGTGTCTTTTTGGATGAAATAGGCTCACTCTTTTTAAATCTCAGCAGAACAGATTCAAACAGGTTCTGACTGACTCAAACTAGTTTGAACTGCTTTAGCCTTGCTCAGACATGTTGGGACTGGCCAGGCTAGATCTGATAAAATGGTCTGTCTTCCTTAAAGGGAGCCAGTTCAATATAGCTTGAACAGGGCCAGCTTGTCTGAAAGCAATGGGACCTAGTGTGAATCAGACTGTGACAGGAATGTTTAAGTCATGGAGTGCTAGCTCTCAGCAGAAATACAATGATATGCCTCTTACATTAGAGACAATAGTCAAAACGATATCCTTCCTCATTGTAGAGACTTTTCAAAGTTCATGGTCATATGTATTTTATCTCAAGACTGGCTATTAAGAACAACCAAACTATACAGTATATATACATAAGGATTTCAGTATACTTTGGAAAGCTTTTCTTTTTTTTCTGTTTAGAACTATTAGCAGGTATATGTATAAGCCCTGCCTGCAACGTCATCCCAATCCACTCTCCTCTAAACTCAGGACTAGGCATGTGAGGTGTGGGTGACCACTGTGGACGGCTCAAGTACCCAGCTCTGCCTATCACCCATTCAGTCCCCCTCACCTTGATCCTGCTCACTGCTTCCTGGGCTTGCATCATGCGCACGTTTTTGGAGGGAGTTTTGTCTGAGAGCAGCTGGGTGGAGCCAAGGTAATTGGCAGCAAAAATGATTCCATCGATTAAGTCTTCGGGGTCACAAGGTCCGGGAACTGTAACACACAGAGGCATGGTGGTGAGTGAAGCCACCCCAGCACACCACCCCCTCCCCACTGCTTGCCTCTGGCACAGGGGGCGCTCCTCAGACCCCTGAGCAGTTGTATCAACCTGTTAGTCTAAAGTATCTGTCATTCACCCCTCATCTTCCATTAGTAGAAACAATTTTTTTTCCTCAAAGTAACTTACTTCATCCAGGCCACTTATTGTGAGAAATGATGTGAATATTTATGTAAGTATAAAACGTGAAATGTTTCCATGAAGGATGTGTTTCTCCTCTGACACAGTGAGCTCTCTGGGGACAAGGACTATGTCATAGTCATCTTTGGCTCTCCTGTGTCTAGTTAGCATCTGTCACCCAGAGGGAATCAAATAAATGCTTGCCTGACATTTATATCTTCCCCCTCTTCATTTATTTCCATAATGAGGGAAATACATTTTATAAATCAGAAAAATGAGAAATTTGTTTCAGAATGTCTGGTTCCCATAATAGCCTTTGACCCCAGTCCTGGGAGACAGCTAACATTGCTCCAAAGCTGTGGTCTCATGCTGCCAACCTTGCTGACGTACAGATCGTAAGCTTCCAGTCTGGTCCTGCATACAGATCAAGTCCAAGGAAAATGGGACTCTGTTTCATTGATTAACCTTTTACATCAAACCTTAGCTTTATTTTATTTATTTATTTTTAAAAATATTTTATTGATTTTGTGGCGGGGAGATACAGATACATCAATCTGTTCCTTTATGTGCCCTGACTGGGGATTGAACCAGCAACTTTTGTGCTTTGGGACGATGCTCTAACCAACCGAGCTATCTGGCCAGGCCCAAACTTTAGTTTTGAATATTTGCTCTGGCTGGAGAGTTCAATTGGTTTGAACATTGTCCCGAAGTGCAGAAATTGTCGGTTTGATCCCCACTCACGGCACAGACAGGAACAGATCGATGGTCCTGTCTATCTCTCTCCCTTCCTCTATTGCTAAAATCAATAAAAAATGTTAAAAAAAACAAAAAGCTTTAAAAAAATAAATATTTAAAATGGAAGTATAATTGCCTATAAATGCTACTTGACATTGAAACATATCTGGGGCTAAGATATAACTAACTATAATAAATGTACTAGAAAAGGCATTCTAATTCTGCAATGAAAACATGTATTTTCTTTGGCTTGAATGCCATATTTGCAGAGACTAAAATATACATTTTAACCCACAGTTAAAACCTCAGGATCTTAAATAAGATACCTTGAAATGGAAGCAATTTGCTTCTTCCTTTTGGAGAACTAATTTGAAATGGTTTTAATTTTTATTCTTAAACATGAAGCTGCTGTTGAGTTTTAACAGCCCCTCCCCACAATAAGCTACTTATCAGGGTACAGACTTAAAATAATCTATTTGTTTTTTTCTAAAATCAAGGTGGTGGTTGTATCAAAGAAATTAACAATGTTTTGGGAAATGCCTTCACAAAGCATTTGTATAGTAATTAAATAAGGAAACCTGTTATTTGTCTTATTTGCAATCTTTCTGGGAAAGACTTCTAGACAAATACTGACTGGTACAGAGCCTAATGGCCACCGCTACCTACTGGTGATTTACATTCTTCTCAACAGCCATATGTTTCTCATCCTGAAATTTTTCTAGATGTGGGATGAATTTAGGTTGTTTACAATGTACAATTCAGTTGTATAGCAAAAAAGCAGTAGTCAAACTAAAATAACAATCAAACAAGTTTGGAACCACACTATGCTTTGCAAGATGTAAAAGATTATCAATATTCTATTACAAATTCCTGTGATGGATATTCAATGTTACTTAAACATAATCATTTTTGTCAACCAGTTATTGAGAAAAAGTTCTTATCTGGCATAGTAACTTTTAAAAATGTTCTACTTCTTTGTGAAAATAACAGATGTCATAGAAAAGTAAAAATTAACCCCTTCTATGACTTCCATACTATACTCATCTCTGATTTAGCTCTACTCACTGAAAAGGATCCCTCTTGAACCTTAGTAAGTGTGAATATGCAGATATGTTTAAGAGCAATCCAAATAATATGTAAATGACTGTGTAAATGTCAAGCAGCCAAGAGACAGAAATATTGGATCTAAACAAATTATACATTCGAGATGTAATCTTACCCTCTTTATCCTGCAGGGAAATTGATTATAATCAAATGTCACTGTTACTGCATCATACCCGGAAAGAAAGCACCCCAATTTCATATGTTCACTTTAGTCTCAGATGTTAGTTAGTGTATTATATTAAAAAGTTAAAACAATTAAAGTTATAATGTTCCTAAGTAAAAGAAACACAGGTTTCATTTTGAAATGTGGTTTTTCTTTCCAGTGATGTCTTTGTGTTGCTCAGTGGGTGACCAGGCACACGTTATATGTACCTTTGCCCTCGTGTTAATGCTAAGCCTGGAGGACCAGATAGGAAGAAAAATGGAGTTTCCAAACTTCCCATAACTCCTTGAGGTGCTCTCATGAAATTTTGGAGCTTCATAAAAATGGCACAAATAGGCCCTAGCTAGTTTGCTTACTGGATAGAGTGTCGGCCCAGCATATGGATATCCCAGGTTCAACCCCCAGTCGGGGCACACAGGAGAAGCAACCATTTGCTTCGCTCCCCTCCCTCTCCACCTTCTATTCCTCTTCCCCTCCTGCAGTCAGAGGCTTGATTGATTTGAGCATGGCTTATGGCACTGAGGATGGCTCAGTTGGTCCAAGCACATTGGCCTCAGGCACTAAAAATTGCTTGGTTGATTTGACAGTTGGCCCCAGTGTGTGTTTGCCAGATAGATCCCAGTTGGGGCACTTGCAGGAGTATGCCTCACTATTCTCCCCTCCTCTCATCTAACAACAACAACAACAACAAAAAGGCACAAATAATTTACAGGTGACTCAAGAATAAAACCTGAGTAACTGAACCTAAACTATGAATGTGTTCTGGGTTTCAGACCTGAAGGTTCAAAGAGGTTTCATTCCCAGGCAGTAGAATGCACCAATTTTTTATTCACAGGATCCAAAGACCAGATATAACCTCAAAGTGAGACCTGGGCATTCTCTGGCCCCGGCAAATCTTCCTTCACAGAAATGGCAATCCATCCTACCCAAGAAAGCTTCAGCCATTCTCCTGGTAGAGAATCAGTGTCACCTGTAGCTACCAGGTGCCTTTGTGTGCATGAAAAATGGGCATTCCGTTTGTGTGACATGACCTCAATCTGGGCTGCTGAGGTTGGGCTACGAGGCCTGTTATGTAAGTATCCCTGGGCAGCGAACAACGCACACAACTATGTGGCAGCCCTGTATAGAATGCAGGGAGAATTATGGAGGCAGACTGCCAGTTCACAGCCTCACTTTGCCACTTGTTAACTGTGTGATCTAGGCTAAGTTGCTCACCTCTTTGATGCCTCAGTCCTCTCATACATAACATGGGGATAAAGATAACACCCACTTCACAAAATCAGTATGAGGATTCAATTAGTTATTACATGGAAAGTGCTTAGAACAGGAGCTGGCAAAAGGTAAGAGTTTAATAAATGTTTCTATTGCTAGCTTATCCAAGCAAGAGACAGAAATTATTGGGAAGGTTTTTATTGTTGTTTTCTGCTTTTATTAAGTGAAGAAGACCAAACTTTCTCCCCCTTACTTAAGCTTATTCCCACTTAAATAGTCCTTGATGGATATAAGAGGTATACTGGTGCAGATGTGGGAAACTTGGGTTACAGATTCAATATGATCATTATTAAGCTAGGCAAAGCCCCCCAGCCCAGACTCAAGTTCTCACGGACAAAATCAGCAAAGGTAGGGAGGAGGCGGCTCTTCGAGAGGCTCACAGCTATTGTTCTAGTCTAAGGTTCTAAGATGGTTAAAACTGTGAATTAATTGGCTCTCTGGCTTTTCTTCTTCACTATTGCCTTCCAGCCCAGTGCTTCAAATACCCTAAATGTTGAAAGATTCAGGAATGACTCAGTGCTCAATATTTCCTTTTAGTTCTTACCTTCAACGTAGGTTGGGAATGAAGCCAAGCTTTTTCTTGACTGTAATTAAGACAAAGAGGTTTCAAAAAGGGTAATGCATGATGAAATATGCATTAGCACAACCATCCATTCAACATAAAAAATAAACACAGCACCAGTGGCAGAGATTAACCAGTTATCAATCATTTTTGGTTACAGAAAGTAAAGTGTAAAGAAACATATGCATTTCTCATTCAAGGTTACCCAAAGCCCAGAACCATCCATTCATATCTTAGATAATCTGAAAATCCTCAATTCTATAATCAGAGAGATGATCATCAGCTTAAAATATATCCCACAAACCAAAATTTATAATCTGCAATAGCAGTAAAAAGGGCTTAGTTTGTATTCTTAAGAACCTGGGTTTCTAACTAAAAACTGCTGATTAATGAAAGCTCCAACAATATAATTGTATTGCAAAATCAGGAATTCTCTTGGAGAACTTTATTTCATGCTAGGTCTTTGCTGCAGTGATCTCTCACTGTGCTAAAATGCTTGCTGGAGTTTTTAATCTCTTCCCATCATCTCTTACTGATTTACATTATTTTAAAATTTTCACTATATAAGCAGTTATCACATGTTACTTTAAAATAAGAATACAACCAACAAGGAGTAAATTAAAAACCCTAAAATTCTGTATATTAAGTAACAACTTGGAGCAAAGGTCAGTCTTCCAACAGCACCTTTGGAAGAGACTGTGAACAGCTAGAAACCCTCTGGACCCCACTGGACAGCAGTTTAAACCTTAGCTCTTGGAGGAGCAATACTTACCATTTGGTTCCTGTCACAAGCACATGTCCTAGAGACAACTCTCAGTGGCATAAGAGTAAAAAATTGATTCCTACTTAAGCCAGTAATGGAATTTGTAGCTGATCTGTGTGGGGCAGGGTGATGTGAGCATTGCAGCAAAGTGGAGAGCTAATGTCAAAGACAAGAGTCCCTAAAATGGTCTGATCAGGTGGTAGTACAGTGGATAGAGTGTTGGCATAAGATGCTGAGGACCCAGGTTCAAAACCCCAAGGTTGCTGGCTTGAGCATGGGCTCACCAGCTTGAGCACGGGGTCACTGGCTTGAGTGTGGGATCATAGACATGACCCCATGGTCCCTGGCTTGAGCCCAAAGGTCACTCTGGCTTGAACCTTAAGGTCAGTGACTTGAGCACAAGGTCACTGGCTTGAGTAAGGGGTCACTTGGTCTGCTGTAGCCCTCCTGTCAAGGCACATATGAGAAAGCAATCAATGAACAACTAAAGTGCTGCAACAAAGAATTAATGCTTCTCATCTCTCTTCTTTCCTGTCTGTCTGTCTCTGTCTATCCCCTGCCCCCTCTCTCGCATGCACACAAAGAAAAAAAGAAGAGTCCACTTTGCATGGTGAAGGGTTAGCCTCAGAAAGCCTAAAAATTTTCATTGCTAAGAATCTACCAGGTGTTAGGTAACCATTAAAATATATGCCATTTAGAAAAAAGGTATCCAGTAGAGCATAGCTACTACAGGCTGACCTAAATTGAGGTTATGCTCTGGTGTGCCTGGTGGGCTGGAAAGGTGAAGAGCCCTGCATGAGGGCTGGGTTGTCACGAGAAAGAATTCCATATCATAATACTTCATACCGTGCTAGTCACTTGGATGATAGGAATGACAAAGGAATGGTTAATTAGTTGACTTGCACAAAATTCTAAAAAAATAGCAGTGTTGTTATGTGAAAAATCGGAGGCAAATAAAGACACTTTATTTTAGGACTCTAACTCAAGTCAGGTCAATGACAAGAATTCAACACTAATTACACAATACACTGCAGAGAGCAACCTGTCAGTAAACCTGCTGTTGATGTTGTCACTGGGATGAAATGCTTCCTCACACCAGAGTGTGGGTTTCTGGTTTTAGAAATGATCACCTTAAAAAAAAAAAACTAAAGACATAAGTCCACTAGGAATAACAGCTTATTGGCTGCTATTGCACTTATGAAAAAATTCATACTGAGTAAAAGCCAAGATATGGGAATAGAGGGAAAAAGAAATCCAGTTCAATAATACTTTATATTAGTTTTACTTTCTATATATTCAAGTGAGAGGACAGGCCCCGGGTGAGTGCCAATGGCCAAGTCTGTCTCATTTGGTTGGTTTAAAGAAAAACAATCCATAACTCTAGGGCATGCAAATGGAAGCTAACTTCTTTATAAGTGTTAAAGATTTCCAAATTATTTTTCTCTAACCATCTTCCAGTCCTTGTCCTGTGCTGCCAAGTGCCTGGGGTAATAAGGGTTTAGTTTATTTAATCAAAATGGTAAGCCTTCAGGTACCTCCAAAAAGCCAATTCAGATTTTCTTGGGCTACTGGCTACTTTTCTGAATGCTATTTTCAAGGACAGTGTTCAGATTTTAGTAGAAACTACAGAAGAATTATTTCAGTCTAACGCTCTAAAAACTGCTGTTTTATTTAGAGCTACAATGGGGGGCATTGGCTGTATTAGCTTATTCTCTATTCATGAGCTCATGACTGGCTTTCATCAGTCTCTGTGGTACTACATTTTTAAAAAAGAGTTTTGTGAAATGAAAGAATCTCTAATTATTGCACACAAAGAGGATTTTCAACATTATTTCTAAGGATATGTAGAAACATGTGCCAAGTCCTATAGGAACTGAGAAACTAACAAATTTGCCTTGCTTATTATAGCTGATGAATAATCAAATGTTGACTATTCAGATATCTGATCAGCCCTTTATTTTCTCACATGTGGGCAGAGATGAACATTAGTTAATCCTTAACATTCAAAAATTAATAAAACCACATTCAAGAAGATAAAGCTCAACATATTTGGGATTTTCCAGGAGGTCACACTACCAATGTGCAGAACCTGGAGGCCTGACGACTGGAATAATAATATACAAGCCACCTTGTCCACTCAGTGTGTGACCTACAAGCATTTTCACCCTCAGGACAGCAGATCCTGGTGTTCGGAACCTGGGCCCACAGGCGCTTTGGGTTCAAAGCCTGGTCCCACCAGTTGTAAGCCCTGGGACCTCAGGTAAGTTATTCAACCTCTAAGCTTCCTCTACTAACACATAAAGACAATAATTCCTACTCATAGAATTATTTTAAGGATTAAATGAAATATTATCTGATTTGTTTGGCCTGGTGCTCACTGCTATTATTCTTATCATTGCGGCTGTTCTCTTTTCTTCCTGCCACTTGTTCTTCCCTCTCTGTGTGCTATGAATGAGATAAAAGGCAAAGCTGTGGGATGTCAGGGCAGCAGGAACTGTGACCCCCATTAGTCCCGTTCTTTTAGTCCTGAAGCCTATGGTTTGAGGATCAAAACCAAGGGAGGACAGAATATATTTCAAATCTAAATTCTAATGCTGCTTCAGAGAAAGTCTCCTTATATTTGCTTGGTTGAATATGAACAGAGTTACTTCTCCCCTGCATGAATATATAATGGCACATGTGTGTGCAGTCAGTGATACTTCAAATATAAATTTCAACCTGGGCTCCCTTTAGAAGTACTCTGCCACTCAGACTTAAATGGAGTTTGCTATCTTCCATTGCTATTTAATTGAAAATTATTAGCAAAATGGGAGGAAATGAGACAATCCAATCATTCATTGTGTGGTTTGTCTCCTGAACCTATATCCTCAGTGTTAACTAGGCAGCCACTATATTTAGAGTGAGCGGAGCCCACCCACAGATTGTGAAGCGGGCCAATATTTGTCTGATGCTAGCTTATAATGAGGTGGGGGAGGCAGTGAGCTGGGTGTCACAAGATGCAGGCGCTGGTGGAGGCGGCAGCAAGCCTCAGGGAAAAACACCTGCCCTTTTTAGCCCTAGAGATCCTAGTGGGAGCAAGAAGCGTCTTCCTGCTCACATATCCTCTGCCAGAGCTCAGTTTGGGCTTCCTAAGTAAGGTGACAGTATGATTTGTTGTCCAAAGGGACACTTCAGGGCTTCACTGTCCATGAGCCCCTTGCTGAACATGGCTATTTCAGTTAATTGAAACTGAATAAAATGGAAAATTCAGGTCCTCAGTACCATTAGCCACATGCTGAGGGCTTGCCAGTCACATATGGCTGGTGACTACCATAGAGGACAGGACAGGAATAGAACATATCCAGTGTTGCAGCTGGTTCTCTGGACAGCACTGCTCTAAAGAGTGAGAAGGGGTGCTCACCAGGTGTGCCACAGGACAACAGCTGTGAACCAGAACCGCCACAGACAAACCTGGTCACCCTGTCATCATGAAAGATATTTCACTCGACCCTGAAATAAGGGGTTATTTTAAAAAATCAACCCATTTTCCAAACCGCATGGTACATGAGGCCTGAAACACCACAAGAAAGAAGGCTGCGACAGAGTGTGTCTGATGCCCAACAGCCAGAACTGTCCAAGGGAATTTTCTGCACTGGTGCAATGTTCTGCCACCTCCCCTACTCTACAGTAGCCACTAGTGGTCTGGGCTACTGGTGACTGAAGTGTGCCCAAAGGAGTGAAGTTTTCATTGCATTTATCAATTAAAATAGACACTTGCGGCTGGCGGCTACCAAATCGGATATTATGACTTTAATTGCTGCATCCCATCCTGGAGAGGAGAAGATAAACTTTTTCTCCCCAGGATACTTTGGGGTAGAAACTCTGTGGGAGGCTGGAGAAGGCATAAACCAGAAGCAGAGTGGAAAATATAATGGGCTGATGACTTTTGAAATGAAACGACACCCTACCTCTTTGTTGGTGGAGGCTTCCGCGGGGTCACTGGGATGGAGGGGTGTACTCGAAGACTCTGCGCCCAGGGGCGAGGAACTGCCTGGAGAGGGAGACTGGAACACAGCAAGGGAACAACACAGTGAGAACCTGAGGACTGGGCACACCGGCCTGTGGGGCGACAAGAGGACCCAGGAGAAAGCTGCACACAACTGGCCGAGAAAACGTCTCAGGAAAGGGCCGGGTTTCTCAAGCTTTCTTTTAAATTACTGCCGTGTTTTCAAAGGAGTCATTAGAGTTCAGCTACCCTGCACCCTGCCACTCAAAGCCAAGGGTTTAAATGCAGCAAAACTTGAACGTCAAACTTAAAGCTCTAGATGAAAAAGCCAATGGTGATGCACACAAGTTTGTGCTTAAAACATCTTTTTCTTGTTGACTTTGGGTGCTAAATGTTGTATTAGGTCACCTGCCCAAGAAGATCTGAGTGAAAAAGTAAAAAATACAACATATATATTTAAAGCGGCAGCTGGGAGTCATTCTGATGACGGGAAACAGTACTACCTATATTTTCCTAGTCAGTTCAGACTTCAAATATCTTTTCTGATTTAAACCATAAGCCACTGAAAAGTCAGAGAAACTTCTGCATCCAAACAATATTACTTTGGTTAATCTTAGAAAAGTTTCAAAATTCTGTCAAATGATAGAAAGCAATTCCACTTTTGGGTATTTGTCCAAAGAAGACAAAAAACATGAATTCAAAAGATACATGCAACCCCATGTTCACTGCTGCATTATTTATAATAGCCAAAATACAGAAGCAACCTAAGTGTCCACTGACAGATAAATAGATCACAGAAGATGTGATACACACACACACACACACACACACACACACACACACACACACACACACACACACACACTGGAATAATGCTAGGCCATAAAAAATAATGAAATATTGCCATTTGTGACAAAATGAAGGGACCCTAAAGGGTATTATGCTAAGTAAAATAAGTCAGACAGAGAAAGACAAATTCTGTATGATTTAACTATGTGGGGTGACTAGACTTATTGGGGTGATCACTTTGTAAGGTATATAAATGTTGAATCACTATGTTATACACCTGAAACTAAGATAATATTCTATGTCAACTGTAATTTAAAAGATTTTAAAAACTTCAATGAATAAAATAAGGCTTAGAAAAACAGGGTCGGGGTGTATGGCCCCCACTGGGTGTGTGAAGCCTGTGGCGATGGGCTCGGCTCCTAGCACAGGCAGGAAACATGCAGCTCCAGGCCAGCACCCAACACATGGCACATGCTCCATAAATACCTGCTGCATAAATGACCAAGCAAGCAAGCACAGGGCTGGGACGAATCCAGGCTTTGAAAACCCTCTCTAGCCAATACCTGAACATTTCTGTATGCTCCTGAAATCCTGGGAGATGAAAAGGATCTTCAGGTGAGCCATGGGGATGCTTAAAAATTCTGTAGCGATGGCCCTCTGAGAGTAAGAATGGACTGCTTCACAGTTTGTTAGTGACGTTTGATAGAGGACATAAAACAGGATTCATTCTTTTTATGAACCCACACAAAGACATATCCTCTGAGGAGCTGTGCGGGCATGAGTGAGGGGAGCTAAGTCCTGGGAAAGGGAAGCAAAATAACAGTAACAGTAATCGTTGCTTGAATCTCATCTGCTCTCACTGACTGTTCCCCTTGAAGAGGCCAAGGCACAGACATGGGTAAACTACCTCTGTGTGAGAAGGGAGAATGCTCCATAAAGCAGTGATGTTGACGAGGGGTGGGGGAACGTTAATACATAAGGGGACCTCAGTGAGCAGTATGTGACATCATAAATAAAAATGAATCCTTTCCAAAAAGTCTGAATTACATGAAACACAGAGACACCAAACAAACTAAAAGAGGATGTGGTGAAATGAAGAATTCTTCACACTGAGACGGTGTTAAGGCCTGGGTTTATTTCTCATGAGCCCATGGTCCTGATTCTGATCAGGGAGGTGAGGACCACTGACTCTCTAAGACCTCCACATGCAGAAAGCAGCTGCTTCACAGTAAAACCAAGAGAACGGGCACAGGGAAGTAGCAGACATAAAGCATCCCAGACCCCAGAGGCGCTAGAAGCAAGAAAACAGCCTTGTGTGCCTTTAAAAAGAAACACAGAAATTTTCATTTGGCACCCAAGAGAGTTGGTGGGTACTTGCTGAGTTAATTCTCTGGCCTACTCAAAATTAATGTCTCAAACACTTCATGAAAATTTAATGCCTTTAAAATTTACCAATTTTTCAAATTTGAAAATCTTCCTTAGACATTTATGTTTCTCTACTCCCACCCCGATCACCCCCAACCCAAGTACTTTTCTCTGGCACAAAGATTTTAAGGGTCTAGTCCCTGGAGAAGCTAGTACAGCCGGTTTTCCTTTAATTATTTGGTTTGAAAGGTGGTGTGACACCTTCATTAAAAAAAAAAAAAAACCAAACAGCAACCCTTCAAAAGAGTCCTGCAGTTACTGTTTAACTATTTTCTGTTGCAAATCTTCTAAAAATGGATTCTTTGCAATGTCGCGGGCATCAGATCGTCTCAGGATGATTTGAGAAGACTCCAGAGTAATGCTAAGTGACCAGTGCTGGGTGCCCATCACAGAACACTGGAGAAGAGGCACAAATGCAACTGTGGCCAGCACTGCCCTCATGAGGTTCCCAGGGGACCCACACCAACCTTTATCAGGGCCCACTTCCCCTCAGACACTCAATGCACCGGCCTTCTGCACACAAATGAGCTCACTCATGTTTCCTTCCATTTGCATGTGCAGTTAATTCCCTCCATCCAGAGAGTTCTCCCCCATTGTCTCCTACATTCTGAATGCAATTTGAAAGCACTCAACTTGCTGAAACTCTCTTACTCTATTCATGGTACATTCTCCCTGATGGCATATGTCAGGTTTTCTCATTTTTTTTTGTGACTGTGTATGTGTGCCCTCCCCCCAAGAGCTCTGTGACAGGGATCTTGTCTCATTCATCTTTGTAATCCAAATGCCCAGCCTTGGGTCTCACAAACAGTAGGCACTCAGTAAATGTTTACTGAATAACTGATTTCAATATGGTTTGCTGCTTAACCACGTTATCCAACTTGCGAAAAAGTAGAACAACCACTACTACTTTCCTCGTTTTTCAGTGGTGAATAGTAAGCCCCTTTGTGATATTGTACCCCTATGCTGTTAGGTGTAGAATGTTGAATCTGCATTTCAAATTAGAGAGATGGTCTTTGCCTGTGAAGATCCTGACCTTAGAACCAGCAAAGCTTTTCTGAGGCAGAAAGCAGTCCCAAAATGAGATAGATCACCCTCCACCCCGTGAAGGCCTACTGCTCAGCACACCACTGCTGACAAAATCAAAGTGGACAAATGCTTTGGAGCAGACACAGCTTCCATGGAGCCCAAACAAAGGTGTTAATATCAACACATCTCAAATATCTGCTGAAAAGCCCTTTGCCCCTTACTCTCAAAAGTGGAGAGAAAACCAGAAATTGGATACTTTTTACTTTCAAAGAATATATTGGAGGCAAAGTTTAACCACTGAAATAGGATTCAAAAATGAACATTATTATTACATGGTTCTCTGTCTGTAGTCTCATGCCATCTGTATTACTAGATCGATCTTCAATTTTAGGTAAATGAGAAACAAAGTTGGCTAAGAAATTCACAAATGTAAGTGCCACATGGGAAAGTTATAAGAGGTAGTGTTCAAAGAAGACTCAACAACTTCTTGTTCTGAGTAATTACAGGAGGTCTCCTTAAGCTCAGCAACTTGTCTTCTTCAGATTGTCTTCTGTAGACTGTTCTAGCAGATTCTCCATAACAATGGTCTAAATCTACGGTGAAAGCTCACCAAGTAGAGCTTTCTGCCTTAAGACTTGGGTTCTTCAACACCAGGCTAAGAGGTGGGTAGTTCTCAGATCAGATGTGGATTAAGGATGCAAAAGCACCTAAAGGGAAAGTGGATTATTCATTTAAATCCTGACTGAACATCTCCAGGGACTGAATGCTGTATTACTGGTGGCAAGGGATGAGATAAGCAGCTGATGGAACTTTCAGGCTATACTTGTAGGGAAGAAGAGCAGCACACGAGTAACTATTGTAACTATTATTCATTTATTGCCTCAACAGAATGCCAGTGCCTATCTGTGTTCCTAACAGTGGGCCAGAAACAAAGAGGAAAGAGGTGTTGTGGTTCTGTCCCCTACCCCTTTCTCGACAACGAGGAGGCAGAGATGTGAAGACAGGGCTGTGGCAGGTGGCGAGGATGTTAATCTCTGTCTGTGGGGACCCGAGGTTGGGAGGGAGCAAATCTGCAGGAGGAGAGGGGTGTGTAATAGGCAATGCTTCCTGCGGAAGGATGGGATGGGATAGGAGGTAAGGGAAGAAGGTACTAAAAGCAGAAATAGGGAGGTAGGAGCACAGCTCCGAGGCAGCTGAGGCATCAGCTAAAGAGCAGGGAAGGTTACAACCTGGAAAAGCTGATGGGAAGATAATGAGAGGACCTCAAAACAAGGCTGAGAGCCTGGCTCTCCCCAAATGGGTAGTGTTCTTGTCAGAAAGACCTAAGAACTGAGGCAGGGCTGGGAGCAAAGCAGTGGATTTTGAAAGGTGTCCAGAGATCCTGAAAACCTTTTGGAGGAATGTTAGTCAAAAGACACAAAAACATGAGTTCTACCTGGCCTAGTCATTCATTTATTTAACACGGAAGTGCTGACAACGTCTGAAGAAGCCCAGATTCATCCTTGTGCCCAAGGAGCTACTGGCCCAGCAGATGAGACAGACCTAGAAATATACGCAGGGTGTCCTCTGTAAGCAGTAGTCACTGCCTGGTCCCTGAGGAAAGCAAAAGTCAGCATAACACAGGAAGAGCCACCAGAGGGCCGGCGGCTCACAATGTCAGTGTCCACCTGAAGAGTCCTCTTCCCCAAACACTGGCATCTACCTGGTCCAGGTCTTTGTCATCTGGTCTCTGTTGACAATTGGGACAACTGGCATTACAAGGCAACAACAAAAACAAAAAATAACCCCTGCAAAAACAGCAAAGATATTTAGAGAAATAAAAGTATTGAAAAAATGAATATAAAGCAGAATTTTCTAAAGCTGGAGGCAAAGCTGAAGAATTGCTCAAACCAGCTACCACCAGCAACAGATAATCAAAGAGTTGGTGCAGTTACCTCAGTTAACAATTAAGAACATAAAAATGGGAAGGACGATGATGTTGGAGGTGCTATGGAAGTGTAAATAATAAAGAGAGTAATAAATAATAAAGGGAAAACCAAGTCAGCTCTTAAATATTTTTGCTGAACTGGCCCTCCTTGTGATTGAAAGGACCCTTTCCGATCATGCTGAAAAAGTTACATGTGAACTGAAGAAGGCTATCCTATTGTGTGACTGAATGACATTTTTTGAAAGGAAATTACAACTCCCCAAATCAATAATTCTTTTTTAAGAATGTTCATATTGTTGGAATTATAACCTACATACCTGTTGCTAGTCAAAGAATAGATGAAGCAGCTTATATTTATAATTCTTAGTATTGTTTTTCAGGTAAAGTTCTAATCAAACTCCCTCTTCCCTATACTTACTTTGATATTTCGGTCCTCGTTTTAAGTAAATTAATTTTATAGTAGTCTTCTTAATACACACTTATACAATAATTCTTTAAAACACTCCTGTCCCCTGTGGTTAAAATGTGACATGACAGCTACCACAACAGGTGTGAACAGAGAGCTAGGGGAGGGGTGGAGAGAGAGACTATATACCCGTTTGGTCGTTTGGTCGGGGCAGGGAAGCCTTTCCTGACACAAGGCCTGAACTTGCAAGGCCCTGAAACAAAGCCTGTTGGCTGGCAAAAGTAAAAAAATAATAATAATTATTATTTCTAAGACACTGAATCTAATCTTCATATGCACCATGACCTGGCTTTCTAATATCAGGGTCCATTTTCAAAAGCTACTATGATTACAGGGAACCCAGGTTATATTTCTCCATTGAAATGGACTTTGATATTCTAATTTGATATTGTGGCAGAACAAGTAAAACTGTAACTTAGGTTTTAGGATAGTGAAGTGGTTAACCGCCCAGCCTCTGCTGACTAGATCTGAATTCTGGCTTGCCCACTCACAGCTCTGATCCTGAGTACTGGGGAAAACAGTTATTACCCACCTCCTGGGGCTGACATGAGGTTTAATTGGTGCCAACACTGGGATCAGCTCAGTGCCGGGCATGTACGAAGCATTCCACCAATACCTAATACGTCTTTTTAGATTCTAACAGTTACAAAAATGATTTCACCCCTTTGGGAGAACACTCACAACAAAAATACACTCATGGGGATGAGTGTATTTCTTTCTCTCATCTACGTGTTTCCTTTCTTTTATTAAAATTTTATTCACGGATAAAATTAAAAAGCACACAAAGGGCTCTGTAATCATAACGCAAAGACTCTAAATTAATTTATAAGCCCCAAGGCTCTTACCAGTATATTGGTAAAAGCAGATCATTACTAGCTAAGACTGGGCAGTAAATGCAATGGTTGTATGCAATATCTGATTGATTTTTAAAAGATGATCAGGTGCATATGCATCGTTCCAGTGTTAATTTATAACATGGGCATGTGACCATGATAGACCAAGACTCTCCACTGTTTTGGACATGTGGTTAAAGACCCCAGCCAACTTTAGCTAACTTCGATGAGTTCCAGTACATGCTGGTCCCTTTCCTCCAAAGAAACTCAGTGACAAAACTTTTGCTGTGGTAAAGGGGAGGAGAAAACAATTCTTTAAAAATTATACAATTTTACCAAGTCTATCTGGGACTGAATTATTTATAGTAATTTCACCTATGTGGAAAAACCCAAAGAATCTGAATAAGGTGCTTTTTCTATTAAGTCACCAAACAGTCCCAACATACTGTATGAGACCTGAGTACCAAGATCTCATGAACCTTCTTTACCAGTGTTATTGACTGTATATTTGTGTCCCCCTCAAATTCATATGTTAAAACCCTCAATTGGATGGTATTTGAAGGTAAGGCCTTTGGAGGTAGTAATTAGGCTAAGCGGATGGAGCCCTCATGATGGGATTAGTGCCCTTATAAGAAGAGATATGAGAGAGCATGCTTCCTCTCTCTCTGCTCTGTCACGTGAGATCACAGCAAGCAGAAGGCTGTCCGCAAACCAGGAAGAGAGTCCTCATCAGAAACTGACCACGCTGGACTCTTATCTTAGACTTCCCAGGCACCAGATCTGTGAGAAATAAATATCTGTTGTTTAAGCCTTCACTCTATAGCATCTTATTACAGCAGCCCAAACTGACAACCAAAGACTTTGGATGAAGTGCCTATTTAACTCTCATTTTTAAACACAGTTTTAACAAGCTCTGAGCAAGCCATTCCTGTATTCAAAAATGTTGGCAGTTCCTTTTTTGTTTACAGAATAAATCCTAGACTTTTCCCTTTGGCACTGGAAGCACTCCAGGGTGTGGCCTTTGTTTCTTGGCCATTTTCCCCCATCTGTTCTTACTCTCTATAGCAGTGATGGGCAATCTTTTGAGCTTGGTGAGTCAAAATTCACTAAAAAAACTGAGCATAACTTGGGTGGTGTGTCACTTCGAGGAAAACAGCCTAACTGGAAGTCCTGGAACTAGACGCTCTGTGCCGGAGTTCTGTTGTTTTGGCCTACAGACCTCTGGCACAGAGTGTATACACTACAGCAAATGTTTTATCCTTGGCTACTACACCTGGCCATGCAGGAGCCAAGGATGAAACTTCCTTCTTGGCATGCGGCCCCATACTGCTCTGGTATGTGGCCGCATGCCACTGAAAATGGCTACGTGTGTCAGTGCTGACACACATGTCATAGGTTCACTATCACGGCTCTATAGTCAAAACAAAAGAAACTACTTTCTATCCCCACCCCACCCCCAACACAGCCTGTGAGCTTCTGCTCCGTGCCTTTGTTTAAGCTCCTTTGAACTCCAAAATGGCATTTCAAATGTTACTTCTCTCAGAAAGTCTTTCCCATCTTCAAGTGAAAGGCATCCATTTCCCATGAAACTTGCTTGTATTTTATCTGTGCCAGTCTTAGTATGATGCATCACTTTTTCCTTTGTGTTTTATAAAAATATCATAATACTATATAATATTTATAATATATTTTAATTACAGTATTTTAATAAGCACCTTTAAAGGCAGGATTTATGATTAATTTACATGCTTTCTTCTCCAAGTACTTAATGCAGGATTTCTGATAGACTATACAACAGGAGTTCAATAAATGTGTTGAATATGTGGAAAGGTACATGGCACCACTCCTTTTGTATCAGAGGCAAAGGAAACACAAAATAAGTTTATGTCCAGAGGGGGCTGTGAACACAGTTAGCACTGCACTCATGTGCTCACGTAGATATTTGTACCCTTATGTAGCTCAGGATTCTCTTCATTAGCCAATGAAGGTTCTTTCTTTTTCAATGCAAATGTTCAATAACAGCATTATTTTATTTTTTAGGTATTAATGTATCTTTTCTTTCTATTTAATTTTGCTTTGGTTTCAGGTGTAAAGCATTGTGGTTATACAATCATATACTTTGCACAGTGTTCCCCTGATATTTCCAGCATTCCAGCTGGCACCATACACAGTTATCCCAATATCACTGACTATATTCCCTATGCTGTTCTTTAAATCCCCGTGACTATTTTTTGACTATCAGTGTATGCTTGTTAGGCCCTTCACCTCTTTCCCCCAGTCTTTTCCTAACCCCATTTCCTGGCAACCACCATTCTGCTCTCTGTGTCTGAGTCTGTTGCAATTCTGATTTGTGCTTTAGATCCCACATATAAGTGAAAGTATGTATATGGTATTTGTCTTTCTCTGACTGACTTATTTCACTGGGCATAATACCCTCTAGGTCCATCCATGTGTCTAGTTCTTGATCATGGTCTGTCTCCTTTCATTGGTTGACAGTGCTTGCAAATCATGCACCTAATATGATTAGAAAAGTACTGTGGACACAGCAGGAACAAGTATTCTCAAAGGTGGTATTTCATAGGGACTGTAATCAAGCACTTTTCCAGCCTGAATTCTGGTTCCATTCCCTTTCCTATATGGAATTTCAAGGTGTGGTTAGCTAGGGCACACACTTCAGCTCTTCTGATAAACTTCCGTTTCAGGGACTATGTGAGGCTTATCTAGTTCCCGTGTCCTCAAATAGCTTTTTCATTATGCATATTGGTTTATCCAGCTTTATCCTTTATCAATTAAATATACATTATTTTCCTCACTTATCTAAGTGGTTTTAAATTAACCTTATTCCATCTTAGAATTATGTTTTTAAAAACCCAAACATATGATTAGTTTTTCCTTGCTCCAAGTTTTGTTTGTGCTTCTGAAAATTGAAATTGGTTAAGAAATCCATAATTATTCACTCTCAATTCAAACTATATAATCAATGCACATTTGTATTTCCTTAATGTAGTAAAGTAGAAAAGTGAGCATAGGCATTGTAGGGGCATAATTATATCATTAAAATGATAATAGCCTGGTCCTAAAGGAGTGTTTTATATACACATTTATAATGAATTCAATTAATACCAAAGAGAACATTTTGAGATAACTGTCAGTTAAAATATTTTTGCTATTTCCGTTCTCCTTTTTCCCACAGGGATTGATCTCGTTTCCAGCCCCGTGTCCATGAAACCCATCGAAGGGCTGTAGCTGGAAGACTTGGACCACCTTGAACCTCAGAGAGAACCTTGCATGGCAGCAATATCTTCAAAAAGAGTGTGATTTCATTGTAGGGTGCCACACAAATAATTCATTTTAACAACATTAAAAGGGCTCCAGCTTCTGAAGCCATGCTCTCAAGGCTCAAAAAAAATTTTTTTTGATCAGTTAACTATGAACCAGAGTCATCAGTGTAAGGTGAGCTAACTTATCATTTGATGAAGCTGATCCATAAACAGAGTTTTTCTTATCCCCTTTGAAACAGCCGCATAGTATTTATTTGAAATGCATTACAACTTGTGATGAACAAATGAGTCTGTTATGCATTTCCCTTCTAACCCCATTCAATTCTTGATGGTCTTCCTGCACTTTCATTCCCAGGCCACCTGACCTGAGACCAGTGAGAGGAAAAACCAGTCACTTGGCTTGTATGAAGAGATGCAAACTATTTGCTGGAATAATGCATTACCAGCTAAGCACAATTAAGGAGAGCTTTCTGTGTGCTGTACAGGGCAGGTTTTGCCCATTACCTCATTTACTCACAAAACAGTTTCTAATGCACGAGACTCTAATCTCCCTGCATCTAAATTAGCATCATGGAAGCAAAAGACACAACTCAGAGCAAGAAACGAGGCTATAGTGCTCTAAGTAACTCATTTCGTAGAACACAGGGAGTAGGCACCCAACACGGATGGAGAGAAAACAAAAGGCACGCCATCTTTCTCAATGATCACACAGCCTTTTCTCCCTGCAGGTCATCTGGGACTTCCACACAACAGGCAAAGCTGATTACATTTCTCTCGTCCTGGATACTGCCCTGTCTTCTGATCTATTCCTGCTCTGTTCACTTACTGCTACCACTGAGAGAAATGCAGAGAACAATTATACAGTCTGACAGGACTAGAAGAAAAGCAGTAAACATCATTCTCAAGCCTGAGGAGCCACCTACCTCATCTTCATGACACTCAAATTGGTACATCCAAAAATTCTCCATTGTTATGGGTGCTTTCTGGGCAACAGGGCCAGTTCTGGGGCTTCCACTTGTGAGCTGAGGCTACCTCCTGACCTCAGTGTCTGCCTGGTAGGTTGTTTTCAGTGGTGTTAGATGCCCCAGTCAATAATGCAACTTGTAACAGGAGCTGTGACCACCTCCTGGGTGTCTGACCCGTCCACATTAACCCCTCCCCACCTGGGTGGCACAGGCGGTCATGTGTTACTGGTTGAGCATTATCACCTGATGTTTCTCAAGAGGGGCTGGCCTACCCCTTCTGGCAGCGACACCTGCTATTTCTGGGGAAAATAAACTCGGTTCTGAGGTGTTATCAGAAACCTTCATACACTCTAAATGCTGTTATGTTTATAGAACTTGTGAAAAAAGCACCCAGCTCATGTGGAAGGAAGGGGTGGGTGTTGAGAAAAAGAGGCTCTTTCAGGACCCGTGTTAGAATGCACCTGGGCATTCTAAGAGAACTCTGTGGCCAGCTAAGGCTTGGGCTTCTGGGGACATGGGATACAGGAAGTGGCCCCTCACCAACTCTTCATGTGTGCTGAGTGCCTCCAACATCCTTACATTCCAATCCGAATAAGGGGATAGAGCAAACCAGCTACACAAACACGAAAAACAAAGCTGTCCCAGGATGAGCATAGTGTGACCCAAAGCAATGGGTCATCCCAAATTGGGTTCAAGAGCTGGACCATATCTGCTGGTCCTTAGCAGACTGGAGGAAGGTCAAGAAATATAGGTAAAGCCTGACCTGTGGTGGCACAGTGGATAAAGCGTCAAACTAGAATGCTGAGGTCACTGGTTTGAAAACCTGGCCTTGCCTGGTCAAGGCACATATGGGAGTTGATGCTTCCTGCTCCTACCCCTTCTCTCTCTCTCTCTCTCCCCCCTTTCTAAAATGAATAAAGTCTCAAAAAGAAAAAAAAAAGCAATCTGGGTAGAGTTGGGCTAAAAGGACCTTATGGAAATGGAGGTGGGCAGGGTGATTCTGAAGGCAGAAGACAGAAGGCAGATGGAGAGATCTCCCAGAGCCAACCACCTCTCCAGGATCCATGGCAAAGGGAAGTGTGCGGACACAGGAGAGATGAAGGGCACAGAGCGCACTGGCTAATCAATGGCTTCAGCCTTCTTTCTCAACAAACTCTTTATCAGGCATGCTGACAAGTCTCTCTGAGTCCACTTGTTTAGTTAACAAGTTGTGACAGGGTCAAAAGGCAGAAAAAAAGAGAAGCAATGGACTTGAACGATGGCCAGCTGGAAGCTGCCTCCATGCTAGTGGACAGTTCCCTGTGCTGTGGACAACTCTACAGGCCAGAGCAGGAACAGGGTCAGAGGATGGCTACCCTTGGGTACTTCTTTCCCTTCTCGCTTGCTCTGGTGTTTCTGACCACTCTCGCTGCCAGGTGCATTGCATCTACTGTATAATCGAGGTACTCCTTTTTTTTTTTTTTTTTTTTTTTTACAGAGACAGAGAGAGAGTCAGAGAGAGGGATAGATAGGGACAGACAGACAGGAACGGAGAAAGATAAGAAGCATCAACCATCAGTTTTTCGTTGCCATTGCGACACCTTAGTTGTTCATTGATTGCTTTCTCACATGTGCCTTGACCGCGGGCCTTCAGCAGACCGAGCCACCCCTTGCTGGAGCCAGTGACACTGGGTCCAAGCTGGTGAGCTTCTGCTCAAACCAGATGAGCCCGCACTCAAGCTGGCAACCTCGGGGTCTTGAACCTGGGTTTTCTGCATCCCAGTCCAATGCTCTATCCACTGCGCCACCGCCTGGTCAGGCGAGGAACTCCTTCTTAATTCAGAGCACTGGGCATCTCTCACTTTCTTCTTTCCATTCTTTATTTAACAAATAGAAAATCACTGGGTGCTGATTCTCAAATATCCAGATTGAACATCCCCTATCATTTATTTCTCCCAGTCATGGGTGAAGCCATTTCCCCCACTATCACTCTTAAAATGTAATTTGGATTCATGAACCACTTAGGACAGGCAGAAGGCCCAATAATCTTCACTACTGCTTTGGAAAGCTTGAGATTTTTTCCATTATTAACCAGACAGCCACCATCACACATAAGACTTAAAATCAAGAGATAGACTGCAGAAAACTCTGCTAAGGCCTTCTGGAACATTATAGAAAGTGTCTACATATTGTGTCCTGTTCGTGTAAATGGAATTCAGAATTCTTTCCCTGGCTCTCTTATTTTCCTTCTTCCCTTCCCTTTCATGTTCAATTGGTACCTGAAACCTGCTTAATTATTCACCACTGCCTTCTCTATGCCTCATCAATAATGGATGACAACCAGAATGGAAAAGTTTACCTACCGCAAGGAGGTGGCTGAGCTAGGGGCATAAAGACTAGGATCCGCACTCTACACCTGAGTGAGGGACCAAGGCACCAGGATGACAGCCAGCCTCAGGCTGGTCCTCTCCTGTTCTCTCTGCACCAGCAAGACCCCTGCCCTCTGTGCCTCTCATTCTTCTTTGCATCCTGGCTTGTGTCAACTGGAGAAGCTCTGGGGCCCAGATGAAGCTGCTGGGGAAAGGCAATATGCCTGGTGATCTAGTTCACCTCATCCCCAAAATTCAGGGGATCATCAGCACACCGGTTGAAAAGCTCTGCCTTAACTTACAAATGAGTCTGTACAGCAAATTCTTTTGATACTGGCAGTCCATTGAGAATTAAGTTAGAATCCTTCTCCTTATAAGGAATCCACATGGGCACACTTGTTCCTTCAGGACAATCCCTCCTCTTTGCCATCCATTTCCATGGGTCATCCAAAGCCCCAGCTTCCAGCACAGCCACCTGCCTGCCCCTGTACTGGCTCACATACCTGTTTGCTTTTTCACCACTTTGGCTTCGTTCTGTACATCATTTCAGAATCTGCAGCTCTGCCTATTCTCAGCCAGACAAAATCAATACAGCACTGGAGTTGGGGATGGCTGACAAGGGCAGCAGCTGGTGAATCCTCAGGCTTTGAGCACAACAGCTCTTTGTTGGCAAAAGGTAATGACAGATACCAAACATGTTAGGCAGGCTTCTTGGGTGGCCCCGATTATCCTCACCTCCCCGTATTCAGACGCTGGTGCAAAAGACTGTGACTTCCATCTTGCTATCAGATGCTATGGCATTCTTGTCTTGCACACTTTATCAAGTGAGACATGTAGGAGAGGGCCCATGTGGTAAAGCACCGAGGATGCCTCTGGCCCTCTGGCCCATAGTCAGCTGGGAACTAAGACCCTTTGTCCAACAGCCTGTGAGGATCTAAACAAGCACATGAGCTTGGGAGCAGGTCTTTCCCCAAAAGAACCTTAAGATGACCACAGGCCACTGACACCTTGACTGCAGCCTCTGAGAGATCCTAAAGAAGAGAGCCAGGTAAGCCATGCCAGAGTCTTGGCCATAGAAACTGTGAAAATCAATGTGGCTTGCTTTATGCCATTAAATCCTGGGAAGTTTGTTCTACAGAAGTAGATAGCTATAGCTAAAACACCAGGTAAGATTTCAGATGAAAGCCTCAAGAGCAGAGGAAGCCCAGAGGTCTGGCTGAGGGATCAAGAAAGGATCAGCCTATAGTGGATCATGGACACTGCACAGGCAGGGCCCATGTTTATTGTAGCCGGAGCCTAAGTCTCAGTTGCTGCTGTGTCCCTGGTGTCCTGCACAGTGCCTGATGTATATGAGGAAGTAAAAGATATTTTCTGAATGAGGGGATGATAAATTGTGAGACAGGCTCTCAATTTGTGATGAAGGACAGTAATCACAATTCCCACTGGGTCACTGACAAAATGATGAACAGCAGGGCTTTGTGGGTGGCCCTATTTCTTATTCACAGACAATGTCCTATACATAACTGGTGCCCCATTAAAACCAGAAGAGTTGGCAGGGGAACACTTTAACAATTAAAACAATTCAACCCAATCACTTTATGGCCCTTTGTATGATGGGTGGCTGAGACCAGACTATTATTCCTTTGATAGCATTCACTTGTCTAATGAGAGCTGTCCTGTGAGTTTCTGGGGTATCCCTGGTAAAGCACAAGGGGGCACACTTTTGTGATCCTGATAGTGGATCCTTTTATGCTTCTGCATAAGCTTCTGGAATGCTGACATGGAGGGTCTTTCAGCCAACTGTTTTCTAAAAATTCTGAACCATATAAGAGAACAAAGCTGGTTTTAGAGCCAACATTGGGATGTCTAGTCTTCCACAGGAGGCCAGGAGAACAGTCCGAGATAAGGATGCATGAACTTTAGTCCTTTTTCGGCCACAAGTGGACAGAGAATAGAGCTAACTGTCCTTGAGGCGCCCAACCCCGTACCCTTACATGCCAAGAATATATCACATTCTACTAGTAACTAATCCACTGGGGAAATCAGGCCCCAAGACAACATAAATTCATCCTAATGTCTGTCTACTTGACTTCAGATCCCATTTCAACTCCATCCCTTGCTATCTAGATCCTGGAAAAACTGAGGCTGGCCGGAACTCCCTGAGGGGGTATGGATCAGCAGGAGAAACTCTCAATTCAGAACATTTTAATGAAGTCCTTCACAAAAGCGGAAAGCTCCAGCAGAAAAGCAGGTCTTTTTACTCGCCCGTGTAAGTGTGACAACACAAGCGCAAGGCCAACAGGATAAGGTGCTGCTAATAGCCTTAATGAATTAGCACGTACACTCGACCCTGGTCAACAGTTTCCCAGTAACAGTAAAAAAAAAAAAAAAAATCCATATAGGCTGATGCTGAATTCAGGGCAGAGGGAAAGAGGGAGAGAAGACAAAGAAAAGGTGATGTCAATGAAAGCAAGACCCAGATGAAGCCAGGTTGTTCCTCCACTCTCTTTATATCATCTTTCTCAAAATGTTTTTTAAAAAAAGGTGGGCTCAAAAGTGCATATGATCAGCAAGGCAGGTGTTAACCTCAGGCTCTCACATTCCAGCGTTTTGACAACATCTGCTTCTCAGCAAGAGAGTACCTGGTTTCTGACTAAGAAGTGTTAGAACTAATTAGAGCCTGGTAACCAGAGGCAGTTCCTGGTTTTCTGCCTCAAAATACTTCCTCTGGTTGGTCTTTGGAATTGAAGACACCAATCAGAGGTAAATGTTATCTAAAGGGGGTCATGCATGTTGCCGACCCTCTAATTAGCAGTTTTGTTTGACTCAATTAGACCAGCTCTAGGGAGGAAAAGAATGACAACATATCACTGCATAAGGTGGAAGTGGAGACTCAGGTCATTCAGAGAGTATAAACAGAATTGGCAAAACAGTAAAAGCTGGGCAGGATCCGAGCTATGGGGAAAGCCAGAAGGAAACACCAGCCTGGAGAGAGTGAAGAAGCGGTGCTGATAGCCAACTCCCCCTAATTCAGTTTGTCACTGACCAACCCTAAATGTTAAATGAGCTCTGACCTACTGAATCAACTAATACACCAAGCTTGTGATTCTTATTTTACAATTCCATTGAGAACTCATGATCTGCAAAGCCATTTTCTCCCATAGTCATCCTGGAAGATACATCTAGTAACTCATTTTACTGATGGAGAAACTAAAGCCAAGGAAGAAAACAGATGACCAACTCATGGTGACTGCAGCAAGTGAACTGTTGCGCAAATTTTTACATAAAATGACTAGTTACTGAGCATCAACTCTGTGTGACTTGCTCCAACAACAGAGGAGGATAAGACACTCTGCCTTCTATGGACTGACAGTAAGTTAGAGGCAACAGGAAAATACATGTAAGACAAGTAGATAATAAGATAGTAAAGAGTCAAGTGTGCAACACTAGTCCATAGTTTAAATTGGTGGTTATCAATCCTGACTGCGCATCAGAAACACTGATGCCAAGATCCAACCCCCAGAGATGCTAGTCAGAAAGTCTGGAATCCTGGAATGTATCTATTTAAAGGAGGGCCATGACTGCATTGAATGGGGAATGTGATCAGGATGGAGGTGAGAGCCAGTGTGGTATTACACTAAGTGAAATAAAGCCAGGCAGAGAAAGACAAATATCATATGATCTCACTTATATGTGGACTCTAATAAACACAACAAACTGAGGAACAGAATAGAAATAGAGGCACAGACACAGGAAACAGATGGTCAGTTGTCTGAGGGAAGGGGAAGAAGGGGACTGGATCAAAGAAGGTGAAGGGATTAGCCAAAAAACATATACACATATCACATAGATACAGACAACAGAGTGGCAACAGACAGAGGGAAACAGGGAGAAGTAGGGGGAGGAGGACAAAGGCGAGGCCAATGGGGGCAGAAAGAGACTTTGCTTGGGGTGGGTGGGGGCATGATGTGGCATGCAGATGGAGTTATATTGAATTGTACAGTTGAAAAATGTATAGTTTGGGTCCTGGCCAGTTGGTTCAGTGGTAGAGCGTCAGCCCGGTGTGTAGATGTCCTGGGTTCAATTCCTAGTCAGGGCACTCAGGAGAGAACCCATCTGCTTTTCCATCCCTCCCCCTCTTGCTTCTTTCTTTGTCTTCCCCTTCTGCAGCCATGGCTCGATAAGCGCACATTGGCCTGGGTGCTGATGTGGCTCCATGGCCTCCTCCTCAGGTGCTAAGAAGAGCTTGGTTGCTGAGCAATGCCCCAGATGGGCAGAGCATCACCTCCTAGTGGGCTTGCCAGGTGGATCCTGGTCAGGGTGCATGCAGGAGTCTGTCTCTGACTCCCCTGCTCACACTGAATTAAAAAAGAAAAATGTATAGTTTGGGGAACCATGTTGTTGGGAAAACCGTTGTTAGACTTGCTTACTTATACTTTGCCTGATTAGTGCATGAGCACATGTCAGTGCCATGTGTGTATAGTCTATGTAAGGATATGGCTCCTTTCCCTCAGGGTGGGTTGCGGATTACTTGCCTGTGACTGCAAGGGGCTAGTTTTGCTGTTTGTTTGCCTGCTGCCATGAGAAGTGATTTTCCATGCCTGTTTCCTTGTCCGCCATTGTGAGACTGTATTAAATAGGAATGGCTCAATGCTTTCTGGCTCCACAGTTCCTCTACCATCTGCCCAAGTCCAATGTGAACGTGCCTGGTCTCGGCCACTGGCATTACATCTGGCATAGTGAGCAGAATTTGAATCAGATTGGCATGGAGCTGCTGACACCCCTGAAGTGTGGAATAGAGGAGTGGCTGTTCCCTATGGCTCTCCTTTTGGAGGCCATGGGCTGCACATTTTATATAGCCCTGTGAGAAGAAACTGAGAGCTCTGTGCAAGAGGCTGAGTGAGGTCAAAAGCTCCAGGATGAGCTGCAGACTGAGTGCCAACAGTGGCGGGAATGGCAACAGCTGCTGGAGAAAAAGACTGACTTCTTTTGAGAGCTCCAGTATGAGACACAGGCTGAACACCATGGTGCCTGGAACTGGAGTGGTCACTGGAGAAAGAAATATGGGTCCAGTTCAAGAGCTGCAATTTGCCCTAGAAGTTGAATGTTGGCAGTGACAGTTGTTGGAGAAACAACTGCAGGTTCAAGAGCTGAGCTCAAGCTTCAGCTTCAGGCCCACGGCTGGTACCCCAGGAGCCAAAGCAGGTGCTGAAGAAGCTGCATTCATGCCAGCAGAATGACTCTAAGTTGGTGACTGTAGTTGTTTCTGACTCTTCTGAGGAAGAGAAGGTTCAGGATGAAACTGCTGCCGACAGACTCAGAGCCCAGCCGGTGGTCACCCAGAAGGTAAAAACCCAGCAGCCATAGTGCCTCAGGGGCAGGCACAACCCCTTATGCAGGTAGTGAAGCACTCTGTGGTTTGGCCCTTCACCTAGGCAGAGCTTATGGAATTGGGGGCAAAATGCAGGCATAAACCCACCAAGTCCCTGGCAGCCTGGTTGCTGCAGTTGTGGGACACGTGGGGCATATGCTCTCTGGAATAGAGATGGAAGAATGAGCTGCCATTACCACACACTCCTCCTTGAGGCAGCATCTTCAGAACTGCCATGACAACCCAAGAAACCATACTCTACAAGAATGGGTGATGGTCGCCATTCGTACGGTCTCGCAGAATGCTGGAGACTTGCCAGGGGCAGTGAGTCAGTGGCAGTCATAAACTGAGATAAAGCAGGTCCTCTGGGAACTGGATGTGAGAAATGCTGCTTTCATTCTGAGGTCACGTTGGCCAGATGAGGAAGTGTTTATAGCAGGGATGAGGGATCTTATTCTCTGTAGTGCCCTGTCAGCCCTTTTTGGGTCAGTAGTGGTTATCTTGAGCCCTTATGTGGGGTAGCCCATCAACACAGTTACATGGATAGTGGCAGATTTGGGGGAGCTGGAGACAGCCTGAAATCCTAAGGCTGTGAGGGCTGCTGCCCATGCTGCCCCCTACAAGTGACTAACAAGAGAAACAGGCCTGTAAAGGTTATCTGAACACAGATGTGCGTAAGTTTGATTGTGGCCAGGGAAGATAGAGAAATTATATGGCAGGTCTAATAAAATCCTGTTAGAGCTTTGGTAGAAGCTTAAACAAAAACAAAATAGAGGTTTCAGCTACTGAAAATATGGGAGAAGTGGGCAGCCCTGGCAGCTGCCAAGAAAATGGCTGGCGTTCAGGTTGCACAGTTGCAAGATTACTTGTTGGAGACAGCTGAGGGAGAGAAGAATCCCCAAGACCCATTGTTCCAGTTTGAATAGGGGGAAGGCCCAGGGACCCACCTAACGGTGATGGACAGGGGTGGGGAGGGGGCAGAGGCCCATGTGGTATTGGTTTAATGTGCATCAGATGTTAACATTAGAATAGGTGGGGTTTCTTTTCTTCAGCTAAGAGAATTGTCAAGGCAACACAGGCCTTGAATGTGTTTGACTACACCAAGCCTTGTGAGCTTGGACTTCTGAGGGTTTTGGATGGGGCTTATAGCAATGGATAGAGCACTATGGAAAGGCGCTGAGATCCGTTAATAAAGAGCTATGTGGCCAGTTGCCTGTTATGGACATTTACCTTGGTGATTTGCACAGACTGCTGTCTATCTTGGACTGATCACTGAGTGGTGTAATGGACTCTTGGATTGCAACCAGAGGGGGAGCACTAGTTCCCTTCCTGGATGGACACACCGCTTTTGGAAAGTATGAGAGGTCCTGAAGGGGGGGGGGCACAGCACTTGTGGAAGTCCTTCTGCACCAGGAAGCTGTCCCCATTCAGCTGCAGAGATGCACCAAGGCCACTTTCTTCAATGGTAATAGCCCTGGACTGTATAGGCCCTCCTACCTACTGTGGGGTAGGGGGCTAGAGGTGGGCCTCCAATTAACTTCCTGGGCAGAGTGCTTGGGGGGACATTGTGAAGGGCACCTTTGTAATTATTGTACAACCTGTGCTGTTGCTGTAGGCTCTGTTTGTTTATATACTGTACTTTACTCCTTGCACAGGGACTATCACGGAAGATACCTGTCACAGATTGTGAGGTGAGTGACCCTAAAGGGTAGATTGTTGGGAAAACAGCTGTGTTAGGCTTGCTCGCTTGTACTCTGCCTGATTGGTGCTTGAGCAGGGGGCAGCACTATGTGCGTATAGTCCATGTTAGGCTATGGCTGCTTGCCCTCAGGGCAGATTGCGGATTGTGGATTGCTTGCCCACCACTGTGAGGGGTTGTTTTGCTGTTTTTTCACCTGCTGCCATGGGAAGAGGTTTTTCCCGCCTGTTTGCTAGTCTGCCGTTGCAAGACTCTATTAAATGGGAATGGCTCAATGTTTCTGGCTCCACAGTTCTTCTACCATCTGCCCCAATCCAATGTGAACCTGCCTGGCCTTGGCCACCTGCATTACACGTCAACCTGATAAATTAAAAATTAAAAAAAAAAAAGAAGTGTGGTATGGAGGCAAGTGTGGATAAGCAGAAGTAGATTTTGAATTTGTAAGTACAAGGTCAGTGACTAAGCCATGGGTTTGTGGGTTTGTGTTCCTCACATGCCAAAGGAGCCACATAGTCCAGTGGGGTCTGCCTTACTCACAGCGGGAGTTTACACTAGGAAATTACTTTCTTGGGGAATCTCCTTATCTTTGCCTAAGAGAAAGGTCATGAGACATCCAGGATGATTTGCTTCTAAAGCTCTGTGAAATGTGTCAAAGACAGTGACTGGCAGGCCAAGGCTTCAGGGTCACATGACCTATCTATTTTCAGCCACTGCATCTGGGAAACTAAGGTCAAAATGCCCAGGTCAGCCCCAAACCTCCTCTGATCCATTCCCAGCCTGATTTAATTAGTTCTGGTGTTCCACTGACAGGATCTGACCCATTCAAGAGGTCAACCAGGCATGCCAGTCAGGCAGTTGAAAGCCTGTTTCTCAATATGGGAAAAGGCAGGAGAGAGGAACTGCCAGTGGGACCCTTTCCGAGAGTGCGGTTGCCTTTGCTGTGGCTGCTCTCAGGAAAGTGGTCATGAAAACTGTTTCAAAGAAAGCGAATGGAGAAACTACATTTTTGTACTAAGAACATGTTGCCAATTGCACTTGCAATAGGAGTATTTCTTCTCATTTTAAAGATAATCACGTTTATAGATAAATTGCATTTCAGAATTCCCCAGGACTACATGGGCCCAGCATTTAATTGGGTTACACATGGAATTCAATTATCTCTGACATATCTGTTCTTCTCCCTGCACCTTCCCTTACTCCCCTTCCAGCCCAAGTTCACTTTCATAGAAAATGTCCAAAGTGCACAGTTGCGGGAGATGACATAATTTTTCTAAAAACTCCTGGGAAGTTTCCTGAGCCCCAACTTATTAAGAGAGCATGTCAGACAACCAAACCGCAGCTCGGCATGCTGCATTTCTATCTGGAACGTGGTAATGAAATTCTCTCTGGCTCAATTGTCCATTCTCTTCCCTGCTGCTTGTCACTTCTTGACAGTTTCACATAGAAACTGACTAGTGAGACAATCCTTTAAGAAGCTGAGAAAGATTCCTCTAGGTAGTGGAGTCAGGTGAAGAGAAAAATTGGAGCCTGCTGGTTAAACACACACACACACACACACCACACACACATACACACCTTTGCTATCACTCACTTTCACGCCATGGAGCACAAAGTAATTGAAGCCCTTGCCTTCTGCTATGCCAATCACTGGACAAATCCACTCTGGGAATTCCAACATGGCCGCGGTCTAATGTTAGTGGGGAGGCAGCTGCTCAACCCTGTAAACAATCCCTGCAAGGAGCTAAACTGACTCTAAAGGCGAGTTAGAATAATCAGAGATAATACTTCAAATCCGGTAGAAGAGAGAAAAAGCACAGTCTCCTACTTCCTCTTCTTTTTTCATGATTGAAATGAATTATTTGCTCTCCACTAGAGATTTCAAGGTCAAGCTTCTTCCTTTTGAAGTTGTAACAGTAAGATCATTACATGTTTAAAATACCACCCTGGTCATATCAGCTCCTCACAGTTCATAGAAAATGGCTCATTTTTCTTTGTGTGTGTGGTGGTTGTTATTGACAACTAAATTCTTGTTCGTTGAACATTCCTCTCAATTGGCAGAGATAGGGCAATTTATTGCTGATCCTAAGTTACAAAATGGGCCATGAAATGTAACCTGGTAAATGAAGGATATTATAAACATTTCATTTTTAAAGTAAAAACCATTAACCTAAATAAGTGTACAAACCTGGGGAGAAATGAATATATCTACATTTGACCTCTTCAGTTGTTAGTATTCTTCTTGCTATCCTTCCCACAGTTCAGTAGTTTCCAAACTCTAGCCCGTTTTCAAGGCCACAGCTCCTGAACACTTCAGGGTTTGTATTGTCAAAGTGCAAACCCACTCACCAATTAGGGCTCTGCACTGTAAGTGGAACAGCCCCGCCTTGACCTACTTTTTACTTCTTCATTCTTATGTGTGTAATGTAAGCTAAATGGAAGTGTGTGCGCTTAATACAAACAGCATGAAATTAAAATGGAAAACTCAGCACGTTTATCTTACCATATAACAGTCAATAAAACAGTCATTTTCTAAAAACTGTGCATATATTATACGAAAGTGTTTGCCCTTTTCTATTTTTTTTCAAGAAAACAGTAACAATGAAAGGATCCTTCTATATAGTGAGTGATTTCTGAATAATGATTCCAACTCTTTTACAGGGTTAATCTGAGGCAAAGAAATACACCAATACAGTATCAAAAATCAAATTATACTGTCTAGTTTATGACAAGCACCGAGGTCCTTTTCCTTATTTCCCGCCACTCTTACGTCTTTTAGCATTTCTTCTGGTATTTACTGTGATAACTCATACAATAGCACGTTTATACTGGCTCACCACGATTTTTCCATTTCAAGCTCGGCTTCTACTCTAAAAGACTGGGATTTACTGCTTTTGTACTACACCTTCCCTTCCCCTCTCAATGTTCATAGTTTTTGGTTAATCAATATTCAGTGTTTGTATTCTGAAGACTGTGCATATGCTCTTCCTTGCTGAGACACACACATTCTGTTACTGTAGTCCTTCCCTGTAGAACAATTGTTTCTAGTGAGAAAAATGACTGAATTGTTTTTCCATTCATTTAGTTTTCTGTGTGCTAATCAATAGTTCAAGCCAAACTCTCCTAAAACAATCTGAGATTCCCCCAGGAAAATCCCATTAGGAAATCTCTTATTTTCATTCTTTCTGGAAAGCTCCCACATGGAGCCCTCTGAGCTCTGGGCCACATGTTCATTGGTTGCTGCCTTGGCTGCTTTGCCGCTGTTACCTGGGATCTTCTTTTTTTTTTTCTTTTTCCAAGGATAGGTAGGGAGATGGACAGACTCCTGCATGTGTCCAGACTGGGATTCACCCGGCAACCCCATCAGGGGCTGATGCTCTGCCCGTGTGGGGCCATGCTTGCAAATGAACTATTTTTAGCATCTGAGGCAGAGGCTCTATGGAGCCATCCTCAGTGCTCAGGGCCAATGTGCTCAAACCAACTGAGCTATGGCCATGAAAGGGGAAGAAAGGGGAGAGGGGGGGAGGGAGAGAGGGGGGGGAGGGAGAGAGGAGGGGAGAGAGAGAGAGAGGGAGGGAGGGAGGGAGGGAGGGAGGGAGGGAGGGAGGGAGAGAGGGGGGAGAGGGGGTAGGGAGGGGTGGAGAAGAAGGTGGTCACTTCTCCTGTGTGCCCTGTCCTGGAATTGAACCTGGGACATTCACACACTAGGCCTATGCTCTGCCACTGAGCCACCTGTCCAGGGCCACCTAGGATCTCCTTCCCCATCACCCTGGGGCAGCCCTTTGTCTCTTTCCCACGCTGGATCCCATTTCCCAGACCTTGCATCTTCTTTCGTAATTTATGCTCTCATTTGAGGGGAGCAATTGTCTAGCAGCTTCCTGAGGACGAGGATATGGGAGGTACATTTTCTGGGAGCCTGCCTATCTGAAGACATCTTTACCCCATCTTCACACTTAACTCAAAATTAGACTGGGTGTGGATCTCCCAGTATTTTGAGAAGTCCAACACATTGTGATTCCTGATCATTTGTAACCTGCTTTTACCTTTCCGAAAGCCTGCAGTATCTTCTCTGTCTCCCTGGTGCTCTGGAATTTCTGTGGTTTTTTAAAATTTCATTGGTCTAGGTACCCACTGGAATCTTTGAATCAGGAAATTCTCATGTCATTTGCTTCTAAAAAATAACCCTTCATAATTTCTCCATTTTATCCATGCTCATACTAGTTTCCATCCTTTGGCCCTAATTGCTCTACTTTCTTGAAGATTTTCTCTATTTTGTCTTCTAATCTTCCTACTGAAGGAATTTTTTAAATGTTGATTTAAAAGTTCTGCTGTCATATTTTTTAGTTAAAATTGGTTTTGTGAAAATGGCACCCTATTCTAATTTAATGGCTGCCTTGTCTCCTCTTTCCTTTCTGAGGACATGGGTAAGTGTTTCACAGTTTTCTTCTGCTCTGAGCGCTACCTTTAGTTCAGCAAGTTCCTTTTTCATTTGCTTTTGTGTGTGTCTTTATCTTTCAGATTAGAGATGTTCTTCAAATGTCTGGTGATCCTTGGATGTCCATGTGTATTTTATAGTGTGTCACAAAAAGCCCATGTGTGGCAGTAAACTCTACTGTGGGGTGATCTGGTAGGGACTGGGTTGCTATGCTTGGAAACCCCCAAACATGATTATCTGTAGGTATTTTCTCTTGGGCCTGTTTCCTCAGAGAGGAATACTCTAATATCCTTCTGGGATCTGGGGTTGAGTAGGTTCTAAACTTGACAGCTAAGAACTCGAAAGCATTCGGAGTCCCACTGCTTAGCAGGCCATGTGTTTGTCCCCAATGGCTCTTCATCCCCATTTTCGGCTGTGGCTTGTGTCCCTAGTTCCGGCGCTTCTCTGGTTCATCCTGTCCTTGTAGTAAACTTCCCATTATCTGTGGGCTGAGGAGGAGTGGTAGCTTGGACACATGAGCCAGACAAGAGAAATGGAATCTAACCTCTCCTGCGACAGACTTTCAAACAATCCATTTTCCCCAGCCATACTTCTGCCATCTGTATCTGGTGACTCAAATTTCCAAGCCTTTTCTGGGCGTCCAGAGCACAAATCCTTCCAGACAGTCAGCAGAGTAGAGAGAGAGAAGAGAAACCTGTCAGTGCATGTGTCAGAATCGATCAGGCTATGCTATGGTAAGAAAACCACCCAAATCCCCCAGGCTGAAAACAACAAAGGTTAATTCCTCTCTCACCCTGCATGTGTGACTCCACAGGGTCAGCAGGGAGTCCTGCTCATCACGGTCACGTGGGACCCATGCTGATAGAGGATCTGAGTCTTATGACATGAGGCTACAGGGGGAGAACTCTGCTCTTAGCTGCTTCTGCCTAGAAGTAGCTCCTGCTCCTTCACAGCTCCCATAGTTCATGGGCCATACCTAACTTCCAGGGACGAGGAAGTGCGGTGCAGTCCGCCCTGTGCTTAGGAGAAGAGGACAACTGAGAACACTGGGAGCAATGATGTGTACCACAGCCAGTAGCCACTAGGTTTTCCAAAATTTTGTTGTTCTCAGCTGCTGCTGTTTCTTCTGTCACTCGGTGCCTGTGGCTTTACATATTTTTATTATTTTATTGTCACTTCAGCGTAGCTTTCAGAGGCAGCAGAGATAAACAGCATTGCAAGCTGCAGAACACTCACTCCACTCAGTGTAGCAAGCACCCTCTAATTAATGCGTGTGCTGCTCTATCCATCTCTCTGATCCGACCATGACTCTCTTCTCTACTCGGAATGGCTTTGTTGCCCCCAAAAAGATCAGTAGGCTATGGAACTCTTCAGAACTGGCTATTCATTAACAACATTTTTCAAGAAGGAGGTTGGGAGGTAGCTTTCAAACACATGCCTGGGAAAGAGAAAGTCTTTACTAGAACCAAAGCACTGATCAGTATTTTTTTTTTAATTTTCAGAAAACAATTATTTTCCCTCAGTGCTGAGCATCGAGTATGTGTTCAGTAAGTTCTTGCTAATGAGCAATTCTACCTTCGCATTCAAATAGCAAGCAAATAGCAGTTTTGCTCCAAGTGAAGAGAAAAACGCTCAAGTTCTGAGGGAATTAAAAGTAGTGTTAAAAGCAGATTTAGCTATCAGCAGTTATCTCTGGCAAGTATATGCAGGTGCTTTTTATGTGCTTCACTACAGCTGCAGACCATGTCAATTTGCACTATTTTTGTAATAAGAATTGCAGGACCCCTTCTCCAGGTCTGCTGACCGTAACACAAAAGGACAGCCCCTTTTGTTAAAACCATACCTGTGCTGATAAAAATTAGTTAAGTCTCAAATCCATAGCTATTACATGTGGAAACTTACCAGGTGACACATTTTCCCCCTTCAAATCAGTGGTTCTTCATCTTTTATATGCTTAAGAATCAGCCTGACCAGGAGGTGGCGCAGTGGATAGAGCATCAGACTGGGATGAGGAAGACCCAGGTTCGAGACCCTGAGCTCGCCAGCTTGAGTGCAGGCCCACCTGGCTTGAGCAAAAGCTCATCAGCGACCCAAGGTCGCTGGCTCCAGCAAGGGGTTGCTTGGACTGCTGAAGGCCTGCGGTCAAGGCACATGTGAGTAAGCAATCAATGAACAACTAAGGTGTTGCGACGGCAATGAAAAACTAATGATTGATGCTTCTCACCTCTCTCCATTCCTGTCTGTCTGTCCCTATCTATCCCTCTGTCTGACTCTCTCTGTGTCCCTGTAAATTAAAAAAAAAAAAAAAAAAAGAATCACAGGGAGAATTTACAAAACAAAATAAGAACCAGAAAACAAACAAAAAAACAAAATCCCAGGTCACTGGGCCCACTTAGGTATTCTTATTTGGAAAAGAAAGGCAGTAATTTGTATTTTTTATTTTTTTGATGGAGACAGAGAGAGAGAGGGATAGATAGGGACAGACAGACAAGAAGGGAGAGAGATGAGAAGCATCAATTCTTCATTGCGGCACGTTAGTTGTTCACTGATTGCTTTCTCATATGTGCCTTGACCGGGGGCTACAGCAGAGTGAGTGACCCCTTGTTCAAGCCAATGACCTTGGGCTCAAGCAAGCGACCTTAGGCTTCAAACCAGTGACCTTTGGGCTCAATTAGCGACCATGGGGTCAGGTCTATTATCCCATGCTCAAGCTGGTGAGCCAGCGCTCAAGCCGATGACCTTGGGGTTTTGAACCTGGGTCCTCCATGTCCCAATCCAATGCTCTATCCACTGTGCTCCCACCTGGTCAGGAATAATTTGTATTTTTAACAAGTACCTCGAGACAAACTTCAGACCACATTGCTTTTAATAATGCATTCCATGTTCTGCATGGAATAAGCATTCTGTAAATACATTTTGATGCTTAAGTGGAAATTAACAGAACATATAAACACTTATATTTTCCTTCCATAATACTGTCAAAGAGGTAGCAAATGAAGGTCTTTCCTATATGTTTGGCATGCTAGATGAAATACAACCCACAAATTCAAATGGCTAAAAACTGATGGGATATTTTAATGCACAGGTTTTTGGTTTTGCTTGGTATTAACTATTCACAACCTAGAAAGCCTTACTCACCAATTTCTTAGCATCAAGCTGAATTTCTGACAGTATGGCTTTCTAAAGTACCATCCAATAGTCTACCTTTGGAATGAAATATCGTGTGAGAGGGTTAAGATGTCCCAGTACAAATGAAAAAAAAAAGAAAAACAGTGTAGGTTGTGCTGTGGGTTCATTATGAAGCTGCAGGTACAACATGGTTGATTGATCTGGTCATTTCAAGGAGCTTGTTCATGTGAGAAAACTGATGGAAGAGTCCAGCATCTAGACTTAATGCTTCTGCAGCTTTTTCCAAGTTTCTAAAAGAATGTAGAACTCAGCCTCTTACCAGCTCCATACTTTTGAAAACCTGCCCTATTTCCACTTCAGTTGCAAAATGCTTGCTGCTATCCCTCCCTTCTAGCCTGGAGGGACCTAGAAATGGCTGGATGTCAAGGGGAAGTCTACATGTGAGCACACCTGTGTTTCAAACCTTCTGGATGTGAATGAAGACTGGAAAACAGAAGAGAGATACAGGGCATCTTGGAACTAACTGACCCAATGCTGCCCCCTTGCTGGGGAGGATGCAGATCCTTCCCAGACAGGTTTACAGCCTCTCTTTAAAGGTGCCAGAGATATAATCTGCTAACAGAGAATGTTAATTGTTACTAAAAAAGGAGGCGAGCGATACCTCTCTGACCTGCATAGCCCATTTGGTATAAGTAAAATGAACAACTTCCAATAATGGTTTCTCACTCCAAAAGATATACTGAGAAACAGTCCAGTGCAATCATAAAATGAAGAATTAAATGAAATTGAATTAACCTCTTGATCCTTATTTTACTCCAAGCTCTCATTTTAAATGAAATTGCTTAAATTTTTTTCAAGTGAATGGAAAAGGGAGAGTCAGAGCAGAAGGAGAATCTTTATAGCTAGGTAGTGAGGCAAAGGTTAGTCTTTTTTATTTATTTTGAATAGATTGTGACACCAAAGCTTGCCATGTTATCAAATTTCTTAGGTATTTCAAAATGAAAAAATGTTGACAGGGATAGCAACAGCTTTCTGTCGCGCTTCACAAAAAAGCACAATTCAGTTTAAAACCAAAAACATGTCTTTTATGATCTGAGAAAGCTACCCTGGTGCCACTGGAAGTGTAAATTAAGCACTTATTGAAAGCCACAGTGAGGCACAGGTGGGTGAAACTTCAGCAACTCCTGGCAGGAAAGGGCTCTGAAATATTTCCTCTGAGGAGGCCACGCTCCCTGCCCCAAACCTATCAGGGGTTGTGTTGAAGCATGGTTCTCAGTTGTGGTCCTGGGACCAGTAGCATCAGTATCACCTGGGAACCTACCTGTTAGTGACAGTGTTGAACTTCACCTGAGCCTTGTGATCCCAGAAAACAGCAGAGGTAAAGGGTCCCCACCCTTTTGTGTTTTGGAAACAGTTTACTACAAAGAACTCCCTCCCCATATGACTTAGATATGACTCTCTCATAGATGCCCCCTTGTTCACTTATAACAAAGCCAGACACACACCCTCCAAATTCTCATTCTTTACCTGACAAATGATTAGCTGAACTCTGGATTAATCAGAACAAGAGGCTTGTTAACCAATTTTTGGTTAAGCTTCTCTCCTTCCTCCAGGTCCCTGAACTTCTGCTAGTCCACAATCCCTCCTCAACAGCTCCTCCCAACAATAGGCTGGTGTCGGGTTAAAACATCTTCTCTTATGCAATGTATTCAAACCATGTTTTCTTTCTTCTACTTCTTCATACTTGTCCTTTCTAGCCGTGTTTACTCCTCCCTATTAAAGAAACCCCTTTGTGCCTAACCCTAGAGAGCCTTGCAGAGCTTAGACTCAGAGACTCTCTTATTGCTAGTCCATTACAATAGTACTTTTTTCTAACTTTGCTCCTTTCTAGTAAAGTCACTCCTTATCAGCCAGAACTGTTTCTTTTTGTTTGTGTTTGTGTTGTTTTTATAACATTACAAACTTTCAGGCCCCTCCTCAGACCTTACATGAGAATGGACGGCGTTGGGAGGGGGGGTGCACCTAGAAACCCAGTTCTGAACAAGCATAAAAGCAGTTTAAGAACCAGTGGTTCACAGCAATCCCTGCAAGGTCTGATAAACACATTCAACACTTTTAACTCCCAGCCACCTGTGCTTCACTCACGTTTAAGTGCAAACTATTTTTGAAGCTTACGGTGGACACGTTTTTAGCATCCCCGCAGACCATTTATCTCATAATGTCATTTCCCAGTGACAAACAAGGCCACACAGCCCCCGTCTTCCCTCCAGTGAGAGCGTAGAGCTGAGGAAGCCTGAAACCCGCACGTACTTACATCTCCATCCCCCGGCCTCTGGTCGTCACAATCTCTGGTGGGGCTAATGTCCTGGCGCATGACCCAGATGGGCTCTTTGGGCTCGTCGGGGGTGTAAGGCGAACGGATGGTCCTGGTTTTCACCTCCTCGATAGCCTCCTTGATGTCCTTGATGGCCAGCGAGATGGCATCCCTCTTCTCCTTGCTGTACCTTTGCACCGGCTCGCCGCCCGCGGTGCCCGCCACCCGCTGCTGACCCGCCGGCGCCTGTGGCTCGGGGCTGTCGGGAAGGCCCCCGCCTGGGGTGGAAGCGCGCTCCAGGTCCTGCTCGGCCTCCGGCATGTCCTCAGCCGCCTTGTCGAGGCTCTGCGAGCTCATGCTCTGCTTGACTTCGGCCACAATCTGGTCGATGTCCTCCTCCTGCTCGTAGCTGTCCATGCGTGGGTAGGGCGCGAACTCGGCCTCCTTTTCGGGGCTGTCGGACTCGCCATCGGAGCGCTCGTCATAGTGGTGCAGCCGCGCGCCCAGGGCCTCCTGGCGGTACGCGGCCGCCTCGTCGCGCTCCTGCTCGTACAGCCGCAGCCCGTCGCGCGCGTCCAGCGCCGGCGCGTCCCCAATCTCCTCGTACACGTGCTCCTGGAGGCCCCCGTAGTCGGCGTAGGGCTCGGCGTAGGGCTCGTCCTCGCTGCGGTGGAACAGCCGGTGCGTGTAGACGTACCCCGAGTAGGCCGCGTTCATGGCCTCCTCGTGCTCCAGCGAGTGGAAGTGCAGGTGGTTGGGCAGCGCGCGGCGGTGCGTGGCCTCGGCATGCTCGGCCTCCGCCTGCTCCGTGTACTCCTCGGCCTCGGGCCGGTACTGCACGGCGTAGGCGCTCTCGTCCTCTGGGTCCTGTGTGCGCTCCGGGTCGTAGCCGTCGCAGGCCGCGGCGATCACGTCGCCCTCGGCCGTGTCCGTGTGGTTGTGAAAGCCGCTCTCAGTGCTGGCGGAGCGCGCCAGGCAGTCCCCGCGCTCTTCCTCCTCCTGCTGCCCGGGCTGGGCACGGAGGTCCTCGACGGGGCGCCCGAGCGGGGGCCGGCCCGCATAGTGCTGCTGCTGGTGCTGGTGCTGCTGCTGCTGCTGGTGCTGCTGCTCCTGCTGCTGCTCCTGCTCCTCCTCCACCTCCGGGCGCTCCAGGTCGGCCTCCACCAACTCGTTCACTTCCCCGCCTGCCGCCTCGTCGGTCACCTCCACCTCCGTGGCCCCCTCCAAGCGGTTCATGGTGGGCGTCGGGGATGGATGGGAGAGAGGCTGGGCCGGCTCACTGCGCTCTCATTTTGCCTCACCTGGCTGGAAAAAGCAAAAGGGGGAGAAGGGATTGTTAAGTGGTTTCGGCTGTAGTCTTGAGCGGAGCAACAACACAGCAGTAAAAACAACTGCTTTTGATCCCTTCTGAATCCGGGTCAATTAAAAAAAATTATTGCAAATTTAATCTTGGTCGGACAGCACATAGTTCATTTTCTTCGGAACCCAGTATCGTAATTTGTAATTACATATCTACTTGTTTAATTGCTTACTAGCTTTCTCCCTTCCCCACCCCTCCCACCAACAGCCTCTTGAGCGTTTGTTCTCCACCATGCTCACTCTTCAAGTTCCATTTCTGATGTATATGAATAAAGAGTACTACTAAATTGAATGGCCAAATGACACATTTTCCATTTGGTAAGGGATAAAAATCTCTATAAACTAGGATCCTAAATAACTTTGGAAACGAATCTTTAAAATTTTCGAAATGTTTTGAAGCCATTGCTATCAAAACATATAAGCAGCCATTCTGAGGGAGGTGGTCAGCCACCAGAGGGTTCTCGTTCTGTCACTGCTGGCTGTTACTTGGCCAGGTGGTATCATTTTCTGGTTCTTCACTAGGAGACTAGACTCACTTAATGGCTATTACATAGGGAAAAGAGACTCCTTGGTCAAATAAGTTTGGGAAATGCTGACTTAGACTTCCCATTTCACTGTGAATATTCAAGAGCATGAAGATCTGTACAGAATTCAGGGTTTCCCAAACTTGTTTGGGAAACTTCCCCGCCCCTCCACCCCCAACTCCCCAGACCAAAGTTCTGACAAATACACTTAAAGAAACACTAACTAGCTCACCTCCCCCATACACCATGGATCTAAAATTTTATGAATTATCATTATAGCCAGAATTGGATAATATGCCTAATCTCTTTATCCATTTCCACCCTAAAAACAGTAACTATGGACTAGGTATAAGAGAGCTTTCCAAAAGCAAGTATGAGCCTCCATTCAGACTTTGGTGGATACTTAATGCTCTGAACAGAAGAGGCAACTATTGTGCTGGGGGTGCCCACTGGTTAGGTGGCTTCCAGTGAGTGGATCATGGAAAGAATAAAATGAATATCCAATACAACACATGGGTAAGAACAGTCCACCCATGTTTTCCTTGTAAGGACTCTGAAAAAGACAAGAGATTAAAAACTTTATTAGCACAAATCGAAGTCTAATAAACACAAAGCCGGTATGCACAGAGAGGGATACTAAACTCACCAAATACTCTTGGGGTACTAGTGCTCTGTGGTGTGTGAGCTGTGTGTGGTCAGTGTTAGGCATACAGTAACAACCATTAGAAGCACCCGAACAGCTAACAATTCATGGTAATTTCTTGTAGAACTGACCTAATCACTGTCTTTAGTGAAAATAGATTTTTCTATTTTATATGCATTAAAAAGAAATTTTCGCTTACTCTGGGTTAAAATTGTATTTGACCAATGAATGGTACCCTCTCACAGCACATTTATTGATTCAAAGGAAATGGGATTTCCATGCATGTGTACACACTAAATCATGGTGAGGAAAGTTGCAAGAAACCCGCTCTTTGCTGGGAAATACTGTTATGAAAATGTAGTTTGGGAAAGTGGGGCTTTATAGTCACTGAGTGCATTTTCCTTATACCCCCATTCCAAGCCTCAGGGGAGGAGTTATGCATGGAGTGTTTATATTTTACTCATGGCCATGGTTTCAAGAATATAGTTTGGGTTGTGATATTGACAGCATGTTAATTAATAACAGGCATTTTTATTTCTGAGGAATCTCCCTAGGACAAAGGCAACTAGCAACTTTGAAAGATGGAGCTGACACTGGTGGTCACATCATAGGTAGCACATAAGAAAACTGTCCCCCATACCTGGAAATTTTGAGGTGTTATTTGTAAAAGAGTATTAAGGCTGTGAGAATATATACAGGGTTGAGCAAAAGTAGGTTTACAGTTGTGGGCACACAATGCAGAGTTTATTCTTGTATTATTTATCTATTAATTATTCTATTATTTTCCATACAAACAACAGAAAACCTACCTTTGCCCAACCCTGTGTTGGCACAACCTTTCTGAAAAGCAATTTGGCAAGACAAATTAAAATCTCCAGAAGGTAACATACCTTTGCTCCGGTAATTCTACTTATAGAAATCTCAGAAACAAAGCCAACAATCTAACCTTTAGACGTGGACAAAGATGTTTCTCACAGTATTTGCTTTAAAGCACGAAATATTAAGTGCTAGGATGTATTAAGTACCAGTAAGTGCAGTGCTGAGCATGTGAGTGTCATATTGCCATCTAGGAAGAGGTGATTTTTCGTGCTGAGCAGTTCCACCTGAGGCACAGCTCTCAGAGTCAGTCTGCCACAGCCGAACAAGTCAGGCCTCTTCACCCTCTCTCACCACCCTGGCTCCCACCTTCTGTATTTCCTGTATGCGTGAATGGCAACACCAGTCACCCAATCGCTCAATCCGCACACCCAGGAATCATTACATACTTGTCTTTTTGCTTGACCTCCTTTTCCAAACCGAGGACTGAGTCTTAATAATTTTTCCATCACCCTCACTTCCAATTTGGTCTTTGTCTGCCATGCCTACACAACTGTTCCCTTGACTAGTTTCTAAGCCCCCTCTAGTCTATCCTCCCCACTGCCAGCCTGATTTTTCTGAAATACAAATCTCAGTCCCACAGCCCTATTTCTCAAACCATTTGGCCATTCCTCTCTTGTGCATAGTACTAATGCTTAGCCAACCATATACCATGCACTTTTTGCATATTCTATATAATGAGTTGTTTAATCCGTATAAGCCTAAGAAGAGAGTGCTCATATATTTTTCCCTGTAAAGACTATTATCAGCTCTTTTAAAAATGAAGATAGGGAGGCTCTGTGGGGTTAGGTGGTTGCCTGGGTCACCCAACAGGGGAGTGACAAAACTGTCTGACCTCTGCTCTCTAGTCTGGGCTTTGAGGGCTTGAGTCCTACTCCTGGCAAATATAGCCCTTGGGCCATGTTGCTCCTCAGGCCTTACTTCCACACTTCACCTATGCCCTGTATTCTAATACCCCCGAATCCTGGCATTGGCCCTTACTGCGTTCTCTGCACTCAGCCTATTTTTACCTATAACTTTTCTTTGGTGAATCTTTCTCTCTTCCCAAGAACAAGTTCATCCTTGATAAGTTTCGGTCCTGTGCTGGCCTCCAGGCACCGGTCCAGGCACTGGGGCAGAGAAGTGACCAAGCCAGGCAGGCTCCTCTGATCTCAGAGGCCCACCATTCTAGTGCACGGGGGTGGGGGGATCAATGAAAAGGAGAGGGAAGGTCTGGCATGTCAAGTTGCTATGGCACAGTTCTCTGCAGAATTCTGCAAAACAAGAGGCTGAGGATTGGCTTAGCCATAAACCAGTTCATGGGAGCTCAGTGAGGGAGGCCTCTCGGTCAGACCTGGCCACAGTGCGCAACTCTGAGGAAAATCTACCACCAGGTTTTCGCCCCAAAGATAGACGCCATCTGTCAGCCATGGGTACGGGAGACCCCCCAACAAGCCAAGGGGCAAGATGTCCTCGTATGTCTTCTTCGTGCAAACCTGCCGGGAAGAGCACAAGAAGAAGCACCCAGACTCTTCTGTCAACTTTTTTGAATTCTCCAAGAAGTGCCTGGAGAGATGGAAGACAACGTCAGCAAAGGAAAAGTCAAAGTTCGAAGATACGGCCAAGAGTGACAAAGCTCGCTATGACAGGGAGATGAAAAATTATGTTACTCCCAAAGGTGATAAGAAGGGAAAGAAAAAAGATCCCAATGCTCCTAAAAGGCCTCCATCTGCCTTCTTCCTGTTTTGCTCTGAACATTGCCCAAAGATCAAAAGTGAACATCCTGGTTTGTCCATTGGGGATACTGCAAAAATAACTGCGTGAAATGTGGTCTGAACAATCAGCCAAAGATAAGCAACCATATGAGCAAAAAGCAACTAAGCTAAAGGAGAAATATGAGAAGGATATTGCTGCATACCGTGCCAAGGGCAAAAGTGAAGTGGGAGAGTAGGGTCCTGGCAGGCCAACAGGCTCAGAGAAGAGGAACAAACCAGAAGATGAGGAGGAGGAAGAAGAGCAAGATGAAGAGGAAGAGAATAAAGATGAAGAATAAATGGCTGTCCTGTAATGTGTATGGAGTATGTTTGTATGCTCAGGCAATTGTTTGGCTAAGAATGTGAATTCAAGTGCAGCTCAATATTAGCTTCAGTATAAAAACTGTACAGACTTTTGTATAACTGATAAGGTTCTTTGTAGAGACAATACTTTTTTAAAAATGCAGGTTGTAGCTTTCTGAGGGGCTACTGCATACAGTTAGATTTTAAGGCTTCTGATGTTAAATGTTTCTAAATATTTAATGGTTTCTTTAATTTCTCGACTTGTATATGGTGGCAAAGCAGACTCGGAATTAGTTTTGTCTCAGTAGTAAATTTTGGGTTATTTAGAATGTTAATTACATTTTGTTTTTTAAACACTTTTTGTAATAAAATTATATTTAAAAAAAGGAGAGGAAAATAGTCAATAATTATGTTAATAAACAAGATTATTTCAGAGAGTGAAAAGGTTTATGGAGAAAATAAAACAGGGTAATGGCATAGAAAGCGAGGGAGGAGAGGGGGGTGGTTATGTAGATAGTGGCTAGAGGAGGTAATATTTGAGCAGAGGCCTGAATAATAAAAAAAGAGGCAGCAGAGTAAAAAAGCTGAGGATGAGGCCTTGGGTGAAAAAGGACTTACTGTGTTCAAGGACAGAAATAATCTTTATGAAGTGAGTAAGGGATGCTGCAGTGGGTTGTGAGAACGGAGAGGGGGAGGGGCTGGGTAGAACAGGGCCTGGTACATCAGGGTAGAAAATTTGGATTTTATTTCAAGTATAGTGATATACTACTGGGTTTCTTTAAGCAGGGGAGTGATAAGGCCTGATTAACCCATCCCTTGTCCCCACTGTACTTATCTATTGTTATTTATATATCATTACTATAGTACCTGTCATTCTGAGTAAAAATTCTTTATAATATGAAGTCCTGGGGAAAGGAGGACTTGTCATTTATCTTTGATTCCCCAGTGTCAAGCACAGAGGATACACTGTAAATAGTTAATACATTTTTTAGTGATTAAAAATAAAACAATTATTTCCCCCCAGTATTTGCAGACTTCTGGACGTTGGCATGCTCAGCCTTCGGAGAAGAACTCATTTTGTCTTACCATCTTGAATCTTTGCTGCCTCATCCGTCCATGCAACCTCGTCCACCTTCTGATGCTCTAAGCGCCCGAAGAACTCTAGTGACTCAACACTTTCCTGCATTTGGCTGTGTTGCTCCAGTCAGTATTTATTGGACATGTACCATGTGCTGGGCAAGGTAATGGATGTACAAAAGGTTCTAAATGGTGGTCCCAGTCCTCAAGGGTAGACTGCTTCAATAATTATAATACCTGGTGATTAGTGCAAAATAGAAATAGGTTTCAAGCTCCAAAAGGAGCCTATAGGTAAAACAACAGCAGCTTCATTGCCTTTGAGAATCATGTAAGTGCTGCTGTTCTTATAGATTCTGCATTGCGTGAGCTCAGAAACATCCTAGGAACTAAAGCCTAAGAGAGGAAGAGTGCCATCATCCAGTCAGTGTACCCTTAATTATGACCCATATACCTATGGAGGCTGAGAGAGGAGAAAAAGCAGCTGGTTGAAGAAAATTTCTCTGCCTCTACAGAAGGCTGGGACCTGGAGTACACAAGCAAGACAGTCCCCTGGGCAGCAGCCCCTACACAACATGGGGAGGGGGTGCTGTGGCATCTTGGCTGCAGGGGTGAAGGAATCCAGGCCACCAGTAGTGAAGTACAGGTGGCTTTCTGACCTTTGGTTCTGGAATATTCCACAGCCAGAATAGAAAAGGTGAACAAGGAGAGAAAACTCCACCAGAGTGCACCACTTAGAAATAAAACATTTCACATTTCAGCAGGTGACCCTACGTATCTCATAATGTTAGCTGAGGTTCATGTTGGTTTGGGATTAATAGAGGAAAGGCTGTAAATTACTTTGGTTAATCGGTCCCTAAGTAGTCATTATAAGAATTTCCAAACAGACTCTCCCTTTTAACATATTCGGAAGTGATTTTAGATAAAGGGTCTTACTGAAGACAAAATGCAATATAAAAAAATAACAAAAGGAATTATACTAGGTTGTTAACACAAAGGATATTGTGTGTTGGGGGAGTTGCAGGCTGGTAGTAATGCAGGTGTAGAAAATACACATGAAAGTAAAGGGTGGAGATGTGGGAATAGAAGACTATACTAGCTATGCTCTTTCTTGAAAAAAAAAAACACCCCAAGAATGAACAACATGATTCCATTTATATAAGTTTTTATACTTCTGCATACATTTTAGAAGTATAATTACTTCCTATGGTCTTTTTATATATATATTTTATTATTATTAATTCTAATGGGGTGACACCAATAAATCAGGGTACATATGTACAATGAAAACATCTCCAGGTTATCTTATCATTCAATTGTGTTGCATACCCATCACCAAAAGTCAAATTGTCCTCTGTCACCTTCAATCTGGTTTTCCCTGTGTCCCTCCCCTCCTCCCTATTCCACTCTTCCCTCCCTCCCTCCATCCCATAACCACCACTCTCTTGTCCATGTCTCATATTCTCACTTTTATGTCCCACCTATGTATGAAATCATGCTGTTCTCAGTTTTTCTTTTTTTCTGATTTACTTATTTCACTCCGTATAATGTTATCAAGGTACATCCATTTTGTTATAAATGATTCGATGTCATCGTTTCTTATGGCTGAGTAGTATTCCATAGTATATATGTACCAAAGCTTTTTAATCCACTCGTCTTCTGACGGACACTTGGGCTGGTTCCAGATCTTCGCTATTGTGAACAATGCTGCCACGAACATGGGGGCGCATTTCTTCTTTTCGAACAGTGCTATGGTGTTCTTAGGGTATATTCCTATAAGTGGGATAGCTGGGTCAAAAGGCAGTTCGATTTTTAATTTTCTGAGGAATCTCCAAACTGTTTTCCACAGTGGCTGCACCAGTCTGCATTCCCACCAGCAGTGCAGAAGGGTTCCCTTTTCTCCACATCCTCGCCAGCACTTGTTCTGTGTTGTTTTGCTGATGAGCGCCATTCTGACTGGTGTGAGGTGATATCTCATTGTGGTTTTAATTTGCATTTCTCTAATGATTAGTGATGTTGAGCATTTTTTCATATGCCTATTGGCCATCTGTATGTCCTCTTTGGAGAAATTTCTATTCATTTCTTTAGCCCATTTTTTGATTGGGTTGTTTGTCTTCCTGGTGTTGCTTTTTATAAGTTCTTTATAAATTTTAGTTATTAACCCCTTATCAGATGTGCTGTTGAATATGTTCTCCCATTGTGTGGTTTGTCTTTTTATTCTGTTCCTATTGTCTTTAGCTGTGCAAAAACTTTTTAGTTTGATATAGTCCCATTTGTTTATCTTGCCTTTTATTTCCGTTGCCCATGGAGATAAATCGGCAAATATACTGCTGCTACAGATGTCGGAGAGCTTGCTGCCTATATTTTCTTCTAAGATGCTTATGGTTTCACGGCTTACATTTAAGTCTTTTATCCATTTTGAGTTTGTTTTTGTGAATGGTGTAAGTTGATGGTCTAGTTTCATTTTTTTGCAGGTAGATGTCCAATTTTCCCAACACCATTTGTTAAAGAGGCTGTCTTTACTCCATTGTATGTTCTTTCCTCCTTTGTCAAATATCAGTTGTCCATAAAGCTGTGGGTTTATTTCTGGGTCCTCTGTTCTGTTCCATTGATCTATGTGCCTGTTCTTATGCCAGTACCAGGCTGTCTTGAGTATAATGGCCTTATAGTAAACCTTGATATCAGGAAGAGTGATACCTCCTGCTTTATTTTTTCTTTTTAAGATTGCTGAGGCTATTCGTGTTCTTTTTTGGTTCCATATAAATTTTTGGAATATGTGTTCTATATCTTTGAAGTATGTCATTGGTATTTTAATTGGTATTGCATTGAATTTATAAATTGCTTTGGGTAATATAGACATTTTAATGATGTTTATTCTTCCTAGCCATGAGCACGGTATATGCTTCCACTTGTTTGTATGTTCCTTGATTTCTTTTATCAATGTTCTATAATTTTCCGAGTACAAGTCCTTAACCTCCTTGGTTAAATTTACTCCTAGGTATTTTATTTTTTTGGCTGCAATAGTGAAGGGGATTGATTCCTTAATTTCTTTTGCTGACAGTTCATTGTTGGTATATAGAAATGCCTCTGATTTCTGAGTATTAATTTTATATCCTGCCACCTTGCTGAATTCATTTATAAGGTCCAGTAGTTTTTTGACTGAGACTTTAGGGTTTTTAATATACAATATCATATCATCTGCAAATAGTGACAGTTTTACTTCTTCTTTTCCAATTTGGATGCCGTTTATTTCTTCTTCTTGTCGGATTGCTGTAGCTAGGACTTCCAGTACTATGTTGAATAAGAGTGGTGAAAGTGGGCAACCCTGCCTGGTTCCTGATCTTAAGGGGATTGCTTCTAATCTTTGTCCATTTAGTATGATGTTTGCTGTCGGTTTATCGTAGATGGCCTTTATCATGTTAAGGAATGATCCCTGTATTCCCACTTTACTGAGAGTTTTGAGCATGAATGGGTGCTGGATTTTATCCAATGCCTTTTCTGCATCTATTGAAATTATCATGTGATTTTTGTCCTTCCTTTTGTTTATGTGATGAATCACATTGATTGATTTGCGAATATTGAACCAACCTTGCCTCTCCAGAATAAATCCCACTTGATCGTGGTGTATGATTTTTTTCATATATTGCTGGATCCGGTTGGCTAATATTTTGTTGAGAATTTTAGCGTCTAAATTCATCAGGGATATAGGCCTATAATTTTCTTTCTTTGTGTTGTCTTTGCCCGGTTTTGGGATCAGAATTATGCTCGCCTCATAAAAGGAGTTTGCAAGTCTTCCTTCCTCTTGAATTTTTTGAAATAGCTTGAGGAGGATAGGAGTTAGTTCTTCTTTGAATTTTTGATAGAATTCACTTGTGAAGCCATCAGGCCCGGGACTTTTCTTTTTTGGGAGTTTCTTGATAACTGTTTCGATCTCCTTTGTTGTAATTGGTCTGTTTAGGTGTTCTGATTCTTCCAGATTGATTTTTGGAAGGTTATATGATTCAAGAAATTTGTCCATTTCACCAAGATTGTCTAATTTTTTGGCATATAGTTCTTCATAGTATTTTCTTACAATGCTTTGTATTTCTGTTGTGTCAGTTGTTATTTCTCCACTGTCCTTTCTAATTTTATTTATTTGAGTCCTCTCTCTTTTTTTCTTGGTGAGTCTAGTTAAAGGTTCATCAATCTTGTTTACCTTTTCAAAGAACCAGCTTCTTGTTTCATTGATCCTCTGTATTGTTTCCTTAGCCTCTATGTCATTTATTTCTGCTCTGACCTTTATTATTTCCTTCCTTCTACTTGTCTTGGGTTTTATTTGTTGTTGTTTTTCTAGTTCTTTTAGATGCAGGGTCAGGTTGCTTATTTGAGCTTTTTCTAGCTTCTTATGATATGCCTGTAGTGCAATAAACTTCCCTCTCAGAACTGCTTTTGCTGTGTCCCATAAATTTTGAGTTGATGTATGCTCATTATCATTTGTTTCTAGAAACTTTTTTATTTCTCTTTGATCTCATTGTTAATCCATTCATTATTTAATAACATGCTATTTAGTTTCCAAGTGTTTGAGAATGTTTCAGTTTTTCTTTTGTGGTTAATTTCTAGTTTCATGGCATTGTGATCAGAGAAAATGCTTGATATGATTTCAATCTTCTTAAATTGGTTGAGACCATTTTTGTGTCCTAACATGTGGTCTATCCTAGAAAACGTACCATGAGCGCTTGAGAAGAATGTATATTCTACTGCTTTAGGGTGAAAAGTTCTGAAGATATCTATTAAATCAAGTTGATCTAGTGTCTCCTTTAAGTCTGCTGTTTCTTTATTAATTTTCTTTCTTGAGGATCTATCCAGTGTTGTTAGAGGGGTATTGAAATCCCCTACTATGATAGTATTGCTGTTAATCTCGCCCTTTATATCCATCAAAGTCTGCTTTATATATGTTGGGGCTCCTATATTTGGTGCATAGATATTTACAATAGTTATATCTTCCTGTTGAATTGTTCCCTTTATCATTATGTAGTGTCCTCCTTTATCTCTTACTACAGCCTTTGTTTTAAAGTCCATTTTGTCTGATATAAGTATTGCTACCCCTGCTTTTTTTTCATTTCCATTTGCCTGAAATATTTTTTTCCATCCTTTTACCTTCAGTCTATGAGCATCTTTTATTTTAAGGTGTGTCTCTTGTAGACAGCATATGTATGGGTCCTATTTCTTTATCCATGCAGCTACCCTATGTCTTTTGATTGGATCATTTAATCCATTTACATTTAAGGTTATTATTGATATGTAGTTGTTTATTGCCATTTTATTCTTTAAAGCTGTATTCTTCTTTTGCTCTATTCATTCCTCCCTTTAAACTGTTCACAAGAAGCCCCTTAGTATCTCTTGCAGAATTAGTTTGGTTTTTATGTATTCCTTCAGGCTTTCTTTTTCTGGGAAGCTCTTTATTTCTCCTTCAATTTTAAATGTTAGCCTTGCTGGATAAAGTAGTCTTGGTTGTAGGTTCTTGTTCTGCATTACTTTGATTATATCTTGCCATTCCCTTCTGGCCTCAAGTGTTTCTGTTGAGAAGTCCGATGTCATCCTTATGGGGGCTCCTTTGTAGGTGGTAGCCTTTTTTTCTCTAGCAGCTTTTAAAATTTTTTCTTTATCCATTAGCTTTGGTATTTTAACTATGATGTGTCTTGGTGTAGATATTTTTGGGTTTCTCTTTAATGGAGTTCTGTGTGCTTCTTGAATGTGTGGAGTGTTTCCCAGCCTTAATTTAGGAAAGTTTTCTGCTATGATTTGATTGAACAAAGTTTCCATTTCCTGTCCTCTCTCCTCTTCTTCAGGCACCCCTATGATGGGAATGTTGTTTCTCTTCATGTTGTCACAGAGCTCCCTTAGAGTTTCCTCACATTTTTTTAAGTCTCTTTTCCTTTTTCTTCTCTGCTTCTGTGCTTTTGTTTATTGTGTCCTCTAACTCGCTTATTCGATCCTCAGCGTCATCCATCCTGCTTTTAATTCCTTCCATTGTGGTCTTCAGTTCTGATACTGTATTTGTCATTTCTGTCTGATTCTTTTTTATTATTTCAATTTCATTTTTTATACTTGTTATCTCTTTATTTAGGTGTTCATAATGACTATCCATTGTTGCTCTAATTTCTTTGAACATCCTAACTATCATTATTCTAAATTCTGCTTCTTGTAATTTGGTTATATCTGGTTCATTCAGGTCCTTCTCTGGGGATTTCTCTTGATTCATTTGGTTTGCATTCCTCTGCCTGCCCATTATTTCTGTGTATAAGCAAGTTGTGGCCACTGGAGTCCAGTAGGTGTTGCCTTTGTGTTCTCTAGGTGTGGTCTGTCTGCAGGCCCCCCACCCCCTCTGCCGGTGCCTAGGGTGGTTGGGTATGAGCGTTGCCAGCGCCGGCCCACTGTGGCTTTTGCTGTGATTTCTGCCTCTCCTCCGTGGGAGGGGCTGTCACTGAAGCCACAAGACTTAGCACCAAGGGTAGAGGTGAGCACCTTTGCTCCGCTGCGGACCCAGCCTATTTCCGGACTTCCGCCCAGAACCAGCAGTCGGAGCCTGCTTGCTACAGTTCCGCGGGTTAGGCGGGGCTTTTGACGTGCTCTCAGCTGTAAGCTTTTGCCCGTCTGGAGCTTTAGCCCCGCCCTCGAGGCCAGGGCCCTTCTGCGCAGGGTCGGAAACCAAGGTTTATTGGGGCAGGCGTGTTTGCTGGCTTCCGCTCAGCTGCGTACTTCCGCTCGTCCCGGACTCTACCCCGCCCCCGCGTTTGGAGCCCGCTCGTGCACGTATGAATGCAATCTGCGGTTTCTCCGGCCCGGGGGGTGGGGGGCTGGTAGCGTCAGCTCAGCCGCGAGCCCCTGCCCGTCCCTGGTCCTAGCCCGGTCCCTGCGGTCAGGGCCGGCTTGCGCAGGGCCTGCCCGTTCCTGGCCTCCCGCTTTGTTTCCATAAGTGGGATTAAAGGCGGGCCTGCAGCTTCCGGACCGCTTTCACGCGTCCCCTCCGACCCTCTGGGCTAGACCGATCTCCCACCGGATTGGCCTCTGCCCACGCCGATAGAACCGCGTTTTAGCGTCCTGTCGCCCCAAACCCTTAAGCAGCCCTCAGCAGAGTAGGAAGGGACCTAATACTCCACACTGTAGGCCTGGGAGCTCCCTCACTTGTTTCACAGCTCAAAACTGTCCAAACGCCTCTTCTAGGCTCTAGGACTGCAGGCTGGGGCTTGGTTCCTGGGACCCAGGTCCCTCCCTCTCCGCCAAACTTTCCTCCCGCCCCGCGGGTCTCTCCGGGCTGCCGTTTGCTCCGGGGAGCTGGGCAGCCCTCTTCGCGTTTTCGCTATTCCTACCAGTCTCAATGTGGCTTCCTCTGTGTTCCTTGGTTGAAGAGTCCACTTAGTTTAGTTCATAGTTAGTTTATCCAGATGATGGTTCTTTAAATTGAGTTATAATCCACTTTGCTTCTGGGAGTTGGAAGTTGGTACGTCCGCCTACTCCGTCGCCATCTTGCTTCACTTCCTATGGTCTTAATGAATGAACCTCATCTCTCCCCACTGGATTTGGGGGGAGATAGTTCCATTTCTTGGGACTGCAACCTGTTTTAATCTACCTGCGCACATACTGTTCCAGTCAATGTGACATTTCCCACCAACCCATTGGAGGGGCTGCCAATGAAGCTGAGACTGTGGTAGTATGTTAATTTCCACAGCGACAAATAGTTGGGGTTGTCAAATAAGATTAGGCCCTGGATGTATTGTGTACACACACACACACACACACACACACACACGTAATCTACATAGGCTGGGAGATTAATGGTTCTCATTAAAAAAAAAAAAAAAGGATGACAGATTAAGAATACCTAGGTATATTTATCTATCTTCACTACCTTATAAATATGTGTTCTTTCCATGAGGTAGATCAATTGTGAAACATCTATATGGAATTCAAAGGACATCGAGAACCTTATTCAAACCATCATCTCTTCTAAACGTAATGCATCTATTAACAAGAAAGAGTAGCATAGTTCATTAAAGTGTAATCTCCTTTGATTCTGTTGGAAGTTAAATTCAGCGATACTGGGTGGGAGCCAAGGTAAATCCAGCACACATATTACTCCTTCTTAAAATCATTTCAGTTTAAAAGAGTTCACACATCAGAAAAACCCTCCTCACACAGAACATCTTGTCTAAGCAAAATGTTATTTTGTTTCTTCTAATATCATTGTGCCTGAAATGGTAAAGAATGGCTTGGCAGATAGTATTGGTGATGGTTTCACAGTGACTTTAGTACCTGAACTGAAGGAATGTTGCCGAACAGCTAGATGTCAACCTGAGGGAGGTTTCTGTAGTTAGACCTGAGGGCTGTGTCCTTGACTCTATCCTGCATCACTGAAGATGTGTGAGCTGGCCATCTTTAGTTTCCCCTCCAGAGCCTCTCTACACCTTCTCTACCCTGCTCTGTGCCCTGCAAGGTTGGCCTCTTTGGGCTGCGTCAGTACCTCCCTGATTCTCTTGGGTTTGGCTGGTGGAGAGACATCAGAGAGAGGGAGGAGACTGCGGTTGGGATTGTTATTCACCCAGTTCTGTCCCTAAACACTGCCTCAGACTGGCAATGTCCCTTGTATGGAGGGCACAGTCTCTGTCAGGTGGCCCTCTCCACCTGATGGATCCCTCCCCTTCCCTTCAGACTTATGGGTAAGAGGGGTGGTAGGAGCCTGCAAAGGCCACATCCTTGTCAATAGTCCCTCTGTTTCTTGGTCTCTCTCTGCATATTACCTAACTTGAGTGTCCTATCTCTTTCCTGCTGGGACCCTAAGTGATAACAAAGTTGTAATACTTGTGTTAGTAGATGATAAAAAAAGAAACCACTAACTAGTCCAATTAAAGACAAGTGTAAAACAAGAAATAATAAAACTATAGTAAAAATAAGAAAGGTGGTATCTTAAGGGAAATATTGCACCAGACTGTGTCTTCCCAGATCTATGGCATTGCCTCTCCACAGGCTACATGGCATTCATAGAATTAATAGAGGAAATCACACAAGAAGCATAATGAGGATAAAACCCACCCGCCTGCCTGTGTTGGATGGAGCCTCTACAACTTTCTTCTACCAACAGCAGAGACTACTTGACCTTCTACTGCTCTAGTCCATCAACTAACTGTAGCTTAGCCCATTCCCAGTGTATATGAAATCTTAATGTTAGACCTGGCTTTGCCCCTTTCTCAAGAATTAGGATGCAGATGCTGATCTTTCACACTGTAATTTGGATTGTCCCCCATGGACAGATTGCCCCAATGTTGGCTGCTCATCACCTTGGATACTCCATTTTCTGGATCAAAAAATGCTAATAGCTTATCTGGATGGCCACTGTTGATGGTTGCCATATCCCCTAAAGATGGTGAATAGCTTGCTGGACTAAACTTTCATCTATACTGAAAGACTATACTTTCAGGGATTATTTCTATGTAGCTAAATTTACCTTCTAGCACCTACTCAGCATGGGTGGGCGTGTCCTGATTCTTCTCAACAAGCTTTGATAAGACTATTTGCAGACATGTTTCAAGGCCTTTGCTCAAAACACACTGGCCAGTCCCTTATTGGAGCAGCTTTTAAAGTTAACTTATGGGATTTTAAGTTACCAGAAAATAGTGTTCCATATTCTGTAGTCATATTTTGTCATATTTGAGTTTTGACCTCAAGGATTAGCTTCCATCTTATTTACAAGAGTTAGCCATGAATAGTGCTTGATAGTCTTCAAATATCAAACCAATCTCTAATGGATCATCCAACCGTCCACTTTACTTAGTGAGGTGTTATAGTAGTTAAGGAGATTGATGTGGGGAACAGACTGTCTGAATTTGCATCCTGGTTTTACCACTTACTAGCTTTTTGACTTAGATGACTTATTCATTTTATCTTTTCTTAAATGGGGATAGTAATAGTACCTATATCACTGGGTTATTGTATGATAGAAGTTAATATATTCATATATAAAATACTTAGAACAGTATCTGATACATTATACGTGCTATTTAACAGTCATTGGTGCATTTTCTGCATACAACATAATCCGTATTTAACAGATATAGTTTTAACATAGTATTTTAAAAAATTAAAACAATGTTAATATAAATGACTTGAGCACATGTTACATTGATTAATGCTACCCTTTCTCCAAAAAAGGTTATGTAAGGCCAGAAAACAAGAACTTAACCTTCTTTTAATGCATTTTGAAATAAGACGGGGTACAAATAAATCCATTAAATAATAATCACAAACCCTGTACTATGCATAAGCCAATATATACTGCTCACAAAAAGTCAGGGCATATTTCAAAATGAATATGAAGTGATAAAATGTCCCCTAATTTTTGTGAGCAGTGTATATGGTGTTTTACATGCTATGTTTCTAACCCCCAAAACCATCCAATGGGAATTATCTCCCTTTGCTAATTTTGAAGCATAATCTCAGACAGCTTGAATTATTTGCCCAAGGTCGCTCAGAGCTGAAAGGGGTGGAGGTAGACCCATTTGGATCTCATTGTCCACATTCTTCCTATTACATTCCCCTAAGCTCGTAAAGTGATTTGATTGATTTTTTTTAAACAAACATCTAAATTGGTGTAATCCCTTTTCCACGAGTCACCTTGGCAGACGCTCTTCTAACATGTTCCAAGGGCACTGCCTTTGCTCAAAACACATTGGCCACTCTTGTATTGAAATTGATTTCAAAGTTCATGTAAAGTTTTTGAAGCTACCAGTTAATCATTTTCAATATTCTGTAGTCATATTTAGTTACATTTGATTTTTAACTTCAAAGAGTATCAGCCAGTTTTATTACCCACCTTGTTTACAAGATTTGGCTGGGAATGCTATTTGATGTTCCCCAACTATCAACCCTATCCCTAAAGGTTGACGATGTGCAGCAGCCAAGATAATTAAAAAGACTGGTTCAAGCACTGAAGTCAATTCCAAAAGAGGGCTTTAAAAATTGTTTTGGCCAGTGGCCACCTCTTTAACATAAGCTTTTATCCCTGCAGAGTAAACAGAGGGACACAGGCCATTTGGATGAATACGTTCTCATGTGATTAATACAAAATCAGGCTCATTACTTTCATCCACCTTGAAATCTGTGTAATCGTGGTGAACACTTAACCAGGCAGGAAAATTAATTCCTCTACTTGTATTAACTCAGACTTGCCAACCCTAAAGCTCTGATCACAGCCCAACCTTTGATTAAAGAGAAAATCTTCAATTTATGCAGACTTTTTTATTGTCTGGCTCTTAGCACTTTAACAGTCAAATCATTCATTTATCATTCTGATCCCAATAAAATACATGACCTAAGCTTAAGGCAATCATGGAAACTCAGAGGGGAAATCTTGCAAATTTTATAGAAAACTCAAGGCTTATTCTCTGGAAATCAAAACCAATTGATTTGAGAGACCAAAATCAAACCAAAGTCTGAGTTTGTGACATGCCCCTGGTATAAGATCAAACATATCTACATAATCTATATTTATTGAGGGTTACAAAAACTTGGCATTGTTTTTTCTTTTTTGGCATTTTTTTTTCTTTTAAATTTCTCCCTACATACCCCCATACAACTTTCTTCCCTCACCCACTATTTTTATTATCTTTGTTGCTACATTACCCTCAGTTTAGGGCTATTAAATCCCCAGTTACAATCCATTTCCACTATTTTCCTGATATTTCTGTTATTATACAGAAAGCTGTGTAGACACATAATACCATAGTGTTAAAGATAGCAAATCTCTAGAATCAGTTCAGCTGTTAGTTTTCAGAGGCTCATTACTTCATACTGCAAAAGGAGAAGGAAACTGGGGACCATCTGGCTAAGGATGAATTGAATGTAATTCATTAAAATGTGCTCTTTTTTTGAGACCACATCACCTTAAATTTACGGCTATTGTTACTTTTACAAATTATTTGGCTCATTAGAAAGTCCGTTAACGTGCTTCCTTCTATCCTCTCCAGTTTTCTGTAGCTCTCTCTAGCGTTTTCTTTTAAAATTCACACCAAAATGTCAGTCACAATCCTAATTATGAAGCTTCAAATTAAATTCTTGTTTCCAAGCTTCTTTTCTATTCACAGGTCAGAAAAGCAGCATAGGAAATGCTGGCATAGCCATCACACATTTGTTCAGTTATGCCCCAAATCTGATATTCACTAGGTGATTAAAAACGCTGTATCCCAAAAAGCTTGCTCCCTGACAGCTCGGCTTCATAACTCCCCAAATCTATTAAGGAAATATTAGTTAGCAACATTGGTGATTACTTAAATTTGGATTTGATGAGCCAGAAACCCCATATTTATTCAAAGTCTCTCACAATAATCAACTTTCTAAATTAAGTCACATTTCCAAAAAGTTAACTGGGAAAGAAACATAATGTGGGGAAAGATGAAAACTTTCTCTTAAAATTATTCATGGATAGTCTGGAAACTCTTAAAGGTCCATGTCATTGGACATGTTTACTAGAATGTAAAGAGAGGGTATCTGCACTATATACTCTCCTTCTAGTTAACTGATCTCATTTAGGCTCCAAATATATATAGATAAGTGAAATTGAAACCCAGTTTTTTAGGACCCAGAACTTTTCAGTCATCTTGAGGGGAGACATAAGCGTCTCCAAAGGAAAATATTTGTAATTTGATTTATTAAACAATAAAAGAATCCCCTTCACTATTGCAACAACAAAAGAAAGTACCTAGGAATAAATTTAATGAAAAGGTAAGAGACTTGTACTCAGAAAATTATAGGAGATTGAAACAAGAAATCAAGGAAGACACAAGCAAGTGGAAGCATATAACATGTTCAAGGATAGGAAGAATTAACATTATTAAAATGTCCATACTACCCTTTATGGTCAATTAATATTTGACAAAGGAGGCAAGAATACACAATGGAGTAAAGACAGTCTCTTCATAAATGATGTTGGGAAAATTGGACAGGTACATGCAAAAAAATGAAAATAGACCACCAATTTGCACCATTCACAAAAAGAAAACTCAAAGTGGGTAAAGGACTTAAATGTAAGTTGTGAAACCATAAAAATCTTGAAAATAAACATAGGCAGTAAACTCTCTGATACCTTTCATAGCAATATTTCTGCCACTATATCTCTGTGGACAAGTGAAATAAAGGAAAAAATAAATAAATGGAACTATATCAAACTAAAAAGCTTTTGCACAGCAAAAGACACCATTAACAAAATAAAAAGACAACTCACTCAATGGGAGAACATATTTGCTGATATGTCTGATAAGGGGTTAATAACTAAAATTGATAAAGAACTTCTAAAAGTCAATACCAGGAAGGCAAACAATTCAATTAAAAAATGGGCAAAGGAACTGAAGAGACATTTCTCCAGAGAGGACATACAGATGGTCTACAGGCATATGAAAACATGTTTAATGTTACTAATGTAAATTAAAACTACAATGAGATACTACCTCACAACTGTCAGAATGGCTCTCATTAAGAAAATCAACAAGATACAAGTGCTAGTGAGGATGTGGAGAAAAGGGAACCCTCCTGCACTGCTGGTGGGAATGCAGACTGGTGCAGCCACTGTGGAAAACAGTATGAAGATTCCTCAAAAAATTAAAAATGAAACTGCCTTATCACCCAATTATTCCACTTTTAGCAATTAGTGTTTTGGGATTCTTATATCCTAAGAATCCCAAAACACTAATTCAAAAGAAAATATGCACCCCCCATGTTTATTGCAGTGTTGTTTAAATAGCCGAGACCTGGAAACAGCCCAAGTGTTCAACAGTGGGTGAACGGGTAAAAAAGCTGTGATATATTTATGCAATGGAAAACTATATGGCCACGAAAAAGAAGGAAATCTTACCTTTTACAATGGCATGGATGGACCTGGAGATTATTATGCTAAGTGAAATAAGCCAGGCAGAGAAAGACAAATATCATGTGATCTCATTCATATGTGGAATGTAATGAGCACAATAAACCGAGGAACAAAATAGAAACAGAGGCAGGGTCACAAGGAACAGAAGGACAGCTATCAGAGGGAAGGAGGATGAGGGGACAGGATCAAAGAAGGTGAAAGGATTATATATGTGTAACTTAAAGATACAGATAATGGGGCAGCAAGTCACAGAGGGAAATGGGAACTGGAGGGAGAGGGAGGGGAGTAAAGGGGATGAAGTGGGGATGGAAAGAAACTTTGCATGGGGCATGGGGGGACGATGTGGGGAGGTGAGGGTGTTATATTGAGTGGGACACTTGAAACCATGTTAAATTTAAAAAATAGATAGATTTTGGCCCTGGCTGGTTTGCTCAGTGGATGGAGCATTGGCCCAGTGTATGGACATCCCAGGTGTGATCTTCACTCAGGGCACACATGAGAATTCACCTTCTCTCTTTCATCCCCTCTCGCAGCCAGTGGTTCGATTGGTTTGAGCATTGATCCTAGGTGCTAAGGATGGCTTGGTTGTTCCAAGCATCAGTCCTGGATGGGGGTTGCTGGGTGGAACCTTGTCAGGGTGCTTGTGGGAGTCTATCTCCCCTCCTCTCACTTAAAAATAAGTAAAGATTTTACTGAAGATTTCACAGTGAAGATTGAGGTGAGAGATTATATTGCACACCATACTGTTATCCTCCAAAAAAAAAAAACCCTTATTGGTTAAATTTTCCCACATTTTCCTTTTCAGTCATCAGCCACAGTACTTCTGTCTCTTGTGAACCTTCTGCTACATTCCTGAAACTTCATGGTTCTTGTTCCCTCCTTCAGGATCATTATAGTCGAATGGAAACATAATGCAAACCACATATGTGATTTAAATATTTCTAGTAGTCACATTAATAAAGGTAAAGAAAGTATAATTAATTTTTTTTTAAATATGAATTTTTAAAAATTCATTTCAGAAAGGAGACACAGAGTGAGGGGGGGGAGGAGTTGGAAGCATCAACTCCTATATGTGCCTTGACCAGACCAGTGCAGGGTTTTGAACTGGCGACCTCAGTGTTCCCAGGTTGACGCTTTATCCACTGCGCCACCACAGGTCAGGCAAAAGTATAATTAATTTTAGTAATACAGTATACAGATGGCTCTTGAATAACAAATTTGAACTGCATGGGATCACTTATACGTGAAAGTTTCTTAATCAATATATCCAGTATCATAAGTGCACTTTCTTCTTACGGTTTTCTTAATAACATTTTCTCTTCTCTAGCTTACTTTGTTGTAAGGATACAGCACATATTACATATGATATACAATATATGTATTAATTGACCATTTATGTTACTGGTAAGGCTTTCTGTCAACAGCAGGGTATTGGTAGTTAAGTTTGGGGGGAGTCAAGAGCTATACATAAATTTTCAACTACAGGGGGTCAGCAGCCCTAAACCCTGCATTGCTCAAGTGTCACTGTATTTTATTTTACCTAATATATGAAAAATATTATCATTTCAACATACGATCAATATAAGCATTATTACTAAGACAGTTTCCATTCTTTTCCTTTTTTTCTTTTTTTTACTAAATCATTAAAATCCAATGAGAATTTTACATTTATAGCACGTGTTCAATATCCACATGTGGCTAGTGGATACCACACTGGACAGTGCAGTCTAGATTTTCCTTCTAAGCTTCCCAACTCTTTCCTCTTCTTTTGCTAACAATTTAGCTGTGTTCATGCTCTTTGAAAGTATATGTCATCACCACCACCTTCCCCCACCACCCTGTTCAACAAACAAAAGACCCTACAGTTATTGGAATTTTCTATCCAAATAACAAGAGATTGTGAATAACAAACAAATGAATAAATGAAAAGGCTTTTGTGACCCAGAACCAATTCATATACTGTCTAGTCAGCTGTCCCAATGGGATTGGTCCCATATTTCTCCCTCCCCCAATCTTCACCACTGTCCTTTAATCTAAGAAGTCTTTGGATCTGGAGTCCAGTGTCACTGGCCCTGCTCCATTCCCCTCTCAATTACTCCCAGCCTCACCTCCCTTTTCCCTGCTGTCCCCCTCACCTGTACCCATCATGGTCATGGCTGCAGCTAATCCACAGCTCCTGCCCTTCAGCACCCAGGGCTTCTGCTGCGGAGAACAGCAGAAGTTGCTCAAAGATTCCTCAAATAGGCAATGAGGCCATGGGAGCCCAGATGAAGTAAGAACAGAAAGAACTTTTTACTGTCACCTGGGGGAGTAGTGGGCAGGGGAAAGAGAATGCAAGAGATTGGGGAATCAAGTCAGAGGCAATATAGAATAGTGGTTAAAAACACGCACTGAATCAGACTGCCTGGTTTCAAATTCATTTCCAACAACACCCACTAGCTATGGGACCTTGGATAAGTCACTTACTTACCTTTACTGTGCCTCAGTTTCTTCTCTAAATGGGGGTATCAACAGCATGTATCTCATAGGCTATTGAAGAGTTAAATGAGGTAATGTAATTCTAAAAACAAGAACGAAAAATATACCTGTCAACCCTTAGAATATATAACACTAAGAGTAAACGCTAATGTAAACCATGGACTTTGGGTGATAATGACGTGTCCATGTAGTTTATCAGTTGTAATAAATGCACCGCTCTGGTGCAGGATGTCAATAGTGGGGGAGACTATGTGTGTGGGATAGGAGGCATGTGGGAAATCTCTGTAGTTTCAGCTCAATTCTGATGTGAACCTAAAACTACTTTAAAAAATGAAGTCTATGAAAAATGTATATATTCATTATTTAAAAAGATATTTATTTATATATGTATTTAAAATATACATTATATTGTGCATATTGTATTTAATATTCAGAGGTGGGCAAAAGTCATTTTACAGTTGTGAATACGTGCAATATGAAGTTTATTGTTCTTATTTATTACTTATTGTATTTATTTGTATTACAACTGTAAGCCTATTTTTGCACACCCCTGTATATTATATGTTAAAATGTAGATACATAGATATAACATAAATATTATACATATCAATATATTTTATATAATATATAAATATATATCCATATTTTTTATTTAAAATATGCAAGGTATGTTCCACTTTAAAACCTACTCTACTTCTCCTCACTAGAGCTGAAATGACATGTGGGTTGGCCACACTCATCCTAATTCTAAAACCCTATGAATCCAGGTGTGGGTAGCAGGAATCTCACTGGAGCAGGGAGTCTGGCTCAAAGGCTATTTTGTGATGCATGTGTAACTGCTATTTCTGGATTCTCCGACCAATCTGGTATCCACACTGTGGGCTTCTGGCTCACAAAGTGCCTGCTCAGACATTGGTAGCACTCGGCTCACAACTAGCACTGTGACTTCCCAGCACGCTGCAAACAAGCCTCATCTTTTTTTAGCTTGCGCTTAGGTGAGATAGGTAGCCCTTGAATTGTTCTGCTCTCCCACAGCATAGCTGCCCGCTTCTGCTTACAATACTAACCTCTCTGACCTTGTGCTGCCCACCCCCATCCAGCTCCGACTCAGGAAAATCACACTTGTGCACAGGCCAGCTGTTTACATCCCTTGATTTGCAACCATAAATTCTTAGTGCCTGTCCTCATCTAGAAAATAGATCAGTGAAGGGTAATTTGAAAGTATCTATCAAAATTTCCACTCTGAGGAATTTATGTATATATTCATGCATAGTTTGTGAAATGACTTTTGCACAGCTGTATTTAAATTACTAAAGGATAGCTGGAGTTCACAAAAGACTTGAAACAAGTAAAATGTCCATGTTAGGAAATTGGTAAAATAAGTTATACATAGAATTCTATAAAACATAAAGGGTCATCTTTATGTACAGATAATAGAACTCTGATAAATTAAAACAAGGTCAGAGCAGTGTGTAACAAGTATCATCACAAATGTAGAAGAGGAAGGAAAAGAATGCATATGTGTAAAAATCTCTGAAATGACAAAAATCTAATAGCAGTACTGTATAGTTATTTCTTTTGGGTGTGGAGAGAATGAGAGAGGAAAACTAGGTAGATGGTGGACCAGGGAGAGATAAAACTTTCTGCCCTCTGCTTTTTTGTACTTTTTGATGTTTGAACCATGAATCTATTAAAAAAAAACACAACTAAATATGTAATAAAGATAATCACCTGTTCTGCCTACCTCATGGGGATGGTGGTTGCTTTATGGGGAAATGTATCACCTTTGTTGTCGAGGTGGGGGATTTGTGGTGGAGCTGATAAGCTGAATCCCTTTACAAACTTTGTCTTGTTACTGATTGAAATTTCTCACCACATGTCAGCATTCTTGCGGCCATGCTGTTATTCTGCCTCTGTTTTTCCTTGAGCCTTAGTATTCAAGAGTGATGTTTCTGTTGACAGATTGTAGACGTGGTAAAAAGGATGATAAGAGTTGCTGTGCTTACGTAGGAACTCCTAGTCAGGCTGTGGTCACTTGTTTGCACTCCAGAAACTCAATCGTTATCCATTCACTGATGGATGGGATTATAAAGTGACAAAAATTTATGACTGAGAGAGTTGGCAAAGCCCAACAAGTCCCTTATTTACAGATAAGGACGCCAATTAGTGGAGAGGTTGCATCTTGTGCAATCACACAGGTGTCAATGAAGCTGGCGCCAGGGAGTACCACGTTGCCCACTCTCTTTCATACCTCCTTCCACTCTCCCTCCACAATGCCAATTTATTAGTTTACAAAGAGGACATGCTATCTAGTTACATTACAGAAGAACGATCTTCTAAATGGAGGAAAGTAATTACAAAAAGATGCGTGGTTAAATGAAATCAGAGTTGGGAAAGGAATGAAAACTATTCAAACAACTCAAAGCAAATCTGATCAACATGCCATTCTTTCTATCCACAGGAAACCTGCCTTCCCAGTGTTCAGAATCTGCCTGTCCTTTGGAAGGAGAGGGCAAGCACTGTATGCCATTTTATAAATGGCTGTTTGAATATAGAATGTAGCAGAAATGATTTGTTCCCACCAAAAATTCGAGCTCACGCCAAGAACTATATTTCCAAGTCCTCCTTCCATCCAGATGAGACCAAAACTAGCTCTCTCCACGGGAATGAAGGTGAAAGTGAGGATGTCCTTTCTGGGGGAGGCCATTTAAGATGTGAGTTTGCCTTTTCCATGCTCTCCCCACTCCTCTGGCTACATGTGAGCCTGAGACCTGCAGGATACCAGAGTCACAAGGAGGAAAATGCCTGCATCCCTGAATCAACCACAGGGAGGAAAACTGCCTAGCGACCAGAAATAACCTGCACTGGACTGCCGCTGTTAGTAAATGAACTTTTAATGTGTTACTACAATAAAATTGTGGAGCTTGTTTATGTTATGCTAATCAATCAGTGCACAGGAACATTTCAGTGGGGCCTCAAAATAAGTTGTTAGCTCTCAGCTTTAAAAAGAATCACTGAGTAAAGGGAGAAGAAATATCGTGTTTCTGCTTTTAGTCCCACAACGCTACATCATGAATCACAATTTACTTACTTAATTTAGGCCCATCTCCTGACTTCCTGCTATGAAAGATGATGAAAAATGAGAATTTAGCTCAATTAATTTCTCCTTTTTCTTCTGTCTCCCAACGTTTAGTAATTGTATTTTTTATTGGTTGCATTTGAATTTTAAATACTAGCTAAAATAAAAGAGATCATTTTTAGCGTATTTTTAGCTTTATAACAAAATTGAGAGGGAGGTATAGTTTCCCCATTTATAACCTGCCCTGCCCCCCTACACGTCTAGCCTCCCCCAGTATCAACATCGCTCACCAGAATGGTATCCTTTTTGTATTTTGTTATAAAGTGCTTTTATTCTGCCTTTACACTCAGTTGATCATTGGGCATAGAATTCTATGTTTATAATATTTTTTTATATATCATGAAGTCATCGTCCTTTGTGTTCTAGCCTGTTTATGTGCATATGACTCATAAAGAGTCCTTACTAAAATGCAGAGTCTGACTGCTGGGTCTGGAGTGGGGCCTAAGATTCTTCATTCCTCGTCACCCCCAGGTGATGATCCTGCGGCTGGTCTGAGGATCATGCTTGAGTCGTGTTTCCAGGGTTCAATGCTGCTAATGAGAAGTCAGCTAGTATCCTAATACATATCCTACTGTAGTTTTTTTCTCTCTGATATCTTTCAACATATATTGTTTCTATTCTTTTTTAGGTTTTGTTTGTATTTTTCTGAAGTGAGAAGTGGGCACGTGGGGTGGGGGAGAGGCAGACAGACAGACTTCCGCATGTGCCTGACTGGGATCTACCCGGCATGCCCACCAGGAGGCGATGCTTGGCCCATCTGGGGGTGTTGCTCCACATTCTAGCACCTCAAGTGGAGGCCATGGAGCCATCCTGCTACATGGAACCATACCACCAACTTTGCTACAAAGGAACCTTGACTGAGGGAGAAGAGAGAGAGAGAAAGAAAGGAGAGGGGGAAGGGTGGAGAAGCAGATGGGTGTTTCTCCTGTGTGCCTTGGCTGGGAATCAAACCCAGGAGTTCCACACACCAGGCCAATGATCTACCTCTGAGCCAACTGGCCAGGGCCTTGTTTCTATTCTTAATGTTTAGAAATTTCAGGAGAATGAGGCTTTCACTTTTTTATTAATCATTGTCTGCTGCACTTGGTAGACCATTTCAATCTGAAGATTTGTGTCTTTCTTTAGTTTGGGGAATGTTCTATTATTTCCTTGATAATTTCCTTTCTTTTCTTCTGACATTTTCTAGGGTTTTAGTTTCTGGGACTCCAGTTGGTTAGATGTTGGAGTCCTTATTTTCCCAGCTTTACTGAGATATAATTGACAGATAACATTTTATAAGCTTAAGGTGTACAACATGTTGATTTGATACACTCATGTATTGCAAAATGATTACCACCATAGTATTTGCTAACACTTCAGTCATGTCATATTACTACTGCTTCTTTTCTGTGGTACAAACATGTAATATTTACTCTCTTGGCAACTTTCAAGTACATAACTCAGTATTATTAACTATAACCACCATGTTGTACTTCAGATTCCAGAACTCATTCATCTTATAACTGGAAGTTTGTTTCCTTTGAACAACACCTCTTCATTTTTCACACTCTCCAGTTTCTGGTAAGCACGATTCTACTCTTCAAGGTCCAACCATGTTGTCACAAATGGCAGGATTTTCTTCTTTCTCATGGATGAAATATATATATATATATATATATATATATATATATATATATATATATATATATCTCATATTTTTTGATCCATTAATTCACTAATGGACATTTGGTTTGTTTACAGATTTTGGCCATGGTGAATAATGCTACTATAAACATGGGGGTGCAACTATCTCCTTGAGATCCTGTTTTCGTTTTCCTTGGATACTTATCCAAAAGTGGATTTCTGGATCATATAGTAGTTCTATTTTTAATTTTTTGAGAAGCCTCCTTACTGTTTTTCATAGATGCTGTATTAGAGCTTTTGGAGTGGTCCTTTACTTATCTCTACTATTTTCACCTCTTTCTCTTTTTGCTCTATGTTCTATTAAATATCATTATCTTAGTTTCCCCGAGCCCTTTTGTAGAAGTTTTGGTTATCTATCTTTAATCTCTAAGAGCTCATTCTTTTTGTATTATCTGATTTTATGTCATTTTAAAATGGATCTCATAAGTTCTTAGATCTCCTTGAACATACTCAGTGCTGCTGTTTGTTTGAAGTTCCCTGATTGTCTTTGTTTCCTCTGGGATCAGTTTTCCTGTGTTTATCTTGTCTTTTGTCTTTCCTGATGCAAGCTTTCTCCACATATTTAGTGATTCCTGTCTATACTTAAGAATAAAGGATTAGGTAAATGGTGTGAGTTTTCCTTGATGTTGTATAAGATTGTTTCCCCTAATTTACTCTGCTTAATGGTGTCAAAATATACATTACTTACATAACCATTTTTGTACTAATGATTATTAGGTTATTTCCATATTTTTATAGCATTTTCATAAACACCCTCATAGATGTATACCCATATGGGCTGATATAATTATTTCTATGGAATAAATTTTTAAAAGTGAGATTGCTGGTTGAAAGAAATACACATTATAAAACAACTTTTTATTATGGAAAATTTAAAACATATGGAAAGCTAGAAAGAATAGTATAATTGTTCTCTGCATTTGGTAAAAAGAGTGAAAAACTTAGGGACATAGTAAAGGCCAGTCCCAAGCCTCCATATCCCTACTCATTTGAGGCCTCCTCTTGGATTGTGTTGAAGCACATGCCAGACCCCAAATCATGTCCATGTCCAAATCTTACTAGATATTTCCAGTTGCCTCTCCCCAGATCTTAGTAATCCCCTTTAACTTCAAGAAATTTCTAGTTCTCAACACGTAGCCACTGATAAATTTTTCTTTCTTCCTTTTCTGGGTGGGGAGAGGGCAAGAAACAATAAACATTCCTCTCTTCCCTTCCCAAGTTCCAAACCAACAAAGAAATGGATACAGGAGCCACACAAATGGAGAATTAAAATTATCTTCTGAAAATCTACAGTGGATAATTTGCTTTTATATCTTGTACCCGAACTGTTTTACTAATACTTTACCTCTGCATTAGGTACATGGACCACACCCAGTCACCAGGAGATGGGTCAACCACAGGTGTCCTTTCCAGGTATCAAGCCTACCTAGTGGTGAGATTCAGCCGGTTTGCACCAGTTCAGCAGAACCAATACCTAATTTTTTGTTGAGTTCAGAGAACCGGTTGTTAAAATGGCATCTGTAATCAGGGTTCTCTGTAAGGTGGGTGCCCAATGTGGAAATCACAAGTTTACATTCCTTACTCTCTTTTAACATTCATCTGCACAACAGCATATCCTAAGAGCCTATAGTAATCTTCATTCCATCCACAGGTAAAAAAAAATTGATGGAATTATGCTTGTAATATTTATTTATTCATTTCATAAAACTCATTATACCTTTGATGAAGTACTACATTTTAATTCCCTCGTGTATAATGTAAGAAGAAAAAGTGCCAAATGACCAGCGGGTGACAAGCTATCATTTGTTTCAACTTTGTGTTATGCCCCAAATCCCCCCAAGATATTATGAGTGTGCTGGTGTTCCCTGAATGGTGAAACCAATGGGAAGCTAGGACACAATGAACCAATAGAAATATAGATTTCAAGGTTATCTTATTGCCCATTTCAGAAGCTGTGGAAGAATGCTCACAATTTTTCTGTGACAAACAGGTTTGTCGTATACATTATTCAACTGTATTTAATCTGCGTAGCCTATGCCATTTATTAATTTAGCCTAGAAATTTTTCTTTAGTACCAATAAAATGAAGAACATGTATGTTACATTAATATTTTTTCATTAATGTTTTAAAACTCTTATAACATAATCTAGTTTTGTGTACCTCTTTTACTCTTCTTAAGTATTAAATGCATGAAATAATAAACTACCTTTTAGTATATCATTTTTTTTATACTTAAAATGATTATTAGGGCAGAGAATCGGTTGTTAAATTATTTGACTCCCCCCACTGAGCCTGCCCCACATCGGAATGTATCCTCCCTTCAGGAGGCAGAGCGGGAAAAGAGGACCAGATGACACCCACACAACACACTCGGTATCCTCCCCCAATTCCTACAACAGTCCTCTGCTGGAGATGGTGGTGTGAGGGTAGGAAGGCAGGCCCCAGGGTAATTCCACGGTGAGTCCTGAAGCAGAGAAATGGGAGCTCCCCAATAAATGTTGTCAGTGTAAAGCATGTCCGTGAAGTCATGGTGCACTTTTCGCTGGTCACAGGACAAAAGTGCACCATGACTTTACGGACACACTGTATTTCATTTATGCCAATCTGACAGGTGATGTTTTAATTTGAGTTTCCCTGACAACTAATAAGGTGGCTTCTTTTTCATAGGCTTATTGACCATTGCATTTCCTTTACTGTGAGATGTCTGCTTTTCTATCAAATCTTTCTTATCCACATGTCTGAGTTTTTTTTTTTTTTTTAATATTAAGGATAGTATTAACTTTCAACTGTCACACTGTTGCAAATACTTTCTCCCTATGTATTACTTGTCTTCTGACTAGATGTATAGATTCTCTTTCCATAGAGAAACTTAAGTTTTATTTAGCAGTGCCCCTTAGCAAAGATGAAGACTGCTTTGTTGTGATGAAATACAACAGAATCTTGGGCACTCCAGATTTATTGAAAATACTGTAGAAGCCCATTGAAAAAGGATGAAGCTTTAATTATTACTACTGCAGTAAAAAGATATGCTATAAAATATTTCTACCCTTTTTCCTTGATTGATGAGGGTCATCTCATTACAATCTACTGGTAGTCCCCCAGCTTCTGTATATATGATCTGTCCACTTACACAGGCAGAAAATGATAAAATCAACTTAAACAGTTTGGGAAGTGAATGAGGTCCCCTCAAAATAATTTGAATCTGCTGCTCTAATTGCACATGAAGTGCTTGCACACATTTCTCTCAATTTAACATCCTTATTAGGGATTGGCATCTTTAAAACAACTTGGTGACACCCTAGGAAGTTTGGGACATCTATGCTGATTTCCCTTTTCTAATCTGTAGGTGAAAGGATTTGCTTATATCATTAATACGTGGAATTCAGGGGCACATGTAGAGCTTTCCTGATCTGACCTCCCCATTTGTTTATTAGGAGAATAACTAACATGTTTCACCTCTCTCTAGGGGCCATCTCTGACTTTCTTTCCCACCCCCTAGTCTGGTAAAGGGTCTGTTTTACTCATCTCTGCAGCCTTCACACCCAGCACTGTCCCTGGTACACAGTAGGACCTCAGATAAATTTGTTGGATAAAGACTTTCTCAAGGTTACATAGCTAGTAAGTGTCAAAGATACACTGACTCTTGATCCAGGACTCCCTCCCCCAATGTAAACCATCTAGGCTTGGGAGTAAGAAAGATCCAAGTCAGAGTCCCAGCTCTGCCATGCACAAGCTGGGCTCCTATCAGTAGGTTATTAACCTGCCTGAGCCTGTTTCTTGGTTTCTTCTTTCTCTTCTGTGCTGTCTTAAGCCCATTTCAATTGGCTCTCATCCCTACCAGTCCACTGAATCAGCTTTTGTCCAGGTTACCAGCAAGTTTCATATTGCAAAATTTGGCAGTCGTTGGACTTGACTGTGGGAAGCATTTGATATAGCTAAACACACCCTCTTTTTCTAAATCCTCTTCTCTCCTGGCTTCCAGACACCACTTCCTCTGGTTCCCCTTCCCAGATGCACCTCATTTTCTCCCTGTCCTCTTCACATTGGAGACTCAGTCCTTCGGACTCTTCTCTTCACCATCCACACTATCCCCTCAGGTGGTCTCATGCAGACCCATGGCTTACAAATGATCTAGACAATGATAGTTCTCAGATTTATATTTCTAGTTCAGAACACTCCCCTAAACTCTCTTGACATCTGCTACCTTGACATTTTATTCAGAGTATCTGCCAGGCACCTCAAAATTACCCGTACATCTAAGAATGAACTTTTGATCTTTCCTTCTAATCCTGTTCCTTCCACAGTCTTCCTCACTGCCCTTTGCTCAAGCACCTTGGTGTCATCCTTAAATCCTTTATCTCATATCCAACTCTTGTCCTTTCGACTTTCAAAACAGATCAAGAACCAACTAAGCATTTCTAACTCCCTCCACTGCAACACTTGCCAGACTTACCTGGACCACTCCAACAGCTTCCAAATTGGTCTTCAGGCTTCCACAGTCTCACCGTATCTCCTCTAGAGATTTCCTGTCTCCCATTAAGCAACCATCCAAATGCTTATAATGATGTTTGGGCCCCACCCAACCTGGTCCCCACTGCCACTCTGACCTCAACTCCCACGTACCCTCAGCTAACCCTTGCTCAGCCACACTAGCATCCTTGCTAGTCCAAAAATACCTTTGCACTCTCTATTCCCTCTGTCTAGAAGGATCTTCCCCCAGATTGTCACATGGCTCATTCCTGTCATTTCCTCATGTTCCTCCTCAAGTGTCACCTTGTAAGAGCTGTTCCCTCTGGCAATAGAAAATGGCAGTCACCTGTCACTATCTGTTTACTTTTATTTCTTATTTCTTTTTCTTCATTTTATTTACTATTTCTATATTTATACTTTTTTCTTATTTCTTCACAGTACTTTTCACCTGACACATTACATATTGATTTATTGTCTTCTTCTTCCACCATTATGTTCCTAGGGTCTGGAACAGTGTGTGATAATTTAAATATTCCTATACATATTTTTGAGTGAATGAATGAACAAGCCTCTATTTAGTAAGGACTAAACTGATGTATGTAAAGCCCTTAACAGAGTATGGATACAGTGTGAGTTACTCAATAAATTAGTAATAAAAACCTAGAAGGGGAGAAGTTTGACCATATATGTCTCCAAAAGAAGAGTAAATACACTATAGAAAAGCAATTTGTTAATAAGTATGCTAACGTTTTCCTTTTTAGTTCTGAATCATAGTGTGTTGCTTGAGACTAATATGATCCCGATCCCTGGGACAACCCCAGGTTATATTTAAAATAATTTTTTTACTTTTATAAAAAATTATGTTATTTTTGAAAACAGTTTTAAAATATATCTATTTAGGCCTAACCAGTGGTGGCACAGTGGATAGAGTGTTGACCTGGGACGCTGAGGTCCTAGGTTTGAATCCCTGAGGTCACCAAATTGAGCATGGGTTCATTCAGCTTGCGTGGGGTTACTGGCTTGAATGTGGGATCATCAACATGATCCCATGGTTACTGGCTTGAGCCCAAAGGTAGCTGGCTTGAAGCCCAAGGTCGCTGGCTTGAGCAAGGGATCACTGGTTCAGCTGGAGCACCCACTCAAGGTACATATGAGAAAGCAATCAATGAATTAAAGTGTCGCAACTATACATTGATGCTTCTCATCTCTCTCCTTTTCTGTCTCTCTCTTTAAAAGAAAAAAAAATATATATGAACTGATTAATAAATGTGTCCAAAATAATATAATTTTTAAAAATAGGTTTTATTTTTTAGAATAGTTTTAGGTTCACAGGAAAACTTAGCAAAAAAGTATATAGAGTTTTCCTATATCTCCCTCCTCCCTCACCCCACTATTAATATCTTCTGCCAATATGGTACATTTGTTATAATTGATGAATCTACATTGAGACATCATTATCAACCGAAGGTCATAATTTATATTAGGGTTTATTTTTTGTGTTGCACATTTTGATGTATATATTTTAATAAATGTATAATGACTTGCATTTCCCATTATAGTATCATACAGAATAGCTTCACTGACCTAAAATTTCCATGTTCCACCTAGTCAGTCCCCCTAATTGTTAGCAACCACTGGTATTTTTACTGCCCCCATAGGTTGGCCTTTTGTAGCATGGCACATAGTTAGACTCATACAGTATGTAATCTTTTCAGACGAGATCGGGTGCGTTCAGGGTGGTATGGCCGTAGACAGTATGTAGTCTTTTCAGATTGGCTTCTTTCATTCAGTCATGTGCATTTAAGATTCCTCCATGTCTTTTCATGGCTTGATAGCTCATTTCTTTTTAATGCGAAATAATATTCCATTGTCTGGAGGTAGCACAATTTATTTATCCACTGCCTCCAAGGTTTGGCAATTATGAATAAAGCTGCTATAAGCATCCATGTTGATGTTTTTGTGTAGACATAAGTTTTAAACTCCCTTGGGTAACTATCAAGGAACACAATTGCTGGATCACATGTATGGAAAGAGTATCTTTAGTTTTGCTGAGAAACTGCTAAACTGTCTCTAAGAAAATTTATATAATTTTAATTATGCTTAGTATCTCCTTTTTTTCTCAAAAGTGTCCAAGTTTGGGTGATAAATTGAATAGCCACTTAAGACAGATAATCTGTCCTGAATTACAGAAGAACAGTATATTACCCTAGCATTTCTGTAGTCATATTTCTTTGAACCAAATCAAAATGAATAATGAATAGCAATTAATACTGTGAGGACTACCCAGGAGGAGGGCAAGTGAGGCCACTCTCACTGTCCTTGCTGGGAATCAGCTCACAGAGGTTAAGAGGCTTCTGCTGACCCAGCCAGCCCGCGCACAGCGGGAGTGCAATCAGATCCCAGCAAACTCCATTAACTGTGCCACCCTCCTTAGACCAAAATCTTCTTTTATTGTCTAATTAGTTAGGGTTCTTTAGTTTCTGAGAATGGCACTTGATGGGTTTCAAATAAAAGTGTGTCAGTCCTGAGAGGAGCCATGGCCATTAATTGATGGGACACCCTCAATAGTTACCCCAGCCTGAGCTGTGCAGGGGTTTCCCTCCTGGTGTCCTCCACCCCCAGAGCCTGCACAGTGCCTGGGGTCCTGATGGCTTTTTGGTTTCCCACTCATGGGCAGAGCACAGAGGTCTGGAAAACACTAGAAAGTGGACAGTTATGGGGCTTGATGTTGTGCCCTGTGCCTTTCCGGACTGCTCACTAAAATGGCTGCTGGGCTTACAGAATTAGCGCTGGCTACACCCCTTGGTGTGCTAACACACCAAGTGCACAGATTCCAGGCCAATCAGAAACACTCATATGGCATCTCCTGTTTCAGAGATCCTTCTACACATTTAGATATTATTTAATCCCTATACCAATGCTGTTGCAGTATTTTTCTTTTTAATTCAGTGAGAGGAGGGGAGGAAGAGACAGATTCCTGCATGTACCCCAACTGGGATCCACCTGACATGCCCACTAGAGGGCGATGCTCTGCACATCTGGGGCATTGCTTAGCAACCAAGCTCTTCTTCGCGTCTGAGGTGGAGGCCATGCAACCATCCTCAGTGCTCAGGTCACCTTGCTCCAATTGAACTATGGCTTCAGGAGGAGAAGAAGGAGGAGGAAGAGGAAAGGAGGAGGAGGAGGAGGAGGAGGAGGAAGAGGAGAGAGAGAGAGAGAGAGAAGCAAAAAGGGGAGGGGTAGAGAAGCAGATGGGTGCTTCTCCTGTGTGCTCTGACTGGGAATCAAACCTGGGACATCCATACATCGGGCTGATGCTCTACCACTGAGCAAACCGGCAAGGGCCAGTAGTCTTCAACTTAAAGTGGAGGAAATCAAGGAACAGATGAGTCAAGTGTCTTTTTCCCAGGGTCACAAAGCAGGTAAACAGAGGGGCTGGGATTTGAACTTGCACAGTCTGTTCTGTTCCAGGATCTGGTCTTAATGACAAAATTGTGGATGTCTTCAATGGGCCAGCAATGTCTGAATTGTCCCCAGTTAAGCTAATGGGTTAACTGAATCTCTCTGTAATTATTTCTTCCATTTAAGGGAGTATTTTACAAACAGCAAAAGCACATTAATTTGCATCTAAATAATTTGACATAAATTGCAGACCTCTCAAACTCCAATTGCTTTCCTATGACAAGGGTAGATATAGTATGGACATTTATTGCAAGAATTAAAGATGTTTATAAAGTGTGGAGTCTTTGTATTAAGAAATTGCCATAGTAATACTAGCTTCCTCTACTAATATTTTATTGTTACTGTTATTTTTAGGCTGGAATGGAACTTTCCCTTTGCAATACCCATGAAGAGAATTTGTAAAATGGTGCAAACAGTACTTTCAGCATTTAAGGTATGTTTAAGGGATATTTACAACACTTTAAAAGCATTTGTTCATGTGTGAACAATCACCATGCAAATTATAAGTCATGCATTAAAAATTCTTATGGCACACTTCAAAGGACCTTTCCACATAATTCTTTTGTTGGACCAGTTCCTGTTATTGAATGAAATTGAAAGTAATACAAAATCAGTTAATTTAGATAGTCTGTCATTGAAAATGGATTTTCTATCAGTTTATTATATTTATCCATATGAAGTAAGGTGGCTATAGACAAGTTCATGGTAACACGGAAATAAAGGTGGAGGGGGGACTAAGAAAATAAACTTTATGTGTAGAGCTTCCCCTTGAACATTTCAGCCAACACTTGCAGCTACTCACCTAGCCTCTTAGTCCACACTTAACATTATACAGAGGGGTCCTCCACTATCTTGCATAAAGGGGACTCTGACATAAGGATAGCTTTACTATCAGTATCCAGGGATTGAAAAAGATATCTGATGACTAAAAGATAGAATTAATTCAGTAGCATATTTAAAATATTTAAATTGTATTAATTATATGGGCATTTATATACAACTGGGAAACATCTACGGCCATATGCTAAGGATATACTATTTATTTAGTCTATGGAGAATGCTTGCTTTCTGTGTGGATGGTTTTAAGGATGGACCCCACCCCTCAATAAAATACGAGCCTCTAGTCTCTCACCTGCCATTCCCTACCCAGGGCCTTGTCCCACAAGAGTAAAACCAATGGTTTGTTCTTCAGTCAGACTGGAGGATACCGTTTGGGGTCTCTGTGCAGCTTAGCACAGTTCAATCTCCTTTGGAATTGCTTTTCTATCATTGACGTGATCCTAGGGTTGGACCCCTTCCCCATGAGGCACAATTATTTTTGCAGGAATTTAGAAATGGGACTAAGATATTTCATTTTTAATCTGGGATGGTTTCATGAATGGAAAAACAAAAACCATCTTAGCCAGCTTGCACAAAATGGGCTTGGCAGAAGACTTGCTGCCTTGCACAGAGGGACTGAAACAGAAATAAAGCACGGGTGAGAGAGAGTAGGGAGAAAACAAACACAACACCTGCCTGGATTCTTGCTATCTTTCCAGTCCCTTCTTCAACTGGCTGCATGTTCTCAGGATCCACAAGACACTTACGTATTCTTTAAATACTTCTTTACTTCACTTTCTGCCCTCTGTAATCTAGCTTGAGTTGATTTCTGTTACTTGTACTCGATTATTCTAACCAATACAAACAAGAACACAAGACCATATTGGGGAGGAGACATCTGCTCACTAGAATAAGATACTTGCAAACTATCATAAAGCACTGAGTCTTCTTGTTCTTATTATTGATTAGGTGTTTAGTTGTATCTCCTTTTAGATTCTAAGTACAATAATGGCAGAGATCAATCTTCCAATATAGTTAATAACCCTCAGGGTGCTTCATGTAATGTGGAAAGCCATTTGTAAATTTGCATTCAGGATGATGATTTTTCAATGTCCTGACTCTTACCTTTTGGACTCAGATGTAAAAACGTTTTCAATGCTAAATGAGATAGAATCTGAAAACAGGATAGTTACATAATTTATTTTACAAATGAATGACATTCAACACAGGAGCTTGTAAATGTCATAGAACATTAAGGTCAAAGTTATCACCTCTTTGAAGAAAAGGAAGGCATTAATAGAACTCTCTTGCCCTGACTGTTGGGTACACACTCTCCTGATCCTCCTCTTCTTCCTCTTCCTCCTCCTCTTCTTCTTTTTTAAGTGAGAGAAGTGGAGATAGTGAGACAGACTCCTACATATGCTTTGACCAGTATATACCTGGCAACCCTCATTTGGGGCTGATGTTCAAGTCAACCAAGCTATTTTTAGCACCTGAGGCTCTCAGACCAAACTAGCTATCCTCAGTGCCTGGAGCCGATGCTTGAATCAATCAGCTCACTGGCTGCGAGAGAGGAAGAGAGAGAAAAGGGGGAGAGAGAGCAGAAGAGAAGATGGTTGCTTCTCATGTGTGCCCTGACTGGTGATCAAACCCGGGATGTCCATACCCTGGGCCAATGCTCTATCCACTGAGCCAACCAGAGTGATCAGAACACACTCTTCTTTATTCTTCATCAGTTTATACCTTTTCTAAAGTATTATGATCTTTGAAATTATACAAGGTGATTGCAAAGCTTTATAATTCAGATTTGAATTTAGACTTCTTTAGTCCTTGAGACAGACAAAGCAATCTGAGAATGATGGTGTCATTTGTTTGGGGCTGTCATTTATACTTTTTGGCCTAGACTCCATTTTATTATCATAACAGTCAGCATTTTGCCTTTCAGGTTAACCCACGAGACTTAGATCATCGAAATCTTTCTGACCAGATAGTTTCCTACAGTAGTAGAGTGAGTTATTCTTACCCAGGGTTCAATGTACTTTATTGCTGTGAAGAAGCTGCCAGAGACAGGTGGTGGGTTGCCTTTTCTGCTCACAATTCTGTTTTTCTAGTAATTGTTCCCACCCAGGGACTCTGCCGAAGGGAAAGCCCAGGCTTCCATGGTTTAATTAGAGAAGGAGACCAAGAGATCTGGAGGAGAGCACCCAGAGCACAATGCTCAGTAGTGGCTTCCAGGGCCACAGATCTCTCCCAAGGCATGGCCATCCTCCTTTGTGAGAGGTCTTACTGTGGATAGGAAAACTCTTCCTTAACTAGAACTAGCTTGAGTGGGTTAGGGAGAGGGAAGCCTCGAGGAGAATAATCTTACAGTGTTTCTATATTAAATAAATGTCACAGGCAATAGAAACATATAAGTATTGTAAATAATTCTTTTAAACTATAACATTAATGAATAAAGCTTAAAGTGAGGAGAAAGAGAAAGCAAATGGCTTAGAACCAAAAAATAGAAATAAAAAGTCAGGGTCCGTCAAAAGGCTGCTAAAGCTCTTTGTGACTCGGATTCCTGAATTATAAATGAAAGCGATACCAATTTCGGAGCACCTGCTTCATAGGGTTAGTCTGATAGTAAAATGAGATAAAGTATACAAAGGAGCTATTTGCAGTTTAAAAGTGTTATACAAACATAAATACTTTTTAAAAATCACTTGATAAGAGTTAAATTCATTATTAAGAAAAAGTTATTCTGCCTGACCAGGTGGTGGCACAGTAGATAGAGCCTCGGACTGGGATGTGGAGGACCCAGGTTTGAGACCCCGAGGTTGCCAGCTTGAGCGCAGGCTCATCTGGTTTGAGCAAGGCTCAGCAGCTTGGACCCAGAGTTGCTGGCTCTAGCAAAGGGTTGCTCGGTCTGCTGAAGGCCCGTGGTCAAGGCATATGTGAGAAAGCAATCAATGAACAACTAAGGTGTTGCAACGAAAAACTGATGATTGATGCTTCTCATTTCTCTCCGTTCCTGTCTGTCTGTCCCTATCTATCCCTCTCTCTGACTCTCTCTCAAAAACAACAACAACAACAACAACAACAACAACAAAAATGTGTCATAGTGACCACTATGAGCTATAAAGAAGGCCCAGAACCATAGATTTGTTTTGGTTGTTGTCTATTTTGTTTTTTGCCTTGACACCTTTCTACCCCAAATAAAACCTGAGTTCTCTTTGTAATTAAAAAGGACAGAATGGATATTGAGTAGGTATCTGTTATACCAGTAATTAAAGTTTCTGATTACTAGAATATTAATTAATTTTTATCATTTTCAGTTTCTAAGATAGGTTAAAGCTGGACATCTTGGCAATATCTTAAAACAAAACAACAAAGCTCCACAGCCTTGGCCAGGGTCATGGCTGCAGGGCTGACATGAGAACCAATCTTACCCTGTCCCTAGTCAGGTGCCTTATTCAGTGGGCCACCCTGTGTCTGGTTTGAAATAGAATCATCCCAGAGCTGGGATCAGTGGTCAGTCAGCAGAACAATGGCCTCCAAAGATGTCCACAGCCTAACCCTGAGAACGTGTGCAGATTCTACCTTACATGATGAAAGGCCTTCGTAGATGTGATTAAGGGATGGACCCAGAGATGGGAAGATTATTCTGGATTATCTGGGTGAGCCCAACCTAATCCCATGAGTCCTTAAAAGTAGAGAATCTTTTCCAGCTGTGTCAGAGAAGAAACTGAAGAAGGAGCGATTTGAAGCATGAGAGGGATTTGACCCCCCATTGAGGACTTTGAAGATGGTGGTGGGGGAAGGTAGGGGTGCATGAGTCAAGGAATATGAGTTGCTTCCAGAACCTGGGAACCACCCTCAGCTGACAGACAGCGTGGAAATGGGGACCTCAGTCAGACAACTACAAGGTACTGAATTCTGCCGAAGACTTGAATGAGCAAAGAAACGGGCCCTCCCTTAGAGCCTCGAACAGAGCCCTGCCCACACATTCATTTCAGCTCCGAGAAGCCTGTGTCAGCTTCTGATTTATAGGACTACAAGATGATAAAATTTTGTTTTAAGTTGCTAAATTTGTGATGTTACAGCAGCAATAGGAAATTAAGGTTGCAAACCCTTCTGTAATGTTTTTCCGTATTTTAAACAAGCCTGTGAGTGAAACGCCTCCTTCCTGCACAGGAACAGTTTCTGACAAATTAACAGTAGGAGCGAGAGGCAGTTGGGATGACTGAGCCCCCACGTATTAGCAAAGCCACATTTTAATAGGATAGACTAGACCTGGGCCAGGCAGGTAAGTAGGTGTGTGCTGTTCAGTGGTGGGGATCATGGCATGAACTGGATGGAGCATGCCATGCCCAAAGGCCTTCACACGCAATTTGAGTTAAAACACAGCACCAGCCAAACAACATCCACCCAAGGGCCAAATTCTGCCCCCCGCATCACCCCCAGTTTCTGTTAGGCCCACCAGAGGGTGCAAAAAACAATGAGAAGGTAACATGGGAAGATAGGGATAAAGTGGGAAAGTGAGTGAAATCGGATAAGAAAGACAAAAGAAAGGATGAGGAAGAAAGGAAACCCTGGAAGAGAAAGGACAGGGTTGTATACTGACGAGGCTGCCTGGCCCCACCATTTGGTGATCTGTGCCTCAGAACCAGCCATGTCTGAGGTGCCCCAGTTAGAACATCCTGCTTACTTGGCCCCGGACCTCCTCAAAGCCCATCGGTCATCTGACTTCGGATCTCATCTGGAGCAGAAGCAGCTGACATCTCCTTTGTTACAGTAGCTGCTGAGGCAGCAAGGAGGCCGAAGCTCTGAGTTGCTCAGGAAGGTGGTAACCAGACCTCTCAAAATAAGAGCACGGAAGTAGACAGGTTTGTGTTCACGAGCAGACAGGGAAATCACAGGGACAAAACCCGAATGTCCACAATTACCCAGGTAGGCGTATGAAAAGGCCAATTATAGCAGTTCCACAGCAGCATGCAGGCCGACACCGGCAATGGCAGGGCCCCTTTGCAATCTCATCTCTAAAGCAGAGCACAAAGAATGTTGGTGGAGGCAGACTGTCAGTCACCCCGCTAGATGGCTGCAGGCTTGGGGAAAGAAGGGGCCATGCCCTTCCTGTCATTGTCCAAACACAGCACAGTATCTGGGTCAGGTGGGTGTGCATGATGGTGCTGGCTTAGGTAAATAGTTCTGTTGAAAGCCATCATAGCCAGCCGAGGCTCCTGTATTTTTGGTTCTCTCGTATCCTGCCACTCCCTTGTCCAAGGGTGTCTAAAACCCACAGATATTTCAATCCCAGCTACCTTGATCCCATGAGTCATAAACTCCACACCTGGTCAGGCATCATGACGGGATCTATAAATTATAATTCCTGATTTACAACTTCTCAAACCCCTCACTGGTCTTGGCCTCACTGGCCCGGAAGTGACCTCTCGTGGTAAAAGGGGGAACTGCAGAGCTAAATCAAATTAGATTCACATCAATTCAATCAATAAACACAGTATCTGTGGGAGGAAGAGAAACCAAAAGGACTTTTAAAATAAGATTGTAATTAAAGAAAAAAAAAGAAATACCTTGATGAGGATGTCAACATGGAAAAGAGGCTTACATTGGGACAGAGGAGATATATTTTCTAATTTCTTTTGTGTAACTTTCTTTCAGGATTGTTGCAAAAATTGGAACTGTTTTTCCATCATGTATTACAGACTTTAGATTCTGAAGATCTGGCACCAAATCTGCTCTTTTATGTATAAGATGTATGAACTTGAACTATAACGTTTAAAGTCTCTGAGGCTCAGTCTCCACATCTGCAAATGGGAATATAACAATTCCTGTCCCACTGATATGTTTGTTACAAGGTGCCAATGAGTTGAGGCATGTACAGCGTTTCCTATATTGGACCGCATAATATTTGGGTCACAGTATAGTTTCATCATTTGTCCTTACATGGTCTGCTTTGATTGATTTAACCATTTATTTAGTTATTTGAACATGTCATACATTGTACTTGTAACCAAAAATGCTACACAGACACTAATTTCTCAGGAATTAAGAAATAAAAATAATAAGTTCTGTGACAAATGATGTAGTGTCTATTCACCAGCCATCTTTTCACAATATAAAATGGGTCAGACTGACTTCTTCTCCCTGCTTTCCTTTTAAATACCCACTGGCGTGTTCTTCCTCCTTTTTCTCAATTCACCTTGGATCATTCATTTATCTTATTTGTATTTTACCTCTTCTGTACTTGCTTTGTTCCTATTTTGTGCTATAAATTCCCTCCAATTAATTCATGAATGTAGATTCTTATTGGAAATAAAACAAAGGGAATTCATGTATATGGTAGAGGTTGGATCAAATGACCTTTAAGTCATTCATTAATTTTGTAAATATTTAAGGGGCTCATATTATATGTGTGGCATTGTGCTAAGCACCAGGGAAATCACAAAAATTGAACAAATAAGATCCTTGCCCTTGTGGATCTTATATTGAAGAGTTTATTATACAAGTGATTAAATAGATACTGTGAGTACTGCGAAGATCTGGAAAGAGAACAAGGATGAAGATACAGGAACTTGGCAAGTGAGCATGCAGTTACTTGGGGGAAAAGCATTCCAGACAGTATGAACAACAAGTACAAAAGTCCTGAGGTAAGAGGAAGGAGGAACATTATACTGCCTCTCACATTGTGAGAATAATTTATTGGACCTATCATGTGTAGGTACACTCTGTTGATGTGAATATGTATATATGTATACATATATGTATTCTATAGCTATTACATATGCATATATGTACAAATGTATCTAATTACAAACATGACTTATCAGAATTTAAATCCTCAGCTATGAGAAAAATAGTGTTGACATATTCTGCCTTCAGACAATGTTCATTAAACATACAGCTTTGTGAAAAGAAAAATGTTTGGAAAAATAATTCAATGAATATCTTTTAGATCTCTAATCAGCTATTAGATCTTGGTGACAAATTTTAAGGGATAAAGTTATAGCTCTAATAATGCTGCTACATTCTGTGACTCACAAAACATTGAGGGGCTTTCAAAACTTAACATTAATATTTTTAACATAATATAATCTGTTTACATTTTTATTTTAGCTTATAGAGTTTCAGAACCCGTTCTTTTTCTGTTATTACTGTTATTATTAGTGCAACTGTTAGACTATTTTGTTGCAAAAATAAGTCTGGGTGACCTTTTTGTTCTTGGAAAATCTTAATTACCTGCTATTATAAAATTTTGATGGCAGGGAGAGACAAGGCTTTTGAAAGATTTCATGAAATCTTTATTAGTACAAAACCTGTGTACCATGAAATGATAAAGTTGAAACATTACAATTTTTTCTTTTAATCTTTGCTGTTTATTCAGGTGTCAGCTTTCTCTTTTTAAACTTGCCTTAATTCTGTGGCCCTTGAATGCCTACTCTATACAAAGCACTGGCAGGGAGATGGGGAAGCATGTGGCAGGAACAGACATGCTGAGGGGCCACAATGGGATTGTTCAGAGAGTTTTTAAAAAATATCACAGAGTACAGGTAATCACACACTTTACAAAGTGTTTCCCCTGATACTGCCGCTACCCACACCTGAAGCTAATACAAAATAATATTGAATGTAAATTGTAATTGAAAAAATTTTAATGTAAAATAAAATAGAAATATCACATAGTTAGTTCATTGTGGATAGAGAGCTCACAGTGGGGATTCTGCAGAAAAATGGGGGGAAGCGTTTAGAAAGATTGTGGGGAAAAACCATAAAAGGCTTTGAATACTACAGCAGAAGAGGCTGTTTACAAACCCTTCAACCATCATGAAGGCTTTTAAGGAAAAAAGTGAAGTGATAGACTCTGGCCTTCCAGATGATTTTCCTCAGTTGGGTGTTCATTATATTTAGGCCACACCTCAATATCTTCCCCCTTGCCTGGTTCACTGTGTTTCTCTCTGTTAGTCCTGGAAATAGCAAACCACAGAGCAAACAGAGAGTGATCAACAAATATCTCATTCTTAATGCATAAAATGAAGAGGTCCTTCATGAAAATTAATTTACATTGAGTTCAAACACACTCAAAATTTAGCTAATTTACCTCCCTGCTCCTCTCATGGGAGAGTTTAACAAATCCAAGATGGGAGGATGAATTTACAACATAACTTGTTCTTTTCCCTGAACTGAAATACCGATGTGGCCAAAGAGACATTTAAAATCAATGTCACTTCTATATTCGAAACAGATATACTTCCCAGCATTTCAGGGCTGAAGCTCACTATTAAAGCAAGTACTGTTTATAATGTTTATTCTGTTTCAGAGCTAAAACTTGACTTTAAAAAGTTGGGATCCAATTCAATTTTCTACTGATAAATTAAATCTAGGTAGTTTTAAAATCAGAGTGCAATGATAGATTGATATTTATAAGAACAGAGCTTATAAAAGTGTGAACCCTAGCCTGACCTGTGGTGGCGCAGTGGATAAAAGCGTCGACCTGGGAACACTGAGGTCGCCAGTTCAAAACCCTGCACTGGTCTGGTCCAGGCACTTATGAGAGTTGATGCTTCCAGCTCCTCCCCTCTTTCTCTCTTTCTCTCTCTCTCTCACTCTGTGTCTCCTCTCTAAAATGAATAAAATAAAAAGAAATTTAAAAAAAGTGTGAACCCTAGAACAATGATATTTTAAGAGTTAATCTCTTTCTACTCTCCCCCCCCAAATAGTGCTCCATCTTGAACACTTTTTTTAATGAAGGCATAACTTACATATTGTATACGCACAAATTTTACATGTACAGTTTGATGACTGTGCATGTGTGCAGATTCATATCTTGTATCTATAAAATTAAGGATATTTATATAACCCTAAACAATTCTCTTTTGCCTCTTCCCTGTCAATATCCCCAGAATTAAACTTTGTTCTGATTTCTTTATCATGGATTAGATTTGCCTCTTCTTGAACTTCACAAAAATGAAATCTTTTGTGTTTGGTTTCCTTGGCTCAACATAATTTATTTAAAATTCACCCATACTGTTATATCTATCAATGGCTCAGAATTTTTTATTGTTGAGTAGTATTCCATTGTATGAATAAACTATAATTTGTTCATCTATGCTGTTATTGATAGGTGTTTGGGTTGTTTCCAGTGTGGACACTGTTTTTGACAGACCTTCCTGGGGTATAAGAGTGGGCTAGAGAGGCATAAGAATTGAACTGAGAATTCTGTTGTAAGCACAGATTTTTTAAAATGACTTGTTCTGAATACTTTACATTACAAGTTCCTGGCAGAAATAGAACATATCTTTCTCACACTCCATAAAGTGTCTGAATTATAAGGATTTAATTAAAAATATTTCATTGAGCATGGTACTAATGAATACAAAAAAGTGTGGATTAAATGTTATATGAGCTTGTTGATTTTTCTGGTGTAAAGAGCTCCATTCCCAGGTCTCAGAAACAATAGGGATCCCCTGAGCTGCTCACCAGTGCAGGCTATGGAGCCCTAAGTTAGTGGAAAGAGTTCATGTATATCAGCTGGAAAAACTCATCCCAATTAGAAATGCAACCCAAAGTGCATCATGGTCAATTTGGGTGAATTACAAAGTCATTTAAAAAGCAATTTATTCAAATATCTACTTATCCAATGCTAATAAAATGCTGGGAGTATTCATGATAATTAACGTATGGTAATTCTTATACATTAGAATCTTTAATCTTCACAACTCTGCTAAGTGAATGTTGTTAGTCCTACAGTTCAGGTGAAGAAACAAACTTAGTAAGTTAAGGTCATGTTGTTAGGATCTAGCAGAGTCAGAACTTGACCCAGGGTGGTGCATTCAAAAGCCCACCCATCCTCTTTACACTCAGTCAACTTTATAAAAGTAGTAAGCACCATAAATTCCATACGTGAAGGAGTTAGATATAGTGAAACTGGCTCAATTGTCCTCCAGCCATGGTTTCTGATGATGACGAATCAAAACTTCTAACATCTCTCTGCCAAAAGAACTGGCACACAAACTGACCCAGAAGCTTCCATCAGCACCCAGCACTTGCAGAGAGCTTAAATATCATGCAACAAAGACATATCTGATGTGCTTATAAGAACAGCTTTCATCAGGGCTTTAGTGCTGCACCAGTCAAAACATTTCATCATTTATAATTTTTTATACTTTAAAAATAAAATTATTTTGATTGTGAGATTTTGCTACTGCATCTCACATAAGGCACACCCTTTAAAAGTAGAAGAGAACAGCAGTTATTTTTAGGTTAAAACACGCACAAGCGCGCACATACACACACACACGGTGATATCTGTGATTCCAAAGATAAGTCTTTCTATGAGAGTTTTATTTTTCTATTCATTTTAATTTACTAGTAAGAACACCTGCAGAAAAAGCATCTCTCTTCACAAGGCAGTTTCTTGAGAATTTGTTACAGGCATAAGCTGACGATGAGTTAGAGAATAAGCTAAGAGATCTGAAGAACTACTGATGATTCTGATGTCTTCCACATGTCCTGAGAAGACAACATTCTCATAATTTAAGTTTATATTCAAAATGAAGCAAAACACTGTAGACAAAAACATTTCAACCTCAGAAACTCATTTTGCTTGGAGACAATCCAGGTTTCTTCTAAACAGTAGTGGATAATTGAACCACGGACACAAGCTATAATATCTATACAACCATTTCCAAGTGTATGGGAAAAACAAGATATCCCACTGGTCTGTTTCACCAAAGTCTTAAAGATTCCTTGGGCTGTATGAAATGGGAATAAAAGGATGGATAACCACGCTGGTTACCAGTGGGTGCTGGATACCACACACCCTTCATTCTCTCTGAGACCCTATATGACTATGTGAAGTGTGGGGGCTGGGTGACTCACTATGTCATTTGTCCTTTACATAAGCATCTCTTCTGTGCTATGTAAAATCCTCATAAATATACATTTAATGCCTTAAAGTATTACATCACATAGTGGTGCAGTGATTTGCTCTATTGCTGGCAACATTTTAAAAAGGGATCATCTCAGTGTACGCAAAAGTGCAGAGAGACAGGACGCGTCTCCTCTCCAGACTGGCATAATTGGGAATATAACTGGTATGACAATCTAGCACACACTTTGCAATAGACATCAAAATTTAACAAGATAGCAACTACGTCTTTAATGCCGTTTTATAATTAAATATTTGAGAAATAACTTAATTTACCAAAGTAGAATTTCAAAAATGAGAAAGGATACTTCATGGCTGTTTTGATGAATGTTTCTGTGATTACTAATGAGTTGAACAGTTTTTAAAATGCATATGGGCCATCTGGATTTTCTCTTTAGGGAACTGTTCATGCCCTCTGCTCACTTATCTATTGTGGCCTTGGTGTTATTAAAAAAAGTTATATAAGCTATTTATGTAATGAGGGTACTACTCAATTAATTGCCAAATTTCATGACACAGGTGCTTGTTTTAATCTAAACCTAAAGGAGGAACCCAAAACAAGGAAGCAGTTAAGTGGGAAAAATAGAAAAACCAACCGACTTTCATATTTGTAACTCAACATAAGTTGCCTCTCATGCTTAAATCAGAAAAGCATTTAAATAATTCTCCAACTAGAGAGAATGAAGCAAATGAAGTCTTTTATAGGAACCCTTAGAGCACAGCAATTAGCAAATATATCCATAGGAATCCATTGCTCTCACACTAACATGTCCCCTGACTCTATTATCAAGTGGGAAGTATCAAACCTGTTCAAATATATCTGGATTTAAAACAAAACCTGGTTTCCTTTGATCAGCAAGAGCAAGCCAAGCATCCACATCTTTGTTCAGTCCACACGCTAAAAACTGAAATCTTTGGGGTAAATATGGGAAACCAGGGAGATGCTGGATACAGTCACTGAGACTGAACACTTGTGGGCATGACTGTGACGGATAGCCTGTCAGGTTTTACATAAACACAATCAATGAGTCCCACTGTGGTAAGAATTCTGATGTACTGGTGACCAAGCACAGTTGTAGTTGACTCTGTGCAGAGGGACTGATAGTTGGCACTTTTAGAAAAATACAAACCTGAGCATTATTTATTGCCCACTCTCAGTAGCTGCTTTAGCTCCCCAATTATACTGTATGTTAACTGTGACAAGTTATTTTATTCCTCTGTGTCAACAAAAAACATCTAGGGGATATATAATTTGGTGATCAAAGCCTTAACTTAAAAAAGTTAAAAAGGTTTTGGGAGACAGACCGATACCTAGGATGCAAAGGCAGAACAGAGAAGGAAATTAGCAAACATTTAGCTAAAATGTTCTCAAGGGCAGGGATTCATGGTAATAACTGGAATCATTTCCAGCTTGAAGGAGGTTACCTGTAGGAGACTGTACAGATTGCTTCAGATCACTGCATTTTATCAGCCTAAAAATGGAGCTGCCTGTAGAATTTCTAGCTCAGCAAAAGATACAGAGGAGATACTAAAATCGAACAAAATGAGAAGCTATTATGAATTATTTATGAAAGGTTAAGAATGCTATAGAACTATGAAGGATTTAAAATGTTAGCATATTAGGAGAATACACACCAAATCTAGGGTATTATAACCATGATATTGAATGATATTATTTGTACACCCCGAAAAAAGGAGGTGAGAAAATTAGATGTGTAGGTGAAGTCTTATAGTGTTCCTGATAAATCCTGTGCTCACCCAACATACTAGGACAATCTATGTCCAAGTCTTCTCAGGATCCCATAGTTCTCTCAGCCATGACAAAGTGTGGGCACTTATTAAATGGGTTCAGTAGAGAAGTCAAGTCTTAACTGTATCCAGAAAGAAAATGATCTGATCCATTCTTCAACATCTTCAGAGAAAGACTTCATTCATTCAACTTCCCTTTGAGCTAGGTAAACTTCTAAGGACCAGGGACAATGAATAACCCAAAAATTCATCACAGAATCCTTAAAACTAATTTAAGACAATAGCTTTCATCCTCCTTCTCTTCTGCCCGCACACTCCATCATCCCATATCAGCAATGTTTACAACTCCAAAACTGATTGATGGGGTATGGTCTTATTCACTGATAACCTTTCCCTTCTACAAGTACAACCGTCTATGAGTTGTCAAAAGTTCAGAGAGTAGGCAGCCAGATGGAAAGGCAGCAGCAGATGTTTGTGCTTGGATGATTTCAGAACAGTGTAATTACTTAGAAGTTTTACACCAGAGGCATAAGCTTCAGAGTACTTCTCTTTTATTAAGAAGGCACATTTTCTCCTTTTTTTGACACAAGCGTCAACACTCCCAGTTTTCTTATATGGGGTCCTTGGGTTACGACAGTCTAGACACACAGCGTTTCAAGTTTACAATGCTCACTCCAATAAAAACTTTAAAAAGTTGAGACGTGAGTGTTTCGGCTTACGCCATTAGCATTGTACTTATGGACTATGTGGGGGAACTAATTTGGTTGCATGTGGCCAAAGAATACACAGTCCAGTATATTTATGTCCTTTTCCTTTTTCTGTGGCTTAGTTGTGTCCTCATGTCCTAGATTATGATTTTACAAATGTGTTAGGAAAGGTAAGTGACTTAGGCTAGGGTGTGTTTCGACTTACACCAAAATTGGGTTACATCACTGTCATAGGAATGGAACTGTGTCATAACCTGAGGACCCCCCTGTACTTTGTCTGGTTTACCCTTTATTGATTCTTCTTTTGTGGACTAATACAAATAAATGATTGTGCAGTGCTAAAAATATATATTGCTTAACTATTGGTCAGTGCTCTTTATATATTCAAAATATCAAATTCATTAATAATATTGTTCAACTCTCCCACATCTGTGGTCTTTCTTGTTTGCTTAAGGTATCATTTTCTGAAGGATGTGTGTTAAAATCTCCCAGTGTAATTATGAACTTATTTATTTCTCCTTGTCTTTGAATCAAATTTTACTTTATTTACCTTGAGGATTCAGGCTCATAATTTTTATATCTTCCTGATGAATTATTCTTAAAAATATAGTTTCACCTTAAAGTCTATTTTGCATGATATTAATGTAGCTATATTGGCTCTCCTCTTAAAAATATCTTCCTGGCTTATCATTTTATATCCCTTTGGCTTTGTGTAATTTGGTTTGGCAGTCTCTCTTATAAACATGCGGTAAAGTCTTCATCTCCTAATATGTTAGAAGTACACTGTTAACAAATTACATTTATATTAAAATTACTAATTTAATTGGACCTATTTCTTTCCATTATTCTATTTATCTTGTCATTGTTTTATTTTCTCCTTTCTTGATTACTGTTAGATTGAACTTTTTAATTTTTATTTTATAATAAACTATTACAAAAGTTATAATGTACAGAAATGTTCTGTTTCTATAGTTTTTGTGACTATCTTACATTTTTAACATTCACTCAAACTTAATCAACATTTCTACCCTCCTTCAGAAAAAAGCAAGGATCATAGATCATTTTAACTTCAGTACCACCTCCCAAACTCACTGGTTGTTATCTAGTGTTTTAATTCCATCTTGATTTTAAACCCCACATCCCAAAGACATTGTTATATTTGTTAGTCAATATTGTTGTTAGTTAAATGAAACCTCTTATTTACCACTTTTGTTTTCCACACTGTTCATTATTACAACCCACTCTGATCCTCTGAGTTCTATTTCAATTCTTTAGTGGGCATTTATTAAAAGAAAACTAAAGAGTCTTTATTATGCCCTCTGTTTTTAAAAACATATTCTTTATGGAAGGCTCAAAATATATACAATGAGGTATATGATGTGCATGGATGCAGTGTTTAGCTTGATGAATTTTTGCATACACCCAGGCAAATACCACCTAGATAAACATTTGTAATGTTTTCATCATACCAGAGGGTTCTCTCATGTATTCATCTCCACTAATCAGACATTTTCACTCCTGATTTTTTAGCCTATTATTTGGATTTAGGATAAATAGAATCATACAGCAGGTACTCTGTTGTGTCTGGTTTCTTTCAAGTAATATAATTTGGGGGAGATTACTGTTTTTGATCAGGAGTTTCCCCTCTCACTGTGTATTCCATGTCATCACACTTAAATGATGGTTTGCAGGGTCCAGAATTCCAGGTGGATAGTTATTTTTTCTCAGCTTTTGAAGGTATTATTTCGATGTCTTTTCATCTTTATTATTGCCAGCTGAATCATTGTTTGTTTGGTTTTTTTATGGCAATTTCACCTTTTCTTTATTATTTACTTTTTCCACTTCTGGTTATGTTGAAGTGCTCTCTTTTTCTTTGGTGTTCTCAAATTTCCATATATTTTCTCAAGAAGAGGATTTGCTTTTGGCAATGCTAAAAGAATGGACCGAAGTCAGCATGCTTCATCCACCTGAGGCCTTATGACCCTTCAGATCTAGACATCTTCCTAGACTTCTGCATCACTGGAGTAGATTAGAGCCCATACCAGTACATGAAATGGGTTGGATGCATGAATTTTTTCAAGTCCCCTTCTTGAAAGAAAGGGTGACTGGAGAAGTCCAGCTTTCTATGAAGTTTAAGTCTTAGCTTGCTGCTTGCACAGGTCTGATCACATCTACTGTCACCACATGCATTGATGGGATTCAGCCAGTTTGCACCAGTTCAGCAGAATTGATACCTAATTTTTTGTTGAGTTCAGTGAACCAGTTGTTAAAATGACACTTGTAATCAGGGTTCTAAGGTGGGTGCCTGGGCAGTCGCTGAATGTGGAAATCATAAATTTACATTTCTTATTCTTTTTTAACGTTCATTTGCACAACGGCGTATTCTAAGCACCCCTAGTAATGTTCATTCCGTCCACAGGTAAAAAAAATTGCCAGTGAGGACGCCAATGAAGAAGCAATATGGGAATATCTTAAATAACAGTTTTATTGGTTTTTTTTTCAGGTGTTATTTAATATTTTTCATTAATTTTTAAAACTCTTATAATCTAGTTTTATATACCTCTTTTATTGTTCTTATTTAAGTATTAAATGCATGAAATAATAACTTACCTTTTGGTATATTGTGTTTTTTATACTTAAAATGGTCATTAGGCCAGAGAACCGGTATGTGAATGCCACCACTGACCACATGCATAGGGGTTAGCTCAGGGTCCGTGTCCAGACCCAGCAGCTCCCTGGACCCTGAGCAGCCTTCTCCTCTGGTCCCTGTGAGCCTCATGTCCTTTCCCACCCCCGGGATTCCCTTTCTTTCTATTTCAATTACTATGACATTTTTTAAAAACTGTGCTTAAACCAACTTCCCTATTTGTTTATGGTTAAAGGTGACTCTATATGAGTTTAGTCCACCACATTGCCAGAAGTTGAATCTGACTTACTTATTTATCGTTTCTCTGGTTGGCTCTTTTGGGCTTTTGAGTGGTTAACAGCAAGGGTCCTGAAAGAAAATGGACCGGATTTCTAATCATTGCTTTACTGACTGGCTGTGTGATACAGGCTGTGTTATCTGACTTCTCTAAGCCTCAGTTTCCCCATCTCTAAAAGCTTATTGTGATGATAAAAGATGCTGATGTGTGTAAAGCACTAGGTACAGCACCTTAATAAGCTCTCATCAATACCCATTAATCTTATGAAACACTGCATGATGATGTTATTCAACTTCCTAATTTGCCTACCTAGGAATCAAGTTTATGTACGAGTTGATACCACATAGAAACAGGGAAGTATCTTTAATGAGAAAGAACTAAACTGAATACTAACTCAATATGATAATATGGACTCTGTATATGTGGAATATATAATTGTCCTTTAAAATAATGCCCAGAAAAAATACCATGTTATCATATTTTATACATTCTGAGCTGCATTTTCCAAAGTGTAGAGAAAATCCTTGAAACTCAGAGGGAGAACATTGAGAAGGAGGACACTGCTGCTTGCTTCTCCCAGAACGTCAATCAGTGTGCTGGCTTCCTTAATGGAGGAAGCTGTCATGATAAAGGGACAGACAGTGTGCTTAGTGAGGATGGTGTGAGCTCCCTGAACTTACTGCGGACCAGTAACACACAACCCACTGCCTCAGTGTGAGGATCACTCTTTGACTAGCGTGGCTTTAGGAACATTTTAGTATTAGCATAAAAGTAGTACTATTGTGATATAGGAAGAGAAAGTTCTCTTCCTCAGGAAAGCATGCTAAGGGCCTGAGTTAAATAAACCATTGCCTCAGGTAGAGAACAAAACTACTTGTGCTACATAATTAAAGAAAGTTTATTATTGGTTTTTAATAAATAATTATCATCTGCTATGGAGTCCAGAGATATACTGGGTTCTTAACTATAGCTGATTTTGGGATCTAAATGGATCTTCTCATTTATTATTTGTGACCATGATTACCGCAATCTTCATTCCAGCTATTTTGCCCTCTAACAGATTTTTTGGTTGTTTTTTTGGGGGGGAGGAGTAGAAGGTGATAATTTTTTCTCAGTATTTTTTTATTACTTTCCCCCTAAAAGTAGTAGTTAGACTGACTGCTTGTACTTCCAAAGTAGATCTAATAGTATTTTCCATATATTTTCAAAGAAATTGGACTTCTACAGTAATGTCAAATCAAACATTAAATTCAACTCAGAAACTATTTTTTAAGTCTTGTAATGGTATAGCAAAATTAAACCTCACAGTGTAAATATTACTGACATTAAAAATATCCCAAATTTTGTTGATTATATTTGAATTTCTGCCCTTTCCAGAATGTTTAAAGATTAATTTAAGGACTGTTATAAAACAACATCTTGTGTGTGCCAGTCTATTGCAAAGAGGATACACTAGATCTGCTGTAATAGTAAATTTTAATTCTGGGCTTAAAAAATATAATGTAATGATCTTTTAAAACACTGAATTAAAAATGATAAGGTTAAAAGCAGTTAATCTGATAAAACAGTCTTGGTAGCCCTGAACAACATAGAAAGTGATTATTATTTTTTATTTAGAAAATTAACTTGGACAGGGTGACATTGATTAATAAGAGTAAATAGGTTTTGGGTAAACATTTCTATTACATTTGAAATGTTGATTATGTTGTCAAATAACATTCTGTCACCCTATATTTGTCCCTCTTGATGTCTATCCTTCTCTCCTCTCCCTCTTCCCCCCTCTCCATGTCTCCTTCCCCCTGGTAACCACTGCACTCTTATCTATGTCCATGAGTCTCAGTTTCATATCCCACCTATGTTTGAAATCATACAGTTTATAGCCTTTTCTGATGTGGTACATATATGCAATGGAATACTACTCAGCCATAAGAAATAATGACATAGTGTCATTTATGACAACATGGATGGACCTTGAGAACATTATACTAGGTGAAATAAGAAAGTAATTATTTTAAAATTCACTATCATTATCATTTCCAAAGGGTGTGGTTTATAAAATTTACCCTGCTACTTTATAAAAATGATTGTTCCTCTAGATCTTGAAAGAATTTAAAGTCATCTCATTATACTTAAAAGCCTTTAGTTAATCTTTGCTCTGGTCTTCAGTAAGGTCCATAGCCTGGGTCAGTCCTTTTGTCTTTCCATACACGACACTCAAGTTTATCTTCTCCTGTACACATGAAGTCATCTAAATTTGGCAATATTCTTAAAATCTGAATTATATACTCTTGCACATTTGGTTACAAACTATTCTTAATAAATTTAAGGAAAAGAATCTTTCTAGCTAGTAATTTTTCAGTTAAAAATGACTTGTTTTCCCCAACCACTCAAAATGGACATTAAAATTAAAAAGATTTTGCTATTCACCCTGGCTGGGTAGTTCAGTTGGTTAGAGCATCATCCAGATATGCCAAGGTTGCAGGTTCGATCCCCAGTCAGAGCACATACAAGAATCAACCAATGAATGCATAAATGGGTGGAGCAACAAATTGATATTTCTTTCTCTTTTTCTCTCTCCCTTCTGCTCTCTTTAAAAAAAAATCAATCAATCAATATTAAAAAGATTTTGCTATTAAATTTCAGTTTTACCAACAAAGGCAATATCATCATAAATCCTCTTTTAAAATAATTCCATGGGAATAGCTGTCCCTTATTAGCACAGTTTTCATCAAGATCCAACTTAAGGTCCACTTTCTTTTTTTCTGAAATAAAAAACATTCTTAAATTCAAAAGTAGAAAAGGTTAATATATGGGTTAATATTTGAGTTGCAAGGCTATCGAATGAGGCACCCAAAAAAACCATATATTAACCTTTTCTACTTCACCTAATATTGGTAGAACTATATTGGCTCATATCACTTTGAATTCACTGAATACTTGATTTTAATTTTTTAAAAAATTGCTAGAGAGACTTGTCTGCCCATCTATCTATCAAGATTTAGATCACTCTAAAGCAGTGGTTCTTAACCTTTTTTGAGGTACCGAACCCACCAGTTTCATATGCGCATTCACTGAACCCTTCTTTAGTGATAAATAAAATATGATTTTTTTTCCAAATTTAGTTTTGCTGGTGCGAGATTAGAGTTGCTCAACTTGGCATTGCATATCATGCAGATAGGATGCTGACTCCCATCCCATTCCGTGATACATGTGAATCCATTTTGTACATATTCGTCTGACCACTTTCTTTTTTTGCTCGACATATTTAGTATGGATTAAAATATTAAGACAGAAACCACACGATGTACAACTACAACAGCCACTGACTACTGTGCGCACTAAATTCCCCACAGCACTGGTTGGCCAAGTAATGTAACGTGATCTTCTGCAGCAAGTGATGGCCAAGCAGGGCGTGTCATCACGACTTTACACAAGTGTGTCTTTACCTCCGCGGCAGAGGCTTCTCCGAACCCCTGAGACCGACTCATCGAACCCTAGGGTTTGATAGAACCCAGGTTAAGAACGACTGCTTTAAAGAAACCAAACTCTTCTAGATTTACTGCTTTGGGTCCTGTGGTTACCTAACACTCAGATGGACAGTTTTCTCCAAGATGTTTGAGAAAAATAGGAGGTCTCTAGCTATGCCAGAGACTGATTATTTCCATAGTACCCATTGACTTTTGTTAATGTAAAAGTCACAGGGATAAAATGTCAAGAAATACAAGCTACCCACTTTGAAAACAAATAGTGCGGCCTCACCCCAGTGAAGTGTGTATGGAGACATTCATTTGATGGCAAGAGATTGTTTTCTGGTGGTGGTGTTCTATTCCCAGTGACATTACCCTTATAAAGTGCACATAAAATGCAACTCCCCGAACTCTGAATTCCAGAGGATCCCTTCCCAGCAGTCTCTCCGGACTTCTGTACTTCTAATAATCACCTCTCGGTTTCAGGAGCACCAGCCCATGTCTGACTGTTGGAACTAGTGCCCAAACGCAGTTCACTGGGAGAGCAGTGGAAGCACAATATCATCCCTGTGGCAGTACTTTGAAACCAGTAACAACTGTGATGGTGTTAACGCCTAATGACAACCTCCTTTCAAGAACTTTATGAATATTAATACCCTGATCAAAGAGTAATATTTCAAAATAAAGAATATGTCTTCATTTTTTACAGCAACATGTTTGAATTGTAAAGGGCCCATTTCCCCATCATTTCTAAAGGTTACAGATGTGCATTTCAATCAGGTGGGCTTGACTTTATTTCCGCTGCTGGGATGGGAGGTCACGAAGTGTTTGAATAACCTCTATGCTCTTCTTCAACTGACAAAAGTGAAACTCATTATTTCAGTCTGTCAGTTTTTAAATGAACACAAGTAAATAACTACTATGTGTTCAGGACAGGGCTAGATTTTTGGGAATAAAAGTGGGATAAATTGTTCCTATCTTCAAGGATCTTACACTCAAATTGGAAAATAGTATTTTTTTTTTTTTGAAAGAAAAAGTAAGAGAGAGACACAGCAAGGAAGAGAGAGGCTGAGAAGCATCAACTCGTAGTTGCTTTTACTTTAGTTGTCATTTGAGCTTATAGTACATGCCTTGACTGGGGCCATGACAGTGTTCCCTTGCTCAAGCCAATGACCTTGGACTCAAGCTGATGAGCTTTGGACTCATGTGGATGACTGTCCTGCTCAAGCCAGCAAGCCCACACTGTTAAGCCCACACTTAGAGCTAGTGACCTTGTGGTTTTAAACGAGAGACCTCAGTATTCAGGGTCAACACTTTATCCACTACCCCACTACTAGTTCGGCGGGAAAACAGTATTAAGATAATCAAACAGATTACACTATAAAATACTTTACCCTGTGCTGAGGACGGTGTTAGTCCTGAGGATATAAAAAGATCAAGATTCTTCCATTAGGTCCCGTTGGGGGGCAGCAGCCAAGTAAGCAAGTACAGTAGAGTAATAATAACAAAAACAACAACAACAAAATAATGGTGAATAAGATTGAGTGAGGACTTACTATATATTAATCTGTATGGGGGATTGTGAAAGTCCATACAGACTTTAGTAGAGGTAGGAAGATGACGCTAAGTCAGTAGCCATTCTGAGCAACCAGAGTAAATAATATCACCACAATCAGCCTCATGAGGAATGACGAGTTCTGCTCTTTCTGGGTATGATTCACTAGATGTTTTCTTTGCTCCTAGCCATATGAAATATTTCTTTTTTCCCCAACTTTATTGAGATATAATTGACATATAATGTTGTATAAATTTAAGCTGTACAATGTACTGCTGTGATAATATGTATATGTTGAAAAGGATTACCACAATAAGGTTAGTTAACACATCCATCATCTCACAAAGTTCCAGTTTGTGTGTGCATAGTAGAACCTTTAAGTTTTACTCTTAGCAACTTTCAAACATACAATATGGTTAACCATGGTCACCGTGCTTTCCATTACATCCCAGATCGACCCATTTTACAACTGAAATGTACCCTGTGACCACCTTCATCCATTTCTGCCCCTCAGTAACCCTCTCCACCCCTGAAATGTCGCTAATTTGAATTCAGTGAAAAGGCTGCAGCTCAGATCTGTAAGACAAAAAGGCCCGTTTTCTTCATTGCTCCTCATACAGTATGGGCATATGGCCAAGAGAAGCAAACATTCTGAAATACTCTTTCTAATCCTGAAGAAAGAAAGAGAAAACAAGACAGATTCTTCTCTTGCAAACACCTCCAAACAGCTGCTATGTGGAGGTGACTGGAAACCCCCGTCAGAGAGAGGCCTAAGCTCATTTATCATCCCGGAGGCCACTTTTACAAGGACGCTCTAGTCAGCAGGGGTGCTGCCACTGCACCCACAGCCAGTACTGCTAGCAGAGCTGTGATGGGCCCGAGATTGACACACACATCTGGTGAGTCCTTAGGGGCCGTCTGTATGGGTGTTCCTCTGCTATCACTCTCTGCACACTTTCCTTGGGTGACAGCATCCATTCCCATGACTGTAACCATCTGCACACTAGTTCTGCCAAAGAGAGGTCCCTCGACATTTCTCTGTGGAGCTTCTTATCCAAATACCGAGCTGCCCACTGAAGAGCTCCTTGTGGCTGTGTCACACTGCCCAGAGATGACATCATCCTCTGTCTCTCCCATCATAGTTCTTCCATATTATAGTATTGATCTTGATAAACAGCTCTGATTTCTGCCATTCCAAATCAGCACGCCGGCACTTGTCCGTGGCTCATCTTCTTCCCTTACCCTCCATGGCCAGTCTTTTTCCTCTGGGTCCTTCACAGGGTTCAAATCCACCGTGTCCCGTATCCACCAGGGTCCATTCTTGTTCAGGTAATGGCTTCCCTCTCCTCCCTGTCTTTGCTCCAATCCAAAACATTCTCCACCATGCAGCCAGCCTGACCTTTCTAAACTGCAACTCAAATCATGTTCCTCCTTTCCTTAAAATGCTTTTTCTTCCCCACTGCTCTCAAGAAGAGACCCAAGCCCTGACCCTGGCCTTCAGGCCTGAGGCTTGCATGCTTGGAATCCACCCACCAGCCATCTTCATCTCTCCTCATGTTCCTGCTCCCCTTCCAACCTCCCCTCCCTGTCCCTGGGCTGAGCACTTACCCGAATGCTACCCCATACCTTGGCTGGACCAGCTACTGTTCATTCTGCAGAATTCAGCCTAAAAATCCTGTTCTGAAAGACTCTTCCCTTAACTGTCCCAGACTGAAGTATGCCTACCTGTCATCTATCCTCATACCAACACACACTTCTGCTTCTATAACAGATCAGGACGTCACTGACAATGTCCTCATCTGGGAAATCTACGCCCTTGTCCTTGGGCTCTTTGTCCTGGGTCTGCAGCCATCCATCACGTTGATCACTACGATATTAACTCAGTGTGCTGCCACCATACATTTGCCTAGTGGTTTCCACACCAGACTTTTTGAATGCATGGACCGTGTTATTATTTGCCACTCCCCAGTGTTGGGGGTGACACCTAGCCCAATATTGGTGATGGATAGAAGCTGGATGAATGAAGGATGATGAAAATGCTTTGAAAGGGATTCTTAGGAATATAAATCAAATCATGTCACATTCCTGCTCAAGAGCTTTATATCTCACTTAGAAGAAAATTCAAAGCCCTCTTCATGGCCAATCAAGTTTTGCATTATTTTGGCCCTAACTACCCATCTGACCTTCATCTCCTAAAACTTTCCCTCTGTTTCTCAAACACACCAAAATCATTCTCACATCAGGGCCTTTCACCTGCTGTTCCCCTCACCTGGATCTATCCTCCCCTCCCACTCTGCCCAGCCCCGATAACCCTATGACTGGCTCCCAGGTACATTCAGGCCTCTGCTCAGATGTTTCCCTACCCAGCCTGGCTCAAACACCACCTGGCCCACCATCTCTCAAAACCCACTGGCCCTCCTTACTATTTCTTCATGGTACATTATTATCTGACATCAGATATTTGATCTTTGTTTATTGCCTGCCTCACTGTACTAGAGTGTCCGGTTTGTGAGAGCTAACACCCACCATGTTGTTTCTGCCTGTATGGCCAGCTGCTTGGTCAATGCATGGCACCCAGCAGGACTGCAAGAAATATTTGTTGAATATGGATAAATGCTCACTTACTATATTAAGAAGGTATATTCTTGTATGGAATTATCCATTGATTCAACAAGTATTTGCTGGATTCTGTGCATGACCGTGGAGCCCAGAGGAGGGATCAATCATTTCCACACAGAAGAAAAAATACTGGAGGAGTGGGCTCTGGGAAGGTAGGAAGACATCAGCCAGCTGGAGATGGGTGTTCCCACAGAGAAAATCACACCTGCAATGGGGAAGGCGAAGCTTCTTCCAACACGAAGGAAATTCCTGCCACCCCCACTGCCACCCACCACACAGTCATTCACATAACTACAGCTGCTCATCTTTGAGTTTCCAACAGTCCTCATTGACTTGAAATCTTGAGTGTGGCCTCCATCCTCAGGTGTCAGTCCGAAATGTAGTGAGTCACAACAGGGGGCTTGTCAGAATGAGCTCAGTGCTGCTACAGATGACAAGAGGGTCCTGGGCATCCTGTGAGTGGGAATCACCACCCTGCTACCCCTCCACCAGGAGCCCTCCCACAGAGAGAGCTCCCCTTTTTCAGGCAAAGGGGTGCAGCTCTCAGTGATGAGGAGGCAGGAGAGTTAATGGGGACTGTGGGTTTGTGCTGGGAATCCAGGGAGGCCTGACTGGCCCTGGCTTTGCCTCCCTCTCTTTCCCAGATCACATCTCCTTCAGAAAATCCCCTCTCCCCCTCCAAATAGTAGATTCATACCTTTGCCAAATGAGTTTAACCACCACACTAAGAGAATGACACACTCTGGGATTGTTCTACACTCCCATGCGGGATGGGTGACCAAACTGTGTGGGGATGACACAGGAACATTTCTCACAAAGGAGCCTCAGAAGTCACTGGGATTCCCTGAGAATGTCCCACATGCACTAAGAGAAAGTTCTCTTTTCTCATAGCTCCTAATCAGAACTGGCCTGTGATAACACTTCAGCAAAAAGGGAGAAAACACCTCATGGAAGATCCAGAGCCTTCCTTAGCCTCAGGTGAATCACTCCCTCCTTTGAAAATTTAAATTTGGGGAGAAATAATCTTACTGGTAATTCTGAATTTTAGGGCTTTAATATGTTATTCAAAATTGAAAACAATACAAAACAAGTACACCTTGCACTTAATTAATATAAAAACACAGCTGGAATGCATGCATTATATCACATGTAGTCAACAGAAAGAGAACCAGCCTCCCCCAAACATGTTTCTGGTCACTTCTACTAGAATTTTAAGTATATCTTTACTTTCTTCAGCCCCCTCTTGTTTTCAACCAGAATCAGAAGAGATCACATAAGAAATATAAAAGGTGTTAATCTAAATACTGTATGATATAGTCAACTGAAGTTCTTTTTCTTCTTTTTTTTTTTTTAAGTGAGAGGAGAGTCAGAGAGACAGACTCCCACATGCGCCCCGGCTGGAATCCACATGCCAAGCACACTAGGAGGAAATGCTCTGCCCACGTGGGGCCCTTGCTCCATTGCTTAGCTGCTCAGCAACCAAGCTATTTTTTTTAGCCCCTGGGGTGGAGGCCACAGAGCCATCCTCATTGCCCAAGGCCAACTCACTGGAGCCAATAGAGCCATGGTTGCAGGAGGAAAGAGAGAGAGAGAAGAAGACAGGAAGGAAGAGAAACAGATGGGTACTTTTTCTGTGTGCTCTGACTGGGGATTGAACCTGGGACATTCACACACTGGGTCAATGTTCTACTACTGAGCCAACCAACCAGGGCTCTGAAATTCTTGATAAGCAAATCCACTACTCCCTTGGAAGGGAACTCAGTGTAATGGTTAAGAGTGAGCTCGGCCCTTTATCAGCCATGTGTTCAATGCTCTCTGCCCTTTTCCTCACAGGTCAAATGTAATATTAATAGCACCTACATTATGGAATTATTGTGAAGATTAATAATGTGGGTAGAGAGTTTAGGATCAAGTCTAGCATGCAGCAAGCAATGCAATACCAGTGCTGAGTAAGAGATGCATGGGAGCTAGTGCAGAAGAGCTGGTCTTTCCAGAAAGCTTCAATCTCTACAACATGATATGTCCCAAAATCTAGCTATGGAAAAGGATGCTCGGAGTCAAAAGAAGGGCAACAGGAAAGAGCAAATATTGAACTGTTCCCTATTGTATTACTTAGCTAAGGAACAGACATTCTGTAGTGTTTCTGTCTGCCTCCTTTGGTGCTTTTCCCTGAAAAGGAATGTGAACTATCTGGGTCATCTTTACGTAGAGACTGTTCTTCATTCAGGTGTGGCTTAACACACCACCACCACCACCACCACCACCACCACCACCACACCACATCACACCTCCAAACTGGAGAAGTATTTCTTTTAAAAAGTGATTTTCACATAAGAAATAAAAGAGAAGCAGAATTTGCCTGGTGATGAGGCTATATGAGTGTGTGAGAGTTTTGTATGTGTATATTTCTGTGTGTATGAGTGTGTGTGTTTATTGGTGGTTCTCAACTGGGGATGACTTTGTCCTCTCCTTGTCTCCCTGTGACATTTGTCAATATATGGGCATATTTTTAACTGGCACAAGTATGTGTTGGGACGTTACTGGCATCTAGTGGGTAGAGGGCAGGGATGCTAAAAAACATCCTACAATGCACAGGGCAGAACCCATACAAAGACTTTTCAATCCAAAATCCCAATAATGCTAAGATTAAGAAACCCTGAAAAATATTTACATATATTTCCATTATTATTGAGAGTTACTGAGGCAACACTAGAAGTTTCTACTAACATGGAGAAACTGAAAGCTTTGTTCACAAGACTTAACATTCTTCTTGTGAAATAAAACTCTACTGCAGAGGTGAATGCCAGGCTGAATGTGGAAAAAAATCATCCTGCTTTCTTCTGGGATAATACTGATTCAAAAGTGGCCAAGAGACTTACTAGAGTCTTTTCTTCTCCCTGGGAAGATAAGAACAGCCTGAATCAAGCTCCAGAAATAATTAAACGAAATTGCCAGGCATGCAATCTTCATTGTGGGCGAGCAACACTGTAAATTCTTGTTCCCCTGCCAGGTAGGTCAGAATTGAGGGAGAGGTTCAAATGTATTCTAAGATAGAGAATCAGAGAATATTAATCAGAGTTCTGAGAAGCTTGGGAAGGCACTTAAATCATTGCCTCTACTTCTAGTAAGAAGGGGGTGGGCAGGTAGAGTCGGACCTGTGGGAACCTGTCCAGGTTTTAGGACCTAAAGGCTCCTTAGCACATTTTAGTAAGAGTCACTTGCTTTTATAAAATGAAAGAACTTAATATAAAATGTATTGAGTGCCTATTAGGTGCCAGGCAGTGAGGACACAAGAGGCCCAAGCCCTGACCTTTAGTGGTTCATGATGGCCAGAGGCACAACAAAAGAGCAAAGAGAACAACTGTGTCATGTCTCAAGGACAACAGTTCAAAGAATCCCAGAGAAAATGCAAAAGACTATTATCTGGGATAGTCAAAGGAAGGTATCCTGCAAACGGGGATATCTTCCTTAGGTGGGCGCAGACTGGCTGTGCAAAGTCACTGAGGTGTCAAATAGCACTGCCAGTTCAGAAACTCAACACACTGGATTTCTGGAGCTGAAAGGTGCACTTTTCTGAAGGGAGGAGACAGTCTCGGGGGATGTCCCTGGAAATATGGGCTGGGACCTAACAAATATATACAATGTTTATGGTATAAAGTTTTCTCATTGTCATGTTTAATAATTTTGAGACAGTTTATATTACAATCTATCCTTTGACTTAAACTCAAAGTGACATCCCAAAGATTTTTGGTCACTTTAAACATCTCTGTTTTTCTGATCTTTATTGATTTATAAACAGATATAATATATGAGAGAATGGTTCCCTAAAGGGCACTGGGTAAATTCTTTTGTAATAGGAGAAAACCTACCTTCTGATCAGTCCCCTCTTTCAAGGGACTTTTGGAGATGCTCTGATAGTCCCCCTTTCACCTTCTTCCATCCCCTCTCACGCAGCCAACAAAGTATACCCTGCTGCTTCATGCTAGAGTCTGCATTTCACTATCTACATAACATGGTAGGTACCATATACAAACATGAATGGGCAATAAATTAAATAACATTTCACTCTCAGAGCTGTGGCTTGCCAGAGCCTCTGATTGGAATCTCAATTTTCCCCTTTGGTTTGTGACTGTGTTCTAAAGAAGAAAAAAAGCCAATAAATCAACACAAGCAATATCAGCCTAATAAAACAAGTCTCTCCTGGGTTTTATTACTTTTTATATTGAGAAAGTAATCCTTGGACTTTCAGATGGGAGTTAGATGCAGACGCTGTGAGGCAGCCCTCAAGCACCACATCTAAGGAACAGCTCCCTGATGTTCTTCTATGGCCACACTGTCAGTCACGTGGTGCTTTAAGAGCACTGATATTGAAAGTGCACTGTTGAGGATTTCTCTGTCTCCTCCCTTCCTTCTTCTTCAAAATCTAAACCCAGGACTGCATTTCAAACAGAAGCACTTTTTTTTTTAAATTAATTGGTAATTTTGTCAATTATAAAATGATGAAAAGTTTTTTATAAATAAATTCATTCTAAGGATTAAAATTTTTTAAAAAACCAAGTAATGAAAATAACCACACAAGAGAAAATAAATGGATAAATGGCCAACAAGCCCAGCATCACAATATGTTTCTTATGCCAATTTTACATAGCTGTAATCAAAAGTCCATACAGTTTTGTATTCTTGTCTTTTATCCATTTAAGTAATTACATGTCTATAAAATGAATTATGCAGGCATTCAAATCTGTATTTTTGAGAATACTTAATGCCTTGTGGGAGAAAATTTTTATATAATAATGTTAAATAATAAAAATACAAAACTATATAACTTACAATCGTAATTTTTATATGTGTGTGTGTACACACACACACACACACACACACACACACACACATACATGAAGATGGAGAGAAGGATACCAAAATATTAACATTGGTTATTTTTAGATGGTAGGATTACTTTTTTATTCTCACTTTTCTGAATTATTCAGTTTCTACAATTAACATGTATCACTTTCACACTGGAAAAAATTCTAAATGTTACATTAAACTTTTCTCATGTTTCTAGTGTTCATAACTATCATTTTAATGATTGCACAATATTCTATTGAATGAACATAGCTTTCTTTTTTATTATTAATTTTAATGGGGTGACACCAATAAATCAGGGTACATATGTACAATGAAAACATCTCCAGGTTATATTATCATTCAATTGTGTTGCATACCCATCACCAAAAGTCAAATTGTCCTCTGTCACCTTCTATCTGGTTTTCCCTGTGAACATAGCTTTTTTACTTAATTCTGCTCTTGTGGGGAAACAGAGGTCATTTCCCACTTTTGGTTGTTATAACTCCTGTTTTATATACGCCTTGGTTCCACATCCCAGCTCCTTTACAGGGAAAGCGAAGCCTTGATCATCTGACCTTTGCCAATTACTCCAACCTCAAGACAGAGCCAAGAACACAAACATTGGAGTTGGATGTTCTGGGAAGAATCCTGCTTTGCTACTTCTTCATAGCATGATCACAGAATAAAACAACATATGAGGATGAATCCAAAGTCCTGGCAAACTAAGCATGCCGAGAATGGCGCTGCTATTGTTATTCCCTTGCCTCTACTCCTACTGCTCCCCTAGTCACCTGCTCCAACCAGAATGAATCATTCCAAGTTGCCCAAACATCCCCCACAGCTTCTACTCCCTTTGTGTGTATTTCTTTCATTCTCCTCCTCCTCCTCCTCCCCCTCTTCCTCCTCCCCTCCCCTATTCCTCCCCTCCTCCCTCTCTTCCTCCTCCCCTCCCCCTCTTCCTCCTCCCCTCCCCTATTCCTCCCCTCCCCCCTCTCTTCCTCCTCCCCTCCCCCTCTTCCTCCCCTCCTCACCCTGCACCTCCTCTTCCTCCTTCTCCTTTGACAAGTGAGAAGAGGAGAGGCAGACAGACTCCTGCATGCATCCTGACCAGGACCCACCTGGCAACCCTGACTGGGGCCATGCTCACAACCGAGTAATTTTTAGCACCTGAGGCAGAGGCTCCACAGAGCCATCCTCAGCACCCAGGGCTGATGCACTTGAACTGATTGAGCCATGGAGAGGAAAAGAGAGAGAGATATAAAGGGGGTGGGAAGGGGTAGAGAAGCAGATGGTTGCTTCTCCTGTGTGCCCTGACTCAGGATTGAACCTGGTACATCCACACGCCAGGCCTTAACTCTGCCAAAGAGCCAAATGGCCATGGCCTATTTCTCTCCTTCTGGAAAGCCCCTCAAATTCATCTCTACCAGGACCAGCTCATGCCCACCTAGTTCAAGTGTCCATCCTCTGTGATCTTTCTGGGACTCCTTATCTCAGAAAGTAACCCCTCTTTGGGGAGTGTCCCAGAGGCCCTGCTAAGTACCTCCAACTGAACATCTGCCACACGATGTTTACCTGTTTGCTTCTCACCATCTTCCCCTCCACTGAGCGCTCTTCCGGGTCAAACCTGTAAGTCCATCCCAAACATTAGCACAGGATTTGACACACAGATTTTCAAGATGGTGGCAGCCTAAAAGGTTTTTTTTTTTAACCAGGTCACCCAGCTTCAAAAATATGACTTTAGTGGTTATATAATATTTTATTGTGTTACAGTTTCTATAATTTATTTAACTATTCTTTATCTATTATAGTCCACTTTTGGTCTGGGACTCTCTATAAATTATAGGGAACATCCTAGCACATAAATCTTATTTTTTAAGAGAATAAAATTTAAGGTGTAGAATTGTTGGCTTTGAACATCTCAAACTTTGATGATCATTGCCAACACGGAGTCCTTCCTATCTTTAGATTCTAGTCTCAGTCCTACGTGTCAGTACAGTCCTCGGAATGAATCTATTCAATTACTTGTATTAACTAACTTCTTGCCCTGTAAGATGACATTCTTGCTGAAGAATCACAGGTTTCTAATATTCTCAATGTGCCCAGCCTTGTGCTTGATCACACACACACACACACACACACACGCACATACGCACACACACAACTCCTGGAGTGGCCACCTTTGCCATGAAGCCTAAGAAAGGGGAAGAGAGAAGCAGTTTTCTTCACTTTTCTGCCTTCAGTGGCCAGATAGGTGACTGTGAATCTACAGTTCTTATAACTCAGTGCCCTGGCTCAGGAACACTTTTATATCATTGTGTTCATGTTCAGTAATGGTTCTTCACCCTTGACCCCAATTATGACACCTTCTTTCAAATTTGGTTTTATTAGGTAATAAAAAATTGGTGAGATGAAAACATTTTCTTCCTACAAAAACAGCAATTTCTGTAGATGTGTGTGTGTGTGTGTGTGTGTGTGTGTATGTGTGTGTGTATACATTTACAGGGGTCCTAGGGTTAAGACAATCTTGACATACAATGTTTCAAATTTACAATGCTCACTCCCATAAAAACTTAGCTCAGGTAGAACCATCTCCAGCGTCTGCTGCATGTTCCTTAGGCAATCCTGACTCACCTGACCCAGTATCTCCAGCACCTTCTGCAGGTTGTCCTGCCTCTCCAGCTTCCTCTTCCCAATAGGTCACTCTCTCCCACTTTGCAATGCCCCTTCCAGTGTGCAAGCCAACCACAGGAATAAAAGTAAGGAATTATTTTTTATACACTCATTTTTTTGTCATTTTTTCTGTTACTACAGTACAGTGCACTGTATAGTATACTTATGTCCTTTTTTCTGTGGCTTAGTTGTGTTTTTATGTTCCAGATTATGATTTTACAACTGTGTTAGGATAGGTAAGAGATTTAGGCTAGGGTGTGTTTTGAATTACACCAAAATTTAAGTTACATCACTGTCGTAAAAACAAAACTGTGTTGTAACCTGAGGACCCCCTGTATATGTAACTCCAAATAAATGTTCTAATGACAAAACAAAATTCTCTTCTCACAAAATATTTTAAAAACAGTAAGCAGGAGGAGAACTTCAAAATGTGGTTCATCCCCTAAATCTGCATGACAATCACCTGGCCCATACCTACCTGATAAGTGCACACAGGATATGTATTTAAAAAGCTCTCAGTAAAGGCCCTGGCCAGTTGGCTTAGTGGTATAGTGTCAGCTGGGTGTGTGGATGTCCCAGGCTTGATTCCCAGTCAGGGTACACAGGATAAGTGACCATCTGCTTCTCCATCCCTCCTGCCCTCTTCTCTTCCTGCAGCCAAGGCTCGATGGTTTGAGTGAGATGGCCCCAGGCACTGAGGAGAGCTCCATGGCCTCTGCCTCAGGTGCTAAAAATAGCTTCGTTTCCAGGCAATGGAGCAACAGCCCAGATAGGCAGAGCATCACCCTTTGCCCTTAGAGGCTTGCAGGGTGGATCCCGGTTGGGTGCATGCAGGAGTCTGCCTTTCTGCATCCCCTCCTCTCACTTAATAAAAAACAAACAAACAAAGAAAAACAAAACTCTCAGTAAAGTTCTTTTTATCCTCTAGCTTCATTGAGATATAACTGACATATAACATCGCATAAGTTTAAGGTGTACAAGTGGTGATTTGATACATGTATATACTACCAAATGTTTACCACAATGAGATTAGTAAATACTCCATCACCTCACATAATTATAATTTTGTTGCTTTTATGGCGAGACCATTACAGCTTATTCTCATTAACAACTTTCAAGTGTATAACATAGTATTGTTAACTAGCATCACCATGCTAGATTCCCAAAACTTACTCATCTTATAAAACAGGAAGTTTGTTTCCTTTGACCAACCTGAGGGAAACATTACTCAAATAAAATTATTTCATTTTAAAGAAATGATTATCGTTATACTGAACACTTAGTACCACTTAGCATAAATGGAATCAACCATGAAAATGTCTCAATAGTAAACAATGCTTATCATTTAACCACTTAAATTATCCCAGTTAGAGAAACTTGAATTTAAGCTGTTTATATTCTAGATCAGAGGTCCCCAAACTATGGCCCGCAGGCCAAATTGTGGCCACCTGAGGCCATTTATCCGGCCCCCGCCACACTTCCGGAAGGGGCACCTCTTTCACTGGTGGTCAGTGTATGGAGTACTGTATGTGGCGGCCCTCCAATGGTCTGAGGGACAGTGAACTGGCCCCCTGTGTAAAAAGTTTGGGGACCCCTGTTCTAGATAATAAAAATAATAAAAATAAGGTCTAGAGAGGTTAAGTGATTTGCTAAACGTCATAGAGTGGAATCCACATCTCTGGACTTCTTCACAATGACACTTGGTGCAGCAGCATCAACCCCGGCAGGCACCAAAATTGGCCCAGCCGGGGAAATCCATATCCCAGTGACTGCACACTCTCTGTAACTCTTAGCCCATCTATAGCAGAGCGCCCCAGGTTGGCTGTGCTGAAGGCAACTGTTAAAGGAGTCTAGAGGCAAATTAGAAAACATCAGCTGCACTTTCTTCCTCGACAGTGAGAAATTAAATTAACCAAGCAAATTAGAATGCCCAGCTGCAGTGCCAGGGGAGCCCATAGCAGGCCCCGCACAGCCTGAGAAACAGAAAGTCATCCCTGTACACAAAGTCCGACAACTACAGTCATTCCTAGTTCTCACAGACCCGACCTCTCCAAGCCAGTGCACACCTGGCCACACAGTGGTTTTCTTTGTGTACAGAAAGCCTAGGACATCTAGGGTCAAGATTTCCATTATTTTTTTAGGCTCAATTCACAGACCACCTGTGAATTGGTTTTCTGTGAATTGGAAGTCTAAGGTTTTCTGAGTCTTCTCACTTTCACTTATTTCTCCATTACCTAAATTTTAACCAGCATTTCTGGATAGAAGGGGCTTTAAGGTGGCAATCTGCGTGAAAGTAATTTTATTTTGTACATATGCTTTAAATAAACAAATTGAAGTTTCTAAAGATGCTTTTATTCATACTTTACCAAGATTGAGAAATCAGTTGTCTATAACCATCTATAACAATTGTCCTTATTATTATGTGGAAGATGTGGTGGATTTTAGGGGAGCAGGGAGCCCCTTGCCCTGGCCACCACTGGTACCTACTTTGACATTCTCCTTCCAGGCTTTAGCTAGAGTCCAGTTTAGCACACGCAGTCTGTCTTCTACCATAGGATATTTGCATATCAACAAATGCAATTTTATCAGAGATTCCCAAGAAGTATATAGCTCCATGAGGTCAGGGATTCTGTCTTCATGTACACTATTATACTCAGCCCTAAACCTAGAATATGTAAGCACATTGTAGGCCCTAAATATTTTTTGGATGGATGTATAAATGAATGGGTGGATAGATGGGTAAATCAATAAGTCAATGAATGAGAGATAAACATTTGACTGTCAAACTACTTTATAGAAAACCATTCTTTCAATGGGTTAAAGAGGACAGGGAACAGAGTTCCAATAATAACTGAGTTCTATTTCCTATAAAAATGTCAGTGAGCTTTTTGTAGAGAAAGGGGTAGAGCTAAAAGAAATCCCATGCATGAGTAAGATAGTTCAGTGTTTTGTTAACATACAGCTCATTATGAAGGATCTTCCCCCACCATGTCCTACCACCATGCTGGGACCAACGTCAGCCCAGCATAATCTACACCATGTGGCAGTAATGTACAAAGCCATGTGAAGAGTGCCATTGGGCTACACTTGGAGAAGCATTTTTTTCTAGGAATAGTACTAATTCCTGAAGAACAGTGGGTCATCATTCACAGAGGCCGTGTGGTGGGTACCACATTCTTCAGCTTATAGGCTCCTGTAGGAAGAATATCTATACTTTTCTGTTGCAGTTTTTCTTTACCAATCTAATTCCTCAGATCATATGAAGGGTCTATATTTTCTAATCATCTACGTAATAGTAAAATTATTTTTGGTCTTCAAAATAAAATGATGTTGGTATTACTTGTGTTACTGCTGATGATTTTGAAGTTTTGAGAAGTTAATTTGGCTGAGGTTAGGCAAGCTAGTGAGAGAAGAGAGTTGGGTCCTTGACATGACTTTCGAGCCAATGCTCTTAATCATCTTGCCAAACCTGCCCTGATGCTCACAGAAAAGTTGTAGGCCCGTATCAATACCTGTTACCTGAATCCTGTACATACATCACAACTAAAATAAGATGGAAGGGGAGAGGTGAGTGAGTGGTAGGAAAGGAGGAAGGAAAGGAAATAAAGAACAAAGAAAAGCCTATTTGGGAGCAGATCTAATTTGATTCTTGCTGGCTCTAACTCATTTCTCAAAAGCCAATTAGCCGCAGAGTGCACACCTGACTGTACAGCTGCGCACAGACAACTGTGTCAGCCAGCCTCTGACCCAGAGTTGGGTGATCTGCAGCCTTAAATGGAGGGCTCCACTTCCTAAAATGAAAAGAAAACAAAACATACCCACACCACCTGTGGGTATTATTCTCAAAATACAAGTCCTTTTTTAACAACAGACCTCTACTGGGCAGCAATCATAGCTAAGCTTTAAGAAAGAGATGGGAAACTGGGGTCTCTGTCCTTGAGAAGATCATTTTAATACCTGATTGCACAAGGATGCTATTGTGCCTACCAAACTCCACTGGCTGATTGTGGCTGCCAGGAGTCCTTTGCTGTGGATTCTGTGCCCGATTCCACACAGAGTAGGAGAGTGTTGTCAGTTAGCTGTGTCAACCAAGGGCATATGGTGGGGAAGCTTCTAGCACAATGCCTACACCAAGTGTCTACTCAACAAATGTTGTTTCCTTTACTTTGAATTAAGCTTTAGCAACCTTCATATTGACCAGAGCCCCAGAGCTCAATCTTTTCCTCACCCAGCATTATCAGGACAGATAATGAACTGAAGATAGACAACAGGCATTGAAAAAGAAGATGGACTTTGCCTAATGGCTAAAAATCAATATGCCAGTGGTCCTGACCAACCCTCCTGACCTGTGTCAACAAATCCTACTGGCGGCAATTAGTATTCTACTATTCTAGCAAAGCCCTAAATACCTCCTCATAATGGTATGACATTATCTGATCAGGTAGGGCTCTTAGTGAAGTTCTACTATGGCACAGTTATTTCTTGCCCTAGGAAACTTGCTGACAGGCCTCCTTTGAAAAACCAAAAGCGTGAAATGCTTTCCACTCCTGACTGAGCCTACAGAATATATAAAGTACCTTCAGCTTCCCACTGTGTACCGTCACACATCCCTCTCCAGGTCACCTTGCAGCATGCTGTGGCGGGGGGGGGGGGGGGGCGGTTCTCAAATAGTTAAATAAGAATGGAAATCCATTAGGAGCTGAATAGTTGCCCTAAACTGGAGAGCTGATTAGCTTTTCCAGATTCCTGATGGCTATTCTGCCCTGGATCCATCTTTGACATGCCTCTATAAGCCTCTGATAGTTTACATAATTGATAATCATTCATTTCCTGAGCAGCAGGTGACAGAGAACAAAGATGGCCCCGATCAGTGATAGCATTGAAGGGCCCCATGGATGGCGTCATCTCCAGGCACCCTTTTCTGGCATTGTCATTCCCTGGTCCCTCTGACCTAAATCAAATTCAGGCTCACAATAGGTCATATAAATGGTATCAGTCAAAGGAAGAGTATCAAAAGGCATTTTCCCCCCTTACCCTGCCCTGCTATTTCCTCACCTTGGGATTTTATGTTAGAATGGTGTTGGGCAGATAAAATATATTATGCTCACTTTGTTAAAGATGGTGCTGCCCACTTGCAAATTTTAAGAGTAAGCTTTCCCCACACCCTTGACTGATTGGATGATGTGGGGTGGTGCACTCTCATGAGGAACCCTCCCATTATGCCTCAGATAAGTGACTTTGTATCAGAGACTTCCTTGTTTGTAGATTGGATTAAAGGTTTGGATTTCTACACTATAAAGTGGGGCAGACCGAGAGCTTGCTCTCTCTCGGTTCCGGAGGTTAGCAATAGAGAGGCACATTACACAAATTACAACATGACAAATCATACAATTTCAACAATTACAAAGGTACACACATTTCACCAGTCTTTAAGCACTTTGCCAAAAGTGCAAAATGTCCTCGGCCTTCTCTCTTCCCATTTGAAAGGCTTCCTGGGGCAGGGGGACAGCCTCCATCAAAGCCACCCCTCACCCCCATCAGGGTATTTCACATTGTCCAAAATCCATAAGTCCATTCAACAAATGAGCCAGTGCTCACTCGGGTCGTAGTCCAGGAAATCAGTCCACACACATGGGGTGTTAGCCTCCCCCCTCATCTCTGCCATCCTGGCAGCTCGTACACTGTCCCAAAAAGGAGCACGTGGTCATGGCAGTCAGAATTTCCATCTCTGCTCTGGGGAGCATGATGGCGTCCACCCCTATGTCCCCAAATCGCAGACCTACCGGTAGCATAGCTACTCCTTGCTGCTGGGCTCTCACCTTCTGGAGGCTGCGGATCACAATTCCAGACCAATTCTCCTCATCCTCCAAAGAGGAACTGAAAACATCAGCTCCTGCTGCTGGGCTCGAGTCCCAGGCTGCCATCGCTTTCTGCTCAGCAGGTCTTGCAGCTCCAGCCCCAGCCTCAACCCCCGCCCCGGCCTCAGGCCCGGTCTCATGCCACTGGTGGCTCTCCACAACATCCAGAGCAATCTCCAACTCACAAACCTGTGATTCCTTCTCCAGCATCTGGTCCATTTCCAGTCAAATCTCACAAACCGTGTCAGCCTCCTCCGGTGCTTCCTCCAACTCCAGGGTCGGCATCTCTTTCTCCCGCGTTTCTTCCAGCTCCTTCCACGGCTCGGTTTGCAGGTCCTGGGCAGCCTCTTTCATAGAGCTCTCAGTTTCCTCACACATGGCTGTAAAAGTCAGCCAGCCTACAGGCCCCCATAAAACAACTATGGGAAACCAAAACAGCAACAAGTCCTCTACTCCACCACTCAAAGGTGGTGGTGGCTCCATGCTGATCTGTATCGAATCCTGCCACAGACTATGCCAAATGTAAAGCCAGTAGTCGCAGTCAGGATCACAGCCACCTGACCCATGCAGGTTCGCATTAGATTCGAACAGTCGGTAATGAAACAACGGAGCCAAAAACTGGTGAGCCATCAGCTTTAATTCTAGCTTGCACCTGGCGGGCAAGCAAAAACACACACTGGGCTCCAAAACCCACACATTCAGTGCTCACAAAGCTACTGACTTATCCGAGTTTCCTAGCATCAAAGCTTTCTAGCTCACCAGACTTATTCACCTCTGTTTCCCATCTCCTCCTGCACAAACTCTTCCTCAGCACTCTGCCATCTTGGCTGCTTCCTCTCCTCCATGTGGCCTTACTCTGCTCTCCTCTCTAATACTTCAGGAACCCAGGAACCAAGAGAGAGCTCAAGCTACTGGTCTCTCCCACTTTATATCATAGAATCAAAACCTTTAATCCAATTATACAAACAAGGAAGTCTCTGTATAATGGGATTCCTCAGGAGAGTGCACCACCCTACACCATCCAATTAGTCCAGGGTGTGGAGAAGAGCTTACTCTTAAAACTAAGCCTTAGGCTCCAATGACCCGGCCTGCCCACAGCCTGTTCCAGAACACACATAAATATCAACGAACTTCCATGTGGGCAGCACTATTTTTAACAAAGTGAGCATAATATATTTTATCTGCCCAACAGGCTCCAAAACCCACACATTCAGTGCTCACAAAGCTACTGACTTATCAAGTTTCGTAGAATCAAAGGTTTCTAGCTCACCAGACTTATTCACCTCTGTTCCCCATCTCCTTCTCCAGCACAAACTCTGCACAAACTGGCTTCTCCCTCAGTACTCTGCCATCTTGGCTGCTTCTCCTCTACTCCACGTGGACTTAATCTGCTCTCCTCTCTAATACTAACCTCAGGAACCAAGAGCGAGCAAGCTACTGGTCTGTCCCACTTTATAATGTAGAAATCCAAACCCTTAATCCAATCCACAAACAAGAAAGTCTCTGATACAAAGTCACCCATCCATGGCACAATGGGATTCCTCAAGAGAGCGCACCACCCCACATCATCCAATCAGTCAAGGGCGTGGAGAAAAGCTTACTCTTAAAACAAAGCCTTAAGCTATAATGACCCGGCCTGCTTACATTACAGCATTTCACCCACAGCCATCCCAAGCATAAGGGCAAATAATATCACCTGGGTGATGGGCTTCCATGTGGGCAGCGCCATCTTTAACAAAGTGAGCATATTATATTTTATCTGCCCAACAATCAGATACAAAGTAAGATAAAGCAACAGTGGGAGGCTCTTGAGTAACTAAGCTCTGCTCTTAGATAACACTGGGGTCCAAACACATAAGAGAAATCTTACATTGTAGTTGTTAATTGTGGTGAAAACATTTAATGTGAGTTTGCCTTCTTAACAAAATTTTAAGTGTACAATACAGAAGTGAAAGCTTGACCTTTCCAACCTGCTTCTAGTGCAATTAAACAGCCTTCCCGCATCAGGGTGGTCTCTGTCCACCCTCGATAATCAAATAATGAGATGGTGATGCATCAGTCTCTCAACCAAACCACAGACTTTGAGATAAATATGTAAACTGGAAATGTCAGCAGATTTCAAGGAAGCCCCCTGTTACTCTCTCCCGGATCATGTTGCTTTTCCATCCTACCTCCCCTGACTTCTCTAGGAAAATGGGGCAGATACTACTAATGTGTCCTGCTCTCTCTTTGAAACACTCTATACTCTGCCCTACTGGCTTTTTCTTCCCATTCAGACTGTTCCCATTTTGGCCATACTTCATCAGCACCACCTCTGGGAGCTCCTTCTTCTAACTGGGGACTTAGCTCCCCCAACTCCCAAATTTTTTACCTTCGTTTGCTTCCCTGGCTTTTAGTAATAAATGTGAGTTAAGATCCATGCAAGCCTGGCCAGGCAGTGGTGGAGTGGACAGAGTGTCAGACTGGGATGCAGAGGACCCAGGTTCAAAACCCTGAGGTCATCAGCTTGAGCACGGGCTCACCAGCTTGGGCGCGGGGTCGCTGGCTTGAGTGTGGGATCATAGACATGACCCCATGGTCACTGGCTTGAGCCCAAAGGCCTCTGGCTTAAAACCCAAGGTTGCTGGCTTGAGCAAGGGGTCACTTGTTATGCTGGAACCCCTGGTCAAGGCACATATGAGAAATCAATCAATGAACAACTAAGGAGACTAAGGAGCCGCAAGGAAGAATTGATGCTTCTCATCTCTCTCCCTTCCTGTCTGTTTGTCCCTATCTGTCTCTCTGTCTTTCTCTCTCTTTTTCTCTCTTTGTGAAAAAAAAAAAAAAGATCCATGCAAGACGGAATCTGTCATGTTCACTTAAAACAGATCCTATGCAAGCTCACAATATATATTTGCTGGATGAATGAATGAATGAATGAAGCAAATGAATGAAGACACATACAACCAGCTTGTATAGAAATTCTGGGTGTTAATAGTTTGACAACTGGGATTTATTTTAAACTTATTACTGCACTACAAAATTACCCTTCATCAATTAGACACTGTTCTAAAAAATTCTATCTTCAGTGCCTATATCTCAGGTAATTATACTAAAATTGTGTTATATCAGAGCTGCTCAAGAAAATTATCCAGCAAATGAATGGGATTGAAAAGAAAAAAAATCATCTTAAAAGAGATTTCTAGTTATGTAGTTTAAAAAAATTACCAGGGTTTTCAGCCAGTCTACGCCCTGCATTTCATAAAGTCTTAGGTAGCAGCAGTTTTCATGATCAACTGCTCTCCTCTGTCCCAATGTGATAATGGGTGGTATCACAGAATCATTAAAAGCACAGGTTCTTTTTAATCCACTCATCTTCTGACAGACACTTGGGTTGTTTCCAGATCTTCGCTATTGTGAACAATGCTGCCACAAACATGGGGGTGCATTTCTTCTTTTCGAACAGTGCTATGGTGTTCTTAGGGTATATTTCTATAAGTGGGATAGCTGGGTCAAAAGGCAGTTTGATTTTTAATTTTTTGAGGAATCTCCAAACTGTTTTCCACAGTGGCTGCACCAGTCTGCATTCCCACCAGCAGTGCAGAAGGGTTCCCTTTTCTCCACATCCTCGCCAGCACTTATTCTGTGTTGTTTTGCTGATGAGCGCCATTCTGACTGGTGTGAGGTGATATCTCATTGTGGTTTTAATTTGCATTTCTCTAATGATTATTATTGGTGTCACCCCATTAAAATTAATAAATAAAAAAAAGCACAGGTTCTGCAGTCAGTGCTGGCGGCCTAGGCAACTGCTTAGCCTCTCTAGGCTTCCATCTTCATCTTTCAAATGTGGATACTAGTAGCTAACTTGAAGGGATGCGGTGAGTATTCAAGGGCATAATCCTTGTAAAGGGCTTTGCACAGTTTCCAGCACATAATGAGCATTGGATAAATGTCAGCCCTTTTCTTTCTACTTAAAAAATGTCTAGGAGGTCAGTTGAAGACTGGCTAAGATTTGTCATCTCTCTAGCAGTGAGTCACATTCCCTTCCTGTGTATTGGCTAAATAAATGTCACTAGCTCTCTTATTTGAATTTCTGCTAGAGAAAGAAAATATTGACCACCCTCAAATAAAAACCTAATGATACATGTATATATGGGTTGGCAAAAGTAGGCTTACAGTTGTGAGTATGCATAAACAATTTATTCTTGTATTATCATTTACTCCTTAATTATTATATTATTTATTTACATTATATAAATCTACTTTTACCCACAGCTGTGTATCTCATCTATATAAAAATATGTGCATAAACATATATATATATCATATATATATCCATGCTTGTCACCTCTACAATATTGTAAGACCCTAGAGGATATTGGTGGATGAAAATGGCTAAAATCTGTGGAGTGCTTCCCATGTGGCAGACACTATTAAAAGTGCTTTACAGGTACTGACTTATTTTACCTTCACAAGAAGTCCATGAGCCAGTCAACATGTGTTATTTAACCTCTATTCATTCAGTAAATGAAGACTAATGCGATGTTTACCAATGTACCACACAGGTTGTATAGTATAGTGGCTAAGAGTAATCCTGGTTCCTTTACTTATTAGGAGTATGTCTTTAGGCAAGTTACTTAACCTGTCCTTATACAAAATGGGAATAACAACAACAACAGTAGGTACAACTATTATAAACTGACATATATAAATGGCTAGAATAGTGTCAAGCACCCAGTACACATTCAGTACATTTTAGCAAACTTCATCATGAGTCCATTTAAAAAATGAAATAATTCTCTTTCCATGAAGTAAAATCCATCTCATTAGTTATAAATACAAATAAGCAAAACTCACTTCTCTTATAGGAAAATGAGGGGGGGAAGGGTTGAAATTTAAATTGACATTAAAACCTGAATTAGTGTTGGAACAGCCAGGAAAGCAAAGGAATGGTCCTTTATTGTCCAGGATGAATTAGTCATCATTCGCCTCTGCTATCCAGGACAACCCTTTGATAACTAGCTTAAATTTGTGAATGATCTCATTTGGGAATAATGTGTCCATGGACAGAATTGAGCTAGCTAAGCCCATCAGAAGGGAATTTATTCACATTGGTTCACATGTTGATCTAGGCACAGGAAAACCCAGTAGTGAACAAAACAATGACCCTGCCCTTGGGAGTTTGCATTCTTTTAGGTGAGCTAGGCAGCAAACAGATAAGTATATAATGTGTCAGGTAGTAATAATACTATATCTAATTAAAAAATCTGCATTTACAAAATTACCTGCTCCCAGGGGTAGCCAAAAAACATATCTACATAATACATAGATACAGACAACGGGGTGGCAGTAGCCAAAGGGGGTTGGAGGTAGAGGAGAGCAAAGGAGGTGAAGGGGGCAAGAAGAGACTGCTTGGGGTGGGGTGGGGTGCACAATACAGTGTATATATAGATGGTGTTATATTGAGTTGTACACTTGAAACTTGTAAGGTTTGGTGAACTATGTCATCCCAATAGATTAAAAATAAATTAATTAATTTTTAAAAAGAGGGGAAAGATTTACAGACTAAAACAATTGCTGAACCATAATATCCTGCTAGGTCAGCTAACTCAGCTACATGAGTCCACTCCTCCACCGGGATCCTCTGGAAGAAAGTAGAAAGGTGAAGGGAAGAGCCTCGGGAGCATTGGAGGGAGTGTGCCCCAGCTTTCTCCGTTCCTGCCAGGGCTGGGGGCTGGCCTACGCCAAAGCACCCTGGAGAGAGGGAAAGCACTTCAGAGGCCAAAGCAGCCCTGGCTTGGGTTCCCAGCTTCTGCATCCCTTCAGGGGCCCGAGAGATGTTATCAGAGCTCCAAGTGTAGGCTTAGCCCAGCCAGATCTCCATATCTCGGACATGCTGGGGGTGGGGTTTCTAGAGTGCTAATCTGATACGCAGGGCCCAGTACCCAGATCCTTTTGACCATTTCCATTTCTGACTTGTACTCATGCTCTGAAAAGTAGGATTTTTCTTTGTCATGAGACTTGGCTCCCAACCAAGGTCCCACTTCTAGTGACAAGATTCCTGGATTAACCTCTGAACCGAAGTCTATTCTGGCCACCTGCTGAGTGGGGACTATGTGCCTTCCTCGTGCTCATTTTCTACAGTCTCTCACAGAGCCCTTGATTGGACCGAGCTATCTAGAAGTAAACCTTCCCAGCACTTTCAAGTTGGGCCAGTTTCTGGACTGCCAACCCATGCATATGCCTGCCTTGTCACTTCATGATGTAGCCCTGCCACAATTACCGATGGCCTGGCCCATGAATTTTGTTCTGTTGCCATGGAGCTCCTGAAACCTCACTGTGGTTGCTCAGTAGGATTTCTGCTGGGGCAAGCAGTTGGGGCCATCACGTGACACCCCACCCACATATTGCAACCATTAAAAAGACAGATCAGTATACTTCTAGGGCTTGCCTATTGCAATCGTTAACACTAAGCACTAGTCTTCTTGCCCTTACCTGCAGAGAATCAGCTGAGCTCCAGATCTCCCTGTATTATATTCTAAACATTTGCACATCTCTATTATCAAAGTTTATATTTTGATATTGACATGATTATAAATGTCTATTTCCTTTACTTGACAATAAACTCCATGGAGGAAGGGGACGCATCTGCGTTGCTTACACTGTATCTGTTGAACCAACTGGAGAGCTGGTTCATCAACTGAAGTTGGTATCTGACTGACAGAAAGGGTCAGCCTCAACTCAGCCTACATATGAGCTGAAATCATGATAGGCTGACTGTAGGGTGGAGGATCTCAAAGTCAACTACTTGCTGAATGTTCTTTTTTTTATTTTTATTATTCTAGCCACAACCTGGTGATCTCATGAGGGCCTGCTTCCCCTATAAGGTTCTCCGGTGCAGCTAGCTTTCTTTACCACAGCCTTGTTTTTCTGGATGGGGAAGAACGGTAACTATCCTTCTTATTTCTTAAGGCTGCTTCCAAATCACTCTCTCCTCTCTAAACGCCCTCAGGTTTGAAATTCATTTTATCACACTCTATATTACCCAGTATACCTCACTGTTTCACACACATAGTTAATTCTACTAACACCGTGATTCCAAGCTCCTTTCCTCTGATGATGTTCTTGCCTCACTCCAGCCTCTCAGTCTTACCCTGAACTTCCCCATGAGCTATAACTGCATTCTCTGTGAACTCAACAGAGGTGGGTGATAAAATGGAAGTCCCAGCTGACTGTTATGACTAAAACTCCAAGTACTTACTGAAAACTGGAATGAAGTCATTTAGGTTTATCTTTTATCAATATAAAATATAGGCTAAAGTAAGGAAAATCTAAGAACCAAGAGTTTTCACGTGCTTTCACAAATAATTGTGGCTGCACAGTATTCTTTTGATAGAAGCCATTGTTACCTGAGGTAATTTAAGAAGAAAACTCTTTCCAAAAATGTGGACCGTTAAAAAAAAAAAATGTGGACCGTTGATCCTGAGATTAATTAATTTTGGGCATATTTAGAATTGTACATGTTGGTGGATAAATCTCATGAGCTATGGTAGTAGATGCTTTATTTATTTATTTATTTATTTATTTATTTATTTATGCCGATGGCACCTATTCATCCTGCACCCCACAAGACACCTTTCAATATCCACCTCTCCTCTAATCTTGACTCACTGGGATTCAATTGCCTCCCTGATCTCCCAAATTCAACACAGCCTTGGTCTAAGGTCACATCTGCTTTGTCATAATAATAGGTGTGTGATGGGAAGGTGACCCAGTCAGAGCCAGCGGGACTTCTGCTGGGCCTCCAGGAAAGACTTTCACTGATTCCCACTGTAGGGGGCAAGGTCTGGAGCTTCTGCAGCTATCTTACTTCAGACAGAAGGGCCTACCTGAGAATGTGGCCAAACTGAAAGAGAATCCAGAGGTGGAGAGAGGAAAAAAGCATCCAGTGTTGGTGAATATATAAAGGAAACCACACACTTGGACTCTCAGTTATGTGAGCTATGGCAGTCAGTGACATATGTCCTCACACTGTTTCCTCTTCCTGAGCACACAAGAAAACGACATTTTTCAGCCTCCCTTGTGGGTAGGTTGGGTCTAAGAGACTAAACTCAGGCTAAAGAAATATGTGCAGAACTGATCTAAGCCACTTCCAAGCCCTTTTCTAAAAACATCCTATGGGATTGTCCAGTACTTCCCCCCATTCTATAGCACCCTTGGAGATGTTCCAGAAGGTACAAAACAGAGTTCTGTGATTCAAAAACCTGGGTGAAGCTGGAGGAATGTCAGAGAAGACCTCTTTGTGGAAATGACATTTGCACAGAGACCCGATTTGCAATAGTAAGCAAGCAATCAGGCTGTTGGGGAGAGGAGAGGGAGAAAGGATATTCCCAATAGATGAAACAGCTAGTGCAATGCTCTGGGGCGAGAAAGGGTAAGGCATACAGGAGGAACATAAAGGCAGCCAGAATCACTGGAGCTCATTGACAGAAGGAGAATGAAATGATCCTATAGTCTAGGACTGTGATGGCGAACCTATGACACGCATAGCCATTTTTGATGACAGGCGGTGGCATACCAGAGAACTATGGGGCTGCATGCCAAAAAGGATGTTTTCATCCTCAGCTCCTGCACAGCCGGGTGCAGGAGCTGAGGATAAAACATTTGCTGTAGTGTAGACACTCTGCTGGAGGTCTGTAGGCCAAAACAACAGAACTCTGGCACAGAGCGTCTAGTTCTAGAACTTCTGGTTAGGCCGTTTTTTTTTTTGAAGTGACACACCACCCAAGTTATGCTTGGTTTTTTGGTGAGTTTTGAGACACTAAGCTCAAAAGATTGCCCATCACTGGTATAGGAGGAGGCTAGTAGTTGAGGCAGGAGATAATGAGGCTGTGGACTAAAGTGGTAACAATGAAGATGAAAAAAAGTAGGCAGATTTATGATATTTTATGCAAGTACCTTAGACAAAACTTGTCAGTTGGTTGGAAATTAAGAAAAATAAAAAGAGGTAAAATCAATGATGTCTCATAAGTTTCTGGCTTGAATAACTAGTTAGATGGTGATGTCATTTAGTCAGATGGTAAGACAAGAAAAGAACAATTTTTTTTTTTAACATGTTAAGTTTGATCAGCCCATTAAAGATCTATGTGGAGAGGTCACTGTAAACATCAGAGCTTAGTTCCTCTAAACCATGAAGATGAAGATGATAATAATGATGATGGCAACTACTGTTTACTGAGCATGTATTATATGCCAAGCATTATGTGAGGTCATGTAATCACCCCGTGTCTCTCAAAGCTAGCCCTCCCATTTTTATAGCTGAGGAAGTGGAAGCTCAGATTTGTTGAGGGAACTCACAAATGGCATGGCTACAAAATAAATAAGTAGAGGAGTTCCACTTTCTATGGCAGGAGACCTGTCACAAAGTGGATCATAGCTCCTAAACTAGATGATATGATCCTTGAGGAAAGGCAGTATCTTTTCATTGTTTACATTCCCAAAACAGCTCATGCTTTGGGCTTAGAAGATGATCAATCAAATACTTGTTGCTTGATTCCATCAGTTGTGGGAAAAAAAAGACCAAATGGCTTGAGGCTAGGTAGGCCCAAGCAGAAGGCTTCCACTAGTTCTCTTTTCTCTGTTCTTCAGCTCTCCTCTTCTTTAGCTCCAAGTAACAAGGGAATTCTGACACATTAATTCACCCTCCTCTTTCACAAGCATTTAGAACATTCCACAAAGGGGTATGTACAGTACATCATGACAAGATTTGGAGCACAAAGTCATCAGAAAAAGGAGGTTGGGTGGTCTTCACACATAGCTTTCATTTGTAGCTCGCTTAGTCCATGGTTTTCAAGCAGGCCTTTCAGGTTATTGGAACACGTTTTAGCAAATTAACATTAAAAATCATCCCATGCCCACCCCCACCAAAACTCAAGGAGCCAAAAAAGAGCTAACAACATGAGTGCAAAGATCTGAGATTCTGGTTGAGTTAGATTCAAGCAGTTCAAACTGGGACTGGCTTTTCTAGTTCTCCTCTGCTGAAAACTTTACGTCAATCTTCCTTTCACTTGATGAAGTAGGGAAAGAGCAATTCAAAACACTCACCATACCCTCCACCTGTAATTTTAAGAGAAATGAGGTTCCTGAATCTAAGATGATCATACTGCTTCTCTGTAGAGGACCATGAGGAAGTGGTTTGGGGGCAAACCACCAAATGCTGCTCTCTCCTTTGAACGGTTCTCTCTCCTCTCATCCCTGGACTCACCCTTTAAGACCCTGAAGCCTCAGCTCAAATGCATGGCTCAAGTGCTCTTCCACTGTGTCTCTTCTGTGCCTGTGCTCATTACTATCTTAATTTTTTAAAAACAGTGAGATGTGCCATCAATCTCTTTCTCTCCCTCACAAACTGTGAGTTCCCCAGAAAGGGACAATTCTTACCCATCCTAGAAACCCCAGGGATGACATGCAGTGAGGTTCAAGAGATAGCTGCTGAACTGAATACTGGACAGACTGACACAGGGAAGCCTGGCTTTGGGTGACTCCCTATGTGCTGCTGGGTAAGCTCTGTACCCTCTCAGGCTCTTTGTTTATCAGCTAAAATGATGGGGCTGAACCAGCTCTGCTCCAAAGGCCTCGCAGCTCTGCAACTGAGTGATGTCGTGCACACAGATGGGAAAGCAACTGAGGATAATGCACTCCCACAGCTGGCTCTCCAAGGTCTTCACTGTTAATCACAATTCTCCAGTTTGACAAAATCCCTCCCCAATTGATCTCAAAAGGATGCTGTACACAATGAAGGAGAAATAATCACCCTCAATTTCCAGACAGAGAGCCATGCTCTAATGTCTATTAATTGTGTAAGTCTCTTGCCAGCCAAGTCCATACGCATGCTTCCCCTGGCTTCTCCCCTACCCTTCTTCTCTAAGGTGCAGGTGGGCAGAGGACATTCCTGGGTACCTGAGGACAGTGGGTCATCACTGCTTCCTGGCATGCACTGCAGACAGCTCAACAGCACAGAGAATACTCTGCACATTTTAATCCCCAAATCTAGTTCCAAACTCAACATTAAGACCAAAGTCCTAAAGAATGTTGGAGGCTTTCAGCAGAAAGTGTTTTGCCAAGAGTAAGTCTGAACAGACCTTTGAAGAAAATACTGTCTTGCCTGACCAGGTGGTGGCGCAGCAGATAGAGCGTTGGCCTGGGACGCAGAGGATCCAGTTTTGAAACCCTGAGGTCACCAGCTTAAGTGTGGGCTCACCAGCTTGAACACTTTGTCACTGGCTTAAGCATGGGATCATAAACATGATCCCATGGTTGCTGGCTTGAGCCCAAAGGTCACTGGCTTGAAGCCCAAGGTTGCTGGCTTGAGCAAGGGATCACTCACTCTGCTATAGACTCCGGTCAAGGCACATAAGAGAAAGCAATCAATGGACAACTAAGATGCCACAATGAAGAATTGATGCTTCTCATCTCTCTCTTTCTGCCTGTCTATCCCCATCTGTCCCTCATTCTCTCTAGCTAAAAAAAGAAAAAAAAAAAGAAAAAAGAAAAGAAAAAGGAAAAGAAAACACTGTTTCATCATTGCCATGACTCCAGGAGGGTCCTGTACCTCTGTCCTAAACTGTTAGAGGAATGAAAACTTTCATTTAATGCTTCCCTCCTGAGGCCAAGGCAGGACAGAACACTCAGCTTATTTGGCTCCATTTCTCTGAATGCTTTCAAGATAGAGCTTTGGATTTGAAGTCCTGCTGTCTCCTGGTTAACTACATTTCCTTCTCCCTCCACATTCTTTTCCTCTTCCCTTCTCTTTAATACTGTCTTTTTCATATCCAGTCTTCTCCTATGGGTTGCTGAATCCACAACTAATAAAAAAAATTTTCCAGTGAAATAATATTTTATGCTCTCAAATATAGATGACTTACAAATATGCTTAATGGTTGTAAAGCATGAGACATCCAGTCTCTTCAATTAAGTGCATTCCTCAAAGCTGAGGGCCATGTTTGTCATCAAAAATACATGCCCAGTACCGATACACCTGGTATGCAATGAGTGCTCATGTTCCCTGACTTTGATGGCATAGGTGCTTTTAATAATGCTGACCAGTCCTACCCTTATGTAATCAATACTGAAGTTAATTTTACAGAATTAATACATTCTAATTAGGTTACATTTTCTTGCTTGTGAGTTATATTTTTTGTATATTTATCACTTTCAATAATTAGGAAGCCATTTACCTAAATTATCCCTTTTAGAATGCTGAACAGGAAACTCAAGTCCTACAGTCACAATATTTTATACCAGCTTCTTTCCTATGCATCCACAAAGCCCACTCTTCTGTGCCAAAGAAAGTGGTTCCTTAAATAAGCTTTTCTTTTTACTGTTAAGACTAAATTGTCCTGAGCCTGAAAACCGAACTATAAATATGACTGTGGTCCATTAGTAGGGCCTGACAGTTTCTATATACATTGCAAAATTATATCATTTTGCCTGCAACCAAGAAGACTTATAAAATGCCATATAAGAAGTTTACTAGTCATTCAAATACTGCAGAGTAATTACCACTGTTAGAAGACCCTAACCTAGCTGCAGTGTCTACCCCTCATAACACCACAGTATTTCCCAAAGATAAAGGTTTAAAATACAAAGCCAAGCATCTGTATTTCTATTACATTTAAAAGTTTTACCCTCAGAAAGTCAAACAATAAACTTCATTTCTTCCTTCTTATCACAATATTTGAAGACTGATATAAATATCCTCATGCCTATCTTTGTCTAATCATTTTTAATCTGTGGGAGACATGACGTTTTTCCTTCTCAGATTGGTTTTTAAATCAGCAACCACACTATCACGCATATTTGATATGCGGTTGCTTTGATAGGAAAAAATGTCATGTGTGTGCGATATGTCACTTGCTTAGATATCATCCAACTATCACCAAAAAATCGTCAAAAAATTACAACCATAGAAACTATCAAACAATCATCAACAAGGGAGCAAAAAGAAGACCCCCAAATAGTAACCAGTCGAGGTTCATGATTCATGTGTAAGAGGAGAACAGGAGGTTAACCTCCCTGAAGCACAAGCATTATTTTTATGCACCAGTTTAGAAAACAATGGAATAGAAAACAGAGGTTTGTCCATTTGCTGAAAGGAAATTTCAAATGAGGTCAATTCTTTCACACTCCTATTGGCTCCAATAAAAGCCAAAGTAGATAAGAGGGAAAGGATTAAAAAAAAAAACATATTAAGCAAATAAACAAAATACACACTTACTTTTCAAAATGGAAATCTTTTGTTTCATCAGCTCTTTTTAATCCCCAAAGGGCTCATTACTTATGAAAAGAAATGTTGTTCAGTGAAGCTCTCTTAAATGACTTCCATGACCTTGAATATACAACTCTTATTCTGACTCTCAGTAGTTTCCTAGTGGGACTGAATGTGTTTTTAGTGCATTTGTGCACAATATAGGTGCTGGTTTTTCTAGTATTACATTTCATAGATGTTCTTGTTTATGCTGAGAAACCCTGGGCTCTCTCCTCTTCTTGGCTTATCATACCCCTGAGTTGGGAGACAGCCTCTGGGTCATTTTCCTATTGGTTCTGCTCATCCTTCACCCTTGTAAATGGCATCTGGGATGATCTTTGTCCTGTCATGACTGCAGCGATAGACAGCGGTAGTGCTTTTTACAATTAGAAGTGCCTAAAATTATGTGGGTGGGGCCTAGTCATTAAGATGGCAATTCTGATGCAGTAGGTTTGGAAGTTCCCGAGAGTTGACACTTTATTAAGCTCCCAGGTGCTACTGCGGCTGCTGATCCACAAACCACACTCTGAGTCACAAGGAGCCTGAGTGCACAGTCAAGTTCTCAAGTCCCCGTCTCCTCTGGGGAACCAATATCAAGCCAAGACTTGGACGAACAGTCCTCCAATGTATCTGGATTAGAATTCCTCATGAAAGAGGTAACCAGATGAAAGACAAACCAAGGGATGTGAGAGGAATTTAAGGAGTGAGAGGAGGGGGAAATGATCAAGTTATTTGTATGAGAATATGGATGCAGGGTAGTTGTGGTGAATATGACCTGATTGGGTATAATACTAATATATGATGATGAAGATATTACTGGGGATTATAATAATATATAAAAACAACATGATTTGGGATTCTTGGTGAGCAAAACACTAATAGGATAGGCTCATCTAAGTGACAGCCCCAAAAGTTCTGAAATGCTTTTCCACTTGGCATTTTCAGCTCTTCTCTGATGACCAGATATTACCCAAACCAATCACATAATACTTCTCATAGGGAAAACAGTGGTTAGGAGCACAGCCTTGAAGTCTAACAAGAGGCCAGAATCCAGTTTTGCTGTGACAAGTCAGGCAAGTTACCTGATCTATCTGCATATAAATCTCGTCACCTGTCAAATATGATATTAACAATTACAGTTTTATTATAAGAATTAAATAAGAAATGTGGTATGGAGTACTGAATATGAAGGCTGACATAAATTAAACACAATTCATGACAACTACAATAAACATCATTAATAATAAAATATAGATTTTATGTACATATATTGTTACAGTTCACTCTAGAAGTGATAATCTGGGCCATGAGGAGATGAAAAACTATGGCTCAAGTAATCTGTGTACAAGAGCTGCTGCTGACTGCCCAGGTAAAATCGGCAATGTTGCCTTTTGGTCTGAGGTCTGACACTTAAATACCAAGTAAGTCAAAGAAATACTTATCAAATATTTAATATATGTTTAAATAAATATTTTCCATGAATATTTAAATAATTGAAATAATAAAAAAAAAAAGAAATCTTTTCTTTCCCTTCTGGTTTGGTTTCCATGGGAATTTGCACTTATGGGGAACTTCAAAGCATGCTAAAGAAGATCCACCTGGTCCCTGACTTCTACCTTCCTGCTCATTAATAGCATCGTAGTTTGTTAAATGGCAAAGATCTCCAGTCTGTTCTCCAGTGCTTGGGCTATGTCACTCTTTCAATAAAATAGATATTTTAGTGGCTCTCAAATTCAAATGCCAAGTTATGTCCATTGCCAGCAGTCTGAGGGTAGCTCCTTGTCTTTCATGCAATAAAGGGTATGGCTGGATGACAACTGTTTTTCTTCATATTCAAGGGTATGTTTTGCTTATTTATAGGTTCACAGATAATTTCCAGGATGCTGAAGTTACTGAAAGTTCATCAGCCTATGACTAAATCTAGCCATATGCACACTGAGTTGAGACACTCTGGAACCACAGGGCTGGTAGTAAATGATGATAAAGGATGCCTAAGGAGACATCCTAAATTTAGACCACAATGAGAGTGGTCTGAGGAATGGCTCTATTTAACTCCCAGTTTTCACACTATGTTCTGTAGCAACTTGTGATGGGAATTGCCTCAGAGCCCTGGTAGGGATGAAGGCAAGCTCAGCCCATAAGACTCTGGATACCTTCAACCAATCAGAACCACTTCCTTTTTATGTATTTATAAATTGATGTTCTGCTGATAATTTTTTAAACCATTAATGGGAAACTTTTTTATTTTCCAGGCATCTAAATCCTTTCATTAAATTTATCTGTGTATTAGTTACAATGGGGTTTAGCCACCAGTAACAGAGACACAAACTAAGAGTGAGTGAACAAGACGAGTTTATTTCTCTTTCATGTAAAATCCAGATTACGCCTGGCAGGACTGCACCAGTTATGTGAGACGAGCTTCAAGCTTTCTGTTCCACCTTCCCAAATGTGTTTTCCTTTTCCTCATGGTTCAAGCTGGAGCTACTACCATCACATCACATCCATGCCCAAGTGTGTTATAAAGAAGGGTACACACCATCCCTCAAGAACGTTCCCACCGCAGAAGCTGCCCCCTGTTTACATTGCATTGGCTAACACTTAGTCATGCTGGCTACTCATAACTGCAAGTGAGCTTGTGGAATGCCGGCTTCCCTATTCTCTGAGCCATGTGTCCAACTAAATATTGAAAATTCTAAACATCTAGTAGTGGAGAGATATATTGAAGGACAAAGGTTTCTCTTCTGTTATACTCCATCTTCAGCCCAGTTAGCCTAGGTGCAAAGCGTGGAATATTTGATTTTTTCCTAAGATAGATTTTCCTAGAGCTAGTGGATTAGAAAGGGATATGAAGACAGCTTAAAAAGTGACAGCTGAAACAGCAGTGGCTGCTGAATGACACACAGCAGCTCAGAGCCATGTGCTGGGTGAGCAAATCAATATTTATAGTCCCACACAGACCTCGGTTTTGGAGGAGAGGTTAAATTATGTTCGGCATACCTTGCTTACGGCATGGAAGGACTGATACACAATGCAAAGATTCCCATCAACACGGTTAAAAGTTTTAAAAGACACTTAAAGTCATGAGCTTGGCCGCCTAGGAAATCTACCTGACATGGCATATCTTACTTGCTGAGCACAGCAGGCCTTCGATGGAAGCTGTGCTGTGTGTTGGGGATGGGGAGTGCACACAGGGAAACACACAGAACTGAGCTCCCCTCTGGGTCCCGGAATCTGCAATAGGGCCCCTTATCTAGAGTGTGCTGAATGAATACATGAATGGACCAGCTTGGAGGCCTGGTACTCAGTTCTGCTATGGTACCTTCAAAACTGAAAGGGTTCTTGTCAGTACAAAGAGCAAGAGTCACCTGGCAGGCGAGGGAGAGAAGTGGCTTTGGGCCTACAGTGCACTGAGAAATAGGTTTCCAGTCATAGTGAACAGCAAAGGAGTGCTCTCAAAAGTGCAAAAATCAAACTTTCTACCATGGCCCTCCCCTCGCCCCCCAGTTCTGTTTTAGTTTATATTCCATTCTTCGTTAGGGTTATTATTACTGCATTTTATAACTGTTTCGAACACATGTTACATGATTCCACTTACTTGAGGAGCCTTGAAGAGTTACATTCACAGCCACAGAGAGTAGGAGGATGGCTGTCGAGGGCTGTGCTGGCAGGGAAGGTGACGCTGTTTAATGGGGAGGATTCTTAGGTGGGGAAGATGAGAAAGTTCTGGAGAAGACTGGCGCTGATGTTTGCCCAGCAATGGGGATACACTTATTGCCACTGAACTGTATACTTAAAAATGGCTAAAATGATAAATTTTAAAAATTAGTCTAAATGTTAATTGTGTGTATTAGAGAGCTGCACTTCATTCCAACTGTCAATATATATATTTTTAAGTTGTTTTAACTGTAACCTATGACAACTTTGCAAACACTATAAATGGTTTTTCAGCATTTCTTACAAATCACCCACAATGGGCAGTGTCCCTTCCAGGTCCTCCAGGAACCCCTTCCATAATGTCCTCAGTACAGTTTCTAACTTCAAATCATTCAGTAACGTCTGTCCTCAAGTATTTCCTCCAATACCAAAGCACTCCTCAGTGCTCTGGAGCCAGCTTGCCAGAGCGTGCTAATCTGCCAACACCCACCATCAGTGTGGTATCTACCTGAGGAGAGGACACAGGGCTTTCCCCAGCTCTCTAAGGGAGGTGCCTACAGTGGAAGCAGGGGCATCACATAGGACTGTGGAAAAATGCATATTCTCAGGCCCTGCCCAGACGTCTTGAACCAGAGCCTCTAGGGGTGAGGCCCAGTGATCTGTGCTTTCTCAATTTCTTGAGGGGATTCTGAAGTCTGAATCCTCCAAAATTTTAAGAACCAGTGTGTTCACCAGAAAGGTGAGCACAGGCAGAAGGCCAGTGTTAGTTACTTTACTGGGACTTCACGATTAAAGGTTTGCTCTGCCTGTGGTATTTCTGCAAACATCATCTGATTACAGCCTTCATTCTCCCCAGGAAAGGAGACCAAAGCTCCCCACACTGGCTGGCTGGTTTGTCTCAGGGCAGCAGCTCTCCCCTCTGTCTAACCTGCCAACGCCTGGTAAGGACCAGAGAAAGGGGACAGGTCATCACTGCAATTACCACAAAGATCGGGACCTGTCAGCTCTGCCTTCTTCATGGAAGCCAAAGGAGGAGTATAAAGAGCGCAGGCTGTGGCTACCTGCGAGTGCCACTGACTATGGTGAAGGTGATTCAGTAGAGACAGCACCAGGCTTTAGGGGCAGAACACCTCGATTGAGGTCTGTCTCTTACTAGCCACGTGACCCTGAGCCTTGGCATGCTGCTAACATGCCTGCAGCAGGGTTCTGGCTGGAGTCCAAAAGGAAGCAAGGAAAAGCCGTTTATGACAACACAGTCTGAATCCAGCTCTGCCACTTATCAGCTGTGTGCAACTTGAAAATAGGGGCGTCAACCTATCTTCCATCTCAGGGGTTGTTGTGAGGATTAAAGGAGATAATATAAATAAAGAGTATAGCACACTTAAAACAATAATGTAAAAACCGTGTTTAATATGAGTAATAACAGTGAAGCATATGGCTCTATCAGATATCCCCAGGATAATTTTAGAGCACAGAAAGAAAAACGGACAACTAGGCAGAGTCGCATATTTGAGCAACAAAAAGGATGGAAGCTACTGAGCTCATTAGTTTAATATGAACAAGAAAGAATATTCATCTTTCAAAAAAAGTTTTAAACACAAAAAGTTAATAGATTCCAAGGCCAGAGCATCTTAAACTCCTGTTTCTGACCAGGAAGGAATTCAGAGTCTCTGAACATAGTTCCTCGGACATAATAAATAAAGGTGACGCTATTTACTATTCATCTAACAGTCAACACTATCCTAACTAATTCCCTATTTATTATCTAAAAGAAAATACAAAACAAGAAAATCTCCTGATATTCGGGGAGGTGTATTGTTCAGAATTCTACAAGATCTCATGCAACCATCTCACCTCCATAACCTGGGCTTGCTGACTTGAGTGACTATATAACTACCTGCTGGCAACAAGTAGGGGCAACTCCTAGGAATTCTGGTAAATCCTTCCAGATTAATAATTGCCCTATGGGTGGTGGCATTAATCTGTTTTGGCAGATTTCACTCTTTGAAGAGTAAACTGATTCATAGGGACTTTAAACTGACTTAACAAGAGCAAAGAAGAAAAGAGTAGGAAGACTTGAACTAAAAGTACCTCTAACAGAGGTTTCTCTCTCTTTAAATTTTATTTTATTTATTTTTTTAGATTTTACTTAATTGATTTTTGAGAGAAGTGTGTGTGGGGAGAGAGATAGAAAGAGGGAGGAGAAGTGGGAATAAGCACTACCCACAGTAGTCGCTTCCTGTATGTGCCTTGACGGGGCAAGTCCAGGATTTGAACCAGCAACTTCAGCATTCCAGGTCATCGCTTTATCCACTGTGCCACCAATTTAAAAAAATATTCTAATTTTAAGAAATATTCTAAAACCATCACACTGCAGCCTACATTGGTAGTGCTAGAATGAAACAGGTTCAACAGAGAGGACGTTACTCTACTCTCTGACTCACAAACCAAACTTCACTTCTAGAGGGACATTTTCCGAGCTCTGCTCCATTTCCCTTTAATCCCAAATGATGCTCAAATGGCACAGTAGGCTGCCAACTTCCTAATCCCAAATGTCTTTAGCTGATAACTACCAAGCCAAAAGACTAGTGACACACATACCATGCTTAGAGAGAAACACTTAGAGTTTCTCTCCAAAACAGTTAGACTATTTTGGTATTGAAAACAGTCATTTAGCCTGACCAGGCGGTGGCGCAGTGGATAGAGCGTCAGACTGGGATGCGGAGAACCCAGGTTTAAGACCCCGAGGTTGCCAGCTTGAGCGAGGGCCCATCTGGCTTGAGCAAAAGCTCACCAGCTTGGACCCAAGGTTGCTACCTCGAGCAAGGGGTTGCTTGGTCTGCTGAAGGTCCGCGGTCAAGGCACATATGAGAAAGCAATCAATGAACAGCTAAGGTGTCGCAACGAAAAACTGATGATTGATGCTTCTCATCTCTCTCCGTTCCTGTCTGTCTGTCCCTATCTATCCCTCTCTCTGACTCTCTCTCTGTCTCTGTAGAAAAAAAGAAAAAGAAAACACAATCATTCATTCATCCAGAAGGCATATTTATTAAGTACCACCTATGACTATGTGTAAGGAGTATAATTTATTCATTTTTCCTTATTTTTGCAAAGAAAAAAGTGAAATATGGTTAACATTCCAGAAACTTAATCTTTTTTTTTAATGAACAATTCTGTGGTTTTTTACTAAGTTCACAATATGGGACAACTGTCACTACCCTATAATTCCATTATATTTTCATCGCCCCCCCAAAGAAACCATGTACCTGTTAGCAGTCACTCCAATTGTCTGCCTCCCTCCCCAAGACCCTGGCACAAACTAATCTCTATGGTGTCTCTACAGCATTCATTCACTCTATTACCTATGAACATCTTCTCAGCACCAAGATTGCTTTATGCACAGAGGGACAGACTGATGAACAAAACAGACTATCTTCCCTAAAGGAGCTTTTCTTTTAGTGATTACATGTATTTCACTGAATTAAAAATAATATGCAGGGGTGGGGATCAAAAGTAGGTTCACAGTTGTCCATATGGACAACAACACAATAATAGCCTGACCAGGCGGTGGTGCCGTGGATAGAGCATCGAACTGGGATGTGGAGGAAGCAGGTTCAAAACCCTGAGGCTGTCAGCTTGAGCGTGGGCTCATCTGGTTTGAGCAAGGCTTACCAGCTTGAGCCCAAAGTCTCTGGCTTGAGCAAGGGGTCACTTGGTCTGCTGTAGCCCCAGTCAAGGCACATATGGAAAGCAATCAATGAACAACTAAGGTGCCGTGATGAAGAATTGATGCTTCTCATCTCTCTCCCTCCTTGTCTGTCTGTCCCTATCTGTTCCTCTCTCTGTCTGTCACATAAACAAACAAAAATAAATAAAACAATAAATAATAATACAAGAATAAACTCTATGATTCATGTATTCACAACTATACACCTGCTTTTTCCCCACTTTGTATATGTAGTACGAAGAAAATACAATATGCTCAGTCTGCCAAATAAGAGAACCCCCACACATGCACATGTGTGTGTTCATGCACACACGCACACACACACACACGCCATGAAATAAGCAAAACAGATCCAACCATCTTTGTTATCAAATGATATTTTCTAAAAAATTGATGAGTGAGAATTTCCCCTTCTCTTCTCTTCTGCGTTCTCTGGGAAGGCTGCAAGAATCAAACCAAATAGCTAAAGAGGAGGAGGCAGGACTTTAAGCACAGCCTGGGCTGTAGTCAAACTGGGCAGTTAGCTTCAGAACAACCAGAGGTCTTTCCTCATCTTGTGTTCACATGCCTTATGCCAAAACCACCATCTGAGCCCAGACACTGGCTTAGGACTTCAGCTTTAACCCCCAAAGAATAAGTTTCTGACAAAGGCAAAGTCATCATTCAAAATAGCACTTCCCCAGTTTCCAGTGAAAACTTTTGAGCCCCACCAAGGCTATGCAGTCTCTGTTTTTGGTAGGATATATGAAGCAATGTCACTTTTAATTTTTAAAGACAGAGTTCCCTGTAACATGATGTGCAGGATTTGACCTCCTGGGTGTGAAATGTCCTGACCAGCTCACCTTCAAAAGATTTTATGGAAGCTCAATCACTGTTTCAAACTGATCAATTACTGCCACTTCTATGATAAATTTGATGCAATTCCTAAAAAAGACATTACCAAAAGGTATATATGTATTGCCATATCTTTATACAGCAATATTTCCAACTGTGTAAACTGAAACATAGGAGAAAGTGAAGAAAGAGATTTAGTGATGGGACTGAGTCTGGAAAACAGTGTCTCCGTTTAGATCTAATAAGGCCATAAGGCCAAAGTGTTTTGTGTAATTAGAGTGTTTTGTGTAATTTGTCATCCAAATGAAATACTTTTGAAAGTGAAATGGGGACATTTAACAAGCTGAGACAGCAGACATAAGTCTGGAAAGTACCAGACAAATGAGGATAGACACGCGGTCACTCTGTGCATGGGCATCATGCCAGGTCTTAGTCGAGAATCAGATCCCCAGTCCAGTTCCCCAAGCTGAGAATCTGGAAGGAAAGAGCAGACACTGTATAATTACATGTCAGAAAGGGCTAATAATAATAAAAGGATAATCTCTTATGATTGCTCTTCAATGTTTCTCGGATAGGCTCAAGTTACCCTGAATGCTAAAAGCTGTTTTAAATCAAATCTTGTAACACCAAATGAAGGAGTTTATAATAAGGACAGGTCTGAAATAAACAAGTGGTAAGTATAAGTTAGTAAGAAGATGGCATAGGTCAACATTTGTGCGTGTGCATGCATGTGTACACATGGGTAAGTGGAGAGGCACAGCAAGGAAGAAGAAAGATGGAGTAATTTTATTTCTTTTAAAAGAATTCGAGGCAGAGGCGGGATCAAAGGGACCAGAGGGAAAGCAGACAGAGGGAAAGGGGATGATAGGATGGGATCAGAGAAGGGAAAGAGATTGGTGAAATTTTATACACATAACACAGCGTTATAGAGAGCAGAAAAACTAATCCTGGAGGGAAGGGGGGAGGGTGTTGCAGGGAAGGGGGCAAGGGGAATGTTGAGGGGAACACAGAGGAGGGGAAGATGCATTTGGGGGGGGACACTAGAATCTATGTAAACACAATAAATTTAAAAAATGTTTATGCAGCATAATCACAGCATCCTTTTATGTATTTGCACAAAAAAGTTCTTAAATAATTTCCTGTAAAAAGTTCAAACAGTAAGAAGGGCATGGGACTGAAAAGGGAAAGTCCTCCTCCCACTTCCTCTCTATTCTCATTTTTATACATGGGAATATGCCATCTGTACATAATAAATACATAAATAAATATAAAAGAATTAGTGACAAATACCTAAAGCATGACAACTCAGTCATGACTAACATAAAAATGATAGCTCACGACTGCAAAACAGAACACAGAAGGTTTTTTGGGTAAAAACAATAACAACAACCTTTCTTCACAGCCCTTTTCTTATTTTTTTTCTGATAAATCAAGGATATAATTAGTTTTCCTAAACTGTTCATATTTCTGAAGAATTTTGCCTGTAGAGAAGCTTTCTCTATAATAATGTTTTTGTACTTTAATAATGGCCTTGACCTCCTTTACAAGAAAAATTTGTCTCAGGCCTTCTTCAGGCTAAGTAAAAGAAAATTATTATAAGAATATAAATCCCTTCTGTTTTAAGCTCTTACATAGCTATAAAATCAGAACAAGCTTATAACTGATAATACAAACACACAAGTTAATAAATCCAAATAAATCACATTGATTATCCAGGTATATATTATTGAAATTAGATGTATACACTGTGATCTGGGTCTTTTGAGTTTGACCTCCCAATTTTATTTTATTTTACGTGATGACTCAATTCTCCAACCACTTCTTCCTGTCCAGGCTCTACATGCAGCTTTCATTGTCACAAACACTGCCTCATATTGTCATGTGGCCTTGCTGTGGCTGGAAGGCATCATTTGTAATTATATTCACCTCTACCTTTTGAGTCACTATTAAAGAAAAACTACCTGATGCCAGGGACCAATATCACAGGTATCATTGTGGGCACGGGGACATCACAGCAGCATTTACTTTTAAGGTGGTCACCTATGGAGTGGAGAACATACTTACATTACATTTGTTTTTAAATTATCATCAAAATGAATTTCACTAGAATTGTAAACTCCACGAGGTCAGGGATTTGGGCTGCTTTGCTGACTGTGGTGTTCCCAGCACTTAGCAGAGTACATAGTAAGCACTCGTTATATATTTATTCTGTGAATGAAAGAATGAGTACATGAATGAAAAATTCTCAAAGGTTACTTATGTAACCATAAGACACATATCCACATTCCTCAGTCCCCTGAGACCTGAAGGTAGAACAGGCAGAGTCTTGCCAATTGGCCCAGTGACTGTAAATATACCCAAGAATGAAAAAACTAAAATTTTCCAAAGTACAAACACAAATATGATAACTTACACACATCAAGGATCATCAAGAGATAGTGAAATTTTAAAGAAAGATCATTAGAGAAGAAGACATTCATATATTCTTAGAGTTCCACTCAGCAAATGACTAATACTAGTAGGAAGAAAAAGATGTATCTTATAAGAAACAGATTTGGTAGACCCTGCTCTAAAAAAATTATTTTTTCACACATATCCTCACTAGATTTCATAGTCAACACTCTGGAAAAAAAAAAAAGCATTGGTATACAAGCAAACAGACTGGTCTTCCTCAAGAATATCAGTGCAGCAAAGACTGCTTCTTGTCCTCTGTCAACTGGCAAATAATTGCTTTGGATTAACAAAACCCAACAGTGGCTCGAGATGGTGCAATAGAGTAGGATAGAGAAAGAAGGGAGAGGGAGAGATGGGACCGATAACATATTATCAGTGGTGGGATTCAGCTGGTTCGCACCAGTTTGGCAGAACTGATACCTAATTTTTTGTTGGGCTCAGTCAACCAGTTGTCAAAATGGCTATTGTAATTAGGGTTCTGTTCTCTCTAAGGTGGGCATCTGGGTAGCCGCCCAATGTGGAAACCACAAATTTACATTTCATACTCTTTTTTAATGTTCACCTGCGCAACAGCATATTCTAAGCACCTGTAGTAATATTTACCCCATCCATAGGTGAAAAAAAATTGCCAGCGAGGACACCAATCAAGAAGCAATATGAGAATATTTTAAATAACAGTTTTATTGTTTTTTTCAGGTATTATGTAATATTTTTTTCATTAATATTTTAAAATTCTTTCTTATAACAAAATCTAATTTTGTGTACCCCTTATTGTTCTTATTTAAGTAAAAAATGCATGAAATAAAAAACTACCTTTAGGCATATTGTTTTTTATACTTAAAATGGTCATTAGGGCAGAGAACCAGCTCTTAAATTAATTGAATCCCACTACTGTATAAAACCATATACTTTTTGATATTTCCCCCAAGTATTTTATGTTCGTTTTTGACTTACTAAAGTAAAATGTTAATAGGACAAACCTTGGTCTCCTTGTGCCAACCAATGTCTCATGGAAGGCAGCACTAAGTAATGGTTAGAGCGGTGCCTTCAGAGTCAAACAGCTTGGGTTAAAATATCAGGATTGTCTCTTACTGATTGCAGTCAGTAAATTTCATGAGTTGTTTAAGCCTTAATTTCCTTATCTGTAAAATGGGAGTATTACCACTGGCTCTCTCTAAGAGCGTTTGTGAAGTCATTCACGTAAAGCACTTAGTCCGTGCTTGTCACATAATCAGAGCTAAATAAATATTGTTATTATTAGATTACACATAGAAAATATTAGTGCTAACAAGGCAGCATGGGGTTAGAAACAAGCAACATCTCTTATTTTTAGATTACTCTGACCATAATAGATTCTCACATAATTGGAAGTAAGTTATACCACAAACTACCCTACCACTCATTGGTATTTCCCCAAGAATATTTAGTTCCATATTTGGAAAATAAATAATAAAATCTTTTTAATTATAATAATTGCACTGTTGGCTGCAAACTCAGCAGAAAAAAATAGAAATGTTTATCAAGGTAGAAACTGCTACAGTGATGAATTAATACACTCATACAAGATTAGGTTTCATCTTAATCAATCTGGTTTTCTCTTTTATTTTTTAATTGAAAGGAATTTTTAATTCATAGCATCATCAAAATTTTCAAAAGGAAATGGGGCAGAGGTATTTCAGAGAGTAGAACTATAACCAATACTCACAGCTAACTTCAAAATATCAAGAAAGCTAAGAGGGAAATTCAGAGATGAGCAATGATGGCATCTTGAGAGGAGAAGACTGGCCACTGCTTAGACAAGTCTTATTTAAGGCACTGGTTTCCGTAAAGACAGTACTTCCAACATGCTACTTCAACATACACCAGAAAAAGAGGGCACAAAGGAACAGTTAAATACCATTATCTTCAAGAGGTCCCTTTGGGTCTTCTCTTTCTTAGAAGCAGTGATAGAGACCTAGAGGATAATTACATGCAATTATCTGAATTAAAGCAAACTCAGAGAGCCCCCGTACTGAGAAGCTGGGCTTTGGTCACATTCCATTAGGTATACTTTCCCAGTGTTGAGCCCAAATTATCTATTGTTTCTGTCTTCCTTCATCCTCCTCCATAGCTGTAGCTTTTTGTGCCATTGTTAGTTTATATTTTCTCTACATAACCTAATGACTAATATTTACTTAGCTCTTTTTATGTGCATATAGGTGGTAACCACTGTTGTATGCAATCTGCTTTTAATCTAACCTATAAATACATACTGTATGTGTGACAGAAGAGGCCAGGTACTGTAATGAGTATAAAAACAAATCAGATGTCAATTGTAGTTTCTCATTCAACAATTTTTTTTAATGTTTATTCTTATTTCTTGCTGGGCACTGTACTCGGGAGGGGGAAAAAAGTGATGCTGAGTAAAAGTAAGGACTATTCATGCCTCATAGGATTCAGATTCTAGTGGCTGACTTATATCCTGACTGTGGAGAGCCCACAGAGGATGAAGGAGGAGAATACTTATGCACCGAGATGCATCATGTAGAACCTGACTGAGCAATTATATATACTTACTGGATAGCCAATAATGGAATCTAATCTAGTGAGTATGTATATATACTTAAGATTCAAATATTTGTGATTAAAAAATACTCCTATATACTCAGCCCCACTTTAAGAGCCAGCGATATGGTTTAATAACAAACACAGCACAGATCATGATAGGTATTTGCTGTAGGCTTGGGGAATTGTTGAGAATATGGGAGCATAATGGAGATTATATCTCCATTCTTCCGAAAGCTCTACCTGCCGCTGTCGCTTAGCCATGCAATTGTCAACACCAAATATTTGAGACTTAGATTCTTTTTACTTTAACAGTAGTATAATATTTATAAAATTTACCATTTTAATCATTTGGGGGTGTATAAGTCAGTGGTATAAAGTACATTCACACTATTGTGCAACTATTTTTCCTTTTAAATTCTGCTTTCTTGCCAATGAGAAGATCATACCTTGGTGTGTACTGACATACTTACAACAGGCAATGCTAAAGCTCAAACCTCCAGATGTTTTACTATCAAGCTAAACACACACACACACACACACACACACACACACACACACCCCTACCAGAACAGAAACAGCAATTATAGTTTTTTAAATTTTGCCTTTAATTGCTTGGTAGTATCTGCGGGAATGCATGGAAGGCAGGACTGGCAGCGTGCGAGCTACATATCGATCATCCCTGGACTAGTCATTGTAGCACAGGTTCAGAAAAATGGCACAGAGCTTTGACAAGCACACAGTCATAGATAATAGCTTGTGTAGCATCCCCAGTCCTCACAGGCTGCTTGATGGCTGCAACATAAGCAGCTGGCCCAGCACCCACTATTTCCTAAGAACCAAGCAGCTTCTCTTGAGTCAATTTAATTCACTCAAGATACAGTGTATGTGCAAGAGACACTGTTACAGATGCTGTAATAATGAATGGTAAGTGGGATAAGTTCCAAACCCCGAAGAGTTTACAGTGTATAAGGAGCTTAATTTAAGGAAGGAACTTGAGTAACTATTATGAGAAGATGGATATGACCCATTTCGTGGAAAGAGACAGACAAAAATGGAGGTATAAAGGAAGGCAAGACCACCACTTACATTTGATTAAGGCTGATCTGGGCTAATAAAGGTCACAAGGCTGGAGCAGGTATAATCAGGCAGGGTGAGAGATAGACCAGATTCAGGTAGGGAAAGATGTGTGGTCTATAGCTCAGGACAGAAAAGGACCTAGGCTGAGGGCAGATCACTGACACAAAAGGAGGCTAAGGCTCGAGATTTGCCATAAGAAGTTTTTAGTAAATATCTTCAGCCTTTATTTTTAAGGATATATTATATAGAGGAAAAGATACAAACATATTGGAGTCAGAAAGATCTGGGATTAAATTCTAACCCTCCACCTATTCGCTAGGAGACTTTAGGTTAATTTCTCAACTTCTGGGAATATCTTATCTACAACATAGGGATAACAAGGTCTCTCTTGATAGGCTGAGTGAAACTTACTGAGGTGCAGTTTGTAGAGCAGCTAGCAAAGTATCAGCATAGGCAGGTATTTGATACATTTTGGTTCCTTTTTATCTAAGGGGGTTCTGAGTAATGATCTGGACTACAAAACCAAGTCTATCAACATTTTCTGCAACAAACACAGGATTTGTTGCTTTGAGCCAATTCTAAAGAAATTTAAGTCCTGAAAGTTCCCACTCTAGTGGTGAAGAAAAGGAAATGTATTACATAAAGGGCCATAAGGAAAGAAATTAGGTTGGTGAAAAGAAACCCACAGCAGGGACCTTAGTTTAGAAACATCCTCTCTGAGTGATTGCACAATAGTCGCTCATGAAGGCTGAGAGGACCAGTGAAGCAACTGGCAGGTTCTCTGTAAGTGAGGGAAGGGAATTTGAGGCTCAAAAATACTACAAACACATTTGCTACTTCAGCCCTGCTATTTAATAGTGGTGTGACCTTACACAAAATTGCTTAACCTCTCTGAATCTCTATTCCCTCAATCATGATGGGTAGATCAATCTCTCTTACATATCTCACTTGTGTGTCATGAGACTCAAACAAAGTAACATACGTGGGCAAGCCCTGCTGCCATCAGGAGCCACACAAAGGCATGGCATCATTATTACTATCATCTCAGGGAGCACAATGAAATCCCTGAGCCATTAAAGCCTCCTCCTCCAGTCTTTCCTGGGCTTAGATTAGGGCAAGCAGAAAAGCCAAGATGAATTTTTACCTGCTTACAAAATAAAATCTGTTTTAAGAAAAAGGTTGACCCTACACACAGTCACATTTTAAATTCTGGGTCCTTATTGATGTGTTCTGACCTGATTATTCACATTGACAGAGGGAGGTACTTGGGCTGCCCCTGCGGTATGCAACACACACACACACACACACACACACACACACACACACACACACACTTCTGCTTAATGACATGAATAGTCATTTTTTCTATTCCTTTTTCGCATAGCCCATAAAATTCCCTGACAAAAATAAAAATTCTTATTTTGTATTTTCGTGTAAAAAGTTACATTAAATCTCTAGAACACTAGAAAAAAAATTAAAAAGATTCCAAACATTCAGAAACAAGCAATTAAATACTGAACTGATAATAGTCTTCTCTTGACATCTTGCTCTCAAAACCTGGTCTTCTGCAAAACTAGGTCCTAGTTGCTAGCTCTGCCTCTTCCTCTCTTCCCAAATTATATCTAGCAGTTAGTACTGGTGGCTTGCAATTTCTCTTGAGGATGGTCTACTGGGTTTTCAAAGATTATTCTGTATGCCAGGACAAAGCCTGGCATAAATTCTAACTTCCTTTCCTCCTATAAATTGGTATTACTGACCTCAGATAGAACATGAGAGGGTGAAGGCAGGTCCTTGCTAAGCTGAGAAAATGGGTGAGATTGAGAGACTGTCCCTGGAGACTGTATGTGGGACAAAGTACCACCTCTTTCTTCTACAGCTGCCAGGAGAAATCCCCCTGGTCAAAAAGTGGCTGCAGGGCCCTGTCCTTGTCCTTTACACCCACTCCATCTTCATGTGAAAATGCCCAAGGGAGGAGGTAAAATGTGCAAGCTTGGGCCAGTGTGGCCACACCAAGGAGTTGTATAGGCAGACAATAGTGAGGTTCTAGAAAGGAAGAGACAGGCTGAACAAGCAGCAGGGCATAGGCAGCAGAACTAGGCAGTGTTGTGGGGGTTTAATGAATTATCTGGGGTTAAGTCTGAGCTCTGTCTTATACTCGCTGTGAGGTAGAGGGTTAGATTACCTCACAGAGCTTCAGTCTTCCGATCTGTGGAATGGGGATGAGTAGGACTTTTGTTAATGATCAGTGTTTGACACAGAGTGGGTATCAATCAAGTGATAGTTACCATCATCACAGCAAGGTAAGCTTAATTACAGATACTGAAAGCTGCGTGTAGGATCACACAAATAAATTAAATATAGCATATAAACACTGCTTTATGTAGCATAACCTTGTCTACCTTTAACACCACTAAAATTTCTTTCTGAAAGGTTACCAATGAGAACTTACTTGCCCAATCTACTCTCTCTCTAGTTTTCCATTTGCTTGACACTGTATTACTAGACATTATTTATCTTTCCTTAATTAGAGAAAATCTGTACCTCTTAATTTTTTGAATCTAGAGTCTCCTGGTTCTCCTGTTACTGCTTTGACTGCTCCACTGCCCTTAGCTGTCCTTGTCCATCTGGAGGTACCATCTTCCCACCATGGTGGTTGTTGTCTTTGGGTCTCCTGGCCCTCTACACTCTGCTCCTTGCCCATGTCTATTCTGGCATTTCCTTACTCTACTTTCTGAGCCACATCTCCTCTTCTAAGTGTGAGAACACTTTATTCCTCATGTCAATGATATTCCTCAAATTCAATTTGCCAAAAAGATATTTCTCAGACAAACTAGTGACCCCTACTGAGAATAACATCCAACCATCCTTTTAGGAAACCAGCTAGAAACTCTGAGTAAAGCAGACATGCCAGGCAGTGACCATCACTCATTCATGGAGAGGCTGCATAGCACAGTGGCCCAGTGTATAACTCTTGAGTCAAACTGTTCAGGTTCAAGTTCTGGCCCCACTACTTATTAGCTGTAGGACCATGAGAAATTTATTCTCTGTATCTCAGTTTCTACGTCTGCAAAAAGGTATAAAAATAGTCCCACAATACAGCATGGTCGTGAGGATCAAATGAGTCTATATAGCTCAAGTACTTAGAAGCATACCTGGAAAATAGCACTAAATGAGTATTGATTATCATTACAACTATTCTTCATGAATATAATAGAAAAATTTGAGTGAGTTAGGCTCAGCAAGCTTTGCAGGCAAAGGTTTTATAACTTTTAATCTGCTTTCTACTAGTGAATAAAACATGGTGCTTTGCGGAAATGAAGCAATTAATTGGAACCCAATGTTGGCTAGGATTAGAAACATAGCATATTCTACTGTCTCAAATGGCAACCTCATAACTAGAATAGATGTTGCCTCCTACTCCATTGGAGCCAGAAGGTTCTCAAATTTCACCTGACATAGTGACCATCCAACCTGAGGATCACTTAACCACCCGAGGAACTCTTCAAAACACACAGATTCCCCAGGCTCAGACTCTGAGGCTCTGTTTCACTAGGTATGGGACTGTCCCAGAAACCTGGAGGATGTCATTCACAATTGGGATCCACTAACTCATTAAATTTCTTTTGTGTCAAAGATGAAACTAAGACCCAGAAGAATGAGCTCACTTCTCCCACCTCTCAGAGTAAGAGGCATTACAAGCTTTACATATGTCACAGATGTCTCCTCCAGCAATATCATCTCTAGAAAATGAAACAAGAAATGAATCCTACATCGAGGGCTTAATCTCTAAATGTGATTAAGCATGTCCGTGTCTACAAGGATAGGTAGGCATGGCTGGGTTGCATGGGTTCTTCCAGTTGTAGAGAGAAGTACAAGTGACAGGTGATTCTGGCCTGTGAAGTTATTCAGTAACAACATCATGCAAGGCCAATGCAAATGAAACTAAAGCCTGGTTGTATACTTTTTTATACCAAGCAGTTTTTTGGAATCTTCTTGAGACATGTTCTTCTATATGTCTGGGAACAACTTATACAAAACCCAGGAACTAAATGCCTATAAAGCTAAAGATTTCTCCCTGCATGTTTCAGTACAGATGAAAGATATGATGTTCTAACTGCTCATGGCAACCCCATGTAATGTTTGGAAATAGCTCATGGTCAGCTGTGATTTTGGCAATCACAGCACATAGCAACAGAATGTGCACTAATGACCTAATGGCTCAAGTGTCCACACCCTTGGCAAAGCCAGGAGTCTTCTCCAAAGACTCTCCAAGGGGGTTCCACTAGAAAGAGAAGGCCTAGGCTTTACCACTGAAAGGCCACTATCTGATATAATCTTTGGCTCAAATAGCCAAGTTATTCTTTAAAAATCTAAAAAACAGCAAGTTCCAGAGAGGCTCAAAGGCACCCCACCCAATAACCTATAATTTCAATCTCCAGTTGTTTTGAATTGTGCATCCTTTAGGTGAGTACCTTCCTCAGAACTGAGCTGAGACTACGATGAACTAGATGACACATGGGTATAAGGGTGATTCTCTGGGTTTAAGTAGGGTCTTGTTTTCCTTTATTCCCACATGCCTCCTCCACTTCTTCAATAGATTTTGTTTTCTTTCTTTCTTCCTTCTTCTCTTTTTTAAAATTTAAATTAATTTTTTTTTTTTTTTTTTTTTTTTTTGCGTAAGACTTGGTATGTGTTGAAAGGCAGAAATCCTTTGAAAGAATAGTACTTTTAGCTCTTGTACATCTTCTCAGAGGGGGTTTGATCAAAGAAAGCAGGGAGTAAGCCTGAAGTATTGAAAGAAGAACAAGATTTAGGGCAGGGAGTGGAAGGGTCAAAGACAATCGTCACCAACCTCATAATTTTGCCAAGGGCTGACCCTCGCTAGAACTGCTAATTGTTCTCAATTTTACTGCACATAAAATTAAATAGGAGAAGGGTGCTTTCAAAATGCAGATTCCTCAACTCCAAACCTAGAGAGTCTGATTAGGATTTGTGGTGGGGCCCTGGAAGCTGCATACTAAAAGGCGTCTAGGCCATTCAGATGCATGTGGTTGACCCCAACACTGAGGAAGAGAGCCCAATCCCCTTGACGATGTGAGAAACAAAACTGGTGGACAGTTGTGCTGTTGCTGGCTTTGTGATCTTGAGTAAGTCAAGATCTTAATGTTTTGGTTCTCCTATTGTGTGTTATAATACTTCTCTCATGTGATATCCTGAGAATGGCATAAAGTAGGTGTGAATGTATTTTTAGAAATGTAAAGCAAACATAAAATGTAAAATAAAAATCATAATTCATTTTTTTCATTCTTATTCATTTATAACCCATATTTAGAACATGTTGGCAAACTGCTTTTGAGGGATTCCACATATGAAACAAAGTTTCTGGAGGCCCAAATTAGGATACTGTGTAGTCTCAGTCAGTTTTTGGTAAAAAGCAAGTGGTCTCCAAAGATAATAAAAAAACAACATGAATTTACAACACAGTGAATTTTAAATGGTACTCACCCTGCATAAGGATGAATAGGGAGAGGGAGGACATCTCACATGCTTACAGAGCAAATAGTGCTCATTCTTATTGAATGAATTCTTATTGAAACAATTTTCTCAGACTAAGTCAAGATCATAAATGGAAAACACATTCAATTTTGAAACAATTTTTAAAATTTCTTTAATTATCTTCCTTTATTAATTAAGGAAAATACCCACAAACTAGCATTTTTCTTTGACAGCTGAAGGGTCCTTATTCAGTCCTGTTGCTGCCCTTATTGGAAGTTGAATATGACCACCCCAGCCTCACCCCACAGAGCTCAGGTGAGGTGTCCCAGAAGTCAAAAGACTTGGTCTCACATTCCCACTTGAATTAGACCTGCCTCAGTGTTCTGAGTTTCAGAGAACAGCCCACTTGAGTCAGATTTCCAAGAAATTACATCAACATTCCCAACGAAATTAAAAGGGTGTGACCAAAACTTGGTTCTAGAGCAAGGGTTTTAAAACAAAGCATAATTTACACAGTTTAAGGTTTCACAAATGTAGAGAAATATAGATGCAAAGTTGAGTTTAAATAGACATCAACAATAAATTTTAAATGTTTCAAATTCTCTCCTGTCAAATTGGTACATGTTTTTCCAGATTCTTCTTCCCATTCTTCAAAGGAAAAATAGGTCCTGGCCAGCTTTTGTTATGGGTAAATAATTGCTAACAACCAAATCACAGTGTTAGCACTTAGTGAGTCTCTTGCCTTCATACGACCTTCATGGAGCTTACAGTCCAGAAATTTCTGGACTATCTGTGCGTAGTAAAATAAATTCAAATTCCTTTCACTGCCTTTCAGGGCTCTGTACATCTGGCCCCTCTGACAGTGGGCCACCTTTCCCTTTCCCATTGTACTATTGCCACAAAGGCCTTTCCCCAGGCTGGGACCAGCTGTTTCTTCTGCCTGAATGCTTTCTCCCTGGTCTTTCCCAGGACTCCTTCTGACATTGGGATCACCATTTAAGATCTGTATTTTTGAGTGACACCTTCCCTGAACAGCCAATATAAAGTAGCTGTCTAATCACTCTTTAACACAATGCATTATTGAATTCTCTGCACGGGACTTACCTTCAGTTGATATTTCTCTGGGACATTCACATTTTTGTTTATTGCCTTCTTCCTGAAATGGAATGTAAGTGCCATAAGAACAGGGATTTTGTCTGTATCGGCCACTGTGGTATCCCCAGTACCTAGAACTATTCCTGGTACATAGTAGGTCTGCAAATATATCTTGGATAAGTGAATACGGAAAACAATGAGGCTGCCTGATGTTAGGGCTCACTTAGCATATTACCTGGGCTTAGAGATGTGTCATTTACAGATTCAGTTTAAATTGCTGTCCTCTGCGAGAGCTAATTTAGTTAAACATAATTCAAACTTTTCATTTGTTCTTTTTCAAATTTAATATTAACCATAATTATTGTTAGAGAAGTGCTACAAAAGTCTGAAACATATACCAACAGCTGTAAGAGATTTTAACTCAATGTACCACCATGAACTTGAATATATGAGTGTAGCATATGTTACTGGGCTTGAGTTTCATCACAGCCTAAATTACTCTCTAGAGATAAATTCAGCAGATTAGTTCTTAAGAACATTATTGGGGCAGTATATCCAATGCCACCATGATCATCCGAAAAGGTTTGTCTGAGTTATTTGGTAAGGGGATTACCTTGGATATGGGTGGGGGCAGGGAGGAGACACTGAAACATTAGCTACCATTTAAATGTGATTCTAGGTCTAGGAGAAAGCAATTTGTTAAGTACAGGTTATGTCAAATTTTTGTTGGAGCCTTTAAATGAGGTTACTATTTTTCTAGAACCAACTAAATATAGTTCACAAGCTTATAAGGTCAGAGAAGGGCAACAAGCAGACCGGTGATGTATGCGGCTATGTTGACTACAAACTGAGCTTCAGCCATAACATCTACCAAAACATGAAGAGCAGCTGTACTGGCTCCGATTTTGGCCACGGAGGTCTTTCTATCGCATAGGAATAAACTGCTTTTCTGACCAATGTACTTTAGGAGCTATTAGTTCTTTGAAAGGATGATGTAAAAGGTAATTATGGCAATCCAGTAAATAAAACTTAATATTTCTCTATTCTAATATGTTATCACCTTCCTCATTAAGGACTAGGAGCCATAGATTTTATTATAATACACAAAAGAGTAAAAAAGTGATGTAAGCCAAACCACATAAACAAGCACCTCCTCAAATGTATGGAATAGGAAAAATGAAACATATCGCCTTCTTTACCTGCCAACTAATTTCTGAGAAGTACCCGGCACTTTTGGCCATTTATATGAACTTACACATTAAGACTTAGCCAAACTATTTGAGAGAATGGAATAGGATAATAAGCTTTCAAAGCCCCCTTCCCCAAAGAAAGAAATACGATGATTTTCAGTTCATGTCCTAAGGCATACCAAAATCCATAAAAGCCAATGACTTTGCTTATTATATTTATTTACTTACTAATGCCAGCCATTAAGTCCCTAAAGTTTATAATCCTGAGGCTAGTAGGAGAAAAACAGCACTGATGGGGAAAAAAAACTTGGATGAATTCAGAATTATTATTTTAAATAATGCCTTGGCTTTTGCAGATTTCTACCTCAGTAATTCTGGCTGTCAGTACTTCAAGTACTGTCTAGTTGCTATTCAAAACCCTCCATACAATACTGCACACTGCTGACCTATTCTTTATTCTGAATAAAGCTAATAATGTACTATGTGGGTCTTTCTTAAAGTACTTCAAAAGCAAATCATTAGTAAACATGTAAACAGAAATACACTACATTATAATTAACAAAAATAGTGGCATTTTAAATGAGAGAGAATTTAAAAAATATTCTAAAATTACTTTTTTTAAAACTATAAAGGTTTATTTTTGTGGGTTTTTTTTTGTTAAAAGATTACACTGTCTTTAGGTTTGTTGTAGTTCAATGCAATTAGACTCACCCTAAGGTTTTTATTGTTCCTTCTTTCTCTCTGTTATACAGTGTGTCCATAAAGTCATGGTACACTTTTGAACGGTCACAGGTCAAAAGTGCACCATGACTTTATGGACACACTGTATTTTTAAAAACATTTCTTCTGTTCTCTATATCTCTGGGGAATATGTCCTTCCTTAACTGGCCTGCATGGGAAGGACAGACTTTTTCATTTTACAACAAATACAGAGTCTCTGAGGGTGGGACATACTCGTTGAGTTGATCGGGACCAGCTCTCAGTTTGACCAGAATTCCTCCGACAGTACATGCACCACCAGGATGTCAATTTGTTGTTATAACCCAAAGGATTTTCCTGGGTGATGTAATGAAAAACTAAGTGAAAACTGTCTTAATGTCACATGAAACACAGATGACAGATCACCGAAAACTCTGGAACCAAACTTCCCCTTTCTCAGGAGCAAATTCTCTGTTTTCCTTCCATTATTTTCAGGGACTCTATCCTTTCCCCAAAGCAACCAAGAGAGATCCCACAGAAAGTAACTTGAGAAAGGAACACAAATTAGTCCCACAACTAGAGAAAAATAAAGCCCCAATCCCTTAACTTTATGTCACCACTCATTTTAGCAAAAGACATGACATGATGGCTCAAAGACAAAAGCACCAGTGTCAGAATGAGACACCTGAGCATGGTGGATAGACTCTTAAGGTGACCCCAGTGACCTCATCACTCCTGTTCATGCCTTTGTGCAATCCTCTCTCTCTGAGTGCAGACATGACCTATGACTTGTTCCTAACCAATAGAACATAGCAAAGTCACTCCCATGACAGTTATATAGTGAGAAATTCTCCTTGCTGGCTTGATGAAGTAAGCACCCAAACTGAGAAGTCCACGTGGCAAAGAGCATGGGGAGATTTCCAGTCTGCTGCTAGGACGGGCCTTTAGTCATGCAGCACCAAAGAAATCAATTCCACCACCAGTGAAGGGCAGGGAAGCAGATTCTTCCTTGGTCATGCCTTCACAAGAGAATACAGCCTGGTGGCCACCAGGACTGCTGTCCTGAGAGACCCTGAACAGAAGACCAAGCAAAGCTGTTGCCAGACTCTTGATTCGCGGAATCCATGAAATAAGAAATGTGTGTTTTTTTCAAGCTGCTTTGTGTATGGGAATATATTATGCAGAAATAGAAAAGGTAATTCACTGAGAGAATAAATAAGGGTTATAAGTCCTCTTTTGTCCACCCTGAAAAGGAATACGGGTCATTCTCAGTCTGGCTACAGAGCTCTTGACTGACCCCTCTTCCCCCTCCTCTGCAGATAATCATAGGAAGAAACATTCAGAGAATGCCGGAGAGAGCCAGCTGAGTGTGTGTCAACCACTTTAAAGGATGCCTATTAGCTTCTTAGAGGTTCTGGGTCCTATAATAAAAAGCTTATCAACCCAAGAAGCTTCTTACGCAGACAATGAGAAATACGGGCACTGTGACATGCTCTAAAATCTTATTATACTATACAGGGAACTTCTAAGTAGCTTTACTTAAAATTCCTGGAAATGCAGAGCAGGAGACACAACCCATTTGTCTCCATCTGCCTATAGGTCATGTTTTTGCAACTTAAGTTTCCATTAAATCTGTATACCTGTGAGTTCATATCAAAGTGAATTAAAAAGAAAAAAATGCCTAACGTGGCCTTCTACTTTGTGTTTACAGGGCTATGAAACTTCATGTGTTAATTTCTACCTATGTTAATTTTTAATTAATTATATTTCTTAGACTTTAATAATTTCTTTATAGCTTTTGTTCTATAGGATGAAAATGTCAAAAACAAACCACAGAAGTTTGCTTATATAAAACTATACAAAAGGTAACTTCAGAATATGGAGCACAATTCATCAGCCTTATGGCCTTGGCCTAGGGCAAGTCACTTAGTCTCCAAGAGACACTATAGTGGAGAAGACAGAACCAGATCAAGTGAGTCCTTGGCTGCCACCTTCTAACTGCGTGACCTTGGGCTAGAACCTTATCTCCAGAACTCACTCTTATCACCTGAAAACAGGGATTTTAACAGTTGCCTTGCAGAGCTGTCATATGAAAACCAAATAGTTTATCCTTCTCAGGTTCCTTGGCCTATGCCGGAGATGCTATTCTATTGCTATTGTCCTTCTGGGGCTCAAAAAGGATACCTTCTGTCTGAATAATAGAGAAAAATAACCCTAAAACAGGAAAGGCAGAGAAAAACCAATACTAAATTATTTTAGGTGAAGTAATGAACTTTGCCTTTTAAAACTAAAATTCTCAAATGTGAAAAGAGATACATAATACATAAAATCTCTTTCTAATTATCAAGTAGAAGCAAATACAAATCATTACTGAACACTGCAACCTCTCCCCCCATGTATGTTATGTTCTTTAGTACAGTATATGCACTGCCGGAGCGAGCACTGTGCTACGTACTTTGACGTTACTGAGTAAGGAGCAGCGCGGGGCAGGCGCACAGCTGGAGCCTGGATGTCCATGCTGCCTCTCCACTCCTGTCTCTCACCCTGTGGGCAGAAACCTCAAGCTCCCTTTGCTTCAGTTTCCTCGATTGTAATATAGCACTAATTATAGTCTGCAGCTCATGGGATTGTTTTGAAAATTAAATTAGCTAATATAGTGAAGTATTTATATCAGTACCTAACACAAAGTAAGCTCCTAATAAATATCAAGAACAATGATGATGACTACTACTATTTTTAGTCCAACTATCATTGGAGTTCTCAGTTCAAACCCACAAAGTGATTGGAAATCAGATGTCCTAGTATTCCTTGTTCATAACTGTCATTTTTCCTGTATAAAACAATCCACATGCATACACACGATAGGAAATAGACTTCTTGTTAGATACCTTCCCTTTGCCTCTCCCTCTGTTCTGTTCTGACCTTCTGCCTCAGGGGGCTTCCTTATCCTCTGGTTTCTGGTTTGCATAGGCCTCTGGGAGGCATTGGGAGGGGGTGAGAGAGGTAAAGGAAAGTGAGCCTTGGGTGTCTATTCCTCTCATTCCCCCTCTCTTGGGTCACAGGGCTGACTCTCCCAAAGGTCACAGCTCCTGCCAGGTGGCCCTCTCTATAGCTACAGCTACTCTCTCCAGAGTTTGATAATTGTCCTTGTCTGGGCCCTGCAGGCCTAGAGGGGGAAAGGTTCCCCACTGTTGCAAGTCCCAGGATGTTTTACTGTCTCTAATTTTCCATAACTCTGAACATATGGTTTTTAAATAGTCCCTTCATTAAACGCTCCTAAATTACCTGATTGTTTCCTTACTGGGACCTAGACGGACACGTAAGTCAAGCTTTGGGACATATGGCCATGCAAAACATGAAGGAAAGGTAGCACCTTGAACAATTTATATGTGCGAAAAAACAGCACAGAAGGCAAAAGCTCTCACCCGAAGCACTCCACTTCAAACTCTTCTGTCATTCGAGCAGGAAATGCAAAGGGAGGGGCTCTAACCGGGTCTGCATTTCCTGTCCTTACTTCCATCCAGGTGAATGCTATTTCCCCTGGCAACTTGCAGGATAAAAGGACTTGCGGCCACTTTACCTCTTAAATGTTTGAAGTTTCCTCTTCATCCACATTCAATCCACTGAGGTGTTTGCTACCATGCCCTTGAGAACAAGCTCAAATACAAGTTTGTCTCACACTACCTCACCTTTTCCAAGTTGGCCTAGTGGGACAGGAGTTAAAAGATACCTCCTGGAAGTTTCTTCCTGTCAGCAATCAAGTTGGCAGTAACACTGAATACCCCAGGGCTGAGGCATTTAATTATAACCAGAAGGTTAATTTTAGAAGGTGACACCAGCAGCAGTTTTCAGCTTCACAATATGAATTAACCAGTAATTTCATCTTTTGATTATACACTATAAAAGAAAGTTACTCAATAAATGGCATAGGCTGCTTTGTTGATAAACCATTGGCCCAAGTAAATAAAATGAGCAAAGTATGTTTCAATCCCCTGGAGCTGCAGACCCAGGTTTCAGGAGGCAGTTTTAACACCAAGTTCTAATGCAGAGAATCTGTGTTTGTCTTGTATAACACATTCGGTCAATTTAATGTGGACCCCAAACACGTAAGAGCAAAAGTGATACCAAACATTAAGATCTTCAATATGAACATAATAAAACATCATATTATAAATAATAAATAATGCCAAAATTATACCATTTCATTAGGAAAAATAGATAATAGGTCTAAAAATAGAGACAGAAAAGAGGTAGTCAACATAGGAAAAAGGGAGCCAGGAAATATGAGATAGAGAAAGGAAGAAAGTTCAGGAAAAGCTGGCTGACCCTGTCGTTCAAGTATGGCACATATTTCATGAATCATAACATTACCATGAATGCCTTCCTGCAAAACCCACAAGTGAGCAGCATTCGCAGCCTCTGAAGGTGCTGCTGTTTCTTCCCAGACACAATGCCAGTGATGAGCTGCAGCGTTAGGTACTCAAGCGCTATGCTGCTCAGGAGCTGTGTACAAATCAGATTTTTGCACAGAGAGTCATATTTCAAATGAGCTAGGGCATCAAGCTTCACAGACTAAACACTCAAGTGAACACTTTGTAAAGTGAATGAAGCCCTTGCTCTGGCCAACTCTTCATTTCTGTGTATGAGATCAATGGTTTGTGTATGTGCATGCACATGTGGGTATGTATGCATGTATGCTTAGATAATTTAAAAAAAAATCTCAGTTCTTAAGTCAGCAAAAGACTCTGAAGTGATTATAAGTCCTATCAAATGTTTACTAAGAAAAAATAATCTTGGAAATTTTCTAAACGACGATAGGAGAAATCTTTTACTTCAGATGCCTCAATGCTCTTTCAGAAGGTTAATGGAAAAAAAATAAAATAAAAATAAAAGTTGTTACCTTTAATGAAGTCACAGAGAATAATGTAGTGATTTAGCCTGGGATAGACATTCTCCAACAGGAGGGTCCATGCCCTATTCTCAGGGTCTCTAGAGCTATAGGAGAATTTATAGAGGTTTTCATTTCTATACTTAACTCATCACTTACACTGAATTATTACTTATAAATGCAAAACCCTCTACTTTGCACTGACAGTTTGCTATTAAAAGGCATTTTTATAATATATTCATCAATTCTTACTTTCAAATTTTATTTATTTTAGAGAGAAAGAGAGGAAGTGGGAGAGGGGAGAGAAAGAGAGAGGAACCCTGATTTGTGTTCCACTTATTTATGCGTTCACTGGTTGCTTATTGTATGTGCCCTAACCAGGGATCGAACCCACAACCTTGGCATTTTGGCAAGACATTCTATCAAACTGAGCTACCAGGTTTATCTTTCTATTATTTGTTTTTAAGTAAGAGGAGGGGAGATAGTGAGACAAACTCCTGCATGTACCCTGACCAGGATCCACCTGGCAACCCTCATCTGGGGTTGATGCTTGAATCAACTGAGCTATTTTTAACACCTGAGACTGACCTTCAAATCAACCAAGCTATCCTCAGTGTACGCTGGAACCAATGAGCCACTGGCTATGGGAGGGGAAGAGGGAAAGAAGAGGGAGGACAAGGGAGAGAAGCAGATGGTTCCTTCTCTTGTATGCCCTGACCGGGAATTGAACCTGGGACAGCTGCATGCTGGGCCAACACTCTATCCACTGAGCCAACCAGCCAAGGCCTTTCTGTCTATTCTTAAATGAGGTTTGGAGCTCAATGAAGTTGTGTGATTCTATGAAATTGTTTCGCTTTTAAAAGGGAGCTGTAAGCCTGACCTGTGGTGGTACAGTGGATAAAGCGTCGACCTGGGAACACTGAGGTCACCAGTTCAAAACCCTGCACTGGTCTGGTCAAGGCACATATGGGAGTTGATGCTTCCAGCTCCTCCCTCCTTTCTCTATTTCTCTCTCTCTCTCTCTCTCTCTCTCTCTATCTCTCTCTCTCTCTCTCTCTCTCTCTCTCTCTGTGTGTGTGTGTGTGTGTGTGTCCTCTCTAAAATGAATAAAATAAAAAGAAATTTTAAAAAAAGGGAGCTGTAATTCAATAGTGTTGAATTTGTATAGAAGAATGAACATGAATTTATGATGTATTTTATCTTAAAAAAATACAATGTTCCCAATTATGTCCATTAAATTGGCCTAAAAAATTTATCCACCCCAGCCCTGACTGGGTGGCTCAGTGGATAAAGTGTGAATCCAGTGCACCGATATTATGTGTTCGACCCTCAGTCAGGGTACATATGAGAAGCAATCAATGAGTACACAACTAAATGGAACAACTAAGTGAAATAAGCTGATGCTTCATTCTCTTTCTTGCTCTCAAATCAATGGAAAAATTAAAAAAAAATTTTTGAGCCACCTAACAGCAATCAGTAGTCCTAATGGATTTTGGTCTTTACCATTTCTCATTAAAAGAAGCCAGAGTTCTTAGGATAAATGGTTGTTTTTTCTTTTCATATTTTCTGGAGAAAAAAATATGAAAGATGAACCTGGGACATCATATTACATCAGAGAAATATCAATGACCAAAGAATTCAGGAGCCAATTTTAATGGGTTCCTACTGGCCAAACTGTAATAAATTAAAACATATCAAATGTATTTAAATTCATGACACTAGAGTCAACAATAACAATAAAATCTCTTCCCTGGTTACCTCTGGAGGGTATGAACAAACCAAGTCCTTATTTTGAAAACTGGAAAACAAGAAAAAGAATCAAGCAATTATCCAGCCTTGTCAGTAAAAACATTAAAAGTAATCAGTAGCTGATGGGAAATTTTTCTTTATAGAGAACATGCACCTAATAAATGAGAAAATGATAAAATTAGAATGTCATAATTTTGCAATGCTCAATAAATTAATACATTTAGGAAAACCATTTATAAAATAGTCTTGCAAAAACTAATTGAAACTGAATCTAATGAAGCCTCAGTTCTGACTAAAGAGTATATGAAATGACACCACAGGAGACAGTTAATAAACTCCAGATTCTGGACATCCTACAGAAAAATCCACCTGTCTGTTTTTTCAACAAATAAAATACAAAAAGAGTGAGATAAAACAGAAAGTATTAATGATAACAACCTTTACTTAGATTTGATGCCATTCTATTTTTCACAGTATATATTTATACAAAACCATTACACACACACATACACACACACACACACACACACACATGCACACACACAGCCTCTAGGCATACATAAACAAAAAACTTGCTTTAAAAATTACTAGAAAATGATTACAATTATAGATTACAGTAATTTTGATTGGGAACTATAAAACTTAGTGTAAGCCCTCACACTTGGGAAATAAAGAAAATTTAGAAAATTTAAGACAGTAGTCCTCATCTAAATCAAAGCATCCTCTGGGTGCTTGCAAATTATATTAATGAAGTAAGTTTTATATTTTGAAAATTGAAAATATTTAATGAATATAATATTATGAAAAGTCACTATTTGTTAATTTCTTAACAAATGCCAGGTTCTATGCTGAACACTTTGTATATATTATATAATATCCACAGGAACAAGAATTAGTATTATTATTCTTATTTCTCAGAAAAGAGGCAGTAACTCTAGTAATTCTAAAAACTGTGAAATTTTTTTATTTTTTTTTAGCCATCTCATCTTTCTGCCCTCAAGAAAATCTGAATCAACTCATGTTGGATTCTGGGTATACATGTAAGGTACATATATGATATTTAACCAGGATTTGGTGATTTGGTGTAGATTATTTGGGGGATGAAAAAATTCCTTTAGAAACATTCTGGAAACCTCTTGGGGAAAATGAGATTTTATGTTGTTCATATTAGGGCAGGGGTAGGCAACCTTTTTATACCTACCACCCACTTTTGTATCTCTGTTAGTAGCAAAATTTTCTAACCGCCCATCAGTTCCACAGTAATGGTGATTTATAAAGTAGGGAAGTAACTTTACTTTATAAAATTTATAAAGCAGAGTTACAGCAAGTTAAAGCATATAATAATAATTACTTACCAAGTACTTTATTTTGGATTTTTGCTAAGTTTGGCAGAATAAATCTTTATAAAACAACTTACTATAGTTAAACCTATCTTTTTATTTATACTTTGGTTGCACCACTACTGCCCACCATGAAAGTTGGAATGCTCACTAGTGGGCGGTAGGGACCAGGTTAACTACCACTGTATTAGGGTATTGATTTTAAGAGATGAGGAAACAGTGACTTAAAGCTTAACAGAAGAAAATAGAGAAAGGTCAATTAAATCCAAAGTTGGTTTTTCTTTTTAAAAAAATTTTTATTGAATTTATTGGGGTAACATTGGTTAGCAAAATCATAGAGATTTAAGGTGCAAAATTCTATGACACATCATTTCTATACTATATTATATGTTTACCACCCCAAGTCAAGTCTCTCTCTGTCACCATCTATCCCCCTTCTACTCTCTTCTACCTCTTGTACGCCCCACCTTCTTCCCCTCCTGAAATCCCTATAATGTTGTATCTATAAGTTTTTTCTTTTGCTTAATTACTTCTCCTTTTTCACCCACCTTCTCAAACTCCATCCTCTGACAGCCATCAGTTTGTTCTCTAAAAGTTGTTTTTTTTAAAAAAAAAAAAATAGAATTCATTAACCTCTAGCTAAACTGATAAAAAAAAGTGAAAAACGGAAATTACCAATATCAGAAATGACATGAGAATCACCACAAGTCCTACACACATTACAAGATAACAAGGAAATATTGTCAATAACTCTGTGCCAAAATATTTGATAATGTAAATAAAACAAATTACTAAGAAGACATACAATATGTCAAACCTTACTCAAGAAGAAATATCAATAAATAACCTGAGCATCCCTCTGTCTATTAAAAAGTTAGAGTCAATTATATAAACTCTCCTATAAAAAAAAACTCTAGACCAAAAAGACTTCACTGGTTAATTTTACCAAACATTTAAAGGAAGAGGCAATAATGGTTCTAGACAAACTTCTCCATAAAATAGGAAAGAACTCATATGAGGTTGATATAATCCTGATAACTAACAAGACAAAGATATTATAGCAAAAACGGAAACCAACAAAACTACAGCCCACTATCCCTCATCAACAGATGTAAAAAATCCTATATATACCCAAGCTATAAAACTATTAACTGAATTTGGCAAGGTCACAAGATGTAAGTTTTATATACAAAAATCAATTGCATTTTAAATGCCAGCAATGAACAAATGGAAGTTGACATTAAAGAGGAAATATCAAAAACATAACACAGGAATAAGTTTAACAAAGTATGTCCATTGAATATTATAAAACACTGCTGAGAGAAATTATGGCAAAAGCTAAAGAAATTGAGAGATATATATGTTTGTTGATTGGAAGATTCAATATATCAATGCTGAAATAAGATGTCAATTATCCCCAAAATGATCTATAGTTTAAATATAATCTCAGTTAAAATCCCAGCAGGTTTTTTCTAAATGTTGTATGTAAATGTCAACGACCTGATTCTAAAATACATACAAAAATACAAAGTTGAAGAATTCACACTACCTGATTTGAAGACTTATTTATAAAACTACAGTAATCAAGACAATGTGGCAGTGACCTAAGAATAGACATATAAATCAATGGAACAAAACAGAGTCTAGAAATAGAGCAATCATATATAGTAAGTTGATTTTTGGCAAGAGTGACAACATAATTCAAAGGAGAAAAATAGTCTTTTCAGAAAATGGTTCTGGATATTCATATATATAATCTTGACACTTACCTCTCACTGTATATCTAAAAATAACTTGAAATGGGTTGGAGATCTAAATGTAAAAGCTAGAGCTATAAACTTTCAGAAGAAAACATAGGAAAAAATATTTGTGATTTGGGGTTAAGAAAAAATTTCTTAAATGGAACACACCCAAAACACAAAGTATAAAAGAAAAAAATTGATAATTTGGGCTTCATCAAAAACTTTTATCCTTTGAAAGATACTGTTAAGACAGTAAGACAAGTCACAGGCTAGAAGATAGTATTTGCAAAACCCATATGTGCTAAAGGACTTGTACTTAGACAATATAACAACTTAAAACTCAATAATAAGACACACCATCCATTAGAAATATAAGTAAAATATCTGAACAGACACATTGTAAAGATGACATAAAGTTGGCCAATAAGCACATAAAAAGGCACTCAACCTCATTAGTCTTTAGGGAAATGCAATGAATTAGCATTACAACTCAACTAGGATGACTAAAATAAAATGGAGTAGAAATTTCAAGTGTTGATAAGGATGCATAGCAACTGGAACTCTCATATATTGCTGATTGGAAAAATAAAAATGGTACAGCCACTTTAGAAAACAATTTAGCAGTATGGTGGTTAACCTTATGTATGCTGGGCCATGGTATCCGATATTTAGTCAAACATTATTCTGGACATTTCTAAGAAGGTGTTTTCTGGGTGAGATTAACATTTAAATCAGTGAATTTGGAGCAAAGCAGATTACTCTCCATACCATGGGTGAGCCTCATCCAACCAGCTGAGGGTCTTATAAGAAAGAATTCTGCCAGCAAACTGCCTTACAACTAGAACTGCAAGTCTTCCCTGGGTCTCCAGCCTGTTGGCCTACCCTGCAGATTTTGGGTTTACCAAGGATCTATAATCACATGAGCCAAATTCTTAAATCTCTGTCTCTATATGTACATATCCTGTTTGTTCTGTTTCTTGGGAGAACTCTGACTAATACAGGCAGTTCCTTACCAAATTATGTATAGATACTTACATATAATGCAGTAACCCCACTCCTAAAGATCTACCCTCTAAAAATGAAAACAAATGTCTACACAACAATTTTAATATGAATAGTCTTATTAGTTTTATTAGTAATAGTAAAAATGGGAAAAAGCCAAAATACACCTCAATTAGTGAATGCATAAAAAAACTGTTGATTGCCAGATGGGAAGGGAGTCAAGGGTCTGGGCAAAAAAGTGAAGGAATTAAGAATTATAAATTGGCAGTTAGTTACAAAATAGTCATGGGGATGTAAAGTACATCATAGGGAATATAGTCAATAATATTGTAATTACTGGTGTGGTGCCAGGTGGGTACTAGACTTACTAGGACATCACTTTGTAAGTTATATAAATCTCTAACCACTATGCTCTACATCTAAAACTAATATAATATTAAATGTCAACTGTAATTGCAAACAAATTTTTTATACAATTAAAGTATGAAAAAATAAATTGTAGCATATTGATATAATAGGCTAAAAATAAAACAGCAATAAAAAAGAACAAACTATTGATCCATGCAACAACATGGAATTATCTCAAATGTACTATGATAAGAGAAAGAAGAAAGACATAAAAGGTTATAAACTACTGTATGTGATTCTTTATATAGTACATTCGTAAAAACAGTGTAACTATAGGGACAGAAAACGGATCGGTGACTGTAAGGGACCAAGAATAGGGGAGGGGATTGATGACAAAGGGACACAAAAGAACTTTTTGGGGTGATATAAGTGCTCTGTATCTTGATTATGATGGAGGTTACAAAAATGCATACATCAAATTTCATCAAACTGTACACTTTACAAAAATAAATTTTACTGTATGTACATTGCACCTCAATTTCCTTAAAAAGGGTAACGGTTGTGAAGCAAGCATTAGGAAAACTGAAAACGCTTCTTAGGTGGCCCATGAGCTCTTGATGAGGTGTTTCTTCACCTGTTTATTCCCAAGGACCTTGCCCTCTTGAATGTCAACAGCCCCTTTCCATACCTCTCACTGGCATAGAATGAGGTCTCAGTCAGGGACCACAGTGTTGAAAGAAATAGGAGCTCACTCAAGCTGGCTTAGGTATATATGAATTTACTAACAAGGACATGGCTATCATATGGAATTTGAAAACAGGGAGTACAGCTGGCTGCAGGAAGGTTTGAGATCAGGAATTGGCATACCTCTTTCTATCCTCAAGACCCAGTGGCCTCTCATATCTTTTTATTTCCTGTCATATCATCCTAAGGTGCTTCTCTTTCTTGTTCCAGGAACATGAGCTAAACATGGCCATTCAGCCTTGCCTGGCCTCACATCACTTTTATAAAGTCTCACATTCAAATTCTTAGGGGAGAGAACTGGATAGATTCATCTTGAGGTCTATTCGGCTACTAATACACAGCTTATATCCACAGTGAGCAGGGCTAGCTAAGCAGACAACTCTCTGTGAAGGGGATATGGAGTAGGTTAAACACTGACCAGCTCCTTCTCACCAAGAAACCCCACCTGAGCTGATACTATCATTTTTCATACTGTCATCCTTTAGCTTCACGTTATTTCCAAGGTCGCCCCAGCCATGCTTCTGCCTCAGTCTTTACATATGCTGTGCCCTTTGCCTGGAAGTCTCTTCCCACAATATATTCACAGGTTGACTCCCTCACTTCGTTATGCCTCTGCTCACAAGGTCAGGCCTTCCCTGGTGACCATAACTAAACAAGCAACTCCTGTGCCACATTCTTTGCCATTACTCTGTTTTATTTGTCCTTGGAGCATTGAAAGAACCTGACAATGATGAGATATATGTGCTTGTTTTTTAAAACCTACTTTAATCCACTAGAATGTAAGTTTCATGAGAGTGAAAACTGTTATGTTTCTATGTCACCAGGAGTCTTAGTAAATGCTCCATAAATATTTGTTGAATAAATTACTAATAAAATTTTACATACCTATTTTAATCCAGTGACCACCATCACAGTCCATTTATCCACATTGATAACATAAATGTAGTGTGTGTGTGTGTGGGGGGAGGGTATTTCCTATCATGCCCGTGTCAGAATTTTGTGCTCTTTTAACATTGACACTAGTCATTAACTGTTCCATCCCCCAAATTCTGCTGTTAGTTCTCAATCAGATACTCAACTCAACTCCTCTTTAGCCACTTTATCATATTGCTGTCACTACTGTTTCTGTTTCTTGTGGCCCAGAAATCCTGTTCTTCTCTTTCCAACTACAGTATTCCTAGATGGAACCTTAAGAGTTGAACCTTGTTTAAACTCACTGTAGGACTTTGCACAGTGACTTGTGGATTGACATTGCTGCATGACCTGTCAGTACATGGGAGCCAAAAACAAGAACCTTTGTTTCAGACAATTTAATGATAATAAGCACACACTATTGTTGCACTGCACTGGGGGCTGGAGCCAGAAGAAATACACAGTCCTTTGACACTGTCAAGGGATAGACTTGTTGTTTGTTGTAGGCATTAAAGCATACACAGAGATCATTAATAAGGCTAATTATGAAAAGGGTACTAAGAGATAAAAATATCTTTGTTGTAGGCATTAAAGCATACACACAGATCATTAATAAGGCTAATTATGAAAAGGGTACTAAGAGATAAAAATATCTTCAAAATCAAGGTAAGTAAACAGAGTAAAACAGATTTTGGATGTGTGATGGAGGAGGTGGCATGTAATAAAGGCCTTAAAGAATAGAGATGAGATATATTTAGAACTGAATTAGAATGTAAATGCTATATGTGAACAATATGGAGATGTGGCTGAAACAGTACAGGAAATTATTTATTAGGAAACAAACTTTAAAAAGAAAAAGTTGGGGGAAAACCCACATGAAATGCAAATGAACAAAAAGAAGGGACTAAGTAAGGTAGAAATAATTAAGTTAGAAAATAATAAAAACAAAATAAAAAATTAACAAAACCAAAAGATGGTTCTTTAAGGAGGGTTGATAAGATAGACACCTGCTAAGACTGGCCAAGAAAATAAGAGAAAATTCAAATAAAACAAAAGGAGAAATTACTACTGATACAACAGAGATTTAGAAATAAAAGAGGAGAGAATGTTTAGACAGAGGAGATGGGAGAAGGCACACCAGAAGTAGGATGCACCAAGAACAAAGCCTAAGAGTGGGCATGTTTGGGAGACCACAAGTAATTGGTTAGCATAGAGGGAGTTAAGGAGGTCTGTTGATAAGTGTGAAATAATTCTAAATAAGAACCAGATTCCTAATGGTGAAGTACCTTAAAAGGCAATTTTATTCTGTGAATAGTAAGAAGCAGGGGTAGGTAGTGAGATCTGTGCTTCATAAAGACACCTTGTAGTAATAAGTAGAATGACAGTGTCCATGATTGTTTGAGGTAGAAGATGAGAGAGCCTAAATAGAGCTCTGGAAACAAATCCCTAAAAAATGACATGGCAAAGGCTTGGGGGAGAATCTATGCCGATGTGAAAGTGACTAGATGTGTGTGTGTGGTACTGTGCATGGGGTGAAGAGGTATCAGATGCTACCAGAGAATCAAGCTAGAAGTTACGAGGTTGTTTATTAGGAGATGCATGGTAATGCAAAAGAGATATAAAAAATGGTTAAAGGGTGGAATAACTATAGTTTATACAGTCTTTATTGCTTTCAAAGCATTTTCAGCATATTTGATTCTTATTGACTCGTGGGATATGCAGGTGATATAGATTGTAACTTGTCCAAACTACAAGAGCCAAGAGAATTGAAGTCAATTCTCTAACATGCTCAGGCTGGGAAGTTGGTGAATTATTTGAAAACACCAGTTAAAGCAGGAGTCATAGCAACATGACAGATATAAAACACTTTTCTTCATTTGGCTACCTACTGCCTAAAAGTCATTCTATGTTTCATGAGTTCACCATTTTATGAGTCCTGGTTAGACTAGGCAAGACTGCATCTCCTAATATAAGGAGAAAAAATTAGTAGACACTTGCTTGGCCAGTTTCTCTTGTAGCTCAAAAAAGGCAAATGACTTGGACTCTGCCAACCAAACAAATGTGCATGGGAAACAAGCTCAGGCACTGATGATGTAAAAGAGGAAGAAGAAAGGTTCTCTGTCTTTTTAGTGGTGGCAGAAGGGGTAGTAGCCAAGTACCTGACACAGAGAGAGAGCTGCATTGATGCAGGGCCAGCAGTTGCAATAAAGTTAAGGAAGGTCCTGGACTCAAAAGGGAAACTTTTTGCGCTGTTGGTGGGAATGCAGATTGGTGCATCCACTATGGCAACCAGTATGGAGGTTCTTCAAACAATTAAAAATGGATCTGCTTATGACCCAGTGATTCCACTTCTGAGTATATATCCAAAACACTAATACAAAAGAATATATGTTTATTGCAGTGTTATTTACAATAGCCAAGATATGGAAGCAACCCAAGTGCCCATCAGATGAGTGAATAAAAAAAAAGCTGTGATACATATAAACAATGGAATATTACTCAGCCATAAAAAGAATGAAATCTTACCATATGCAACAGTATGAATGGACCTAGAAGGTATTATGCTAAGTGAAATGAGTGAGTCAGAGAAAGACAGATACCATATGGTTTCACTTACATGTGGAGTCTAAAGAACAAAATAAATGAGCAGGCCGTGGCCAGTTGGCTCAGTGGTACAGCACTGGTGCAGCATGTGGAAGTCCCAGGTTCAATTACTGATCAAAGCACACAGGAGAAGCGACCATCTGCTTCTCCACCCTTCCTCCTTCTCTCTCTCTCTTCCTCTCCCGCAACCATGGCTCAAATAGTTTGAGCAAATTGGCCCTGGTCACTGAAGATGGCTCCATGGCCTTGCCTCAGGAACTAAAATGACTTGGTTGCCAAGCAATGGAGCAGCAGCCCCAGGTAGGCAGAGCATCACCCTGTAGGGGGCTTGCTGGGTGAACCCTGGTCGGGGTGCATGTGAAAGTCTGTCTCTGCCTCCCTGCCTCTCACTTAATTAAAAAAAAATGAACAAACAAAACAGAAACAGATTGATGCTTGCTGCCAGAGGGGCAGGGGTTTGGGGGACTGGGTGAAAAAGGTGAAGGAAGTACGAAGTAGACATCGGTTGTCACAAAATAGTCAAGGGGATGTAAAGAACAGCATAGGGAAAATAGTGAATAATATTGTAATTACTCTATGGTACCATGTGGATACCAGAAATATCGGAAGGGGAAACATCTTGTAAAGTATATGATTGTGTAACCATTATGCTGTACATCTGAAACTAATAAAAAATAATATTGAATCTGAACTTAAATTGGAAAAAAAAAAAAGATCCTGGCCCACAAGTCACATGTCATCCAGAGCTCAGAAGAGGTGGCGCTTTCTGGCCAGATCAGTTCTCAGGCATGGTGTTGGTAGCTCAGCCTTCATCCCAGCTCTCCAAGTTTTCCCAACAATTCTACAAGCTACCCAGTAACATTTTTGCTTGGTCACCCAAAGTCACTTTCTGTTATCTGCATCCAAGAACCCTGATTGCCACACATCAATACTGTAAATGTTTTATTTTACTTTACTATCCATTCAACAATATTACAAGCAATTGAGAAGTCCTCTAATATATAAGCAAGCTGAAAATAGAAAAGGTTTTATTTTGTTATTCTCCTATACATCATTTTTTAGATTTATTAAAACTTCTTTATGATATTGATAAGTGAAAAGAGGCAGGATATAACATGCATATCTGCTGTATTTTTGTGACACACACAGAAAAAGATTAACACCAAAATACTGTCATTATCTTGGGCTAATGGCATGGGTGATATCAATGTCCTTCATTTTGTTTATATACAGTTTATGAGATTTTTTTCTATCATTCATGTGTAATTCTTGTATAGTAAGTTACTGAGAAACACAAAGAATCATGTGTGGTTACTTTTTGCAGGAATGCTGATCTTTACCTTCCACCTCCATTGGAATGTTCTAGGAACAACTTCCTTCCTTAGGTCTGATGGTCCCAGGAGTATTCCAGATTCGGATTCCTGGCCTCTCTAGTTCCATCTCATGCTTCAACATTCACTCCTCCCCCTGGGAGGGGGTGTGCCCAGTGTGGGAGACAGTTGGGAGGAAGTCCTGAGCATGCCCAACCCTCCCACCTCTCCTTGCCCACGTGGGGTGCATTCTGGTCTGCTCTTTGCCTGAAGGGGAGCTTACCAGGCACCCGCTGCCCCTGCTGTGGCAGGGCTGACAGTGAGTGAGACAAAGTCCAGACAGCCCTTGGTGGGTGCACACTTAAGGCATAGCTCCCAACAGGCTTCATCAGTAATAGAGCTCCACTTGTCTCCCGCCGTTTGCTTCTCATCCCATTCCAAAGTTGGGAGGGAGATGAAGGGCTGTGATTTAGTGGTTCCAGATACATCCAGGCACCCAGGGACCTGTGATCAATACTATTTCTCTGGGCTTCTCAGTGCTCTCTCTCAATGCCCACATCCTGGGATACAGGATGACTCCAGTTGGTAGCCACTCATCTCAATCACCTGTAACTGGGGAGAACACATGCTACCCTCATGGGCTGCCAAACTAGCCTGCAGCTGCCCTCTCTGCTGCTTTGTCTGGAAATGCATCATTACTTAACATTCAGAGCCCCACAATGGGATTCAGCACCTCAGTAACAGGAGTATTAAACCCATGTCATCAAATAAAATACCTGAAGCTCAGGCCTGAGGTTTCATTAGCAACAAGACATTTTAATGGGATTATAGCTTTTTTTGTTCAGAAAGCTGGTACTATTTAAGTTTAGAAAGCTTATCTATTGATCTTAATGGTTTCCTTCACAAAGTATGAGAAAGGAAGCAAATCGTGGAATCTCAAATCTGCAGTCCTACCTTTGCTATTTTATTATTCCTTGCCTCCCTCAGATAAAGTATCTAAGTTTCATAAGTCATTATGCTTAAAATCAAGTCATGAAAGCACACCCATCTTCTCAAGTTTATCAGCATTTTGCAAAGTAGCATTAAAAATCCCAGTAAAGTAGTCGGCCAACTTCCAAATATTACACGTAATCTCTAGCTGACAGTTTCCAGGGTAAACAATAACCAAAGTCAATCACTTCTTTCTCAGGTTTCCTGACAATATTTTCCTCAATTTTATGCTCAAGTTATAACTCAAGGTCATGAAAGCAACCGTTTAAGATACTCATGTTATTAAACAGAAAAGCAAATCTCACTTAACCAAGCCTTAACAGTTGATCCCTTAATGCATCAGAATGTATATTATCAAAATGTAAAGATCTGAGTGCATCCAAATACACAAAAATAGAATAATATACTCTTGAGTATCTAAAAATCTTCAGATAAAATGTTTCTGACAGTAATTGTTTTCTAGGAAATCAAATAAAAGGCATTTGAATGACCAAGAAAGCTCGTGATAAGTCCTTTTTAATAAAATGGGCAGACTGCTGAGTGGGATTTTGGTGGCTGGCTTCTCAGGGAGCTGGGGCAGGCAGATGATGCAGACAAGGCTTGAAGGTCAGGGCTGTATGGACAGTGAGTGTTGGCTACGGCTGCCCAGGCTGGGCCACGTGGCTGGCTGCAGTGTCGGCCTGAATCCTGCAGCAAACCTCTGCGACTGAGTCAGAGCGGGAGTCACCTCAGATGTCCTTGTCTGTGGCATCTGGGCAGGTGAAGGGCTAGTCACCTGCCAGGAAGTGAAGAGCATGGGTACAATTCCTCTATAAACTGGTTCCTATAGGCTGGCCGCTAGATCCCTGAGCTCACCGTTTCTCACCAAGGGCAAATCTATGGGAAGAGGAGACGAAGGACAGGAACAAAACTGTACCAGAGACCGGGGCAGGACCAATGTATGGGTTTAACTTCACAATGAATTTTGAAGAAGCAAGTAAATAATCGTCCTGACATACCTAAAACTCAGAAGGTAGAAGTAACTTTTCCAATTAATCAGCGGTTAATACTGTAGACTCCACTAATTAGCCAAGTTTACATGCAAACACATGTATAAACATTTCCTCACACACTATGCATCAATTTTAAAGACAAAAACTGATAAAATACTTCAAACTTTGTAAACCATATCTGAACAGGCATTTCTCATTCAACCTGTTTGTCCATTTTACAGTGGGTAAATGTTATTTTTAAAGCCACAGAAAAGTTTTTGGTTTACGAGCCCAGACCACCCAGCTACGAGCGAGCTCTGTGATTTTAGGACACCAACAGAGGAGCTATGGGGGTGATTCAGAGGTCTGAAGCTTTGAGAAAGGGCAACTCGACTAGCCTAACTTCTGGTTCCCTGCTCTAGCACTCATCCACGCTGCCTTTTTAAAGTTCTTGCTCGACCAAAGTTCAAGGCATCCTTATGGATTAGTGAATCTCATTGCTAGAGCTGTGATAGATACTTGGCTAGCATCATCTCTAGTCCAGACCTCCCCTCAGGGTTCTAGACTCCTAGATTCAAGTGCCCACCTTACACACCCCCTTGGAGGCCTCACAGACACTTTTAAGTCAGTGTCATCTCTTCCCCACTCCTTACCAACCTCTCCAACTAAGTCATTTTCCATTTTCCAGCCTTTCTTTCAGTGGCTGGAAACCCCATCCCTCCAGCAGCACAAAACAAAACCTGAGAGTGAGCGTGTTGCCTGTTCCTTCCCTGCCTCCCACACCCAATCCACCTCCAGCCACTGATGGCTCTACCTGCTGAACCTCTTTCCAGTCTGCACATTTCTCTCCAGCTTCTCTGTCAGTGGTCTTCCAACCCACCACCTCCCCACTAGAGTTCTGTCATAGCCTGAATGTGAAGCACCTTCCAATTTGCAAAATAATTACAAATGTGCTTTCCCTTTGCTCCCTTTCCATACTTTTCTACTGCCATAAAAAAAATCACAAATCTGATCATGTTTTTCCTACAACTGAAACATTGAAATGGCTTCTGAGTGTCCTCAGAGTGAAGACTGGCTTGAAGCTCTGACTAACCTGGCTGTGGCTCAGTGGTTAGCTACCACACCCCCACGGCCCCCTCCAGCCATGCCCTCCCCTTCCCAGGATCTTGGTCAACTCTCTCCCTTCTGTCCTGCGTTATTTTTTTCTACTCCATCTCAATTACTTCCTCATACAGAGAAGCCCCTTCTGAGTGACACTGACAGAATCAGGTTTCCCTGCTACACACACGTACCCTAATGCTGCCCTCACAGAATATATCAGGTGTCATGCTAGCAATGACATTTGTGTAGCTTGTGTGAGCACCCATATCCCACACTCTGAAGCACCCTGAAGAAAGGGGCAACAAGGGCTCCCCTCCCAGCCACCCCCAGCACTTGCACAGGACTGGTCACTGGGCATGCCTACCACGTGTGTATAGAATGAACACAACAAAGGGTGAATGCTGAGAAAGGAGTTAATGCTCAAATCAGATCACAATAGTTAAGGCTAATCTCACTCAGGATCATTCTCCTGTCATGCAAGCCTCAGTTTTTCAGGGCCTCAGAACATATGGAAGAACATAGAGTTCCTCACTATCCCTAACAGATCTGTCTGGTGTGACCTAAGGGCTTAAAAAGGGGGAATAAAACTATTCTTTTATTGTGACTTTTTGAAAGACAGTGACAGTAGGTTAGCATCCTTTAGCCATCTGATTAATTAATCTATTAAAGTAATAATAAAGATTTTAATGGCTACAGCTTCAATCAAAACTGAAAATATGTCTAGAAATTGAGAAAGCAAGAAGGCTCTTTCCCAAAGTCCCATGAATAAATAGAAAGATGAGAGACAAAGTCAAAACACAGTGTGGTATAGCAGTTACGTGTGCAGTCTCTGGACCTACTGATGTTTTATTTTAGGTAAGTCATTTGACCTCTCTGTATGCCTTAGTGTCCTCATCTGTAAAATGAAGATAATATTAGCATACATTATAGTGTTGTTGTGAGGATTAAATGAATTAATGTATGTTAAGTACATTGGGCCATGTCTTATGTTACTTATAGTGAATAATACATAAATGTTTGCCATTTTATTGTTACTAGGTATTTTTAAAAGTTGTTTTATAGTAGTCTAACTAATATATTAACTGATATATTTTGCTAAAAATGGGACTGAATTAATGTTTAAAACCATGACATTGAAAGTTAAAATATGTACTAGCTTGTTTTGTTGTATATCAAACTATTTTTAATGAAATTATTCTGGATGCATAACTTTGTTGATTCAGATAAAACAAAATGCCTGTTAGTGGATGGTTGTTGGTTTCTTAACAGTGTGTGACAAAAACAGTACTCAAATATGCATGAATAATCTGTTCAGTATCCAGTGAATTCACAAACATATGCCTCATTTACCTTTGACATATAAAGTAACAAACTTAACTGACCTAAACAACAAAATAAATCAGAAAATAAAACAACAAAATACATCTCTGTGTTAAAGTAGAAGAACATGCATGCCTACATCCATTCTTGAGTTGCCAAAGAGTATATGTTAAGATTATGTTAAACAGAAAGGTACTTACAAAAAATGATTAAAACATTTTCAACTAGACACACAATCCAATGACCAAGGAATTTCACTGCTAAATATATACCCAAGAAATATGAATGAAAACAGAAAGATATGTATAAGAATGTTTATTTAAGCTTTGTACATATAGCCAAAAACTAAAAATAACTCAAATGTCCACCAACAGAAGACTGGGTCAACAAATTGTCATATACGTATACAAGCAAATACTGCACAGCATTGAGAAGAACTACTGATGCATGCAAGAGCAGGGCTGCGTGCCACAGATATCTTGCCCAGTACAAGGATTTTTAAAAAGCACATATGTGATTATCTTTGTATTAAGTTAAAGAATCACCCAACCTATCCCAGACAAAAAAAAGCTAAAGGAGTTCATCACCACCAAACCAGTATTACAAGAAATGTTAAAGCATCTTTTTTAAGAAGAAGAAGAAGAAAAAATTAAATATGAATAATAAACGACAACAACTACATACCTATTCATAATTACTTTAAATGTAAATAGATTAAATGCTCCAGGTGGCTAAACAGATTAAAAATACAAGACCCATACATATGCTGTCTATAAGAGACCCACTTCAGATCAAAAGACACACAGATGGAAAGTAAAGAGATGGAGAGAGATATTTCATGCAAATGGAAATAAACAAAAAAAGCTGAGCAGCAATATTTATATCAGACAAAACAGACTTTAAAACAAAGGCTATAACAAGAGACAAAGAAGGATCCAGCAATTCCAGTTCTCTGGATTTATCCCAAGAAACAAAAACACTAATTTGAAAAGATATATGCATCTCTATGTTTACTGCAGCATTATTTACAATAGCCAAGGTATGGAAACAACCTAGGTGTCCATCAACAGACAGATGCAGAAGAAGTGGTGCATATGTATAATGAAATATTATTCAGCCATAAAAAAGAGTGAGATCTTGCCATTTGCAACAGCATGGATGGACCTAGTGGGTATTATGCTAAGTGAAATAAAGTAGACAAGGACAGATATCATAGGATCTTACTTATATGTGGAAGCTAAAAAACAAAATTAATGAACAAAACAGAAATAAACACATAGATATAGAGAACATTTTGATGGTTCCCAGATGGGAGAGGCATTAGAGGATGCGTGAAAACAGGGAAGGAATAAAGATGTACAAATTGCCAATTATAACAATGAACAACAGGGAATACAGTCAGTAATATATATAGTAATAACTATGCATAGTGTCATATGGGTACTAGACTGGGGTGATCACTCCCAAAGTTATGTATGACTAATCCCTATGTTGTACACCTGAAACCAATACAATATTGTATGTCAACGGTAATTGAAAAATAAAATAATCATTTAGGGGGAGCAAGATGGCGATGGAGTAGGCGGACGTACCAACTTCCAACTCCCAGAACCAAAGTGGATTACAACTCAATTTTAAGAACCATCACCTGGATAAACCAACTTTGAACAAAACTAAGTGGACTCTTCAACCAAGGAACACAGAAGAAGCCACACTGAGACTGGTAGGAATAGCGAAAACGCGAAGAGGGCTGCCCAGCTCCCCGGAGCAAACGGCAGCCCGGAGAGACCCGCGGGGCGGGAGGAAAGTTTGGCGGAGAGGGAGGGACCTGGGTCCCAGGAACCAAGCCCCAGCCTCCAGTCCTAGAGCCTAGAAGAGGCGTTTGGACAGTATTGAGCTGTGAAACAAGTGAGGGAGCTCCCAGGCCTACAGTGTGGAGTATTAGGTCCCTTCCTACTCTGCTGAGGGCTGCTTGGGGTTTTGGGGCGGCAGGACGCTGAAAGGCGGTTCTGTCGGCCTGGGCAGAGGCCAAGCCGGTGGGAGATCGGTCTAGCCCAGAGGGTCAGAGGGGACCGCGGGAGCGGTCCGGAAGCTGCGGGCCCGCCTTTAATCCCACTAACAGGGTCAAAGCGGGAGGCCAGGAACGGGCAGGCCCTGCGCAAGCCGGCCCTGACCGCGGGGACCGGGCTAGGACCAGGGACGGGCAGGGGCTGTGGCTGAGCTGACGCTACCAGTCCCCCACTCCCCCACCCCAACCCCCCCCCCCCGCCGGGCCAGAGAAACAGCGGTTGGCCAGCATACGTGCGCGAGCGGGCTCCGAGTGCGGGAACGGGGTAGACCCTGAGACAAGTGGAGGCTCGCAGCTGAGCCCACGCTACTATCAGCGCCCGGCCGGAGAAACCCCAGATAGCATTCATACGTGCACGAGCGGGCTCCGAACGCGGGGGCGGGGTAGAGTCCGGGACGAGCGGAAGTACGCAGCTCAGCGGAAGCCAGCAAACACGCCCGCCCCAATAAACCTTGGTTTCCGACCCTGCGCAGAAGGGCCCTGGCCTTGAGGGCGGGGCTAAAGCTCCTGACAGGCAAAAGCTTACAGCTGAGAGCACGTCAAAAGCCCCGCCTAACCCGCGGAACTGTAGCGAGCAGGCTCCGACTGCTGGTTCTGGGCGGAAGTCCGGAAATAGGCTGGGTCCGCAGCTGAGGAAAGGTGTTCACCTCTACCCTTGGTGCTAATCTTGTGGCTTCAGTCACAGCCCCTCCCACGGAGGAGAGGCAGAAATCATAGCAAAAGCCACAGTGGGCCGGCGCTGGCAACGCTCATACCCAACCACCCTAGGCACCAGCAGAGGGGGTGGGGGGCCTGCAGATAGACCACACCTAGAGAACACAAAGGCAACACCTACTGGACTCCAGTGGCCACAACTTGCTTATACACAGAAAAAATGGGCAGGCAGAGGAATGCAAACCAAATGAATCAAGAGAAATCCCCAGAGAAGGACCTGAATGAACCAGATATAACCAAATTACCAGAAGCAGAATTTAGAATAATGATAGTTAGGATGTTCAAAGAAATTAGAGCAACAATGGATAGTCATTATGAACACCTAAATAAAGAGATAACAAGTATAAAAAATGAAATTGAAATAATAAAAAAGAATCAGACAGAAATGACAAATACAGTATCAGAACTGAAGACCACAATGGAAGGAATTAAAAGCAGGATGGATGACGCTGAGGATCGAATAAGCGAGTTAGAGGACACAATAAACAAGGGCACAGAAGCAGAGAAGAAAAAGGAAAAGAGACTTAAAAAATGTGAGGAAACTCTAAGGGAGCTCTGTGACAACATGAAGAGAAACAACATTCGCATCATAGGGGTGCCTGAAGAAGAGGAGAAAGGACAGGAAATAGAAACTTTGTTCAATCAAATCATAGCAGAAAACTTTCCTAAATTAAGGCTGGGAAACACTCCACACATTCAAGAAGCACACAGAACTCCATTAAGGAGAAACCCAAAAAAATCTACACCAAGACACATCATAGTTAAAATACCAAAGCTAATGGATAAAGAAAAAATATTAAAAGCTGCTAGAGAAAAAAAGACTATCACCTACAAAGGAGCCCCCATAAGGATGACATCGGACTTCTCAACAGAAACACTTGAGGCCAGAAGGGAATGGCAAGAAATAATCAAAGTAATGCAGAACAAGAACCTACAACCAAGACTACTTTATCCACCAAGGCTAACATTTAAAATTGAAGGAGAAATAAAGAGCTTCCCAGAAAAAGAAAGCCTGAAGGAATTCATAAAAACCAAACCAATTCTGCAAGAGATACTAAGGGGCCTCTTGTGAACAGTTTAAAGGGAGGAATGAATAGAGCAAAAGAAGAATACAGCTTTAAAGAATAAAATGGCAATAAACAACTACATATCAATAATAACCTTAAATGTAAATGGATTAAATGATCCAATCAAAAGACATAGGGTAGCTGCATGGATAAAGAAACAGGACCCATACATATGCTGTCTACAAGAGACACACCTTAAAACAAAAGATGCTCATAGACTGAAGGTAAAAGGATGGAAAAAAATATTTCATGCAAATGGAAATGAAAAAAAAGCAGGCGTAGCAATACTTATATCAGACAAAATGGACTTTAAAACAAAGGCTGTAGTAAGAGATAAAGAAGGGCACTACATAATGATAAAGGGAACAATTCAACAGGAAGATATAACTATTGTAAATATCTATGCACCAAATATAGGAGCCCCGACATACATAAAGCAGACTTTGATGGATATAAAGGGCGAGATTAACAGCAATACTATCATAGTAGGGGATTTCAATACCCCTCTAACAACACTGGATAGATCCTCAAAAAAGAAAATTAATAAAGAAACAGCAGACTTAAAGGAGACACTAGATCAACTTGATTTAATAGATATCTTCAGAACTTTTCACCCTAAAGCAGTAGAATATACATTCTTCTCAAGCGCTCATGGTACGTTTTCTAGGATAGACCACATGTTAGGACACAAAAATGGTCTCAATAAATTTAAGAAGATTGAAATCATATCAAGCATCTTCTCTGATCACAATGCCATGAAACTAGAAATTAACCACAAAAGAAAAAATGAACAATACTCAAACACTTGGAAACTAAATAGCATGTTATTAAATAATGAATGGATTAACAATGAGATCAAAGAAGAAATAAAAAAGTTTCTAGAAACAAATGATAATGAGCATACATCAACTCAAAATTTATGGGACACAGCAAAAGCAGTTCTGAGAGGGAAGTTTATTGCACTACAGGCATATCATAAGAAGCTAGAAAAAGTTCAAATAAGCAACCTGACCCTGCATCTAAAAGAACTAGAAAAACAACAACAAATAAAACCCAAGACAAGTAGAAGGAAGGAAATAATAAAGGTCAGAGCAGAAATAAATGACATAGAGGCTAAAGAAACAATACAGAGGATCAATGAAACAAGAAGCTGGTTCTTTGAAAAGGTAAACAAGATTGATGAACCTTTAACTAGACTCACCAAGAAAAAAAGAGAGAGGACTCAAATAAATAAAATTAGAAAGGACAGTGGAGAAATAACAACTGACACAACAGAAATACAAAGCATTGTAAGAAAATACTATGAAGAACTATATGCCAAAAAATTAGACAATCTTGGTGAAATGGACAAATTTCTTGAATCATATAACCTTCCAAAAATCAATCTGGAAGAATCAGAACACCTAAACAAACCAATTACAGCAAATGAGATCGAAACAGTTATCAAAAAACTCCCAAAAAAGAAAAGTCCTGGGCCTGATGGCTTCACAAGTGAATTCTATCAAAAATTCAAAGAAGAACTAACTCCTATTCTCCTCAAGCTATTTCAAAAAATTCAAGAGGAAGGAAGACTTCCAAACTCCTTTTATGAGGCGAGCATAATTCTGATCCCCAAACCGGGCAAAGACAACACAAAGAAAGAAAATTATAGGCCTATATCCCTCATGAATTTAGATGCTAAAATTCTCAACAAAATATTAGCCAACCGGATCCAACAATATATGAAAAAAATCATACACCACGATCAAGTGGGATTTATTCTGGAGCGGCAAGGCTGGTTCAATATTCGCAAATCAATCAATGTGATTCACCACATAAACAAAAGGAAGGACAAAAATCACATGATAATTTCAATAGATGCAGAAAAGGCATTTGATAAAATCCTGCACCCATTCATGCTCAAAACTCTCAGTAAAGTGGGAATACAGGGATCATTCCTTAACATGATAAAGGCCATCTACGATAAACCGATAGCAAACATCATACTAAATGGACAAAGATTAAAAGCAATCCCCTTAAGATCAGGAACCAGGCAGGGTTGCGCACTTTCACCACTCTTATTCAACATAGTTCTGGAAGTCCTAGCTACAGCAATCAGACAAGAAGAAGAAATAAAAGGCATACAAATTGGAAAAGAAGAAGTAAAACTGTCATTATTTGCAGATGATATGATATTGTATATTGAAAACCCTAAAGTCTCAATCAAAAAACTACTGGACCTTATAAATGAATTCAGCAAGGTGGCAGGATATAAAATTAATACTCAGAAATCAGAGCCATTTCTATACACCAACAATGAAATATCAGCAAAAGAAATTAAGGAAACAATCCCCTTCACTATTGCAGCCAAAAAAATAAAGTACCTAGGAGTAAATTTAACCAAGGAGGTTAAGGACTTGTACTCGGAAAATTATAGAACATTGATAAAAGAAATCAAGGAAGATACAAACAAGTGGAAGCACATACCGTGCTCATGGCTAGGAAGAATAAACATAATTAAAATGTCTATATTACCCAAAGCAATTCATAAATTCAATGCAATACCAATTAAAATACCAATGACATACTTCAAAGATATAGAACACATATTCCAAAAATTTATATGGAACCAAAAAAGAACACGAATAGCCTCAGCAATCTTAAAAAAAAAAAATAAAGCAGGAGGTATCACTCTTCCAGATATCAAGGTTTACTATAAGGCCATTGTACTCAAGACAGCCTGGTACTGGCATAAGAACAGGCACATAGATCAATGGAACAGAACAGAGGACCCAGAAATAAACCCACAGCTTTATGGACAACTGATATTTGACAAAGGAGGAAAGAACATACAATGGAGTAAAGACAGCCTCTTTAACAAATGGTTTTGGGAAAATTGGACATCTACCTGCAAAAAAATGAAACTAGACCATCAACTTACACCATTCACAAAAACAAACTCAAAATGGATAAAAGACTTAAATGTAAGCCGTGAAACCATAAGCATCTTAGAAGAAAACATAGGCAGCAAGCTCTCCGACATCTGTAGCAGCAGTATATTTGCCGATTTATCTTCATGGGCAACTGAAATAAAAGGCAAGATAAACAAATGGGACTATATCAAACTAAAAAGTTTTTGCACAGCTAAAGACAATAGGAACAGAATAAAAAGACAAACCACACAATGGGAGAACATATTTGACAGCACATCTGATAAGGGGTTAATAACTAAAATTTATAAAGAACTTATAAAACTCAACACCAGGAAGACAAACAACCCAATCAAAAAATGGGCAAAAGAAATGAATAGAAATTTTTCCAAAGAGGACATACAGATGGCCAATAGGCATATGAAAAAATGCTCAACATCACTAATCATTAGAGAAATGCAAATTAAAACCACAATGAGATATCACCTCACACCAGTCAGAATGGCACTTATCAGCAAAACAACACAGAATAAGTGCTGGCGAGGATGTGGAGAAAAGGGAACCCTTCTGCACTGCTGGTGGGAATGCAGACTGGTGCAGCCACTGTGGAAAACAGTTTGGAGATTCCTCAGAAAATTAAAAATTGAACTGCCTTTTGACCCAGCTATCCCACTTTTAGGAATATACCCTAAGAACACCATAGCACTGTTTGAAAAGAAGAAATGCGCCCCCATGTTCTTGGCAGCATTGTTCACAATAGGGAAGATCTGGAAACAGCCCAAGTGTCCGTCAGAAGACGAGTGGATTAAAAAGCTTTGGTACATATATACTATGGAATACTACTCTGCCATAAGAAACGATGACATCGGATCATTTATAACAAAATGGATGTTCCTTGATAACATTATACGGAGTGAAATAAGTAAATCAGAAAAAAAGAAAAACTGAGAATAGCACGATTACATATATAGGTGGGACATGAAAGTGAGGGTATGAGACATGGACAAGAGAGTGGTGGTTATGGGATGGGGGGAGGGAGGGAAGAGTGGGATAGGAAGGAGGGGAGGGACGCAGGGAAAACCAGATTGAAGGTGACAGAGGACAATTTGACTTTTGGTGATGGGTATGCAACACAATTGAATGATAAGATAACCTGGAGATGTTTTCATTGTACATATGTACCCTGATTTATTGGTGTCACCCCATTAGAATTAATAATAATAAAATATATATAAAAAATAATAATAATTATTTAAAAAAAGAATCATCAAAGCTGATAAATGATGGTACAAGTCAGTACAAGTCACAACAGTGATAACCTCCATGCAGGGGGGAACCAGTCTAGACTAGAAAGTGTATGAGGGAATCTATGGGGTGCTGGCAATGTTCTATATCCTGATTTGGATGGTGGTTTTACAGGTTTATACATACGTAAACTTTTTCAAACTGTACACTGACCATGTATACTTCATGCACTTGACTGTATGTGTTTTACAACTGTTATAAAAACATCTTCCCAACTAGTAATTTAACTCATGACTAACTGTATGTCAATTTAACAAAACTGACTGCTGTTTGAGTACTTCATGTATTGTTGGAGAGTTGGAAGAGTGTTCTCTCTATACACACTAAACCAAGTGTTATGGACTGAACAGTGTGGCTCCCAAATTCATATGTTGAAGCCCTAACACCTAATATAACTATATTTGAAGACTGGGTCTTTAATGAAATAATTAATGTTAAATGAGGTTTTAAAGATAGCCTACCCCCACACAACTGTTGTCCTTATAAGAAGAGGAAAAGGCAACAAGAACGTGCACCCATAAGAACAGATCATGTGAGGACACAGCAACTAGATGGCCATCTGCAAGTCAAGAGAGGCCTCAAGAGAAATTAAACCTGCTTACACCTTGATCTTGGCTTTCCAGCCTCCAGAACTGTGAAAAAATAAATTTATGTTGGCTAAGCCACTCAGTCTGTGGTATTTTGTATGGTAGTCCTAGCAAAATAATAAAGAAGGCTCCAACACATCTCCAGGAGCTTGACACAGGTCCTGTGGAGTTTATTGGACCCAAGTGTTGTTATCTGACTCCTGCTGTGAGAAATCTGAAAGCTAGTCAGAGCTAACAGGTCAAAGAGAGGGGGCTGTGTTTGCAGTGAAAGGCACTTCTACTGTCAATGGAATGTGTTTCCTGTGGTCATAATGTGAGTTCCACAGAAGCAGCCTCCTTGAGCTGAAGGAAGGGAAGTTTAAAATTAGATGTGTTTAACACTACTACACACTTACCAAAATGGTTTGAGCTAAATGAATGGTATAATATCGTATGTTGACAAGGATATGGAAGTACCACAATCCTTGTAACCTGCTGCAGGGGATGTAAATTGGTGAAACTACTTTGAAAAACTCTTTGGCCATATTGCTAATCCTAAACACACACCTCTTCTATGACTCAGCAATTCCATTCCTACAGAAATGAGTACAATGTGCACCAAAATAAATGTACAAAAATGTTCACAGTGAAACAACCCAAATGTCCTTTAACAGAAGAATGGATAAACTCAGAATAGTCACACAGTGGCTTACTAAACAGCAATAAGAAGGAATAAACTAGATGCATTCAGGGCAACACTAGAATCTATGTAAACACAATAAATTAAAATAAAGATAATAAAAAATAAAAAAATAAGGATTAAACTACTGATAAACACAGCACAGATGAATCTCTAAGATAGTATTGAATGAAGAAGTTTGACAGAAAGGTTAAATACTCTATGATTCCATCTATATAAAATTAAAAATGGGCAAAATTGCTGCATGGTGGTAGAGGTCAGAGTAGTGGGTGGTTACGTCTCACGGTGCTAGTTAATAGTGACTGGGAAGGAACATGAGGGAACATGGGGGTGGAGAACAGGAAGGGGTAAGAAATGTTCTATATCTTGATCCAAGTCTTAGTTATACGAGTTTTCAGATATGTAAAAATTCAACTGTACACTTGAGATTTCTGCTCTTCACAGCATTCAAGTTATACTGTAATTCTGAAAAATCAAACAGGTGGGAGTGTGAAATTTTTATTATTACTCTGAACTGTATTATGTGATTAATAGACTGGATTCAACTTTTTACCATTTAAGAGTACCTGGGAAACTAAGGGACCTGCCCAAGAATTTTTTATTCTGATGGGAAGACAAGATTGTTAAGTGGGTGGGAAGAATCCACATGAGAAGAATCAGGGATGGGTGTGATTGGCACCTTGAGCCTAGCCCATTAATAAACTTGTTACACACAGAGTTTCTTTTATTTGAGATTACCGAACAAGACAGTATTTGTGGAGTTTGCCAAAGTTATTACTTAGGTTTCTGTTTATCAATTGCCAAGATTGACTCTGATGTGATAACATGGGAATCGTGGTTCATGCTGCTCTCTGCAGTCTATTTACCTGTGTCTGGTGTTACTGTTCAAAAATGTTTGGAAAGAAAGAAGTCACCTCACTTAGCCCAAAGACATCCACAACAGCTACAGGCTCACAGTATCCAGATAATTGGTATAACAGATTGTACCTATTTCTTTTGGCTAATAGAGCACTTTGCTAGATAATACTTATATCAGCTAATTCACAACTATTAGCCTATTTCATGAGGTTGCAGGAATATAATTGTTTAAGCATATATAAGCATTCATGCGGATATGCGTGTGTGCGCGTATGTGTCTGTGTCAATTCTAAGATACTACTTTAGCTTTATTTGGGGTGGTTAAAGATAGTAAAGTGACCACATGTATTTTTACCTTTTTCCTCTCAAGACTCCATTTACTTTCATAAAAAGGCATAGATAAGTTATAAATCCACAAGGAAAAGATCCCTAAACGAGATTTCAACATTTCTTTGGAGCTGACTGGACTATAGTACCCCAGGGATGCAGCTGTAACAAAAATGGGGGTGGGAAAGGCTATGAAAACTGGAGATTCACTGTAACCAGACAACTGGATCCCAACCCTCTACTCCATGCAACATACACACATATCACCAGAAGCCAGAAGCTACTCCTCAGGAAAAAGATGGGCATTTGGTGATTCCAGTGAAGCAAATCAGTGGCTCTCTGCCTAACCACTCCAAAGAGAAGCTACTGGTCAGCTGGTGAACAAGTGAGGGTCCCCTCCCCTTAGATCCCCACCTGGCCAACAGCCAGGTTAGATACTATCTTTGCCTTTTGATGTGAAGAGCCAGAAATACCTGAAAATGTATCCCCCACACTGCCTACAATCCCTTTCCATCCCCAGGCCTTTATCCAATAACTGACCCATGTGGAGTATGTGACTAAGTGGGGCAACCCTGAGGTTGACTTATAGTCTAAAGCTCCCCACACAACTGTGACATTGCCCCGTGTTTGACTGCTTCCTGAACTCCCTCCCCAGGTACCCCCCACAGCACCGTGTTCATAAGCAGAGCCCACACACACCAACCCTCCTCTGAGTGTCAACGCTGGTGAGCCCAGCCTAAGAACCGTGCCAACTAATACAGACCTCCGGGCAGCTTCAGTGTCACAGCCCTACATATGGCTGGACAACCCACGATGGCCAGACATTTGCTGAAAGCCTCCAGCATGGCAGGGAGCAATACACATAAGCCTCATGATGTAAACAAGCTCGCTGTAATTCCCCCAAGTGGAAGAAAGAAAAGGGGAAATTAGATCAGAAAGAAGAAAAGGTAAGGTTCATTATGCAGGTAACATAATGAACAAAACCTTAATCCTCCGCCTTTATAAATAGTCTCTCAGCTTTGAGGGGAGCCTCATTCCACCCAGGATAATGCAGACAGATGGTGAATTACCTCCCCATCACCTTGCAGTCCTTGGGTAAGCCTGCCCACCATTCCCATTTCCTCTACCTCCACCTCCGTCCACAAGGGTAATTTTGAAAACAGTCTTTCCAAAGCCAGTTAGAATGTTATGTCTCACCTGGAGCACAAAATCCTGAGCTCCTCGGCCTTCATTCTTCCCCAAGCAGGTTCTAAATGCCTCACAGAACTTAAATGTAATACTGTATGCATTTTTAAACTGACTTAACATTCCATCTTCCAGGGTAGGCAGCGTCTACCAGAGTGGTAACAATTTATACCAAGTTGAAAGCACACTTTATACATGTATTTCACATCATCTGTGGACCTTTGTCCTATGTTTCAGTAAATTAATATAGTTTGGCAGACTAAAAAAGTCAAGTGCTTTATTTGAAAGCTGATTTACTTGTTCCCTTCTTAAGAACTTTTAATAAGGATTATATATTATTAATGATTTTGATTCCAATTTTCTAGCCTATTTTCCTCCCACCCGTTAAATACACATGTATAATTTCCTCATGACAGAACATGGACATATTCATCCCAGAATATCTGGAAAAATCACACACACACACACACACACACACACACACACACACACACACACACACACACTGCTGTAATTCCACCATTCGGTTCCTGTCCACTTCATTTTGAGAGGAACATTTTAAATTTATATACAGTGGTACCTTGAGATACGAATTTAATTCGTTCTGTAACTGAGCTCATAAGTCAGTCAACTCGTGTATCAAACTGCAGATACTGGACCCGTGTGCTAACGCGCCAACTAGCAGCAGCTTCCCGAATCACGACTTGTATCTCGGAATTTTGCTCGGATCTCGAACAAAAATACGGACTGAGTTGCAGCTTGTATGTTAAAAAAAAATTTTCATATGTTGGTCTGTTCATGTCTCAAGGTGGCACTGTATTTCCTAATTCCTGGGCTTATATTTATTCAGAAGTAAAGCAGGCACTGTGGTCAAGGCTTTGCTCTTCAGAGACGTGGGTGACTCCTTGCTGCATGTTGGGGACATACGTGTGTTAAAGATAAAGACGTGGTACAAAGACCAAGTACAGCAGACCAGGTCCTCTTTATTTACAGCAAAGTGCACAGAGTCTGGGTCCCCGAGTGCAGGTTTCAGGAAAGTGCAACAAGAAGCAGGGCTGCTGGCAAAGGAGACAGAAAAGCACTTTGGCCTCCAGAGCTCCTCTAGTGACAGAAAACCCCAGGGACCAAAGCTAAATGTTTGGCCACTTTGGTTATTCTCCAATAACTCTTTTTTTGCTAAAATGTTGACTTTGTTTTTCTTTCTTCCATGCACTTTTCATTTTATGGTTAATGGGCAAGTGAGGTAGTGGTGGGTTGGGGGACTTTAAGGCATGAATCTTAGAGCCCTTAAATTTAACTACAAAATGTTAACTCAGTCATCCCCAAAGGTTTACTAGAGAATAGGTAAAGTTTCTATTAAAGGTGGAAAAATAAGATATATAGAAAAAGAACAGATTTTCTTATCTCCACTAATTTAACAAATATGTATTCAGCGTATACTAAATACATGTGTGTATGTGATACTAGCGATAGGCTATTATTCTTCCCAGTGTTTAAAGGAGATTTTAAGCCTGACCAGGCAGTGGCGCAGTGGATAGAGCATTGGACTGGGATGCAGAAGACCCAGGTTCGAGGCGAGACCCCAAGCTCGTCAGCTTGGACCCAAGGTCGCTGGCTCCAGCAAGGGGTTGCTCGGTCTGCAGAAGGCCCACGGTCAAGGCACATGTGAGAAAGCAATCAATGAACAACTAAGGTGTTGCGACGGCAACAAAAAAAAACTAATGATTGATGCTTCTCACCCCTCTCTGCTCCTGTCTGTCTGTCCCTCTCTCTGACTCTCTCTCTGTTCCTGTAAAATAAAATAAAAATAAATAAATAAATAAATAAATAAATAAAAATATAGCTGGTGGTGTATATTGTGGAAGAGAGAAATGGAATAAATGGGGAGCACTACTGTAGTCCAAAGCAAACTGTGGTTGCTTGCTAACAAATGGTGCAAAGTGCTCTGAACGTTTACACCGGGAGCCAGCACACTGAGGTTCGTGAGACAAATCTGGCCCACCACCTGGTTTTGTACTGCTTGGGATTTGGGAGTGGCTTTTGCATTTATAAATAGATGGTTGAGGGGGGAAATCAAGAAAGGAATCAAAATTTGTGACATGAGAAAGTCCTATGAAATTCAAATTTTAGTGTTCATAAATAAAGTTTTACTAGAATGCAGCCACACTTACTGGTTAATAGAACGTCCATAGCTGTTTCCGCACTGCAACCACAGAGCTCAGAAGTTGTGATACAGACTGTACGGCCCACAGACCCTATTTACTATCTGGCACTATACAGAGAAAGTTTTCTGACTCCTGGTTTAGAGGACGGACATGTCACTTCTGCCCAAACTCATTATGAAGGAAGTCACACATCTATCTTCCTTTTCTACAGACCTTTATATCTTGCTTGACTATCCCAGCAGCTCTATATGGGAAGAGAGAGAAAGAGCAGGTCTCCTTACTCCCCCATTTGCAACTGGGGAAACTGAGGCTCAGCCCAATCAAGAGATCTGTTCAATGTTGGCAGCACCCTATTACAACTGTCCTGAGCCTGCACCTCACGCTGTTGAGACTGGAAAGATGTCAGACATCCCCTATGGATGGAGGCACCAGAAACAAGCGAGTCCAGTTTAGCAAGTAAGGTGCGGGGCTGCCACTGGGCCCCAGGACAGAGGAGACATGAGGACCAGGTGCTGTCAGGGCCTGTTCCTATCTCTTGACCTGATGCAAGTTGCCCATGTGCTGCTGTCCTTGGGTTACTGAGAGAACCTCTAAGAGCCTCAAAGTCCTGTCTAAGGTATCTTTTCCTGATAGGATGTTGAAGAGTCAATGGGATCATTATGAGAAGCATAACTGTACATACAGTACTTAGCACAGGGCTTGGCACTTGCAGTTGTGATGTTAACTTGTTTTCATTCACTGGAGCGGGAACCTGCTGAGGTTTTAAAACAAGAATCAATACGGACTTACCTTAGACAATTGGCAAGCCGTGAAGGATACACTCATACCTAAACACAGATTAGGTTAGACTTTCATACTAATAGTATGGCAACATTCTGTCTGAGGAACAAACTCCAGCTACCTCAGGACAAAATTCCCCTAGGTATTAGCTTAGGAAAAAAGAGTCTTGTACTTTCAAGTTGTTTGCAACATAAATTACTAATTGGGTGTAAAAACTATTTTCATATTTGGGAAGAAATGTGTTAGGTAAAAACTGAGACTTAAATAATTGAAGTGAACATCTCGAACTCCCAGGGTTTTCAGGGTGGTGTCTTGGGAAAGAGGCAGGAAGGGAAAAGAACAGGAAAGAATTGTGAAGAGAGATTAGCCAGACCAGTGACTAATGAGTCCAGTGAAGAGGTCAGGACCCAGCAACAGGCACAATTTACAAAGTCCCAGAAAAACTGAAACTCAGGGTCCTGATGAGTTTAATTAAACTTAATTTTAAATGGTTCCCATCTTATTGGCAAAGAAACCAGGCATAAACAAATATTGATTAGCCCAGGACTTGTAGGCCATAACCAAATAATAGAAGACATCTACTGGTTGTCCTTAACTCAGTGGTGGGATTAAGATTATTTAACAACCTGTTCTCTGCCCTAATGACTGTTTTAAGCATACAGAAAGGATATACCAAAAGGTAGTTTATTATTTCATGCATTTAATACTTGAATAAGAACAATAAAAGAGGTATACAAAACTAGATTGTTATAAGAAAGTTTTGAAATATTAATGAAAAAATATTAAATAATACCTGACAAAAAACACAAAACTGTTATTTAAGATATTTCCATATTGCTTCTTGATTGGCGCCCTCAGTTGCAATTTTCTTTGCTTTTATCCTAACTTCCTATTGGTTTCACCATTCGGGGACAGAATGAACATTACTACAGGTGCTTTGAACACACTGTTGTGCAGATAAATGTTAAAAAAGAGCAAGGAATGTAAATCTGTGGTTTCCACATTGGGCAGCTGCCCACCTTAGAGAGATTCCTGATTACAAGTGCCATTTTAACAACTGATTGGCTAAACTCAGCAAAAAATAGGTATCAGTTCTGCCAAATGGGTGTGAACCAGCGGCATTCCATCCCTGTCCTAACTCCTACACCTTGCTGACCACCTTGTCTGGGGAGTTAATTTCATTGATTTACTGTGCTGGATTTAAAAGATGTTTTCTTTTACATTCCTCTCAGCCCTCAGTCTCAGGAGCTGTTTGCATTTGAATGGGAGGACCCAGACTGTCCAGTTACGGACAGTACTGCTGTATACTCCTTTTCTTGGGGTTCACAAACTCCCCTACCCTGTTTGGAGGGGCTTTAGCCAGAGATTTAAGGGAGCTTCCACTGAATAATGATGTGCTGCTCCAATATATTGATGACCGTCTCATCGCCAATGTCAGCAAAGCAGCTTCCGACAAAATACCATTCTAACCTTAAACTGGCTAAATGGGGATATACAGTTGCCCCCTCCAAAAGCCCAAATATCCCAGCCCTCTATGAAAATTTTGGATTTGAATTATCTCAAGGACAGAGAAGCTTGTTCCCAGACAGGAGGAAAGCCCTAGCTAGGGTGACAATGCCTACCACCTGCCAACAGCTAAGGGGATTATTAGGAACAGCTGGCTTTGGTAAGATCTGGATTCCCAACTCTGGCTTGATTGCAAAACACTCTATGAGGCACTGAAAGGAACAGCTCAAGAGCCTTTGATTTGGATTGAGGAATGCCAAAAGGTCTTTCAAACTATTAGGCGAAAATTATTTATGGCCCCTGCCCTAGGCTTCCTGGAGTTACAAAAGCAGTTTGACTCATCTGTACATGAAAGACAAGAAATGGGACTGAAGGTCTTGACCCAGAATCTAGGAAATATTAAAATGTTAGTGATTTACTTCTTCAAACAGTGGAACACAGTGACTCAGGGATGGCCGTCTGTCTAATGGCCACAGCAGCTACCTGTGACTTTCCACAGGAAGCTGAGTAGTTCATCCTGAGCCAGCTCCTTAGAGCTTTCTCCAGAGTGTGTTGACCTTACAAGAACAAAAGGGAGAATTCTGGCCGATCACAGGTCGGCTGGGAAAATACCAGGCCATCCTTTTAGGCAATCCTAATGTCATTCTCAAGATGGTTTCTATTCTAGACCCAGCCACCCTGCTTCCCTCTGAGCCAGAGGAATGGAAACATGATTGTATTCAAATAATGAAACAAGTCTATTCTAGTTGAGCAGACCTGACTGACTAACCGCTAAAGAATCCTGATCTCAAGATGTTCATGGATGGAAGCAGCTTCATGGACACAGGACACCAGAAAGCAGGAGGTAGTAGGTCTCCCAAAGGCATCTTTGGAACCTAATGAGGTTGCCATCATACACCACACAGGTCATCAGAAGACCAATGGCTTAGTCTCCCAGGGAAATAATAAGGCAGATCAAGCTGCTGCCAAACTGGCAGCTCAAACTAAAATCCTGACAGTAACTTAAAGCTAGCTCAGGCTGAATATTTCTCAGAAAGAGCAAAAAACGGGGCTATTCTACTCACCAGAAAGATGAATGGATTTGCAACGAATAATGGATCTTTCTGATACCAAAACACCTGCTGGAGGAAACAGAGCTCCATCTACCAGAGCACTTGTTATGGACAGGATGCCATGCTCCCAGGGATGCAGAAGGCCAGATATGCAAGGAACTGTTTAAAAGATTCATTAATTCATTAAGTGTGCCAGAAATGATCCTAAAATGGGACTGCATACAGAAGTCGGAGGGGTCCAGAGCTGAGGATTAGGCCCTGGAGAAAGAAGGTTAGCAAACTAACTTCACTGTGATGCCCCAAACAACTGGGAATTATTGTATCTGCTAGTGTTTGTAGGCCCTTTCACAGCATAGGTTACAGCATTTCCCTGCAAGCCAGAGAAGACCCCAGAAGTAATAAAAACCTTATTAAAATAAATCACTTCTAGATTTGGACTGCCCTTCTCTATTCCAAGTGAAGTGCCATTATTGCCAAAGTGACTCAGGAAGTTTCTCAACTTCTAGGAATAAAAAGGAAACTTCACATTTCATGGAGGCCACAAATCTAGTGAGAAAATGTAGGAGATGAACCACACTTTAAAGAAAACAATTGCTAAACTTTGCCAACCGACTAACCTAAAATGGGTAAGGTACTGGCTATGGTCCTGCTTAGGATTAGAGTAGCCCCTAGAAGCAGGATTCAACTGAGTCCTTATGAAATATTAAATGGAATGCCCTTTCAATGTCTTATAGAAAATCTTAGAAATGTTCATGACCTACAAATTATAGAATGAGACATGATAAAGTTATCCTTGTAATTAACTTTAACTGCTATTCATAAATTTTCTTCTAAAAGGATGAAGTACCTCACAGATGTCCTATTACATATTTTAACCCCAGATATTAAGTGCTTTTAAAATATTGGAAAAATAAACATTCTAATAACCAACTTGAAACTAAGTGGGAGGGACCTTTTCAGATTTTACTAACTACTCAGTCTTCTGTTAAACTAGAATGAGTCAACCCTGGATTCATCACTCTCAAGTTAAGCTGGCTCCAGCCTTATGACTTACCACCCAAGCAAGTGTATCATCAGAAACCACTGCTTAGCCACCTGACTATTCTGCAGAGCCCATATCAGACTGTAGGACACTCCTCAGAAGGAAAACATCTGAAAAACTGAATTAGACTTCATTGAAATGGAGGAACCCTCCAAGATAATTGTTTTCTAATCTCTAACTTCCTCTTGTTTCAATTTCCACCTGTTACAGGTAATGTCTTACTGTTGTGGGCCACCATCTATGCAGAAATACATAACCAGTCAGACTGCTGGGATTGTGGACTACTGCCTCTGTCTAGGGCGGAAGGAATGCCTTGGGTCATACACACATTCAATATCTCAGACTGGAAACAATGAATGAAGTGAGTCATCAATGATAAATTGGGGTTCCTCTTCCCCACTCCACATTCAAGGAAACACGTGCCACAATCTGACAAGAATACTGGGCATATGTCCCTGCTTATTAGGTCAATATCACTGATTGGTTAATCCACACAAATACAGCCATAGACCAGGTCTGTAATGTTTCCAGTGTGGATACCTTCACCCAGGGGCTCCCCTCCCAGTCACTGAAGAACGCTCATGCTAGTTTTGCTTCTTTGTGGTATGGGGATACTAACTGGGCACTGCTGCCTTCACAGTTGCTGCCTGAGGGCAGGTAAAACTAGCAACTTGATGATCATTCACATCTCATTCCCTTGGCCTGGACCCAAGAATATTTTCAATTATATGTAAAACTGTTCATTCCTAGGCCTGACCTGTGGTGGCGCAGTGAATAAAGCGTCGACCTGGGAACACTGAGGTTGCCAGTTCAAAACTCTGCACGGGTCTGATCAAGGAACATATGGGAGTTGATGCTTCCAGCTCCTCCCCCCTTTTTCTCTTTCTCTTTCTCTCTCTCTCACTCTGTGTCTCCTCTCTAAAATGAATAAAATAAATTAAAAGTATAGACTTAAAAAAAAAAAAAACTTCATTCCTCTCAAACCCTCAAACTGTGTCCCTTCTCACCAGGAAGCAGCTAGAGCCAGCACTGCCACTTCTCCCTCAGGATTGAGGACCGATCAAAAGAAAGAAAGGAATTAAAACTGAGAGTCCTTGCAACTTTGATTAAATTTAGTTTTACATCCTAGCTCCAGAAATCATCTAATAGTCACATGGTCTAGACTTCTGGCAAGCGAAGGATCACATCTTGACTTAAATTCTGTTTCAGCTCCTGAGCCCTAAGATTGAAGGACCTTCTGGCTACTTTTCCATGATACCTGACAAAGGGAGGCTAGAAAAAACCTCAGAGCTGCCCTAAAGACCTGAAGAAATAGTTTATTACTCTTACCTCACCTCTAACCAATATGCATAACTCCAAACCCCAAACCCAAGGTGTCTTTGTGATTTTATTCTATATAATCTGCAGCCTATATACCATCAGGGAGTTGGTTTGTTTAGAGCATGCCATCTCAGTCTCCATATTGGTCAACTCAATATTAAACTAATCTTTTTTCTTTCTACACTGCAAACTCCTGCTCATGCATTTCTTTGGGCCAGTGTATGCAGGTGGGCAGACCCAAGGAAAACATTGGGGTCCAAGTAACAAAGCCATTAGATTTAAGAACCGATTCATTTATCTTACACTACTTTCCATTTTCCACACCAATAATTTCTTCTGTTGGAAATAAAATATTTACTCAAAATACACTGTACATCCACACCACCAAATATCCAAATATGTTAACAATTTCAAACAAATGGGGAAAAAATTTTCTGACATGAAATTATTTCACAGTATAAGGAAATAAGCACTCTTCTGATGGATGTAATATGATAGAACAGTATTTTTAACCTGCATATCAGAACTCATTCATTAGTTACCAATAAAATCAGTTTAGTCCATACAGAATAGAAAATATAACAGTTCATTACATATAATAAAGGAAAAGTATTTTGACACTTTTGTTTCAGTGATATGTTTGTGTGTGTATGTATACATGTGTTTGTTTGCATACACTTATCTGTATAGCTAGGATACGGTGCAAATTGTATTCTCACTAGGGATCATGAAGTTTAAAAGCCTCCAAAACAGAGACTGATCTGCTTTAGGAATGTCCAGTGTAGAAACTTTAATTCATTGAAGAGCCACATTAAGGGGTAATCATTCCTGATAAATGGAATTTCTTTAAATGACAAGCTCTTCCTTTGGATTTAATGTATGCTAAAACCCACAGGAAGAAAAGAATTTATATATGCCCTGTCAAGTATACCACTTTTTAAAAATAAGGTGTACCTGTTAATTTATAAAGAAATACCTTGAGTTACAAAATGTTTCAAAAGTCAGAAACATAAATGATTACAGTGTTCAGAAAGATGGCTAATCATTTCCTGTATGAAAGAAACCATTGCTTCCTGACCAGGCAGTGGTGCAGTAGATAGAGCACTGGGCTGGGACACAGAGGACCCAGGTTTGAAACCCTGAGGACACTTGCTTGAGCGCAGGCTCATCCAACTTGAGTGTGGGGTCTCTGGTTTGAGTGTGGTATCACACACATGACCCCATGGTTGCTGGCTTGAGTCTAAAAGTCATTGGTTTGAAGCTCAAGCTCACTGGATTGAGCCCAAGGACGCTGGCTTGAGCAAGGGGTCACTGGCTAAGCAGTAGCTCCCAGGTCAAGGCACATATGATAAAGCAATCAATGAACAATTAAGGTACCATAATGAAGAACTGATACTTCTCATCTCTCTCCTTCCTGTCTGTCTGCCCTCCCTATCTGTCCCCCTCTCTGTCTCTGTCTCTCGCTAAAAAAAAAAAAAAAAAAAAAAAATGAGAGAGAGAGAGAGAGAAAGAGAAAGAAAGAAACCATTGCTGTATTTTTCACACTAATTAGTCCGCATGGAGTAGACAAGTAGGAAGCTATCGAGAAAACTTAGTGGGTGGGATGGTTTTTACCACCACTATTCCCACAATTGCTTCACATATATAAAAATAAGAGATTTCTATTCCCCTCCCAAATTATATTCAGAAAAAGAAATGTGCCTTATATTTGAATCCATATTAAATTTTCTATATTACAAGACATTCTCTCAATTATTTTTTTCTGAATGCCAAAAGTAGAAAGCCTATTATCTCCAAGATAACAGGAACTGAAGTCAAGCAACTCATTAATGCTAGATGTGATGGCAACTGATTTTAGAGGGAAAAATCATGTCAAAAACACATTACCTGGTAACACTGAAGATTTCATGAAAAGGGGATGTCTGTTTTAAAGGTTACTTGAGAACTATTTGGAGAAGATAGCCTGAAACAACCTCAATGAATACTAGATAGGAATGCTTATGGAGGTCACATGATTGAAATAGGATAGATGAATGAATGACTAAAGCAGGCCAAGATTTCAACACCAGTTTAAGTAGATACTCCTTGCTAACTGCTTGTATTGTATGTCCTTACACAAGTGACACAGAACTGCTGGGTTGTGGAAATCATGAATATACTGTACACCTATACAATGAAAAAATGTCTTAATGTTATGTGATGGACACACAGTGCTTGGAATAAAGTTTGCAGTAGCAGCTTCATATAGAAATTCAAAAAGAACAGTATTTCAAACAAGTCAGATAGAAATAAATATGCCAAAAGTGGCCTAATAATAAAAAGACATGTCCAAGAAGTATGTGAAACATTTGAATACACGATTTAATAGAATGTGAACATAGAAGGATGTCATATTTTAAAATTAATTTTATATAATGTGAAATTAAATATATATAAGTAAATTCATAAATTAAATATAAGTAGACATTTTACTCTATTTCCTAAAAATGAATATATATTCTAGTTGATATAAAACCTTTTTAAAAACCATCTTGTTGGGCCTGACCTGTGGTGGTGCAGTGGATCAAACGTAGACCTGGGAACACTGAGGTCGCCAGTTCAAAACCCTGCACTGGTCTGATCAAGGCACATATGGGAGTTGATGCTTCCAGCTCCTCCCCCCTTTCTCTCTTTCTCTCTCTCACTCTGTGTCTCCTCTCTAAAATGAATAAAATAAAAAAAGAAAAAAAAAACATCTTGTTGGAAATTGGGGGCCACTTTATGATCAAGGGTACTTATACATAGGCATCTATGGTAATCTGCACCCCAGATTACTGAGGATTGTCAATAGTTGGTTTGAGAGTAAACTGAACTGTAGGTAGCTGGTGGAATACATTAAGATCCCTAAATTGAAATAGCAATAATTGCTATCAAGCCAATTTTCATCTCTTAAAAAAATTATTTCTAATATCTCTGTGCCATGTGAGATGAAATAGAGGCTCTTGCTGCCCTGCCTCTCATCCCCTCAGCCCACTTCTGAGTTCACATGTAATCTGATGGACAGTTCCTCTACACACGGACAGCTTCCTACACCCAGCCCACTCTGCCTCTCTGTTTATCTACCCAGGGGCTTTCTCTGATGCCTCTAGAGCTTGCTCAGGGTAATGGCAGCCCTAAAGTGCTGGGAATTTTATGCTCCCAGTATTAAAAGGTGGATAAACATCCCATTTACCGGCTGCTGGGTGGACAATCATGAGTTCATTGAACATGAGAGCAGCAGAACCAAGACTCCGTTGCGCAGAATGGTAATCTGCTCATTAGCCTACCTCTCATTGGCTTTCTTTCCTCCTCTGTCTCATTTTTTCCACCCTGTCACTTATGCTTCTTAGGATCACCTCTCAAATAAACTATTTGTCTCAGGCCCTGCATGCATAAATTACTTCAGCATCATGTGGCTATTTTGTGTCCTCTTTGAAAAACAGCTGTTGGCAAAGATCATGGTAAAAGAACTTTACCTCCCTTCCTTACACTGGGACTACTTAGATATTTGCAAATGTCTCGTTCATTCCTTTCAACAAAGTGTTTGATGATCCCATACTAATGCAAAAAGTTTTTCTGTTGTAGGACATACCAGATGAACAAAACATAGTTCTAGCCTCAAGCACCTTACACTTAAGGATGGGACAGGAAACATAAAGGAAGAAAAGAAACCCTGTAACTAAAGGAGATTCAGACAGCAGAAGAATGATGTGGTACTTCCAAGAGAGGGACTACTTCCAGGTGACTGGTATTTCATCACTACCCAGACAGAGCCACTCTTCAAGTTTCCTGATTTAAATGTTTGATTGAGGGTAGCATCTTTTTGTAAACATAGCATTGACTCACACGCAGCACACACAGGTCAGCTCAAAAATGGAACGTGGTGATATAGCCTTATGGGCTATTGATTCAATACCAAAAGGCAAAGCATCATATGGTAGGCTCCCTAAGTCTCCGCTCCATCTATCAGGGGCCACAGGACATGTCCAAGTAAAGCAAGGAATCAATGAGGTTCTTTGCTGCTCCTTGATCATGCCAAGCACAGTCCTACCCTAGGCTCTTTGCTCTTGATATTCTGTCTAGAAGGCCCTTTCCCAGTAAGCTGCATGGTACATTCTTTCTTGTCTTTAGGCTCTCTCTCTGCTTCAGGTCTTCCCTGACCACCCATACGAGGTAGCATAACCTCCTACATTGTCACGTTGTTGCCTTCCCTGCTTTATTATTCAAAGCACATACCACCATATCTATTTACTTATCTATTTTTAAATCTCAATCTAAAAAGTCAGTGATAGTAGGGACTTACCCACCTCCCTCACAACCCCTCCCTGCACTTTGCTGTATCCCTTGCACCATGAAGAGTGTCTGGCCCAGAGAAGGTGCTTGATGAACACTTGTGGAAGAATGAATCCACAATTTCATCATTAGAACCTCAAAATCATTGCTTACCACAGCTATAGTTTCATAAACTCATCTGCAATCATGACACATCCCCTAACTCAACGGTCTAAAGTAGGGGTAGTCAACCTTTTTATACCTACTGCCAACTTTTGTATCTCTGTTAGTAGTAAAATTTTCTAACCACCCACTGGTATAATGGTGATTTATAAAGTAGGAAAGTAACTTCACTTTATAAAATTTATAAAGCAGAATTACAGCAAGTTAAAGCATATAATTACTTACCAAGTACTTTATGTCAGATTTTTGCTAAGTTTGGCAGAATAAATCTTTATAAAACAACTTACTATAGTTAAATCTATATTTTTATTTATACTTTGCATACATAGAAATTACATTAGTTAATTGAATTATTAGTGGGATCCCTGAGGCTGATGCTGGGAAACTAAATACTGAATATCTGGTTCAATTTTTGTGAGGAACAAACGAAGGTCTCCCCTTTCGGAAATATTCAGGTGGTTTCTTTCTTTCGTCATAATATGATTAACAGCACTAAATCCTGATTCCACAAGTATAAGGTAGGGAAAGATATCAATAAACTGAATACCATTTTCCACATATTTGGATATAAAACCGGCATTCTTTTATTTTGCCATAGGTTTTCATATCCACCACTGTCGAATTTATGTTTATTTTTTTCATCATATCTAATTTCTAACAGTTCTTCTTGGCAAGTTGTATTAGCCTCTTCAATATTTGCGGTAAAAGGATTTTCATCCCTTCATATACCTTCAATTTCAAAATATCTTCAAATCATTTTTCCATGTCCAATTTAAGTTTGTTGAGGTGGATACTGAATCTGTCAATATCCTCTGGAGTTACATCATCTTTTATAGAAGATAATTGAGGAAGCTGATGAAATTCTCTCTTCAATAGATTATGATGAAGTAGTTCAAGTTTGTCAATAAATAATAGCACAATACTTTGGCAACCTATAAGAGTTTTATTAGCTTCTTGAAGCTGCAAATTGACATAGTGAAATCTCTTGAAAATATCTGCCAAGTAAAAGGCATCATTCTTTACTGTTTTTAACTGTTGACTCATTATTACTTTCAAAAAATTGTATGACACTATCATATAATGCTACAAATCTAGCCAAAGATGTTCCTTTTTACAGCCACCAAACTTCTGTGTGCAAAAGTAACTTAATAACATCTTCATTATTGTCCTGGCAAAGCTGCCGAAACATTCTATCATTCTTTGCATTGGATCTCATCTTGTTTAGGGCTCGAATCATTATTATAGTTAATGATGAATGGAGACTTGTACTTAGATGTTTTCCTACAAGAAGTTGTCTGTGCACCACACAATGAATACATAAAACATTTGCCACTTCCCGCTTCAAATAAGCAATAAATCCACGACAGCGACCTACCATTGATGGTACTTCATCAGTAGCGCATGCAACAATATTATTCAAAGGAATATTATTTTTTGTAAAGTATGTTCTCAAAGTATTAAATATAGATAATCCTTTTGTATCTGTGATGAGATTTATTGCGAATAGTATTTCTTCTCGTAATATATTGTTTTCATCAGAATAGCATACATATACCATCAATAAAGCATCATTATCTGCAATGATAGATTCGTCCAATTGCATGGGAAATAAAGAGTTTTGGAGAATACTTATAAGATTGTTTTCAACATTAACTGCCATTTCATCAATTCGTCACTTTACTGTGCTATCACTTAGGGCAACATTTTTAAAATTTGAGGTATATTCTGATGCATTACTGTTGAGATAAATTCTTTTATAGAGGGTATTATTAAAGTTTCTCCAATATTATAGCTTTTACCACTTTTTGCAATTATTTGTGAAATGCGATAAGTGGCAATTAATCCATCTTCATTTGTTGTATGTTGTTTCTTAAATGATGTAACGATAGTTGAACGATTTTGAAATATTTTATATATTTCCTGAAAATATTCAATGGGCTTGCCCTTGTCATTTGGATGCTTTGTAGAAAGATGTTCTCACAATCGACTTGGCTTCATTGCCGCATTCGATAATGTTTTATGGCACAATAAACACATTGGATGTTGTTTATTTGGAACAGATTCTATGAAACCCATCTTCAGATACTCTGGCGAATAGCCCCATGCGCATATATATATATATATATATATATATATATATATATATATATATTGTTTTGAGACATGGGCTCACGATATTTCACAATATTTTGTTTGAAGCTGTAAGCACGTGCTTGCTCTCAAAAATCTAACTACGTACTGACTTTAGTTTCAATTATGTAACGATTTAGCTTAACTTACATAATGTGAACAAAACTTATGCGTTTGAAGTCTGTTGCCTCGTGGCAACGTTACAAGTGTCGTGGTTGAGCGAGAGTTTGTCAAGATGAGACTAAGTGAGTATCTGTGGTTGTGCGTTTTATAAAATTTTATGTAGCGGGTGTTGGCCAATGGCATCACTTCTTTGCAATCAGGGCAAAGTAGCGAGACATCGGCTAGTCTGGGCAGTCCAAGAGGGGTTCCTAGAATGTCACCCTATTACCCTAAAATCTGGGAATCGAGACCAAAATATGAGTTAATTGGTGTCTCCATTGTCCAGCAGTTTCTGTCATAGAAAGAAGCGTCGAACCATGGAGTTCTTTGTCTACAGCATAATAAAATGACAATCTGCTAGTTTTGGGGTGACAATACCAATCATAAACTGCCCTCCGGATCAGGTGTCAGGTGTGGACCCGGGGTCAGGTACTGGGCCGCTTGCAGATGTGGGCCTGGTGGTTGCAAAAGAAGTTGGGTGCGGTCCCAATACAAGTGCCCTGTAACAGAGTCTGACCACTGTCCTGATCTTGACTGGTCAACAGTAAGTCAATTAGTATGTAATCGCGGCGCCGTTTGGTTACTCTACTACTGCCCACCATGAAAGCTGGAATGCCCACTAGTGGGCGGTAGGGACCAGGTTGACTACCACTGGTAAAGTGTATACAATTATTTTGTGAAAAATATTGTTTTGGTACAGCTAAAACATAGGAATAAATAGAATCATTTAACTCTATCATAAACTGGTATAGGCCAGGGAATGCAATTTATTCAATGTCCACAGTGTAAATAATAAATTCTGAAATTTTAGATTTTAGATACTATACATACCTTACTAAAAAAATGTATTCATATATTCATGTGACAAATATTTATTGAGTGCTTATGGAGGGTATTGTGTTGGGTGAGGTGTTGTACTTGATTTTCCTTTTGAAGAATCAACTTTCTACTTCACTGTAAAGGCATATCCTGCTGTTAAAGACAGGGAAGTCACATCTTTTTGAATACACTTATGCTTTTTTCCATTATTTTTACCATATGCTTTATTTATTTAGATTAGCAATCTGAGAGAGAAAAGTCACAGGAAATACTCCACAGTCTTTAATTCTAATTTTAAAGTATTTTCTCTTTGCATTGAATTTAAGGAAGGAGGCACCACAAATATATTTAACAACATTTAATGCTCACTGTCACAAACATATAGGTAATAGTCAAACTCTAATTACATAGGGCTAATTGTTTCACTACAAATTCATGCCCTCCAAGTGCAGAAGACCCTCATAGTTGGGTGATAATCTTTTATTCACCCTCAGTTGACTCACTGCTACATTTCCACAATACATACTTCAAGTCTTTGCTATTCTACTCATCTGCATACCTTTCTTTTGACTTTATACTTAGAAGACTGTGGCCAAATTCCTTTTGTTCCACCCTAAAATTTCCATGCTTCTGTCTCAAGAGTCTTCCCTTTGCCTTCAAGCAGTATGTTCCATCTTCTTGAAGATTCCATTTCATCAGTTGAGCTGCTCCCTTACATTTCCAATCTCTCTTCCCTTCAATAGATTCTTCTCTTCTACTATTAATGTAGGCTCAAGTCTTTCTATAGTAAACACAGTTCTTTCCCTCTACTATGCCATTACTTTGATACATCTAACTCTTCTTTTCCTTTACCAGGGGTCCCCAAACTACGGCCCAGCCTGTGGGCCACATGCAGCCTCCTGAGGCCTTTAATCTGGCCCCCACCGCACTTCCAGGAGGGAAACCTCTTTCATTGGTGGTCAGTGAGAGGAGCACAGGATGTGGTGGTGCAGCAAAGCGCAGCGCTGCTCTCGTACAGAATTACTTCCGGTGACACGGGATGCACACCTCACGGTTCTGGAAGCACGTCATATGACACGTGTGCATATGTGCAGTGTGCATAGGGATTTGTTCATAGTTTTTTTTTATAGTCCAGCCCTCCAACGGTCTGAGGGACAGTGAACTGGTTCCCTGTGTAAAAAGTTTGGGGACCCCTGTCCTTTACCATCCAACTTACTAGAAAAGAAGTTTGTCTTCATTGCTGTCTATGTACATCACTCCCCCCCACTCTTCAACCCCTCACAGCCTAGATGTCATTTTCATCTACCTCAAAGAATATTAAGGAAAGCCAGACATCAAAGCTTTTCCTTCATTGCAACCCCACCCCAATGGGATGTGTTGTATGAGTGACATAATGGTAGCTCCTCTCACCTGTCCTAGCTTGCATGACCCCATATTACTACCACCATTTTTCTCCAGCTGCACCTTGTTTAATATTATCCTCCTCCTTCTCTCTTCCCTTCCAGCATAAAGTCATCCCCCAATGACTTTATCTTTGCCCTTTGCTTCTTCTCACTCGATTTTTTTTTTACTGGCCATTTATAAGACATCACAATTTCTCCTAGGTGATGACTTACTAATTTATCTCATTAGGTGTAACCTCTCTCCGAAGACCAACACCTGTATTCTAGTCCCCTCATTTGGATAAACCTTCATGCCCAAAATGAAACCTCTTTTTTCTCCTCTTCCTCATGTTCCTCTGAAACTTCTGACAGTGACCCAATCATAATCTCAGCTGAGCCTGACAATGATCTTTCACTTCCCTGCTAAGGGTTCAGATTATTCCTGTACCCTGTCTCTTGAGTCTGTCTCTTCCCCTTCACTACATTTCCTCCTCCCCAAATTTGACCAGAGTCTATCTGGTCTTGCTACTACCTGTCTTTTCTCATTTCATTACATCTGACACAATGCTATCAGATCATCACTCTAAAGCACAGATCTGATCCTGTCAACTCTCCTCCTCAGAAACCTTCCATTGCTCCCTGGAATTTCTTAATAAAATCCATATACAAGTTGATCCACAAACTTGAAAGAACCTTTCTTTCTCACCTCATTATTTCTCATTACATCTCTTGGTATACCCTGTGCTCCAGGCAAAGCATACCATTCTTTGTTCTCTGTGCAGGTACACACCTTTCCTCCACTAAGCCTTTGGTACATGTTCCTCCCCAAGTGTGTCCTTCCTGCCCTGCCGGCCCAGATGCCACCTGTATAAATCTAGTTCAACTTCTATCTCTTCCATGTAACCTTCTGATTCCTCCACTTGAAGCCATTGGTGTATCTTGTGAACTCCCACAGCATTGCAGAAATATGGCTTTTTAAACATTTAACCATTCCCTGCCATTTTTGTAGTTAGTTACATGCACGCCTTGCCTCTCCTTCCAAGAATGAACTTCCTCTGGGCAGGATCTAAGTCTCCTTATTCTTCAAACCTCCAGCTCCCCCAACATTCCCCAAACGCTATCCAAAGGCATACAGTGTCTGAGATGTAGTAAAAGATTAACAAATATGTGTAAGTCAATGATGGTAACCCAAAGAGTTCACTATGGATTTTAGGCTTGAAGTTAACTCAACGTTTAGCAACACTTTTTCCTTAGAGAATACAAGTCCCATCTCCTGCATAGTTTATTCCTTTTAGTCCCACAGGTCAATTTTCAAATGTCTTTTATTCCCAAGTCTTCTGAAAAATAAACTTCTTTAAGAGATGCAGTAATATAAAGAAAAGGATTAATGCTACTTTTAGTGAAGAATATGCATCCACCTAAAACAAATGACTGGTTGCAGGCTACAGCAAAAGGTACAACTGTATACCAGACTGGATTACAGGAATCAAGGTGCCGCAATAACTTTACTCAGCCAGTCTTTAGAAAAACCAGGCACTGCATTTTACAATGATCACACTTGCATTAAAAAGTAAAACACTAATTCCTGAATCATAAATTGTGCTCTTACATAATTCTTCCTTTTCTAAATAGTTTATTTATCTTGGTAATTCCTAATATTCTTAAACTTTCTTGTAAGATATTTATATTGCTGGATTTTACATGCAATTATAGAGACAACTTAAAAAAAAAAACCCTCTTAGAATGCCTTTTAAATTCCTTAAGTACTTTTCTCAGAAAGAAATTGGCAGAACTAATAAGAGAGTAAAGAACTAAAATTAAAAATTCATTTTTATAAATCTGTCCTTAAATCTTGGATGAGTTCCAACAACCTCACATTAAAATTTTAGAAGGCTCTACTTGAAGAACATAGGGAAGTTTAATGTTTACAGCTTCAAGAGCACCTGGTCTATATATCCTCATTAATTAAGAAAAGATAAATGGAAAGAAAAAGACATATGTGGACGGCCCTAGTTTTATTATTTTCAATGTAACAACTATATCATGCAACCTTTGCTAAAACCAAATAAAAAAATTTTTAAAAATAAGAAAGGAACCTCTGATGCCAATGTGTTGTGTATTTACTTGTGTAGCTGTGAGGACCAGGGCAGCCAGTTTGGATTCTGACGGCAATGCAGCAGAATTTAAGGAGTGACAGTTCAAATATGTTCTAAGCAGGTTAATCTAGTCACACAACATTTTAATAAAGAAGTATCAATATATTAAGTTAAAGGTGTATTCATTGCTACAAATACCACAGGAAAAATACAGGCACTGGGAAGTGAGACTGCCATGGACACATGAATATGCTATCTCCCTTCCTATCTCCCTACCAAATCCCACACAAGCTTATCTTTATTACGCAGAGACTATTAAACAGCTATAGACTCCAACTGCAATTTTCTGTCCTGTTTCCCACTGTGACTTACTGACAGCCTGACATTTGCCAAATTCCCTAGTAGCAGGCTACACTGGCTGGGAGAGCAGGCATCACCAACCTGGGACCCCATCCTCTTAGGTCATGGGGGATTTCAATTCCGGAATGATACATGGCACCATCAGCCATTGTGAAAATTGGCAGAGTGGATGTCTCTAGCAACAGAAATAAAGTATCCCTTTTCCTAAGGAAAATGTCCTGCCTATGTGAAGATGGAGGAGGTACCAAACCTTTCTCAGTGCGATCTTTTTCTTCTTTTCAACTACTGACTCCACCAAATCTTTTTATACACACCAGAGTTCATTCTACAAGAAACAACATGAAGACCACCCATTCTTCAGTCATTAGGGTTCCGGTGTTCAAATGTGGAATGGGAAGGTCCAGTCAACATTCAAACTTGTGGGGATTAAGAGAGGAACGTGGCTACCAGAGACCCTTCTCCTTGCAGGTCAGACAAGAGATAAACAATAGAAACTGCAGAGTCAGGGCGGCGAAGACCCATACGGAACAGGGGTTGAGGAGAGAATGGGGGCTCCGTCAAAACCAGGGACACCAGCAAGCCCAGAAAGGGTAATTCTTATCCTATTTCCCTGCCATGCGCCAAAAGCCACATGCACACTTCCACATTCCCACATCAGTTGAAAGAGGCCAAGAAAGGAGAAGTGAGAATCCCTACACCCAGCCATCCACACGCAGGAGTGGAACAGAGACTGTACTCAGAGTTGCAGGGTCAAAATAACAAACTCTGTCCCACAGCGAGCGGTGACAGCCAAGTCAGAGCACCGGCACATCTCAGGTCTGGAGAGCAGTTTGGGGAGCGTGGATGCAACCATACGAGTACACACACTCACACACGGGATTTTACAAATCATCCCCTACCGCACTAACTCCCTCCACACTCACACACCAAGTGCATCCTGCCCACTTTATCGCTGCCATCATCACACTCCTTCTCCAGGAGAGTCAGCGAAGAGACGAGGGATCCTAGCCAGGATTCCTGGAAATGTCATCCCCCAACACCTTCGGCCCACCACCCCCTTGGCTACACACACACACACACTCCCCTACCATGTCTGTCATCAGGCCTATTCGCTGCCCCAAAACCCCCGCATCTCAGCGCGCACCAGACACCAGGCGTCCCTACCTTCAACTCTCCCTTCCCCCGCCCCGTTGGCTCGATGGCTAAAAGGAATTGCTCCTGGATGTCACCGGCTGTCTCCGCTCATCGGCACTATTGTTCCACGCAGTCCCTCTTGCACCCGGGGGCGCCCTTGGGCGAGGACCCAGGCTCCGTCGGGGGAGGCATCACCGCTGGGCATCCCCATTCACCCACCCCTCCCTGGCGATGGTACCTTGCCTGACAGCTGGGTCCGCGGGCCCGCGGGAGCAGGCGGCGCTAATGACAGCGTCGGTGCCAAGCCAGGGAATAAAGCTCTGCTCCAGGCGCTCCTACCTCCAGCGCCACCATCTTCTCCCGCCGCCACCGTGCCGCCGGCGCCGCCGCCACCTCCGGGACCGCAGCCGCCCTCGCCCAGCTCCGGCTAGAGCTCCGCAGCTGCCGCTCGGCCCCTCCAGTCCCGCGGCCCCACCCCCTTCTCCCCACTCTCCCCGCCCCTCGTGACGCTCGCGGGGCCGAGCCGGGCCCGCCAGCTCGGAAGAGCGCGCGCACACGCCGCGTGCTAGTAGCGCCCCTGTCTCCCACGCCCACCCGCGTGCGCGCGCGGCGCGAGCCCGAGGTTGCGGGGCGGTGTCCTCCACTGAGAGCCGGCGGTAGAGCCCCATCCCCGGCGCGGGCAGGCGAGTGGGGCGCTGGCACCTCTCCCCGCCCCTCGTACCCCGGCTCTCGTCCGTGCTGCCGGTCCTTCCTCCGGCTCTAGGCCGGGCGCACGGAGCGAGCAATGCGACTGCATCCCTGAGGGAATCGACTAGGACCTCCACCCTCTTCGGCGAAAACCTAAGGGATCCCCGGTTTCTGAAGCAGCAGCTGTGCCCAACGTCTGCGCTCAGGGACAGACCACGCTGCAGGACCGCGAAGCCGGGCAGCCGCGTCGGCTCCTGCGGTGTGTTCTCTGCTCTTAGTTACTTCCAAGCTTTCCCGCTTCCCAGACTCCTTAAATACTGCCTCCACCTCCCGGCCTGGCAGCCGCGAGAGCACCCTCAGAAAGGGGCATTGACGGTCTCTGAGCGCGCCGCAGTTCTGATTTTCGCCGCTAGGGGGCGAGCCTCCTGGGTTTGGGCCGCAGCAACCCTGGCCGCGTTGACAGCCTTCGAGGGAAGCTGCCCAGTCTTGCCGGGAAACCAGAAAACGTCTGGATTATGATGCCGGAAAATGCTCGACTTGGGTTTTTCTGCCCTCTTCTCAATTCTGGTTGATCAGAACCTAAAGTGTATTTGAGCTTGGTTTAGAGCATCAGCCCTAGATAGGCTTAGGAGGGAGGAAGGGAAGGAGGGCGGGAGGGACCTTTGCAGCAGGGATCAAGTGGCAGGTGCTGTGCTTTAATGAAAAGCAGAGCACTGGACAAGCCACGCGAGACCTGCGTTCTGGAGGCACACTCACCTCTAATTAGAGGTGTAATATAAGCCAAATCATTCCCCCTGGTTGGGACACAGATTTCTCAGTAATACGTAAATAAGTTGTACTTACACGAAGCCTTATACTTTGCAAAGTCCTCTTCATGCACATAAATGTCACTCAGTAAAATGAAGATAAGCTTTGGTTATCCAGATCCCTTTCAAAGTGGATCTTTTACCAGACCGTGTTTCCATACTATTTTAAGCACAATGCCTCTAGAAAAATCTGGGAGCAGGGCCTGAAACATTCTCAAAGTCTTATGGTTTAGCTTTAAAATTCGTATGAATTTTGCATTCTACTCCATAATAGATCTTTTTTCCCCTTTAATAAAAAAAAAAAAGGCTACCCTCTCTCCCAAAAGATCTTTTAGTAAAGTTGAACTATTATATATTAGGGAGATGTATCGTGTTTGTCCTGTGACATTATATATTGCTTTTTTCCCCCAGTAAATATTTATTCGGTATGTATTCCAGACACAGTCCTTGTTCTCACAGAGCTCACAGTACTCTGAAGGACACATGCATTAAATAACCAGACTGATAATTAAGTGCAGCTGTGATAACTTCTCAACTGCAAGGGTGCTAAGAGTTCACACAGAAACCTAGTCTGGACTCTAGGATTAGATCAAGCTTTCCAAGGAAATGACCCTTCAAATTGCCCAGGAGAGGCAGCAGTGAGACACTTCCAGGTAAAAGAAGATGTGCAGAAGTCCACCAGGGGGGGCTGAGGCAGAGCGAGGGTGGGATGGAGAGGCATCTGCAGGACCTTGTGGGACATTTTAAATGATTTTTTTAAAGTTCCTATAAGCCTTGGAAGGTCACTTAAAGGTCACTTAAAGTCAGGATATGGGAGTCTTGAACACATTTCAGTTCTTGAAAGATCTGTGAATTGCTACGTGAAAAACCAATTCGGGAAAAGCAGGGTTTAAACTGGAGGGACTGAGCCGGTGATATATCCCTGCCTGTGCTACTTGGTGAGTGGTCAGGGTTTTCGGTTTCCACACTAACTGCTCTTTTGCTTTTTCTTGTTGTTCTTGCCTCTGCTTTCATTCATACCATCTTGGGGGTGCTTTCAGAGTACTTCTCTGTAATAGTTCCTATTCTGTTACTTTTAGCCTGATGTGGTTTTAGGAAGGAAATTAACTAACCCTGTTAGAATTTCAGGTTATGTAAGGGCATATAGGTCTTGAGTGAAAGGGTCTTTTCTGTGCATGCAGTTGGTGTTACTTATCTCTACTTTCGCATTGTGTTCCCAGTGAGTCAGAGTTCCTTGATCCATTATTGGTGAGAGAAACATTATTGCTTTAATAATACCTTCCCCTCAAATTTTGCAGGTCAGGATTTTTGTGCAAATTAAAGAAAATATATTAAATTACTCTCAAAGTATTAAGTGTGCCATATAAAGAAAAGTAATAATTGTTATAATGGTAGCTTAGAGACCTTTGAAACTAATTAGTTACTAAATATTCATCTCTGGAAAACTCCTTTCTCCTTCCCCAGCCCACCTCCCCAAAACCCAGATAGGCCTATTCCTCACGGAGGATAGTGTAAATCATTGTCTTAGGGGCTTATGTTGCTCTTACTGCCTTGGCCAGCAGGAAACTCAAAGCCAACTTTATAGATCATTGTAGGAAATGGGTGGATCTGTGTGGCATTCATTTCTATATTTACCTCTGCCTTTTGCCTTGTTCTTCTATTTGATCTATCATTTTATCCTGCCTGATTTATTGGTATTTTTCTACTTTATTATAGGTATTCTTATAGCCACTCCAAATATTTGTATCTACCTACTCTTTTAACAAGGGTCAAACTGCTTTTCAGTGTCTCAGAAGCAGTATATAATAATATTGGCACCCTACCAGTCATTGTAGGAGGTAACAGTACTATAGACACTGGGCCAAGTGCTTGGGTTTAAGTTAAAGCCTGGTCCAGCATTGCATGTGGATCATGTGTGTGTTCCAGTTTAGAGCATCATATTACAAGCAAACTCAAGTTTTATCTCCCAATGGCTTGTACATAATTTCCTTTAGTGTGATTTCTGAGGTTCCAAATTTCTTCAGTCTGACCTGTCCCAACAAGTTTATCTTACTGGTACATTGTTGGAGACTGAAAGTCAACAGGGTTTTTGCAGTTTAGATTTTTGGAGGACAGAGGTGTGGGCAACGCAGCAAGCTGACAGTCTGCCTGATCCCCCACCTCACTTTCTGTGAAGTTGCTAAAGGCTGTGTTAGCTGTGGTGCTGGATTGTTTATACTTGTCCTACCCCCCATGTCCTTCAGAAAGACTGGAGGCAAGATTATTGTTTTGTAAAGTTAAGATGCTATGTATGGTGGGGGTTTTCTGCACTTGGGTGACTTCTTGGGATGCCTTGGAAATGTGACTTTGCTTTAATCTCTTTGATTTGCTAATGGCCTCTCTTTGCCCATAAATAAAGCAGGTTGGGGAATGGGGCTTTGGTTTTTTGCAAGCTATCTCTTGCATTGTAAAGAGACCTCCCAAGCCCATCCTTTTTCTCTAAGCCTATTTTCTTAATTCCACGTCTTTCCCACTCAGGACCTGGAATTACTAGCTGCACTGGTTCGCGGCAGTACATGCACTGTTTGTCACTTTGTAAGATGGCATGGATCTATGAACTTTTATTAATGTGGGTTTATTTTTGTCAGTAAAGAATCAAAGAATCCAGGATTCACTAAATTCCTTCCAACTTCACAAGAGTATGACATGTCTTTGGCCTTTCATATGAGTTGGAACAGCCAAAACTGTACTTGTCTTTTCAGATAGTAGCAGATACTTTTCCTTGATTTCAAGATCCTTAGAGATTACCTTCATACTCTTTTAGTCCTTGCATTTAAACTTATGAGCTGAGGTTGTCTGTAGACCAAACACTCAACAACTTTCTGGTTTTAGGTTTTTCTTGAGGGTTTCAGTTCTAACATTTGGTAATCCAGCAACCTTTCTAATAGACAGTTTTGTCACAGGATTGAAAATCTATCAACAAAATAAACAGTTATGAAATGTTTGTATCCTAAACTTTAAGACACTTATATGCTGATTCTTTTTGTGTGTGTGACAGAGACAGAGAGAGGGATAGATAGGGACAAACAGGCAGGAAAGGAGAGAGATGAGAAGCATCAATTCTTCATTGCGGCTCCTTAGTTTCCTTAGGTGTTCATTGATTGCTTTCTCATATGTGCCTTGAGGGGGGGAGGTAGCAAAGCAAGTGACCCCTTGCTCAAGCCAGCAACCTTGGGCTCAAGCCAGTGAACTTGGAGTCATGTCTATGATCCCACGCTCAAGCCAGCAACTCCGCACTCAAGCTGGTGAGCCCATGCTCAAGCCGGATGAGCCTGCGCTCAAGCTGGTGACCTCAGGGTTTTAAACCTGGGTCCTCCGTGTCTCAGTTTGATGCTCTATCTACTGCGCCATTGCCTGGTCAGGCTCTATGCTGATTCTTATTTTACCAGCTTTGTCCTCTGGATATACATTCTGTTCTGGCTTCAGATAGGTTCCCTTTCTTTCCTTTCTATCTCCAAAGAGATCAGACTTCCTTTCTCTTAGTTGAATCACAATCTCTGGACTCTTTAATGATTCCAACTAGAATTTTGTACCGTGGCTGCTATGTTTATCTGATATGTTGGAAGGCATTCTGGTGCCACATGTAATTCCACTTCTGAAAGTGAAATTTCTGAGTGAAGAATGTCATAGGAACATATTGTGTGTGTGTGTTTTTTTTTAAATAGTTATATGCCCATCCCTGAAGCAATCTCCATGGCACTGGGTCAGGTCTTCCCAGACCACATGGCCAATTGAAAATATTGCAAGATCTAGGATCCACATGGAGTGGTTAAACTATCCTGTTAATCTCAGGCTTACAACAGTGAAAAAAGAGAAACTTTTACCTAACTATACAGTAATAAAAACATTGGTATATAGATTGATTTATCTTTATAGTGGTATATCATGTAGCCATTAAAGAGACCACATCCACAGATTTTATTAACATGAAAAAAACTTGGCCCTGGTCTGTTGGCTCAGTAGTAGAGAGTCAGCTGAGTGTGTGGAAGTCCCGGGTTCAATTCCCAGTCAGGGCACACTGGAGAAGTGCTCATTTGCTTCTCCACCCCTGCCCCTTACCCTTATCTATCTATCTATCTATCTATCTATCTATCTATCTATCTATCTATCTACCTATCTATCTATATCTCTCTTCCCCTCTTGCAACCATGGCTCAAATGAGCAGCTTGGCCCCAGGCACTGAGGATGGCTCTATGGCCTTGCCTCAGGCCCTAAAAATAGATTGGTTGCTGAGCAATGAAGCAGCGGCACCAAATGGGCAGAACATCAGTCCCAGACAGGGTTTGCTGACTGTATCCCAGTCGGGGTGCATGCGGGAGTCTGTCTCTCCACCTTCCTGCCTCTCACTTGATAAAAAGAAAATGAAAAAAGAAAATAACTTAAGTTCTCATTTGAACTGAAAGAAAAATAAAACCAAAAAAACCCTGAATACAAAATTATGTAGGCAGTTGGTCTCAACTGTTACAAAGTGCCCAGAAGAAAAGTTCATCAAAATGTTAGAAGTATTCCTCTCAAGTAGTAGTGTTATTTTCCTCTCTCTATGTCTTGGTAGTTTATCTATCATCTATCTATCTATCTATCTATCTATCTATCTATCTATCTATCATCTATCTACCTTCCTACCTATCTATCACAATGTACATATGACCTTGACAATTTGAAAATATTAAGTTATTTAAACTATGACTATAAAATTAACAATACCACTATTGCCTTTCAAAAATGCTTTTTCCAGATTTGATTTATTTTCCAGGCTTCTTTCAGATACCATACACTTCAAGAAAATGTTTCAGACTATGCTGCTCTCACTGATGTACCTTATTGTCTGAGTATTTGTAGCACCAGCAGCCTTGCTGCCTCTGTGCAATGCCCGGCTATAAATAGACAGAAATTGATAAAATTCTTTGCTCATTCTGTTTAACATCTGCTTACCTATTTGGTTGTCTCCCAATTTATTCCAGTAGTAAAATAACTGAAATATATGGTCATCTGGTAGGAACACCGTAAATACTGATATATTTAACTCACCCTACAAACTAGAAACACTTTTACCAGAAGAAACTATCACTGCTTCATTATAAAAAATAACACTATAACCAGGAGTATATGTCCTTGAAAATAAGAAACTATAAAATCAAGAGCTCAGCAACTTAGAAATTTTTTTCCTAAATATGTGTTTGGTACAGCTTTAGATATTTTTTCCATCTTACTTAATAGGTAAATGGTAGTATACACTAATGGTTTAAGGGAGATGTATAGGATAAAAATCTAAAATAGAGAAAATTCTAATAACCAATTTTTTTTTCTTTACCAGTTTATAAACCAAGAAATAGGCTACTCTTATTCATTTTTGTCCGGAGACACCTCAGTGCTGTTTCTAGAATGGCACTGACATATGGGAACATGTTTAAAATCACTGGTCTGTCCCTTTATTCTGTGAGGTATTTTGTTTCAGGTACGCTGGTATCAGCTCCCCAACTTGTTAGTTCATGAACCCTTCAAGATTAGTGACCAAATGTCAGCTATGTTCCCTCCACCAAACAGCTAGCATAGTAGAGTACATAGAAAGTGCTCATGAAATATTTGTTGGTTGGTTGAAATATACCTTAACCATCCTTCCAATTACTCCAGTTAAGTTGCTTAGGAAAATTATCAAAGCTATTTGCTTTTAAAATAATATTTTTCCTTTTGTTACTATTTTATTCACATTCAATAGCCTTTGGAAGAAAGCTATAGCTATTTATATTGACTCAAAAATAAGGAGCCCCGGTAAGGCTTTAATAGTAAATAAAATCAGTGTAAGCAATTTTATCAGACCTTCATCCCCTCTGCCTGCTGAAGGCGACTCTCTTCTCTCTGTCTCTCTCTTCTTTCTCTCTCAAGAAGTGAGATCCTGTAAATTCATATGCTTGCCCAGTATCATAATTGAGGGTGAGCAATAACTATATATCTAAATTATAACCATACTGAACATTTCCTATATGTTATACTGTCAAAAAAGCCACTATTTAGCTCTTCATTCCACAAGCTGCATTAAGCTCCTAATATATGCTAGCCACTGTGGTAGGCATTTGAGAAACCAAGACAAATACCACAAGTTTTCTATCTTCAAGGTCTTTTTTACTTTAAGAAAAGCAGACAGACATATAAACAAATAATCTCAGTGAGGTCCACTGACCATGATAAAAGATGTACAAATGGTGTTGTTATTGTTGTTTGTTTGACTAAGTACAATGTGTTCAGAGAATTAAATCAATTTTCTACCTTCTAGAAGTCAGGTCTATAGTTAAATGAGCAGACATTTTCCTTAAGTCTTATTTCCTGCTCATAAAACTAAAAATTGTAATCACCCAGACTCGGTGATTTTCTTTTAACCAAAAGGCTTGTGAATTTCCGAGATGAGCAATATGTGTATTTTAAAGCACTGTGAGCAGACAAATGTGTCTGCTTCGCCCAAAATAATAGAGATCATTCTCCTAACAGACAACTCTGAAAGCTCAAAACCAAGGACTTAGGGTGTTTGGCTTTTTCTATTAAAGAGAAAACTTGTCTTTTAAAAAGGAACATTAGTCAGCATAAACTTAAAAAAAAAACACCACCACTTTCTACTTTTATTTTATTCCTGAGACACTTATCCTCCTTTGTCCTTCTAGTCAAACTCATATCTTTTTGTTTTCTTTTATTAAATCTGACCCTGGAAGTGTTTCTCGGTTAGGTCACTTTTGCTATGGATTGACTTGTGAAAGCACATTTTAATTTCAGCCCTCATGCCGCTGAGCACCGCTAAATTGAATAGGCTGTGGTTATGAGAACTGCAGGAACTGAGATGGAACCAAAGAAATCTGTTACTAAAGAAACCTTTTGAGAGCTAACAGATTTTAAAGTCACCCACTCACTTATTTATTTATTTATATATTTATTTAAGAGAGAGAAAGGTGCGGGGAGAGAGAGAAAGAGAAACATTGATTTGTTGTTCTAATTAATTTTGCATTCACTGTTTGATTTTTGTGTGTATTCTGACCAGGGATTAAATCCACAGCCTTGGAGTATTGGGGTGATGCTGTAACCAACTAAGCTACCCGGGCAGGTTTTACTTTTTATTTTTTATTATTATTAAGTGAGAGGCAGGGAGGCAGTGACAGACTCCCACATGTGCCCTGAGTGGGATCCACCCATCAAGTCCTCTACCTGGGGATGCTCTGCCTGTCTGGGCTGCTGCTCTGTTGCTTGGCAACCGAGCTATTCTAGCACCTGAAGGGAGGCCATGGAGTCATCCTCAGCACCCAGGGCCAACTTTGCTTGAACCATTTCAGCCATGGCTGCAGGGGAGGAAGAGAAAGGGGGGAGGGAGTGGTGGAGAAGCAGATGGTCACTTGTGCCCTGACTGGGAATTGAACCCGGGATATTCACATGCCAGGCTGGCACTCTACCACTGAGCCAACTGGCCAACCTGGTCAGGGTTGTAAGTCACTCTTTTTTTTTTTAAGATTTATTTTATTTTATTATTATTTTTTTCCAAGGACAGAGAGAGAGAGAAGAGTCAGAGAGAGGGATAGATAGGGACAGACAGACAGGAACAAAGAGTGGTGAGAAGCATCAATCATTAGTTTCTCGTTGCCGTCGCAACACCATAGTTGTTCATTGATTGCTTTCTCACATGTACCTTGACTGCGGGCCTTCAGCAGATTGAGCAACCCCTTGCTGGAGCCAGCGACCTTGGGTCCAAGCTTTCGAACTTTTGCTCAGTTGGGCCTGCGCTCAAGCTGGCGATCTCAGGGTCTCGAACCTGGGTCTTCCACATCCCAGTCCGACGCTCTATCCACTGTGCTACCGCCTGGTCAGGCAAGTCACTCTTGATAATACGGTCCAATAGGCTAAGGAATAACATGTTCTGGGATTCAGGAAAGCAGCTTTTCACCCTTCCTTGCTATTTGGGAATAATTTCCATCCCACACTGTTATAAGCTTATCGTGAAAACTGAATTGAAGTGGGTCTCAGCAAGCTGCGTAGCATAAATATGAATCTTTTGCATCAATAAAATTATTTACCAAGTGGATCAGAGATGCATTTTAATTTCATTTACGTAGAACAAAGAATAATCCTTTGGGCTTCTATATGGTCTGCTAAAAAGAAAAGAAGATAGTTGAAAGATTTCTTGATCAGTGTTGAATCTTAATATAAAAAAAAGTTAAGTATTTCTCAAATGCTTCCAGAGATCACTAGTTCTGGGGGAAGACAGAGGTTATTACATTGGGAAAACAATGTTCCAGGATCAAATCCACCTAGAGGACCAAGCAGTAAACTGAATTTTATAGTTTCTGTTTTGTTTTCTTTTTATATGTTGCAAGGCCTTTTGAGTCTTTAATTGTGAATTTCCAGAAGGAGAATAGAGATGGAATGTCTAAAATGTTTAGTGTTCCTTTTTCAAGAAATCTTTTGAGGAACAGGCAAGGCTGTGTTGTGACTTTCATGGGACCCTTCCTTCATAAAAAATATTACGTATTATATTTTATAACTGTGTTGGTATAAAGTTGAATATATTAATATTATAAAACAAAACATTTTATTTAACCTAAAATTATTATTTTTTGGTTTTAATTTTAAATAAATTATGTTTTTATGAGCCCCTGAAAGCATTGTGGACTCTAGGTATTGTACTTAGCTAATAGGTAAGTTAGATCTGGGGGCAGGTGTTGTATAGGAGGAGTGAGTCACTGTAAAATTATACACAACAGGATCAAAAGGCACAACATAGCATTCCATCAGAAGTCCTGACTTTGTGGTTGCAGGGTCATTTCTTTTCTTAATGCTATGGTAACTGAAGAAACAAAAAGGGAGTCTTACACACACACACACACACACACACACACACACACACACACCCTTATACACCTACACTATGACATGAAAGCAGACTGTGGCACTAATTCTATGTGAACTCTATCCTTTCAGAAATGTTCACTTAAACTAAAACACTGTGTCTATTTTTATATGTTCAGTGTAAATCTATACAAAGTTAAATAAACTAGCTTAGAAAAATAGATTCTTAGTTACTCACTTCCTCATATGTTTCTAAATACACATTCATACTCAGCGTGTCTTTGAGAGGAAAACTTCCATAGTTAAGCTTGATGTCACCAACCTTTATTATATACAAGGTGTTCAATATATGGTTTTATAGTTTTGTCATGGTGAACTCACTGGATAGAGAAAATAAGAGATGAACAGTATTGATTCTGCCATTACTAGTAAAGAAGGGGCAGGGAGCTATGGTAAGGCTCATAGTGACTTGGGCATGACATCAAATTTGACTTTGTTAGTCACATTAACCATTTCTCCAAAGATTGATAATTTATTTTGAAAGATAAATTATTAAAAGGGAATTTTCTATGTAGCCTAGAGATTTTTGGCTGCACAACAGTGGTTCTTTGTTTTTCTACTAAAGTATCTTTACTCAAAAATAAATTCCCAGCCTTGGCTGATTACCTCAGTTGGTTAGAGCAATATCCTAAAACATCAAGGTTGTGGATTGGATCCCTGGTCAGAGCACTTATAGGAAGCGACCAATGAATGCACAACTAAGTGGAACAACAAATGAATGCTTCCCTTTCTGTATCTCTCCAAAATCAATCATTGAAATAAATTTAAAAAAATTAATTGTCACTTTATGGTCCAGGAGCAAAGGCAAGTGGATTCCAGAAATACACAAGGTATATATGAGACTTTAGCAGATCAAAAATGTGACATTTAGCCTGACCTGTGGTGGCACAGAGGATAATGTGTCAACTTGGAACACTGAGGTTGCCAGTTCAAAACCCTGTGCTTGCCTGGTCAAGGCACATATGGGAGTTGATGCTTCCTGCTCCTCCCCCTTCTCTTTTTCTCTCCCTCCTCTCTAAAATGAATAAGTAAAGTCTTTTAAAAATGATCTCTAAAAAAAGAATGTGACATTTAAAATAAATGCAGAAAATATGGATTATTTAATAAATGATATCAGGCCAAGTGACTAGCCATTTGTAACAAAATAAACTGGATCTCCATCTCACCCCTTACATCTAAATAAATGCTATATGCTTCAAAAATAAAAATGTAAAATAATGAAAACAGAAAAATACTTGAAGAAAACATAAGTAGATATTATTTATAATGGAGTGAAGATGGACTTTCTAAGCATGACACAAACTGATTAATATAAGTACATTAAATTTAAAGAATTTCTATGCCAAATAATTGAAAACAAAGGGTTAAAAGAAAGCCTGAGAAAATTATGCCTGTAACAGGGGGGAGCAAGATGGCGACGGAGTAGGCGGACGTACCAACTTCCAACTCCCAGAACCAAAGTGGATTACAACTCAATTTTAAGAACCATCACCTGGATAAACCAACTTTGAACAAAACTAAGTGGACTCTTCAACCAAGGAACACAGAAGAAGCCACATTGAGACTGGTAGGAATAGCGAAAACGCGAAGAGGGCTGCCCAGCTCCCCGGAGCAAACGGCAGCCCGGAGAGACCCGTGTGGCGGGAGGAGATTTTGGCGGAGAGGGAGGGACCTGGGTCCCAGGAACCAAGCCCCAGCCTGCAGTCCCAGAACCAAGAGGAGACGTTTGGACAGTTTTGAGCTGTGAAACAAGTGAGGGAGCTCCCAGGCCTACAGTGTGGAGTATTAGGTCCCTTCCTACTCTGCTGAGGGCTGCTTAAGGTTTTGGGGCGGCAGGACGCTGAAAGGCGGTTCTGTCGGCGTGGGCAGAGGCCAGGCCGGTGGGAGATCGGTCTAGCCCAGAGGGTCGGAGGGTAAGCGCGAGAGCGGTCCGGAAGCTGCGGGCCCGCCTTTAATCCCACTTACAGGGACAAAGCGGGAGGCCAGGAACAGGCAGGCCCTGCGCAAGCCGGCCCTGACCGCGGGGACCGGGCTAGGACCAGGGACGGGCAGGGGCTCGTGGCTGAGCTGACGCTAGCAGTCCGCCCCCCCCCCCGCCCCCCCCCCCCCCCCCGCCGCCCGCCGGAGAAACCGCGGTTGGCCAGTATACGTGCGCGAGCGGGCTCCGAGCGCGGGAACGGGGTGGACCCTGAGACAGGCGGAGGCTCGCAGCTGAGCCCACGCTATTATCCCCATCCGGCCGGAGAAACCCCGGATAGCGTTAATACGTGCACGAGCGGGCTCCGAACGCGGGGGCGGGGTAGAGTCCGGGACGAGCGGAAGTACGCAGCTCGGCGGAAGCCAGCAAACACGCCCGCCCCAATAAATCTTGGTTTCCGACCTTGCGCAAAGGGCCCTGGCCTCGAGGGCGGGGCTAAAGCTCCTGACGGGCAAAAGCTTACAGCTGAGAGCACGTCAAAAGCCCCGCCTAACCCGCGGAACTGTAGCGAGCAGGCTCCGACTGCTGGTTCTGGGCGGAAGTCCGGAAATAGGCTGGGTCCGCAGCTGAGGAAAGGTGCTCACCTCTACCCTTGGTGCTAATCTTGTGGCTTTAGTGACAGCCCCTCCCACGGAGGAGAGGCAGAAATCACAGCAAAAGCCACAGTGGGCCGGTGCTGGCAACGCTCATACCCAACCACCCTAGGCGCCGGCAGAGGGGGTGGGGGGCCTGCAGATAGACCACACCTAGAGAACACAAAGGCAACACCTACTGGACTCCAGTGGCCACAACTTGCTTATACACAGAAAAAATGGGCAGGCAGAGGAATGCAAACCAAATGAATCAAGAGAAATCCCCAGAGAAGGACCTGAATGAACCAGATATAACCAAATTACCAGAAGCAGAATTTAGAATAATGATAGTTAGGATGTTCAAAGAAATTAGAGCAACAATGGATAGTCATTATGAACACCTAAATAAAGAGATAACAAGTATAAAAAATGAAATTGAAATAATAAAAAAGAATCAGACAGAAATGACAAATACAGTATCAGAACTGAAGACCACAATGGAAGGAATTAAAAGCAGGATGGATGACGCTGAGGATCGAATAAGCGAGTTAGAGGACACAATAAACAAAGGCACAGAAGCAGAGAAGAAAAAGGAAAAGAGACTTAAAAAATGTGAGGAAACTCTAAGGGAGCTTTGTGACAACATGAAGAGAAACAACATTCGCATCATAGGGGTGCCTGAAGAAGAGGAGAGAGGACAGGAAATGGAAACTTTGTTCAATCAAATTATAGCAGAAAACTTTCCTAAATTAAGGCTGGGAAACACTCCACACATTCAAGAAGCACACAGAACTCCATTAAGGAGAAACCCAAAAAAATCTACACCAAGACACATCATAGTTAAAATACCAAAGCTAATGGATAAAGAAAAAATTTTAAAAGCTGCTAGAGAAAAAAAGACTATCACCTACAAAGGAGCCCCCATAAGGATGACATCGGACTTCTCAACAGAAACACTTGAGGCCAGAAGGGAATGGCAAGAAATAATCAAAGTAATGCAGAACAAGAATCTACAACCAAGACTACTTTATCCAGCAAGGCTAACGTTTAAAATTGAAGGAGAAATAAAGAGCTTCCCAGAAAAAGAAAGCCTCAAGGAATTCATAAAAACCAAACCAATTCTGCAAGAGATACTAAGGGGCCTCTTGTGAACAGTTTAAAGGGAGGAAAGAATAGAGCAAAAGAAGAATACAGCTTTAAAGAATAAAATGGCAATAAACAACTACATATCAATAATAACCTTAAATGTAAATGGATTAAATGATCCAATCAAAAGACATAGGGTAGCTGCATGGATAAAGAAACAGGACCCATACATATGCTGTCTACAAGAGACACACCTTAAAATAAAAGATGTTCATAGACTGAAGGTAAAAGGATGGAAAAAAATATTTCATGCAAATGGAAATGAAAAAAAAGCAGGGGTAGCAATACTTATATCAGACAAAATGGACTTTAAAACAAAGGCTGTAGTAAGAGATAAAAGAGGACACTACATAATGATAAAGGGAACAATTCAACAGGAAGATATAACTATTGTAAATATCTATGCACCAAATATAGGAGCCCCGACATACATAAAGCAGACTTTGATGGATATAAAGGGCGAGATTAACAGCAATACTATCATAGTAGGGGATTTCAATACCCCTCTAACAACACTGGATAGATCCTCAAGAAAGAAAATTAATAAAGAAACAGCAGACTTAAAGGATACACTAGATCAACTTGATTTAATAGATATCTTCAGAACTTTTCACCCTAAAGCAGTAGAATATACATTCTTCTCAAGCGCTCATGGTACGTTTTCTAGGATAGACCACATGTTAGGACACAAAAATGGTCTCAATAAATTTAAGAAGATTGAAATCATATCAAGCATTTTCTCTGATCACAATGCCATGAAACTAGAAATTAACCACAAAAGAAAAACTGAAAAATACTCAAACACTTGGAAACTAAATAGCTTGTTATTAAATAATGAATGGATTAACAATGAGATCAAAGAAGAAATAAAAAAGTTTCTAGAAACAAATGATAATGAGCATACATCAACTCAAAATTTATGGGACACAGCAAAAGCAGTTCTGAGAGGGAAGTTTATTGCACTACAGGCATATCATAAGAAGCTAGAAAAAGCTCAAATAAGCAACTTGACCCTGCATCTAAAAGAACTAGAAAAACAACAACAAATAAAACCCAAGACAAGTAGAAGAAAGGAAATAATAAAGGTCAGAGCAGAAATAAATGACATAGAGGCTAAGGAAACAATACAGAGGATCAATGAAACAAGAAGCTGGTTCTTTGAAAAGGTAAACAAGATTGATGAACCTTTAACTAGACTCACCAAGAAAAAAAGAGAGAGGACTCAAATAAATAAAATTAGAAAGGACAGTGGAGAAATAACAACTGACACAACAGAAATACAAAGCATTGTAAGAAAATACTATGAAGAACTATATGCCAAAAAATTAGACAATCTTGGTGAAATGGACAAATTTCTTGAATCATATAACCTTCCAAAAATCAATCTGGAAGAATCAGAACACCTAAACAGACCAATTACAGCAAATGAGATCGAAACAGTTATCAAAAAACTCCCAAAAAAGAAAAGTCCTGGGCCTGATGGCTTCACAAGTGAATTCTATCAAAAATTCAAAGAAGAACTAACTCCTATTCTCCTGAAGCTATTTCAAAAAATTCAAGAGGAAGGAAGAATTCCAAACTCCTTTTATGAGGCGAGCATAATTCTGATCCCAAAACCGGGCAAAGACAACACAAAGAAAGAAAATTATAGGCCTATATCCCTGATGAATTTAGACGCTAAAATTCTCAACAAAATATTAGCCAACCGGATCCAGCAATATATGAAAAAAATCATACACCACGATCAAGTGGGATTTATTCTGGAGAGGCAAGGCTGGTTCAATATTCGCAAATCAATCAATGTGATTCACCACATAAACAAAAGGAAGGACAAAAATCACATGATAATCTCAATAGATGCAGAAAAGGCATTTGATAAAATCCAGCACCCATTCATGCTCAAAACTCTCAGTAAAGTGGGAATACAGGGATCATTCCTTAACATGATAAAGGCCATCTATGATAAACCGACAGCAAACATCATACTAAATGGACAAAGATTAAAAGCAATCCCCTTAAGATCAGGAACCAGGCAGGGTTGCCCACTTTCACCACTCTTATTCAACATAGTTCTGGAAGTCCTAGCTACAGCAATCAGACAAGAAGAAGAAATAAAAGGCATACAAATTGGAAAAGAAGAAGTAAAACTGTCATTATTTGCAGATGATATGATATTGTATATTGAAAACCCTAAAGTCTCAGTCAAAAAACTACTGGACCTGATAAATGAATTCAGCAAGGTGGCAGGATATAAAATTAATACTCAGAAATCAGAGGCATTTCTATACACCAACAATGAAATATCAGCAAAAGAAATTAAGGAAACAATCCCCTTCACTATTGCAGCCAAAAAAATAAAGTACCTAGGAGTAAATTTAACCAAGGAGGTTAAGGACTTGTACTCAGAAAATTATAGAACATTGATAAAAGAAATCAAGGAAGATACAAACAAGTGGAAGCACATACCGTGCTCATGGCTAGGAAGAATAAACATCATTAAAATGTCTATATTACCCAAAGCAATTTATAAATTCAATGCAATACCAATTAAAATACCAATGACATACTTCAAAGATATAGAACACATATTCCAAAAATTTATATGGAACCAAAAAAGAACACGAATAGCCTCAGCAATCTTAAAAAGAAAAAATAAAGCAGGAGGTATCACTCTTCCTGATATCAAGGTTTACTACAAGGCCATTATACTCAAGACAGCCTGGTACTGGCATAAGAACAGGCACATAGATCAATGGAACAGAACAGAGAACCCAGAAATAAACCCACAGCTTTATGGACAACTGATATTTGACAAAGGAGGAAAGAACATACAATGGAGTAAAGACAGCCTCTTTAACAAATGGTGTTGGGAAAATTGGACATCTACCTGCAAAAAAATGAAACTAGACCATCAACTTACACCATTCACAAAAACAAACTCAAAATGGATAAAAGACTTAAATGTAAGCCGTGAAACCATAAACATCTTAGAAGAAAACATAGGCAGCAAGCTCTCCGACATCTGTAGCAGCGGTATATTTGCCGATTTATCTTCATGGGCAACTGAAATAAAAGGCAAGATAAACAAATGGGACTATATCAAACTAAAAAGTTTTTGCACAGCTAAAGACAATAGGAACAGAATAAAAAGACAAACCACACAATGGGAGAACATATTTGACAGCACATCTGATAAGGGGTTAATAACTAAAATTTATAAAGAACTTATAAAAAGCAACACCAGGAAGACAAACAACCCAATCAAAAAATGGGCAAAAGAAATGAATAGAAATTTCTCCAAAGAGGACATACAGATGGCCAATAGGCATATGAAAAAATGCTCAACATCACTAATCATTAGAGAAATGCAAATTAAAACCACAATGAGATATCACCTCACACCAGTCAGAATGGCACTTATCAGCAAAACAACACAGAATAAGTGCTGGCGAGGATGTGGAGAAAAGGGAACCCTTCTGCACTGCTGGTGGGAATGCAGACTGGTGCAGCCACTGTGGAAAACAGTTTGGAGATTCCTCAGAAAATTAAAAATCGAACTGCCTTTTGACCCAGCTATCCCACTTTTAGGAATATACCCTAAGAACACCATAGCACTGTTCGAAAAGAAGAAATGCGCCCCCATGTTCGTGGCAGCATTGTTCACAATAGCGAAGATCTGGAACCAGCCCAAGTGTCCGTCAGAAGACGAGTGGATTAAAAAGCTATGGTACATATATACTATGGAATACTACTCAGCCATAAGAAATGATGACATCGGATCATTTATAACAAAATGGATGTACCTTGATAACATTATACGGAGTGAAATAAGTAAATCAGAAAAAAAGAAAAACTGAGAACAGCACGATTACATACATAGGTGGGACATGAAAGTGAGGGTATGAGACATGGACAAGAGAGTGGTGGTTATGGGATGGGGGGAGGGAGGGAAGAATGGGATAGGGAGGAGGGGAGGGACGCAGGGAAAACCAGATTGAAGGTGACAGAGGACAATTTGACTTTTGGTGATGGGTATGCAACACAATTGAATGATAAGATAACCTGGAGATGTTTTCATTGTACATATGTACCCTGATTTATGGATGTCACCCCATTAGAATTAATAATAATAAAATATATATAAAAAAAAAAAAAAAAAAAAATTATGCCTGTAACATAATAAAGGGCTACATTCCCTGACATAAAAGAGCTTTAACAAATCAACAAAAAGCAAAAGCAAATAGAAATACAGACCAAAGACAATAAGGACCAATTCTTAGAAGATAAGGTGCTCAACTTCTCTAATAATTAAAGGAATATAAAAGATGTCAATGACAATATTTTATACCTCTTAGATTGGCTAAAACAAAATAAAACTAGGTATTATACTACACTATCGAAGATATAAGAAAACAGACATTTTCATTAGACTGTAATTGTGACTATAAACAACATTCGTAAAAGTACAGTTGGCAATAAGCTATGTCCCAGAAATTCCATGTCTAGGAATTTATCAGACAGAAATATTCATGAGTGATGGGTGGTTTATTAAAAATAGTCAAACATTTCCGACATTTTTGCATTATGCAAGTGTACAAAGACATGTATATATTTAATGTAGTATTGTTGATATTAAGGAATTGGTAACCAAAATGACTTTCAATAGGGAATTGGTAAAATAAATGATAGTATACCAAAAAAGGAATATAGTAAATCATTAAAACAAATGAGGTGGTGGGTGGCATGGATAACCTACAAGAAAAACTGCAATATAGTACTACTAGCTGAGCATTCGAGTTACAAAACAGTATGTTTAGAATGATTCCGTTACTATATTTTAAATGTTAGGATATTCATCCAAAAAAGGTGGTGTAGTGCTATAATAGTGCTAGTCACTCTCTCCATCATAAATATCTATAACACTTGAACTTTTTGCCAGCATTTATTATTCTTGTACTCAGATAAAGTAGTTTTTAAAAAGAGCAAAACAAATTTTCCATTAAGAAATTTTAGGAACTGCACTTCTTCTGAAAGATTCCTTTTCCTATTCAGATCCAATTGATCATTAGATATCTTATAGAGACATCTTATAGCATTTAAGTGCCTACCAGGAGAATCTGTGGTCAGTCAACCTTGTTCCATATACTCAGCCCTATGTGGCTGCTACAGCCAGATGAAACTGGAAAAACTACCACTATTGGCTTAAAAGATTCTATACAAATTTTTTTGTTGTTGTTAAAGTCAGAAACCTGGAATCTAGTGATTGCTTATGAGTCTTATATATTATAAAAATATAAACTAATATACTCTCCTTATAGAAAATTGAGTAAATATAAAAGAGTTGAAAGAACAAAATTATTCACAGCTCCTCCACTCAAAGAAACTACTGTTAGCATGTATTTTTAAACTTTTCTTTTCCCTTACTTATTCACTTTTACAGATATGTGATCATATTCTATGAATAATTCTGTATTTGGCTTTTCTCACTTAGCAAGTTTTATCACATTATTTTAAACATTCCTTTGTAAACACTATTTTTAATGGCTCCAGATTTTCATTAATAAGAATAATACTCACCTGACCTGTGGAGGCACAGTGGATAAAGCATCAACCTGGAACACTGAGGTTGCTGGTTGGAAACCCTGGGCTTGCCTGGTCAAGGCACATATGGGAGTTGATGCTTCCTGCTCCTCCCACCCCCCTTCTTTTTCTCCCCCCACCCAGTCTAAAATGAATAAGTAAAATTTTTTTAAAAAAGAATAATACTCAGTGAATATCTTTATATATAAAACTTTTTCTTGTTTTCCAGGATTTTCCCACTAGTGTATTTCTAGAAGTGAGATTACTATATTCATGGATGTCAAGGCTCTTTATACAAGCAACTAAATTGCTTATTCTTATTTACACTCCCACCAGAAATAAGAAATGTGCCTGTTTTATTATGCTCTTGTAAACATTTGACAGTTACTTAAAACAAGAAAACCTTTGCTACTTTGATAGGCATATAATTGAAGTCTTATTTTCATTTGCATTTCTTTGGTACTAAGACCAAATATATATATATATATATTTTGCTATGTCTGTTAACCAACTTTTTTGTCCTTTTCTAAGTGTGTTTGTGTACGTATGTGTGTGTGTGTGTGTGTATATGTACTTTCTGTTATGTCCTTTACTTATTCAACTACTGGGTCTTAATTTTTTTCTTACCAAATTACAGTAATTTTTCATATATCTAGTGTACTCATAAATATTTTTTTAATTCTAAAGTAATCATAAACTTACAGAATATTTGCAAGTACAGTATAAAGAACAGCATTCAAGATCTTTCTAAATGGTTTGACTTTTATTCTTTTAGCCCATCCAAAGGTATGAGATAAATGTCTGAACTGACTTTTGCCAACATACTTAACGAATGATTTCCAAACAATTTATTGAACAAATTTTCCTTTTGTTATGTTTGCAATGCCTCACTGATCACATCTTGAATTCTTACACACCTATGTCTCTACTACATATCTTAAATTATAACTTGAGATAAGTTTGTTTCCCATTAATATATTTATTTTTCTAAACTTTACAATTATTTGTAGAGAAAATTGTGACTTTAATTGGTATTGAGTTGTATGTATAAAATATGATTAACAAATTTACAAAATTTTGTCTCTCCATAGAAGAAGGCGGTAACTCTCCTTTAATATCTTTCAGCAGTTTTGTGGTTTTCTTTATATAGTCCTTTACATTTCCTAGGGTATTTAATACATTGCAAATAGAATCTTTTTCCATTGTATTTTATTGTTTTATAACTGATTACTGCTGCTGTATTAAGAACAAGGAAAAATGTCTAATAACAAAGAGCCAATTACATATTTATTTTATATCTAGTACCTTACCGAGCTTAAAAACTACCAGAAAATTTATTTTATTACCATGGCTTATCTATATTACATTCATAGGTAATTATAATTATATTTCCTCTTTTCCAAAATTTAGATCTCATTTCTTTGTGCCATGTATTCTTTGTTTTGGCCAGAATTATAATTCAATATTAAGTAATAATAGTGAAAGTGATATACTGATTTTATTTCTAATTTTAATGAATATATTTCTGTGAAGAATTATGTGGCTATTGGTTTCAGATAGATTTTTAAAAAATAAGACAACAACCTTTTAGTCCCAGGTTATTAAGAGATTTAAAAATAATCATGGATAGTTTAGATTTTATTTTATTTTTTAGTATGAATTTAAATAACCTAGGGTTTCTTTTTCTTTCTTAGTTGGACTACTGATGTGATATGTTAGTATAATTAAAAATATTAAACTATCTATAAGTTCCTAAGATAAGTTTACCCTCTTCTACATTATGATGTATTATCAATTACAATATCTATTTATTTAGTTATCTGGAGAAATAATGTCCTCTATTTTATGTCGGTGGATTGGAGGCTGCTTATAAGGATAGATATAATAGTATAATAGAATATCCAAATTCAAATAGGAAATTATTCATAGGCTAGGCCAGAGAGAGTAAAGACTTGCCCAAGTTCACACAGCTAGTGAGTGATAAAGCCAATTGACTGTTGGTTGTTTTGTTATCTGTCCACATTGTTTTAAAAGACAATGTAACTAAGTAAAAATATGAGGAGTTCAGCATGTGGTTTTACATTCAACTAGCTTTATACATTTAGTCTGTAAGATGTGTAGTCATTTGAGATGATGACATTGCTCAAGGTTAGGCCAACACACAAGTCAGAAATGTGGTTTGAGTATCTTGTTTTAGATTTTTTTTTCTTGTCCTTTATATCAACTTTGATATATACAGTGTATCCGAAAAGTCATGGTGCACTTTTGACCTGTGACTGGTCAAAAGTGCACCATGACTTTACGGACACACTGTATTTATTTATACTCTATCGACTCTGGTATAGATGTAGGCAACTCAACAAATCCCAAAGTATATTTTTTCATCTTTAGTTATATTTTAAACTTGTAATATGTTTCCCATGTCTAGCCATTATTCTCCCTGATACCTCATTTAAATACATGGTGGCCATTGAATACCTTATTTTGAGAAATAACTCTATGTATAATTCCTTTTCAGGTGGCATACCATATCAGTTTTTAATTGGCTAGTATACTCTGCTTGACTGTGTCTTCCCTTTCACCAACCCACAAAAATGAGAGTATTTAAATAATTATTTAAATACACATTCATCTAAAAATATGAACATCATAAGGAAGGTAAAATAGAAAATTAAAGTCTCAGAATTCTACTTACTCACCAACATTATTTTATTGTAGCTATTCATGTAAATATAAAGTTGTATCTCAGTGTGGCTTTGATTTGCATTTTCTGATGACTAATCATGTAGAGTATCTTTTTATGTGTTTATTGGGCATTTGTATTCTTCCATAAAGGTATGTTCTAATCCTTTGCCTATTACTTAATTGGATCACATGCTTTTTATTGTTGAGTTGTAAGGGCTTATGTATACATATATAAATATATTTGGGAGACTAATCTCTTATCAGATATATTATTAGTAAATATTATTTCTGGTTCTGTGGCTTCCTTTTTACTTTCTTAAAATGAGTACAAAATTTTAATTCAGACATTCAACTTATCTTTCTTTTTTATATTTGCTTTTGATGTCACAACTAAAAAAGAAAGAAGCCTAATAAAAGGCCACAACTTATACCTATGTTTTCTTCTAAAAGTTTTATAGTTTTAGCTCTTATATTTAGGTCTTTAATCCTTTTCGAGTTAATTTTTGTGTATGGTGTGAGGTAGGGAATCCAACTAAATTCTTTTGCATGCATGTTGATCTTCATTTGTCCCCAAATTATTTGTTGAAAAGACTGTTTTTCCCACACTGAATGGTCATGGCAGCCTTGTCAATAAACAGTTGACTATACTTGTACTTTTCCCCCTGAACTTTCAATTTTATTCCATTGATTTCTATATCAATGCTCATGCCTATACAATACTGTTTTGGTCACTATAGCTTTGAAGTCATTGTTGAAAGAGGGAACTGTGAGTCCTCCTAATTTGATCTTCTCCTTTTAGGACTGTATTAGCTATCTTTGGTCCCTTGCAATTCCACATAAATTTCATAACAGCTTGTAAATTTATAAAAAGAAATCAGATGGGATTTTGATAGGGATTATGTTGATGCCGTAAATCAGTTTGGAGAATATTGCCATTTTAATAATGTTAAGTGTTTTGATCCATGAACGTAAGATGGTTTTTCATTTATGTGGTTTTTTTTTGGTTTTTTTTTTTTTGTTGTTTTTTTTTTTTTGTGTGTGTGTGTGTGTGTGTGTGTGTGTGTGTGAGAGGGAGGAAGATAGTGAGGCAGACTCCTGCATGCACCCTGACTGGGATCTGCCTGGCAATTCCATCAGGGGCTGACGCTCCAGTACTGAGCTACTTTTAGCACCTGAGGCTGATGCGCACTAACGGAGCTATCCTCAGCACCTGAGACAAAGCTTAAACCAATCAAGCCACTAGCTGCAAGAGTGGAAGAGGGAGAAAAGGTAAGGAGGGAGGGAGAAGTAGATGGTCACTTCTCCTGTGTACCCTGACTGGGAATCAAACCTGGTATGTTCATACACTGTGCTGATGCTCTATCCACTGAGCCACTGGCCAGGGCCTTTAGATTTTCTTTATTTCAACACTGTTTTATAGTATCCAGAGTATATGTTTTGTACTTATTTGTTAAAATTATTCCTATGTGTTTTATTCTTTTTGATACTATTGTAAATACATTTCTTTCCCTAATTATTTATATATTTCATTATAAGGATAGATATACAATTGATTTGTATCCTATAACTTTGCCGAACTCATTTTTTAGTTTTAACAGTTTTTTTAGTGGACCCTTAGGATTTTCTACAAAGAAAATTTTGTCATCTGTAAGAGTAATAGTTGTAATTCTTCTTTTCCAATTTGGATGCCTTTTCCTTTTCTTGCTTAATTGCTCTGGCTTGAAATTCTAGTGCAGTGTGGAATAGAAGTGGCAAGAGGGGACATCATGTCTTGTTCCTAATGTGAAAGAGAAAGATTTTTTAGTCTTTGATCATTAAATATGATGTTAGCTGTGTATTTTCCATAGATACCCTTCATCAGCTTAGGAAAATTTCCTTCTAGTCCTAGTTAGCTGTTTTGTTTTGTTGTTTTTTTTTTTAACCAAAAATGGATTTGGAGTTTTGTCAAATGATTTGTCTGCATCTATTAAGATGATTCTGTCCTTTCTCCCATTAATTATATTCACCTGACATATTACATTGATTGATTTTTGTATGTTAAACCAACCTTTCATTCCTAGGATAAATTGTATTTGGTCATAGTGTATACTTATTTTTATAGACTGCTAGATTTTGACTGCTTACATTTCATTGGTTATTTTTGTGTCTATATTTATAAAGTATATTGGTCTGATTTTCTTTTCATGAGATGTGTGAATGCCTGGGGTTTTGGTATTATATTGGCCTTATAGAATGAGTTAGAAAGTGTTCTCTCTTCCATTTTTGAAAATATTTTGTGAAGAATTCTTTATTAGACATGTATAGATTTCACCTGTGATGTCATCTGATGCTTGGCTTTTCTTTGTGAAAAAACTTTGATTACTCACTCAATCTCTTTATGTATTATAAGTCTATCTAAATTTTCTATTTCTTGAGTCAGTTTCAGTAGTTTGTATGTGTCCTTTTCAGAATTTGTCCATTTCATCTAGGTTATCTAATTTGTTTTTCATAGTATTTTTTATAATTTTTTATTTCTATAACGTTGGTAGCAATGTTCTTTCATTTCTTAGATTAATTTGTCTTTATGTTCTTCATGGTCAGTACAGTTAAAGGTTTTTCTATTTTATTGATCTTTCTAAAGAACCAACTTTTGCATTATTTTCTATTGCTTTTCTTTTCTCTATTTCCACTGTAATTGTTTCTTCTGCTTACTTTGGGTTTATTCCTTTTTCTAGTTTAGTAAGGCGAAAGGTTAGGCTATGGATTTGACACCTTCCTTATTTTTAAATGTAAGCATTTACAGCTATAAATTTCCCTCTGAACACTGTTTTTAATGCAACCCATTGTTTTAGTATGTCGTCTCTGTTTTCCTTTGTGTGAGAGTGTTTCAAACTTTCCTTCATAATTTTGTCTTTAACCCACTTATATGTGTTAATTTATGTGTGTTAATATTTGAGTTTCCAAATTTCCTATTGTTACTGATTTCTAAGTCATTCCATGATGGTCAGAGAACATATTTTGCATGATTTGAACCATTTAAATCTATTCAGATTTGTGTCATGGCATGCCATATGATCTATTCTGGAAAATGTTCTGAGTACACTTGAGATGAATGTGTATTTTGCTGTTGTTGGGTGAAGTATTCTATAAATGTTAGGTCTAGGTAGTTTATAGTGTGACTAGAATCTTCTATTTTCTTGCTGATGTTCTGTTGAATTGTTCTATCTATAATGAATATAATGAAAAGGGGGGTATTTGGGTCTCCAACTACTATTGTTAAACTGTGTATTTTCCTTCAATTCTGGCAGTTTTACTTCATATATTTGAAGCTGTCCTTAGGTGTATGTATGTTTATAACTGATATCATCTTGAAGGAATGAAAGTTTTATCTATGAAAAGCCAGTATTTGAGGCCAAGGCCACCATCACAGCCGCCTGGCCAGTGCAGGATCGCATTGGATTAGGACAGTTGATAATGAAACAACGGAGCCAAGAACTGGTGAGCCATCAGCTTTAATCCTAGTTTGCACCCGGTGGGCAAGCAAAAACACACACTGGGCTCCAAAACCCACTCATTCTGTGTTCACAAAGCTACTGACTTATCTGAGTTTCCTAGAATTAAAGGTTTCTAGCTCACCAGACTTATTCACCTCTGTTCCCCATCTCCTTTTCCAGCACAAACTGACTTCTCACTCAGCACTCCGCGATCTTGGCTGCTTCTCTTCTCCTCCACATGGCCTTAATCTGCTCTCCTCTCTAATGCTAACCTAAGGAACCAAGAGAGCAAGCTCCTGGTCTGCCTCACTTTATAGTGTAGAAATTCAAACATTTAATCCAATCTACAAACAAGGAAGTCTCTGATACAAAGTCACTTACCTGAGGCATAATAGGATTCCTCATGAGAGTATACCACCCCACATCATACAATCAGTCAAGGGTGTGGGAAAAAGCTTACTCTTAAAACTAAGCCTTACGCTATAATGACCGGGCCTACTTACAGCCTGTCCCCCACATCCAATAATCTAATTAGACCCATCCCAAGCATACGGGCAAATAATATCACCTGGGTGACAAGCTTCCATGTGGACAGCACCATCTTTAACAAAGTGAGCATAATATATTTTATCTACCCAACAATCTAAATATCCTTTTTTGTCTCCAGTAACAAATTCTGTCTTGAGGTGTATTTTGTCTGATATTAGCATGGGCACTGCTGCTGTCTTTGATTATAGTCTGCATGGTTTATCTTTCTCTATCCTTTTATTTTCAACCTATTTATACCTATCTTTGAATCTAAAGTGTGTCTCTTGAAACAGCATATAATTGGACCATGTCTTTTTTAAAAATCAGGAATACATATTTACATATCTAAATATAATCCAAGAACATAAATGTGTACTTTTAAAAATCACTGTAAAGCCAGTAGTCGGGGCCACTATCACAGTCGCCTGACCCATGCAGGTTCGCATTAGATTCGAAGAGTTGGTAATAAAATAACGGAGCCAAGAACTGGTGAGCCATCAGCTTTAATTCTAGCTTGCACCCAGCGGGCAAGCAAAAACACACACTGGGCTCCAAAACCCACTCATTCAGTGTTCACAAAGCTACTGACTTATCTGAGTTTCCTAGAATCAAAAGCTTTCTAGCTCACCAGACTTATTCACCTCTGTTTCCCATCTCCTCTCTGCACAAACTCTGTACAACCTGGCTTCTTCCTCAGCACTCCGCCATCTTGGCTGCTTCTCCTGGCCTCTATGTGGCCTTAATCTGCTCTCCTCTCATACTAATCCCAGGAACCGAGAGAGAGCAAGCTCCCAGCCTGCCCCAGTTTATAGCCTAGATTCAAAACCTTTAATCCAATCTACAAACAAGGAAGTCTCTGATACAAAGTCACTTATCTGAGACATACTGGGATGATTCCTCATGAGAGTGCACCACCCCACATCATCCAATCAGTAAAGGGTGTGGAGAAGACCTTACTCTTAAAACTAAGCCTTAGGCTATAACGACCTGGCCTGCCCACAGCCTGTCCCAGAACACACATTAATATCAACGAACTTCCATGTGGGCAGCGCCATCTTTAACAAATAGAGCATAATATATTTTATCTGCCCAACAATACCTTGAGGCCTGACCTGGCGGTGGCTAAGTGGATAGAGCATCGAACTAAGATGTAGAAGACCCAGGTTCGAGACCCTGAGCTCACCAGCTTGAGTGCGGGCCCATCTGGCTTGAGCAAAAGCTTGTCAGCTTGGACCCAAGGTCGCTGGTTCCAGCAAGGGGTTGCTCGGTCTGCTGAAGGCCCGCGGTCAAGGCACATGTGAGAAAGCAATCAATGAACAACTAAGGTGTTGCGATGGCAACAAAAAACTAATGATTGATGCTTCTCACCTCTCTTCGTTCCTGTCTGTCTGTCCCTATCTATCCCTCTCTCTGAGTCTCTCTCTGTTTCTGTAAAAAAATATAAAGAAAGAAAGAATATAAAAATCACCTTGAGATAGAGATTCCAAGATGGCAACAGAGTACACAGACATTTCTACTTCCACCTTCCAGGACCAAATTGGATTATAACTTAATTTAAGAACAATCACTGCAAAAAACCAACTTTGGACTAAATGAAGAGGACTCTATAGCCAAGGATCACAGAAGAAGCCACACTGAGTCTAGTAGGAAGTGCAGAGACGCGATGGGGGATGCCATGCTCCGAGGAGCAAGGGGCGGCAGAGTGTCCAGAGGGACTCTCACTGTCGACAGAGGGGAACCCTGAGAGGTAGGGGTCCTCAGCTCCAGGCCTGGAGTCCCAGCCTAGAGCCCAAGTGACTAGAAGAGACAACCAGACAACATTGAGTGGTATAATGAGCAGGGTTTCTACCTGCAAGAAAGAGTCAGCTTTCAGAGATGCAGATTCTATCTTAAAGGGCCTATGCAGAAAATCTCACTCACAGCCACTTAATTGGGGATCCAGGGGGGCAAGAGAGCTGAGAGGACTGGAGTTGCATGAGGAGAGTGTAAAGTTGGAGGCATAGGGAAAGACACAGTGACAGTGACTGGAACACATGTGCTGAGTCATTCTCCAATACTGAAGTGGCCATTTTTATGGAAGGAGCCCTCCCTTTGTCCCACACCAACTTGGGGAAGGACAGCTGCCCCACCCCTGGAAATTTCTCCAGCTCCATCCAGGGCATAGGGTTGCCCTGAAAGGTGAGGAAGCAGGTGGCAGGTCAGTGACTCAGGTTCCCGGTGAGACCCAAGCTACACCTCCCCCTTCCACTGCTAAGAACATGCCCTGTCCTGGAGAGCTGGTGGGAAACCCACACCTCTGGATCTTAGAAGCCACATCCACGCAATCCTGTGGTCACCCCCTATGGAGGTTGGTAAAAAAGGTCTGGATAGAGTGACAACTGGGGCCAATGAGTAAGCCATGCCCACTACCCATCTTAATCCCTTGATTTTTCTGCTGGGCCCAGAAAGCAGCCAGCAGTCAGAGGCAGCAGGAAGAGGAACTCAGGAAAATTCAGACGTTTCTACGGCTCATGTTGTTGGGGGAAATAAAATTTGAGTATCCAGCAGAGGCTGAGGGGTTGGGCCCTGAATAAGGGGCCACAATCCAAGTACTGAGCTACTTACTGCCCAAGAGACCCCTGAAGTAGGGGGTCCCACTAACATTGTATTCCCAACCTTAGCTGCTCTAATCCAACAAGCTTGCAATCTATACAGAGGTTGTATAGGTGAGGCCAGTCAAGCCCACACTTCAGTCTTTCAATAGAAGACTCTGGAAAGCCAAGTAAGCTGAAAGAAATGATGGAACAGCTGAAAAGCAGAGGCAAATCTTACAGAGCTTGTAGCTTTTATGGAGCTGCTGACAGCTCTAAGCAGGAGGAAGCTGATCCTTATAAAGAGCTTGCCCCTCCCACACTACCTAGGCTCAGAAACCACCGACACAAACAGCAAAAAAGAGCAGCAGCTGCTGACGAGTATCCCACAGTGGATTACAAACAACAGATGATGTCAACAAAAGAAGATCTAGAATCAAGATAACTGATAGCTGAAGGCAGACAACTGAAACTGTAGACTCAGCTTCCATTTCAAATAGCACAACCAAAGGAGGAGTCTATACACAGAAAAAATGGGAAGACAGAGAAATGCAATCCAAATGAATCAACAAGGGAAATCCCTAGAAAAAGAACTGAATAAGATGGAAGTAACCAAATTACCAAATGCAAAGTTTAAAATAATAATTGTTAGGATGCTCAAGGGTCTTGGAACAACAATGGATGGACATATTGAGCACCTAAATAAAAAGATAGAAAGCATCAAAAAATACATTGAAATCATAAAAAACTGTCAGTCAGAAATGACATATACAATATCAGAAATAAAGACTATTCTAGAAAAAATTAACAGCAGGCTAGGTGAAGCATAGGACTGAATTAGCGATTTTGAGAACAAGATAAACAAAAGCACAGAAGCAGAGCAGCAAAAAAAAAAAAAAAAAAAAAAACGGCTCAAAAAGGTTGAGAAAACTCCAAGAGAGCTCTGTGACAACATGAAGAGAAACAACATCTGCATCACAGGAGTTCTTGAAGAAGAAGAGAAAAAACAAGGAATAGAGAAACTGATTGAAGAAATCATATCTGAAAGCTTCCTTAAATTGATAAAGGAAAAAATCACACAAGTTCAAGAAGCACAGAGAGTCCCATTAAAGAGGAACTCAAGGAGACCTACATCAAGACACATCATAATTAAAATACCAAAGTTAAGTGATAGAGAAAAAGAAATAGAGAAAGAATACTAAAAGCTGCAAGAGAAAAGGAGTCAATTACCTACTGAGGAGCCCCCATAAAGATGACATCTGACTTTTCAACAGAAATACTTGAGGCCAAAAGGGAATGGCAAGAAATATTCAAAGTAATGAAAAACAAGAGCCTACAACCAACACTTCTTTATCCAGCAAGATTATCATTTAAAACTGAAGGAGAAATAAAAAGCTTCCCAGAAAAAATAAAAAACTAAAGGAATTCATTACAACTAAAATAATACTGCAAGAAATGTTAAGGGGCCTGTTGTAAACAGAGCAAAGGGAAAAAGAATCTAGAAAAATAGGATTGTACATTTAAATAAAATGGCAATAAACAACTACATATCAATAATAACCTTAAACATAAATATCTTAAATACTCCAATCAAAAGTCATAACGTAGCTGAATGGATAAGAAAAAAGGACCCATCCATATACTGTCTACAGGAGACTCACCTCAGAACAAAAGATACACATAGACTGAGAGTGAAAGAATGAATAAAAGTATTTCACTAAATGGAAAGAAATAAAAGGTGGTGTAGCAATACTTATATCTGACAAAATGAACTTTAAAACAAAGGTTATAGTAAGGGATAAAGAAGGTCACTACATAATGATAAAGGGAGCAATCCAATAGAAAGATATAACCATTATAAATATCTATGTGTGTAATATAGGAGCCCCTAAATATATAAAGCAGACTTTGATGGACATAAAGGATGAGATCAACAGCAATACTATAATAGCAGGGGATTTTAATACCGCACTAACATCAATAAATAGATCCTCACGAAAGAAAATTAACAAAGAAACAGCAGCCTTAAAGAGACACTAAATCAACTGGATTTAATAGATATCTTCAGAACCTTTCACTCTAAAGCAGCAGAATATACATTGTTTTCAAGTGCTGATGGTACATTCTCTAGGATAGACCATGTTAGGACACAAAACAAGTCTTAATAAATTTAAGAAGATTGAAATCACATCAAGCACCTCTGATTACAATGGCATGAAACTAGAAATCAACTACAATAGAAAAACAGAAAAACATTCAAACACTTAGAAACTAAATGACATGTTTTTAAATAATGAATGGGTTAACAATGAGAGCAAGGAAAAAATAAAAAAATTCCTTAAAACACATGAAAATGAACATACAACTCAAAATTTATGGGATACAGCAAAAGCAGTCCTGAGAGAGAAGTTCATAGCATACAGGCATATCTTAAGAAAAGAAAAAGCTCAAATAAACAACTTAACCCTCCATCTAAAAGAACTAGAAAAAAAACGGCAAGTAAAGTCCGGAGGAAGTAGAAGGAAGGAAATAATAAAGATCGAAGTGGAAATAAATGACATAGAGGCTAAAATAACAATACAGAAGATCAATGAAACCAAGAGCTGGTCCTTTGAAAAGGTAAACAAGATTGATGAACCTTTAACCTGGTGATGGCAAACCTATGACATGCATGTCAGCACTGACACGCGTAGCTATTTTCAATGACATGCAGCTGCATACCAGAAAAGCATAGGACCTCATGCCAAGAAGGACATTTCATCCTCGGCTATTGCACGGCCAGGTGCAGTAGCCGAGGATAAAACATTTGCTGTAGTGTAGACACTCTGTGCTAGAGGTCCGTAGGCCAAAACATTTTTGTTATTTAAACTATAAATATTGCAAAATTATGGTTGTTTTCTCAAAGTGACACACCACCCGAGTTATGCTCGGTTTTCTGGCGAATTTTGACACACCAAGCTCAAAAGATTGCCCATCAGTGCTTTAACCAGACTCACCAAGGAAAACAGAGAGAGGAATCAAATAGGTAAAATTAGAAATGAGAGTGGAGACGTAACAACTGACACTGCAGAAATACAAAGGATTGTAAGAAAATACTATGAAGAACTGTATGACAAAAAATTGGACAACTTAGGTGAAACAGACAAATTCCTTGAAACATATAATCTTTCAAAAATTAATCCAGAAGGATCAGAAAATCTGCACAGACCAATTACAACAAACGACAGTGAAACAGTTATCAAAAAACTCCCAAAAAACGAAAGTCCTGGGCCTGATGGCTTCACAGGCAAATTTTAACAAATATTCAAAGAAGAACTAACACCTTATCTTCTCAAACTATTTCAAAAAATGCAAGAGGAGGGAAAACTTCCAAGCTCCTTTTATGAGGTGAGCATAATCCTCATTCCAAAACCAGGTAAAGACACTCCAAAGAAAGAAAACTATAGGCCGATATCCCTGATAAACTTAGATGCTAAAATTCTCAACAAAATATTAGCAAACCGAATCCAGCAATACATGAAAAAAAATCATACATCATGATCAAGTGGGATTTATTCTGGGAGGCAAGGCTGGTGCAATATTTGCAAATCAATCAATGTGATTCATCACAGAAACATAGGAAGGATAAAAATCACATGATAATATCAACAGATGCAGAAAAAGCATTTGATAAAATCCAACACCCATTTATGATAAAAATTCTCAGCAAAGTAGGAATATAGTGAACATACCTCAACATGATAAAGGCCATCTATAACAAAACCATGGCCAACATCATACTCAATGGGCAAAAATTAAAAGCAATCCCCTTAAAATCAGGAACAAGACAGGGGTGCCCCCTTTTACCATCCTTATTCAACATAGTGCTGGAAGTCCTAGCCACAGCAATCAAACAAGAAGAAATAAAAGGCCTCCAAATTGGAAAAGAAGAAGTAAAACTATCATTATTTGCTGATGACATTATACTGTACATAGAAAACCCTAAAATCTCAGTCAAAAAACTACTGGACCCGATAAATGAATTCAGCAAGGTGGCAGGATATAAAATCAATATTCAGAGATCAGTGGCATTTTTATCACCAAAAACGAACTGTCTGAAAGAGAAATTAATGAAACAATCCCCTTCCTAGGAGTAAATTTAACCAAGGAGGTTAAAGACTTGTACTTGGAAAATTATAAAACATTGATAAAAGAAATCAAGGAAGATACAAACAAGTGGAAATATATACCGTGTTCATGGATAGGAAGAATAAACATCATTAAAATGTCTATATTACCCAAAGCAATCTATAAATTCAATGCAATTCCTATTAAAATACCAATGGCATACTTCAAAGATATAGAACAAATAGTCCAAAAATCTATATGAAACCAAAAAAGAACACGAAGTTAGCCTCAGCAATCTTGAAAAAGAATAATAAAGTGGGTGGTATCACACTTTCTGATATCAAGTTATACAACAAAGCCATTATACTCAAAACAGCCTGGTACTGGCATAAGAACAGGCATACAGATAAATGGATCAGAACAGAGAACCCAGAAATAAACCCACGCCTTTATGGCCAATTGATACTTGACAAAGGAGGTAAGAGCATACAATGGCATAAAGACAGCCTCTTTAACAAATGGTTTTGGGAAAACTGGACAGGTACATGCAAAAAAATGAAACTAGACCACGAACTTACACCATTCACAAAAATAAACTCAAAATGGATAAAAGACTTAAATGTAAGTTGTGAAACCATAAGCATCTTAGAAGAAAACATAGGCAGTAAGCTCTCTGACATCTCTTGCAGCAATATATTTGCCGATTTATCTCCGTGGGCAAGTGAAATAAAGAACAGGATGAACAATTGCAACTATATCAAACTGAAAAGCTTTTGCACAACTAAAGACAATATGAACAAAATAAAAAGACAAACCTCATAATGGAAGAACATTTTTGACAACACTTCTGATAAGGGGTTAATAACCAAAATTTATAAAGAGCTTCTAAACTCAACACCAGGAAGGTAAACAATCCAATCAAAAAATGGGCACTGAATAGACACTTCTCCAAAGAGGACATACAGACAGCCAATAGATGAAAAAATGTTCAACATCACTAATCATTAGAGAAATGCAAATTAAAACCACAATGAGATACCACCTCACACCAGTCAGAATGGCACTCATCAGCAAAACAACACAGAATAAGTGCTGGCGAGGATGTGGAGAAAAGGAAACCATCTTGCAGTGCTGGTGGGAATGCAGACTGGTGCAGCCACTGTAAAAAGAGTATGGAGTTTCCTCATAAAATTAAAAATGGAACTGCCTTTTGACCCAGCCATCCCACTTTTAGGAATATATCCTAAAAATACCAAATCACTGATTCAGAAGAAGACACGCATCTCCATGTTTATGGCAGCATTGTTTACAATAGCCATGATCTGGAAAAAGGCCAAGTGTCCATCAGTGGATAAGCAGATTAAAAAGCTGTGGTACATATACAGAATGGAATACTACATGGCCGTGAAAAAGGAAATCTTAATTTTTGCTACAACATGAATGGACCTGGAGACTATTGTGCTAAATAAAATAAGCCAGGCAGAGAAATAAAAATATCATATAACCTTACTCATATGAGGAATCTAATGAAGAATGTGAACTGAGGAACGGAATAGCGGCAGAGGCGGGGTCAAAGTGAACAGAGGGAAAGGGGATGAGAGGATGGGATCAGAGAAGGGAAAAAGATTAGTGAAATTATACACACACACACACACACACACACACACACACACACACACACACACACACACACACGACAGCAAATCCTGGAGGAAAGGTACTGGGGGGATAGGGCAAAGCAAGTATTAAGGGGAACAGGAGGGTAGGGGGGATGTAGATATATTTGGTGGACACTTGAATCTATGTAAACACAATAAATTAAAATCAATAAAAATTTAAAAAATCACCTTTAAAAACCAAAGGAAGTGATTTTCCTGCCTCCAGACATGCATAGATTTCCCAATAGCAGATCCCCCAAAAGAGATACATTCATAATTACCCAGTCTGTAGTTTATATTAGAGTTCACTTTTGGTGTTGTTGATTCTGCAGCTTTTAACAAGAACATGATAGCACATATCCACCATTATAGAATCATACAGAATAGTTTCACTGCTCTAAAAATCCTTTGTGTTCTACCTATTTATCTTTCTATCCTCCCTAACCCCTGATCTTTTTAGTCTCCTTAGTTTTGCCTTTTCCACGACATATAAGTTGAAAGGCTATATACAGTGGGCTTTTCTTATTGGCTTATTTCACTTAGCAATGTGCACTTAAGGTTTCTCAGTGCCTCTTTATGGCTTGATAGCTCATTTCCTTTTAGCACAAATAGTCCATTGTCTGTATATACTAGTTTATCTATTCACCTACTGAAGGACATTTTGATTGCTTCCAATGTTTGGTAGTTTTGATATAGGACTGCTATGAAAATCTATGTGCAAGTTTTTGTGTTTGCATGATTTTGACCTTTTTGGGCAAATACTAAGAAACTTAATTGCTGGATTGTATGTTTTTTAGTAAAATAAGTGTACAAGTATTCAATCAACTTTCTACAATTTCTATTTCATTCCTTTTGAAATATCTCAGATATTCTCTATTTGGTGATACATAGTTTTCATTTTCCATTAGTTCCTTAAACATGGGTTTTAGCTCTTTGAATATAATTAAAATGGCTATTTTAAAGTCTATTCTGTCCATCAATTGGTCTATTCTTATGCCAAATCAGTCTTGATTACTATACCTTTATTGTAACCCATCTTTCAAGATTGCTTTGATTTTAAATCCTTTTACTTTTCAAATAAATTTTGTAGTTTATCAATTTCACTGAAAACGTATTGAAATCTTGATTGTGTTGAATCTATATATCAGCTTGGGAGAACTGTTTTGTATACTCTCTAGTCCATATAGTAACTTTATACCCAATTTTTAAAAATTTTCACTTATGGTAAATATAATTATGAGTAACATGCATAATTCAAGAAACTGAACCCTGCCAGCCTCCCAAAAGTCCTCCATCTTGTTACCATCCTTGATTATTGTTCTATTTTTCCCCAACTAGATGTAGCCACTATCCTGATTTTTAGAATAATTTTCTTGCTTTCTTCATAGATTATAGCATCTATTTAAAAAACTTAAAAAAAACCTTTACATGAATGGCATCATATATAGGTATATAAGTTTATTTTACCCTTATTCCTCAGTTTCTTTTTGTATTTAGAATTCTATAATGGCAGTTACATATTTGTTGCACAATGTCTTCTAATTGTAAATGTTGCTGACAAAAAGTCAGCTATTGTTACTTTTAAGACTTTTTCTGTTGATCTACAATTTCAGAAGAAACTTTGACAAAAATATTTCACATTTTTCCAACATTTTTAGTTGTGTTCAGGAGGTCCTGCCATATTGAAAATGGGAATTTAAAGTTTTAAAATTAGGCCCTGGTTGGTTGGCTTTATAGTAGAGCGTCAGCCCATTGTGTAGATGTCCCAAGTTCGATTCCTGGTTGGGGCACACAGGAGAAGTGCCCATCTGCTTCTCCACACCTCTCCCCCTCTCTGTCTCTCTTCTCCTGCAGCCATGGCTCATTTGGAGAGAGTTGGCCCCAGGTGTTGAGGATGACTCCAAGGCCTCCACCTCATGTGCTAAGAAGTGCTTGGTTCCTGCACAATAGAGCAACACCACAGAAGAACCAAGGATCGCCCCCTAGTGGGCTTGCCACATGCAGGAATCTGTCTCTGCCTCCCCTCCTCTCACTGAATAAAAATAAAGTTTTTAAATTAAAATCTTACTTTACATAATCCTCTGTAATTTATTTTAAAAAATTAATTTTTATGTAATTATGTGTTTTGGCTTTATAGTATACCATTATAGGAAAATACCAATTTACTGAATCTCTTATTATTGTGCCTTCAAATTATTTGATTTTTACTTCAATTAATGCTACATAAACTACTTTAATTAAAAAATTTCTTCACATGGACTAAATAACATAAGACACATATAAGCTCAATGCCATAAATTAGATGTGTCCCCACTAATAGACAAAAGAGAACTGGTGATTAGTTTTCCTCCAGGGAACATTAGTAGATGGTAAGACTACAAAATTTCCTTGAAAATAAAACAAATGGGGTGACTGATGCTGCACTAATCCTGTTTCTTTATCCACCTTCAAGTGTTCTTTCTATCTGTGTACAGGGAGATCACTGGCAACTTAGGAAATATGAGAATATAAAAATATGATGGAGGGCCATTTCAGCCCACAGTTAGCTCCCCTACAGAAAGCAGACCGTAATTACTGTGAAAAGGATATGAGAAATCTAATACAAAAGATTCCTATATCATTAGAGGATTCTGATATAAAAGTATAAATTCAACAGTGTCATTTGTCTGTTGTTCATCTAATTTAGAAGTGGTAAGCAAATTCTCCCTGGCAGCTAGAGCTGCTCTAAGACTGTGAAAGAAATGATACTATAGACATTATTGCTTCTGTTTTCAACTTCTACTTTTAACACAGGACACATATATTGATATACTTTTCATAACAAAAGGGCATACTGTAACTTTTTATTTTAAATAAAGTTGATGTTTAATCTTGCCATTTTAGAAAACTATAAGTGTCAGGGCTTTTCTCTCTCTCTCTCTCTCTCTCTTTTTTTAAGAGGCAGGTAAAGAAACAGGAACATCAGGATGCTCCTGTATGTGCCCTGACAGGGGAATCAAACTGGCTACTTCTGGGCTCTGGGATGAAACTCCAACCGAGTTATCTGGCCAGGGCTTAATTTTTATTGATTTTTAGAAAGCCAGATGAAGGGAAAGAGGGGGTGGAAAGCATTTGTTGTTCCACTCAGTCATGCTTTTTTTGGTTGCTTCCCATGTGTGCCCTGACTGGGGATCGAAACCCACAACCTTGTTTTGGGACAACACTCTTAACTTACTGAGCTAACCGACCAGGACCCTTTTTTAAAAAACACTTCTTCACCTCCAAAAAAAAAAAGAATTGAACTTCCAACATGAGAAAAGTGGTACTAATTGTAGATTAATGCTGAAAAGTTTATCACAGTAAAAAATGTAATTGGTCTGTTATTATTAATCTTTCATTTCAAGAAGCATACTATTGAGCAAAGCAATTTCCCAGTGAAGCTTTGGCTAATGTTGTCAAACTTCTTATATAATCTGCTTACTGTCAAGACTCTCCTTAGTAAGCTAGTACCTTTCCCTAGTGTATCACAGCCAAAACAATAGTGGTTATAAACATCGTTTGTGGTACTTTAACATGATGCAAAATAAATTCTATATCCTGTTTCCTATCATAAAAGATATTTATAATAGTAACGCATTATTTACAATATTATCCTAAATAGTAATAGTCATGGGACAAAGTAATAAAAGGCCTTTCCCACTAAACACCTCTTAAACTATTTAAAATCTGAGTAAAATATGTGTCCACTTTATCAAATACTTTTCAGAGTCTACTTATGTATTACACTCCTTAAGTAACTCTGAACACTGTATATCTGTCTGGCTTATGACATACAGAAGTGAGATTCAAGATTAAGAATACATGGGGAATATCACTGAAATAACTGATTCGTTCCCTGATAGATAACTTCATTTGAACAATGGAAAAAGCATAACTAGACATAATGACTTTTGTAAGTCACTTAGTCATTGTGAATGCACTCTAAAAACAGCTCTCTTTTGCTTTTTTTAAAAAATTTCTTTTTATTTTATTTATTTTAGAGAGGAGAAAGAGAGAGAGAGAGAAATGGGGGAGGAGCTGGAAGCATCAACTCCCATATGTGCCTTGACCAGACCAGTGCAGGGTTTTGAACTGGTGACCTCAGTTTTCCCAGGTCGACGCTTTATCCACTGCGCCACCACAGGTCAGGCTCTCATTTGCTTTTGATATTTCTTTTACCGTATATCCTAGATACAAGTAAACCTTTATTCTTTACACAAATGTAGGTAATCAAGTCATCATTGGTCACTAAGGCAACAACTCATACCTCTGCCCCATTACCACCATCACAGCCATAAAACAGGACAGGTTGACAGACTGGAGTTGAGTGTAAAATACCACCACAAAAGGAAATAAAAATCACACTTAACACTCATTTTAGGAGATGAAAATTTTACTTAGAAATTGCAAACATTTAGCAAAGGTAAGACATAAACATTATTTTCCAAATTCTACAGAAATACAATTTATAGCTGGCTTGGTACATAATCATATGAAAAAAACAAATGCAAAGGAAAAAAGAATGCCTCATTCTACTTTTCTGCCACTTACTACAACTTCGTAAGTGTACCAATAAGTACTGGAAGACAGCTGAACAGGAAGATTAGAATCCTAGGGCTGTTTGTTAATACACATTATTGTATTGTTAATAATATTATTTTAAAAAGGTACATATATACAATTAACATGCAATTTAAGCTATCATTTTGAAGAAAAAGGACAGAATTGAGTAAACACATTGTAAAATGTGTTGTGATAATTAGTATATCACGGTATTTTACATGGCATGGAATTTCTTCCTCCTTATATAATGCTTGGCAAATTGAAACAGGTTTAAGCCTACTTCTAGAGCAGTGATGGGCAATCTTTTGAGCTTGGTGTGTCAAAATTTGCCAAAAAACTGAGCATAACTCAGGTGGTGTGTCACTTCGAGAAAAACGGCCTAATGGGAAGTCCCAAAACTAGACGCTCTGTGCCGGAGTTCTATTGTTTTGGCCTACAGACCTCCGGCACAGAGTGTCTGCACTACAGCAAATGTTTTATCCTCGGCTATTGCACCTGGCTATGCAGGAGCCGAGGATAAAACATCCTTCTCTGCATGCGGCCCCATACTTCTCTGGTATGCGGCTGCATGTGGCGTGTGTCATCGAAAATGGCTACACGTGTCAGTGCTGACACATGTGTCATAGGTTCGCCATCACGGTTCTAGAGCAAATTTAAAATGAAGATGAAGAAAAATGAGTGGATTATTTTATTACTTTTCTAAGTACGCTAAATAATTTTTTAAGTACCATTATTTCATGCCTACTTCACCAACTCCCAATTTAAAATAAAATCATACTTTTTACCCTATGGCTCTGTAATGTCCAATACAGTGGCCCTTAGCCACATGTGACTATTTGAGCACTTGAAATATAGCTAGTCAGAATTCAGATGTGCTGTGAGTGCAAAATACATATTGAATTTTGAATGAAAAATGGTAAAATGGCTCAATAATTTTATATATTGATTACATACTGAAATGATAATTTTTAATATAATGGATTAAATAAAATATTATTAAAGTTACCTTTTTGAAAAATATGGCTACCAGAAAATCAATAATTACGTAAGTGTTTCACATTTATTTCTATTGGACAGAGCTGATATAGGTAATCTGTAATCATGACACTAACCTTTAGAATTTAGCATCATACTTTAAGCACTGTGGAGTACTACCTCCCAGATGACCAAAAGCCCCTTCTGCGCATACCTTATTGCAGAATTTATCTTTATCCTTTTGCAAGATATACATTTTAAGTGTAAAAATAATTCATAAAACTTTAAAACCTTAAAAATTGTTAATTAGTATATGATGAAAGCTAAAAGAAATTCAATGTAGACTGGTATTGAGGATAGTAGTTTTTCTTAAATAGCAATGCAATCAAGAGTGAACACAATTAGTATCTTCAGTAAAGTAAATTAGCCAAATGTAATGCCCAAGATCTAACCTTGCACGACAGACCTTACATGTAACTTGTCCATTTAACCATAACTTGTAAGAGAATCTTAAAACAATATTGACTGCAACATATTTAATTACTGAATTTGGGGGGGGAGAAATTTTCAAGTGATATAAAATTAACACACATGGTGAATTCTAATAGCAGAATATAGTATCTGAGAACTATCCCTTAAAGTCTCTCAGTGTTAAAGTAAGCAACTGCCTAGTGTTCAAGAGACTTATATTTAAAATTTAGAAGCTACTGAAAAAAATCATTGACTTTTCATCATTTTCTTCCCCTCTTCTTTTTTTTCTAAGTTTTTACAAAGGAGTGTATAAATACTTGGCATACTTATAATACCTCAACTTCTATTTTGTCCAGCTTAAAAACAAGTTAATCTAGTACACATTCCATTATTCTCCTAGGAACAACACACATCAAAATACAACACTAATAGCGGTCACCTCAGTCAGAGGCCAGCATCAAAGTCATGCCTTAGACCCTCTTTAGGAGCCAACACCTGATTACAATTGTACTACACACTCTGCTTCTCACAGCTCAGGTTGGAATGTTTAATTGTTTGAATTGGTTTTCAATTTCCAATTGAATTCCAGAGCATTCCAAAAATGCTCTGAAAGCCAAAAATTAACAGATTCTGAAACTACTATATCAATTCATAAAATTTTCTCTGTTATTTTAAAGATGTTCTCAGAAAAGCAGTAAGAAGTTATTTAATATTACTTCCTATTTTACCATTACAACTTTTAAGACACTAGAAGGCAACCAAGATTTAGGGCGAAGTGAACAGAACCTAAATCAGGTAATACTAGATATACCAACATAAAAACTAATAGCAGAAGCCCATACTAGTTCTCTCTAGAGTTCAGCAACCTACTAAGACACTTAATTACATTAATTTGCCTTGCAGAAAAAAGATACTTCTTAAAGTTTTCATATCTCCTATTCTCAGGTCATGTTCTACATGACCAATATTTTTATTACGTTACTACTAACTCCAACCTAACTAAAGCCTGAAAATTCATGTCTAATGATATAATTTTTCAGTTTTAAACATATATTACTCTAAAAATATACTCCTTGGTGAAAGATGACAACAGTCTCCTTTCTGAAAGCTGTTATTTTGATGTTAGATCAATAAATGACTATTTATTGAGCACCTATTATGATTGCACTCAGTCTATTCTCATTCTTTAACAAATATGAAAAAATACCTGCTCTAAATGCAAGATGATATTTGTGAGGAAAGATAATATATGAGTATGAATCAACATTTGGACATATAAAATTATTCATCCCTATGACATTAAAGAAACCTCAAATTTATTATTGATCACCTCATAAACATCTGAAGTATGCTGCATAGTAGCTTGAGGATAGTGACTGCCATACATAAAATTAAGGCTGATTCCCTAAAGATACGGAAGAAAAGTCAGAATATCATGGGTCATGAGCAACCAAAGACTTAACATAGTTTACACAAATATCTAATTCAGGCAAATGGGCACTCATGTTAGGGTTCCAACTTTGCTCGAGAGGAGGTTTGTCTAATAAAAAAAATGCCTTTAAATAGGAGCACATTAAGCAAATATGAAAATAAAAATCCTTAGATAAAATTCTCTGTAAAACCATGATATAAATTTAAGTTTCAAATTTCATTTAAATGTATATACATATATATGTATACACACATACATATATGCTTTAAAAGCATCTAAATTTCACTTACAGTCTTTCCCTTGTATGTTTGAACCTGACTGTGTTTTTTATTCACTTTATTTCTCCTAAAATGAAGAATATGAACAATAATGAGAAAACAAAGATAAGCTTGTTTTAATTTTCTAGCCTTTAACAATTTTGATCTGTTAAATTTTTACAAGGTGCAAAGCATTTATGCAATGTACTGAACATGTACAGGGTCTGAATGTAAAACACGCTCTAAGGAAAATGGAAGTTTTAAGAAGCAAAATAGTCAGTTTGAAAACTAATCATTTTCCTCAATAGGATTTTCCAATCTGAGAATGTCAACTGAAATATCCCCATCTCTGCCAAACACAAAAAATAACACAATACAAATATTGTTTCTATAGAAGACACATAGAAGAGAACATTCATAATAGAGGCACAGGACTAAAGCAGCGTGATGGACCAGGCAGTCCTAAAGCATCTATATGCTACTGCACTGGTAGTGATTTATAAAAAGTACTATCTACACTACAATTTTAAGAACTAGTAATATAGTTAGTATATTTTTGTCTTTTCTTTTTTGCCACTGAATATATAATTTTTTCCTAATTTACTAAATCTTCTACACCCTGAGGAATAAAGAAATGCCAGGGTTAGCTTTGTGGACCATATTATTGCCCAAAGCACAAACTATGTATCTGTATATATAACTAATACTCTTGGAAGCACAAGGTTTCATGAACAGGCTAAATGATTGCTCTGTATTTTTCTTTTCATTTTATTTTTTTAACCAAAGAGTTTGGTTTTACAGTATTAACATGGCCTGCGGAGAATACAGAAGTCAAAATTGGGAACCTAAGGCTTCCCCCCCACCTCAGATCCACAAATGACACAATGGTTATCTGTCTCAACTCTGAACATGACATATATTACTGGAATATATTATTCAACAGTCCTCTGAAAAGCACTTTGGAATCCTTAGCTGATTTTATGAAATTACAATTAAAAATTAATTTGCTATCTTGAAATATGAAATTCTCGTCCCTCCTCTTGCCATAGCAAGTGTATAAAATGCCACACTTAAAATTTCATCTCAGTATTTACTTCTTTTCTTCTAATATCTGTAGGATAAAGGTCCCATTTATTTTCTTTTTCAGCTATCTTGCACAGTCCTGGATTTGGGAGGGAATTCCTACAATCTTTAAAGTGAGGCAAAGGATTAATTTAGGGCAACCATATGGCATATTGTTGTTGTTAGGGCAGAGTGCCATTCTTTCACTTTGAACACAGGCTGTACAGATTGCAACCTGATGTTTAATTATATGCATGCCATTCTTTAAATGTGATGTCTCTAACCCCCCAAAAGAACCAATTCTTCTTGGTAGGATGGTTAAACATAATAACTAATAAGATGCAAACCAAAACATCCTACCTGCTCATATGACTAAAGGATAAAATACTCCATGGGAACCGTGCCTAGCAACTGGAATAAATCAGTCACAATCAACTGTTTGATACAACTTCTGTCCTCTGTTTTCTACCTAAATATTAGACTTAAATATAATCTTGCTTCTCCCAAAAAGTAAGAAAGGCACTCAAATTAACACAGTATGTAAGTTATGTGTTAAAGGACACTGACATTAAGTAGAACTTTCGTGGTTGATTTTTCCTGCTTACGGCCTTTATCACTCTGACTTTGAACAGGAGCATATTACAGAGTACACCCAAGCACGGGGGTGGGGTTGGGGGAGCACAGACGGTGTTAGCATTTACAGCAGTTCTATTTGAGAAATTTATTCAGAAGACAAAATGTTCAGTTGTTACAATGCTGTTCAAATGTTCCAACATACTTTAAGTATTTAAAATATTTAAATTTTAAAATATAATTTTCTAGTAACAAAGTAACTAAGCTTATAAAAGCTTTATGCAAAAAAAAAAAGATTTTATGTTACTTCCTTGGATAACTGAAATTTTAGCATCTTCTGTAAATCAGGGGAACTGAGGTTGAGATAGATTATTGTACAAGTGGGAATTGTACTCCTAAATTGTATTTAGCCCATGTCAGATACCATCTTGTGCTATGTAAGAGAAAATTATTAAACTGATAATTTGTTCTCAACAATATATTAAAGTCCTCTTTACACACACACGTGTATGTCTCAACAAGCATGAACTGATACGACCTGAATATAGCTAAATGACAGTCTACCACTATATATGCTTTCCTACAAAGTGCCACATAAAATCCAAGAACTCTTGTTTCCACATATTATTATGTAAGCCCTTATCTGAAGATTTAAGTAGATTTTATTGACATCCTGTATACGTTTAGTCCTACTAATAATAAAACCTTTAATTTAAATTTGAGCCATACCATAGGAATAAGAAATGTGACTGAATGTCTGTGCCCAGAGTTTCTAAAAAGGTAATAAAATGCTAAAACCTAGAAAAGAAAAAGGGGACATTAATCGGTATCAAATCCTTAAGTTTAAAAATTGACTAACACAGGTTTAAGAAATATCTAAAAGATCCACAGTTCAAGTTTGGGAGGAGAGAAAGAGAAGTACAAAATGACTATTGACTCATAGGTATCACCAAGTCTTCAATATCAAAGAATTTTTTCAGATGCCCCTTAGTGGCTCTGGCTATGTTGGTAAGATCTATTCTCCAATATCATAAATGAAAAAAAGTAGTGTTCTTAATGCAAGCAGGCTTCATTAGTTCCATGAATTTTTAGTATATATCAAAGCACAGTTAATTTATTATTACAGAGCTGTACTTCTTAAATGGGATTTATCAAGTTTAAACAAGGGAATTATATAAAAAAAATCTAAATTAACTTACTCTATATGCAATAGCTCCACTGAAATATCATGAAGCTAGAATACATTATTCATTAACAATCCATTGCTCTAATCCATTGATTTCTCAATCATAACTCACTCTATTCATCACTCATGATCAATATTTTCTCTCTCCAGCTAATCATTTGTTAGTTTAATAAATATTTAACAGTTCCTCATAATGTGCAAGTAGAATCTGGGAACACCATATTACCAAAATAAGTATACTAAAAAAAAAATGGGGTGGTGGTGGTGAGGATATTGACAATCTTACTACTTTTTGCATGTCAGTAGTATTCATGAACCACAGGATGAACTACAGCCTACTATTTTTCCAGTGAAAGTTTGATGACAAGTGTGTCAACCTAAACCATCTTTTCTTTAAGGACATATTTAAAAAGTAAGTAAAGACTAACAAGTCCCTGAAAATAGACACATCCTTTTCACTGTGTGAGCTCATTCAGCATTCAGCCAGAGATATTATCATGCCAGTTGAGTTTGGGTGTCAACCACTTAGAAGAAAAATATAATCATACAGGAAAATACTATGTTTTTCTTAGAATGAACATTTGAAAATTAAAAATTTTAGAAGTTGCAAAGAAAAGTCACATACAAATCATACCCTTTGGATGTTTGTACTTTTACTTCCTACCTACAACTTCATTAGGAAGACAAGAGGCCAAGACATTAAAGGACTGCATGGCTTCAGAAAGGGGTCAGTTAAGAGCCTTAAAACAGATAAAGACAGTTAACAAGATGAGCAAGATACTCTGGAAGGTATAAAAAGATCTGGAGCAATATAAAATTCAGCTGATGTCTCACAGGGTTGTTTAAACCAGTGTTTTTCATCTGTTAGTCCGCGATTGATCCACCAGAGATTTTGTGGTGGTACATGAGAGTTAACTCCCCTGATGTATGAAGATTATAGACTCAATGATCTTAGTTGAATTTGCTTATGCTCAGGGTAATTTCTGCCTTAGTGGTCTCTGAAATAATTCTCCTATTTTCACTAGGCCCCAAAAGTAAAAAAGTTAGAAACCACTGGTCTATACTCATGTCCTGAATACTATAACATCTAAGCATAAAAAGCCCTATTACTCGGGATACTTAAAATGATGCTTGGAAAAAAGGTAATGCTGAGTGAAGCCAGAATTTGGCAACATGTATTAGTGGAATGGGCTGAATCTCCCTTGTCTTCTCTGTGTATTTCCGCATAGCCCCTGCAGGTACTGAAGCTCACAGACTAATGGTTCTATCCACAGAGATCTAGGTAGACCTTGAGGTTTTTGATTCAAAATATGCTTTGTACACAAAAGGCCAAGAAATTATGTTCATAATAGCAATTATTTTCTCCCTAAAATACTGTGAAAGCTACAAAAGGGTAACTTTGCCCCAAGAGATTCAGGAGACAGGCTGTACAGATTTTCTGGTGTTCTAAAGTCTCAACATTTTGCCATTCAACAAAATCATGACGCACAAGGACTTATTCTTTTCCCTTATGATGAAATGTGCCTTACTCAAGTCTAGGGTTTCCAAAATAGTGAGAGTAGAGTCTGCCTTTCCCTGCATCTATCTCTTCACACTATAGGTGACCTGTAAGTAAAAAGAACAGGCAAAGCATGGTGGTCATACTTGTTTCTGCCATGATTACTCACATTCTTTATACACACAGGGCAAAAGACCACTTCATCATTAGGGGAACTTTTACAAGAGCAGTTCATATTTCGTGTGTGTTTAATGGAGTATAGAATTCATTTGAAATAGGAAGGAGACTATCTGACAAATATGGAAAAATAGACAAAAGTAAAAGTGACAAAAAATCTGGAAGAGATTGGGAAAATAAAGAGAAAGGCATGCAGAAATAAGAAACAGACCATTTAGGAAGGGGAAATATAATAATGGAAAAGACACTACCTGGCCCTTTCCCTGTCTCTGCCTCATCAACCTGAAAAACCCAGCCCTTGTTATTGAAATGGTAAGAAACAGCAATAAGGTGGATACTTTGGTACCTCATCCCTGAAAAGTTTAGTATCAAAGTTTTTAAATTGTTTTATTTTTTTAAAATAAAAATTGAAGAACTAACCTTCAAAATTATTCTGTCTCCCTGGCTTTATGCCAGTAAACTTTAATAATTACTTTATAAAAATTTTGTAGTTTATCCAGTGTATCCTCAATAACTTAAATTTTTTTAAAAGGAATATTTTTATGGATATATTTCTATGCATATTTCTCCCATTTTTCATTGTGACTTGGAAGGAAAATAAGTAGTAATAACTAACAATGGCATTCCAGGTTTTTTTAAATTGATTTTTATAAGTGTCAACTTGAGTGTTTTTGGCATATACCAAACTTGAGGTAAAAATAATCTATCAAAACTAGTATTAAAAATAATATTCCGGTACTGCAACTACATAAACTCTTAAAATTATTATTATTTTTTTTAAATAACAATTTTAAAAATGGACTACATTGGAAGCATGTTTTTCATATAAATGCCAATACTTCTGACTTTGGTTTTCTGGTCTATAACTTGAGTAGAACATGCTAGAGAAAGGAATGGTTTCTATTTTCACATATCCATCATCTGGTCATTTGATTCTCAAAACAATTAGATTGAGTAATTTTGCATTTGTATTGTTTTTAAGCTTAACTACAACATAAATTTTTAATATAAAAGAATTAGTCTATCCAGCAATTACACTGAGGTTGGTGGAAGTATGTGTGAACCAACTAGAAGAACCAAAGGAGAAGAAGTCTAGAAATATAGGCTTTTTCCAGAAATAGGGAGGTACAGAAATATAAAGGATAAAAAGTTACAAAGAAAAAGATTAAGACTCACTGTTTAGCAGGAACTACACACTCATTTTATCCCCAAAGGCATGCCAGTTCTTAAAATAAATAAAACATAGTTTTAACCTAAAGATGAAGAATATATGGTTAGCTACTAGTAGTAAACAGTTCGTGCAACTATGTAAATAAGAAAGAAAAGCAATATTGCACTAAAAGGGGAATTTGCAGGGACAGTCCACCTCTTTCATTGACTCAATGTATGCAGCCATTTCCTATATGCATTGGCAAACCTGGCCTGCTCTACATTCCGGCAGGTGGACAATACTTGATCGATGAACCTATGTTCCATTTCCAGGCCTATGGAATCTGGAGCTGGGGTCCGCTTCAGGCGTTTTGTTTCCTGGGAGTAGCCTTGCTTGCTAGAATCACTCAATCCATCCACTTCCATTGCCTGAGTCATGTGAAGGCCTGATGGGATTTGGTGCAAGTCACTCAAAGTCCCACCAGAGCTGTCTGTGGGTGACAACTGGGTCACACTGTGAGGAAACCTACCACTTAAGTGATGCTGCAGGTAGAAAACATGCCGCCTGTGAAATAGGACAGGGAGGGGAAGAATAAATAAAAGAAAGATCATGTCGCAAGGTCAAGCTTTTCAAGAAAAACAATAAAATAAGTTGATAATTTCAAAACATACAACATTCAGTTCATTGCTCAATTCATAGCCCAGAGTTATCTGGAAGAAGGAGGAAGAACAGCAATGATGAAGTCTCTGGGAATTTGGACAGCCTTACTACCCAAATTACTGGTTTGTGAGAAAGGTTTTTAAATAGCATCGGCTGAGATGATGACAATCACCTGAAGCTGTTATTCTTTGTTAACTATAATGTGAAACCAAAAACAGGTCTTAGTTCAATCTCTGCTATAAATTAAAACACAAAACCAAAAATCAACCTTGTTGATATCGCAAAAGACAAGTGATTCCAAAACAAAGGGATTACAAAGTTCCTCTAGGTTAGTCCATGGTCTTTATCCAATACCTTATTTAATATGAACAGTCTGTTGCAGCTGGTCTTATTGTCTAAAACCCATGTGAACTTGCCCCTAAATCCATCACTACAGTCTCATTAATAATCCACATACATTAGGGATGTGCATTACAAGACACAGTTCCCATTCTTCTTCTAAGGAGAGCAAGTCTCCAGCCCTCAGAATCACACAGGATTATTTGTTAAAAATGAAGATTCATGTACCTAATCTCCAAAAATTTGACTCAGTGAGGTGCATGGCCACTGTACACAAAAAGGTAAACCAAATTAGGTTCCAGGTTGTTTTATCACATCATTCACATTAGCAACTCTAATCCCTTAAAAAAATAATACTATCCACTTTTCCCAGCATATCCTGGAGAAGATAGGGAACATATACTCATATAGAGGATATAACTTAAAGAAGAGATAAACTGCCTAAGGGTGATGAACCTGTAGTAGAAAACTGAAATGTATAATATATAGGCCATTCCAATTACCTCTTCTCCCCAATCCCCAACCCAAACTCCAATTAATCCTTAAATGAACAAAGAATGTTTCTGCTGCATTAATCTAGCTCTCTCTCAAACACAAATATATTTTTAAAATTTGCTGAGCCTTGCTATTAATGTGCCTAACTATAAAACAGTATCAGAGATCTGTAACACCAAAATGACATAACAAGTCAAAATCTATCTTCCCTCTTGAAAATGTGGAATAAGTGTGTCTTGTTTCTAAGAGAAAAAAGAAACTTTATTAATAAGGTACAAAAGAGGAAAAAATTGTCTTCCATCTACTAACTATATTTAGACTGGGAAAAGGGAGCAAATCTCAGTTAACTTTAAAAATACACAGATGTTCAAATGCCTACCTCTTACCTAGCACATGTCAGTCTCTTGTCTACAAACAGAATTCTATGACCTGAAATAGAATCTACACTTATAAAGATGAAGATGCTTTACAAAATAAACCAGGGGCTCCCATACCTGGAGTTCATTTCAACATGGAAGTTACTTGCTTACAACTCAAGTTATGAGATTGCTAACCCTTTCTCAGAGAGAACTCCTCCCTAAAATCCTGTTACACTCCCAAAGTACACTACTTAAAAAATAAAAAGTGTCAAGAGATTACACTTAACAATGGCCTGAAGAAAGAAAAAACTTAGCTATTCTTAGGGTCTTATGAATGGTCTGTGCATCCAATTTACCTGTTAGGATTTTTTTCTTTGTTTTTTTAAAAAATAGACAGCAGTGCTCCATCCCAGATATGCTAAATAGCAGTATCTCCACAGAAGGAGTCCAGAAACTTTTATTTTCAGTTTGGAAGTAACATATTACTCTGTTGTGCAGACAAGGTTGAATACTACCATCCTAAGCTATAAGTAAACATTTATGTGAGCAAACTCTTATTGATGATGATCATGAAGAGGAGGCCATGGTAACACAAACTCCAAATCACTCAGGCAAAGCTCCATGAGCAGATGACCATGTTTACCCAAGCAGGCAGGAGTTTAGATGCAAGACCTTCTGTAGCTCTCACAAGGACACTCTCAGTTCATTCAGGAAATGAATTTTCCTTTCTCTTACCTATGACACCAAAGGGTTTCATGTCCTGGGTAGGAATCAATAAGATCAGTGCTGAATTCAACTTCGTCTTCCAGAAGATGGGGAATATTTATCCTTGGTTCCTCTGTTAAAGCTGCTGCTTCTTCGTCTTTTGGAAGAAGTAGGGTTGACTCACTTCTCAAAGGGTTTTGCTCCAATACAGAACTATCTTTCACAGTTTGGCTAATCAAAGACTTTAGCAAAAACTGGCGGTAGTGAAATCCACTGTGGTCTGAAACATGCATGGATGCCCAGTGTTTAGTAGAAGATAGTTCATCAAGAAGAATCTTGTAGGAAGAAAAAAGGGAGGTGAGACAAGAAATTGCCAAAGGTTTTTCTTTTTCCATTAATGCCTTGGATTTCACCTTGACTTGTTTTTTTGACAATACCATTCCCACCAATATTTTGTATGGTGTCTAACACAGTGGTGTTGCTTAGTAGAAGTTCAGTAAATTAGTTCCCCCATTCCCTTATACAGAAATAGAAGATTTTTTTAACATATATACACCACAGAATTTAAGTATTTGTTTGTCATGCTTTCTCCGAACTGCGATCAATCACATGCTGATTGGCACACACCAATAGAAAAGCTAATTTCTAAAATAATGAAACATTACAGTGTTCATTTACAAGTAAAGCTGACATTGAAAGGAAAATATAAATTCAGACGTTACTTTCATGTAAATTTTCCTTTATATTTAATGAACCCATACCTAACTTAAAATGGATTCAGTTAATTATTTGTTCTTCACTGTAAGTGCCATGAGGGCAGAGACCATATCTGTTTTGTTCACTACTTATTTCTAAGGGTTTAGTACAAAAACATGACATATAAGTAACATGAATTTTCAAAGCAAATGGCTTTTACCATTCATCTTAACTCATTGAAAGTCAATGATAAATGGGTTTTTTTAAAGGTAGGTGAGACAAAATTCAGTAGTAAATTGTTTAACTCTGTATTATCAATCCTACAAATTAAACAATTTCAAATAGAATGATACACAAAGCAACTTTTATGAAAAATTAAATTGTTTAGCAGTGTCTTGGATAGGTAACAAATGCAAATGGGTGCTGATGGTAAAAAGTATATCAAGGATTTTTCAGAGAATTTTCAGATCAGCTAAGGAAAGAAGACGTACTTGTCAAAAGCAAACAGTAGAGAAACACAATGCCAAAAGGCTCCTTTACCTGTTCTTTAAGGATCCCAGGCAAATGCCTTATCCTGTATTAACATGTTCTCTCCACTTCTCAGTCCCTTTTCTTCCCTAGAAGAAATCTTTCCCTCTTTTGAACCTTCATATTTCTGTGTGTTCCACTATATATATTACAGAATTTTCTGTGCATCTTCTCATCCCCACAAAACATTAGAAGTTCTTTAAGATACTGATTTGCTCCTAATTATGTTCCATTATTTATACCCACTGGCATCAGAGTGGACATGTTACTATATATTTTAGGACTGATTGAATGAATAAACAATTTAATGAATGAAGTGACTAGTACAGAGGGATATCTTACTCCCTGCTAGGATAGTCAAGATATATCAGTAAAATGTTTTAAACACTTCCTTTAAATTCCAAAGGCTTTACTCATAGCCACGTAAGGGTATTCTAGAAGCTACCTTTGATGAGACACAGAGAAATAAAAAACTAGAGTGTTTATTTATTTTAAAAGATAAGCAAAATAGCACAAGATAAACTTCTAATTGGAAAAAAAACCCCAAAAACTAATCTTAAGGTTACTACATTTTTGAAGAATAAAACTGCAGGACATGTAGGCTATAATACAGCAGATTTTAAATTTTGGTTCAGCTTCTTTAAAAAGAATACCCACTTGTTTAAAAAGAATGGGTGAGGCGTGTTGGAAAGATTGAGCCAAAAAGAAAATAAAAACAAAACTCATAGATATAGACAAAAGCGTGGTGATGGTGGGGGGAGGAGAGAGGTGAAAGGGGATAGTGGTGATAAATGGTGATGGACGGAGACCTGGGGAAGGAAGAAGATATGAAGAATTCATCTTACCACAGCTACAAAAATAGAACATACTCTGATTATTCCTTTACCATTACAACCACTTAAAATGTATATATTAAAGGCTGTATAAAAATGTTCTTTTTAAAAACAAGAATTTATGTAACATAAAAAAGCATTTAAATTATTTCTTACTACGTATTTCTACATATAAAATTTTGAATCAAGAAAAAGCTTATATATAAAAGGTTTTCAACTAATCAATTTAAGTAATTCCTTTAAAAAAATTTCTCAGACTTTTAAAGAGAAAAATACACTATATTCTTTTCCCTAAAATATAAGATGCAAACTAAACAAGAGAAGAAACTTCAAGGGGAATTTCAGGGTATTTTTTTTCTTTGTTTTTTTCCAAAGTTAGAAAGAGGGAGGCAGATTCTCACATGCGCCTGACTGAGATCCACCGGGCATGCCCACCAGGGGGCGATGCCCTGCCCATCCCGGTCGTTGTTCTGTTGTGGCTGGAGCCATTCTAGCGCCTGAGGCGGAGGCCATGGAACCGTCCTCATGGCCTGGGAAAACTTTGCTCCAATGGAGCCTTGGCTGCGGGAGGGGGAGAAAGAGATTGAGAAAAAAAGAGAGGAGGAGGGGTGGAAAAGCAGATGGGCGCTTTCTCCTGTGTGCCCTGACCCAGAATCAAACCCGGTACTTCGAAGCGCGGGTCCGACACTCTACAGCTGAGCCAACCAGCCAGGGCCTCAGGGTATTTTTTAACTAGAGAAAAAATGTATATAGTAGGGAATGATAAAATAAAGATAATTACTTTTAAGTATCTTAAAGACACTGCATAAAGGTAAGTTTACATGTAAAGTACTGATAGAATGACTTTTATATAAAATACTTTAAATATCATTACTCTTTTCCAACATTCTAGATTAAAAATAATGACTGAATAAACGACACGCTTTGAAACATAAGGATAACAGGTTTAAAATGAAAAACTAATGAAAATGCTTGTTCATATATATATATATATATATATATATATATATATATTCCATCAGTCATAAATTTTTAAAAACATTTGATTTTTCTTCTGATTATAAAAATGATACAAAATAATCATTATATCAACATTTTAAAACATATAGACTATAAAAAAAGCAAAAAATATAACTTAGTATCCTATTGCAAGTAATAACCACTTTTAACACTCTGGCATATAACCAACCTTTCAGTTTTTCTCTATGCATGCATGCTCACAGTTTATATTTAACAAAAATGTGGGATACTTTTATACTGATCTTATTCCACTTAAATTATAAATATATTCCCATGTCATTAAAAGTTATTCTGGAACATAACTAACTTTTGCATATTTCATTGTAATGATTATCACAATTTAACCACTCATTTTTTTCTATCCTTGTGTAAGTAACACTCTTGTGAACATACACACATATATAAATCTATGAGCAAGTCTTATTTGCTTAGAACAAATTTCTAGAAGTACACTTAATGAAACAGTGAAAAAAATTATTATAAAGTTTTTGACATATGCCGTCAAAGTGCCTCCAGAAAGACTGCATAATTTACATTCCTGTTGAACGTATATCTTAATGTCCGTTTCGTAAATTCATCAACAATACTTTAATCTTCACCAGTAAGTGGAAAATTACATTTCATTATAATTTGTAGTTTTCTAATTATCAATCAGTAAGGTTAAATTTTTTTCCTATTTATTTTCCTTTGTTTCTTTTATGAATTGCTTGCCTTGCCTAATTTTGTTTTTATAAATTTTTTAATTTAGGCCCTGGACAGTTGGCTCAGTGGTAGTGTTAGACCAGCGTGTCGAAGTCCTGGGTTCGATTCCCAGCCAGGGCACACAGGAGAGGTGCCAATCTGCTTCGCCACCGTTCCCTCTCTCCTTTCTCTCTCTCTTCCCCTCCCAGGCCAAGGCTCCACTGGAGCAAAGTTGACCCGGGTGCTGAGGATGGCTCCATGGCCTCCGCCTCAGGCACTAGAATGGCTCTGGTTGTAACAGAGCAATGCCCCAGATGGGCAGAGCATCCACCCCTGCTGGGTGGATCCCGGGTGCATGCGGGAGTCTGTCTGCCACACCCCTCCCCTCCACTCACCCCCCCCCCGCACCCCTTCTAGCTTCGGAAAAATAGAAAAAGAAAAAAGTGTCCTAATTTACTATTTGTGACTGTGATTTTTCTTATGGGTTTATAAGAGATCTTTATATATTAAAAGTATTAAGTCTCTACATTGTAAATATTTTTCTTTATATAGTACTGTACTGCAATTGATTTTTTTAAATTGATTGATGTGAAAGAGAGAGAAGCATTCATTTGTTGTTACACTTAGTTTTGCATTCCTGTAAGGTTGTTTCTTTTAGGTGCCCTGACTGGAGATCGAACCCCAACCTTTGTGTTTTGGGATGACATGCTAACCAACTGAACTACCTGGCCAGGGTCTTGCAATTGATTTTTTGAATTCCTTTTTTCCTTTAGATCAGGGGTTGTCAACCTTTTATACCTACCGTCCACTTTTGTATCTCTGTTACTAGTAAAATTTTCTAACCACCCACCAGCTCCACAGTAATGGTGATTTATAAAGTAGGGAAGTAACTTTACTTTATAAAATTTATAAAGCAGAGTTACAGCAAGTTAAAGCATATAATAATAATAATTACTTACCAAGTACTTTATGTCAGATTTTTGCTAAGTTTGGCAGAATAAATCTTTATAAAACAACTTACTGTAGTTGAATCTATCTTTTTATTTATACTTTGGTTGCTCCGCTACCGCCCACCATGAGAGCTGGAACGCCCACTAGTGGGCGGTAGGGACCAGGTTGACTACCACTGCTTTAGGTGTTTTTATTTCATTTAGAGTTGATTTTGATATATGAGATTAAAATTTAACAATTATTTTCTAAAGAGTCAATTAGTCTTATCAGAATTAAAAATTAAATAAAGAATCTTTTCTCCAATTATGTAAAATGCCATATTTATCATCAATGAAACTTCTACATATTAATACTGGCATTCATTTCTGGGCTTTTACTGTGTCTATTTTTGAGCCAGTACCACAGTTTTAGTCCATAAACATTTAAACATATAGTGGTAAACTGTTCCATATTTTTCTTCAACAATTTCTTAATTTCTTTGCCATTTTTGAAGCTTTTTTTTTTTTTTTTTTGACAAGAGAGAGAGAGGGACAGATACTCATAGTTGCGACATCTTAGTTGTTCATTGATTGCTTTTTCATATGTGCCTTGACTGGGGGGCTCTAGCAGAGTATGATCCCAAACTCAAGCTGGATGAACCGGCGACCTCAGGGTTTCAAACCTGGGTCCTCAGCATCCCAGTCTGATGCTCTATCCACTGCACCACTGCCTGGTCAGGTGAAGCTTTATTCTTTCTAATGAACTTAAGAACCAATTTTTGAAATTTAAAGATAAACTGTTGGTCTTACCATATTCACAGAGTTGCGTAGCCATCATAGCTAATTTCAGAACATCTTCATCACCTCTAAAGCAACCCTTATTCCTATTAAAAGTTCCCTTTTATGCGCCCCCCACCACTCATCCTCTATTACCCACTAGCCTGTTTTTTTGTTTTTACCTATCCTGAATGTCATATAAATGAAATCATAGGATATGTAGCCTTTTGAACCTGGCTACTTTCAATCAACATACTGTTTCAATATTCATCCATATTATAGCATTAATCAGGACTTCATTCCTTTTTGTGGCTGAATAATATTCCATGTATGTCTATACCATATTTTGTTTACCCATTACTCAGAGATTGGGCATTTGGGTTATTACTTTTAACTATTATGAATAATGATGCTATGAATATTGCTTGTATACATTTTGGTATGAACATGTTTATGATTCTTCTGTGTTGGGGACCAAAAAACCAACAGGGTTTTTGCAGTTTAGATTTTTGGGGGACAGAGGTGTGAGGAACTGCCTGTAAGCTGACAGTCTGTCCATCCCCCCACCTCACTTGCCTGAGTAGGTTGCAAAAGGCTGTTAAACTGTGGTGCTAGTTTGTTTATACTCATCCTACTCCCCCATGACCCCCAGAAAGACTGGAGGCAAGTTTCTTCTATCCTTTGCTTTGTGTGAAGTTAAGATGTTATGTATGGTGGGGGTTTTCTACACTTGGTAAAATTCTTGGGTTGCCTTGGAAACGTGATCAGAGATCTCTGATTTCCTAATGGCCTCACTTGGCCCTATAAATAAAGCAAGAAACAGACATGAGCACACTCTCTTCGCCATCAGCAATTGCAGAGTCCTCCGGACCTCATCCTTTATTTCTTTAAGCCTATTTTCTGAATTCCACGTTGTTCCCACTCAGGACCTGGAATTACTAGCTGCACTGGTTCATGGTACTTCCAGGTATATACCTAAGGCAGTGATGGGCAATCTTTTGAGCTTGGTGTGCCAAAATTTGCCAAAAAACCGAGCATAACTCGAGTGGTGTGTCACTTCAAGAAAAACGACCTAACTGGAAATCCCAGAACCAGACGCTCTGTGCCGGAGTACTGTTGTTTTGGCCTACAGATCTCTGGCACAGAGTGTCTACACTACAGCAAATGTTTTATCCTTGGCTACTGCACCTGGCTGTGCAGGAGCCGAGGATGAAATGTCCTTCTCGGCATGCGGCCCCACACTTCTCTGGTATGCAGCCGCGTGTCATCGAAAATGGGTACGCGAGTCAGTGCTGACACACATCATAGGTTCGCCATTACGGACCTAGGAGTAGAATTGCAAAGTCATATGTGGTAATTCTATGTTTAACTTTTGAGGCAATGCCAAACTGTCTTCCACAGTGGCTACATCACTTCACATTTCTACCAGCAAGTATAAGGATTTCAATTTCTTCACATCCTTGTCAACACTTATTGTCTTTCTTTTAAATTTACTTATTGTCTTTTTTCTTTTTTTTTAGGTGAGAGGAGGGTAGATAGTGAAGCAGATTCTCACATGCATCTGGACCGGGATCTACCCAGCAACCCCATCTGGGGCTGATGCTCAAGTACTGAGACATTTTTAGCGCCTGAAGCCTATGCGCTCCAATCGAACTATCCTCAGTACCCACTCAAGCCACTGGGTGCAGGAGGGGAAGAGGGAGAGGAGGAGAAGACAGAAAGAAGAGGAAAAGGGAGAAAAGGGGAAGAGGGAGGCAGAAAGAAGCAGATGGCTGCTTCTCCTGTGTGTCCTGACTGGAAATCAAACCTGGGATGTCCATATGCTAGGTGGACACTCTATCTACTGAGCCACCGGCCAGGGATTTCTTTTTAATTTTACCCATCCTTAGTTGGTGTGTAATGGTATCACAAATGAGGTTTTGATTTGCATCTTTTCATGTCTTTATTGGACATCTGTATATTGTTTTTGGAGAAATGAACCTATGTGCTTTATCAGGTAACATGCCCATTATCTTTTAATTGTGTAGTAGTAATAATCTATGCTGACCTGTATTTCCTCCCATCCACCTGAAAAATGAGACTGTTTTAAATTTTACTTAATTATGTGTTCACTTAAACACACAAACATCATAAGAAACATGAAATAGAAAATTAAAATCTCTCATATTTCCACTCTATAGCATTGATAAACATTCTTTATTCTCTTACTATTTTTTGAACAGAAAACTAACAAGAAAATATATAATACAAGAATATATATCCATAACAGCTCTGTTTGTATCTATATAAATATAAGTTGGACACTTACAATATGCCAGGCACTGTTCTAAACACTTTAAAATAACATCACTTTCAATGCTAATAGTATTTAAGAATTTATATTACGCCCATCGGATATTTAAGTTTTACATCTTTAACCTATAATGAACATTTTTCTTTAAATTATCTTTTAAAATACAATTTTTACTAGCAACAAAATATTCCAATGTGATAGCTTGTAATGTAACCAAACCCTCATTATTCATGGGTTACGCTGTTTCTAGTTAATCACAGTTATAAATAGGATTTTCATCTATCAAATGTCCATATTTAATATAGCCAGTGTTTGCTGAGTGCTTACCATAAGCACTTGTGGTAGCCACTTTATGTGGATTCTCCCATTTAATTTACATCACTTGATGCAGTAGGAATGATCATCATTCCCATTTTACAGATGAGCAAACTGAAGGTCAGATAGGCTAAGAAACTTCCTCAAGGCCACATAGCACATTGGTGGCAAAATTAGGATTCAAAGGAGGTCTGTATGATCACTAAGTGGGACCTTTAACTGGCACACCATACTACATCTGTCATTACTTCTTTAGGATGAATTCCTAAAAGAATAGCTGGATTAGAGATAACACACTTATTTATTTTTTTTGGTAAAGTTTGGTAAATTCTGCAATGTTGACCTAGGGCAAGGTAACAGCAATGCTTCTTTTCATACCCTCCTCAATGCTGAAAATCAAAACTTTAAAAAATTATTTTCAATTTTCTAAGTAAAAAAATGCCAGCTCATTTTATATGTATTATTAAGCTTCTCTGGGCTACTAATACCTCTGTGATTATTTTCTCTAGCAGACGAAGCATACCAGGACTCAGTGGCTTACAGGAGCAGAAAGAGGACATTGCAAATTCTGCACTCTTCATTAAGAGTGAGAGACACTACAATGGCAGTGATGATAGGACAAGCAGAGTTTCCCCAAGGGCAGGGTCGGCTGACATGTGAACCTAGGATTGTGAACCTGGGAGTGGACCCAGATAGCTGAGTCAACACACCTCTAATGAGTTCTCAGCTTTACCACCAGATGGTCTCAAGTAACCAAGAATTTCACGTTGGCCCCAGGTTCCTGATTTTGTGGGAATGTCATGGCCTAAGGTTCGTATCAAGGCAGGAAAACTTCCAAAGAATTCTCAGCTCACCTGGACTTGGCCTTCTTCTCTATCCTTAACTCTCCTCAACCTCCACACACTACAAACCCGTGGAACTGAGATGACCGGCTCTAAGCACTCAATAGCTCCCTCAACCCACCAGATAACCTGTATTCTTTCCTCCAGACTCCTAACAATGTAGCAGTTTTCCTCCCTGGGACAGCTGCTTCCAAGGAGCCCAGCCTGGATGAGAGTAACTTCTGTGCTCCCACAATACCTTGAGCTTTTCTATATTCCTGCAAGTATCACACCACTTTGTAACTGTTGGGATCTGCTCCCTCAACTAGAATTTCAATTTATTGAGAGCAAGCTGTTTTTATACCATAGTCAGTGTACAAGACAGTGTCTGGTAGTGGCAGAGTTTCAGTACTTTTTCATGAACAAACTGCAGTGAGTTGACCTAGCAAACTAGTAGCTAATTTCACCTAAACTTTCTACCTATGGGGAACAGAGAAAGGAATCAAGCTTCAGTGAGCCACTGCTATTAGGTTTCCAGTACTTTGCATACATTAACTTCAGTAATTCTCATAATAATCCACTGAGGCAGAAAGTAGAACCCCTATTCCATAGATGAAAACATTAAACCCTTACTTTCCCCATATAACTAGTAGAGACAGAATCTGAACCCAGGTCATTAATTCTGCCTTAGCTCTTTCCACTTCATCAGGTGTCCTCTCCTCCTGAAACATAAAGCCATATGAACTGAAGGGGAAGGGCTGTTCTTCCAGAATTGTTGAGTTAAAATCTCCCCGAAGTGAAAACTCTCCTATTTCACTTGTAGGAATCTCTGGCTAAGAAACAGAGAGAGGAGAATATGAATGAAGATGTATAAACAAGGGGGTGGTGTACAAAAATTAGGGAATAGTTTCTCCATTAATTTTACCTCTTTAAATTGTCTCAAGTCTGAGAAGCTTTTAGAAAAGTCCCCTAGATACTGATGGCACTAATGACATGAAAAGGAAAGAAAAAAGAGAAAAGCTATAGCATGTAAGGATACCAGGTTCTCACTGTGATGAATAATAAGTGATGCCAAGTGTGGCTAAGTCTAAGCCATTAAAATTCTCTGGTAATTTTTATCTCTTCATTTCTAAACTGAAAGGATTAGGCTATGCCAGTTTCCAGCCTGGCTCTGCACCCAAATAATCCCCGAGCCTATAAAAAAATACCAACCTCTAAATTCTACCCTCATACCAATTTAGTAGCCCTGGGATCCTCGGGATTTTTATAGACATGGCCAAGTTTGGGAACACCTGGGTGAAATCTTATGCCCTCCCCAAGAGAGTTTGTGAAAAGGCAGCAAGCAATTCAACACAATAAGTCACATTAACCAAAGAAAACCAAGAAAGAACAGTTTCAATTCCATAATGCTTCATAATTCCTTCCTTTTTCAGGACAAAATGAGTTATGCTCAGTCTTCCTTATTGATAAACCTGCCTTTGTTCTACCACACACTAACCCTAACCCAAAATACGCTGGTGAGGAACACATTTTATGTTTTCTTTAATCCCAAGGATTCCCTGCAGGTATCAGCTGTCATGATCCTCTCTAAGATGCTGTGCTGCCATTAGTTTCTCTACTTTCCTCCTTTAAATCTGCTTAAAGAGGAACTACTACCAGAAGACTTTTAGGGCAGAGACGGAGTGTATAAGGGAGATGGAGTAACAGCCCTACCTTGACATCTAGCTTGGCCAGGTGTTGTAAAACCCAGATACGATGAGACCAAGCATTATAGTTGCTTGAGTATCTCCCTGCTGCCTCACCACAGACCTCCATCTCTTCTTGTATTAGTCGGTGTGTCCTTTCTGCAGGAATTGTTCCCAAGTTTCCTTTGGTCACAAAGGAAGGCAAGGAGGTTTCCTGAATTAGCTGTTGTAGCACCCATCGTCTGTGAAGGTAGCACGTGGGAAAAAGGATAAAAAAAGAACATAAACCAGACAGAAAATCAATTTTCTTTGTTCTTAATTTCCATTCACAGGTAATGCAAAATAATACCTGTGTATAAGTCCAATTATTTTGGCATGGGGGATGATTATTGTTTCTGTTTTAAAGACACTCAACTTTAACAGCATGGATGGGATGGGGGAAGAAGAACAAAGAGGAAAGAAAAATCTTTTAAAAACGTGATCATTTATCACAAAGAGAAAGTCATTAGTTCTAAAATGACAACTCCAAACAACAATTCCAAAACCCCATTTGGTCAAGAAATGTAAAGACAACTGGAGTGTGTGAGTGTGTGCGTGTGTGTGTGCTTGTGTATGTGAGTGTGTGTGTGTGCTTGGGTATGTGAGTGTGTGTGTCTGTGTGTGAATGTGTGCATGTGTGCGTGTGTCTGTGTGTGTGTTGGCAGTAGTGGTTGTTGGGGGAAGAGGATGTAATTAATGACTGGTAAATTCTAGAAGAGGAATCATGCATGGTTCATGTCTAATTATATACGAATGCCTCACCCTATGTGTATTTGTTTGCTTGCAAACAGGAAGATGCATCATCACAGCTTTTATTAAGCAAAATTTCCTTATTATAGTATAGAATTTGGAAGGAAACAAATACAATATATTTAGTAAGATTGAGGTTTTAAAATGTCTTTATCCATTGATTTTTCCCTTCATCTATTTAAGATTTTCATTAGCATATACCTAAATGAAATTCAGTAAGGTTTCTCGAACTATTTAATGTCTTTAGTTTTAACAGATATTTTCTCACAAGAAAGCATTCTTTTAGATTAAAATTTTCCAACCTAAAAATACAAGAAATTAAATGGGAAAACTCATTTTGTCATTTTTACAAAACAGGTTTTTTACTTAACAACTAAACCTTGCTTTATAAAGTATTAGACAAGGCAACAGATTGACAGATGCATATTTAACAATTCCCTTCCCTTGCCACCACCCCCTTCCAGACCTCTAGACACACAATCATATACCTTTCTGAAGTCTGCTACCACAATTTCTACTACAAAAGAAAATATAATTGATTAGATGGTTTGGAGGTAGTTGATTTACAATGCTAGCCAAAGGCAAGATTACAGCTAAGAAACCTGAACTTACTTTAAGATCCTAAAGTGCTCAGAATTTAAGTAAAGTTTTAAATAGCTTAATAAACTGAGAACAGACTTCAGAGACTTTCCACACTAACCCCAACAAGTAAGTTCACACCCTGTCATTTTGGTCAATAGAGTGGTTACGCAGAGTCCAAGAGGAAGATGCTTTCAGACAGCCAGAATTCTGAAAAGAGGTTATATGTGTACCTTGGCTATCTGCTTCAAGACTTTAACCTAAAAATAGTCTTTGCATTATTTTAGCAACTTGAGCTCACCCCATACATACACCCCATTCATTTCAGCTGTGCTTATTTTATTTGGTTATTTTTAAAAACCATAACTATCACCACCACTTTCACCAAGAACACAATTGAATGAATTATAAAACCCAAGTTGTTCTTTATATTTGAATATCTAAATACAATCTCCATAACTCTGTGAGATAGTTAATAATAATGGCTAAAATTTATTAAATATTTAACATGTGCCAAGCACTGTGGTAGTGTTTACATGTATTATCTCATTTAAACTCAGCAATTAACTCTGAAATAGGTATTATTATTATTCCCATTTTACAAATGAGAAAGCTGAGGCTTGAAGAGGTTAAATAATTTCTGAAGATCACATAGGTAACAAGTAATGGCATCAAGATTTAAACATAACTTGACTAAAATTCATTATCTGAACCAATGTGACCTGGCTTCACACTGTGTGTTTTCTCCAGCCATTCTGAATCCTAAGTAAGAAGCCAATGGTGTAAATCAACCGCACCTGTGAATCCATGTTTCTGGACTCTTTGGAAACTTAGTTAAGGCCAGTTTTCCCAGATGTAAATCCTTAATTGGGTTTAATGTACCAGAGAGGATCAGCTCTTTTCTGTAAAAGAAAATAAAAGAAATCATTACTTTATCTTTCTATCTAAACCTATTATGTATTAATATAACCTCACTGAAAAGTGAATTTCCAAGAATTAAAAAAACAAAACTTTCATAAATGTGACACAGAGTAATAAAGAAGTATTCTTATAATCTTAAAATAACAAATAAAAGCTTTGAATCAATGGTGGAACTTTAGTTACTTATCTGGGAGAGGGTAAGGTGTAATGCTGGTGGCCGAGGCCAGGCAGGTTCACATTGGATTCGGGCAGACGGTAGAGAAACTGTGGAGCCAGAAAGCACTGGGCCATTTCTGTTTAATAGTCTTGCAAGGGCAGATGAACAAACAGGCAGGGAAAACTACTTCTCAGGCAAATGAACAGCAAAATGGCCCTTCACAGTGGCAGGAAGGCAATCCGCAATCGGTCCTGAGCACAAACACCCATAGCTTTACATTTATTCACATGTGGTGCTGCCACATGCTCGTGCACTAATCAGGCAAAGTGCTTGCAGCCAGTAAACCAGTGAGCAAGCCTAATACAGCTATTTTCCCAACATTCAACCCCTTTAGGGTTGCTTGCTTCACAATCTACATGACATATATCTTCTGCGATGATCCCTATGCAAGGAGTGAGGTACATTACCTAAAGAGACTATATAGTAACAGCACAAGTTACACAGTAATTCCCTTCACAATGTCTCTCTGAGCACTCTGCCCAGAGAGTTAACTAGAGGCCCATCTCTAGCCCCCTATCACACAGTTGGTGGGAGAGCCTGTACAGTACAGAGCCATGTCCATTGAAGTGTCCTTAGTGCATCTCTGCAACTGCATGGGAACAGCTTCCCAGTGCAGGAGGGCCTCCTCAGGTGCTGCGACCTCCCCATCAAAGTCTCTTATACTGTCCACAAGTGGCATGTCCATCCAACAAGGGAGCCATTGCCTTCCTCTGGTCGCAGTCCAAGAGTCCATTACACTGCTCAATGATAAATACACAATACACAGCCCAGCTGTCTGTGCAAATCATCAAGGTAAAGGTCCATTACAGGCAACTAGCCACATAGCTCTTTATTAATGGACCTCAGCACCTTTCCATAAGCACTCTGTCCATTGACACAAGCCCTATCCAAACCCCTCAGTGAGCTCACAGGGCCTGGCAGGGTCAAACACATTCAAGGCCTGTGCCACCTTGACAGTTCTCTTACTGCTGTTGCAAAAATGCATCTATTTTTTAATGCCAACACCCGCTGCACATTAGAAGGGGACCAGCGTACTGCCGACTTCACATGGGGCCTCCAACCCCCTGCCCATCTTCACTGGATGGGTCCCCGCAGCCTTCCCTCTATTCAAACTGGAACAGTGGGTCTTGGAGATCCTCCTCTCCCACAGCTTTCCAACAAGCAATTCTGCAACCATGCCACCTGAACGCCATCCATTTTCTTGGCAGCTGCTAGGGCTGCCCACTTCCCCTGCTTTTTCAGCAGCTGAACCACTGCTCTGGCTCAAGCTGCTTCCAAAGCTCTAACAGGAAGGACTCTATTAGACCTGCCATCCAATTACTCCCTTTCTGTCTTGGCCACAATCAAATCTACCTACATCTGTGTTCAGGTAACCTTTACAGGCCCAGTTCTCTTGTTTGTTGGGGGTGGGTTGGGGGGTGGACAGCACAGGCAGCAGCCTGCACAGCGTTATGGTCCTGGGCTATCTCCAGCTCCCCCAAATCTGCTACCATCTGCATAACCACATTGATGGGCTGCCCCACTTAGGGGCTCAAGATAGCCACTAGTGACCCAAAAAGAGCTGACGGGGCACTACAGAGAATGAGGTCCCTCATCCCTGCTGTAAACACTTCCTCATCTGGCCCACGGGACCTCAGGTTGAAAGCAGCATTCTTCATACCCAGTTCCTAGAGGACTTACTATAGTTCCATATATATCTGCCACTGACTAACTGCCCCTGGCAAATCTCCAGCATTCTGCCAGATCATATGAAAGACAGCCATCATCCACTCTAATAGGGCGTGGTTTCTTGGGTTGTTATGGCAGTTCTGAAGACGGTGCCTCAAGGAGGAGTGCATGGTAATGGCGGCCAATTTCTCCATCTCTGTTCTGGAGAGCAGAATGCCAACCAGTCCCTATGTTCCACAATAGCAGCAATCAGGTTACCAGTGATTCAGTAGGTTTCTGCCTAAATAGAGCCCCTAACTCCATCAGCTCTGCCTGGGTATAGGGTTGGACCACAGAGTACTCCACTACCTGCAGAAGGGGTTGTGCCTGCCCCTGGGGTACTCTTGGCTGCTGGGTTTTTACCTTCTGGGTGACCACCAGCTGAGCTCTGAGTCTGCAGATGGCAGTTTCAACCAGAACCTCCTCTTTAAAAGGAGTTGGAAATGCCTGCTCCCACCGACTCAGAGCCATTACACCAACACGGATGCAGCTCCTTCTTTGGGAACAGCTTCAGCTCCTGCAGCCCTCAGTCTGAAGCTGGAACTCAAGCTCTTGAACCCGCAGTCATTTCTCCAACAACTGTCACTGCCAATGTTCAATTTCCAGGGCAAACTGGAGCTCACAAAACTGCAATTCCTTCTCAAGTGACCATTCCAGTTCGAGGTGTCATTGGTGCTCAGCCTGTATTTCAAACTGAGGCTCTTGAAAGTGGTTGGCTTCCTCCAGCAACATTGCAGTTCCTGCCGCTGTTAGCGCTCAGTCTGCAGCTTATCCTGGAGGTCTCGAACTCAGGCAGCCTCTTGCACAGTGCTCTCAGTTTCTTCTCGCAGGGCTATAAAAAGCACCCAACCCATGGCCCCCAAAAGGACAGCCACAGGGAGCAGCCATTCTTCTATTTCACCCTTTAAGGATGGCAGTGGCTCCATACCAATCTGATCTGAATCCTGCTCACAGCGCTAGATGTAATGCCTGTGGCTGAGGCCAGGTGGGTCCACATTGGATTTGGGCAGATGGTAGAGAAACTGCAGAGCCAGAAAGCATTGGGCCATTCCCGTTTAATAGAGCCTCACAATGGTAGATGAGCAAACAGCCAAGGAAAACCACTTCTCAGGCAAAAGAACAGCAAAAATGGCCCCTCACAGTGGCGGGCAGGCAGGCAGGCACTCTGCAATCTGCCATTACCATCTGCCTTAAGCACAAGCACCCATAGCCTTACATAGATTATACACAGGTGGTGTGACCACATGCTCATGCACTAATCAAGCAAAGTGCTTGCCGCCAGTAAACCATCAGCTATTTTCCCAACACAAGGCTTGACATCAGTATCTGTAGAGCAACTCCAAAATGAGGCAAGAATTGCTCTAGCTTCCTAAGTAGGGTTTGATATGGTCTAGTTAATTACCAAAAAATATATATACAACTAATGGTATGATTGAGATGTAAGGAAAAGAATAATTTATTCAATCACTACCCTAACAAAATGACTGTTACTATTTTTTAATTTCCCCTTCTACCTTTCATCATATGCATCTACCTTCTAACATACAACTTATTACTCTGTTCTTCTATCTTTGGTCCCATTGAACATTTTAAGTCAGGGGTCGGGAACCTATGGCTTGGGAGCCAGATGTGGCTCTTTTGATGGCTGCATCTGGATCGCAGACAAATCTTTAATAAAAAAAATAATAATGTTAAAAATATAAAACATTCTCATGTATTACAATCCATTCATTTCCTACCTCTCATGTTCATGGTTGCGGGTGGCTGGAGCCAATCACAGCTGTCCTCCGGGACAACACCAAATTTTTATTGGATAATGCCTAACGTACATGGGTGGTTGTATGGCTCTCAGAGAATTACATTTTAAAATATGTGGAATTCATGGCTCTCTCAGCCAAAAAGCTTCCCGACCCCTGTTTTAAGTGGTCAAATAGTTTCATTTGGTAGCTATGTTGTTAATGACATTCTTCCCTATGGTTAGACATTTTGTTTGATTCCAGGTTTTTGCTATTCTAAAATAATTCTGGAACAAAGAACTTTGTGTTTATGACTTCTTTCATTTGTAGTATCACTTAGAATAAGTTTCCAAAAGGTGTATTACCAGGTAAAATACCTGTATGGCTTTTAATACACTAGACTATTTTTGAAAAATAAACAGAAGAGCTATGTGGAACTTTTGTTGTTTTAAAACTGTTCAAAGCTTTAATGAAATTATAAAGAATGTCATGCAATAGCTCTCTACCTATTTCTCCAGTAAATATGATTTAAGCTTAGATTTAATCTCTCAGATAACCTTTAGTTAATAAGTTTTCATATTAATTTTCAATGTATTATTTTTTAATGTATATTTTAAAAATTAGGTTATTTGCTAGCATTTATTAATCTTTAAACATCCTTCCTGTGGTAGTGCTGATTATTCATTTATTTTAGAGACGTGTAGTCCCAACAAAACCAGAGCCCAGCTTGTAGACCTCACCTATTTAGGTGAATTTGGTTCCTAAATACAACAAGACATTTTTTTCCCTAAAAGCAATGTATATTATATCTAAATTTTTACTTGATAAGAAAAATAAATTCCTTTTAAATGAAAATACTAAATAAGTAATAATAAATACTTATATTTTACAATCATTTTTAGGTCAGTAATTTCACCCTATAAAATAATTTAAAGGGATACTAAGAAGGCTGTAGCCAATGTGTTTATTGACTATTTTTCTTTCAACTTACAGGAAATTTATGTGTCATTTAAAACAATATTTAATTCAATAGGCAACTATTTTTATGGTCCTAGACCATTTTTCTTCTGAAATCAGTAATATTTTGTTCATATCTATAATATAAAAGGAGACAAAATATTGCTCTATGTAATTTCAAGTACTTTACAGAAAAGTGTTTCTTAAACTATGGTCCCTGGTGATAAATATAGTGTCAGGCCTCATCCCAGACCTACTGAATCAAAAACTCCTGTAGGGCAAAACAATGTGTTTCAGTGAGCCTCCTAGTACACACCATACACACCAAAGTTTAAAAACCACCACTGTAGATAACTTATTGCATTAAGCGGAATTCCTTTTACTAATTTTAAAACCTCTCCTTATTTACAGCTACCTAACTATATTCCCATGCATGTCTATAAATAAGGGAAAATATTTTCTTCAGAAAAACAGGAAGTTGTCTTATAAGTACAAAGTTTCTTAAATTAGAGGCACTCTTTTAATTTCTTTGTTTTGAACAAAGTAATATTTGGGAACACATCTTAACCTGGAACAACCTCAATCAATGGTATATATGGATTCTCAAAAGATCACCTGATATAATAATAAAAAGGAAGCAAAATGTTAATATCAATTTAATAACATTACTGGGGAGAGGACAGAACATTTTAAGTGTTGGATACTGTCATAAATAAGTTTTTAAAGATCACCTGGAAATGAAAAATAGTAAGTGGTTAAGTTATGTATTCACATAGGAATCTAGTTTGAGATAAAATTTCCAGTCACACATGATTCAAAAGTGCTGTATCTCAAACAACTTAGATATAAATAAATAGGATGTGCTCTGGAAAACTGCTAGATAGCTCAAAAAAAAAAAAAAAGCTCTTGTAATGACAAAGTCACTGGTGTCAGTAGCCATCTGAGGAGTATGAATTTATGTTGTTCAATGAAATGTGAGTAGGAAAATAAATAATGTATAAGTTAAAATATTTCACATGTTATTTTATAGGCATATAACTAAATTGAAAAATTAAACATCCTAAGACATTTGCTTATTACTTCATGTACATATTGATATTAGTCTAAACAATATTTTGGGTTTTTTTTATTGAGGAAATGGAGCACTGTCTTAATTGACGTGGCTTTATTTTCAGGCATATTGAATAAGCTATGCTTCAATATTCACCCTACAAGCATTAAGTGGTATATTGCCAACAGGGAAAGAAGGAATGAAGTAAGGGTCATAATATAAATGAGGGGAAACTAACTAGGGAAGAAAAAGGCATCTATGTTGTTTTGAAAGAAGAGAGCATGGTCGTAAGGAAGAGTGCCATGCCACATGGGTCACCTTGTTGAGGGTTCATTAGTTAGGACTTTTTTAACAAGGTGGGAGAAGGGAGCAGACTAAGGAATTTTAAAGAATAATAAAAGGTAGAATTATAAAAGAAATGAAATATTTCACACAGATTCTAAGCAATAGAAGTTACTCCTTTAAAATTTTTGCTACATATTTTGCTTACAGATTAAAGAGTATATGGAAAGTCTCATCTCTTTCCCTTGAAAACTCAGTTTCTTGTTATGAGAACTATCTAGTGCTGAAGCTAAAAAACACTCACGGGAGACTCCAAGGATTACTAAAGTGAATAGTATGCTTTATTCCTCTATATAAGTCACTGTATTTTTATTTTTCCTCAATGTTTATCTTTTTTTTAATGTTTTCCTCTTCATCTTATATTGTCAGTTATTGCTTCTCTCTGCTGTCATTCTATCCAAGATTTGTAGGATACCAGGGGCCATGTGTATCTCGTCTACGACTAAATCTCCTCTGGTTAACTTAGTACTTGGCACATGATAAATACTGAATAAACAAATGCCACCTTTACCCTCAATCTTCAGTATTCTATCTGAAATAACAGTAATAATAATAATAAAGGTCATCCTACAGTAATAATAATAATAATAATGGTCATTCTCATAAAAACTAATATTTATTGAACACTTCTGAGTAAGGGCATACCCCAGGTCCCATCATATTGTTTCTGGGCATTTCTTTACTTTCTGGCCCTCTAAGATACTCTAGGCTGGCTCATCTTGTATGTTCCCAGCTCTGGTCTTAGAATCAGCCATGTCCCCAAGAAGACCAGTTCCTTTTAATAGAGAATGGTGTTAAAAACCCAGATCCAGATGCTTCTATTTCATTGTCTTTGAAAAACAATTTCATATGATACAACCTAATGTTAAGTCAATTTTACAGATGAGGAAACTGAATTGGGGAAAGATTCAGTAACATGCTCAATGTCTCCAAGCTCAAAGTATCAGAACCAAAGATCAGAGCCACATAAAGTTACCAATTTAAATCAACAGGCCCATGAGTAAAGGACATGAATCACTAGAGCTTGTTGTCAGCTATTCTGGTGGCTCAGAGATGTGCTGCTTAGTCTATGCTCATAGACTGTTGTAAAAATAGGACATTATTATGAAGTCAACCTCTTTCATCAAGTAATTTACCAATTTTCAAAGCAAATTCAACGGAAAAATAAAAAGAAGTACTTGTCATTTTCTTTCTATGACCAGCTGGATTTTAAACTATTCACATTACTCACTCTAACCTCAGGAGATCAGCTCAAAAACTTATTCTTGCCCATATATTTTCCCTAAGACTGCAACACCTATAAATTGGGCTATCAATGTGTTATACCAGCTTTAGCTGTTTATAAAATGCAGTCAAAATAACTTAATGCTTCCCAGAGTTACTGAAGAAATACATAAACAATTAAAATAAAATGTTAAGTCTTTGGTTTGCAAAAGATCTTACAGAGTTAGATCACTTTACTTCCAAAGCTGGTTGTTTTTTCCTCACTATGTATTTATGGTTCTGTACTTTCCTATGTCAATACAAATTAAAATTTACTAGAACACATATCAACCATGTTTTTTTTTAAAATCAAGATTTCCTTTCTACTCACCTAGCAAAAAACTTTCCTACTAATCTTACTAGAATAAGTTCAAGATTACTATTAAAGTCATTGATATTAGATTTATAGAGCAATTTCCCTTCATAAGACCAAACAACACATTATTAATAGTCAGTTTCAAAATAATCATACAAATAATCACCTTATTCAAATCTTTTATTCATGTATATGGAAACTAAAACTCTGGAGAAATTAAGTTTTGTCCAAAGTCACTTGCTAGTTAACTGATAAAACAGGACTAAGAACTATACATCTCAAGACTAGGTTCTTTCTCCTCCACTGAACTGCCCTTTAGAATATACAACAAATTAGCCTAACCAGGTGGTGGCTCAGTGAATAGAGCATCAGTCTGGGATGTGGAGAATCCAGGTTCAAAACCCTGAGATAGCAGGCTTGAGTGCAGGCTCATCTGGCTTGAATGTAGGCTCACCAGCAGCTTGATCATAAACATGACCCTATGGTCGCTGGCTTAAGCCCAAAGGTTGCTGGCTTGAAGCCCAAGGTTGCTGACTTGAGCAAGGGGTCACTCATTCTGCTATAGCCTCCGGGTCAAGGTCCATATGAGAAAGCAGTCAATGAACAACTAAGGAGCCGCAACAAAGAATGGTTGCTTTTCATCTCTCTCCCTTCCTGTCTGTCTGTCCCTATCTGTCCCTCTGTCTGTCTGTCTCAAAAAAACCAAAAGGAATATACAATAAACTACACACACACACACAATATGCTAGTAAGAATTTTTTTTTAAGGATTTTCAATCTTTTCTGATGAGGACTATGGGGACATGAATAAAAATAGTATTCCCACTTCTCTATCACCCTCATTTCTTTTTCAATGCATTTAATTATTTTCAGTGCCCTCTCTACAAACTGAGCATCTATTCTTTGCCAGGCACTAGAGTGTTACATTTTAGGGAAAAAAAGAAAAAACAAAGAAACAAGATATGGTTCCTACCCCTACGAAAGCTTTCAGCTATAAGTTTATAGCTCCTTCCTAAAAGTCTCCTTTGGTGATGATTCTTCATCTTGTAAACTCTAGGACAGCCGCTGTCCAATAGAAATATGTGAGTCACAATTGTAAGCTATATATATAATCTTAAATTTCTAACAGCTTCATTAAATATAAGTACAAAGTAATACATTTTAGCTCAATACATTCAAAATATTATAATTTCAATATGTAAACAATATAAAATTAGTCATAATATATTTTACTTTGGGGGGTACTAAGATTTAAAAAAATCTGCTGCAGTTTACACTTACAAAACATCTCAACTGAGAACTAGTCACAGGGCTCAACAGCCACGTGTGGCTAGTGCCTACTGCTATATTGTGGGCCAAAAGTAAGTTTACAGCGGAAAGCAGTATAATAATAAAAAAAACCTCTTTCACATACTCACATGCGTACACCTACTTTTGCCCCATCCTGTGTACTGTATTGTGCAACTCTAGAAAACTGTAGTGCCCCAGTGCTCAGTGCTTGGACCAGTCATCTTCTCTATCTATACCCACTTCTTTGGGTATCTCAAACAATCTCATGGCTTTATATACCATCTATTTTCTAGTGAATCCCAAGTTTACATCTTGCTTATCAGAACTCTTGCCTGAACTTTAGATTCATACACAACTAAACACAAACCTAATGTCCCAGAATGAACTCCTGATTTCCAACCAGCAGCCCCCACCTAAATCTGCTCCTCTGCCAGATGTCTCCATTGCAGTAAATGGCAACTCTGTCCTTTTAGTTGCTCAGGCCAAAAACCCCACTCAAGCTTCATCTTGGTTCTCTCAGATCCAATTTATCATCTGCATCTTTAGAACCAGATGATTAAATACAGTCGAAGCTTATACAGTTTATAAAATACATTGAGAATCTTATGACTTCTCACTACTTCTATTGCCAAGCTCTTCTTCAAGTCACCAGTATCTCTCCTCTAAATTACTGTGAGCATTTCTTACCCACCTTATCACTCCTTGCACCTCTACAGTCTACTTTCCATATGGAAGCCAGAGTTTTAAAGTCTAAGTAAGATATGGATCCACTTCAGTGTGAAAACTTTCAATTAATTTGTCTCATCTCAGAGTAAAAGTCAAAGTTCCTAAGCAGCTTATGAAGATCTACAAAACTCTATAAAATCTGGCTACTTTCTTTCTGACCTCATTTCCCATTACTCTCTCCCTCATGCTACTATAGCTACATAGGCCTCCTTGCTGTCCCAGAATACCCAGCGACACTGTGTGCATGACTAGGGGCTTTTTCAGCTGCTGTTCTGTCCACTTGGAAGACTCTTATCCCAGAATCCACAGAGATTGATCCCTGATTTCATTCCAGTCTTTGCTCAAATGTCCCCTATTTTAAACTACAGAACTATTCTTCCCATCTTCCTTCTGGCCTTCCCTTCCTTCTTTCCCCACGTTTTCCCTAAAGGACTTGCCAACATGTGATCTATTATATATTTTACTTGTGAATGTCCTTATTGTTTTTCTTCCTCTACTAGAATAACAATTACAAGGACAAGAATTTTTGTTTGTTTTATTTTTACTCTATTTCCAGTGCCTAGAATGTAGCACAGAGTAACTAATAAATATTTGATGAATGAACAAATGTCAAGAACTGTGAGGATTAAATAAGATAATAACTAAAGCTATATAGCACAGTCCTTGGAAAATAGTAGCAACTCATAAATATTAGTCTATTCCCTACCACTGTGGTGCTTTCCATAAAAAAAATAAGAATTCTAAAACTACATAACTCACTCTTTACTGCATATATCTGGTCATTAATTATTCAAAAGACAATTTTAAAAAGACATATAAAAGTTACCTAATTTTTTAAAATCAATTAAATATAAATTTCAGTAGGTATTAAAAAATACTAACTCAGAATGTAACTGTTTAAAATTTACAGAAAATTAAATGAAGTATTATTTAAGTCACCTTTAAAGATAAAGATCTATAATCTATGGATTTTCCCTATATGAAAATTTAAAACATATTCATAATGCTCAATGGGACTTCACTTTTACTTATCTATAATTTGTATTCTGCCTTTCTTTAACAGAATCTGTGTTAATCTAAGGAACGACCAGTTTTAAAAAATTATACATATGGTTGAACTGAAAAAACTTCAATAAAAAAAATAAACCTGTTCTGAACTGTAATAGTTCTTTCAAGTATTTTGTGTTTAAATCTAAAATAATCGGAATTAACAATATCAATAAAATGTGCTCTCTCCAAAATACTGAGTGCCAGAGACTTTAAGTGATTTGCCCAAAGGTCACAATGACAGTGACTAAACTGAGATGAAAAGTTCATGACGCCTGACCAGGCAGTTTCACAGTGGATTGGGCGTCAACCTGGGAAGCTGAGGACACAGGTTCGAAACCCTGAGGTCACTGGTTTGAAGCCCAAGGTCGCTGGCTTGAGCAAGGAATCACTGGCTCAGCTGGAGCCCCCCAGTCAAGGCACATAAGAGAAAGCAATCAATGAACAACTAAGGTGCTGCAACTACGAGTTGATGCTTCTCATCTCTCTCTTCTGTTTGTCTGTCCCTGTCTGTGCTAAAAAAATAAAAGAAAAAGAAAATGAAAAGTTTATGGCCTCGAATGTACTAGCCAGGGCCTTACTAGCTAACCAATTATGCTGACTGCCCTTTCCCCTCTTAAAAGGAAGGAAAATAAAAGCATGTATCAAATGGTATACTATAATTTAGCATGACAATTTCTATTTCAAGAAAGATGTTTACATAGAGAACAGACATAAACATGCAAAAAGGGGCAAAATATATGTTAGAACTGTCATGGACATATTATAAAGAATAGGTAAAAGAAATAAATGTAAGATGCCATGGACAAATGGTTTATATTTCATTTTTCAAAAAGCTAACAACTCATGGGGTTGTATGTCTTCAGAAATTTGGACAATTTCATCTTAACACTGATGAGAATGACGTACCTTATGTTCCATGCAGTGGTAAAGTCGGGGTTTAGAAGCAGCAGGGTGCATGTGACATCTATCAATTCTAAAATAAAGAGAAATCATATTAGAAACAAATAGTCCTACCCTTTAAAGCCTGGCTTCTCCGTAAAGTCTTTATTTTATTTCACATAGATGTATAGCTCAGATTATACTAACATATATATCTCATGTCATAATAATTTTAATGATAGATATATCTTGTTCTAAGCTATCAGGTATAAGGAGATAATCCTCAAGATTTTCCTTCTACTTATGGTAAGTATAACTCTTTCTTAAAAGACACTGAAATAACTTTATACAGTAATATAATATGCATATAAAGAATAATCAAATCAAACTCTTCATTCATTTAGTGGTTTTTGGCACTAATTTAATATTTGGTAAAGAAAATAAACACAATTTCTATAACACTATTCATTTAATTCCAAAATATTTCAAGAATTGACTGTACAAATTTTCAAAAGGAAAAAATGTTACTCATAATCCAACTTACTTAATACAACTAATTTGCATTATTCTGTAAAGATTCTCTTTTCTTATACACATTTTTACATAGCTATAACAATTGTGATATATTTTTCATTCCATATTATTACATATGCATTCTCCTATATTGCTACAGTATGCATTTGTAACAGCTGTGAAATAATCACATAGTTTAATAAACTATCATTTATCTTAGTCTCTAGGATGTTTACTGTTTGTTTTTACTGTTATAGATAATATTGCTAAATACATTTTAAAATATACTTTTTATCAAACAGATAAGTTTCTGTGGATATATTACTAGGACTAGAACTACTATGTTAAATAATATAAATATCAGTAAGGCTCCTACAAAGCATTTCCAATTGTTCTCCAAATGCATGAGTTTACTTAAGTCCCTGTCCTCAAACCTATATAATTATATATTTTTTAAAACGTGGCAAGTAAAAAAATTATACTTTATTTTAATTTACATCTTTAATTTATAACTATTAAAATGAACGTTTTTTTCATTTTGCTTACTATTTTCTATTTTTGTCTTATGAACAGCCAGCCTACTGATATTCACTAGACTTTTATCTATCATGGCCTTGACATATTCCTATATATTCAAATAAACTCTGTAAGTCTATATTTAATAGAATAAAATCAGTAATATTTAGATATGTTTTCTTCATTTTACTAAATTTGAAAAGAGAATTTTAGGATTAAGATGATCCAGCTAGGGTGTAATACTAATTTAATGAGACATACTAATCATATTAATGCTAAGTATATAAAATAATAGAATTATTATAATTATTTAGCATTATTGTATACCAGGCATAATAAGTACTATATTTGTATTATTTCACTGAATTCTCACAATTATAGCCAGGATATTCTTGTTTTATTTTACAGATAGAAAAAGTGTATTTAGCGAGTTTAAGCAATTTGCCTATAGTCACCCAATTAAATGTGTGGTAAGATCAGCATCTGACTGCTTTTAATAACTCAATATAATGTAGTTAAAATGTCTGTCTATAATAAATAATTGGGACATTCTCAATGTTTAAGAAAAAGATGAACTTTTTAAAATCTAAAAACAAACACACACAAATACATCCCTAGAGTCATTTAAAAATATTCTAGCAAAGAAACAATTATTGCATTCCCAACCACCTTAACAAAAGAGATGAACATTTATTGTAAGCCCACAATTTCATTACTAATGTGCATATTATAACATTTGAGAAATGAGCAACAAAAGGTAAGATGGGCACAAATATTCTACCATGATCTTCATTAAAAGCATTACAAGCATAAACACAATATATCTATAAAGAATAACTTAATTAACTTCTTTATTCTTTCCCTTTTAGTAGTTTTGGCACTAATTTAATATTTGCCATGGAAAATAAAAACAACTTTCTACACCATTATCCACTTAATTCCACAAATATTGATTATGGAAAAATATTAAACTGGGCCCTCAGGACTGAGAGAATTGCTATAATGGTAAGACCTGATCTTTCCCTCTGGAGGTTACCCTTTACTTGGAGAGAACATGTAAACAATTGTGTAAGGCAAAATGAAATAATCATGAAGTAGAAATATATGCTACATTTTGGAGACCACCAAAACACCTGCAATTAATTCTTACTGGAGCACCCAGGGAAGGCTATAAATAAATAAGGTGATAAATGGTAAAAGTTTTGAGCAAAGTTTATAAAGAGGTGTGGAACTTCATGTACAGTATGCTTTCAAAAGATTCTGGGTACCAGAATATGACTAGAGCATGGGGTGTTGGAGAAATGAACTAGGAAACTAGAGCCTGGTCGCAATCTCTTGTCAGCCTGGCCCTCCACTGCTTGCCCCTCAACTGCTACAATCCACCTGGACCACACCCCACCATACATTAAACCCCTGCTATCTGCTTACCCTCTTTTCTCTGGATATAACTCAGATTTACGTGCTTATTATTCTCTCTGCCAGAAATATCCTCCTATCTTTTGGGGAGACACATGTACACACACACACACACACACACACACTCATATATATGTGTATATATGTATATATGATATATTTTTATTATATATTTTTTTCAAGCATCTTTCTTCCTAAAGAATTTCCTGACCTCCCCAGCTGAAAGCAATCTTTTATCTCTATGTTCTGTGTGTATCTCACTTTGTTACTGATCTTGATAAATATTATCCTCTAATGAGAACTAAATATTTTGGAGGCAGGTCCTCTCTAATACATCTTCAAATTATTCTTCACTTAACATAGATGAGAAAAATATGGCCTATGCCTAGGTTCAAATGCTAGTTTTTCTACTTACTGTCTATACAATATATTTGAACTTCAGTTTCTCTGTCTGTGAAATTGTGATTACATCAATCTCGGTGCTGTGAGCAATGAGATTCATTCCCTAATGCCATAGCTGTTCAACAGTGAGTACTCAATAAATACATGTTCAATTAAACATCATTGTTCCTTATAAAAAAAAATTAAAAATTTCAATGTCAGTTAATCAGAAAAGTAACAATAGGCAGCTATTCCTATAGTGAAGCTGTCTAGTTATATAAAAATGCTTGTGCACAATGGGAAGGCCTAGTATTTCTTTTGAAGTCTATAATTTTTCAATCCATTATACTACCTAGATAAACTGTTGTTTTATTTCTTGAACTCTCCCTTTCTGCATTAAAAAAATATATAAATGTGTGTGTGTGTGACCAATGGTTGTTGCTATTTGCTTGTACTTAAAATGAAAACAAGTTCATCCTCAATGGAAGAAATACTCTGTACAGTAGCACAAGGCAAAAACACAAAAATTACGTAAGCCCCCACTCTTCGTCTTATCGTTGTGTGAAGAGAAAAGAAGGCTAATCACTGTAACACTTCCTTCACTACAGGGTCTTCCCCTAGTGGGGCAACAGCAACTGTTGAGTTCACAGTCCAGCTCTACCACTTCCGGGGAAGTTTCTGGACATATCACTTTATCTTTGTGCCTGCTGTCCTCCTGATCTATAAAATAGAGGTCATGGGGATATTAAATGATTCAAAGCCATGAAGTGTTAGCACAGTACCTGACAATAAGCACCCAATGATAAATCCTGTTATAAAGCATGTATTTCTTAGTCCAGTCCCACAAGTGAGCCTGGAACTGGGTGCCACCGGAGGGAGGAAAAGAATCTCCAGGGCTCTCTGAGTCGTGACTGCTGAGTAAAGGGGATACTTCTCAACTTCTAAGAATCTCAGGTTTTAAAACTCATCAACAGCCCCCATCAACCATCACTGTAACACATGCAGTCACAGGCCCTTCTCCCCTCCTCTTTGACAAACCTCTAACTCTTCCTGATTCAGATCTTAAGTTCAAACAGGACTTCCTTCAGAAAACATTTCAGTCTGACCCAAGGGGTTGGGGGTTTGGGGTAAGCAGACTATCAGAAATGGAAAAGGGTCAATGAAGAAAAAGTTAACTAGGTTAGAAATATTGGACATTATTTAAAGAATCATTTCTGAATTACATGTATTTTTCCTGCTTTTCTTCCCTACTGGCTCTGGCTGAGAGAAAGGAAACTAGTATTTCTTGAGAGGCTACTACATGCCAGACACTGTGCTGGGTACTTTACACACAGCAATTATGTGATCCTCACTACAACCCGCTGAGACCTTTTAGTGTGAAAATAGGAAGAGGTTAATAAGTAAAGTGACTTTAGTGTATTGATGAAATTAATCTAAATCCAGTTCTGGTTTCCTGCAAGGCAGATGGTATTTCCACCCTAGGACACTGTCTACAATCACTCTGCCCTCTTCGAGTAAGAACTGAACCGAAGATTTAAAGATAGACATGTATCTTCAGTTGTCTGTAATTATTTCACTCCTTACATTTCATCAACCACTTTCTTTGCATTTTTACCCAGAAGATGTGAGCTACTAAAATCCCTACTATTCTTGATATTAAACAGATCTCTCTCCAAACTCTAGAACATATACCAGAAAATAACTGTTTCTTTATTACACATACTGCAATATATAGCTAACTCATCATCACATCACAAGGAAAAATGAATCATGGTACACACAGGAGAGTAGCTAAATTGCAGCTGTAACAAGGAGGGGATACAAGGATACTGCAGAAAAGTCAGAGAAAAATCAATATGCTTTCTTTGCTGCACTGCATTCTAGAAATGGCCCAAGGCCAGTAGTTATGTGGCAATAATCACGAGGTTTGACAACTGTCTCTATTAGAGATATGTTTTCATGTATTTAGAAATAAATCCAAGGTCAACTTGCATTAGTTACTCTCTTCCTCCAAAATACATTTAGGTTACCACAAGAGGCTTGAGTAAAGCTATGTGGTCCACACCAAAAGGTCATTTATTACAGAACAGTTACTGAATCAATAGCTGATAAGCTAAAAACTTTTGCTTACCAAACTCTTGTTATTATTATTATTTTTTGATAAATATCTGTTGAACACGTCAGGTGCTAACTAAAGAAAAACTTAATTCCTTTTTCTAACAAACTTACTATCAAGCTGAGTAAAATGTTATTTAAATAATCACCTACAATAAAGTATGGTGTTACTATGCAAGAGCAGTCTAAATAAAGGACTCATATAGGTATGCAAAGAAGTAATTATTGTTTCCTGGAGCAAAGAGCTTTATGGGTCTGTGGGTGTGTTATACTGAAAACCACAACAACAGTGACAACTTAAGACATGACCCTGGCTTCAGCAAAGGCATGGAATTAAGACAGACTACACAGCAAAATCCAAGAAAGGAACAGTAGATGTTGTGGCTGAAATGTTATCAAATGGCTACAACCTCAAATGCTTTTAGGGTTCAAATGAATACCAAACATACCAGAGCAAAGGAGGTAAGCAGCACTGACACTCTGCACCTCAGTGCAGTCTGAAGGACACGAGGAGGCTCAAGTAAACTGGAACAAGCTTGCCTCGCCAAGAAAGACAGAGGTCATGAGCCCCAGTCAACTGGTGCCACGCTAATTTTAAAACTTCATCCTGATTTTAAATGTTTACCCAACTAATTAAAAACAATTTAAAAGTATTCACAAGCCAAAACAAAATATGTCTGTGAGTTGACTTTAGTCTGAGGGCAGAGAATCCACAAGCTTTGATACTGAATTTGAAGTAGAGGAAAAGGCTGGTAACACAGGCTGGGGACAGCTTGTGAAGGCCTTTGAATGTCATACTGACTCTACTGACAATGTAGGCATCATAAAATAAGATGAGTAGATATTTCAGAAAAGCATCTCTTAAACCAGGGGTCTCCAAACTTTTTACACAGGGGGCCAGTTCACTGTCCCTCAGACCATTGGGGGGCCGGACTATAAAAAAAACTATGAACAAATCCCTATGCACACTGCACATATGCCATATGACGTGCTTCCAGAGCCATGATGTGTGCGTGCGTCTGGAAGTAGTACTGTATGCGAGCTACGCCGTGCTGTGCAGTGCCGCCACATACAGTACTCCAGGAGCACAAGATGTGGATGCATCCTGTGCTCCTCTCACTGACCACCAATGAAAGAGGTGCCCCTTCCGGAAGTGTGGTGGGGTCGGATAAATGGCCTCAAGGGGCCGCATGCGGCCTGCGGACCGTAGTTTGGGGATCCCTGTCTTAAACTGTGTTTCTGGTGCTGTATGAGACGACTCGCTAATGACATTATGGACATGGATTACAGAAGAGAGACTGAAAATGGGAAAGATCAGTTATGAGGTAATTACATTTGTCCAGATGAGAAATAAGAACTGAAGAGTTAAAGATGGCTTTTGAAGAAACAGCAGTTATGGAACAGAGAGGGTGAGAAAGAGAGAGGAGCAAAAGATGATAACAGAACGGCACACCTGGAGATGATCAAAGTGTGGGATAGAGCTCTGCTCAGACATGACTCATATGCTGTGGACTTCTCTCTTGCTTTTTGTTTTTGTCACGGATTTCTCAAAAATAAGAATTACAGTATCATTCTTCTCCCAAACCAAATACGGCTATTACCACATCTGACCTTTAAAACATATCAGTCTCTAAGCAATTAAAAAGAGATGTTGATATGTTTAATTTTAGTTAAACCAATAGTTAAATTTAACTGGCTATGGGTACTCAGATTAAATGCTATTAAACGTTATTTTTTGAGTGTATCCCTGAGGATGTTTCCAGATGAGAATAGCATCGGCAGACTCACTAGATTGCCCTCCAGTCTGGGTAAGCATCATCTAATCTGTCAAGGACCTAAATAGGACATGAGGAGGAAAGAGGAGAAGTTTACCCCCTTTTTTGCTTCTTTTCTCTCTGCTTGAGTTGGGACATCTCATCTTTTCCAGCTTCTGGGCTGGGATTTAACCCACTGGCTCCCTGGTTCTCAGGCCTTCAGACTCAAACTAAGTTACATCACTAGCTTTCCTGGGTACCCAGCTTGCATAATCACGAAAGGCAATTTGTCTTAATAAATCTTTTTTTTTTTTTTTTTTTTTTTTTTTTTACAGGGACAGAGAGAGAGAGAGTCAGAGAGAGGGATAGATAGGGACAGACAGACAGGAACGGAGAGAGGTGAGAAGCATCAATCATTAGTTTTTCATTGTCGTTATGACATCTTAGTTGTTCATTGATTGCTTTCTCACATGTGCCTTGACCACGGGTCTTCAGCAGACCAAGCAACTCCTTGCTGGAGCCAGGGACCTTGGATCCAAGCTGGCGAGCTTTTGCTCAAGCCAGAGGGGCCTGCGCTCAAGCTGGCGAGCTTTTGCTCAAGCCAGATGGGCCCGCACTCAAGCTGGCGAGCTCGGGGTCTTGAACCTGGGTCTTCCGCATCCCAGTCCGACGCTCTATCCACTGTGCCACCGCCTGGTCAGGCTTAATAAATCTTTTATATGTATCATTTTCTGATACATTGTTTCTCTGGAGAACCCAAACTAATATGGATGCTTTTCAAACATCTAAGAAATTCAGCACATTAAGAAGAGCATGAATTCCATTTGATTAAAAAGAAAAAAAATCTATCCATAGAATAAAGGTCACCTTCAGTTACAGAATATATTCTCAGATGACCTGGGCTTTGACACAATCAATTATACACACATTGGCATTTCTGAAGTTGTTCTTAAATTGTTGGGTTCCTTTACCGGCTCTTCTTACACACATATTTTCTACAGAAACAGTTTTAAAGGTACAGCATTTTCATGAAATAACTACTTTTACCAAACATTTCTTTTTCTTAACAAGATTTACCTCTGTGTTCTAATTGCTTCAGTTCACACATTTGGCAGATTACTCTTATGTTAGTAGGAATTTTCAGGTATCATTTTCTGTCAAATCAGAAATGCACTTCCATATTTTTATTGATAATACAATATACAACTTGAGTTGTATGACACCACACTACACTATACCATTCCCTTGCACCAAAAAAGTGAAATTGAAAGCTACTTCCACGAAGATGTAAGTTACGATAAAATCAAGGTGCTTCTGTACATGCGTACAGTTGCATCAGAATTCAGAATTTGGATGCTATTTTGTGAGTGTATTTAACCACGTCATCTTTGTCCCAGGTCCTCTTGGACCTACCAAGCCTAAAACTACATGATGAGGAGAGTTAGCAGAGCCAATGGTACAGTGTCCAGAAACACAAGAAACAGGTAAAAGGAGAAATCTTGGAAGGCTACAAGAAAGTGGGTTGGGTTAGCCACACATGAATAGGCAAAAAACATCGCTTCTCGGCCTTTTGGCTAAGATCAAGTGCAGTATGAATAGGCAAAAAACAATAAAAACAAAAATAGCCTTTGATGGTTTAAAAATATAGTTTCTTTTCTACAAGAACATCATTCTGCCACCACCCCAGCCATAGCTACAGTAGTTATGTAGTGACTTAATTATACATTTCTGTATGTCAGAACACACATACAGTGTTGTTTGGCAAAAAAGAAAAAAAAATAATAATGGATTCATAAGTGTTACTTTGTAATGTTACTGAAAACTACTATAGAGTGATGGAATGGAGAAAGAAAGAGGGTCTAACAACAGATAAATACACTTACCTTTTAGTTTATGCCTAAACCTATATATAGATTTAAGTTGATACCACAAACTTAAGCTATGCCATAAATTTAGGCACAGCTATACATATATGTATATATAGGGGAGGACTAAATGAGTGAAACACAAAATAGAAACTATTTCACACATTAAGCCTTCAAATCAGACTCCTTTTCTACTGGTCTAAACAGGGAAATGTGCTATTAATCTATTATGACAATGTGTTAAGGACAATGCTGAAAGGAATATAAGGAAATTGCTACATTATATCTTTGGTAACACTCCTAAAGAAATTGTTTTTCACTCAAATATAAGCTTCTTGAGTAAAGAGAACATGTATTATTCATCCTTTTATCCACTACAATACAACCAGCTTCTGCTATGAGGAGCCCCTTGGTAATGGCTACCAAAGTGATAATTAAAATTCTCCAGGAAACAAAGTTCTTATTCAAAATTAGCCACCAGATATATTGAGCACTTTTAACTGAAAAGTAAACAGAATCTGTGTACCTGGAGGCTCAATATCACCTACAGCAGGGAAACTAAGAGACCAGGTAGAATGCATAGGGATTATTTGATGCATAAAAGAGGAGTGGAAGAAGTGAATTCTGGGATGGTTTTCTTCTGCTTATCTCTGCATAGGAACAGGACACAGAGGACCAGAGCTCAGCTGGGTTTCCCAATGTGATGGCACCTTCATAAATCACTGAGCTGATTCACAGTACAAATACCATCATCATGTCTCTGTTATCTCATTTGGATTGTTACTAAAATAAGTTCTGTTTCTTACAAAGTACCTACGGATTAGAAACTTGAAAATCTGACCCTGTAGCAACCGCAGACCTCTTCAGTAATGTTCAAACTTTCTTTTAACCATAAAATGTCTTCTTCAAGTAAAACTTTATTTTTCTACATATAATTTATACTACATATAAAAAACGATAAAGCCAGGCCCTGGCCAGTTAGCTCAGTTGATTAATTAAGAGCATTGTCCTGAAACGACAAGGTTGTAGGCTCGATCTCCAGTCAGGGGACACACGGGAAGCAACCAATAAATGCACGACTGACTGGAACAACAAAAAAATGCTTCCTTTTCCCCTCCCCTCTCTCTCCCTTCCTCTCTTTCTAAAACAAAACAAAACAAAACATTAAGCCCTGGCCGGATAGCTTGGTTGGCTGGAGCGTCCTCCCATAGTACAAAGGTTGCCAGTTCAATTACCTGGTCAGGGCATATACACGAGTAGCTAAAAAGAAGAAAAGAAAGAAAAGAAAGAAAAGAAAAGAAAAGAAAAGAAAAGAAAAGAAAAGAAAAGAAAAGAAAGAGAAAGAAAGCCAGAATTGCTCCGATTTACTGTTCAGGTTACAGTAGGTGGCCTGGCACCCTGCTTGAGGCACCTTCCATAAAATCACTGTATATGCAAAATTTGAAAACTACTGATGAGTCCAAATTTTTACTTGACAGAGTTTAAACACCAGCTCAGGCAATGAATGAAAGGGTCAGAACTAGAATCCAGGAATGCCAACACCCAGAGAGGGTTCTTCCATTATATTCCATGCTGCTTCCAAAAAACAAAAGAGGAAGACAGAGTTCTTACTTACCATCTTTGTTCAGCCACTGCTTTCTCGTTCTGTACAAAATGAGCTTGTTGTGAACATACGGTAAAAGGAACTTGACACACCAGCTCTCCACACCAAGTTTGTTTTCAACCAGGACTATAGGACTCCGGTTATACCTAGCTTCAGGGCATGGGATCAGGCCAATTTCATCTCTTAATATGTAAAACATAAAAAATAAATAAAGATAAGAATACTGCCTTTTCAATCCTACAGAGTATTTTAATAAATCCACATATTTCCCTTTCTTAAAAATATTATTTAGCCCACCTACTGGATTGATAGATATTTTAAAAAGACACTAGTGTTTTAATACTGACAACAGTACAAGAAAATTAGTATTTCCCTGGCCAGTTGGCTCAGCGGTAGAGCGTCGGCCCAGAGTATAGATGTCCCAGATTCGATTCCTGGTCAGGACACACAGGAGAAGTAACCATCTGCTTCTCCATCCTTTCCCCTCCGCTTTCTCTTTCTCCCTCTCTCCTCCTCTCCTGCAGCCATGGCTCTATTGGTTCTAGCTCATCAGCCCCAGGTGCTGAGGATGGCTCCATGGGGCCTCTGCCTCAGGCATTAAAAATAGTTCAGTTGAGAGCATGGCCCAAGATGGGCAGAGCATCAGCCCCTGATGGGAGTTGCCTCAGGGTGCATGTGTGAGTCTGTCTCTATTTCCCCTCCTCTTACTTAGAAAAGAGGGTGGCGGGGAGAAAGAAAATTGGGATGCTGTACTCCCTGTTGATGGGAATAAAAATCGGTCTAATCTTTGGATGAAAATCTGAAATGTCTTTCAAAATTTTGAATGCACGTACTCTCTGAACCAGTGATTCCACTGCTCAGATATTATCCTATACAAAAATATATGAATAGGGTATTTACTGTAACGCTGCAACAAAACTGGAAATAATTATTTTTATCAATGTAACACTGGTAAAATATGGCTTACTTATGTGATAAGAGGTATAAAAAATGAGGTAGATCTACATATGCTAGTATGAAGAGAGTGCCAAGATCTATGAAACAAAACAAACAAAAAAGGAAAATAACAAATAATATTGTATACCACAAGCCTTTTTTGTATAATTTTTAAAAGATACATAGATGAATTTTAAAATTTCTTGGAAGAATACCAGGAACTTTTGCAGTGATAAAGGATTTTATTTTTATATAGTTTAAATTTTCTAATCACTTCTGTGTAGTATTTCTGTTTTTTTTTTAATGTCAGCAAATGTATTTATGATTGCCTGCTAATAAATGTATGTGAAACAAACAAATTATCAATAAATGTTATCTTGTCATTGAAATTGTGGGCCATTTTTCTTTTATTCTTTATAATCCTTTAAACTTAAAAAACACTAATGTTGTTAAAACACAAAATACATTTCAGACTTTGATCATTTTTATCTAAGGCCTCTATATCCCTCAATCCACTTCAACTCAAGTTAAAAATTTATACTACAGGTCTAGATTTATAAACAATATGTTGACTTACATGGTAAACAAACCAGCAAACAATGTTTTTACAAAGCCTGCACACATGCTTTTCAAATAAAGAACTTATAATTCTCGCCTACATGAAACATTCCTTCTCAAATAGAATGTCCTTCCCTTAATTAATGAAAGATAATAAGAAAACTTTTAATAAGAGCAGTTGACATAAATAACAATATTTTAGAGTGTCTAAATATTCAAAAATGTTTTTTAAAAACAAAATAAGTAACTGGTTTTCAGAGCGTGTGTGTAATATTATCTAGTATGTCACTGGGATGCTTCTGCCAAGAAGACAGTTGGTTGATAGATGCAAAGAGGAGGAAATGTGTTCACTTAAAGATTATAATAAAAGCCCTTTTTTAGGCCATTGACACAAATTGGTGGAAGGCTGTGGAACTCAAAATCCTTCCTGGAAAGTCTAAACTACATATCTCAAAGGTAACCTACTTTCTACTGATCACTTCATTAGTGACACAGGCATATATATATAAACAAGTGTACTCTAGGGATTGTAAATCACCTACCATTCTTTCAAGCAAATTTAACTCACAAGTAGATTTTGAGACCTAAGGATTTTTGTCCTGACAACTGGCTCAGTTGATTCAGCGGTATTTCAATATATCATGTCAATACTATCTAAGTATATTAGTTATGAGTACTACTTTAATGTACTAGGTACTGTGCTAGGTTCTGAAAATGCAACAATGAATAAAACAAGGTGGTCCAGACTTCACAGAAGTTTTGTTGGGGAGTTATGTCAGTATTTGTAATAAAATGTTACCACTTTGCCATTCTAGTAATATAAATAAAATTCTGTAGGAAGAATGTGCTAATGCTGAGTGAGCATCTGAGGTCAATGTCCAGTACATATTTCAAAATGTTTCTGCATTTGTTTTTTATGGCAGAACTACATGTAGGAAAATAGCTGAGATTAAACTGCAGCCTTGAGACAAGTCTTTGGTGTGGACTTCAGAACACCAAGTCCTGTGGGGGCAGAACGCTGCCCCCTCAAACACGAGGATTGTTGATAGGAAGCAGCTGATCCCAATAGCCATTTTCCTACATGCCTGCGGGGCATCGGTTGGTCATCTTTCTCTGCACCTGAATCCATTGTAGACTAATTTGACCCAGGCTCTGCCAATTTGCTTGATGAGCAAAGACACAAATAAATACGATAAGGCTTCAGTATTCTAGGTTCTCAGTCCTAGAGGCTGGGAGTCCCCGGTACCCATCTTTTCTGTATGTTGTGTCTTGTGTGTTTTTCTTAAGTCCTGCACCACCTTCCTTTTATGCACACCCACTGCTGAGCTGGTCTTAGCACAGAACAATTAGCCATATCTAGGTCTATACCTGACTAAAGTATGTTGGAATCACTGTTATTTTCTGGTGTTCTGGTTTTACAATATATAGAACATTTAAGAAAATAACTAGAATTACCATAAAACAAACAAACAAAGAAACAAACATCAGTGCAATTATTTTAAAAAAGTTTGTTCTCGGAGATCTAGTGACTACTTACAACACTGCGAAGAACAGCAGGAGTCAACATGAATGTTGGAGTAACAAGAATAAAAGAATCCTAGCTTCTAGGTATAATCTGTTTCTTTTGGAGGGTGGGGCAGGATTTTATAACCTAAATTAGCAATGTAAAAACCTGCTTTGCTCACTGTTTATCCTAAAATAAATAAAATGCCCAACTAAATGTACCTAAATGACAGAACAGAGCCATCTGCACACTCACAAAAAAAACCACATTGCTTTAGTTGACTACTGTTCTTCCAAGCAATAATTTTAAAAAATAAGAATGACTTGGATACAGTAGGTGCCCAATAATTGCTACTAAAAGGCTGATTATACTTGCACTTTAGTGATAATATTCAAATAATTTTCAAAGAACATTGCTTCTTGATTCTGCAAAAGAAAATTACCTCTGAAATGCAGTAGGTTCAAGTCCTAGCTCTGTCAATGTGATATATAGATCATGTTGTAGGCCTCTATAGACCTCATTTTCTTCATTTCTAAAATGTGAAATTGCATTATTTCTCTAAATAAAGGCAGTTGGCTCTTAGGTCTCATCCAATTTTTAACTTCTAAGACTAAGAAACCCAGTAGGTATTCATTTTTTTTTTAAGTGACAGTAGGGGAGATAAAGAGACAGACTTCCACATGTACCCTGACTGGGGCCAATACTCAAATCAACCGAGCCATCTTCAGCACCTGAGGCCTATGCTTGGAACAACCAAGCTATCCTCAGTGCCCAGGACTGATGATTGAACCAACTAAACCACTGGCTGAGAGAGGGGATGAGAGAGAGAAGGGGAAGAAAAAGGGAAAGACAAGCAAATGGTGGCTTTCATGTGTGTCCTGACTGGGGATCAAATCCAGGACCTCTGCACATGAGATCAACACTCTACCCACTGAGCAAACTGGCCAAGGCCCTGTAGCTATTCGTATTTGAGAATGAAAACAATCATATCAGGGAATGTAAAGCACTAGGAAATAAAATTAAATAAAAGCAAGGCAGTAAGATTTAGCGACAAAAGCACTTGAACTTCTTAGGTCCAGGGTTCAAACTCATCTCCTTTCTACCACTGACAATATGAATTGGACAAGTCACTTGCCATCAGTAGCCTCATCTGAAACACAGGGATAATAACACCTTCCCTGCCTGTTATGAAAAGTAAATAATACAGAAGAATGTGGTAAGTCATAAAGTATGAGGCAAAGATGAAGTATACTATCATAAATTCAAATAAAAGCCTGAGGTCAAACTGAGGTTCCTTGTTAAACAGATACTGAGAAAGTGAGGCAAAGAATGGTAAGCTTTTATGAAGTTATCTGACCCAAAGATACAGTGCTTTGCTGCTTCCTAAAAATAGTATAATTGCTTTAGACAGGTAGGTCAGTAAGCCTTCCAAATAACAGAGTGCTTGACTTCAGGCTTTCAAGTCTAGTCTCTGAGGTTATACTCTACATTTTTCCAGACAATTCAGGATTCTAGAACACTGGTTCTTAACCTTTTTTGAGGTACCGAACCCACCAGTTTCATATGCACATTCACTGAACCCTTCTTTAGTGATAAATAAAATATGATTTTTTCCCCAAATTCAAGACATAGGTATATGTTTTTTTACTGGTGCACAAAATGAGCTGTGCATGAACATCACCTTGCTCAAAGAACAAAACCAACAAAGTGCATGAACTTACAACAAATTACGGTATTACTTTATTCTGGCCTCCGCGGCAGAGGTTTCTCCGAACCCGAGACCGACTCATCGAACCCTTAGGGTTCAATAGAACCCAGGTTAAGAACCACTGTTCTAGAATAATTTTAAAATTGGAAGGGACCTCATTCCTCCAGTCTCTCATTTTATCAGATGAGGAAACTGAAGTCAAGTCAACAGATTACTTAAGGTAATTTTGCCAGTGCCTAAACTAAAACTTGGGCCTTTCTAATACCTAGCTCCAAACCCTTGAAGCCAGAGTGAAGATAAAGACATCAGTGAAAGCAAGCAGAATTAATATTAATTCCTTCTGGATTTACTACATTTAAATTTTAAATTCATACTCAAGAAAAATTGGAAAATTTAGGGAAAAACAACTAAAAGTCATCTGTCATCCCTCTACCACTATTACATTTGGGTAAGCATTCTTTTTTTCTATGTATTTTACCAAAGTGGAATTTGACATAATCCTCTACAATCTTTCTTTTTAAATTCAATTGACATTAATCATTTTTCTAATTAATTATATATTTTAATGATTGCAATGAATGTGCTATAAATATTAAATACATCTCCAGTTATTTCCATAAAAATTTGAGTTTTTCACTGTCATCAAATTTCATTCTTATATATTTTTAAGGTTTCCAGAAATTGAGATTCCTGGTATTTAACAAGGATACTCAAGTAAATACCTGCATTATCAAGGCTATAGGATTTAAGTCATGAAGACTTGGGACAATAATCAAGTTCTAATCTTTTATTTCTTTTTTTTTGACAGAGAGAGAGAGTCAGAGAGGGACACATAGGGACAGACAGGAAGGGGGAGAGATGAAAAACATCAAGTCTTCCTTGTTGTATCTTAGTTGTTCATTGATTGCTTTCTCATATGGGTCTTAACTAGGGGCTACAGCAGAACGAGTGACCCATTGCTCAAGCCAGTGACCTTGGGCTTCAAGCCAGTGAGTGACCTTTGGGCTCAAGCTCGTTGACCATGGGGTCATGTTTATGACCCCTCACTCATGCCAGTGACCCCAAGCTCAAGCTGGATGAACCCAGATATGCCTGAGCTCAAGCCAGCGACCTCAGGGTTTCAAACCTGGGTCCTCTGTGTCCCAGTCCAGTACTCTATCCACTGCGCCACCACCTGGTCAGGCTCAAGTTCTAATCTTTTAAAAGAGATACCGCCATGTTCACTTTTTCGGTTACCTTCAAAGGCTGCTCCAAAGGAGTAGCAACATGGAATGACCTAACACATTTATTTAAAAACATCATACATAGCATAATACATCTCTCGAGTGCTTCATTTCACAGTGGGGACCCACTGGTTTCCAGATGTAGTTCAAGGTTCACATAACACTGATATTGACTTTATTCCTCATATTTAGACAGTTTCTCTTGTCTGTACTTTTCAGAAACATCATCAGTCAACTAAATTAAGCCCCTTTATTGACAAAATATTGACTAACTTCTCTTTGGGAGGGAAGGATGGTCCCTAAATACTAAAACTAAATCCTGCAATGTGGAGTGACTAAACAGAAAACGGCCCAAGGATCCAGGGCAAATCTTTTAAATCTAATAGTTGTTCTTTTTTCCTCTTAAAACTGGAATTTTTTCTAGCATGACCAAAAAGGAAAACTAGCAAATCTTCTAAAGAAACAAACCTTGTGTATCACTGAAATTATATTACTGAACTTATGTAGAAAACATCTACACAAATTACTGCTGTTTATTGTTTGCAATCTTTAGTGCTAAGTTTTACATATACTATTTCATTTACTCTGCACAATAATCTTATAAGGTAGGAATTTTAACTCGTTTTAAAAATGAGTAAAGAATCTTGTTTAAGTCCACCCAGCTTGTAAATGACAAGCCAAGATTCAAACCCAGGACTATCAGACTCCAAACCCAAACTTTTATAATTAACTATACAATTATTTAAATAAACAGATAAAAATTAAGTGTAAGCTTGACCAATGGTGGCACAGTAGACAAGAGTGTCAACCTGGGACACTGAGGTCCCAGGTTTGAAACCCTGAGGTTGCCAGTTTGAGCGCAAGATCATTGAAATGATCCTATGGTCACTGACTTCCAAAGATCACTTGCTTGAGCAAGGGATCAATGGCTTGGGTTGAGTTACCCACACCCCTGGTCAAGGCACAAATGAGAAGCAATCAATGAACAACTTAAGTGACACCACAAGTTGATGCTTCACATCTCTATCCTTTCTTGTCTATTTCTGTCTGTCTCAAAAAAAATAAATAAGTTTAAGACAAGACTCCATGGTTTCCAATTCTTCAGTTCAACTTAAAATCTAAAACTGCCTTTCATTACTACTACCTTAATTTTCATTGGGCCCTACTTACTGCCTAAGAAGTACATATTTTCCCAACTATTAGCCATCCCCCATGGTTCAATTTGTTATTTCTCAGAAAGAACTATCTTGACCTTCTAATCTAAATTAGGCCTCTCTGTTATTATTCTTGTGAACCATACTTCTTATCCTTTGGGGATCTTTTCATAATCTGTGTGTTGATTTGTTCAAAGTTTCATTAGGGCAGGCACCATGTGTGGTATATCCATCAATCTGCACCCTGCTCCTTATCCTGTATACCCAGTGACTAGCATTATAAATAGAAGTGCTCTTTTGCTGAATACATTCAGTTATTCATTTGCATTAGCCATGTTTAAAGCACTCAATAGTTACATGAGGCTAGTAGCTACCACATTATTCAAAACAGATGTAGACTATTTCCACAGAAATAGATATTTCTGTGAGTGCCTTTAGTATAACTGTATTTTATACTTCTTCCTATTCTATACTGTAAAATGGTACCTACAGCACCTTGTAAACAGTGAGAGTTCAATAAACATTTAAAAGAGTAATAAAAAATATTTAACTTGCTGGTGACCTCTGACATGACACTAATTCCATTGTAAGCAGTTGTCTTCTCCTTTAGCACAGAATCTACACATTAATCTAATGCCAGTCCCTGGGTCAAGCTTTCGGTTGTCTTCCAAGAGTAGTAGTCTAAGAATCAACCATACAAACAATATTTCAATGGCATTTTTCAGTTCACCAAGTTTTTCATATTCATCATTTATGTATTTTCTGAAGAACACAGCGATTCAGGTTAAGCCTTTTACCTAGTGGCAATAATGTGTCACTAGGCAGTGACAGACACTGTGTAAGGTGATTTTCTTATGTTCTTATCAGCTTAGTTAGTTCAAGAGGAAACTGAGGCTGAGAGAAAGTAACCTATCCACAACTACCACTAACAAAATCCACATTTCAACCACTGTTTCTTTGACCCCTCTTGGCTAGATATCTATATGAAGTCAGTATGTTTAATAGAATAGATGTTGGTCAATAAAATTGCAGTCTGTTTTGTGTTTGGAGAAAAAAGAAAAACAAAAAATAAAGAATGAAACCTTTGTTTAATACCGAAAACTGTAATTAGGTACTAACTTTCAAGATAAACACTTCCCCCTTCTTTGAACTAGAAATATAGCCTCTTTTAGAAAACAGGGCTGTATTGGGGAAGAAGTATGGGCAATTTTGAAATGTCTAAATTATAAGACATTTTAAAAAATGCATAGTAATATTGAAAATATTGTAGAAAATATATATTAAAATATAGCTGAAGACTATTATTAAACAATGAGTTAAGCTATTTTTCAGACCTATTTCAAATGCCCATCTTATTTCATACTTTTAAATCCTAAATGATCCAAATGTTTATTAATAAGTTATGCATGGTTAAAGAGCACATTAAGGAGATTTTACCATAAAAACATATGGTCAAGGAAGGCATTCAAATCCTTCATGAGTTTCAATAAATGTGATCCAGAAGAAATGGGACGTGTTCCAAACAGCACTGTGTCAACCTGCCAAGCTAATGAACACTCAATCTGTTTCTTCAAATATAAAATACTGATGCTTTTCTAATCTCTCATAGGAGAGAAACTAAGATGATTACTGTACTTATTAGACTTCTTTCTAACCTCTGCTATAATTTCAAGAAAAATAACACCAATGATGAAGTAATAGGTCCTTCATTTATCAGATTTTTTATTTTATTTTTTTGAGGATGTCTCCTATTTGTACTAAAGCTCTCATTCTGAAAAAAGGGACAGAAAGACTGATATCCAAGGCATCAAAGCATTCTCTGGAAGTCCCAGTACCCACTATGGTTACTGCCAGGAAATCATTCCAAACACTCATTTTCAAAAAGGCAGCAGGCACAAGAGGAAAGGAAGTGGACGATGTCAAAGGAGGCAGGTGTGTTTTGAGGCTAGCAGTGTTTTGTTTTTAATGAGGCAGAGTTGCAGATCTCCAATTGTGTGTCACAAGGGAGCAAGACATCTGAGGGTTTCTTCTTTTATAAGCATCACCTTGAAGAAAAAGAACACTTCATTTATATGTCAGTTTGGCACCTCTTTTAGGTAGGAAAGCTAAAGGGGTTAGAACACTTAAAAGAGTAATTCGTGTGTTCTAGTTTAAAGAATAAAATATCAAAATAAACTCCATAAACAATGAGATAAAGTGAAAATAATATAAAGCTGGATTCATGGTTCTTTTTCTTGGGGGAAGGAGGTTGAGGGACTGGGAAAGAGCTACACTCTTGCTATTCCCTAACTCTTTTGTAAAATGTAGTTATATTTCTCCTTTAATAGCTTCCTTTTCACTTGCTACATAATAGCAGTAAGTGCCAGAAAGAATACAGTTTCTTCTGGTATCTTTCCAGAGTACTCCAAGTAAAACCGAAAGGGAGGAGAGATACAGTGTGTCCGTACTGTGGTATTCTACTAAACAGGACAGCAGTGTTTGGATTTAAAAAAAAAAAGAAAAAGTTAATATGCTTGCTCCCTGTTACTATGAATCAGCGTATGCTAAAAAGTGTTAAGATTTCATCTACTTTACATCAGACCCATCCGTGCCTACAGAAACTATACTCTTTAGAATGCTCTGTTCACCTTCAAAACAATGTTTCATCGGAATCCCTCTACAATCTTGGCTCCAGTGAGGCGAAAGTCAAAAGTAGCTCAAACTACCTTTGGTTAGTAGACTGCGGGGTTTTGGTCCATTGAGGATGAGACTATGGGTAACTCCCTCTTTCCAGGGTTCAAGATAAAGACCCACATCGGGTATGTGCCAATGTACCTTAGACGGATATAAGAAGAGGACACTCGGATGAAGTCTTTCGAGTTTCCTGAACTCCTGGGAAAAGGGAGAGGTGGAGAGAGCGAAACAAACTCGCTCTTTTAATTTTTCGAGGTCACTTCTAGGGACTCTTCCGCGAACGCGTTCCGGTAGCGAAAAGCGGGCCCCGCGGCGGCCGACAGTGATTCGACCGCGACCTCATTCTGTCCCCTCCTGCGAGGGGCGCGCGGGCCGGGACCCGCCGTCCTCCAGCCGCCACCCTAGGTCCGCTCCAGGGCTGGCCCCGCCCCGTCCGCTACCGACGACCCCCGTAGGCGGTGGCAACGCCTGCGCGCAACTCACATGTGCGGGTTCCTCCTGAAGGCGTTAGTGATGTCCTTTACCACCCGCTGCACCAGCACCGCCACCTCTTCGCTTGTCTCGGCCATGTTGGCGGCGGCCACGGCGGCTCGGGCGCGCCTCCGGGACGGTGCCGCGCAGCCAGCGGGAGTTCCGCGGGGAGCGCGCGCGCGCGTGTGCACCGGTTTGGCCAAGCTCCCGCCGCCGCCGCGACCGCGCCGAGAACTTCCGGGTCAGGCCTTTGGCGGTCGGGCGTGGTGCTGGCCACTACTGGGGCTGTTTGGTCCTTCACTTCCTCATGCTGCCCCTAACCGAGTTTCTTAACGTCCGAGAAGATGCTGCAGATTCACTTGCGAAGTTACCTCAAATGTCTGCCTTACACATTTTAATTTTTAGCCCACTAGGGGCTGAGGAGTATGTGGTCCTCAAGCCACTCCCCCGGAGCCAGAAACGGGCCTGACTCCCTCCTCCATGCTCCCCAACTCTCATTCTTAGATGTTCAGCACTACCAGCTAGCTCCCCTGGGAGTCCATGCAGTGCATAGAGTCCGTTGCGAGTGACAGTTCTTCTGAATAGTTAGTCTCACTGAGAACATGTTTTATATTTCTAGCTGTAGGTAGGAGGCGGTCAGAGATGCTCTTGGCCCAGGGAATCCCAGTTGGACCTTGTTGGTGACTTCCTTTTCCTGCATGCCAATTTCCGCCTCTGAGCAGACGTTTTATTTAGCACCTGGATATAAGAAGTAGAAGTATAGTACTGAGATATTTTTTAGATTCTATTGGTGGAGTGTGTGGTGTGCCCTTCCTATCTGCTACAAATTCAACCAATCTAGGATAGAAAATATTTGGGGGAAATGTTACATTGTTGTGGAGAGTACTATGTAATTAAGCGTAAGATGTTTAAGTGTATATTTAAGGTGACCAACTTTTTTACATTGAAAAGGACAAAAATAAATTGAAGAAAACAATATCGTAAATAAAAGAAACATTTTATTCATTGCAACAAAAATACACTATAATATGATAAATACATAATAAAAATATTTTTAATATTTTACATTGTAATTATGCTTACATGCCTATTTCTAATAATAATTGTAAGAAAAAAGTACTCATTTAGACACTAATACGTCACATTACAAGCAATGGATTGACTCTACATCAATCGAATATGGACATTTACAGATTAGTCTTACAATATCAGAAAGGAGGACATGTAGGAGGACACTTTTCGAGGGAAGACGGAACTTACAAAAGAAGGACTGTCCTCCCTAAAGGAGGACAATTGGTCACCTTACTATATTGAACATGCATAAACTTTTTTCTTGTCAGTACTCCCAAAACAATACAGTGTAGCATCTACATTGTGTTAGATAATATAGGTAATCTAGGGAATATTTAAGGTATAGTATATGGGAAGCTGTGCATAAATGATGTGAGAATACTATGCCATTTTTATGAGACTTGAACATCTTTAGATTTTGGTGTCTGTGAAGAGAGGTCATGGAACCAACTACAGACCCATACCGAGAGACAACTGTATTTCATTTTGTACAAGGTTTGGTGTCCTTTGAACACTGTCAGTTTTGGGGTGAAAAAATCAAGGCCTGACAGTGTTTGCTTTTGTATGCATTTATCTTGCTACAAATAATTTTTGTGTGGAAAAAGGATTTTTAGTTTATTCGGATTTTGAAGTGCGATAATTTAAAAAACTTTTTTTTTTTTTTTATGTTTAGTGAGAGGTGGGAGGCAGAGGCAGACTCCTATATGCTCCTGGACTGAGATCCACCTGGCAAGCCCCCTACTGGGCAATGCTTTGCCCATCTGGGGCCTTGGCTCCATTCCTCAACAACTGAGCTATTTTAACGCCTGAGGCAGGCCATGGAGCCATCCTCAGTTTCTGAGGCCAATTTGCTTAAACTGTTTGGCTGTGGAAGGGGAAAAGAGAGAGAAGGAGAGGAGAGAGAGTAAGGGAGGGGTGGAGAAGCAGATGGTCGCTTCTCCTGTGTGCCCTGACTAGGAGTCAAACCTGGGACTTCCACATGCCAGGCCAATGCCCTACCACTGAGCCAAATGTCCAGGGCTCAAATTTTCATATATCAGATTTTCCTTTACACTTCTGTGAAAAAAGCTGGCTGCCTTCAGTTAAGATCTTTTTTCTTAATCCTGGAAATCTGTATTTTTTAAAATACTTTTTTTTTTTTTTTTTTTTTACAGAGAGAGTCAAAGAGAGGGATAGATAGGAACAAACAGACAGGAATGGAGAGAGATGAGAAGCATCAATCATTAGTTTTTCATTGCAACACCTTAGTTGTTCATTGATTGCTTTCTCAGACTATGTGCCTTGACTGTGGGGCTACAGCAGACTGAGTAACCCCTTGCTCAAGCTAGCGACCTTGGGTCCAAGCTGGTAAGCTTTGGTAAAACCAGATGAGCCCGTGCTCAAGCTGGGGACCTTGGGGTCTCAAACCTGGGTCATTCACATTCCAGTCTGACATTCTATCCACTGCACCACCGCCTGGTCATGCAAAATACTTTTTTTTTTTAAAGCAAACTTATGGTCTCTTTAATGTAAAGATATGTGGATGTTTGAAGTAGGATTGATTGTAAAAGTAAAAAGCAATCATTGGATACAAAATATAATGCATTAAATGAGAAATATAAATTAACTAGGTCCAATAATTGATACTGCCTGTGGATATATTTATAAAAGATAGACCTGCTGTATGGTCATTGGACTTATGTTTTTTATAGAAATGAGATAGAACATTCACAAAATTGTAGAAAATCAAGATGGGACAGGTTTTAATTAGTAAGATCAAACAAATTTTCACCTTTTGACAAGTTATATGAAGCAATGCAGTGAGTGAATTCCAAGGCCAAGAACAACTTCAAATGTCTTACTCTAAGAATCTGATACCAGTTCTCAAATGGTGTGAGTTAACTGATGTCTTCTTTTTCTTCACTTAATTGAAGTCTTGCTTCCTTTCTTAATAAAAGTGAAAGATAAATCCTGACTTCGGTGGCAGAGCTCAAAGCATTACACTCAGAAATACAATTTTTTTTTCTAAGACTTCACTTTTACCTTAAGAATAGATTATTATTTTATTTAACGCTAATATATTTGATAGGGGTGTTAAAAAATCCAAACTTTGCCCATAAATTCTGAAATAAAATTGATAGTTGAGAACGAAAATTCCCCTATATGGTCTGTGTATGCCTTCTACAAATACGTGAACACACATCCTCTTTATATTCACTTAAAAGGCATGAATTATGTTGCATGTTTTCTTCTAAGAGTTCACAATTTTTTTTTTTACCAGCTGTGAAGGATCTATTATATTTATAACTCTTTTTTTAGAAGTGGAGCATATTAGAACTCTGATCCAACATCGTAATTTTGCAGATAAGGAAACTGAGGTTCAAAAGAGTTAAGAATTGAAAATTTTGAGAGTTTAATAATGTATATAAGAATAGATATGATATATTTAACATGATTTTCTTGAAGGACTCAACCATCTATGTTCAGGGATCTGCAAACTACATTTGTTGATAATAATGAAACATTGTAAATAGCATAAATGCCTAACAACAAAGATTGATAAAATTATCATGATTTTTATTTTTTTTATTAATGTTAATGAGGTGATATTAATAAATCAGGGTACATATGTTCAAAGAAAACATCTCCAGGTTATTTTGTCATTCAATTATGTTGCATAACCCATCACCCAAAGTCAAATTGTCCTCTGTCACCTTCTATCTGGTTTTCTTTGTGCCCCTTCCCTCCCCCCTCTCCCACCCTATACTCCCACCCCCTACCCCGTAACCACCACACTCTTGTCCATATCTCATAGTCTCGTTTTTATGTCCCACCTATGTATGAAATCATGCAGTTCTCAGTTTTTTTCTGTTTTCTTATTTTCTCCGTATAATGTTATCAAGGTCCATCCATTTTGTTGTAAATGATCCGATTTCATCATTTCTTATGGCTGAGTAGTATTCCATAGTATATCTGTACCAAAACTTTTTAATCCACTCATCCTCTGACGGACACTTGGGCTGTTTCCAGATCTTCGCTATTGTGAACAATGCTGCAATGAACATGGGGGGCATTTCTTCTTTTCGAAGAGTGCTATGGTGTTCTTAGGGTATATTCCTATAAGTGGAATAGCTGGGTCAAAAGGCAGTTCGATTTTTAATTTTTTGAGGAATCTCCATACCGTTTTCCACAGTGGACGCACCAGTCTGCATTTTAACCAGCAGTGCAGGAGGGTTCCCTTTTCTCCACACCCTCGCCAGCACTTATTCTGTGTTGTTTTGCTGAGGAGTGCCATTCTGACTCGTGTGAGGTGATATCTCATTGTGGTTTTAATTTGCATTTCTCTAATGATTGGTTATGTTGAACATTTTTTCATATGCCTATTGGCCATCTGTATGTCCTCTTTGGAGAAATTTCTATTCATTTCTTTTGCCCATTTTTTGATTGGATTGTTTGTCTTCCTGGTGTTGAGTTTTATAAGTTCGTTAAAAATTTTGGTTATTAACCCCTTATCAGACATATTGTCGAATATGTTCTCCCATTGTGTGGTTTGTCTTTTTATTCTGTTCTTCTCTTTAGCTGTGCAAAACGTATTAGTTTGATATAGTCCCATTTGTTTATCTTGCCTTTTATTTCATTTGCCCATGGAAATAAAACGGCAAATATATTGCTGCAACACATGTCGGAGAGCTTGCTGCCTAAGTTTTCTTCCAAGATGCTATGGTTTCATGGCTTACATTTAAGTTTTTTATCATTTTGAGTTTGTTTTTTTGAATGGTGTAAATTAATGGTTTAGTTTTATTTTTTTGCAGGTAGATGTCCAAATTTCCCAACACCATTTGTAAAAGAGGATGTCTTTACTCCATTGTATGCTCTTTTCTCCTTTGTCAAATATCATTTGTCCATAAAGGTGTGGGTTTATTTCTGGGTTCTCTGTTCTGTTCCACTGATCTATGTGCCTGTTCTTATGCCAGTACCAAACTGTCTTGAGTACAATGGCCCTGTAGTATACCTTGATATCCAGAAGAGTTATACATCCTGCTTTATTTTTTCTTTTTAAGATTGCTGAGGCTATTCGTGTTCTTTTTTGGTTCCATATACATTTTTGGAATATGTGTTCTATATCTTTGAAGTATGTCATTGGTATTTTAATTGGTATTGCATTGGATCTATAAATTGCTTTGGGTAATATAGACATTTTAATGATGTTTTTCCTTCCTAACCATGAGCATGGTATATGCTTCCACTTGTTTGTATCTTCCTTGATTTCTTTTATCAATGTTTTATAATTTTCTGACTACAAGTCCTCAACCTCCTTAGTTAAATTTACTCCTAGGTACTTTATTTTTTTTGTTGCAATAGTAAAGGAGATTGTTTTCTTAATTTCTTTTGCTGACAGTTCATTTTTGGTATAAAGAAATGCCTCTGATTTCTGAGTATTAATTTTATATCCTGCCACCTTGCTGAACTCATTTATCAGGTCCGGTAGTTTTTTGACTGAGACTTTAGGGTTTTCTATATACAATATCATATCATCTGCAAATAATGGCAATTTTACTTCTTCTTTTCCAATTTGGATGCCTTTTATTTCTTCTTCTTGTCTGATTGCTGTGGCTAAGACTTCCAGAACTATGTTGAATAAGAGTGGTGAAAGGGGGCACCCCTGCCTGGTTCCTGATCTTAAGGAGATTGCTTTTAATTTTTACCTATTTAGTATGATGTTTGCTGTGGGTTTGTCATAGGTGGCCTTTATCATGTTAATGTATGTTCCCTGTATTCCCACTTTACTGATTGTTTTGATCATGAATGGGTGCTGGATTTTATCAAATGCTTTTTCTACATCTATTGAAATTACCATGTGATTTTTGTCCTTCCTTTTGTTTATGTGATGAATCACATTGATTGATTTGCGAATATTGAACCAGCCTTGCCTCTCCAGAATAAATCCCACTTGATTATGGAGTATGATTTTTTTCATATATTGCTGGGTCCGTTTGGCTAGTATTTTGTTGAGAATTTTAGAATCTAAATTCATTAGGGATATTGGCCTATAATTTTCTTTCTTTGTGTTGTCTTTGCCCGGTTTCAGGATCAGAATTATGCTCGCCTCTTAAAAGGAGTTTGGAAGTCTTCCTTCCTCTTGAATATTTTGAAATAGCCTGAGAAGGATAAGACTTAGTTCTTTAAATTTTTGGTAGAATTCACTTGTGAAACCATCAGGCCCTGGACTTCTCTTTGTTGGGAAACAGTTTTTTAATAACTGTTTCAATCTTATTTGTTGTAATTGGTCTGTTTAGGTGTTCTGATTTTTCCAGATTGATTTTTGGAAGATTATATGATTCAAGAAATTTGTTCATTTCACCTAGGTTGTCTAATTTTTTGGCATAGAGTTCTTCATAGTATTTTCTTACAATACTTTGTATTTCTGTTGTGTCAGTTGTTATTTCTCCACTGTCATTTCTAATTTTATTTATTTGAGTCCTCTCTCTTTTTTTCTTGGTGAGTCTAGTTAAAGGTTCATCAATCTTGTTCTCCTTTTCAAAAAACCAGCCCTGGTTTCATTGATCCTCTGTATTGTTTCCTTAGCCTCTATGTTATTTATTTTCGCTCTGATCTTTATTATTTCCTTCCAACTACTAATCCTGGGCTTTATTTGCTGTTGTTTCTATAGTTTAGTGGTTCTTAACCTTTTCTGAGGTACCGAACCCACCAGTTTCATATGCGTATTCACCGAACCCTTCTTTAGTGATAAATAAAATATAATTTTTTTCCCAAATTCAACACATAGGTATATGTTTTTTTCTGGTGCACAAAATGAGCCATGCATGAACATCACCTTGCTCAAAGAACAAAACCAACAAAGTGCATGAACTCACAACAAATTACTGTATTACTTTATTCTGGCCTCTGCTGCAGAGGCTTCTCCGTACCCCTGCGACTGATTCATCGAACCCCTAGGGTTCAATAGAACCCAGGTTAAGAACCACTGCTCTAGTTCTTTTAGATGCAGGGTCAGGTTGCTTATTTGAGCTTTTTCTAGATTCTTATGGTATGCCTGTATTGCTATGAACTTCCCTCTCAGTACTGCTTTTGCTGTGTCCTATAAATTTTGAGTTGATGTATGCTCATTATCATTTGTTTCTGGAAACGTTTTTTATTTCTTCTTTGATCTCATTGTTAATCCATTCATTATTTAATATCATGCTATTTAGTTTCCAAGTGTTTGAGTATTTTTCAGTTTTTCTTTTGTGGTAAATTTCTAGTTTTATGGCATTGTGATCAGAGAAAATGCTTGATATGATTTCAATGTTCTTAAATTTGTTGAGACCATTTTTGTGTCCTAACATGTGGTCTATCCTAGAATATGTACCATGAGCACTTGAAAAGAATGTATATTCTACTGCTTTAGGGTGAAAAGTTCTGAAGATATCTATTAAATCGAGTTGATCAAGTGTATCCTTTAAGTCTGCTGTTTTTTTATTAATTTTCTTTCTTGAGGATCTATCCGGTGATGTTAGTGGGGTATTGAAATACCCTACTATTATAGTATTGCTGTTAATATCACCCTTTATATCCATCAAAGTCTGCTTTCTGTATGTCCGGGCTCCTATGTTTGGTGCGTAGATATTTATAATGGTTATATATGTTCCTGTTGAGTTGTTCCCTTTATCTTTATGTAGTGTCCTTCTTTATCTCTTACTACAGCCTTTGTTTTAAAGTTCATTTTATCAGATATAAGTATTGCTACCCCGGCTTTTTTTAATTTCCATTTGCATGAAATATTTTTTCCATCCTTTTACCTTCTGTCTATGTGCATCTTTTGTTTCAAGGTATGTCTTTTGTAGATAGCATATGTATGGGTCCTGTTTTATTATTCATGCAGCTACCCTATGTCTTTTGATTGGATCATTTAATCCATTTATATTTAAGGTTACTATTGATATGTAGTTGTTTATTGCCATTTTATTCTTTAAAGCTGTATTCTTCTTTTGCTATATTTCCCCCCCCCTCCCCTTTGAACTGTTCACAACAGGCCCCTTAGCATCTCTTGCAGAATTAGTTTGGTTTTAGTGAATTCCCTGAGGCTTTTTTTTGTCTAGGAAGCTCTTTATTTCTCCTTCAATTTTAAACATTAGTCTTGCTGGATAAAGTAGTCTTGATTGTAGGTTCTTGTTCTGCATTACTTTGAATATATCTTGCCATTTCCTTCTGGCCTCAAGTGTTTCTGTTGAGAAGTCAGATGTGATTTTTATGAGGACTCCTTTGTAGGTGATATCCTTTTTTCTCTAGCAGCTTTTTAAAAATAACTTAATTTTAAGAACCATTATCTGGATAAACCAACTTTGAACTAAATAAACGCTGTTTATCCCTTAGTTTTGGTATTTTATCTATGATGTGTCTTGGTGTAGATTTCTTTGGGTTTCTCATTAATGGACTTCTCTGTGCTTCTTGATGTGTGAAATGTTTTTCAGCCTTAATTTAGGAAAGTTTTCAGCTATGATTTGATTGAACAAAGTTTCTATTCCTTGTTCTTTCTCTTCATCTTCAGGAACTCCTATCATGTGGATGTAATTTCTCTTCATGTTGTCACAAAGCTTCCTTAGAGTTTCCTCACATTTTTTGAGTCTCTTTTCTTTTTTCTGCTCTTCTTTTGTGCCTTTGTTTATTTTTTCCTCTAACTTGCTGATTCGATCCTCAGCTTTATCCATCCTTGTTTTAATTCCTTCCATTGTGGTCTTCAGTTCTGATAGTGTATTTGTCATTTCTGTCTGATTCGTTTTATTATTTCCATTTCCTTTTTTATACTTGCTATCTCTTTATTTAGGTGTTTGTAATGACTATCCAATGTTGCTCTAGGCTCTTTGAACATCCTAACTATCATTTTAAACTCTGCATCTGGTAATTTGGTTATATCTGATTCATTCAGGTCCTTCTCTGGGGATTTCTCTTAATTCATTTGGGTTGCATTTCTCTGCCTGCCCATTTTGTCTATGTATAAGAAGGGCATGGCCACTGGAATCCAATTGGTGTTGCCTCTTGGTTTCCTAGGTGTGGTCTGTCTGCAGGCCCACCACCCCCTCTGCCATTGCCTAGGGTGGTTGGGTATGGGCATTGCTGGCGCCAGCCCACTGTGGCTGTTGCTATGATTTCCACCTCTCCTCTGCGGGAGGGGCTGTGTTCTTGTGCCCAGCTCTATAAGCCTCAGCCTGTCTGGGCCTTCCCCTTTGCCCCCACAGGTAGGGTTGCGCACTGCACTCAAGCCACAAGCCTCAGCACCAAGTGTAGGGGTGAGCACCTTTGCTCAGCTGTGGATCCTGCCTGTTCCTGGGCTTCCACCTTGCCCCCATGGTCAGGGCCTGCTAGCGTAGGATTGCAAACTGTGGTTTCTCCAGCTGGGCCGGGTTGCTGGCGTGTACTCAGCTGCGAGCCTCCGCCTGTCCTGGGCTTTAGCTCTACCTGTGGTAAGGGCCAGCTCACACAGGGTCTCAAACCTCGGAGGCCAGGTGATGCTGCACGCCCATGGGGCCCTGCTCAGCGGCAGATCGCTGCCCATTCCTGTCCTCCCGCTTTTCCTCCACAGGTGGGGCTGCAGGCAGACCCGCAGCTGCTGAACTGCTTTCACGCATCCCCTCCTCCTCAGCTGGGCTAGACCAAACTAACACCATCAGGGCCTCCGCCCCCGCTGACAGAACCGTGTTTCCACGTCCTGCTGCCACCGTCCCTCCAGCAAACCCTCAGCAGTGTGGGTAGGGACACTGTAGCTCAGACCCTAACACTCCATACTGTAGTCCTGGAAGCTCCCTCCGTCTAAGTAGCTCTGCTCTAAGTACCACAGGAAAGATTCTTTGGCTGGTGTCCTGTCTCCCTTTGCTGGTATTGCTAGTTCCAGGGGAAATATTTGTTTACGATTAGGGAAGTGACTCAGCCCAGGGGTTAGGGTGGCTGTCCCTCAGAGTGTTTCTCCCTGTGCCTTCCAGTCCACACTCTCTTCCCGCTGCTCCGGTCCTCTCCTCTGTCCATGTCCCCCGGAGTCCTTGGTGAGTGGTTGTGAGAGGGTTTTTTTTTTGCGCTGTCCCTTTAAGAAGAAACCTGGGTCTGAGAAAACTGTCTGTTTCTCACAAACAGTATCCTCACTTGTTTCACAGCTCAATACTGTCCAAACGCCTTTTCTAGGCTCTGGGGCTGCAGACTGGGGCTTTGTTCTTGGGACCCAGGTCACTCCCTTTCCGCTAAACTCACTTCCCACCACGGGAGTCTGCCGTTCGCTCCAGGGAGCTTGGCAGCCCTTTCCATGTTTTTGCTTTTCCTACCAGTCTCAGTGTGGCTTCTTCTGTGTTCTTTGGTTGAAGAGTCCACTTAGTTTAGTTCAAAGTTGGTTTATCCAGATGATGGTTCTTAAAATTAAGTTATAATCCACTTTGGTTCCAGGAGTTGAAAGTTGGTACATCTGCCTACTTCATCGCCATCTTGCCATCCCCCTGATAAAATTATAATGTTTGATGAAATATTATTTAGGGGAAGCAAGATGGCGACAGAGTAGGCGGACGCACCAACTTCCAACTCCCAGAACCAAAGTGGATTATAACTCAATTTAAAGAACCATCATCTGGATAAACCAACTATGAACTAAACTAAGTGGACTCTTCAACCAAGGAACACAGAAGAAGCCACATTGAGACTGGTAGGAATAGCGAAAACTCGAAGAGGGCTGCCCAGCTCCCCGGAGCAAACGGCAGCCCGGAGAGACCCGCGAGGCAGGAGGAAAATTTGGCGGAGAGGGAGGGACCTGGGTCCCAGGAACCAAGCCCCAGCCTGCAGTCTCAGAGCCTACAAGCGGCGTTTGGACAGTTTTGTGCTGTGAAACAAGTGAGGGAGCTCCCAGGCCTACAGTGTGGAGTATTAGGTCCCTTCCTACTCTGCTGAGGGCTGCTTAAGGGTTTGGGGCGACAGGACGCTGAAGCGCGGTTCTGTTGGCATGGGCAGAGGCCAAGCCGGTGGGAACTTGGTCTAGCCCAGAGGGTCAGAGGGGACGCGCGAAAGCGAACCGGCAGCTGCGGGCCTGCCTTTAACCCCACTTACGGGGACAAAGCGGGAGGCCAGGAACGGGCAGAAATCAGCTCTATGACCTTGCGCAGGCCGGCCCTGATCGTGGGGACCGGGCTAGGACTAGGGACGGGCAGGGGCTCGCGGCTGAGCTCACGCTACCAGCGCCCCCTCCCGGGGCCGGAGAAACCGCGGTTGGCCAGTATACGTGCGTGAGCAGGCTCCGAGCGCAGGAACAGGCTAGACTCTGAGACAAGTGGAAGCTCACAGTTGAGCTCACGCTACTATCCCCGCCTGGCCGAAGAAACCGCGGATTGCATTCATACATGCACGAGCGGGCTCCGAACGCAGGTGCGGGGTAGAGTCCGGGACGAGCAGAAGTCTGCAGCTGAGTGGAAGCCAGCAAACACGCCCGGCCCAATAACCTGGGTTTGCGACTCTGCGCAGAAGGGCCCTGGCCTCAAGGGCGGGGCTAAATCTCCAAACGGGAAAATGCTCACAGCTGAGAGCACGTCAAAAGCCCCGCCCAACCCACAAAACTGTGGCGAGCAGAATCTGGCTGCGGGTGCGGGGCGGAAGTCCGGAAATAGGCTGGGTCCGCAGCTGAGCAAAGGTGCTCACCTCTACCCTTGGTGCTAAGACTTGTGGCTTCAGTGACAGCCCCACCCACAGAGGAGAGGCAGAAATCACAGCAAAAGCCACAGTGGGCTGGCGCTGGTAACGCTCATACCCAACCACCCTAGGCACCGGCAGAGGGGGTGAGGGGCCTGCAGACAGACCACACCTAGAGAACGCAAAGGCAAAACCTGGACTCCAGTGGCCACAACTTGCTTATACACAGAAAAAATGGGCAGGCAGAGGAATGCAAACCAAATGAATCAAGAGAAATCCCCAGAGAAGGACCTGAATAAACCAGATACAACCAAATTACCAATAAGCAGAATTTAGCATAATGATAGTTAGGATGTTCAAAGAAATTAGAGCAACAATGGATAGTCATTATGAACACCTAAATAAAGAGATAACAAGTATAAAAAATGAAATTGAAATAATAAAAAAGAATCAGACAGAAATGACAAATACAGTATCAGAACTGAAGACCACAATGGAAGGAATTAAAAGCAGGATGAATCACGCTGAGGATCGAATAAGCGAGTTAGAGGACACAATAAACAAAGGCACAGAAGCAGAGAAGAAAAAGGAAAAGAGACTTAAAAAATGTGAGGAAACTCTAAGGGAGCTTTGTGACAACATGAAGAGAAACAACATTCGCATCATAGGGGTGCCTGAAGAAGAGGAGAAAAGACAGAAAATGGAAACTTTGTTCAATCAAATCATAGCAAAAAACTTCCCAAAATTAAGGCTGGGAAACACCCCACACATTCAAGAAGCACACAGAACTCCATTAAAGAGAAACCCAAAAATATCTACACCAAGACACATCATAGTTAAAATACCAAAGCTAATGGATAAGGAAAAAAATTTTAAAAGCTGCTAGAGAAAAAAGGCTATTACTTACAAAGGAGCCCACATAAGGATGACATCAGACTTCTCAACAGAAACACTTGAGGCCAGAAGGGAATGGCAAGATATAATCAAAGTAATGCAGAACAAGAACCTACAACCAAGACTACTTTATCCAGCAAGGCTAACGTTTAAAATTGAAGGAGAAATAAAGAGCTTCCCAGAAAAAGAAAGCCTCAAGGAATTCATAAAAACCAAACCAATTCTGCAAGAGATACTAAGGGGCCTCTTGAGAACAGTTTAAAGGGAGGAATGAATAGAGCAAAAGAAGAATACAGCTTTAAAGAATAAAATGGCAATAAACAACTATATATCAATAATAACCTTAAATGTAAATGTATTAAATGATCCAATCAAAAGACATAGGGTAGCTGCATGGATAAAGAAACAGGACCCATACATATGCTGTCTACAAGAGACACACCTTAAAACAAAAGATGCACATAGACTGAAGGTAAAAGGATGGAAAAAAATATTTCATGCAAATGGAAATGAAAAAAAAGCAGGGGTAGCAATACTTATATCGGACAAAATGGACTTTAAAACAAAGGCTGTAGTAAGCGATAAAGAAGGACACTACATAATGATAAAGGGAATATTTCAACAGGAAGATATAACTATTATAAATATCTATGCACCAAATATAGGAGCCCCAACATACATAAAGCAGACTTTGATGGATATAAAGGGCGAGATTAACAGTAATACTATCATAGTAGGGGATTTCAATACCCATCTGACAACACTGGATAGATCCCCAAGAAAGAAAATTAATAAAGAAAAGCAGACTTAAAGGAGACACTAGATCAACTTGATTTAATAGATATCTTCAGAACTTTTCACCCTAAAGCAGTAGAATATACATTCTTTTCAAGTGCTCATGGTACATATTCTAGGATAGACCACATGTTAGGACACAAAAATGGTCTCAATAAATTTAAGAAGATTGAAATCATATCAAGCATTTTCTCTGATCACAATGCCATGAAACTAGAAATTAACCACAAAAGAAAAACTGAAAAATACTCAAACACTTGGAAACTAAATAGCATGCTATTAAATAATGAATGGATTAACATTGAGATCAAAGAAGAAATGAAAAAGTTTCTAGAAACAAATGATAATGAGCATACATCAACTCAAAATTTATGGGACACAGCAAAAGCAGTTCTGAGAGGGAAGTTTATTGCACTACAGGCATATCATAAGAAGCTAGAAAAAGCTCAAATAAGCAACCTGACCCTGCATCTAAAAGAACTAGAAAAACAACAACAAATAAAACCCAAGACAAGTAGAAGGAAGGAAATAATAAAGATCAGAGCAGAAATAAATGACATAGAGGCTAAGGAAACAATACAGAGGATCAATGAAACCAGAAGCTGGTTCTTTGAAAAGGTAAACAAGATTGATGAACCTTTAACTAAACTCACCAAGAAAAAAAGAGAGAGGACTCAAATAAATAAAATTAGAAAAGACAGTGTAGAAATAACAACTGACACAACAGAAATACAAAGCATTGTAAGAAAATACTATGAAGAACTATATGACAAAAAATTAGACAATCTTGGTGAAATTGACAAATTTCTTGAATCATATAACCTTCCAAAAATCAATCTGGAAGAATCAGAACACCTAAACAGACCAATTACAGCAAATGAGATCGAAACAGTTATCAAAAAACTCCCAAAAAAGAAAAATCCTGGGCCTGATGGCTTCACAAGTGAATTCTATCAAAAATTCAAAGAAGAACTAACTCCTATCCTCCTCAAGCTATTTCAAAAAGTTCAAGAGGAAGGAAGACTTCCAAACTCCTTTTATGAGGCTAGCATAATTCTGATCCCAAAACTGGGCAAAGACAACACAAAGAAAGAAAATTATAGGCCTATATCCCTGATGAATTTAGACGCTAAAATTCTCAACAATATATTAGCTAACCGGATCCAGCAATATATGAAAAAAATCATACACCACGATCAAGTGGGATTTATTCTGGAGAGGCAAGGCTGGTTCAATATTCGCAAATCAATCAATGTGATTCATCACATAAACAAAAGGAAGGACAAAAATCATATGATAATTTCAATAGATGCAGAAAAGGCATTTGATAAAATCCAGCACCCATTCTTGCTCAAAACTTTCAGTAAAGTGGGAATACAGGGAACATTCCTTAACATGATAAAGGCCATCTACGACAAACCCACAGCAAACATCATACTAAATGGACAAAGATTAAAAGCAATCCCCTTAAGATCAGGAACCAGGCAGGGATGCCCCCTTTCACCACTCTTATTCAACATAGTTCTGGAAGTCCTAGCTACAGCAATCAGACAAGAAGAAGAAATAAAAGGCATCCAAATTGGAAAAGAAGAAGTAAAACTGTCACTATTTGCAGATGATATGATATTGTATATTGAAAACCCTAAAGTCTCAGTCAAAAAACTACTGGACCTTATAAATGAATTCAGCAAGGTGGCAGGATATAAAATTAATACTCAGAAATCAGAGGCATTTCTATATACCAACAATGAACTGTCAGCAAAAGAAATTAAGGAAACAATCCCCTTCACTATTGCAGCCAAAAAAATAATGTACCTAGGAGTAAATTTAACCAAGGAGGTTAAGGACTTGTACTCGGAAAATTATAAAACATTGATAAAAGAAATCAAGGAAGATACAAACTAGTGGAAGCATATACCGTGCTCATGGCTAGGAAGAATAAACATCATTAAAATGTCTATATTACCCAAAGCAATTTATCAATTCAATGCAATACCAATTAAGATACCAATGACATACTTCAAAAATATAGAACACATATTCCAAAAATTTATATGGAACCAAAAAAGAACACGAATAGCCTCAGCAATCTTAAAAAAAATAATAAAGCACGAGGTATCACTCTTCCAGATATCAAGGTTTACTATAAGGCCATTATACTCAAGAGAGCCTGGTACTGGCATAAGAACTGGCACATAGATCAATGGAACAGAACAGAGAACCCAGAAATAAACCCACAGCTTTATGGACAACTGATATTTGACAAAGGAGGAAAGAACATACAATGGAGTAAAGACAGCCTCTTTAACAAATGGTGTTGGGAAAATTGGACATCTACCTGCAAAAAAATGAAACTAGACCATCAACTTACACCATTCACAAAAACAAACTCAAAATGGATAAAAGACTTAAACGTAAGCCGTGAAACCATAAGCATCTTAGAAGAAAACATAGGCAGCAGGCTCTCTGACATTGTAGCAGTAGTATATTTGCCGATTTATCTCCACGGGCAAATGAAATAAAAGGCAAGATAAACAAATGGGACTATATCAAACTAAAAAGTTTTTGCACAGCTAAAGACAATAGGAACAGAATAAAAAGACAAACCACACAATGGGAGAACATATTCGACAGCACCTCTGATAAGGGGTTAATAACTAAAATTTATAAAGAACTTATAAAACTCAACACCAGGAAGACAAACAATCCAATCAAAAAATTGGCAAAAGAAATGAATAGAAATTTCTCCAAAGAGGACATACAGATGGCCAATAGGTATATGAAAAAATGCTCAACATCACTAATCATTAGAGAAATGCAAATTAAAACCACAATGAGATATCACCTCACACCAGTCAGAATGGCGCTCATTAGCAAAACAACAGAGAATAAGTGCTGGCGAGGATGTGGAGAAAAGGGAACCCTTCTGCATTGCTGGTGGGAATGCAGACTGGTGCAGCCACTGTGGAAAACAGTTTGGAGATTCCTCAGAAAATTAAAAATCAAACTGCCTTTTGACCCAGCTATCCCACTTTTAGTAATATACCCTAAGAACACCATAGCACTGTTCGAAAAGAAGAAATGCGCCCCCATGTTCGTGGCAGCATTGTTCGCAATAGCGAAGATCTGGAAACAGCCCAAGTGTCCGTCAGAAGACGAGTGGATTAAAAAGCTATGGTACATATATACTATGGAATACTACTCAGCCATAAGAATCGATGACATCGGATCATTTATAACAAAATGGATATACCTTGATAACATTATACGGAGTGAAATAAGTAAATCAGAAGAAAAGAAAAACTGAGAACAGCATGATTCCATACATAGGTGGGACATGAAAGTGAGAATATGAGACATGGACAAGAGACTGGTGGTTATGGGATGGGGGGAGGGAGGGAAGAGTGGGATAGGGAGGACGGGAGGGACACAGGGAAAACCAGATCGAAGGTGACAGAGGACAATTTGACTTTTGGTGATGGGTATGCAACACAATTGAATGATAAGATAACCTGGAGATGTTTTCATTGTACATATATACCCTGATTTATTGGTGTCACCCCATTAGAATTAATAATAATAAAATATATATATATATATATATATAATAAAGAAACATTATTTAGTCCTTTAAAAGCATATTATAACTAGAAGAATGTATTACCAAACTCTTAAGGGGAAGTATATTTATATGAGAATTTTACTTTCTTAGTAACACAAAGAAGAAAATACCTTTTTTATAACATTAGAAAGATTTTTAAAAATATATGTTAATAAAGACATGAATATATTTATTTGTTAATTATCTAAGTATCTGTTATACATATTAATTTCCTTAGAGCGGTATTGATTTTTAAGTTGACTATGACTCTAATTATTGTTCACAAGGCTGTGAATGTATTTTGACAATCTTCTTATACATCCCCAAAATCATGCATTTTATATTTTAGAAGCCAAATATGATGGAAGAAGAAAAGGTACATTATATAATAACAAAAACAAGTATCAAAACACATACAAGACAATCCTTATTTTATATATACAAAATTAATTGTACATAATATAATCATATACATAATACATTGAGATGCTATAAACAAGTAATTACTGAAGATAATTAAGACCTAAATATACATTCTTTATACTCTTCTGGGTGTTTCAAACTTTCTACAATAAAACCTAATGTATGTGTTGAAGGTCCTGATGGGTAGGAAGACACCCAGGTGGTTTCAATGATAGGCTTTGTAATTTGTGAAGAGTTGGAGATGACCTTATAATCTGCTTCCATCCTAGTTTAGTATTATTCTACTTTTATCATTATATTTTATCTACTCCATTTATGTGGACTGAAGTTCACTTTTTCATAGTAATACAGGTGAGGCAAAAGTAGGTTTACAGTTATGAGTTCACAAAGTATATTCTTGTATTATTTATTAATTATTGTTCTTCTTTTTGTTTTTTTTACAGAGACAGAGTCAGTGAGAGGGACAGATAGGGACAAACAGACAGGAAGGGAGAGACATAAAGAGCATCAGTTCTTCGTTGCGGCATTTAAGTTGTTCACTTACTGCTTTCTCATATGTTCCTTGATGGGAGGCAGGATTTCAGCAGCACAAGTGACCCCTTGCTGGAGCCAGCAACCTTTGGCTCAAGCCAGCAAATTTGGCCTTCAAGCCAGTAAACTTTGGGCTCAGGCTAGCTACCATGGGGTCATGTCTATGATTCCACACTCAAGCCAGAGACCCTGTGCTCAAACTGATGAGCCCGTGCTCAAGCTGGATGAGCCCGCACTCAAACCAGCAAGCTTGGGATTTCAAATCTTGTTCCTCCACGTCCCAGTCCAATGCTCTATCCACTGCATCACTGCCTGGTCAGGTTAATTATTGTATTTTCCATATGAAGAGCAGTAAAGCTACTTTTGCCCTACCCAGTATTATGCAGGATAAGTGAAAATAGTGCTAAACAAATGTTTACTGTGTACTGACTATTATTGCAAAAAAGAGAAAAAGCTTGTTCTCCATTAAAATATTAAGTGTTCAATTTTAGATGCTTATGATATTGGCATTGTGAGTAATTGTACACTTATAGTCTGCCAACCTCAACCTGATCACTGTGCTAAAATTTAAAATCCAAGAACTTACTAAAATAAATAGGAGAAGAGAAATATAATACTAGTCAAGAAGTCACAATATCAATGTCTTTTTATAAAATCTTAAGAAGTCGGAGGGAAGATGGCGATGGAGTAGGCGGACGTACCAACTTCCAAATCCCAGAACCAAAGTGGATTATAACTCAATTTAAAGAACCATCATCTGGATAAACCAACTTTGAGCTAAACTAAGTGGACTCTTCAACCAAGGAACACTGCAGAAGCCACATTGAGACTGGTAGGAATAGCGAAAACGCGAAGAGGGCTGCCCAGCTCCCCGGAGCAAACGGCAGCCCGGAGAGACCCGCGGGGCGGGAGGAGAGTTTGGCGGAGAGGGAGGGACCTGGGTCCCAGGAACCAAGCCCCAGACTGCAGTCCCAGAGCCTAGAAGAGGCGTTTGGACAGTATCGAGCTGTGAAGCAAGTGAGGATACTATTTGTGAAAAAGAGAGAGTTTTCTCAGACCCAAAAATCTTTTTAAAGGGACAGCTCAGAAATCCTCTCTCACAACCACGCACCCAGGGCTCCGGGGAACTGGGACAGAGGAGAGGAACAGAGCAGCGGGAACAAAGAGTGGACTGAAGGCATGGAGACACTCTGAGGGACAGCCACACCGACCCATGGGCTAAGTCACTTCCCTAATCGAAAACGAATATTTCCCCTGGAACTAGCAATACCAGCAAAGGGAGACAGGATGCTAGCCAAACAAACTCTCCCGCGGCAATTAGAGCAGAGCTGCTTAGAGGGAGGGAGCTCCCAGGCCTACAGTGTGGAGACTTAGGGCACTTCTAGCCCCCTGAGGTTGAAGCCTATGGTTGGGATAGGACGCCGAAACGCGGTCCTGTCAGTGTGGGCGGAGGCACAACCGGTGGGAGCTCAGGCTAGCCTAGCAGGGGCGGAGGCGATGCCCAAAAGCTGTCCGGCAGCTGCGGGCCGCCTGTGACCCCACTTGTGGGGAAAAATACGGGCAGAGATCAGCTCTGCGACCCTGTGCTAGCCGGTCCTGACCACGGGCACGGGGCTAAGACCAGGGACGGGCGAGGGGCCCGCGGCTGAGCTCACACTGCCAACCCCGCCCAGAAGGAGAAACCGCGGTGTGCCATCTGTGTGCGCGAGCGGGCTCCTAAGACAGGGGCGAGGGAGACACTGAGACCAGCGGAAGTTCGCGGCTGAGCTCACGCTGCTCGCCCTGCCCGGCGGGAGAAACTGCGGAGTACCACCTTATGTGCCCGAGCTTGCTCCGAGCGTGGGGGCGGGGTAGGATCCGGAACGACCGGAAGCTAGCTGCGGTGCGCACGCCAGCAAACACGCCCAGCCAAATAATCCCCGGTTTTCGGTTTCAGTTCCTGAGCAGGAGGGCCCTGGCCTCGAGGGCGGGGCTAAATTCTGGACGGGCAAAGGCTCACAGCTGAGAGCACGTCAAAAGCCCCACCCAACCCACGAAACGGTGGCGAGCAGGCTCAGACTGAGGGGGCTGGACGTAAGCCTTCCGGAAAAAGGCTGGTTCCGCAGCTGAGCAAAGGTGCTCACCTCTGCCATGGGTGCTAAAGCTAGTGACTTGAGTGACAGCCCCTCCCGTAAAGGAAAGGCAGAAATCACAGCAATAGCTGCAGTGGGCCGGCGCTGGCAACGCCCACACCCAACCGCCCTAGGCAGCGGCAGAGGGGGTGGCAAGCCTGCAGACAGACCACACCTAGAGAACACAAAGGCAACACCTACTGGACTCCAGTGGCCACAACTTGCTTACACTCAGATAAAATGGGCAGGCAGAGGAATGCAAACCAAATCAACCAAGAGAAATCCCCAGAGAAGGACCTGAATGAACCACATATAACCAAACTACCAGAAGCAGATTTTAGAATAATGATAGTTAGGATGTTCAAAGAAATTAGAGCAACAATGGATAGTCACTATGAGCACCTAAATAAAGAGATAACAAGTATAAAAAATGAAATTGAAATAATAAAAAAGAACCAGACAGAAATGACAAATACAGTATCAGAACTGAACACCACAATGGAAGGAATTTAAAGTAGGATGAATCACGCTGAGGATCGAATCAGCACCATAGAGGACACAATAAACATAGTTACAGAAGCAGAGAAAAAAAAGGAAAAGAGATTCAAAAAATGTGAGGAAACTCTAAGGGAGCTCTGTGACAACATGAAGAGAAAAAATATTCGCATCATAGGGGTGCCTGAAGAAGAGGAAAAAGGACAGGAAATGGAAACTGTGTTCAATCAAATCATAGCAGAAAACTTCCCTAAATTAAGGCTGGGAAACATTCCACATGTTCAAGAGGCACAGAGAACCCCATTAAAGAGAAACCCAAAAAGATCTACACCAAGACACATCATAGTTAAAATACCAAAGCTAATAGATAAAGAAAAAATCTTAAAAGCTGCTAGAGAAAAAAAGACTCTCACCTACAAAGGAGCCCCCATTAGGATGACATCGGACTTCTCAACAGAAACACTTGAGGCCAGAAGGGAATGGCAAGATATAATCAAAGTAATGCAGAACAAGAACCTACAACCAAGACTACTTTATCCAGCAAGGCTAACGTTTAAAATTGAAGGAGAAATAAAGAGCTTTCCAGACAAAGAAAACCTCAAGGAATTCATTAAAACGAAACCAATCCTGCAAGAGATTCTAAGGGGCCTAGTGTGAACAGTTCAAAGGGAAGAAAGAATATAGCAAAAAAAAAAAAATAAAAAAATACAGCTTTAAAGAATAAAATGGCAATAAAGAACTACATATCAATAATAACCTTAAATGTAAATGGATTAAATGATCCAATCAAAAGACATAGGGTAGCAGCGTGGATAAAGAAACAGGATGCATATATATGCTGTCTACAAGAGACACACCTTAAAACAAAAGATGCACATAAACTGAAGGTAAAAGGGTGGAAAAAAATATTTCAGGCAAATGTAAATGAAAAAAAACCCGGGATAGCAGTACTTATATCTGACAAAATGGACTTTAAAACAAAGACTATAGTAAGAGATAAAGAAGGACACTACATAATGATAAAGGGAACAATTCAACAGGAAGATATAACTATTATAAATATCTATGCACCAAATATAGGAGCCCCGACATTCATAAAGCAGACTTTGATGGATATAAAGGGTGAGATTAACAGTAATACTATCATAGTAGGGGATTTCAATACCCCACTAACAACACTGGATAGATCCACAAGAAAGAAAATCAATAAAGAAACAGCAGACTTAAAGGATACACTAGATCAACTTGATTTAATAGATATCTTCAGAACTTTTCACCCTAAAGCAGTAGAATATACATTCTTCTCAAGCGCTCATGGTACGTTTTCTAGGATAGACCACATGTTAGGACACAAAAAAGGCCTCAACAAATTAAAGAAGATTGAAATTATATCAATCATTTTCTCTGATCACAATGCCATGAAACTAGAAATTAACCACAAAAGAAAAACTGAAAAATACTCAAACACTTGGAAACTAAATAGCATGATATTAAATAATGAATGGATTAACATTGAGATCAAAGAAGAAATAAAAATGTTTCTAGAAACAAATAATAATGAGCATATATCAACTCAAAATCTATGGGACACAGCAAAAGCAGTTCTGAGAGGGAAGTTTATTGCACTACAGGCATATCATAAGAAGCTAGAAAAAGAGCATATAAGCAACTTAACCCTGCAGCTAAAAGAACTTGAAAAACAACAACAAATAAAACCCAAGACAAGTAGAAGGAAGGAAATAATAAAGATCAGAGCAGAAATAAATGACATAGAGGCTAAAGAAACAATACAGAGGATCAATGAAACCAGAAGCTGGTTCTTTGAAAAGGTAAACAAGATTGATGAACCCTTAACTAGACTCACCAAGAAAAAAAAAGAGAGGTCTCAAATAGATAAAATTAGAAAGGACAGTGGAGAAATTACAACTAATAAAACAGAGATACAAAGCATTGTAAGAAAATACTATGAAGAACTCTATGCCAAAAAATTAGACAATCTTGGTGAAATGGACAAATTTCTTGAATCATATAAACTTCCAAAAATCAATCTGGAAGAATCAGAGCACCTAAACAGACCAATTACAACAGATGAGATTGAAACAGTTATCAAGAAACTCCCAAAAAAGAAAAGTCCTGGGCCTGATGGCTTCACAAGTGAATTCTATCAAAAATTCAAAGAAGAACTAACTCCTATCCTCCTCAAGCTATTTCAAAAAATTCAAGAGGAAGGAAGACTTGAAAACTCCTTTTATGAGGCGAGCATAATTCTGATCCCAAAACCGGGCAAAGACAACACAAAGAAAGAAAATTATAGGCCTATATCCCTGATTAATTTAGACGCTAAAATTCTCATCAAAATATTAGCCAACCGGATCCAGCAATTTATGAAAAAAATCATACACCAGGACCATGTGGGATTTATTCTGGAGAGGCAAGGCTGGTTCAATATTCGCAAATCAACCAATGTGATTCATCACATAAACAAAAGGAAGGACAAAATTCACATGATAATTTCAATAGATGCAGAAAAGGCATTTGATAAAATCCAGCACCCATTCATGCTTAAAACTTTCAGTAAAGTAGGAATACAAGGAACATTTCTTAACATGATAAAGGCCATCTACGACAAATCCACAGCAAACATCATACTAAATGGACAAAAATTAAAAGCAATCCCCGTAAGATCAGGAACCAGGCAGGGTTGTCCACTTTCACCACTTTTATTCAACATAGTTCTGGAAGTCCTAGCTACAGCAATCAGACAAGAAGAAGAAATAAGAGGCATCCAAATTGGAAAAGAAGAAGTAAAACTGTCACTATTTGCAGATGATATGATATTGTACATAGAAAACCCTAAATTCTCAGTTAAAAAATTACTGGACCTTATAAATGAATTCAGCAAGGTGGCAGGATATAAAATTAATACTCAGAAATCAGAGGCATTTCTATATACCAACAATGAACTGTCAGCAAAAGAAATTAAGGAATTAATCCCCTTCACTATTGCAGCCAAAATATAAAGTACCTAGGAGTAAATTTAACCAAGGAGGTTAAGAACTTGTACTCGGAAAATTATAAAACATTGATAAAAGAAACCAAGGAAGATACAAACAAGTGGAAGCATATACCGTGCTCATGGTTAGGAAGAATAAACATCATTAAAATGTCTATATTACCCAAAGCAATTTATCAATTCAATGCTATACCAATTAAAATACCAATGACATACTTCAAAGATAAAGAAAACATATTCCAAAAATTTATATGGAACCAAAAAAGAACACGAATAGCCTCAGCAATCTTAAAAAGAAAAAATAAAGCAGGAGGCATCATTCTTCCAGATATCAAGGTTTACTACAAGGCCATTATACTCAAGACTGCCTTGTACTGGCATTTGAACAGGCACAGTGGTCAATGGAACAGAACAGAGAACCCAGAAATAAACCCATACCTTTATGGACAACTGATATTTGACAAAGGAGGAAAGAACATACAATGGAGTAAAGACAGCCTCTTTAACAAATGGTGTTGGGAAAATTGGACATCTACCTGGAAAAAAATGAAACTAGACCATCAACTTACACCATGCACAAAAACAAATTCAAAATGGATAAAAGACTTAAACATAAGCCGTGAAACCTTAAGCATCTTAGAAGAAAACACAGGCAGCAAGCTCTACCACATCTGTAGCAGCAATATATTTGCCGATTTATCTCCACGGGCAAATGAAATAAAAGGCAAGATAAACAAATGGGACTATATCAAACTAAAAAGCTTTTGCACAGCTAAAGACAATAAGAACACAATAAAAAGACAAACCACACAATGGGAGAACATATTCGACAGCACGTCTGATAAGGGGTTAATAACCAAAATTTATAAAGAACTTATAAAACTCAACACCAGGAAGACAAACAATCCAATCAAAAAATGGGCAAAAGAAATGAATAGAAATTTCTCCAAAGAAGACATACAGATGGCCAAAAGACTTATGAAAAAATGCTCAACATCACTAATCATTAGAGAAATGCAAATTAAAACCACAATGAGATATCACCTCACACCAGTCAGAATGGCGCTCATCAGCAAAACATCACGGAACAAGTGCTGGCGAGGATGTGGAGAAAAGGGAACCCTTCTGCACTGCTGGTGGGAATGCAGACTGGTGCAGCCACTGTGGAAAACAGTTTGGAGATTCCTCAAAAAATTAAAAGTCGAACTGCCTTTTGACCCGGCTATCCCACTTTTAGTAATATACCCTAAGAACACCATAACACTGTTCGAAAAGAAGAAATGCGGCCCCATGTTCGTGGCAGCATTGTTCACAATAGCGAAGAGCTGGAAACAGCCCAAGTGTCCGTCAGAAGACGAGTGGATTAAAAAGCTTTGGTATATATATACTATGGAACAATATTCAGCCATAAGAAATGATGACATCGGATCATTTACAACAAAATGGATGTACCTTGATAACATTATACGGAGTGAAATAAGTGATTCAGAAAAAAAAAATCTGAGAACAGGATGATTTCACATATAGGTGGGACATTAAAGTGAGACTATGAGACATGGACAAGATTGTGGTGGTCACGGGATGGTGGGAGTGAAGGGAGGGTGGAATAGGGAGAAGGGGAGAGGGGTACAGGGAAAACCAGATAGAAGGTGACAGAGGACAATTTGACTTTGGGTAATGGGTATGCAGCACAATTGAATGATAAGATAATCTGGAGATGTTTTCATTGTACATATGTACCCTGATTTATTGGTGTCACCCCATTAAAGTTAATAAACAAAAAATCTTAAGAAAAGTCAACAGGGGCAATATTATATTTAAAGTTTTTATTAAAGACTACTTCAAGAAAAAGTATAAAAATTAATACATGATTTTCAAATGACAACATTAAACTCATGAAAGTGTCACTATACCCTTTGTTCAATGTGTGGGTTTATTTTCCCAAATATAAAACTTCATATATAATCAAGAACTAAAGTACCACAAACACTAATTTGAAAGACTATTTGCACAACTATATTCATTGCAGCATTATATACAATGGCCAAGTTATGGAATCATGCCAAGTGCCTATCAGTAGATGAGTGGATAAAAAAGCTATGGCACATTTACACAATGGAATACTACTCAGCTATAAAAAAGAAGGCAATCTTGCCTTTTGCAACAGCATGGATGGACCTGAAGAGTATTATGCTAAGTGAAATAAGCTAGTCAGAGAAAGACAAATACCATATGATTTCACTTCTATGTGGACTCTAAACAAAATAAACTAACAAAACTGAAACAGACTCATAGATACAGAGAGCAGACTGACAGCTGTCAGAGGGGTAGAATATGGGGGGCTGGGTGAGAAAGGTGAAGGGATTAAGCAAAGAAAAAAAAGCTCATAGACACAGAAAACATCGTGGTGATTATGAGAGTGAAAAGGGAATGACGGGAGGTATAAGAGGGTAAAAGGGGAATAAATGGTGATGGAAGGAGACTGAACAGGTGTAGAGGCCCTGAATAGGAACATAGAACAGAGACACAGTTCAGTACCCTGAGGCAAAAGTCACAGTGCAATCACTGATGAAAGTACTGAACACAGTACTTGCTAAACACAACACACAATAGGGATAGAATTAGCAATTCTGATTAATCAATAGGCCAGTAGGTATCTCAAAAGTGAGCTACTTCCCTTGCCCTTTTATCTGCTCTAAAGAAGTTTCCCTTCCTGACTTCCTCATTCTTGTCTCTGCTTCTCTTTGTGTGTATCAATGAATACCTGTGGGGACTGGAGGTTGGGGCGGTTCTTATGAAACCTGTAGGGGATTGTGAGGCAGTCTCCCTTAGGTCCCTCGGTGCACTCCATCTGGTCTTCAAGTAGTTATTGTCTCTGTGACAGACTGGGAGGTGAATGCACTGTACAGATAATGTATTATGGAATGGTTCACCCAAAACCTATGTAATTTTATTGGCCAATGTCACCCCAATAAATTCAATTTAAAAAAGAAAAGAAAGTCACAAAACCACCCATGAATGCAAATGCTATTATTATTATTATACAGAGTTGATATTATTATATAGAGTTGATATCTCTAGCACTTCATTATTCTAATTGTTGAGATAAAAGTAGGAAAATACATATGGTGGCATCTTTAAACAGTGAAGCACTATTCAATTATTACTGATTTCTGTGAAAAAGAAAACATAATGACTAAATCAGTATTAAAATAGTAGTAAACTAAGACTAAATACTTACTTTCAATATGAAACATTTTAATATTTCTAAAGATGATTATTATACTGCAATTACAGTTAATCTCCTAGTTAAAACATAAACTTTTTTAACCGAACAAAGTTGGTAGATGTTATTAAGATGCTATTAAAAAAAATAAAAAAGAAGCTGCTATCATGAAGATGACTTTAATTGAACAGTTAATGCTGGTTTTAGAATCTGTGGGGATACAGTAGTGAGAATATTAGGTTTTTTGTTGCATATTAGGGTTTTTGTTCCTGAGTAAATCGTTATTTATTTTTCTTAACATTTATATGGAACCAAAAAGAACACAAATTTTTTCTTTTTAAGAGGAATCTTAAAAAGAAAAAATAAAGCAGGAGGTATCACTCTTCCAGATATCAAGGTTTACTATAAGGCCATTATACTCAAGACAGCCTGGTACTGGCATAAGAACAGGCACATAGATCAATGGAACAGAACAGAGGACCCAGAAATAAACCCACAGCTTTATGGACAACTGATATTTGACAAAGGAGGAAAGAACATACAATGGAGTAAAGACAGCCTCTTTAACAAATGGTGTTGGGAAAGTTGGACATCTACCTGCAAAAAAATGAAACTAGACCATCAACTTACACCATTCACAAAAACAAACTCAAAATGGATAAAAGACTTAAATGTAAGCCGTGAAACCATAAGCATCTTAGAAGAAAACACAGGCAGCAAGCTCTCCGACATCTGTAGCAGCAATATATTTGCCGATTTATCTCCACGGGCAAATGAAATAAAAGGCAAGATAAACAAATGGGACTATATCAAACTAAAAAGTTTTTGCACAGCTAAAGACAATAAGAACAGAATAAAAAGACAAACCACACAATGGGAGAACATATTCGACAGCACATCTGATAAGGGGTTAACCAAAATTTATAAAGAACTTATAAAACTCAACACCAGGAAGACAAACAATCCAATCAAAAAATGGGCAAAAGAAATGAATAGAAATTTCCCCAAAGAGGACATACAGATGGCCAATAGGCATATGAAAAAATGCTCAACATCACTAATCATTAGAGAAATGCAAATTAAAACCACAATGAGATATCACCTCACACCAGTCAGAATGGCACTCCTCAGCAAAACAACAGAGAATAAGTGCTGGCGAGGATGTGGAGAAAAGGGAACCCTTCTGCACTGCTGGTGGGAATGCAGACTGGTGCAGCCACTGTGGAAAACAGTTTGGAGATTCCTCAGAAAATTAAAACTCAAACTGCCTTTTGACCCAGCTATCCCACTTTTAGTAATATACCCTAAGAACACCATAGCACTGTTCGAAAAGAAGAAATGCGCCCCCATGTTTGTGGTAGCATTGTTCACAATAGCGAAGATCTGGAAACAGCCCAAGTGTCCGTCAGAAGACGAGTGGATTAAAAAGCTTTGGTACATATATACTATGGAATACTACTCAGCCATAAGAAATGATGACATCGGATCATTTATAACAAAATGAATGATCCTTGATAACATTATACGGAGTGAAATAAGTAAATCAGAAAAAAAGAAAAACTGAGAACAGCATGATTCCATACATAGGTGGGACATAAAAGTGAGACTATGAGACATGGACAAGAGAGTGGAGGTTACGGGGTGGGGTGAGGGAGGGGAGGGTGGGATAGGGAGGACGGGAGGGACACAAGGAAAACCAGATAGAAGGTGACAGAGGACAATTTGACTTTTGGTGATGGGTATGCAACACAATTGAATGATAAGATAACCTGGAGATGTTTTCATTGTACATATGTACCCTGATTTATTGGTGTCACCCCATTAGAATTAATAATAATAAAATATTTAAAAAAACATTTGATAGTTCCAAAATGTTATCCTTTTTGTTTACCACTTCTTACTTCCACAGAGGCCTAGGAGCCCCAGAATGTAACGATCAGAAAAGAAGAGGAGAAAATGTCTGGAGAAACAAAGTGGCAATCTAGAACCTGTGTATGGAAACAGTATGAAAGATGGGTATGTCTCTATGATGCAATGAATGTTCCTCATGTACTGAAGATGTCAAATTGTTCTAGTGATTTTTTTTCCTGCTTATTCTTCAATGTAAATATGAAAATAATGAAAACCACAGACTTTTTTTTATAGCTTATAAATAAAGGTTTCAAGTATATATTTTTGTAATGTATGTTCTATATATTGCAATGTGTGCCCACATTACAAAGTCAAATCATCTTCTATCACCATATATTTAGTCCCCTTTCCCTTTACCATAGACTTACACTTAAAAAAATCATTACTGCCCTGGCTGGTTGGCTCAGTGGTAGAGCATCAGCCCAGCATGTGGATGTCCTGGGTTTGATTCCAGGACAGGGAACACAGGAGAGGTGCCCATCTGCTCCTCCACCCTTCCCTTTCTCTTTCCTCTCTGTCTCTCTCTTCCCCTTCTGCAGCCAAGGCTCCATTGGAGCAAAATTGGCCCAGGAGCTAAGGATGGCTCCATGGCCTTCACCTCAGGTGCTAGAATGGCTCCAGTTGCAATGGAGCAATGCCCCAGATGGGCAGAGAATTGCCTCCTAGTGGGCATGCCAGGTGGATCCTGGTTGAGCACATGTGGGAGTCTGTCTCTCTGCTTCTCACTTCAGAAAAAAATATATCATAACTGAAAATTTGGAAAGGTAATTAAAGCTTAATTTTGACTTCTTCAGTAACTTCTTAAAAGTAAAGCCAGGCTGTATTTCCCCATCATTCATCTCATTTTTAAAAGTTATTTTTTCAACTAAAAAATTTCACCATAAAAATATATCTTATTTCTCAGTTTTTTCCTGTTTCTATGTTTTAAGCCACCTCTGCCACTCATCAAAATTAACATCAGGCCAAAATTACCCATAGGAAATGAGAAACGTTCTTTGTTAATTGTCAAATTATGCTCAAACTTTAAGTTTAATATGTATAGAGACTGGCAATTGGAATTTTAGGAAGGAATGCCAAAAAGGGACTTCCCAAGTAATGTCTTTCTACTTTAGACACTTTAATTTCTATGGTAAGGCTCTCAAATCACTATCAGTGTGCAAAAAGAACAGTGTAAATGATGATGTATTGAGTTCATAGGAAGAAAAGGCTAAATATCACCTCTGAGAGAATGATGACCCCAAGTAATTGTACTTACTCATTACATAATTTTAATGAGTATTACGGTGCATAAGACATTGTACTAGCTGCTGAGCATACAATGGAGAGAAAAACAGACATTATTCTTTTCTTGTTAGACCTAGAGGGTGATGGGAGAAATACACAATTTTCAGGTAAATAGACAAATATATAAAGAAAGATTATAATACATGACACAAAAGTAAAAAGCAAGATATCATGACAGGTGATAACAGTGTGAGGGTAAGGGCATATCTTTAGACAGTGTGCTTATGTGGTGATATTTAAGCTGAGACCTGAAAGGTTAGCAGGAACCACCCTGTGAAAAGCAGGGGAAGAACCTTACCAGTAGTGGAAAATGTATGTATGAAGGCTCCGAGAAGAAAAAAAGCTCAAATAATATGTCTCAAGAATTGAAAGAAGACCGAAGACCAAATATAATTTTTACTGACATGACAATGTATATAAAGTAATTTCAGATTCAGTATTGCTATCACCTGAATGTCAACTATGAGCATGATTGCCTAGCTCCACTTTTCTTCCTTTCTATTGTTCTCTGTGTTCTTTATGGTGCTATATTGAACAGTTCATCAAGGATAGCTCAGGTCACATGGTTACATGGTATTGCATGGTCTGCTATTTAGTCTTGAGAGCCCAGTAGAAAGCCAGAACTGTTTTCCAAAAGATATTTATCAATAGAAAAGGATAGGCTCCCCCCCCCCAAAAAAAAAACAAAGCCTTTCAAGATATTGCGATGATATTTTTAAAAATTTTATTTCCATTGAGTCTTCTGGGTCAGCTTTTGTGGGAGCTACAGAATTTATTCAAAACTTTGGTTACTCAGTAAATTACTCAAACTAAAACATTTAAATAAAGTAAATGTTTACTCCTGAATCCAAAATTGTCATGTGTCTCTTTCTCAGTGGTAGAGTATATAAGATGAAGCAAATTGCTCTTCATCTTGGTAAAAATAATGTGACATGCCCCAGATTACTGGAGTATTAGAAATTTCACTGTCATAGCAGGTTCTTGAATGTTTTAAGGGTTTATCTTCCATCTTGTGTCAAGTATGTGTTTTACCAAAGCATGTAGAGTATTTTCTATTGCTGCAGGTTTCCATGAACCAGCATGGCTAGTAATCCAGGTCCCTGAGGGAGAACAATGAGGAATGAAGAAAACAGACTTAAAGAGAAATAGGATGGGATCTGAAGGCCACTGCAAGGTGATGGCAAGTCAGAGTGAAACAGCCCCTGGTTTGCTTTATTATATAGTCATATGCAAATAAGGAAGTCTCTGATACAAAGTCATAACTCTGAGGCAAAACCAGGAATTCTCTTAAGGCATCAACAGGAATCCATGTAAGGCGTAAACAGGAATCCCCTCACCATGCATAAGTGAAATCAACCAACAACTGAACAAAGAGAGGGTGAGAGGAAGAGCACCTAAATTGCTTTTAGCAACTTAAGCAAGCAAGTGAAGTGGGGGTTGGAATGAGTGCAAACACTCAGCTTCATAACCAATATGGAGGTGTGTGTGTGTGGGGAAAGAACTTAGCCTTTTGCTAAGCCTCAAACTTACAAAGGCTTTGCCACTTGCAGTCTCCCACAGTAGGTGAAGTTGAATATTTCAAAGGAAAAAAGAAGTAAAATTTTCATTATACACTCATAGACCTATGTTTTTCCTTCTAGCATATATCAAATGTAATTAACAGTTGTCTAATTAGTTGAATATTTTTATATTTCTACAAACTGTAAACTGTACAGGGTTGGGATCATGCAGTGCTATACCCCTGTACCTTACCTTACATACAGTGGGCTGTCAAATAATATTTAAAGAAATCAATTAATGGTTAAAAGGGAAGGATGGGAAAAAATAGGAAAGGATAGTATAGTCAACATGAAGTATGGATGTAATACAGAAACATTGGAAGAAGTAACCTAGGAATTTAGTCAGAGGCCTAATCATGAAGAAAGTTGAGGCCATAGTTTTGCAGATGAAATTTTTTTCTAAAACGTTGCAGGGAGCCATTGAAGACGTTTATGCTTTTTGTTGACATCCACTTATTCTTCAAGGATGCTCTCATTATTTTATATTTTGTTTAGTTATACATACATACTTAAATGAGCACACACACATGTATATGTACACAATTTTGAGTTTATCACATAATAAAATGAGAGAATCCATTTTACTCTTTAGTTTTGTTTTCCCAGCTCCTGGCATATTACCTGAACATAGTAAGTACTTCAACATTTGCCAAATGAACAAATAAAGGTACAATTAAAATACCACCTATACCATGAAGGCTTCTTTAATAACCCCAACTGGAAATTCTTTTCTATATTCTGGAACTCAGTTGTACTCTGAAAAGTATTTGCCTGGCACTTTTTATATATTGCCTTGTTTTATAGTTCTTTATATAAATCTTTCACTAAGTTAGAAAGGTTGTCATCTTCATTTTTCTATCCCAACAACACAGTACACTTTCTTATATGAGAAAGACATTAAGTATATCTTTATTGATAGGAAAGATATTTACTTTTTTATTGTTAATGTTATGGATAGCAAAGAATTCCAATGAGAATCATAATTCTTAAAGTTCATTATTCAGTTGTTTTAAGTTCTATAGATATATTTTATTCTGAAATTTTACATTATTTTTACAGGTTGGATGGGTATTGATGGTACAGGAAAATTTTCATTTGGAAAATGTTATAAACCATATAAACCTTTTAAAATACCATTTAAATTAAGATATTCACATGCTATGAAGTCCACCCCTTCAAAATTTAAAATTTTGTTGTTTTCAGTATATGCAGAATGTTATACAACCATTCCCACTAATTTCAGAACATTTTCATCACCCTCTACTGAATTTTGTTCTGATGCTAGCTTTGTTACTTCAGATCCTCTTACATTTTTTTCCCTTTAGCTTGTCTTATAATCTTTTATTGAAAATTCAACATAATATATAGGATAATAAAAACTGAGGTTAAAAGACCTTTAGAGAAAGGTTTTATGTTAATCCGGTTAGAAACTGGTCTGTGTGTAATGTTTCCTATAGCTGAAGGAGCTTGCTACAGCTATATATTCAATTTCCTGTGTACTTTTTCTCTCCTGTTTTCATAGATTGCCCTAAGAATTCCTTCTCAAATAGAATATGTATCCTTTTAACTCTTTCAGTTGTAATCCTCTGTTATTATATACTGGAAACCTATTATTGTAGTGGTAAGGTGGTGTGGGAGAGAAATTATTTTATTATTTTATGATTAATGCTGAATCCTATAGTGGGTCTGACTCTTTGGGATGTGACCTGCAGAAATGCTTTTTGGCTCTTCTCTTGGTTCAGATAAGTAGAATAGATAAGGTGGCAGGAGTTGGCTAAGGAAGCCTAGCGCCTGAGGCAGAAGCCATGGAGTCATCTTTAGCGCCCAGGCCAACTTTTGCTCGAATGGAGCCTTGCCTGTTGGGGGGAAGAGAGAGATAGAGAGAAAAGAGAGGGGGAAGGGTGGAGAAGCAGATGGGCACCTCTCCTGTGTGCCCTGGCTGGGAATTAAATCCAAGACTTCCACACGCTGAACTGACACTCTACCACTGAGCCAACCAGCAAGGGCTGAGATTACAATTTAAATCTTAATTTATATCAATCTAATTTAAAATAAGAACAACTTGCTTGACCAGGTGGTGGTACAGTGAATAGAGCATCAGACTGGGATGCAGACAACCCAGGTTCAAAATCCTGAGGTCGCTGGCTTGAGCACTCCCTCACCAGCTTGAGCGCAGAGTCATGGGCTTGACAGTAGAATTATAGACATGATCCTATGGTTGCTGGCTTGAGCTCAAAGGTCTCTGGCTTGAGAAGGTGTCACTCACTCCTCTGTAGCCCTCTCCCCCCCCCCCCAGTCAAGGTACATATGAGAAAGCAATCAATGAACAGCTAAGATGCAGCAACGAAGAATTGATGCTTCTCATCTCCCTTCCTGCCTCTCTGTCCCTATCTGTCCTATCTCTCTCTCTCTGTCTCCCTTGCTAAACAATAAAATAAAATAACAACTCAATTACAATAGTATACAAAAACTTTGCTTCTTTGTCTCTCTATTCCATCTTTCCCCTTTTGTACTTGCACAGTCACATATTACATCTTTACATATTGTATGCCCATCAACACTGATTAGAATTATTCCTTATGCGGTTGGTTTTAAAATCACATAGGAGATATTAAAAAAAGTTTCAAACTAAAAATACATTTAAACTTTTTTATACTTACCTATTTAATTACTTATACTAATTCTCTTTATTTCTTCATATGAATTTGAGTTACTAGAGTTCTCTCATTTTAACCTAAAGAACTCTCTTTTATATTTCTTGTATGGAAGGTCCGATGGTGACAAATTCTCTTGTTTTTTTTTTTCTTTATTTTAATATGTGAATGTCTTTTTTTCCCTTCATTTTTGAAGGCCAGTTTTGCTATATGTAGAATTCTTGGTTGATAGTCTTTTTCTTTCAGCACTTTGGATATGTCATCCAACTGGCTCTGAACTTTGTTTTTTGATTAGAAATTAGTTTTTAATTTCATTGAGGATCCCTATGTATGGTGAGATGCTTCTATTTTTCTCTTTTGCTGCCCTAAAAATTTTTTTGTCTTTTGACAATTTTACTGTGATGTGTCTAGTTGGAGTTTTGTTGAGCTTCATCAAATTTGAGAAGTTTTTAAATCAATATTTCTTCAAATAGTCTGCCCTTTTCTTTTCCTTCTAAATCACTCTTTAGCTATGTTTAATAGACTTAGAATTTTAAATTTCATTATTATAGTTTTATACCTAGAAGAAGATTTTACAAATATGCCACATTTCTTTTGAGAGTTACCTGTTTCCCTCAGATACTTCCAGGGTTCTCTTTTTATTTGTTTAAATGAAATAACTATAGTTATTGCATAATCTGTTTATAATGCATATCTGTTTCATTCAATTATTGTTTTGGTTATTTTTTCATGATACTGTTTTCTTGTGTGCTTATTATTCCTGAAAATATATTTTGGGTGGACTTTTTAAAAACCTAGGATAAAGATGCCTTCTTCATGGAAAGATTTACTTTTGCTTTTGCCAAGTGCCTAGTACAGCACTACTCTGTCACCACCTTAAACCAGTTCACAGCTTACATCTTCTAAATATGAACCTTTTAAAAAAATGTATCTTCAGTTCATTTCATGACATAATGTTTTCAGGATTTTCCCTTTACTCTCTCAGTCCACCATGTTCCATAGTGTGCCATGAGTGAATAGGGAATGGAGAGGTAAGAATGCATTTATGTCTGGTTCATATATAGTATACTCTAATTAGTGCATGCCTTTGAGATTTTATTTGATTCCTCATCTTGGGTTGGCCCTAGGCCTTGATATCTGTTCCTGTTAAAGATGGAACAGACAAAACCAAAGGACCATTTACCTGGACCAGCAAATGTCCTCAAGGCAAACGTGGCTAATGATTTCAGGTGTTCCACTTAGCTATCTGGGTTCCACTTTTCCTTAGATTCTCTGTTTTGTATTTTTTTTTCTAATTTCTTGACAATTCTTCAGTACTTTGAGGAGATTTTAAAAAGTTTTAACATTTTAGTTATTTTCAACTGGAAGGTTAGATTGAACAATCTAGCCCACTACACTGGAAATAGAAATCTGCAAAATATCTTTAAGGATAAGCCTATAACAATACTATGTGAAATCTTAGTATATTTCATGACACAAAGATTAGGAAGGAAGGGATGTTAGAAAGATGGGAAGTTAGAAAGACATTTTTTAGATTTTTGAATTAATCACAAGTAATATCTGTTGAACCACTCACTGTTTTATAAAAGACTGGTGCTGGAAAAACACAAAGCACAAATATATCATTTGAATGAATGATGTGCTGGTCCTACTCTTAGGATAAAGAGGTCTATGGCATAGTGTTGTATAATTATACTTATTTAAACAAGTTATTTTAATAGCAGGTTATTAAACAGTATTAATAAATTGATAAGCAATATTTTATTAAAGCTATACATTTATTTATTGTTAGTTTAAGATAGCTACAAACCAAATTTCTTTCAAGTTTCAGTTTATATATAAGAAAGACTTAACTTTTTACATATTTTTAACTGACCCTGTATTTTATAGACAAGATTAATGTTTTGTTTTTCTATTTTCCTCTGAATATTACTCTCTTATATCTTTGTCAAGTTTATAAAGTTTTATTGTCATTCAATACAATGGATCAATTGAAGTTACATGGAAAAGAAATTTGGCATAAAGCCACAAATCTCTAATTGACAGATTTTTTTTATTATTCTTAATTTTAATGGGGTGACACCAATAAATCAGGGTACATATGTACAATGAAAACATCTCCAGATTATCTTATCATTCAATTGTGTTGCATACCCGTCACCCAAAGTCAAATTGTCCTCTGTCCCCTTCTATCTGGTTTTCCCTGTGCCCCTCCCCTCCTCCCTATCCCATCGTCCCCTTCCTCCCTCCACCCCGTAACCACCACTCTCTTGTCCATGTCTCATATTCTCACTTTTATGTCCCACCTATGTATGGAATCATGCTGTTCTCAGTTTTTTTTCCTGATTTACTTATTTCACTCCATATAATGTTATCAAGGTCCATCCATTTTGTTGTAAATGATCCGATGTCATCATTTCTTATGGCTGAGTAGTATTCCATAGTATATATGTACCAAGGCTTTTTAATCCACTTGTCTTCTGACGGACACTTGGGCTGTTTCCAGATCTTCGTCATTGTGAACAATGCTGCCACGAACATGGGCACGCATTTCTTCTTTTCGAACAGTGCTATGGTGTTCTTAGGGTATATTCCTATAAGTGGGATAGCTGGGTCAAAAGGCAGTTCAACCTTTAATTTTTTGAGGAATCTCCAAACTGTTTTCCACAGTGGCTGCACCATGCTGCATTGCCACCAGCAGTGCAGAAGGGTTCCCTTTTCTCCACATCCTCGCCAGCACTTACTCTGTGTTGTTTTGCTGAGGAGTGCCATTCTGACTGGTGTGAGGTGATATCTCATTGTGGTTTTAATTTACATTTCTCTGGTGATTAGTGATGTTGAGCATTTTTTCATATGCCTATTGGCCATCTGTATGTCCTCTTTGGGGAAATTTCTATTCATTTCTTTTGCCCATTTTTTGATTGGATTGTTTGTCTTCCTGTTGTTGAGTTTTATAAGTTCTTTATAAATTTTAGTTATTAACCCCTTATCAGATGTGCTGTCGAATATGTTCTCCCATTGTGTGGCTTGTCTTTTTATTCTGTTCTTATTGTCTTTAGCTGTGCAAAAACTTTTTAGTTTGATATAGTCCCATTTGTTTATCTTGCCTTTTATTTCATTTGCCCGTGGAGATAAATCGGCAAATATATTGCTGCTACAGATGTCGGAGAGCTTGCTGCCTGTGTTTTCTTCTAAGATGCTTATGGTTTCACGGCTTACGTTTAAGTCTTTTATCCATTTTGAGTTTGTTTTTGTGAATGGTGTAAGTTGATGGTCTAGTTTCATTTTTTCGCAGGTAGATGTCCAATTTTCCCAACACCTTTTGTTAAAGAGGCTATCTTTACTCCATTGTATGTTCTTTCCTCCTTTGTCAAATAACACTTGTCCATAAAGTTGTGCGTTTATTTCTGGGTCCTCTGTTCTGTTCCATTGATCTATGTGCCTGTTCTTATGCCAGTACCAGGCTGTCTTGAGTATAATGGCCTTATAGTAAACCTTGATATCCAGAAGAGTGATACCTCCTGCTTTATTTTTTCTTTCTAAGATTGCTGAGGCTATTCGTGTTATTTTTGGTTCCATATAAATTTTTGAAATATGTGTTCTATATCTTTGAAGTATGTCATTGGTATTTTAATTGGTATTGCATTGAATTTATAAATTGCTTTGGGTAATATAGACATTTTAATGATGTTTATTCTTCCTAACCATGAGCACGGTATATGCTTCCACTTATTTGTATCTTCCTTGATTTCTTTTATCAATGTTATAATTTTCCGAGTACAAGTCCTTAACCTCCTTGGTTAAATTTACTCCTAGGTACTTTATATTTTTTACTGCAATAGTGAAGGTGATTGTTTCCTTAATTTCTTTTGCTGACAGTTCTTTGTTTGTATATAGAAATGTCTCTGATTTCTGAGTATTAATTTTATATCCTGCCACCTTGCTGAATTCATTTATAAGGTCCAGTAGTTTTTTGACTGAGACTTCATGGTTTTCTATATACAATATCATATCATCTGCAAATAGTGACAGTTTTACTTCTTCTTTTCCAATTTGGATGCCTTTTATTTCTTCTTCTTGTCTGATTGCTGTAGCTAGGACTTCCAGAACTATGTTGAATAAGAGTGGTGAAAGGGGGCACCCCTGCCTGGTTCCTGATCTTAAGGGGATTGCTTTTAGTTTTTGTCCATTTGGTATGATGTTTGCTGTGGGTTTGTCATAGATGGCCTTTATCATGTTAAGGAATGTTCCCTATATTCCCACTTTACTGAGAGTTTTGAGCATGAATGGGTGCTGGATTTTATCAAATGCCTTTTCTGCATCTATTGAAATTATCATGAGATTTTTGTCCTTCCTTTTGTTTATGTGATGAATCACATTGGTTGATTTGCGAATATTGAACCAGCCTTGCCTCTCCAGAATGAATCCCACTTGATCATGGTGTATGATTTTTTTCATATACTACTGGATCCGGTTGGCTAATATTTTGTTGGAAATTTTAGCATCTAAATTCATCAGGGATATAGGCCTATAATTTTCTTTCTTTGTGTTGTCTTTGCCCTGTGTTAAGATCAGAATTATGCTCGCCTCATAAAAGTAGTTTGGAAGCCTTCCTTCCTCTTGAACTTTTTGAAATAGCTTGAGGAGGATAGGAGTTAGTTCTTCTTTGAATTTTTGATAAAATTCACTTGTGAAGCTATCAGGCCCAGGACTTTTCTTTTTTGGGAGTTTTTTGATAACTGTTTCGATCTCATTTGTTGTAATTGGTCTGTTTAGGTGTTCTGATTCTTCCAGATTAATTTTTGGAAGATTATATGATTCAAGAAATTTGTTCATTTCACCTAGGTTGTCTAATTTCTTGGCATAGAGTTCTTCATAGTATTTTCTTACAATGCTTTGTATTTCTGTTGTTTCAGTTGTTATTTCTCCACTGTCCTTTCTAATTTAATTTATTTGAGTCCTCTCTCTTTTTTTCTTGGTGAGTCTAGTTAAAGGTTCATCAATCTTGTTTACCGTTTCAAAGAACCAGCTCCTGGTTTCATTGATCCTCTGTATTGTTTCTTTAGCCTCTATGTCATTTATTTCTGCTCTGATCTTTATTATTTCCTTCCTTCTACTGGTCCTGGGTTTTATTTGCTGTTGTTTTTCTAGTTCTTTTAGATGCAGGGTCAGGTTGCTTATTTGAGCTTTTTCTATCTTCTTATGATATGCCTGTAGTGCAATGAACTTCCCTCTCAGTAATGCTTTTGCTTTGTCCCATAAATTTTGAGTTGATGTATGCTCATTATCATTTGTTTCTAGAAACTTTTTTTTTCTTCTTTGATCTCATTGTTAATCCATTCATTATTTAATATCATGCTATTTAGTTTCCAAGTGTTTGAGTATTTTTCAGTTTTTCTTTTGTGGTTAATTTCTAGTTTCATGGCATTGTGATCAGAGAAAATGCTTGATATGATTTCAATCTTCTTAAATTTATTGAGACCATTTTTGTGTCCTAACATGTGGTCTATCCTAGAAAACGTACCATGAGCGCTTGAGAAGAATGTATATTCTACTGCTTTAGGGTGAAAAGTTCTGAAGATATCTATTAAATCAAGTTGATCTAGTGTCTCCTTTAAGTCTGCTTTTTTTTTATTAATTTTCTTTCTTGAGGATCTGTCCAGTGTTGTTAGTGGGGTATTAAAATCCCCTATTATGATAGTATTGCTATTAATCTCGCCCTTCATATCCATCAAAGTCTGCTTTATGTATGTCGGGGCTCCTATATTTGGTGTGTAGATATTTATAATAGTTATATCTTCCTGTTGAATTGTTCCCTTTATCATTATGTAGTGTCCTTCTTTATCTCTTACTACAGCCTTTGTTTTAAAGTCCATTTTGTCAGATATAAGTACTGCTACCCCAGCTTTTTTTTCATTTCCATTTGCATGAAATATTTTTTTCCATCCTTTTACCTTCAGTCTATGTGTATCTTTTGTTTTAAGGTGTGTCTCTTGTAGACAGCATATATATGGGTCCTGTTCTTTATCCACGCAGCTACCCTATGTCTTTTGATTGGATCATTTAATCCATTTACATTTAAGGTTATTATTGATATGTAGTTGTTTATTGCCATTTTATTCTTTAAAGCTTTATTCTTCTTTTGCTCTATTCTTTCCTCCCTTTGAACTGTTCACAATAGGCCCCTTAGTATCTCTTGCAGAATTGGTTTGGTTTTAATGAATTCCTTGAGGCTTTCTTTGTCTGGGAAGCTTTTTATTTCTTTTTCAATTTTAAACATTAGCCTTGCTGGATAGAGTAGTCTTGGTTGTAAGTTCTTGTTCTGCATTACTTTGATTATACCTTGCCATTCCCTTCTGGCCTCAAGTGTTTTTGTTGAGAAGTCCGATGTCATCCTTATGGGGGTCCTTAGTAGGTGATAGCCTTTTTTTCTCTAGCAGCTTTTAAAATTTTTTCTTTATCTATTAGCTTTGGTATTTTAACTGTGATGTGTCTTGCTATAGATTTTTTTGGGTTTCTCTTTAATGGAGTTCTGTGTGCTTCTTGATCGTGTGAAATATTTCCCAGCCTTAATTTAGGGAAGTTTTCTGCTATGATTTGATTGAACACAGTTTCCATTTCTTGTCCTCTCTCTTCTTCTTTAGGCACCCCTATGATGGGAATGTTGTTTCTCTTCATGTTGTCACAGAGCTCCCTTAGAGTTTCCTCACATTTTTTGAGTCTCTTTTTCTTTTTCTTCTCTGCTTCTGTGCCTTTGTTTATTGTGTCCTCTAACTTGCTTATTCGATCCTCAGCGTGATTCATCCTGCTTTTAATTCCTTCCATTGTGATCTTCAGTTCTGATACTGTATTTTTCATTTCTGTCTCATTCTTTATTATTATTTCAATTTTGTTTTTTATACTTGTTATCTCTTTATTTAGGTGTTCATAATGACTATCCATTGTTGCTCTAATTTTTTTGAACATCCTATCATTATTCTAAATTCTGCTTCTTGTAATTTGGTTATATGTGGTTCATTCAGGTCCTTCTCTGGGGATTTCTCTTGATTCATTTGGTTTGCATTCCTCTGCCTGCCCTTACTGGAGTCCAGTAAGTGTTCCCTTTGTGTTCTCTAGTTGTGGTCTGTCTGCAGGACCACCTCCCTCTCTTCCACTGTCTAGGGCGGTTGGTTATGGGCGTTGCCAGCTCCGGTCCACTGCGGCTGTTGCTGTCATTTCCACCTCTCCTCCACGGGAGGGGCTGTCACTCAAGCCACAAGCCATAGCACATAGGGTAGAGGTGAGCACCTTTGCTCAGCTGCAGACCCAGCCTGTTTCTGGGCTTCTGCCCAGCACCCGCAGTCAGAGCCTGCTCGCCACAGTTTCACGGTAGGGCAGGGCTTTTGACATGCTCTCAGCCCTGAGCCTTTGCCGGTCCAGAGCTTTAGCCCCGCCCTCGAGGCCAGGGCCCTCCTGCTCAGGGTCGCAAACCGTGGTTTTTTGGGCCTGGCGTGTTTGCTGGCTTTCACTCAGCTGCGAGCTTCTGCTCATCCCTGGCTCTACCCCGCCCCTGCGTTCGGAGCCAGCTTGCGCACATAGGATGGCAAACCGTGGTTTCTCCAGCGGGCGGGGCTGGTAGCGTGAGCTCAGCCATGAGCTCCTGCCCATCTATCCCTGGTCCTAGCCCCGTCCCCATGGTCAGGGATGGCTTGCGCAGGGTCGCAGAGCAGATCTCTGCCCTTTCCTGGCCTCCCACTTTTTCCCTGCAGGTGGGGTCACAGGCGGGCCCGCAGCTGCCGGACCGCTTTCGCACGTCCCTTTCGCCCCTGCTGGGCTAGACTGAGCTCACACCGGCTGGACCTCCGCCCAGGCCGACCGAACCACGTTTCAGCATCCCGCCGCCACCATCCCTTCAGCAACCCTCAGCAGAGTAGGAAGTGCCCTAAGTCTCCACACTGTAGGCCTGGGATCTCCCTCCCTCTAAGCAGCTCTGCTCTAATTGCCGCAAGAGAGCTTGTTTGGCTAGTGTTCTGTCTCCCTTTGCTGGTATTTCTAGTTCCAGGGGAATTATTCGTTTTCGATTAGGGAAGTGACTTAGCCCAAGGGTTAGGGTGGCTGTTCCTCAGAGTGTTTGTCCCTGTGCCTTCAGTCCACACTCTCTTTTCACTGCTCTGGTCCTCTCCTCCGTCCCCGTTTCCCGGAGCCCTGGGTGCGTGGTTGTGAAAGAGGTTTTCTGCGTTGTCCCTTTAAAAAGAATCTTGGGTCTGAGAAAACTTGTCTCTTTCTCACCAACAGTATCCTCACTTGTTTCACAGCTCAGTACTGTCCAAACACCTCTTCTAGGCTCTGGGACTGTAGGCTGGGGCTTGGTTCCTGGGACCCAGGTCCCTCCCTCTCCGCCACACTCTTCTCCCGCCACGCGGGTCTCTCTGGGCTGCCGTTTGCTCCGGGGAGCTGGGCAGCCCTCTTCGCGTTTTCGCTATTCCTACCAGTCTCAATATGGCTTCTTCTGTGTTCCTTGGTTGAAGAGTCCACTTAGTTTAGTTCAAAGTTGGTTTATCCAGATGATGGTTCTTTAAATTGAGTTATAATCCACTTTGGTTCTGGGAGTTGGAAGTTGGTATGTCTGCCTACTCCATCGCCATCTTCCCGTTTGACCTGACAGATTTTTAACATTAAGAAAATAAAGGTGTTTAACTCTTAAGAAACTGCAACATACACTACTTTAAGAGAGCAGAGATTTCTATCCATAATTCATACAACAAAACTGTTGAGGTATTTTTGGATTCATTAGATGTAATTTACTAAACACAAATTAAACACAAGTTAATTATTGTGTGTGCATTATTACAGCATAGTTTATTTACAGAAAAAATAATTTTTAACAACATATGGGATCATGCTAAAATTTTGGGCAATAAATTAATAACATTTTTTTCTGTATAATTTAATAAATATAAACAATAATATAGCAACTGTAGAGCTTTTAATTCAACCATTTGTTAACTATTAATAAAAATATTTGGTTTATACACTTTATAAAAATATTAATTATACACTTTATGAAAATATTTCATGAAATGTATAATTAATTCTTATAAAGTAAACTAAAATGTAGAATTCTGAGATTAGTTTTTTTTATTTTTTTAATTTTTTTTGACAGAGACAGAGAGAGAGTCAGAGAGAGGGACAGATAGGGACAGACAGGAAGGGAGAGAGATGAGAATTAATATTCTTTGTTGCAGCTTCTTAGTTGTTCAGTGATTGCTTTTCCATATGTGCCTTGATGGGGGGAGGCACAGCAAAGCAAGTGACCCCTTGCTCAAGCCAGCAACCTTGGGCTCAAGCCAGTGACCTTGGGCTTCAAGCCACTGACCTTTGGGCTCAAGTTATTAACCATGGGGGTCATGTCTGTGATTCCATGCTCAATCCAGTGACCCCGCAGTCAACCTGGTGAGTCCATGCTCAAGCTGGATGAGCCCGTGCTCAAGCCAGCGACCTAGGGAGTTTCAAACCTGGGTTCTCCGTGTCCCAGTCCTATGCTCTATCCACTGTACCTCTGCCTGGTCAGGCTAAAAAAGTAGATATTAAAAGTTCTCACCATACACACAAAAAAAATTGTGAGGTGATGGATGTGTTAACCTTATTGTGGTACTCATTTTGCAGTGTATAGATGTATAATATCATTACACTATATACCTTAACCCTATATATACAATGTCATATGTCAATTATATCTTAATAAAGCTGGGAAAAAAACATACAAAAGAAACAAAAGTTTGTCATTTCATATTCTACTTTCATACCCAGGCTCATTTCCCAGAAGTATCCACTTTTAGTACTTCTGTGGATTCTTGATGTTGTAACCTTAGATGGTATCTGTTGACCCTCCAGAAAAATACTCATACATATATACTACTACTTCCATCCCTGGCTCCTCCTCTTCTTGAAAGGTTTTAATATTTTTATTTCTTTTTTTAAAATTGAATTTATTGTGGTTACATTGGTCGATAAAATTGTGTAGATTTCAATTGTACAAATCTACAAGACATCATATGCACAGTGCCTTGTGTGCTCATCATCCAAAGTCTAGTCTCCTTCCATCACCATTTATCTGCTTACCTTCTTCCACCAAGCCCCACTTCTTCTTCCCTCTGGTAATCACCGTACTGTTGTTAGTATCCATGAGGGGTTTTTGCTTAATTCTTTCACCTAATTCACCCATCCCATTAGCCATCCTTCCCTCTGACACCTGTCAGTCTGTTCTCTGTATCTGAGTCTGTTTCTATTTTGTTTGTTTCTTTATTTTGTTCCTTAGATTCCACATATAAGTGAAATTATATGGTACTTGTCTTTCTCTGAATGGCTTATTTCACTGAGCATAATATTCTTTAGGTCTATCCATGCTGTTTTGAAAGGTAAGATTTCCTTCTTTTTTTTTTTTATGGATAAGTAGCATTCTATTGTGTAAATGTACCACATTACTTTTATACACTCATCTGCTGATGGGCATTTGGGCTGCTTCCCAATGTTGGATATTTTAAATAGTGCTGCAGTGAACATAGGGATATATATATTCTTCCAAATCAGTGTTTAAGGTTTCTTTAGATATATTCACAGAAGTGGGATCACTGGATCATAAGGCAGTTTCATTTTTAGTTTTTTTGAGGAAACGCCATACTGTTTTTTATAGTAACTGCACCAATTTGCATTCCCACCAATAGTGCACAAGCGTTCCTTTATCTCCTCATCCTCACAAACACTTGCTATTTGTGGATTTATTGATGATAGCCATTCTGATGGGTGTGAGGTGATATCTCATTGTGGTTTTCATTTCTGTGATGATTAGTGACGTTGAGCATCTTTTCATATATCTGGCCATCCTTGGAGAAGTATCTATTCAGGTTCTTTGCCCATTTTTAAACTGAATTATTTGTTTCTTTGGTGTTGAATTGTTTGAGTTTTTTATAAAGTTTAAATATTAACCCATTATCAGATGTATTGTTGGCAAATATGTTCTTCCGTTCAGTGGGCTGTCTTTTTATTTTGTTGATGGTTTCCTCTGCTGTGCAAAGACTTTTTAGTTTAAAGTAGTCCCATTTGTTTATTTTTCCCTTTGTTTCCCTTGCCTGAGAAGATATATCAGGAAAAAAAATTGCTATAAGCAATGTCTGAAATTTTACTGCTTATGTTTTTTTTCTAAGATTTTTATGGCTTTATGACTTACATTTCAGTTTTTAATCCATTTTGAGTTTATTCTTGTGCATGGTTTAAATTGGTGGTCTAGTTTTATTTCTTTTTGCATTTATCTAACCAATTGTTCAACACCATTTATTCACACCAGGTGGCTACTGTGTTGGCTATCGTCATTTTTTAATTTAACAATTTAAGATTAAAAAAAAGTCAGTGCCTCTCATTAAGTAGTTAGGTATGTATGCTTTAAAATTTTTTTGTAGCACACAACTGTGCTGTGACACATTGTTTGAAAATCTCTGTCTTAGTGCTCTAATATTCAAGCAATTGCAATTGTTTAAAATCACCTTATTATTTAGCCTTAACATAAAATCCCATAAAATGAGTAAAATGAGCAGGGGAGTAGAAACAATACCAAAATTAGAATCTGAAGACCCAATTTCCAGTCTTATTTCTGCCTTTTTCTATCTATGTGTTCTTGATTAAGCCTTGTATCTTTAAAATTGATTAATTTTTAATTAGTTTTCTTAACTTTAAATTGTCAATACAAGTTTCCCCTGTACTTTCTCTCACAGAACACAGGGAAATTAAACTGATCAGTTTAGTCACTAATTCAGTAAACAAAACAAAACAAAACAAAACAATCCCAAACACCTGTATTCTGAATTCTCTCACTTGTAAATTAACTTCTAAGAAAACCTTCAGAGTACCATGTTAGAATATTTCAAGAATTTCATTGATTTATCTGTAGAAAATTAAGCCTGACTGATCTATTTTTAACTTTCAGGTTGTGATCTGGAACACAGCAACAATTTTCAACTGGTGTGTGCCATGAACCAGCGCGGCTAGTAATTCCAGATCCTGAGTGAGAACGGTGCAAAATTAAGAAAACAGGCTTAAACAGAAATAGGATGGGCTTGGGAGGCATCTGCAATGCCTTTTGCTTGCCAGAGAGAGTCCCCGGTCTGCTTTATTATATAGTGCAGAGAATTAAAGCCTTTAAGCCATATGCAAATAAGGAAGTCTCTGATACAAAGCCACTTATCTGAGGAATAAACGGAAATCTTCATAAGAGTGCACCCCCCCACACCATATAACAGTCAAGGGTGTGGGGAAAAGCCTAGTCTTAAAAAGGATGTTGAGAAGATCTTAGTATTAAGTCTTAAACTAAGCCCTAGGACTTTGTCAGTTTACAGCCTGTCTCATACACACACACACACACACACACACACACACACACACACACAGTAAGAATAGGGGAGATAGGGAGACAGACTCTAGCATGTGCCCTGGCCAGGATCCACCTGGCAACCCTCATCCTGGGCTGATATTTGAATCAACCAACTTATCCTCAACACCCGAGGCCTAGGCTTGGACCAACCAAACTATTGTCATTGCCCTGGGCTGATGCTCTAACCAATCGAGTCACTGGCTCTGAGAGGGGAAGACAGAGGGGAGAGGAAGAGAAGCAAGTGGTTGCTTCTCCTGTGTGCCCTGACCGGGGATTGAACCTGGGACATCCACATGCCAGGCAACGCTCTATCCACTGAGCGAACCAGTCAGGGCCCAGAATAATTGTTAAAACATGCAATACTTGACTATTTAGTCAGGGACACTGACCTCTTTTCCCTTAGATTGTGAAATTTAAAAATGACAAAAGCCAGTACAACTGTAGCCATCCAGTATGAATGAGTCAAAATTAAACCTTTTTTTTTTTTTTTTGGTAAGATCAGCAAAAATTATATTGTTTTGGGTGTGTTGCAGAATTTTCATAATTGATTTATTTGTGCCATGAGATGAAAAAGTTTGAAATTCACTGGAATAGAGGGTAGTTTTTCTTTAAATAGTGGTAAGTGTAACAATCTATTTATGCTAAAAGTAGATAATTGGGACATACTCAGAGGGAAATGTCCCTCCTTTTCAGTTCATTGAACTGTAATTATGACAGTTAAGTAGATGACTATTCTTTAGTTGTTATGAGAGCCCTGATTGCTGATTTCTCTAGCAATGCACGTCTTGAGAAGAAGCCATGAATAATATTTTCCTTCCTCTGTCTTCCCCACAGTTATTTATTTTCTGGTTATAAATAGTATTCGTTTGTTGCACCAGCAAATTATAGCTGGAATCACCTTGACCTTGGCCAGAACAAACAGATTAATGAAATAAAGCTGACCCCTAGCTTCTGAAGCCAGAGCCAGCAAACATGCACCCTTCCCCTTCAGTCCTTTTGTCCCTGGGTCTCAATTCTTTCCTTCTTAGTCTGACTTTCTCCTACTTTTCATGGGCTGGGAGAATTCCCTTACATGTTGCCCTGGCAATCTGGATTTGGTGGATATTGGTGTTGATGCAGTAGCTGTGAGTGATGATGATGTCATCTAGGGAGAGTAAGTAAATATGAAAGAGAAGAATGCTATCAATAGAACAATGTCTGCATGAGAGACCTGATTTATCATGTCAGTTTTAATGTATTGCCCCGGTTAATTTTCTTGTTGCTATTTAAAATCATTTCCTTAGCTAAATATGTAATTATACATATAAGTAAAGTCTGATATTTACCATAAAATCAAACGTTTAAGATTCTTGAAAAAAATGATTGGATATAACTGATCTCAGAGTGGGAGGGGTCCTCCTAAAAATGTCACCCAAGGCAGAAAAAGGGAAGAAAAAAGACACACACACATGCACATACATGAACACACTCATAGTCAATTTTGAATGCAAAAATATATAAGAAAAGGACTTGGTAATCCATATGACATATAATCAATATTCTTAATATATAAATAGCCCATATGTACTCTACACCATGCATTGTTACCATTAATGGTGCACCTGAAGCCTATGTAATTTAATAAACCAATGTAACCCCAATAAAACCTTCTTAAATATAACCCATATATCAATAAATAAATGGTAGGAAATTAAATAACTGCTCAAGGAACATGTTGACTATTATTGATCAAAAGGAAATTTTTTTTCCAAAAAGAGGAAAATGTACTATTATTTAGTTATCATAATTAAAATATATTTACTTAGTAATTAAAATGAAAATGTTGGAGGAAAACACATAAATATAAGGAGAGATTGCAGAATGTTTCTTGTTGGAGTCAAAATTAATGAAGCTGATGATCCTACTAGACTAAACTGAATGGATTCCATTCTCAGTGGCATCAGCTATTCTACATGTTATGATATTGTAATAGAAAAGCCATAAGCAAACAAGTCAGAGAGCAACTGGAGCTGAAGTAATGTGTAGTCCAACTCATTATACCTTAAGGAAAGTCTGAGGACAAGTCTTGGAGAGTTCTGGGAAATAGATTATAATATGAAATTATAAGATATTTGGTTGTCAGTAAAACTTAAGAAACTTCTTGGGAGCTGCTGTTCTGTTAAGTCTCCTGCCAATGAAGATGTGGTTAGTATCAAATAATAAATGTTTTATGAAAAATATTACCTTGCCTGTTCTACTGAGTAGTCAGTATGCTTGAATGAAATTTATAGACTTGGCAACTGTGTACAAAGGAAATTTTCCTGAAGTGATGGCTCTTGTAAACTACCTTGAGATATTAGTAATGATATCTCTTGTAACTTAGATTCTTTTTCCTTTATTTATTTATTTATTTATTTATTTATTTATTTATTTATTTTTATTTTTTGCAGCAACTAAGAAGGGTTGGGCCCTCCCAAAGGAGTTTTAAAGATGTAAAATAGAGCTAGCAGAACAAAAAATGTTAATGCAGAATAGTAGACAGAATAATGCCATTTAAAATAATAGTTCTTCACCAAATTGTAAAAAAAAAAAATTTTACTGTTAACACTCAACATTTTCTGATACTACTGTTTGCCTACCAAAATCTACCCCACTTCAACTTCCTCCTTATTGGAAGAATCCCCATGTTTACTCTAGGATAAAACCCAGATTGGTTTAAAGTTTTGCTACAAACTCTTTCTGGTAGTCCCATTCTCCTTATCAGTGACTGGTGTAAGAAAGGGCAGGCAACCTGTATCCTGTCAATGAGAAGAAGTCTGCTATTGGGCTTCTTTGAAAGATTTTTCTCATCCTATAAAGGAGAAAAGAAAAGGTATGATTTTTAATTAATTAATTAATATCTCTGGTCATGGTCTTATGTTCAAACCAGAACTGTTTCAGCTATCTTATAACCATTAGGGCAAAGTAGAGAGAATAAGAATGACATTATTGAGTCATTAAGTCAAGCAGTATTAAAAATTGTTCGCCCATTGGTCCTTTGTTAAATAAGATATTTTTTCTTTATTAACCATTTTTCATTGGATTTTCTGTTCCTTTTAGCTCTGAATGCAATCTGATGTACCATATGTATATAGGGACTTTAATTCACAGCTGATGAGGAATCAGTTGGCTTAATATTTTCAGAAAGAAATTTGACAAAACACATTACAAATTTTGCTCTCACAAAGCCACTTTAGTAGGTAATTTTAATAATTATGTATTAGCTTCAAGTTTATATAGGTAATAATGACTATACTAATGAAAAATGGTATAAACTAAATTTCCAATCATAAATAACAATAGATTATAGAATTGATTTCATATTCCTCACCAATCAAATTAAAAATTATTTAAAACTCAAGTAACTTCTTGGTTACATCTATAATAATTTTATGTGCATGTAAGGAAAGCTATTATCATAAAGAACATATTGTTTTAGTTGATTATGACTGTATTTTTTATTATTATCAAAAAATTTTTGAGTGTCAACAATATGCCAGGCATTCTGATAGATGCTCTAGATGCAGTGGATTGATGAAAAGTCACTGGACTAAAGAAGATTATGTTCTAGATCAGGGGTGCCCACACTTTTTCAGTTTGTGAGCTACTTATAAGATGACAAAGTCAAAATGATCTACCTACAATAAAAATGCAAAACATAAATTTATTTCTTCTATATTATCATTATTTAAGTTACTATTATTACTATTTAATATTGTGTATTCTTCTTTCACCTTTCTCCTTCTCAGCTCTCTTTTCGGAAGAAAGTCAATGTCATAGTTTTTATGAATAGTCCGAAAAAGCCGCTCCACGCTTCCCTTCTTTGGAATAGCAATGGCACACAGACAGATGAGGCAAATGCACTTAGAATAAGACATAGTGAAAAAAATCCCCTCCCATTCTGTATGAAAGTGGTCGGTTTTAGGCTTCTTACTCGGACCAGCTATGGCACTCATTTTTATACCCTTTGTTGTATTTAGTTTAAATAAATAGGCTAACTACGCAGCAATGTAACTGAACAAGTTAGCGTGGTTTAATGCACATGCGTAGGGTGTCAAAAGTTCAGACGTCAGATTGGCTACCCTGTATGCCAATCAAAAGACAAATGTCTTTTTAATGTCATGTGATCTACCCACACTTCCTTCGCGATTGACCAGTAGATCGTGATTGAGGTATTGAGCACCCCTTATCTAGTGTGTCAATTAAGGCCACTGTTTCTTATTAATTTTCTGTTTGGAGAATCTATCCATTGATGTTAGTGGAGTATTAAAATTCCCTACTATTACAGTGTTGCTGTTGATCTCACCCTTTATGTCAATCAAAATCTGCTTTATATATTTAGGTGCTTCTTTATTAGGTGCATAGATATTTATAACAATTATATCATCTTGTTGGATTGCTCCCTTTATCATTATGTAGTGACCTTCATTATCCCTTACTATATATAACCTTTGCTTTAAAGTAGATTTTGTCATACATAAGTATTGTTACCCCAGCTTTTTGTTTTTTTTTCATTTTCATTTGTGTGAAATACTTTTTTCCATCTCTTCACTTTTAATCTATGTGTGTCTTTCATTCTGAGGCAGGTCTCTTGTAGACAGCACATATACGGGTCCTGTTTTCTTATCCATGCAGCTACCCTATGTCTTTTGATTGGAGCATTAAATCCATTTACATTTAAGGTTATCATTGATATGTAGTTGTTTATTGCCGTTTTATTTTTTAAATCTACAATCCTCCTTTTCTAGACTTTTTTTCCTTTGCTTTTTATACAGCAGACCCTGTAACATTTCTTGCAGTACTGGTTTGGTTGTAATGAATTCCTTGAGATTTTTTTTTGTCTGGGAATCTTTTTATTTCTCCTTCAGTTTTAAACAATAGCCTTGCTGGATAAAGAAATCTTAGTGTACATTCTTGCTTTGCATCACTTTGAATATTTCTTGCCAATCACTTCTGGCCTCAGGTGTTTCTGTTGAGAAGTCAAATGTCATCGTTATGGGAGTTCTTCTGTAGGTAATTAACTGCTTTTCTCTTGCAGCTTTTAGTATTCTTTCTTTGTCTCTTAACTTTGATACTTTAATTATGGTGTGTCTTGGTGTAGGCCTCCTGGGGTTCCTCTTTAGTGGGACTCTCTGTACTTCTTGAACTTGTGTGACTTTTTCCTTCATCAATTTAGGAAAGTTTTCAGTTATGATTTCTTCAAACAGGTTCTCTTTGCCTTGTTCGTTCTCTTCTCCTTCAGGAACCACTATGATGTGGGTGTTGTTTCTCTTCATGTTGTCACAGAGCTCTCTTAGAGTTTCCTCAGACTTTTTGAGCCTCTTTTCACTGCTCTGCTTCTGTGCTTTCAGTTATCTTGTCCTCTAAATTGCTGATTCGATCCTCTGCTTCATTCAGCCTGCTGTTAATTCCTTCTAGTGGTCTTCATTTCTGATATTGTATTTGTCATTTCTGACTGATTCTTTTTTATTATTTCAATGTCCTTTTTTATGCTTGCTATCTCTTTATTTAGATGCTCATTATATCCATCCATTGTTGCTCTAAGATCCTTGAACATCCTAAAAATCATTGTTTTAAACTCTGCATCTGGAATTTTGGTTATTTCCATCTCATTCAGTTCTTTTTCTGGGGATTTCTCTTGTTGATTCATTTAGGTCACATTTCTCTGTCTGCCCATTCTGTCTGTGTATTAGGTAACATTGTTGACTTTGAAATTTTTGTGTGATTTTTATGAAGAAGATGGGTTCGGTGGTACTGTCCTCCAGGCCACTTCTTTTCCTTATTCTAGGAATGCTTCTTGAGGTAACTCTTTTCCCTCTTGTTTTATGTGAGCATTAGATGCAGTTGGTCCTTTCATGTGTTTGGTTATCCCTTCAGGCAGGCTGGCTCTAAGGGTCTACATTGATTATGTGTATTACACACTGTGCAAAGTCTGTCCAGTTAGGCATATTTATTCTCTACAATGTCTGGTGCCTGTTAGATTCCACCTTTGGGTGTGCTGTTTATGTAGATAGTTGAGTCTAGGGTTGATACTGTCTGCCACCCACTACCAGTAGTGTTAGCTCTAGTTCTTCTTGGGTTGGCATCAGCTGTTGTTTATAACCCACTGTGGGCTACCAGTCTTAAGCTAATGCACTTTTTACTGTTTGTGTCTGTGTTTCCTGTGTCTGGTGACTGTGGGAGAGGTCAACCTTTGTATAAGGATTAGCTTCCTCCTCATTTGGGTGATGCCCAAGGAGCCTGGTGGGTGTGACCTCTGAGAACCAGAGCTGTGGTCTGCCTGGCCACAGTTTCAACTGAGTCTCTTGTGAGGTGAAAACACCAGTCATAGACTTGGGAGGGTGTGGTGGGGAGCTCCAGTCTCAACACTAGATAACTGAGTCACTGACACTCCTCCTGCTTCCTGACCTCTCAGAATGACCCATCGCCATGTAGGTTGTGACTACTGAGGGTGGAGCAGTTTCTTTTCCCCAGGCTGATGCCACTCAAAGGGGGTTGCTCCACCCAAGAAAGATGACAACTGCAGTACTGGAGAATGACTCAGCACAGGGCTTCTGCTGGCCATCCCCCTGGTATCTCTCCCTGGGCCTCCAACTTTACACTCTCCTCACTCCAGTCCTCTCAGCTCTCCCCTACCAGAGCCCTGGGTAAGTGTGAACGAGGTTTTCTGCATGGGCCCTTTAAAATGGAGTCTGTGTCCGAGAGGTGTGTCTCTTTCTTGCATACAGAAACCTTGCTCTTTTAACAGCTAAATGCTGTCTGGGCACCTCTTCTAGGCTCTGGAGCTCTAGGCTTAAGCTCCAGACCTGGGGCTGAAGATCTATACCTCTCAGGGCACCCCACCCCATGGTGAGAGTCCCTCCAGGCCGCTGCTCACTCTGGGAGCCAGGCAGCCCTTTCTGCATATCTTCCCTTCCTACCAGTCTCAGTGTGGCTTCTTTGGTCATCTTTGGTTATAGAGTCTTCTTAGTTTAGTCCAAAGTTGGTTTTTCAAGATGATTTTTCTTAAGTTGTAATCCAATTTGGTCCTGGGAGGTAGCGGTTGGAACGTCCGCCTACTCCGTCGCCCTCCAGACTCCTCACTGGTGGTTCTTATTAAGCTTGTCCAACATATTCTTTAACCTGTACTTCCCCTATTGTTAAAGATTAGGAATGAAATGTAACCTTTTGAAATTATGTAAGATGACAGTGTTTATATTATAAGACATGCCATCAACAAATGCTTAGTTTGTCCTTCGATCTCATTTGAAATTATTTAAGACACAAGATTCATAGAACAATTCAGACAGTGTGTGGGGAAGATTTAAGCATTATGGTGTCTGGTAGTGCAAGCAAAATGTTTCTAAATGAATGGAAAGAAAGTTTTGCCAAAGTACTGTCATGGCTGCCTACTACTTTTTTGTTGAGAGCCATCCAAATGCTACATTTTAGGTGTATGTATAAAAATCAGTTCAGTGGTTGACAATCATCCCTATTTCTGTTTAAACAAAACCCAAGAAAGAAAGATTAGTTGATATACTTTCCAGTGTCGTCTGCTTCCTTCTAAAGTCCCATGCCAGGGGTGTAGCAGAACCTCCACAATTCCCAGGATGAGTCTGTGAACTCCATCCAATATGTGGTAGTCTGTCCAAGGGTAATTTGACTGTCAGGATATAGCATCTCCACGTCCTTCAACAACTTGCCCAACTTATCTCAACAATTCCATATGAAAAACTCCGTGTGGATGACACAGTCCTAAATTGTCTAAATCCAAGAAAGAGTAGTGGGAAACAGTTTCAAAGATGCATTTAGTAGTTACATTAAGGTTTATGGATAAAACAGGATGGTGATGAAGGTGGTTTGGGAGAAAAAAACTGTCATCACTTCTGTTTGCCTTTTATTTCCTGCTCATGTTACCTTTCCAAACACACGATACATTTTATAACTTATCTAAGGGTTTGTTGTCATGACTCACAGAAGCTTCAGGAAAAATAGCCTCTGCTCTGGCTTTGCAGTGCTATTTAATAATACAGTACACTTGGATTAGGATGAGGCAGTATGGAGAGATCCAGAGTGATGAGTGGGGACTATTCATGCTCAGAAATTTTTTTACTCTATTGTAAAATTGTTTACTCTAGTGGGCTGTCTACTATAACTATATGTTGTGTTTATTGAGAGATTTAATATACCAAAAATATGACTAGACTAAACAAGTCTGACCTATAACCTTCAGCAACCTGCTAAGGAAATCAACCAGCCCAAGAATGTCAGATTTGCAGAAAGTCAGACTGCTATGTCTAGTGATGCTTTAGAAAGCCAAATAAAAACCTCTGCAACAATCGCCTCAAATGACCATGACTTGATTAATAAATGACAGTTTTCCCCAGTCTGCCTACCACTTCCTCCAAACCAACAGGCTCCAATCATGGCATACCTGAAGGCTTCTCTCTCTCTCTTTTTATTTCTCTGCCTGCCTGTAGTTTCTGTCAAAAACTCAAGTAATAATAATTGACTCTTTTACTATAGCAAGGTCTGAATAAATACCCATTGCTTGTTCTCATTTGGTTGGTCCTCATTTACTTCCACAGTATAGAGCTGACTTTAGGAGGTGTTTCTATCTCCAAAGAAGTGGCCTCAGCACATATCCAGGCTAGCCTACTTAGAAAACTGGTCCAGTCTTGTGTATTTAAATCTAGATGTAAAGAGAAAGACCACTAAGTCACTAGAAGTACTAATATGACCCTTATTTAGATGTTATCATATGTAACTATATATCCAGTGGTAAGGATTTTAGAAACCAGAAACTCCATCTGTCCTGACTGAGGTTGCTGACTCCTGTGGTGCGTATCATGCCTACACTGATTTCCTTTTATATCACTTAGATAACAGACGACTGTTTATGATAGTATTTTTTAACCTGGGTCTAGTTACCATTTTCAGGGAAAAGGGCAATTAGAAAGAGCAGCATAAGAAAGTTAAGAAGTAGAAATGCATACAGCAATGTTATGAATCTCACCAACCTCTTAAATATGTCATATGGTTTACGTCTAATTTCAAGTGCAGACTCCCAGCTTCAACAATCAAAAGGATTAGTGTGAAGGAAAGACTCTGAACCACCCACCTTTGCCCAAAAGGAACCTTTTTAAGACAACTTATTTCTGGGTTCTCTTGCATTAAAGAGGATAAGCAACATCTACACAGGCTCCACTGAGCTCCCAAGACATCCCATCTGGATGTTGTTCTTTTTTATTCCCACTGCACACGGATCACTATCACATTTCACTCTAAGTGGAAACTTGACTCAGTCCAGATGTCCATTTCCAATCATTTGCGACATAAATATATCAACAAATATTTTTAGAGGAAACAGGTAAAACTTTTGCTAACTATGAATGTCTACTCCTTTCTTTACATTGCCAGGTCCCTATTTGTTATTAATCACAACTGCTAATATTCATGTCATTTAGCAATGTTTCACTCAAATACCAGGAATTTTTTTCTTTAGAGTTAAAAAAATCTTATATGCATTGTAGACAATAAGAAAGAAAGGAAAACAAAGAAGGGAAGGAGGGATGGATGAAAGGAAGGAAATAAGAAAGTATCACAATACCAATAGCACTATTAATATTTTGCTATAAAACTTTCTAATCTTTCTGTTGTCCTAATGTAATCACAATTTACATAGCACTTAGTTTCTTTACTTAATAATACATTAACATTCATATGTACCTTATTGTTAAATATTTTCTATTTTTTATTATAAGAAATGATGCCATTAACATCCTATAATTAAATCTTTTCATGCCTACAGAATGATTTCCACCTGAACAAATTTAGAAGTTGAATTTATGGTTCAAAAGCTAAGCACTTCTTCATGACTTTTTGATCTCTATACTAAGTAGTCCTCCAGAAAGGTTGTAAGAATTTATAATTCTTCCAGCAGTGCATGAGTGTGTTCATTTTCCCATATCTTCTTTGTAAGAGTACTACACTTAATGAAGTCATTTTCCTCCTCTTTGGCCTTCCTTTCTTTCCTTGCTGTTAACTCAATAATACACTAGAGTTTTGCTAAAAGAAAAGTTTGTCTTATAAATATTTTATCACAAAGCAATCCAAGTACCAGTGATATAGAGAATCTACAGGCTGTGACTCAGCCTTTCCAGGATAAATACAGAGGCTTCGGGGAAAGGCAAAGTAATAGTAAAATGCCTGGGGGGTCAGGGATATACAATGGGAAAAACAAAAATTGATTCTTGAATATGCATCTAAGAAAGACTCTAAGTAGAGTAGTAGGTGACTCAATGGGTAAAGTAAATCAGTGTTTTGCACCATTTTCTGGCTATAATGTCAAGTTTAGACTTTATTCTTGAACTCTAAACTGTAACAAACGATTTGAGATTCATATTTGTTTTGCTATTTCTCTCATTACCACCACCACCAGCATACATAGAAAAAGTTATTCATTCTACCTCTAAAATATGTCTTAATTGGGTCTACTTTTCTCCAAATCACTGCTATTATTTCCATGTCTCATCTGACAATAGATTGTTTTTTAGGTGAGAGAAGGAGAGATAGTCAGGCAGACTCCTGCATGTGCCTTAACCAGGATCCACCCAGCAGCCCCTGTCTGGGGCCTATGCTTGAGTACTGAGCTATTTTTAGTGCCTGCAATGAAGCTATCCTCAGTGCCGAGCCATGCTCAAACCAATCAAACCACTGGCTGTGGGAGGAGAAAAGGGGAAAAGAGGAAAGGGGGGGGGGTAGAAGTAGACAGTTGCTTCTCCTGTGTGCCCTGACCAGGAATCAAACTTGGGATGTCCATATGCTGGGCCAATGCTCTATCCACTGAGCCACTAGCCAGGGCCTGACCATAGATTATTAATTGCTCTTCTTCTTTCTACTACAAGCCATTCTATACATAGCCACCAGAAAGTAATAGTAGCATTATGTCATATCCCAGATTAAAATAATTCAATGGCTTTCATGGCTCTTGGGAAAAAACCATAATTCTTTATGTGGCTTACAAGCCTTTACATGTGAAGGGGATTCTGCTTACCTATCCACCTCCATTTGGTACCACTCTCCCCTTCTATCATTCTGCACCAAGTACACTGGCATCATTTCTGCTTCTAAAGCATGCTGAGTTCTTTTACACATTAGAACTTTAGTTTTTGCTGTTCTACCTGCTCAATCACTCTTCTTCTCACCTTTTTCATGGGCAGCCCTCCTCACCAATATCAACCCACATTGTCTACCCTATCTAAGGTCACCTTCAACCACCAACCCATTTTCTCTCCATCACATAACCCTATATTTTTTTCATTTGCTGGGAAACCAAAGCTATATTCTTTGTATCTTTGTCTACTTGGTTAGTTTCTTTCTCTCTAGAACAGGGGTGCTCAATACGTCGATCGCCATCTACTGGTTGATCATGATGGAAGTGTGGGTAGATCTCATGACATTAAAAAGACATTTGTCTTTTGATTGGCATACAGGGTAGCCAATCTGACGTCTGAACTTTGACACCCAACACATGCACGTTAAACCGTGCTAACTTGTTCAGTTACATTGCTGCGTAGTTAGCCTTCAATTTATTTAAAATAAATACAACAAAGGGTATAAAAATGAGTGCCATAGCTGGTCCGAGTAAGAAGCCTAAAACCTACCACTTTCATACAGAATGGGAGGGGATTTTTTTCACTATGTCATATTCTAAGTGCATTTGCCTCATCTGTCTGTGTGCCATTGCTATTCCAAAGAAGGGAAATGTGGAGAGGCTTTTTCAGACTATTCATAAAAACTATGACATTGGCTTTCCTCTGAAAAGAGAGCTGAGAAGGAGAAAGGTGAAAGAAGAATACACAATATTAAATAGTAATAATAGTAACTTAAATAATGATAATATAGAAGAAATAAATTTATGTTTTGCATTTTTATTGTAGGTAGATCATTTTGACTTTGTCATCTTATAAGTAGCTCACAAGCTGAAAAAGTGTGGGCACCCCTGCACTAGATCAACTGGATTTAATAGATTTCAGAACCTTTTATCCCAAAGCAGCAGAATATACATTCTTTTTAAGTGCTCATGGTACATTCTCTAGGACAAACCTCAGGTTAGGACACAAAACGAGTCTCAATAAATTTAAGAAGATTGATATTATATCAAACATCTTCTCTAATCACAATGGCATGAAACTGGAAATCAACTACAATAGAAAACTGAAAAACATTCAGACACTTGGAGAATAAATAGCATGTTATTAAATAGCAAATGGGTTAACAATGAGATCAAGGAATAAATAAAAATTTCCTTTAAACAAATGAAAATGAATATACAACAACTCAAATTTTATGGGACACAGCAAAAGCAGTCCTGAGAGGGAAGTTCATAGCATTACAGGCATACCTTAAGAAATAAGAAAAAGCTCAAATAAACAACTTAACCCTGCATCTAAAAAATTTAGAAAAATAACAACAAAGAAAGCCCAGAGGAAGTAGAAGAAAGGAAATAATAAAGAACAGAGTGGAAATAAATGACATAGAGGCTAAAAAAACAATACAGAAGATCAATAAAACCAAGAGTTGTTTTTATGAAAAGGTAAACAAGATTGATGAACCTTTTACTAGACTCATCAAGAGAAAAAGAGAGGACTCAAATAAATAAAATTAGAAATGAAAGGGGAGAAGTAACAACTGACACCACAAAATACAAAAGATTGTAAGAAAATACTTTGAAGATCTGTATGCTAAAAATCGAACATCCTAGATAAAGTGGATAAATTCTTAGAAACATACAACCTTCCAAAACACAATCTGGAGAAATTAGAAAACCTAAACAGATCAATTACAACAAATGAAATTAAAACAGTTATCAAAAACCTCCCAGCAAACAAAAGTCCTGGACCAGATGGCTTCACAGGCAAATTTTACCAAATATTCTAAGAAGAACTAACACCTATCCTTCTCAAGCTATTTCAAAACATTCAAGAGTAAGGAAGACTTCTAAGTTCCTTTTATGAGGCCAGCATAATCCTCATTCCAAAACCAGGTAAAGACACTACAAAGTAAGAAAACTATAGGCCAATATCTCTGACAAACTTAGATGCTAAAATTTTCAACAAAATATTAGCAAACCAGATCCAGCAATACATGAAAAAAATAATACATCATGATCAACTGGGATTTATTCTGGGGAGGCAAGGCTGTTACAATATTCACAAATCAATCAATGTAATTCATTACATAAACAAAAGAAAGGATAGAAATCACGATAATATCAATAAATGAAGACAAAGCATTTGATAAAATCCACACCCATTTATGATCAAAACTCTCAGCAAAGTGGAAATACAGAGAACATACCTCAGTATGATAAAGGCCATCTACAACAATCCCACAGCCAACATCATACTCAATGGGCAAAAATTAAAAACAATCCTCTTAAGATCAGGAACAAGACGGGGTGCCCCCTTTCACCACTCTTATTCAACATAGTGCTGGAAGTCCTAGTCACAGCAATCAGACAAGAAGAAGAGATAAAAGGCATCCAAATTGGAAAAGAAGAAGTAAAACTATCAGTATTTTCTGATGACTTGATACTTTACATAGAAAACCCTAAAGTCTCAGTCAAAAAACTACTAAACCTGATAAATAAATTTGGCAAGATGGCAGGATATAAAATTAATATTCAGAAATCAGTGGCATTTTTATACACTAACAATAAACTGTCTGAAAAAGAAATTAAGAAAACATTCCCCTTCACTATTGCAACAACAACAAAAAACTACCTAGGAGTAAATTTAACCAAGGAGGTAAAAGACTTGTACTCAGAAATTTATAAAACATTGATAAAAGAAATCAAGGAAGATACAAACAAATGGAAGCATATATCGTGTTCATGGATAGGAAGAATAAACATCATTAAAATGTCTATATTACTCAAAGCAATCTATAAATTCAATGCAATTCCTATTAAAACACCAATGGCATACTTCAAAGATATAGAACAAATATTCCAAAAATTTATATGGAACCAAAAAGGAACACAAATAGCCTCAACAATCTTGAAAATGAAGAATAAAGTGGGAGGTATCAGACTCCCTGATATCAAGATATAAGGCCATTGTACTCAAAACAAAAATAAACTCAAAATGGATAAAAGATGTAAATGTAAGTCATGAAACCATAAACATCTTGGAAGAAAACATAGGAAGTAAACTCACTGATACCTCTCATAGCAATATTTTTGCTGATTTATCTCCATGGGCAAGTGAAATAAATAAAGGTCAGGATGAACAAATGGGACTATATTAAACTAAAAAGCTTTTGCTCAGCAAAAGACACCATGAACAAAATAAAAAGACAACCCACACAATGGGAGAACATTTTTGCCAATACGTCTGATAAGGGCTTAATAACCAAAACTTATGAAGAACTTCTAAAACTCAACACCAGGAAGGTAAATGATCCAATTAAAAAATGGTAAAGAACTGAATTGACATTTCTCTAAACAGGACATACGAATGGCCGATAGGCATATGAAAAAATGTTCAAGGTCACTAATCATCAGAGAAATGCAAATTAACACCACAATAAGATACCACCTCATACCTGTCAGAATGGCGCTCATTAACAAAACAATACACAATAAGTACTGGTGAGGGTGTGGAGAAAAGGGAACCCTCCTGCAGTGCTGGTGGGAATGCAGACTGGTGCAGCCACTGTGGACAACAGTATGGGGTTTCCTTATAAAATTAAAAATGGAACTGCCTTTTGACCCAGCTATTCCACTTCTAGGAATATAACCTAAGAATTCCAAATCACTGATCCAAAAGAAGAAATGCGCCCCCCATGTTTACTGCAGCATTGTTTACAATAGCCAAGATCTGGAAACAGCCCAAGTAGCCATCAGTGGATGAGTAGATTAAAAAGCTGTGGTACATATATACAATGGAATACTACACAGCTGTGAAAAAGAAGGAAATCTTACCTTTTGTCACAGCATGGACGGACCTGGAGATTATTATGCTAAGTGAAATAAGCCAAGCATAAAAAGAAAAATATTATATGATCTCACATATATGTGGATCTAATAGTGGCAGAGGCGGGGTCACAGGGAGCAGAGGGACAGCAGTCAGAGGGAAGGGGGATAAGGGGATGGGATCAGAGAAGGTAAAGGGATTAGTGAAACTATATATACATAACACAGAGATATAAATAACAGGACAGCAAATCCTAGAAGGATTAGGGGAGGGAGTTAGGGGAGGGGGTAAAAGAGGGTATAAAAAGGGACAGAGGGGTGAGGGATGAGGGGTTTATATTCAGTGGGACACTTGAATCCATGTAAACACAATAAATTAAAAATTAATAAAAATTTTATAAAAACCATCAGTGAAATTAAAAATAGAATATGTATACTCTTTAAAAATCAATGTCAAATATAATATCAAATAAAATAGTTTGTAGAATAGAAAGAAATAAATGGAAAGCAAGAAAACATTGAAAAGAAGGAAAAGATGATATAACTAGATAAAAACATACATTATGACTAGAAAAAAAGGTTTAAATTTCCTTTTGAAAAGAAAAGATTAACTATATTCTGACTATAAATGAATTCTATCCTATGTAATGCTAGATGGATAAGAATAAGATATAAGCAAAGATTCACTTGGAAAATACAAATACCAGAGTAGATGTTGCAATATTAATATAAAACAAGTAATTTCAAAGTGAAAAGAATTAAAATGGAATGAAGAAGATAGTTTTACATTGATGAAAAGAGTGATCAAAATGTCCTCTTTTAGGCCCTGGCCAGTTGGCTCAGTGATAGAGCATTGGACCAGTGTGTGGATGTCCCAATCAAGGAACAAAGGAGAAGTGACCATCTGCTTCTCCACCCCTCCCCTTTTCCCTTCCTCTATCTTTCTCTTCCCCTCCTGCAGCCAATGCTTCATTGGAGCAAGTTGGCCTGGCACTGAGGGTGGCTCCATGGCCTCACCTGAGGTTCTAGAATGGCTCTGGTTGCAACGTAGCAATGGCCCAGATAGGCAGAACATCATCTCCTAGTGGGCTTGCCGGGTGGATCCAGGTTGGGCACATGCAGGAGTCTGTTCCTCTGCCTTCCGGGTTCTTAATAAAGAAAAAAACAGTCATTTTTTAGCAAGATTAGAAGAACTAGGCTACTGGAGAGTATAAACTAACAGACTCTTTTCAGCCCTCCTCCTCTACTTATGTCAGTCATAAGGGGGCCATCTGATAATATTCATCTTGCCTGTTTCCCAATCCATTTGCTGCCTCTTAGGGACACTTTTTGTACCTCAAAATATGCCTCATCATCCTTAGGAACTAACAAAAATAGTAGTTTTTTTCTGTAATATCCATTATTTTAGTTTTCTATTGCTACATAACAAGTAACCATAAATATAATGACTTCAAACAATATTTGTTTATCAGTTCACAGTTTTATAGGTCAGAAATCTAGCCAGGCTTCATTGAGTTCTCTGATTAGGGTTGCATGGTACCAAGCGACTGGACTGGGGTCTTATCTGGAGTTCCTGGGAAAGAAATTACTTCTAAGCTCATTCCAATTGTTGGAAGAATTAATTTCCTTGCAGGCGTAGGGCTGAGGTCTCAATTTCCCTTCTAACTGGTAGCTATGATTCACTTTCACAGCTCCTACAGGCCACTCTCCCAGCATTCATAGGACCCTTCATCTTCAAAGCTAATAAAGACACCTCGAATCTTTCTGTTTCAGATCTCTCTAACTTTCACTTCTGCTACCTGCCAGAGAGAACTGCTTTCAAAGGGTTTATGTGATCAGATTAGGCCCATCAGATAATCTCCCTTTTGATTAACTCCAAGCCAACTGATTAGTCCTCTTAATTGCAACTGCAAAATCTTATTTCAGTGATGGGCAATCTTTTGAGACTGGTGTGTCAAAATTCGCCAAAAAGCCAAACATAACTCGGGTGGTGTGTCACTTCCAGAAAAACGCCCTAACCGGAAGTCCCAGAACTAGACGCTCTGCGCCAGAGTTCTGTTGTTTTGGCCTACAGACCTCCGGCACAGAGTGTCTACACTACAGCAAATGTTTTATCCTCGAATACTGTACCTGGCCTTGCAGGAGCCAAGGATGAAACGTCGTTCTCGGCATGCAGTCCCATACTTCTCTGGTATGCAGCAGCATGAGGCCACGTGTCATCGAAAATGGCTACGCGTGTCAGTGCTGACATGCGTGTCATAGGTTTGCCACCACAGTCTTATTTGTTATGTAATGTAACATAATAACAGGTGAGGCATTGAATTCATTGCATTTATACTTTGTGATTAGGGCAGAAAATCCTGGGGGTGGGGGGGAGGAGCATGGATTTAGGATTCTGCTGACCATATCACTCTTAGCTTCTCTCCACTTATCACCACATGAATCCTGAAGGCTCAGCAGTATTTACAAATATTTTGGAGTTTCACTCTTACTTTTACCAAAATTTAAAATTTGGTTTTCCACACTTCTTGTGGCTTTCACAAGAAGGGATGAGAGAGGGAAATTGCTGATTAATTCATCTGTGTTCACATTGAAAGTTTCTCTGACCATTTGTGATAGTGATTTAATCCTTGGTCAGATTGTTTTAGGATTCCAAGACTTATTTCTTTAGAATTTCCATTTAGAATTCTCTACCAAGCTGCATCTAAAAATTTCAACATCCGAGTTGGGTGGTGGCGGTGGGGTCTAAATCTGTTTGTTGTTTTTGCTCATCACAGCTTTCTTCTTCTTCTGTGTTTGCCAGTAGTTTCTTGTGAGCTCACATTTGTTTAGTTTAATCTAAGGGAAGCCTGAGAGTCTAAACTGGGAATATTTTTCTTTCGAGAAGATTTATATTTTCAAAGGTCTCTGGCTTAATGTAGGAGACTTGCTATAATCTCTTCAACCTTGCCAAAAGTCCAAAGCTTAGTTTCCAGATGGTACTTATGATCCTAGGACTAGCTTCAGGGCATATATTTTTAATTTGTTTATTTCTCCCTGATCTGATTTCAGTTCATCTGTATTCCACTCCTCCCTCTCCTTCTTTTTCCACCTTTCTTGCTTCCTTTCTCCTATCCTTTCCCACTTTCTTCCCTTGATGCTTAGGTTGTGCTAATAAAGGATGGGACACAGCAGCCCCACTGTACTGGCCTTGGTCAGAGTGAAACACTGTGCTCTTTTCTGAGAAGCCCTTTTCCCCTTTTTATGGGTATGATGATCAAAGTGATGCACATCCAGAGGTGTCAACCGTAATAAAGATAAAAAAACATAGTTTTGTTTACTTTGTTTATCTAGGAAAAGAGAAGGCTGTCAACTCTCTTCAAGTATCAGAAAAGATCTCATGAGAAGGAGAAATAAAACATATCATTTATCTGCCAGAAACAGAATCAAAAGCTGCATATAGCAAGAAAGTTCACATTAGTTCAACATAAGATGGCACTTATGACTATGCTTGTACAAAACTGAAACAGGCCACCTTGTGAAGTGTAAGCTCCCTCTTCTGTGCTCTTGGGAGGCAGGCGAAGTATCCTCAGCAGTATTTTAGATGCCAGGAGTACATTTCTGCTTTGGCTAAAATGCAATATCAGATAACATTTAAAATTTCTCCCAGTGAACTCAGATTCTAAGCTTGTTTATACTATGATTCCTATAAATTTAGATAGGAAATAAGAAATTAGAAACATCTAGAAAAAAAACAACATTCTGACTATAACGGAAGGGAATTTTATGCCAAACTAATTAAGAAACTTTTCAAATTGGTGAATCAGATTATATTTTACTTTTAAAATAGTTCTATTTGTAATGTGCCAAGAAAAAATAAGGCAATTAATTTTTACACAAAATATCCTCATACATATCAATACTGGAAGAAAATATGATGCATTTTCAACACTAATAATAAAGTTGAGTCAGAAATAGAAATTTAAACTAAATAGAATAGGCACTGGTAAATGACAAACAATGACACAGCATGAGGTATATAATTATATTTAAAATATATTTATTTCATAGTAGTTTTCTTTAATATTAAGACTATAATTCTCAACAGAACTGGGTATAGGTTTTTAAAATATCTTTAGAGGATATTGAGTACTAGGTATTTTTTCTTAGAATTTTATATGAAAATAAAATCACATTTGTTCTAATATTATAGCTTTGGGGAAAACAAAGAATTTAACATTCCACTATGGAATAAAAGTTTGTTTTGAAATGTCTTAGAATTCTAGATATCATTTTCATCTCTGGGTTCTAGAGTGACAGGAGCATTCTGAGCAAGAAAGACTGAAGTCCTCTAGTCTTATCAAAGTAGACACACCTACAGGATGTGGGGTGACTCTAGAAAATCAATCCAGATACAAGGAGGATGAGAGAAAAAAAAAAAGGCAAAATGTGAGTCAGAAGTTCTTTAGGACAAAAATAAAATTTGATCCCAAGTGACAAGGCAAAGGGACAAAAGAATCAAATAATTTGACTGTTAGGGAATTCCTCGTGTATTGAGTTGTATATTTTCAGAGGAAATTAACAAGGCAGGTATTTTGGAAATTTATTGCAAATCTAACATACAGCTACCTAATGCCTTAAGTGTAAAAGTCAAAATGTATCTAGAGGAGGCAAAGTTAGAGAGGTCAAGGCTATGCTGACGAAATGGTCCTATACTCCTTGAGACCAGAATCTTACCCCGCAAACAGAATAATGAAAAAGAAAACACACACGCACACACACAGACACAGTCTGTCGTAGAATGAAAATGAGAACATTCCTAGAATCTAAAGATAAGACTATAGACTGGCTTTTGGCTTTTCCTCTTACTATATATGTGATTCCTGTTTATTTGTTTTAAAAATAGAAATAACAATATGTACCCCACATAATCTTTGTAAGGGCCAAGTAAGAGAGCATGTATAAAAATATTTTATAAAGTGATATATGATGGTTGTCTTATTATTACTATCTACAGTAGGTATCTGTTGTTTTTGCCTATCAGGCATGTTTTCCTCTTATTTTGAAAATAGCATCTATTTTTCCCTGTTGTCTAATCCCATACTTTGGGTCTAAATTGCTCAGTAGGGACAAACCTCATCTCTGGAGGGGAGCCCATGACAAAGACCAAGCTGGGAGAGTACCACAACATCACTGGGCTTGGTGGGAATATTTTCAGAACAATCACATGGGTCAAGTCAGGCAATTGGTATCTAAGACTTTTGTTAGAACTAGAAGAAAGAAAAACATATTATGTTGTAAGAGAATGGAAGAATAGTGTAAGTTGGTGGCCATTTAAGGAGGACTTGCCTGAGAATAAGCTAAGCTAAGAAGGACAGCAGAATCAAAAGACAAGGCAAGAGCATCCCCAAAATATCATCAAGTCCTCGGGTTCAATGTGCCTAAAGCCAGATGTGCCCCTGAAAGTCCTAGTTACATGAGTCCAAAATTCCTCTTTTTATCCCAACTAGTTTGATTTGGTTTCTGTCATTTGTCATCAATATTGTACTGGCTAAGTCCAGTAGTGGGATTCAGCTGGTTCGCACCAGTTAAGTGGCACCAATACCTAATTTATTGTTGAGTTCAGCGAACTGATTGTTAAAATGGCACTTGTAATCAGGGTTGTCTCTAAGTTGGTCACCTGGGCAGCTGCCCAATGTGGAAATCACAAATTCACATTCCTTACGTTTTTTTAAATGTTCACCTGCTCAACAGCATATTATAAGCACTCGTAGTAATGTTCATTCTATCCATATGTGAAAAAGATTTGATGGATCTATGCTTATAATATTTATTTATTCATTTCATAAAACTCATTATACCTTTGATGAAATACTACATTTTAATTCCCTCACGTTTGTTATTTCAGTAAACAAATATATAACATAAAGAGAAAAAGTGCCAACCAGGGCGTTACAACCTGTCATTGGAAATATCTTAACAGTTTTATTGTTTTTTGTCAGGTATTATTATTTTTTTTCACTAATATTTTAAAACTCTTATCTAGTTTTGTGTACCTCTTTTATTGCTCTTATTTAAGTATTAAATGCATGAAATAATAAACTACCTTTCAATATATCTTTTTTTATACTTAAAGCAGTCATTAGAGCAGAGAACCAGTTGTTAAATTATTTGAATCCCACCACTGGCTGAGTCATTGTGATTAGGGAAAATTTAACTAGAAATCATTAGTGTTACTTAAAAATTTTCTGTACCTGATTTATAGCAATTGTATAACTACTTCAAATTTAACCTTATAAGCAGGAAAGTCTTTATTTTTTATTCTTCTCAGATTCTGTCTTCCAGAGCTGATATAACAAAATGGTCCTAAGGACATAAAACAGTTTCCTTTCAGTCAAATTCTAATAAGTTTCTTTCCAAATAGTTCGACTACCATGATTGCAGCCAATGTCTTATTAATACCAATCTTTCATTATGTTTTGGTCAATTATGTTATTTTTTTTCTTCATAATATTTAGATTTTATTTATTTACTTTTAATTCATCAAACATATATTCAAAGTCCTCTAAGCCAGGTCTAAATCTTTATTACTTTTTCTCTTGGTAGAAAAACATAGATTTAGGAACAAATGCACAGTAAACTTTTAAAAACATAAAATTTAATTGAGAATTTAGCTAAAATTTAATAAATTATTTACATGGTTTAAGCTCAAAACCAGGGTTTCTTAAGTTTTTTTGGTATGTGTGAAATAGACCTTTTGAAAATGTAGTGAAGTATATGCATATTTTTTTTCTGAAAAATTATTTTTAAATAAATGAAATAGAGTGATGTCAAAGAAATGGTGCTATAAAGGGTGTTCCCCATATCTCCCCATGAAATTTCAACAAATTTAACAACTAGAGACAGAAAAACATTCTCAGGAGCATCTGAAATATATATACACCAAAAAAAGGTACAATTGGGTAAAAAGGTGGCTGACTAATCCACTCTGAAGGAAATAAGACAGAGAACGGAGTATTCCACTTTCCTCACTGATCTGAGGAAGGGCTGTTTCCAACTGAAACTGAAAGGAAAGAAATGCTGGGGGTGAGGGAAGAAGCGGGGAGAGGACAGACAATCAAGCCAAGGAGAGAGCACGCTGGTGGTCAGCCTGAGATCAGGGATGCAAAGCTAGCATGAGGGGCAGGCTCCAGCAGAGGTGGCCTAGTGGGTTGCCTGTGGAGGCCAGCAACAGAGTGGCTTTGGGCTTTGTTTGTTCCCAGTCTGTGATCGTGGGCGGTGTGCAAGTGGCTCCAACTGGTGCCTTCAGGGTAGGCGCCTGTGTTCTTGGATGGAGGAACTAGGCCAGAGACTGTTAGCAGTGGACCTCTGTGTGGGCTGTAGCCAGAGTTTCTGTGTGGTTCCGGCTCCCCAACCAACAACACGGGAAGTGCGCAAGGGCTGGGATCCCTAGGCCTGGACCTGTCTAGGTGGGGTGCCTCCGCCAGCCAATACGGGTTACAAAGGACATTCCCACAGAGCAGACCTCAGAGAGCACTGTGGAAGTTGTGTGGGCTGGGCTGCGGGCTTCCAAACGGCACAAGGGAGAAAAGCCTATGGATATTAGACCCGCAGAGCACTGAGGCATATAAGACATGCCCAGAGGCCCTTAGAAAGGCACCTGAAAAGCAATCGGCTCCCTGCCCTGCCTGCTTATGCTGGCGGCTCTGGTTGGCAAAGCCTTACCCAGAATGGTGCTTTGAGCAGGGCTAGAGGGGGGACTTGGAAGCTCGTAGAGTCTCTTACTCTGCAAGCAGTGGCTGGGGCAACTTCACACCTGGGTCCCCAGGCTGCTGGCTCAGAAAGGAAAGATGTGGGGAGAGGCACCGGGAAAGCTGACTCTCCCATTGTTGGAGCCTGCAAATGCTAACAAGCCCCTCCTACCAACGGGACTGAGGCCTAGCTTATGTCATCACCATAGTGACATATCAATTGCAAATCTCTACTCAAGAGTGCCACAGAGGCAAAACCTGTGGTATAACACCATCTGCCAAAGAGAGAAGAAAGGAAAAAGAAGAAGATAACCTCTCAAAACTAGGGAATAATTACATTTTTTATAACTTTATTTCATTTTTTTCTTGTATTTTTCATCTTTTCTTTCCACTTTGGACAATTTATTCTCTTTCCATCTTATTCTTTCCTTTTCATTTTGAACTTCATTACCCATAGGTGTTACATTTTCCATTCTTCTTTTTTTTTTTACAAAGTTTACATTCCAAAATCCTTAACTCTCTCTTTTTTTCTTTTTTCTTCTTTTCTCTCATTTGATCATCATTTACAAACAAATTATTTTATTCTGGATTCAAATTTTTTCTTTGTGGCATTTTGTGTGGTTTTTTACCTTGTATTTTTACCTTTTTGTCATTTCTCCCCAACTATGCTTTCCGTTCTATGTAGTTTTTGTTCCACTTAGCACAATAGAATTTTCATTTTTTTCACTGTATTATTTCAATATTTTTCTTTTAATCATCTCTCTTTAGTGTTATTAACAATACCACTCTTTTTTTGTGTGTGACAGAGTCAGACAGGTGGACTGATAGTGACAGACAGACAGGAAGAAAGAGAGATGAGAAGCAATAATTCTTTGTTGCGGCACCTTAGTTGTTCATTGATTGTTTTTCTCATATGTGCCTTGACTGGGGGCTACAGCAGAATGAGTGACTCCTTGCTCGAGCCAGTAACTTTGGGCTCAAGCTGGTGAGCCTTGCTCAAACCAGATGAGCCTGTGCTCAAGCTAGCAACCTTGGTTTTTTGAATCCAGGTCTCCAGCATCCCAGTCTGATGCTCTATCCATTGTGCCACTGCCGGGACAGGCAAGAATACCACTCTTAAATGCCATTAAGGAAAAAACAATCTAATATCATGGATACAAAAGACAGAGATGTAGCTCAGGTAGATGAGAAAAAATGTATAGAAAAAAATTTCAATTGCTTGGAAACCTTGGAGGTAATTGACAGAGAATTAAAAACTGAAGTCCTAAAAATACTCAGGGAAATACAAGAAAGCACAGAAAGGCAATTTAGAGAACTCAAAAAACAATTCAATGAAAAAAAAGAATACATCACCAAGAAAATTTAAACTATAAAAATGAATCAAACAGAGATGAAAAACTCAATTCATGAACTGAAAAACAAGGTAACAAGCTTAGCTAATAGAACATGCCAGATAGAGGGGAGAATTAATGACATAGAAGACAGGCAACTAGAGACACTACAGAGAGAAGAGAGAGACTCAAGAATTTAAAAAAATGAGAAAGACCTACAGGAAATGTCTGACTCCATCAGAAAGAGCAACATAAGAATAATGGGTATATCTAAAGGAGAAGAGAGAGAAAATGGAATGGAGAACATATTCAAACAAATATAGACAAGAACTTCCCAAGCTTATGGAAAGAATTAGAACCTTGAAGTCAAGAAACAAACAGAACACCGAGTTATCTTAACCCAAACAAACCTACTCCAAGACACATCATAATGAAATTATCACAAACCAATGACAAAGAAAAAATCCTCAAGGCAGCCAGGGAAAAGAAGAATACAACATATAAAGGAAGGCCCATTAGGTTATCATCAGATTTCTCAACAGAAACTACAAGCCAGAAGAGAGTGGACCCCAATATTTAAAATTCTGAAAGAAACTTCCAGCCAATAATACTATATCCATCAAAGCTATCCTTCTAATACAAAGGAGAAATAAAAACATTCACAGATATAGAAAAGATGAGGGAATTTATCACCAGAAACCCCACTTCAAGAAAGGGGGGTTGTCCAACCAGATACAAAGAACAAAACAAAACAAAACTACAAGTAAAAGCTCCAGCAAGATCACAATATAAACAAGATTAATGTGTGACAACAAAAACAAAAAAGAGGAGAGGACAAAAATTAACAGTAACAAAGGAGGATGGAGTGCAGAAGCACTCATGAGATAATGTACTACAATGATTATTATATGTATCCTTACTATTACTCAATGGTAACTATCCCTGAAAAAAATCACCCCAGAAACACACAGCTTAAAAAAAGAAGAAACAGAGGAAAGAAGTATGGAATACTACCAAACAAAAACAAGTGATAGAAAAACAAAAGAGAAGAACCAAACCAGATACAAAGCTATCAGAAAGCAATATATAAAATGGCAATAGGAAACCTTCAAGTGTCAATAATTACACTAAATGTAAATGGATTGAACTCACCAATAAAAAGACACAGAGTAGCAGAATGGATTTAAAAAGAGAATCCAACTATTTGCTGCCTTTAAGAAGCACATCTAAGCTACAAGAATAAAAACAAATTCAAAGTGAAAGGCTGGAAAACAATTCTCCAAGCAAATAACATCCAAAGAAAAGCAGGTGTAGCCATACTTATATCTAACAATGCTGACTACAAGACAGCAAAGGCAATCAGAGACAAAGATGGTCATTTCATAATGATAAAGGGGACACTGAATCAAGAAAATATAACACTTCTTAACATATATGCACCAACCAAGGAGCACCAAAATATACAAAACATCTACTGACAGACCTAAAAATAAAAACTGACAAAATACAATCATACTTGGAGACTTCAATACACCGCTGATGGCTCTAGATCGTTCATTCAAACAGAAAATCAATAAAGAAATATTGGCCTTAAACAAAACACTAGAACAATTGGATATGATAGACATCTACAGGACATTTCATCCCAAAGTGCCAGAGTATACATTTTTCTCCAGTGTACATGGAACATTCTCAATAATTGACCATATGTTGGGCCACAAAAATAACATCAACAAATTCAAAAATATTGAAATTATATCAAGCATATTTCCTGACCATAAAGCTTTGAAACTATAATTCAACTGCAAAAAAGAAGTAAACAAACCCACAAAAATGTAGAAATTAAACAACATACTTCTAAAAAATGAGTGGGTCAAAAAAGAAATAAAAATAGACATCAAAAGATACATATAGACAAACAAAAATGACAATACGACATATCAGAATCTCTGGGATGAAGCAAAAGTAGTAATAATAGGGAAGTTTATATCTCTACAGGTCTATATGAACAAACAAGAGAGAGTCCAAGTAAACAACTTAACTTCACATCTTAAGGAATTAGAAAAAGAAGAACAAAGGCAACACAAAACCAGCAGAAAAAAATAATAAAAATCAGAGCAGAAATAAATGAAATAGAAAACAGAAAAACTATAGAAAAATTAATAAAATAAGGACCTGGTCTTTGAAAAGATCAACAAAATTGACAAACCCTTGGCAAGTCTCACTAAGGAAAGAAAAAAGCACTCATATAAACAAAATCCAAAATGAAAGAGGAGAAATCACCACAGATATCATAGATATACAAAGAATTATTGTAGAATACTATGAAAAACTATATGCAATGTTGGGCAGATAATGTATATTAAGCTCACTTTGCTGTGGATGATGCTGCCCATGTGCAAGTTTTAAGAGTAAGCTTTGCCCTACACCCTTGACTGAATGGATAATGTGGGGTGCTGCACTCTCATTAGGAATCCTCCCCTTATGCCTCAGATGGGTGACTTTGTATCAGAGACTCCCTTGTTTGTAGATTGGATTAAAGGTTTGTATTTCTACACTATAAAGTGTGGCAGACCAGGAACTTGTTCTCTCAGTTCCCCAGGTTAGCATTAGAGAGGAGAGCAGATCAAGGCCACATGAAGGCCAGGAGAAGCAGCCAGGATGACGAAGTGCTGAGGGAGAAGCCAGTTTGTGCAGAGAGAAGGAGATGGGAAACAAGAGGTGAATAAGTCTGGTGAGCTAGAAACCTTTGATTCTAGGAAACTCAGATAAGTCAGTAGCTTTGTGAGCACTGAGTGAGTGGGTTTTGGAGCCCAGTTTGTGTTTTTACTTGTCCGCTGGGTGCAAGCTAGAATTAAAGCTGATGGCTCACCAGTTCTTGGCTCCTTTGTTTCATTACCGACTGTTCGAATCTAATGCAAACCTGCACTGGCCAGGCGGCTGTGATCCTGACCCTGGCTACTGGCTTTACATGCCATCAAATTTAACAATCTAGAAGAAATGGATAAATTCCTAGAACAATATAATCTTCCTAGACTGAGTCATGAAGAAGTAGAAAGCCTAAACAGACCCATAAGCAGGGAGGAAATAGAAATAACTATCAAAAACCTCCCCCCAAATAAAGGTCCAGGGCCAGATGGCTATACTAGTGAATTCTATCAAACATTCAAAGAAGACTTGGTTCCTATTCTACTCAAAGTCTTCCAAAAAATTGAAGAAGCTATACTTCCAAACACATTTTATGAGGCCAACATAACCCTCATACCAAAACCTGGCAAGGACAACACAAAGAAAGAAAACTACAGACCAATACCTCTAATGAATACAGATGCTAAAATACTAAACAAAATACTAGCAAATCGAATACAACAATACATTAAGAAAATAATTTATCATGATCAAATGAGATTCATCCCAGAATCACAAGGATGGTTCAACATACATAAAACAGTTAACGTAATACACCATATCAACAAAGAAAGAAGAAAACCCACAAGATCTTATCAATAGATGCAGAAAAGGCATTCGATAAAATACAACACAATTTTATGTTTAAAACACTCAACAAAATGGGTATAGAAGGAAAATATCTCAACATAACAAAGGCCACTTATGACAAACCATCAGTTAGCATCATAATAAATGGCAGAAAACTGAGGACTTTCCCCCTAAAATCAGAAACAAGACAAGGTTGTCCACTCTCTCCACTCTTATTCAATGTAGTGCTGAAAGTTCTAGCCAGAGCAATCAGACAAGAGAAAGAAATAAAAGGCATTCATAATTGAGAAAGAAGTAAGGGTTTCACTTTTTGCAGATGTTATAATCCTGTACATTGAAAACCCCAAAGACTTCACAAAAGAACTATTAGAAACAATAAACCAATACAGTAAGATCGCAGGATACAAAATTAATATACAGAAGCCTATTGCCTTCCTATATGCCAACAATGAAACATCAGAAAATGAACTAAAAAAAATAATCCCCTTTATGGTTGCAATAAAAAAAATAACATGCCCAGGAATAAACATAACAAAGAATGTAAAGGACCTATATAATGAAAACTACAAAGCATTGTTAAGGGAAATCAAAAAAGATACAATGAAATGGAAAAATATTCCTTGTTCTTGGATAGGAAGAATAAATATAGTCAAAATGATCATATTACCCAAAGCAATATAAATATTTAATGCAATTCACATCAAAATTTCAATATCATTTTTTAAAGAAATGGAACAAAAAATCATCAGGTTTACATGAAACTATAAAAATCCCCAAATAGCCAAAGCAATCCTAAGGAAAAAGAACAAAGCTGGGGGCATTACAATACCTGATTTCAAATTATATTATAGAGCCACGATAATCAAAACAGTATGGTATTGGCAGAAAAAAATAGACACTCAGACCAATGGAACAGAATAGAGAGACCAGAAATAAAACCACATATATATGGTCAAATCATCTTTGATAAAGAGCCAAAAACACACAATGGAGAAAAGAAAGCCTCTTCAATAAATAGTGCTGGGAAAACTGGAAAGCCACATGCAAAAGAATGAAACTTGACTACAGTGTGTCCCCCTGTACCAAAATTAATTCAAAATGGATCACAGACCTAAATATAAGACCTGAAACAATAAATTACATAGAAGAAAACATAGGTACTAAACTCATGGGTCTTGGCCATAAAGAGCACTTTATGAATTTGACTCCAAAGGCAAGGGAAGTGAAGGCAAAGATAAATGAATGGGACTACATCAGACTAAGAAGATTTTGCACAGCAAGAGAAACTGACAACAAAACAAACAGACTGCCAACTAAATGGGAGAGGATATTTGCAAACAACAGCTCAGATAAGGGCCTAATATCCAAAATATACAAAGAACTCATCAAACTCAACAACAAACAATCCAATAAAAAAATGGGAAGAGGACATAAACAGACACTTCTCCCAGGAAGAAATACAAATGGCCAACAGATATATGAAAAGATGCTCCTCTTCATTAGCTATTAGAGAAATGCAAATCAAAACTACAATGAGATACTACCTCATACCGGGTAGATTACCTATTATCAACAAGACAGGTAATAACAAGTGTTGGAGAGGCTGTGGAGAAAAAGGAACCCTCATTCACTGTTGGTGGGAATGTAAAGTAGTACAATCATTATGGAAGAAAGTATAGTGGTTCCTCAAAAAATTAAGAATAGAACTACCATATGACCCAGCAATCTCTCTACTGGTTATATACCCCCAAAACTCAAAAACATTGGTATGTAAAGATACATGCAACCTCATGTTCAATTCACTGCAGTATTGTTCACAGTGTCCAAGACATGGAAACAACCAAAAACCCTTCAATAGATAAAACTGGATAAAGAAGATGTGGTACATATATATTATAGAATACTACTCAGCCATAAGAAATGATGACATCGGATCATTTAAAACAACATGGATGGACCTTGATAACATTATACGGGGTGAAATAAGTAAATCATAAAAAACTAAGAACTGTATGATTCCATACATAGGTGGGACACAAAAATGAGACTCATGGACATGAACAAGAGTGTGGTAGTTATGGGGGTGAGGGGAAGGAAGGAGAATGAAGGGGTTGAAGGGACACAAAGAAAACCAGATAGAAGGTGACGGAAGACAAGTTGACTTTGGGTGATGGGTATACAACATAATTAAATGTCAAAATGACCTGGAGATGTTTTCTCTGAATCTATGTACCCTAATTAATGTCACCCTGTAAAAATGAATAAAATAATACAAAGGGTTATAAAAGGAATTAATCATAGTAGCTTATGTAAATGCTAAAAAAGACAAATTTATGATGTAGTATTGTATGTGCTTTTGAAAATTAATGCATTAATTAAGAAGATCCAGCATTGATCTAATAACACCAGAATTTCAAACTAGTATGAGTATAAATACTATTTTGTGTTGTTTGTAGCAGCAATAGCATAGTAGAAAGATACCTGTTATTTTTATTTGTGACAAAGTTACAAGCATTACTGTATGGCCAGTAGCCAGGGCCACCATCACAGCTGCCTGACCCGTGCAGGTTCGCATTTGATTCTGACAGTCGGTAATAAAACAACGGAACCAAAAACTGGTGAGCCATCAGCTTTAATTCTAGCTTGCACCTGGTGGGCAATAAATACGCACACTGGGCTCCAAAACCCACTCATTCGGTGCTCACAAAGTTACTGACTTATCCGAGTTTCCTAGAATCAAAAGGTTTCTAGCTCACCAGATTTATTCACCTGTTTCACATCTCTTTCTCCAACAGAAAGTCTGCACAAACTGGCTTCTTCCTCAGCACTCTGCTCTCTTGGCTGCTTCTCCTCTCCTCCATGTGGCCTTAATCTGCTCTCCTCTCTAATGCTAACCTCAGGAACAGAGAGAGAGCAAGTTCCTGGTCTGCCCCACTTTATAGTGTAGAAATACAAACCTTTAATCCAATCTACAAACAAGGAAGTCTCTGATACAAAGTCACCCATCTGAGGCATAATGGGAGGATTCCTCATGAGAGTGCACCACCCCACATCATCCAATCAGTCAAAGGTCTGGGGAAAAGCTTACTCTTAAAACTTGCACGTGGGCAGCGCCATCTTTAACAAAGTGAGCATAATATATTTTTTCTGCCCAACAATTACTAATGCCATTATGGTCTGTTTCCTACATTTGTAATTAAAGAAAATAAAAATTCAATTAAAGGTTAGTGAAAATAAAGCTATTTGGGTATTTTTTGTCTGAGTTATAAATTTAAGGAACAATATTTATTCTAAATATTTTCATGTAAATGATACTGTTAAATAAAATATTCAAAGCAAACTTGGAATAAAATTATAGTCAAATGATGTTTACTTAGAGAAAAATTTAAATTTATTTAAAATTAATTTTTAATTAATTGGGAAATAAGCCACAACTTTAACTATAATTGATTAGTGTTTTATTACAGCAGGAGAAAATAGTGAGTAAAGATTGGGTTGTGACCCAACTGTATGCATTTAAATCTTGTCTTTATTATTTAGTAGCTGCTTCATTTTGGAAAGTCACTTGAATTAAATAAGTCCTATTTTTTCATCTTTAAAATATATCTGAAATAGTTCCAACTTCAGAAGGTTGCTGTGATGATGAAATGAAATAATATATGTTGAAATGCTTACTATAGTGCATAACAACTAGAAAGTGCCAGATGAATGCTGGCTTTCCTTTTTTGTGGTTACCACCCACATTCAGCGCATTGTGCTACACATTGGGGATGCCCCAGTGATGGTGTCCTCAAGTCACTCTAAGATAGACAGATAAAGAATTAAATTTTGTACAGTGTTATGGGAGACATAAAACTTGTTCAAGATGTTGCAGGAGCACAGAGGAAGGAGAGATTAATTCTAGCTGAAGAATGTGGGGTGAATAGTAGGGAGGAAGAGAGACACACTTTCACAGAGAAGTTGATACTTGTGCTGAGTGTTGAAGTGAGGTGCCAAACCAACTTGATTGGTTTTTCTAAAGGTCCAGCACCTTCCCTCATTTGATACATATGGGAAGGTCAGACTGATGGAGGGAGCGAGAACAGTAGTGAGGATGTTTCTGCAGTTGGCACAATACTATAGTCTCCTCTTCTCCCCTTTTCTTTCTTTCTTTCTTTCTTTCTTTCTTTCTTTCTTTCTTTCTTTCTTTCTTTCTTTCTTTCTTTCTTTCTTTCTTTCTCTCCTTCCTTCCTTCCTTCCTTCCTTCCTTCCTTCCTTCCTTCCTTCCTTCCTTCTTTCTTTCTTTTTCTTTCTTTCTTTTATTTTTATAGTGAGAAGAGGGGAGATAGTGAGGAAGACTCCTGCGTGTGCCCCCGACGAGGCTCCACCCAGCAACCCCATCTAGGGATGATGCTTGAGTACAGAGCTCTTTTTAGTGCCCTATTTTAGAGCTATTATTTGAGGCTGATGTACTCCAACAGAGATATCCTCAGTGCCCAGGGACACACTGGAATCAATCTAGCAACTGGCCACGGGAGGGGAAGAAGGAGAGAAAGGGGAGAAGGGGGAAGAAGCAGATGCATGCTTCTCCTGTGTGCCCTGACCAAGAATCAAACCCAGGATGTCCATATGCCTAGCCAATGCTCTATAAACTGAGTCACGAGCCAGAGCCTTTCCTCTCCATTCAAGTCAAGGGAGAGGGTTTGTTTTTTTAATTCTCTCAAAGAGCTTGACATGTACCCCAGGAATTTGGAGCACTTGGAGAATGGCGTGCATGTGTAGTCTAGAAATGTTTAAACATCAGAGACCTCCTGGAGCTGTGTACAATGGCAGAGGGTGGAGAGAAGCAGCCTCTGCTTCTAAGGTTTGGAGGGTACAAAAATGCTTAGTGTTTCCCCATAAGCAAGAATGGATATTGTATGGATTAGCTGGGCATGAGCCAGTTTCAAAGGACTCTGCCCAAGATGTATGCCTGCTAGGGTGACGTGACCTCAAATAATAAGGAAGAAAAGTCGCTGGAACCTTGAGAAACCTGCAAAAGTTCCCCATGAATGCCATTTGGGCATAATCACCCAGAGGGCCTTCACACCAAATTTCTTTTCTTTTTTCCTTTCTATTTCTTTTCTCTTTTAATTAAATGAGAGACAGGGAGGCAAAGAGAGACTCCTGCATGCGCCCCAACCAGGCTCCACCTGGCAACTCCCTACTGGGGAATGCTCTGCCCATCTAGGGCCGCGGCTCGGTTGCTTCACAACCGAGATATATTAGCATCTGAGGCGAGGCCATGGAGCCATCTTCAGCACCCAGGGCCAACTTTACTCGAACCATTCTACCTATGGCTCTGGAGGGGGGGGGAGATGGCAGGGGGGAGAGGTAGAGAAACAGATGGTTGCTTCTGTGTGCCCTGACTGGGAATCAAAACGGGGACTTCCACATGTCAGGCTGACACTCCACAACTCAGCCAAATGGCCAGGGCCACAGCAGATTTCAAGTTCAGCAATTAAATAAGACCTTCTCTGCCCCTTACCTCTCTTCCCTTTATCAGTCCTAGCTGGGTGAGGTGCTGCTCAGTGAGCTCAGGAGGAGCAGAGAGGTTAAGGTGGGGCAGTAGTGAAGCAGCTGAGTCTGCCTTCAGTTCCCCTAGAGGGCAGTCTCCACAGTGGACTCACTTTTATAGTGCCCATAGCACAGCATCTCAAAAACCCTTCCTTTCCCGAAAACTCCATTTGTTGAATGGTGCCTCCAGTTTCCTGTGAAAAGAACGTAGTTCAACTGTTTTTCCGAACTTGAACCATGTTAGTAGGGAATATACTAATTACTCATAGAATGGGTGACAGGAAACTAAATGAACCCTTGGTTATTGTAAACCTTTATTTCCTTTATTAAAAAAATATCATGCTTGCATTGCTTTTAGCCCCCTTCAGGCTCTTTAAAAAATAAACCTTCAAAAGTAACTTAAACCTCTCTACTAGAAAACAACCTAAATATTATGCTAAAGAAAGATATTTAATTAATAGAGAAAATAGCACCACAAATCTGATATATGCCAACCAAATATGGGAATCTCAAAATCATGTAAAGCTCAGACAGTCCTTCAAAGTTTAGAAAGTTGTCCAGTTTTTTCTCAGCTCTCTACCTCTATCCCAGCCTAGCACTCTGGGCACCCTCGGTTGTGTGCTAGGCTAACTCAACAACCAGAAGCCTCCTGCATACACCTGACTCTCCAGGAGAAGCCTTTTAATCAAATTCTTACCAGCCTGCTCACCATGCAGCTGGAAGTGGGTCTTGTGGGAAATATTGGGAAATGTTCTCTGTTGCCAGGAGCAGAAAGGGGCCCAAATGCAATATTTTTCTTCTGAGCTTCCTCTCTGGGAGTAAATGTTTCTTTATTGAGATTAAAGACCACGGGGAACAGAGAAAGCCACAACAATATTGAACTTAATTTCAAGCACAAACTCCTTTCATGAGAACTATTAACTAGCAGCTAGATTGTCTTATTCTTGTTGAGAATAAACAGTGAAGGTGTCAAAAACCAAGCAGCACAAGGAAGGCAAGGAAGAAACCTTGGTTTAGATCATTTGTGAAAATGAATATTCAGATTTCAATAATTAAGGATATCCAAAGTGTCAGATATTAAATAAATTGCTAATCTACATTTATGTTAGAACATGTAACTACCAACTCAAGACATAAAAATTTTATTGAAATAGTTATGGACAATTCTGCCAAAAATTTTCACTTATCGGTTGGATTAGATATCAAAATAGGGAAATGCTGAATTACAGAATACTATATGTTAAATATTTAATAAATTAATTCCCTCTGCTGGTAGTAGGTGTTCCAGAAACGCCTGCTGCATGACAGCACTTAATCAATGCTAGTTAATAAAAATGGCTTAAGAGAAAGCAAAAGCCTGAAGGTTTGCAATCCAAAGTAGAAACACAGAAAAATCATACTCAACGATAGCTAGGAGTTACGAATAGTTTAAAAAAGGGGAAGAAGATTGAAGCTTTTGTCAGATTTGACTCCTTTTTGAATTCCTGGGTTGTTAAATATGAGTTTATTCATGTAAATTTTGGCCTGGTTTTATTATTTTTCTCTTTCATAGTTTTCATGTAACTTTGAATTATACCAGAATTTCAGCAATAGATTCTAACTCTAAAATCCAGATCATGTCTCAGTGGAGCAAGAGAAAGAGGAGGAAACAGACAGAGAGAAAAAAAAGGGAAGGAAGGAGAGAGAATAAGAGAAGGGCATGGAAGAGAAATGGACAACCAGACACTTCTCGATCATGTTGGCATAGCAGGTAGGCTCCAACTTTTTTATATAAAACATTCAAAAGTGAACCCCTAAATGTATACATAGTACAGTAGTGGATAACAAGAGACCCCTATTCCTGAACTAAAAAATAATTACTGTGCGATCCTTGATTAGGACATAAATACCTAGTCTTAAATTTAATAAGTATTTTTTTTAATTTATTTTATTTTTATTTTATTCATTTTAGAGAGGAAACACAGAGTGAGAGAGAGAGAGAGAGAAAGAGAGAAAGGGGGGAGGAGCTGGAAGCATCAACTCCCATATGTGCCTTGACCAGACCAGTGCAGGGTTTTGAACTGACGACCTCAGTGTTCCCAGGTCGATGCTTTATCCACTGCGCCACCACAGGTCAGGCCTAGTCTTAAATTTAAATACAAGCTTTTAATATATTTAAACTAGATTCAAAAAAGATAATACAAATTAGTTTTCTTATGTAATTAAAAAATTTTAATGTATACATTCTGTAAGGTATTCTTCCCCGCTGAGAAAGAAGAAAGGAGGGGCCAAGAACCACAAAGTGTGGAATAATAAGAGGTTTTATTAAGTACCGCGCATTCTGCCCGATGATGTCCCCTAGCCCTGGGGTCAGAGGCTAGGGGAGTCTCGTGAATTATACTGTGTAAGACGTAAAGGAGCCCTAGGGGTCCTTTAGGGTCATCGAGCTAATATGGCATGGTGAAATCTCACTGGCTGATGGACAGTCGCTCTTCTCCCAAGGTCCTCTGTGAAGGGTTTCTTTGGCGCACAAGAATGTGGGTGGTCCTAGCCAAAAGTCCCGGGTCTGAGTTCCTCACATGACTGTCCCCCTTACTGACCACCCTACATTCCCGCCTTTTTTGTTAAATAGAATAGGGGTGCCATTTATTCATCTGGCTACTTCCTGCTGGTTAGGGGCATTGTGGCAAGGGGAGATCGGCTGGTGGTGACTTTGAGGGGAGTCAGGAGGAACATCTGTTTGGCTGTGAGTTGAGAAACTTTGTGGATGCGGTTTTGTAAGAATTTAAAAAAGAGAAGCAAATATGAGTTATACGCTGATAACTAGAAGATTTAGGATAGGGGCAGCCCAGGTAAGAATGGGTGGCTACCATCAGGAGTTAAGCAGGTTGTAGGAGGAGAGATTCTTGCTTAATTTCTCTCGCAGACAATTGAGAAGATTGAAGCTTCTTTCATCAGGCCAGTCCTACTGACAGCATTGCACCCTGCTTCAGCTCACTCTGGCGGCAGGTTCCTGGTAGGCAACAGGCGGGTCTGTAGGGCCCAACCTTTTGGTGAGCCTCAGACGAGTAGAGCCCAGTGGTTCCAAACTGCCAGCGGTCCTGCATAGGAGCAAGCTTGAGGCAAGAGACATGGTTAGAAATGAGGGTAGCATTGATTATGCGGGAGCAGTTGGTAGTGAGGAATGGCAGGAGTAAGTGGGAAGATGCTGCCAGCTGGATAGTGGCTCCGAGACTGTGAAGAATATCTTGACCCAGAAGGGGTACAGGGCACGATGGCAAAACTAAGAAGGAGTGCAAAAAGGGCATTCTGTTCAAACTGCACGTCAGGGGTAGAGTGCGAAGGGGAAAAGAAGGAGTCCCATCCATTTCCATAACCAAGACCTGTGAGGGAATTAGAGGTCCAGAGTGCGGTGGCAAAACAGAGAAGGCAGCTGCCGTGTCCACTAGAAATGAGATTGACTTACCCACTACTTGCAGCATACCCTGGGTTCTCCGAGTCCAGGCCGTGTCCTAGGAGTTTGAGTGATGGGCCCACGTGGCTGCCTTGTCCTCCACATAGAGACGTTGAGGATGAGCCTGCTGCCCAAAGGGGCAATCGCTCTGCCAGTGACCAGGCTGCTTGAAGTTAGGGCAGGGGTCAGTGGGCAGCTGTGGGCAGGGGCCCTGTCAGGCACAGTGGTCCTGCTTACCACAATTAAAGCAAGCTGCTGGTGAGAGTCCTCTTTCCTGACTTGGGTCAGGCACTTCCTGTGCCTTGGAGTGTTACCTTCTGCTGCATGCAGGCCTGGCAAACAGCCTTGGCCTGTTCCTACTAGCTGTGACCATTGAAAACTTTAAATGCCATGTTCACAGGTCCTGGATAGGAGTCTGGAGTTGAGAATAAAAGGAGGAGGTTTCCTAGGGAGCCTGGCACTCAGATCCAGCTGGAAATGCTGGATTCAGCGGCAGGACAGGGTCAGAACTTCCTGCAAGCAGGTTGGGGTTGGGCATCCTGCAAACCGGTGTAAGAGCCAATGACAGGCAGAGAATGGCCTGATAGAGGAGGGGTTTAAGAACACTGGAGAAGGGAGGGGCCCCTGGCCAGCAGGGGAGGATAAAGAGAGACTGGTATTTGCAGGTGAATGAGAAACAGGATTTAGCGAAAGGAGGGGTGGGCTCTCTGGAGGGAAGAGACCCAAGTGAAAGAGGTCCGCAGAGGGACCAGAGAGTGGGGTGCCCTCGGGGGTCAGGCAGGAGAGAGAGAAAGTTGAGAGTCCATGGAGAAGGAAAAATTAGAAGTGGAGGGTTTTCTCTGGCCAGAAACAGCCTGTGCAGTGCAACAGGCAGCACAGAGATTAAGGACAGGCATGCAAATAATTAGAGGCCCCGAATGTAAAGGGATCTCCAAGCTCCCAGCTTTTTCGGCAATAGTTAAATTGGTGAGGGTATTAAAACCGAAAGTCCCTTCCGGAGGCTACCTGGTCCGATTATCCAGTGGGTTCTGTGGCCTGGCCACAGTGGAGAAAAGGAACCATTTCCTCTTCTTTAGGGAGGGAGAGATTTCGGATAAGGCAACTCCCGGAGTGTTTTGGGATTCCTGTACCCCCACAGCCACCCTCAGTCCTAGGAGTGGTCAGAGTTGAGAATTGGCATCCCGCAACTCAAGCTCTGGCCACGGATGGATAGGTAAAGTGGATGTGCTTGGGACGTTTCCAACAGGCACACACACAGTCAGATGGAAAAGGCTTCCCTGACATAGCTATGGTTTCGGACAGGGAGTCTTGGTGGAAAGAACTGAAGGGAAGTTTGGAGGCATGGGACTTACCACACCATGCTCCAAAGTTGGTAGATGGTCGGAGATCCTGAGATCCTGCTTCTTTCTCAGAGGGGACGGGGAGAGGAGCGGATCCAGCAGGCTTCTGACTCCTCCCGGGTTTTCAGCACCAAAATGTGAGGCTTCTTTCCCTGCCGAGAAAGAAGAAAGGGGGAGGGGCGAGAGCCAGAAAGTGTGGAATAATAAGAGGCTTTATTAAGTACCGCGCATCCCGCCCGACAATGTCCCCCAGCCCCGGGGTCAGAGGCTAGGGGAGTCTTGCAAATTATACTGCGTGAGAGGGTCCTAGGGGTCCTTTAGGTCGTGGAGCTAATATGACGTAGCAAAATCTCACTGGATGACAGACAGCCACTCTTCTCCCAAGGTCCTCTGGGAAGGTTCATTTTGTCGCGCAAGAATGTGGGCGGTCCTAGCTAAAAGTCCGGGGTCTGAGTTCCTCATGTGACCATCCCCCTTACTGACAACCCTACACATTCTTTTTAAAAAAATTTTTTTTAAAAAAATTTCTTTTTATGTATTCATTTTAGAGAGGAGACAGAGTGAGAGAGAGAGAGAGAGAGAGAGAGAGAGAGAGAGAAAGGGGGAGGAGCTGGAAGCATCAACTCCCATATGTGCCTTGACCAGACCAGTGCAGGGTTTTGAACTGGCAACCTCAGTGTTCCCAGGTCGACGCTTTATCCACTGCGCTACCACAGGTCAGGCAAAAAAAAATTTTTATTTACTGATTTTAGTGAGAGAGGAGGGAAGAGGTAGAGAGAGGCAGAACATCAAGCTGGTCTTGTAAGTACCCTGACCCGGGATTGAACCGGTCTCTGTGCTTCAGGACAATGCTCTAACCAATCAAGCTATCTGGACAGGGCATAGAATTAAAAATTTTGTTTCAGCTTAACTGAATGACATTTAGTAGAGAGAAGAAATGGTTAAGAACATGCAGATGGTGATTTTGGAAGGTCATGTGCATGAGCTCTTACAGGAATTGAGCAGATGAATTGTTAAACACAGGAAGGGAAAAGAGATAAAGAAGTTTGCCTCTGTGGTCATTTACATCTGGCTCATTTACATCTATTGTAGGTTTGCTGTACTGCTCTGGCCTATTGGGCAACCTCATAAGGATCTGATAATGCTAATCAAGAAATATATTAGTCTAGGTTCAGATGATGAGATTCCCACTTGTGGTCTGCCTGCATTTAGCCTACAGAAAAGTCCTATTTGAGCCACCTGAGCTGTAATTTTCTTACCTTATGGCTACTCTGGTGAAAAGAGGTTAATATAAATAAAAGGCATTGCTTTAAGCCCTACACTTCATTGGTCTGATGAAGTTTGAGGAAAACAGGAATAAGTCAAGTATGTTGAGGATCAGGGACTTCACATTTATAAAGTATAAAGCTTATTAAAAATTTTGAAGTGAAAAATTCTATATAATACAAAACCATTGTTATTACTGGTAACATATCCAGATATCTTGCCAAGATTATTCTGATTCAGACATTAAGTTTTATATTAGAATATGATAGAAAAGATATTCAATAAAAAGACCCAATAAACAGGCAAAGCTTGAAAAAACAGTGACTATACCTAGGAAATTTCACCCCCACCCAAAATCACATTTTACGGTGCTTTCCCCAAAAGATAAGGACAAAGTTAAGATGTAATAATGGCAGTAGCAGTTGGAATTTAATTGAGGGCTGAACATTTATTAGGTAATGTTCAACTCGCTTTCAATAGTTATTATCTTATGTAATTCTTACAAAACTCCCCTGTGATAAACACTATTTTATTGATAAGTAAACCAACCAAAAATTCTACAGAATATACTGGTGTATATAGAGACTGGAAAGCATCTAAATTTGAGGGGATAAGAGAGTTAATCTCCTATATCCCAAACCAAAAATTCTACAGTATATACTGGTGTATACAAAGACTGGAAAGCATCTAGATTTGAAGGTATCAGAGAGTTAATCTCCTATATCCTAACATGAGGACGTTGAAAAGTATTTAGTAGACAGAGAAGACAATAAAGATTGTAAAGTTCCTATAAAGGGGAAAGAGAGTAGCATAACAAATAATAATATTTGTAGACTCAAATAGCCTGTCAGCTTAACTTAAAGAACTCTGTAATGACACGCTGTCTTTTGCTTGTTTTCTTAACTTACTGCTAGGTAGTGTATTAGAAAGCTTTTAAATCTCTGCAGCGCCAATGTGGCACAGAAAGAGGCCTTGGCTATGGGCAGTTAGTCTCTATATCAGATTGGCTGCACAGACCTGACATCTTGGTTGCACATTTATTATGTTGCAACCACGTTAAGCATAGGTAAAATAAACACACAAACAGATGAAGGCCCTGGTGGTAATATTTGGAGCAGTAGCAATATGCTATGCTTTGTACAGAACTGAACACAGATCTTATTTACCCTTTTAAAGTTAACTTCTATATTTTTTGTTTTCATTCCTTCAAGAAGGGCTAAATTAGCAGTCAGCACTCTTACTAACATTTAGCTGGTGTGGTTTTAATAACATGCGTTACCTGTGGCCACCCTTTTTATGGGGAACTTAGCAGGGAGGATTAAGGGCAGTTGAGGTCCTTGGAGCAGAAGAAAATATTGGACCCCTTAGGAAAAAGAGAGAGACAGGGAAAATAAAAATAAATGTTAACCATATTTTTAAATAAATGAAAAATATTATATACTATTAATGTTAAAATTGCACAAATGAAACCAAACTTGGTGTCATTAGAAAAAAAGTGTAAAGTGGGGGATATGTGGGGCCCTTCAGAAGTCGGGGCCCAGGGTGCGCACCTGCTGCACCCCGTTAAATCTGCCTCTGGAACTTAGGTACCACAGGCCACAGAAAAGCACTTGATAATTGTGTATAATCAAATTTATGAAAGCTGATCCAGAAAAGCACCTCACTGTTTATAGGGGTGCTATACTCAATCTGTTGAAAGCTAAAGAATCTATTTGCTATATAAAATCTCTTAATTTACCTGCTTTTAAATTTGAATTTTGTGTATATCTGGTCTTCTTAAAATAAGACACGGAATTTGTGGAAGCACAGGCAAATCTAAAATAATCAAATAATATTCATTAATTTATTCAACATTCTCAAGTGAGAAAGCAGCTGAAACTGAAACTAACCAGGCCTTTTCATCCTTAGACTTTTTAGCTGAATGATTTCACTCCTCTTTCTCAGAAAAGCTATATAGAAATGGCATATTTTAGGGTTTAAGGGTTGTTTCCTTGCTCCCTTTTAGTCAAACTTTTAAGCAGAAGATATGGTAGCAACAGATGATGGATAGTAAAAAGAACTTATGCAAGGATAGCGGGAACAGACCCTTCTCCGGGGTCAGGTCCCATTAGCACTTACCCGACCCGCGGATCCCACTTAAACTTCGGGAGCCACCCGGAGGTTAGGCTGGTGGACAGATGAAACTACAGGTCCCAAGACGCAGATCCTTATTCTTCCTTCTACGTAGTTTGAACGCTCCCCTCGTTGCATTCTGGGAAATGGAGTTTCCTTCGACTCAGCCGTTACACTGTCTAGGAAACCAGGGTCTGAAGGATCCATCTCTCCATTGATCCCGCCCCATGTTGCTTAGGAGATGAGAGACGCCAAAACTTAGTCATTGTCAGCTCAGGGCAGAACAGGTGCAGAGGGAAATCCTCTGAGGTCTGTACTTCGATGGCAGCCATGGAGAACTTGAACAGCTCCTACCAGGAATTGTGCAGCAGTAGTCAATACCAGTTTGAGCTCGGACCCACAGACTTGCTGGAGCGCAAGGGCTCCCTGACTCTCCGCTCCCGTCACAAGAAATACTCGAATCCGGTGTTGGTGTATTCCTGGTGAGCGAGCTCTCCGAAGATCTTTATTCCTGGTTCTGGGGTAGGGAGAAAAGCAGATGGGATTGGGAGGAGAGGAAAGGAGAGTAATAAAGGACAAGGGTGGAGAGGAGAGAATAAACAGAAGAGAATGAGAATAAAGGAAGAGAACAGAGAGAAAGAAGGAAAAGAATGAAGAGGTGAGAAAAAAAAAAGAATGAGACGAAAGAGAGAGAACTGGGAGAGGAGATAAAAGAACGGCCCTGGCCCTATTTGGCTCAGCGGTAGAGCATCTGTCCGGAGTGTGGAAGCCCCCGGTTAGACTCTGGCCAGAGCACACAGGAGAAGCAACCGTCTGCTTCTCCACCACCCGCCCCCTTCTCTTGCAGCCCTGGCTCCAAAGAGCAAGTTGGCCCTGGGCGCTGAGAATGGCACCACGGCCTCACCTCAGGTGCTAGAATGGTTCAATATCTGAAGCAGCAGCCCCAGATGGACAGAACATCAGACATAGACAGGGTTGCCAGGTAGATCCTGGTTGGGGAGCTTGTGGGACTCTATCTCTCCGTCTCTCACTTGATTTAAAAAAAAAAAAAAAAAAAGGAAGAGAAAAGAAAAGGAAACATCTTCAAAGGAGAAGTTGAAAGGGTAGGAATGCAAGTTGGGAAAAGAGGAGGAAATAGGAGACGCCTCTAAGAGTAGCTCCCCAGCATACACTGGGACCTGCTGCAGCCAGCTACCTGGCCACCAGAGGTCATAGATCACCCATGTGCAGAATGCACATGAAAATCATGTTTCTGAGACAAACACTTACTCAAGGGCTCATTAGGAGGAGGGCAGGGATCCAGCAGGAGGGAGATGTTTGTTCAGAGGATGGTATCCACAACTGTCATTTTGGGGACGGTGAGGCACACTAAATTACTTGAAAGATGTCCATAGACTACTAGGGCTCTTCTGGCCAGAGACTACAAACTGGCATTTCCCACTGCGTAAGGGTCAACAATTTGTTTGGCATGCACTGTGTTTTTATATTTTCTTTTAAATAATTTTTCACATTTAAAACCAGGAGATTACACATAAAAATTCAATACTGTGTCTTTTTTGAAAAGTTGAAAGGCCTGGCAACAGGATTTTTCCCTCAAGTATGAATGTCCTGGAGCTGAGCACTGGCTATGGAAGATGAGAGTTCTCTTTGGTGATTTTACTCATACAGGTCCTTTCTTGGCTCCAGAAGGCATTTGCTTAACTTCTTTTGCCTTAGACCTTGGGTTTGAAATTCATTTAGGGATTCTTTTGTTTTATTAAATATTGCAGTACCAATAGCAAAATCATGACATATAACTGGGAGAAAAATGGAGACTTTTGGTGCCATTAGGATTCTGTCCTTTGGGTCAATTTTCCTGTCTGTATTGTTGAAAATAATTACTTTCTGTATTTGCAATTCTCTGGGGTAGAGAGCAGAAGGAGAGAAGTGAAATGAAGTCTCAAAGCTTGTCTTCTTTATATTTTTACCAGTAAGTGAAGATGAATGATTTTGGCTTTAGCTCTAAAGCTGAGTCCTTCTTGATCCCATTCATTCATGCAATGTATGTGAGTCCTGCAGTTTCTGTCTTACAAACTTTATACAGCCTACCTATTCTTTATTTTTACAAAGCTTTACTTTATTTCTTATCTCTAAAACTGACTGTCTATTTTAATTCAGTATAAGAGGTTATATAGATTTTAAATCCAAAGCTACATAAAGAAACAAAAATTCTCTTTTAGCTTCATACAGGGCTTACATCATGTCCCTCAAGCAAAACACTTAAGTCTTTCATGATTCTATTACTCCATAAGGATTTAGGTCATGATATAAAATGCTACTAGAAATTGTTACAGAGAAAGCTTTATTTCACGTTGATAGGGCTTTGTGATGTCGCCTTGTGAACACTGTAGACATCAATAACAAACCCACAGAAGAACGTAATGAGAGGAGGTAGGAGTTTGGTTGGGAAGAAGAGTAGTATAACACTGAAAGTCATTCTGATCACTGCTGGAAATGTAGAGTTCTCATGCAGTATGTTTCAGAAAAAAGGTTAGGGAGCAGGAAGAAAACAATTCAATACAACTAATATTTGTGTGCCATACGCTTTGCTATGTATTGGAGACAAAGAGGTGGGTAAAGGAGATTCAATGAGATAACTTATGTAAAACATTTACATCATGTCTGAAACATAGTCAGCAGTCAATAATATGTGGTAGCTAATATTATTTATTTAGTATATCAATGGTTAAAAGCTTGGAATCTAGGTTGAACACCAACTTTGCAGCTTGGATATGGCAAGTGATGACTGCTCTGGTACTATGTGTCTGCAACTATAAAATGGGGACAATAGGATTATTGTAAGATTAAACAAGGTATTATATTGTATGAGAAGCACCTTTTAATATATAGCCTGGCATATACAATAGTAAACACAGTAACTGGCACATGTATATGGTACATGTTCAGTGACCTCATGGAATTTTATAGGACAGTAAAGGAGAATGTCAATAATCCTATTAGTGTAAAGTAGAGATAGGTATAAGAGGTAAACGGAACAGGAGGAGAAGTTAGTGTGTGGGAGGGGAAGGTTCCTGAATAGGGTTTAGAATGAAGAATAGAAGCTTCATACATACACAACAGAAAACAGGCAAATGCAATGGAATTGTAAAGTAGCAGCATCATAGGGAAGTAGAAGTAGTTCTCTATAGTTGGCAAATACATTTGATCCTCATTATTTGTGAATTTTGTAATTGCAAATTTGTCTACTTGCTAAAATTTATTTGTAATCCCAAATCAATTCCCATGGCAATTTCATGGTCATTTATGGACATGTTCAGAGAAGCAAAAATTTTGGGTCACTGCCCATACACATTCCCAGTTGAGGTCAAAGTGACACTCTAGACCCTGGCTGGTGGTTCAATGGATAGAGCGTCAGCCCAACATATGGACATTGCAGGTTTGATTCTCAGTCAGGCACACAGGAAAAGCAACCATCTGCTTCTCCTCTCTCTGTCTCCCGCTTCTCTCTCTCTTGCTTTTCACAGCCAGTGGCTTGATTTGTTCCAGCATAGCCCTGGGCACTAAGGATAGCTTGGTTTGTCTTAGCACATCACCCTCAGGCACTAAAAATAGCTCCATACTCAGCATTGGCCCCTCACAGGGGTTGCCAGGTGGATGTGGGAGTCTGCCTCACTATCTCACCTTCTCTTACCTAAAAAAAAAAAAAGTGGTACTCTGCCTTTTTGTTTTAGCATTGATACTGTGAACAAGCATTCTTTTCACAGTCTATCTAGTTCCACTTTTTTTTTTTTTTTTTTTTTTGCATTTTGGTGCTTTTTGCTGGTGATTTCATTGTTAAAATGGTTTTAAAATTTAGTGCTGAAGTGCTGTCTCATGTTCCTAAGGGCAAGAAGTGTGTGATGGGGAGAAAACTCATGTGTTACATAAGTTTCTTTCAGGTATGAGTTATATTGCTATTGGATGTTAGTTCAATGTTAATCAACAATATGTATTAAATAAGGTGTATCTAAATAGAAACACATATAAAATCAGGTTGTATATTGATTTGTTGATGACAATGGCTCACAGGAACCAAATCCTATATTTCTTTTTTGCGTGTATGTGACAGAGACAGATAGAGAGTGGGACAGATAGGGATAGATAGGCAGGAAGGGAGAGAGATAAGAAGCATCATTTCTTCGTTATGGCATCTTAATTGTTTGTTAAATGCTTTCTCATATATGCCTTGATCCAGGAGCTACAGCAGAGTGAGTGACCCCTTGCTTAAGCCAGCAACCTTGGGCTCGATCCAGCAACCTTGGGCTTCAAGCCAGTGACCTTTGAGCTCAAGCCAGTGACCATGGGGTCATGTTTATGATCCCACGCTCAAGCCAGCAACCCTGTGCTCAAGCTGGTGAGCCATCCTCAGGCCAGATGAGCCCGCGCTCGAGCCTACAACTTCGGGGTTTCGAACCTGGGTCCTCTGCATCTCAGACCAATGCTCTATCTGCTGTGCCACCATCTGATCAGGCCAAATGCTATATTTCTAAGCTGACTGTGCTGCTGGCACTTTTTTTTGGTACCCAACCAGTCATCAAGATCTGTCCTTAAAAAAAAACTGCATGAAGTTCAAATTGAATAAACTTTCAAATGAATAATGTGATTGACCATTTAGTTTTTATACATTCTGGTCATAATTGTTTGCATTCTACTGAGTTATTTTATTACATATTAAATTTCTATTGAGTTTTAATCTTTTATTAAAGAGTAACACCTACTACTTATAAAACACCATTTGAATTGCCTCTCAACTGAGTACTCAATCAATTAAGTGACTATATCTATGGGTTTGAAAATAGAGTTGATGACTGAGAGAAATTGTGACTTACCTACTTTAAACATTTGGATGATTACTGTGTTTCTAGAGACTATCTTTTCTAGAGATTATCTTTCTCTATTCAGTTGTGTAGCATTTATGGAGCTATATCATTAGGTAATTCCATCAGGAAGTCTGAATTGACGGAAGATTTTCTCTTGGGATATCTCCACACTCACTGGAACAAAGTAATACTAAGAACCAGAACAACTATATTTGTCCTTAATAAATTCTCTGGTGTGAGGCTAGTTCTTATATTTATTTATTCCTACTTGTACTTATCCCTTCCTTGGTCAACTCAACATTAAATAATAAGTGATAAAAAATTAAAGCAAAAAAAATTCATTTGAATTCCCATTGAGATAGTTCATGTTTTGGTCTCCATGATGATAGAGTTTAAAGAGCTCAGGTTCCACACCCCATAATAGGAAGAAAACAGAAAGAGAAAGGGAAAAAAGTAATAAAAATTAAATGTGGTCATAATTTTGGGGTAGGGATAGCATGAGTCCATAATAAAACCGGAATTGATTTTCACAGATGTAATCCTGACTCCATAGAATGACATCAAAACCCCATCTTTGGTTACTTCTGTGTAAGTGAACTTAGTAAGGTATAATGCATTAGATTTCTGATTGGAATGGTAAAGAATTTAAAATGGGAGCTAAGCTGTTCTTTTCCTAGTTGTAGTGCATGACTTACCAGGGACTAACAGGTAATAAGGAGATTTTCAGTTAATGCAGAGACAAATAATATTTACCCTTTAATATTTACTGCACACAAAAATTAGGGGATATTTTATAGCTTCATATTCATTTTGAAATATCCCCTCATTTTTGTAAGCAGTATATTTTTAACTCATACTTTAAAAAAAAATCTAAATTCTATCATGTGACCATTTGAGATGATGTAATAGTAGACCAATAACATGGAAATATATTCACTGTCTAGTGGGTAGCAGAATTAGAAATTTGCACACAACTGCCATGCATATATAACATTTATTGTCTAAAACTGATCCTCATAACTTTTCAACTGTTGGCTACTAGAGAAAAATTTAAACATGCCAATTAAAGGGTATCTCTGTCTCTTAGAGTTAGATTAAAACCATCTCTTAGAACAGTGCCCCAAAACCGTCTCTTTCAAAACAGTGCCCACTCTTTCTAAGCCCTTCCTCCTCCACCCTCTGTTTCCCCTGGTGTTGTCTGTGCACAAGAGACTGAGGTTATGTGATATTTTGGTGGTGGGGGAGTGAGGACCTCAGATCTATGTGTAGGTCCTTGTTCTTTCTCACCTTACCTTTTATTCAACTTCTGTGCCTACTGCTGGTAAATTGGTGACAGTCCACTTGGTTTGTTGAGGATCTGATATCTCTGCTTGCAAACTCAGTTCTACTTTGACTCTTGTTGGTATTACAGATCCTATGTCAGGCTTGTCCTTCCCGAGCCCCACACTTAGGCTAGTCACACCACAGCCACTGTGGTAGGTGCACTTCCATCCCTCACCATGGCAACCCCGCAGCTGACTCACTGACACTCAACTGAGCTTCCACTGAATACCCGGTCGAGAGGCTGTGCATATGCCATGGTTTGCCCAGGATAGGTTAGCTCTCATTGGCCTGAAATTTATTAAAAATCTTTCTTTTACTTTTTAAAGTGACCTGCTTTAAAATATAAGGTTTAAGATCACTCTATCTGTTCCATGTTTGGGACCTTCTTGGTTTTGTTGTTAATAGAAGCTTATGAATTTTAAACTTTTAATTTCTCAACAATCTCCAACTTTCAAGAAAAAGATCTCCCTCAGCACTCATACATTCCATTTTTTTTCTTAGAAAGTAATCAGCAACACTTTATTTTTTTTCATATTCTTGGCACAACAATCCTGAATGTTCCCAAGGCAAATGTGGATGCCTTTGATTTACTAGAGCAAATATTATTTTAAAGAGTTAAGCAAAGTACAAATATTAATATTTAAAAATATAACCTCAATATAAGTGAGCAAGAAAAAAGGGTACTATGTATTGAATTCTTTTATTAAAAGTATGCCTATATGTATTGAAGAGAGACTGAAAGGATATTTACCATGTAACACAATATTTACTGCTGAATGGTGGATTTATGGTTTATTTGTTCTTTTTTTTCTCTTTGCCACTTCTACATTTGCCATAATGAACATGTATTATTTTCATTGAAATTAAGTAAAATTACTTTAAAATTTTTTATATTATTTTTTTATATCTTTTTCCCCTGGTGCAAACATGGGGATCTGACCATCTCTACATGATCAGAATTTAGGCAGAATACTTCATCTCTTTCAGAGTTTATTATGTCTTATTTAAATATCTTTTTAATTGCTAGTTTATGTTGGATAAAAAGGATGATGCTATTCACATTCATTTGGTTTAACCACCCTCTCATTCTGTGTTCTATAATGGTAGGTCCTACACCATGGTTATTTTAAATCTAGTCCTACAATCTTATTTCTCAACATACGTACCTACCCACAAATGTTCTTGAATGTAGTAGTTTTGGGATGAGGGAAACACCTTATTTTTTATTTTTCAAGATAAAATCCAGGAAATGCATCCTTTTGTCCTGCTACATTTTTCTTTCAATGCTATTGTCTTTTATAAAGTTCCAATCAAATTATTTTTCTAAAATCTTGTGTTTATAGTATCGTGTGCCTTGACCTTTATGTGATGTTTTGCTGAATTTAATTGGCAAGGGCCAAGAAAAACCAGTGCTGCTTGCAAGATGAACCCTTGTAAGACAGAGTATTACAGGACAGGAATTTCCCCATGTGGGTATACTTGGATTAGGAAATATCATTGCTGTTTACAAGTACCTCTACCTGAGCCAACTCCCTCCCCTGGGAACCATTTCCCACTAGGACCCCAGGGGCCACCAGAGCCCCCTCCTCTTTCCTTCATAGACAGCTACAAGTACTTTTGTTAAATCAAGTTTTCTTTCTCCTATCTCACTGATGATCCCTTCTAGTTAAGGGTATGGGAAGTTAGAGAGAAGGTAGGAAGAATGTAGGGCTCAGTGATAAGGAGAGGTTGAGTCTGTGAACATCAGGACCAAGCTCAGGATTTTTGATAGCCCTGGAACTGGTATTGTTAGATGAACTTTTCTCTGAGTTGGCCGGGGAAGCCACCACATTGGTACCATTTTCAGTGTGTACTGGTTAGTCTTTTGGTCGCAAGTGATAGGTACTCAGCTTGCACTAGCCTAATGAAGCAAGAGAATATATTAGCTTATAATATTCAAAGAATGGTTGATTACCAGATAAGGAGGGCAGGGATGTAGGTCAATCTTAGAAATAACTGGAATAAGGGATGCAAATGCAACCAGCCTCACTTTGTGTTTCCTCTGTCCTTTTCTTTGTGTGGTTTGATTCATCTTATCATTGAATACTATGGGAAACGTGGCTGTTCCAGTTCTGAAGTTTATACCTCACATCTTCATCCTACAAAGAAAGATGTATTGTAAGGTATTTTCAGTTCAGAATCCATAAATTTCAGGTGAGATATCCATTCCTGAGTCAAGTATCTGTTTGGGCTCATCCGACTGGGCAAGGTTAAAAGGAAATATAATAGCTCCCCAATAGCCACGGGGAAGGTAGACTAACCTAGGAGAAAGAAGTGCGGGGCTGGCAATCATATAGATATCTAGTGTATTCCATCCTATTCTATAGATGTTATATCCCACCCTTTCCTATAGATCTACTGTATCCCATCCTATTCTATTGATATCTACTGTATAATTGGATAGCTACTAGAGTGGAGAATGAATTCCAAATTCCAAAGACCCAATTTTACAGCAAAAGTTTAGAATACAACCCATTAATATATTGAGGATTTCCTACATTTGCAGTGATTTTGACTTTGAATTATGTTCTTCCCACGCCCACCCAAACCAGTACCAACCCAATGCAGTTTTTTAAAATTGGCCTTACACCAGAAGCTGGAAAAGACAAGGAAAATTTTCTTCCTGGAACTTCAAAGGAAGCATGGCCCTGCTGACCACTTGACTTCAGGCATCTAGTCTCCTGAACTATGAGAAAATAAATTCCTGTTATTTTAGGCCTCCAAGTTTGTGGTAATTTATTATGGTAGACCTAGGAATCAAAAACACTAAATACATGTTGAACAAATAAATTTTTTAAAATAAAATAAAAATTGGCCTTAGATTTAATGAGCAGAAAACAGAATATTGTGTGGAGATTAGATGAACAGATCTTTATAGTATTTTGAAAAAGTTAGAGTGACGTCAGAGAAACGGCACCGTGAGGAGTGCTCCCAATACTTCTCCCCCAAAATCCAACAAGTTCTACAACCAGAGACAGAAAAATCAATCCCTAGAGCGTCTGTGGGTCCCACACACTGAACAAAAAGGTATGAAGTGTTGAAAAACTGACTAAATTTATAAGCAACCCTGAAAGAAATAAGATGGAGAATGGAACACTCCGCCTCACTCACTAACCTGAGCAAGGGCTGCTTTCACTTAGAACTGAGAGAGAGTGAGAGCTTTGGGCATGAAAGGAGATAGGCTGCAGCACAGACGTGCAAGCCAAGGAGAGTGGGCCCGCTGCAGCTCAGCCCATGTGAGCTAACTCCAGCGCCATCCCGGCAGAGGCGGGCAAGCGGCAGCCTTTATTACCCGATATCCTGGTCGGCGAGCACAGGCAGTGTGTGCGAGAGGTTCCTCTTAGGACCCTGGGATTGGGCGCCCCTGTTCCTGGACAGAGGGGCAGGGTCAGAGAGCTCTGATTGGTCTGTTGCACAGACATGCAAGCAGAGAAAAGAGTGTGACTGCCACGGCTCAGCCCACATGAGCTAATGCTGGCGCCAGTCTCGGCACAGGCGGGCAAGCCTCCATTACCCTGATATCCTGGTCAGCGAGCATGGGCAGTGTGTGCGAGATTCCCCTTAGGGCCCCGGGTGTGGACGCCTGCGTTCCTGGACAGAGAGGTAGGGTCAGAGACTCCTGCATGGGCTGTGAGCAGAGGAATGGTGTAATCCCTGTTCCACCAACAACAATGCGGGGAGAGCACACAAAAAGGAACTTCCCTAGACCGGTCTTCTCTAGGCAAGTGGGGCGCCTTTGCCAGCCATTCAGGCTAGCACTGGGGGAGGGGAGTATAGGCAGCTTGCAAACAGTCTCTGTAGCAAATCGGTGAATCCAATTGCTCAAGTTAGCTTAAATAACAGTAGGCTCACCGTCCAACTAGCTTAAGCAGCTCTGGCTGACAAGGTGTCTCTCAGCTCAGCGATCTAAGACAAGAGACGTGATAATTTTTAATGGTTCTTGCTTTGTACGGAGGGGCGGGGGAAACTTCCAGTCATCCGATACAGGGCGAAAAACCTGCTTATGCTGGTGGCTCTGATTAGCAGAGCTTTCATACTCAGGGTTGTACGCTAAAAAGAGGGACTTAGCAGGTTTTAAGACCTCCTGTTCTGCAGGTAGCAACTAGGGCATCTTCTTCTTAGCCAAGACAGGATACAAAGTACAAAAAGCCTGGGGAGAGTGGTCCCACAGAGTGCTGAGACATACTGGACATGCCTGGAGGCTCATAGAAAGACATCTTGAGAGTGATTGGCTCTCAGCCCTGCCTGATTACGCTGACGGCTCTGACTGACAGAGCCTTACTCAGAGCTCTGCACTGAGTGGGGATAGAGTGGGGATTTGCCAGCTCTTTGAGCCTCTTACTATCCAGGCAGTGACAGCTGCAACCTCATAGCTGGATCACCAGGCTGCTAATTCATGAAAGAGAGAGGCTCCAAGAAAACGGGCTCTCCCATTGTTGGAGCTTGCAAATGCTAACAAGACCCGACTATCAATGATACTGAGGCCTAGTATATGACATCACCATAGCGACACATCAACTGCAAATCTCTACCTAAGCGTGCCACAGGGGCAGAGCCTGTGGTACAGTGCCACCAACCAGGAAGAGGGAGAGGAAGGAAAAAGGAAGAAGATAACTTCTCAATATCAAGAAAAATCCACAAACTTTATAACTTTTTCTACTTTTTTTTATTTCTTTCATTTTCTTATCTTTATTTATTTATTTTCTCTTCCACCTTGGTCCTTTTATCCTCTGCTCATCTTACTCTTTTCTCTTCATTTTGAACTACATTACCCATAAGTGTTACATTTGTCATTTTTTTCTTTCTTTCTATGAGGGTTACACTCCAAAACCCTTAACTCTTTTTTTCTTTTTCTTCTTTTTCTTTTCTCTCCCTCTCTTATTCTTTTCTCTTTTACTTTTCCTCTCATTCAATCCTCACTCATGAACAAGCTATTTTATTTTGGACTCAAAATTTTCCTTTGTGGCATTTTGTGTGCTTTTTACTTCACTTTTTAATTCATTAGCATTCCCCCCAACCCTGGCTCTCCATTCTATGTAGTTTTTGATCCACTTAATACAATAGTTTTTTTTTTGTTTTGTTTTGTTTTTCTTGTTTTCTTCTTATCCCTTTCACTATATCTCTCCTTCGACCATCATTTAGAAGCAAATTATATTATTCTTGATCCAAACTTTTTCCTTTTTTGCATTTTGTGGGTCCCTACCTCCTTTTCTCCCCAACTCAGGCCCCCCGTTATAGTTTTTGTTCCATTTAGCACAATAAAATTCTCAGTTTTGCACGGCATTTTCTCAAAGAGGGAAGGAGAGGAAAAAGGAAAAAAAATTTTTTTGTTTAATTTTTTATTGATTGTCTTTTTTATTACTTTTTACTTTTATTATTAATTCACATTAGTGTTATTAACAAAATCACCCTCAGATGCCATTAAGAAAAAGGAAATTGAATACCATGGATACAAAAGTCTGAGAGGTAGCACAGATAGATGAGGAAAAATCTATAGAAAAAAAATGTAATAGATTGGAAACCTTGGAGTTAAATGACAAATAATTTAAAGTAGAAATCCTAAAAAACTCAAGAGATATACAAAACATAGAAAGGCAATTTATGGAGATCAGAAGACAACTCAATAAACACAAAGAATATATTACCAAGGAAATTGAAACTATAAAAACAAATCAAACAGAGATGAAAAACTCAATTCATGAACTGAAAAATGAGATAACAAGCTTAGCTAACAGAACAGGCCAGATAGAAGAAGGATTAGTGACATACAAGATAGGCAACGTGAGGCACAAGAGAGAGAAGAAGAGAGATACTCAAGAATTAAAAAAAATGAGAACGTCCTACAGGAATTGTCTGACTCCACCAAAAAGAGTAACATAAGAATAATAGGTATATCAGAAGGAGAAGAGAGAGAAAGTGGAATGGAGAACATATTCAAACAAATAATAGATGAGAACTTCCCAAGCCTGTGGAAAGAACTAAAGCCTCAAATTCAAGAAGCAAATAGAACACCGAGTTATCTTAACACCAACAAACCTATGCCAAGGCACATCATAATGAAATTGGCACAAACCAATGACAAAAAAAAAATTCTCAAGGCAGCCAGAGAAAAGATGAATACAACATATAAAGGAAGGTTTATTAGATTATCATCGGATTTCTCAGCAGAAACTCTACAAGCTAGAAGAGAGTAGACCCAATATTTAAAGTTCTGAAAGAGAGGAACTTCCAACCAAGAATATTATACCCATCAAAGCTATCCTTCAAACACAAAGTAGAAATTAAGACAATTCACAGATAAAGAAAAGATGAGGGAATTTATCATCAGAAAACCCTCAGTTCAAGATATACTAAAGGGTGTTTTCCAACTAGATACAAAGAACAAAACAAAACAAAACCACAAGTAAAAGCTCCACCAGGAACACACACACACACACACACACACAAACAAATTTAAACTGTGACAACACAAACAATAAAGGGGAGAGGATGAAGATTAACAGTAGCAAAGGATGATGGAGTACAGAAGCACTCATAAGATAGTGTAGTACTACAGTGAACATGGTAGGTACCCTTTTCATTACTTAATGGTAACCACCCCTGAAAAAACCACCACAGAAACAAATGACATGAAAAAGGAAGTAACAGAGGAAAGAAGTATGGATTACAACCAAACAAAAACAAATGACATAAAAACAAAAGAGAAGTATCAAACAAGATACAAAACTAACAAAAAGCAATATATGAAATGGCAATAGGAAACCCTCAAGTGTCAATAATTACACTATATGTAAATGGATTGAACTCAACAATAAAAAGCCACAGAGTAGCAGACTGGATTAAAAAGAAAATCCAACTATATGCTGCCTACAAGAAACACATCTAAGCAACAAGAATAAAAACAAATTCAAAGTGAAAGGCTGGAAAACAATACCCCAAGCAAATAACATCCAAAAAAAAAGCAGGTGTAGCAATACTCATATCCAACAATGCTGACTATATGACAGCAAAATAATCAGAGACAAAAACGATCATTTGATAATGATCAAGGGGACACTGAATCAAGAAGACATAACACTTCTTAATATATATGCACCAAACCAAGGAGCACCAAAATATATAAGACAGCTACTGACTGACCTAAAAACAAAAACTGACAAAAATACAATCACACTGGGAGACCTCAATACACAGCTGAGGACTCTAGATCATTCATCCAAACAGAAAATCAATAAAGAAATATTGGCCTTAAATAAAACACTAGAGCAATTGGATATGATAGACATCTACAGGACATTTCATCCCAAAGTGACAGGGTACACATTTTTCTCTAGTGCACATGGAACATTCTCAAGAATCGATCATATATTGGGTCACAAAAATAACATCAGCAAATTCAGAAAAATTGAAATTGTATCAAGCATATTTTATGATCATAAAGCCTTGAAACTAGAATTCAACTGCAAAAAAGAGGTAAACAAACCCACAAAAATGTGGAAACTAAACAACATACTTTTAAAAAATGTGTGGATCAAAGAAGAAATAAGTGCAGAGATCAAAAGATACATACAGACAAATGAAAATGACAATACGACATATTAGAATCTCTGGGACACAGCAAAAGCAGTAATAAGAGGGAAGTTTATATCTCTTCAGGCCTATATGAACAAACAAGAGAGAGCCCAAGTAAACCACTTAATTTCACACCTTAAGGAACTAGAAAAAGAAGGACAAAGACAACCTAAAATCAGCCGAAGAAAGAAAATAATAAAAACCAGAGCAGAAATAAATGAAATAGAGAACAGAAAAACTATAGAAAAAATTAATAAAACAAGAAGCTGGTACTTTGAAAAGATCAACAAAATTGACAAACCCTTGGCAAGACTCATTAAGGAAAAAAGAGAAAGAACTCATATAAACAAAATCCAGAATGAAAGAGGAGAAATCACCACAGATATCATAGATATACAAAGAATTATTGTAGAGTACTATGAAAAACTATATGCCACCAAATTCAACAATTTGGAAGAACTGGATAAATTCCTAGAACAATAAAACCTTCCTAGACTGAGTCATGAAGAAACAGAAAGCCTCAACAGACAAATAAGCAGGGAGGAAATAGAAAAAACTATTAAAACCTCCCCCAAAATAAAAGTCCAGACCCAGATAGCTATACTAGTGAATTCTATCAAACAATCAAAGAAGACTTGGTTTCTATTCTACTCAAAGTCTTCCAAAAAATTGAAGAAGAAGCTATACTTCCAAACACATTTTCTGAGGCCAACATAACCCTCGTACCGAAACCTGGCAAGAACGGCACAAAAAAAGAAAACTGCAGACCAATACCTTTAATGAATACAGATGCTAAAATAGTAAACAAAATACTAGCAATTGAATACAATAACATATTAAAAAATAATGCACTATGATCAAGTGGGATTCATCCCAGAATTTTAAGGATGGTTCAACATACATAAAACAGTTAACATAATACACCATATCAACAAAACAAAGAACAAAAACCACCCGATCTTATCAATTGATGCGGAAAAGGCATTCGATAAAATACAACATAATTTTATGTTTAGAACACTCAACAAAATGCATATGGAAGGAAAATATCTCAACATAATAAAGGCCATTTATGATAAACCATCAGCTAACATCATATTAAATGGCTTAAAACTGAGGACTTTCCCCCTTAAATCAGGAACAAGACAGGGATGTCCACTCTTATTTAACATGGTGCTAGAAGTTCTAGCCAGTGCAATCGGACAAGACAAAGAAATAAAAGGCATCCATATTAAAAAAGAAGAAGTAAAGGTTTCACTTTTTGCAGATGATATGATCCTATACATCGAAAACCCCAAAGTCTCCACAAAATGATTACTAGAAACAATAAACCAATAAAGTAATGTCGCAGGATACAAAATTAATATACAAAAGTCCATAGCATTTCTATATGCCAACAACAAACCTTAGAAAAGGAACTCAAAAAATAATCCCCTTCATGGTTGCAACAAAAACAATAAAATACCTGGAATAAACATAGCAAAGAATGTGAAGGACCTATATAATGAAAAGTACAAAGCATTGTTAAGGGAAATCAAAAAAGATACAATGAAATGGAAAAATATTCCTTGTTCTTGGATAGGAAGAATAAATATAATACAAATGACCATATTACCCAAAGCAATATACAAGTTTAATGCAATTCCCATCAGAATTCCAATGACATTTTTTAAAGAAATGGAACAAAAAATCATCAGATTTATATGGAACTATAAAAAACCTCAAATAGCCAAAGCAATCCTAAGGAAAAAGAATGAAACTGGGGGCATTACAATACCTGACTTCAAATTATATTATAGAGCCATGACAATCAAAACAGCATGGTTTTGGCAGAAAAATAGACACTCAGACCAATGGAACAGAATAGAAAGTCTAGAAATAAAATCACATATATATGGTGAAATAATTTTTGATAAAGGAGCCAACAACACACAATGGAGAAAAGAAAGCCTCTTCAACAAATGGTGCTGGGAAAACTGGAAAGCCACATGCAAAAGAATGAAACTCAATTACAGTTTGTCTCCTTCTACTAAAACTAATTCAACATGGATCAAAGATCTAAATATAAGACCTGAAACAATAAATTACATAGAGGAAAACATAGGTACCAAACTCATGGACCTTGGTTATAAAGAGCACTTTATGAATTTGACTCCAAAGGCAAAGGAAGTGAAGGCAAATATAAATGAGTGGGACTACATCAGACTAAGAAGTTTTTGCACAAGAAAAGAAACTGACAACTAAACAAATAGACAGCCAACTAAATGGGAGAGGAGATTTTCAAACAACAGCTTAGATAAGGGCCTAATATCCAAAATATACAAAGAACTCATCAAACTCAACAACAAACAATCCAATAAAAAATGGGAAGAGGACATGAACAGACACTTCTCCCAGGAAGAAATACAAATGGCCAACAGATATATGAAAAGATGCTCCTCTTCATTAGCTATTAGAGAAATGCAAATCAAAACTACAATGAGATATCACCTCATGCCTGATAGATTACCTATTATCAACAAGACAGGTAATAACAAGTGTTGGAGAGGCTGTGGAGAAAAAAAGAACCCTCATTCACTGTTGGTGGGAATGTAAAGTAGTACAACCATTATGGAAGAAAGTATGGTGGTTCCTCAAAAAATTAAGAATAGAACTACCATATGACCCAGCAATCCCTCTACTGGGTATATACCCCCAAAACTCAAAAACTTTGGTAAGTGAAGACACATGCAGCCCCATGTTCATAGCAGCATTGTTCACGGTGGCCAAGACATGGAAACAACCCAAAAGCCCTTCAACAGATGACTGGATAAAGAAGATGTGGTACATATATACCTATATACCATGGAATACTACTCAGCCATAAGAAATGATGACATCGGATCATTTACAAGAAAATGGATGGATCTTGATAACATTATACGGAGTGAAATAAGTAAATCAGAAAAAACTAAGAACTTCATGATTCTATACACAGGTAGGACATAAAAAAGAGACTAAGAGACATGGACATGAGTGTGGTGGTTACCAGGAGTGGGGGGACAGGGAGGAGGAGAGGGAGGGAGAAGTGGGAGGGGAGAGGCACAAAATAAACCAGATAGAAGGTGACAGAGGACAATTTGACTTTGGGTGATGGGTATGCAACATAATGGAATGACAAGATAACCTGGACATGTTTTCTTTGAACATATGTACGCGGATTTATTAAAGTCACCCCATTAAAATTAATAAAATAAAATTAAAAAAAGAAAAAAGAAAAAGTTAGTTCTGAATAAATTTGAATATGGTGTTACTGTTTTTGATGGACACTAGTCTTTTATTACTGTTCTTTTTATTTGAAATACAAATTCATTTTAATTGTCATTAGTCACTCAGTATATTTTAATTTGATTTAACTGAATTTTGAAGCATTAACAAAAATAATTAATTGACAGAAAAATTATGTTTCTTTGTTAAGATGTTAGATTCCTATCAGATTTTTCCAGGTTCAGTCAAATGGAGGAATTAATATATGTCATTTATTTATTATAAGGACTTTAGTCTCACTTTATAGAGCAGTGGTTTTTAACCTGGGTTCTATAGAACCCTAGGGGTTCGATGAGTCGGTCTCAGGGGTTCAGAGAAGCCTCTGCCTCGGAGGCCAGAATAAAGTAATACCGTAATTTGTTGTGAGTTCATGCACTTTGTTGGTTTTGTTCTTTGAGCAAGGTGATGTTCATGCACGGCTCATTTTGTGCACCAGTAAAAAAACATATACCTATGTCTTGAATTTGAAAAGAAAATCATATTTTATTTATCACTAAAGAAGGGTTCGGTGAATGTGCATATGAAACTGGTGGGTTCGGTACCTCAAAAAGGTTAAGAACCACTGTTATAGAGAGTGATAGGAAGAATATTATGAACTGAAAATATGTGAATAATTTGTCACAAATTTTAAATACTTAAAGAAGTAAACACCCCCAAACAAAGTAAAAGAACAAACAAAAAACACTAAGATGCTCAGTCAGAAGTCAGAAACATTACCTGGGTGGGTTCTTAACCTTTTTTGAGGTACCGAACCCACCAGTTTCATATGCGCATTCACCGAACCCTTCTTTAGTGATAAATAAAATATGATTTTTTTTTCCAAATTCAAGACATAGGTATATGTTTTTTTACTGGTGCACAAAATGAGTCGTGCATGAACATCACCTTGCTCAAAGAACAAAACCAACAAAGTGCATGAACTCACAACAAATTACGGTATTACTTTATTCTGACCTCCGTGGCAGAGGCTTCTCTGAACCCCTGAGACAGACTCATCGAACCCCTAGGGTTCGATAGAATCCAGGTTAATAACCACTGCCTGAGCCTTTGGGGAGGGGGGAGTCACTTAAAAATGTTCATTAAGGAGCTCTTTTTTACTTTGAAATGTTTTTAAATTAAATTTATTGAGGTGACATTGGTTAATAAAATTATATAGTTTTCAAGTGTACAATTCTATGATATAACATCTGTATATCGCATTGTATGCCCACCACCCAAAGTCAAATCTTCTTCTGTCATCATATATTTGGCCCCCTTTACTCTTCACTTCTCCCCTTCCCCTTTTCCTCTGGTAACGACTATAAGGTTGTCTGTGTTTATAAGTTTTAGTTTGTTTCCCTTGTTTGTTTATTTGTTTAAAGAGTTACTATTTTGAATGGCATTTGTGTATATATATGTATATATAGAACCCTTATTATGTTGCAGACACTCTGTTGGGTCTGGGATTGGGCAGTGGACAAGACATCTTCCCTGCCCTTAGGAGGTCAGGATTATAGTGAGACAGAAATAAGGCTAACCAGGCAATTACTATGCACTGTGATACATGCTAGGATTGGGATAAGAAGGGTGCTCTGGGAACATCCAAGAGAGGAAATTAGATCAGGGAAAGTTTTCTAGATAAGGTTATCTGAGCTGCTAGGATTTACATGCAGAACTAAAGATGCCACATTAGTTAGGTTTCAACTTTGGTCATTATACTACCACTTTTCTCAGAATTTTTAGAAATATGTACAGGCATTTTAGATTGCATAATGACTGGTAGCTAGTGATGTCAAATGTGATTGCAAAATTGTGACTTTTAGTTCTAGTGGTAGCCATGGCAGTTAAACAGCATTTACTCATTTATCCATGTGATGCCTAATCTACATATCCACAAGCCTACAGCCAGATGTGTCAGGAGAACAGAACTAACATGTGTCTAGGGTCAGCACATTAAGTCTAGCCAGTTTGCATATGGCGTGCATGGCAGGATGCAGACAACAAAACCCCTAATAGAGCTAGTCACAGAAAAGCAATCCCCCAGTCATTACTGTGTAAGAATCCTATATTTTCAGTGTTCAATGGCACCTGTTCTCATTTTAGGGGTTCATGCCAACAAAGCAGCCAAAATTTTATTGCATGCAATTTCTTAGAGATTAAGAGATTGTAGACTTCTACCCAGAACTCAAAACAATGAGTATGTATACTATGTGAATAATTAGATAAGTTTTTTCTAGGTAGATTGTATTTTTTAAAAAGATTTTATTTATTGATTTTACATGGGTGGGGGGAGAACAAAAAGTATTAACTCATAGTTGCTTCCTAGTAGTTGTCATATGTACCTTGACCAGGCAAGGTCACAGTTTCAAACTGATGGCTTCAGTGTTCCAAGTCAACGCTCTATCCACTGTGTCACCAAAGGTCAGGCAGATTGTATGTCTTTTTACTGAACTTTCTTTGTATCTCAAACAATCTAATGATAAATATAAATAATTTTGAAAGGCTACCTCTGGTTGGTTTACAGTTATGTTAAAGTGAATATAGGGAATGAAATGTGATCCACTATAGGTCTTCTTGCTCCCACCCAGGGCGAAGTACCTCTGGATGAATGAGCAGGTCGAGGCATGTCAAATGTTCTGCTAGACATTCAGGTACAAATAACAAATTTCCTCCCACAATAAAACCAGCTGGTCCTAGTACTGTTTTGGAGGGTCTCTTTTTTTCTTTAACTACTTTTTCTATTATTTCTCTAAAAATTAACTGTTCAGACTTTTGTCTTCACTGAGGACAATTTTGGTAAATTGTTTTCTTAGAAAGTATTATGGTATCTAGCTTTCCAGATATATTATCACAGAGTTATGGAAAGTAGTCTTTAATGATTTAAATTTTTTTCTTTTATTTTGATGATTATATCCTATTTTTTAAACAACTTTATTAAGATGTAATTTACATACCATACAGATAATCTTTTGAAAGTGTATAATTCAATGGCTTTTTGTATAGTCACAAAGCTGTATATGCATCAACACAATAGATTTTAGGACACTTTTATTAACCCCCCAAAAAGTGCTGTTGCCCCCAAATTTTCCCATCCCTTGAGACCTAGACAACCACTCTTCTATTTTCTCTCTATATAGATTTGCCTATAATAGACATTTCATATTAATGGAATCATATAATCATCCTATGTGATGGCTTCTTTTATTGGCATAATGCTCTCAAGGTTCATCCATGGTGTAGCATGCATGAGTACTTCATATATTTTAATTGCCTAATAATTGTCTATTATATGGATATGACATTTCTCTATTTTTATAGTCCACCTGTCTTTGTTCTTAATATTTTGGATAGGAATTTGTCTATTTTGTTTACTCATTTTGTTTTTTTAAACTTATTTCATTCTGCTTTTACCTTGAATTATTCTGTCATTCTGATTTCTGTTGGCTTGTTTGTTCTTTTTCTGCTTTTGAATTAAATGCTTTAAGGCATCTACGGCCATACCACCCTGAATGCGCCCGATCTCGTCTGAATTAAATGCTTTATTTATTTACTTTTATTGTTTTATTTTTATTAATATAAATACTTAGACCTTTGAATTCTTTTGTAGTTAGTGTTTTATGTATATCTTATAGATTGTTATATTTCTATTGGAATTTTTGACAAATTCAGCAATTTAAATTTGTTCTTTGATTTAAGAGTTGTTTGGTAACATGTTTAAATATTCCCAGATTGAAGACAGATCTCTTAAAATGGTTGTGGATTTCTAGTTTTATTGCATTATTGGCATCTTTTAAATAGATAGATTTTTTTTCTTAATTTTTATGAAAGTTTTATATGCCATTGAAGTTGTATATTTTTGGGCAGGTCACCAGTTATTGGTTTCACTCTTCCCACATGCAGACCATATTCACTCAATCACCCAAGGAAAATGGCCCAGAGTCTATCTAGTCACAGGTCAAATGTCTAAGATCTCCACTTGTTATGCGGTAGTCTCTCTACTAATTCTAGCTATGGCTCTACTTGTTTCAAAAGCCTCTAAAGCAATAAAACAAATTACCTGCACCCTGTCCATCTATACAGTGTGCAATGGTGGGACAGGGACAAGGTAGATGCAATAAGTACTGCCTCTCAGAAAGAGGAAGGGTAGAAGTGATAGGACTGTCATTATCCACATTCTAAAATTGTGTCCGGCACACATTGGTGGGGAGACCTACAATGGTGTCAGGAATGTTCTTTGATTAGATCCTGATTCTGCTTTCTGGCAGCAGCTTTCCTTTCCCATCTCTCTCTGGAGCCCTCGACTCTGTCCATGTGTGACCTTTTCTATTATTCTCCTTGACCACAGCCGCAATGATGTCATAGATAGAATATAGCCTCCTCTGGTTTTCAGCTTTCTCAGTTCATTTCCTGTTCCCCAAAGTTTGGGTGCCAAAATATATTTTAAATATTAAACAGATAGGCCTGACCTGTGGTGGCGCAGTGGATAAAGTGTCAACCTGGAACACTGAGGTCGCCGGTTCGAAACCCTGGGCTTGCCCAGTCAAGGCACATATGGGAGTTGATGCTTCCTGCTCTTCCCTTTTCTCTCTCTCTCTCTCTCTCTCTCTCTCTCTCTCTCTCTCTCTGTTCCGCTCTCTCATCTCTAAAATGAATAAATAAAGTCTTTAAAATATTTTTTAAAATATTAAACAGATAAAGGCTTTTATATGCAATTTCCTGGCTTGTTTGGAAGTACAGTTCTTAAAAGCTTCATAAGTTTATTTGTTTGAATACAATTATTTCCAACTGTTAGTAACTCTCTCTCAATTCTTTCTAGACAAAGTTCTCAGATTTCTTTACTTTTTCTCCTTATAACATTTTGAATGTCACTTTGAAACTGTTGAAGTTACAGAAATCAGAAACCCTGAGAACTTCTGTTTGTCCAGCTCCTTAAACTTATATTTGCTTCAGTGCAACTTAATTCACTGGGAGAATCTAGCAATTGAATGAACTTTGCTGCGAGTTCTAGTTTTGATGGGACTTTGTCTCAAAAAAAATCTGTCTCACTTTTCTCTCTTACTGTTTGAGATCTAAACGTGGTTTGCTCTATTATCATGTCAAGGACCCAAATTTCTGGAATCTCTTATTTTCCCTTTTCTTCTTGAAAACCAGCCAGTTTTCTGAATTTATTTATCTCCCTCTCACTCTTTTTAAAATACCTTGGCAAAACAACTGTCAATTAGCAATTCACACACAGAACTGACAAACTGTTTTCCAGCCTTTTTCCCAGTCTCACTAGATACATGACTTGACTCTTCTACTGTGTCTATCAAATGTTTGGCCTTTTCAGCCTCTGATATCAGTTTCCTATTGTCATCTGCCTGGCCTTTAGCTAATGCCATATATATTAGATTTTATTACAATAGCATCCACTCCACTTCTTGTCCTAATTTCTATGTTAGACTAGCTAGGCTTAATCTGTGATAACAAACAGCTAAAAAGAAGTCTCAATGGCTTAACACATAAAGATTTACTTTCTACTCACATAAGGTCCACTGTAGGATTTTCGTGAGGGGGTTTGGCATTCTTCCACATAGATACTCCAGGACGCAGACTGATTGAGATTCTATCATCTAGTTATCAATTGCTCTGGAGGGAAAACAGAATTGAGGATTATACAAGAGCTTTCATTTACTGTGTTGGCTCAGAAATGGCACATGTCATTTCTGCTCATATTTATTTATTGGCCAGAACTAGTCAAAAGACCTCACTACCTTCATGGGAGCTGGAAATTTTAACCTCTTGTATTCCTAGGAGAGAAGGAGAATTTGTTTTGGGGAGCACAATCTATATCACAGATGGAAGGCTTCCTGTGAAACTTCCTTCCTCGGTTCCCAAAAGTCTGAGCTCTAGGAGGACTAGACTTTTGTCCCTTTAGTTCTGAAGCCATTGCCCTTATACAGTGTTGGCAAACACCCCAAGGTCAGCAGCAGATTTGGTGTTTAAAAGTTCTATTAACCCACTGGTTGCAGGCTTTCATCCAAATGTTGTCTGGCAATTTCCACTGAATTTTCAGTTTCTAAGAACTTTTAATGTGTTAAACACACACACACACACACACACACACACACACACACACGGGCAAAGTAGGTTTACAGTTGTAATACAATAATTATTAGATACTAAAAGAGGCCCTGGTCAGTTGGCTTAGTGGTGGAATGTCACCCTGGTGTGTGGATGTCCTGGATTTGACCCCCAGTTAGAGCACATAGGAGAAGCAACCATCTGCTTCTCCATCCCTACCCCTTCCCTTCTTTCTCCCTCTTTCTCTCTCTCTCTCTCTCTCTATTTCCTTCCTGCAGCCATGGCTCAATTGGTTTGAGTGCATCAGCCCAGGAACTGAGGATAGCTCCATGGAGCCTCCTTCTCAGGCACTAAAAATAGCTCAGTTGCAAGCATAGCCCCAGATGGGCAGATCATAGGCCTCAGACAAGGGTTGCCGGGTGGATCCCAGTCGGGGTGCATGCTGGAGTCTGTCTCTCTATGTCCCCTCCTCTCATTTGGAAAAAAAGAAAAAATAGCCTGACCAGGCGGTGGCGCAGTGGATAGAGCATCAGACTGGGATGCGGAAGACCCAGGTTCGAGACCCTGAGGTCACCAGCTTGAGCGCGGGCCCATCTGGCTTGAGCAAAAGCTCGCCAGCTTGGACCCAAGGTTGCTGGCTTCAGCAAGGGTTTGCTGAAGGCCCGTGGTCAAGGCACATGTGAGAAAGCGATAAATGAACAACTATGGTGTCGCAACGGCAATGAAAAACTAATGATTGATGCTTCTCACCTCTCTCCGTTCTTGTCTGTCTGTCCCTATCTATCCCTCTTTCTGACTCTCTCTCTGTCCCTGTAAAAAAATAAAATAAAATAAAAAGAAAAAATAAATAAAATAATAGTACAAGAATAAACCCTGTTTCACATACTCACAACTATAAACCTATTTTTGCCAACCCGTGTGTGTGTATGTGCGTGTCTGTGTGTGTAATATAGCATTTTCCTTTGTGTTCAATGAGTTTATTTGCATAAAAGCAGAAATGTAATTTGGCTGCTGGTGTGAGAGTTCCATCTCTGGGAATCTCATTTTTGAGATATCTTGCTACTGCCTCTTATTGCCACTTCTTCCAGTTGTTTTTGACTGGGTCTTGGCAGCTTATGGTAGCCTATGTATATGATATAATCTGGGGATTATAACTTCTGATTTTGCCAGCAACTTAAGTTTGCTTGTAATTTTCCCATTTCCATTCGGTTTTTGCTAGGAAGAAAAGGGAAAATACATATTTATGTAGTTATGTCCATAAGAGAAGAGTATTTTAATTATAGATCCTATTCATGAAAAACGGCTTGTTCCTTTGTTTCTAATGTGGATGAAATGAATTACTTTCAATTCAAAGAAGCTTGTGTTATCTACTTAGTATGCATTACTCATGCATTCACAGAAGTGTACATTAAAATGAGCCTGAAGTTCACACAATATAATCTTTTGATGTATTCTAGAGTAATTAACTTAAATTATTTAAGCCAGTAATATTAACGGTATAAGAATAGGAGTTTATACAGGTAATCAGGTGTTTGCTTTTGATTTGGAGTATGGCAAACTGGTCTTCATGCCACTCATGCTAGGATATAGGTACACTGCCAAGGTATTCTTTAGACTATAGTAATTACTAATATATAATATACTTTAAAAACCCTGACTCTCTTTATCCCTAATCTTCTACCACCCAGAGTCTTGTTGGTCAGTCAATATAAGCTGTTTCTTGAAAGGAGGACCAAAGAAACCGTAAGCAGTATACTAGGACTTGAAAATAATTTATATACAGTTGTCTGAAGATAAGGAAAGAGTGTCCTGATCCTGATTTGAGTAGGACAGTCCTGATTTTTACCACTGCCAGTGTATGTAGTACCTCATTTCCCTCTAAAAGTATCCCAAGTGGGATAATCAATTGTAATGTCTCTCTACTTAATGTATGTCCCTTTAGCTGTTTCACAGTCATGTGTTTGGCAATTAATCAGACTGACAACATTTATTTAACATTTAAATTATTAAGATAGGCAAAAGCTCAAACATGTTATATTCCTTTTGCTTCTTCCCAATATTCTCCATGGGGCCTACTATTCTTGAAGATTTTTTGTGAAGAAAATTTATAATAATAATGGGTTGTGTTTACATGCTACTCAATGTATGTTGAGTGAAAAATAATTACTTCATTTTTCTGCCTCCATCCAGAGATTTTTATTTTGAGTGCAGTTTAGGCTTCAAATTCTGTGATTTCATGGTTATAGATGTGCAAATCACAGCATGAGACACATTGTAAAACAAAGTCTTTCTTCATAACTCAGAAATGTCACAATATCTCCTGAGTACATAAGATTTTCCTTATGCTTCTGAAAGTACATCTGAAAGTCTCCATTTGTCAATTGCTACATTTTTACCACCAAATAGCACTACTTTAGCATGTAAATTATTAGTCCATGAACTCTTTTTTGTATTTTTCTGAAGTTAGAAGTGGGGAGGCAGTCAGACAGACTCCCGCATGCGCCCGACAAGGATTCACCTGGCATGCCCACCAGGGGCGATGCTCTGCCCATCTGGGGCCTTGCTCTGTTGTGGTTGGAGCCATTCTAGAGCCTGAGGCGGAGGTCATAGAGCTGTCCTCAGCACCTGGGCCAACTTTGTTTCAATGGTGCCTTGGCTGTGGGAGGGGAAGAGATAGAGAGGAAGGAGAGGTAGGAGGGTGGAGAAGCAGATGGGCACTTCTCCTGTGTGACCTGACCAGGAATCGAACTTGGAACTTCCACACGCCAGGCCAATGCTCTACCACTGAGCCAACCAGCCAGGGCCCCATGAACTCTTTAAAGAGGATTGTCAAATGTTTCTTTGCAGTCTTTGATTCTATTGTTTTTATGCTTCTAATGTATTAGAAAATATAACTGACTGTTGAGGGTAATTTTCTTTTAAAGTTCTAAGTAGCAGATGATTATAAAACCTAATAAAATCAAACCCTTGTTTGGGTTAGATTTACATCAGAACATATAATGGCTGAAAGAGTACTTGTGAACTACATAAAATAATTCTAAAATTTTAAATTAACATATTCTGCCATCTGGAGTCTTAGCTAAACATTTTTAACATCTTTAAATCTGCAAAGAAAATGTGTCTCATGTTAAGTAACCAGAAACTAGTATACAGCTTGAATTTTCATTGTTCTCATATCAGGTATTGCTCAGCTGCAAACCCCCTTTGCAGTCAGTGTTATGCATATGTTTGTTTTAACATTCAGCAAGTAGATTTATAATTCCTCCTGAGACAAGTTTTTTTAAAGGTTTTATTTATATTCATTTTAGAGAGGGGATAGAGAGAAAAGAGAGAGAGAGAAAGAGAGAGAGAGAAGGGGGAGAGGAGCAAGAAGCATCAACTCCCATATGTGCCTTGACCAGGCAAGCCCAGGGTTTTGACCTGGTGACCTCAGCATTCCAGGTGGATGCTTTATCCACTGCGCCACCACAGGTCAGGCTACTGCAAAAAACTAGCATCTCTATATGCATTATTCCCCCTTTAGGTATGCTTTTGCAGATTGATCTGGGATACTCTTTATTTTTATAGACATATTTGAAAGCCATTGCTTTCAGCATTTACATTAAGATTACTGTAACAAAATGTAAGAACGTTCAATCAATCAACCAACCAATTATATAAGATTTAATAAGAATTTACAATGTTTTAGACTGCTTGGCACGACTGAGATCACAAATATGAATAAAAAATAAAACTTGTATCTAAGAAGTTCTTAATCTACTGAGAAGGCATATTAATTAATGGATAGTTATACAACAATGAGAAAGGCATAGCAGTGATAAAGATAATGGTTTCTTTGCAACACCCCTCCCACCTTACCTCTTTCACATAGACACGGGAACATGGAAATCCTAGAGCATAACTTGATCCCCTCTCCCTTGAAAAGTATCCTATGACCTAATTCCATCCTGTCCTCCACTGACTGTTGGGACAGCCACAGGAAGCTGCAGGTTTCTCCCTGAGAATACTCTGGACTTTAATTTGTTCAGCCTTGCAACTCACTTAAGGATTTGTGTATGTTTACTCAAAGGGGGCTTACAGATCTGATTTGATGTGGAATAGTCCAACTCTTATGGTAGGAAGTGCAAGCTCACAAAATACCCAAGAAACAGACCCAGGAGGTCCTCTTGAGAAGGCATGACTTGGGATTATGCTAGGCTGAAAGAGATAGGAAAAGCAGTTTCTAGAGAGTTCAGGTGATTGTAGGGTTGGTATCTGAAAGTTGTGTACTGGCTGGATATGTTGGGTATTTGTTCAGAGCGGGACCTGCTCAAGCTGTCTTTGCCCTCCTAGATTCTATTGACCTTGAACCACTTCACATCAGTCTAAGTGGCATTTTTGACAACAGGGTCATGGTTCCAAGCTCCTTTTAAAACAGTTGACAGCTCTGATCCTATCCTGTCAGCCCTTTCCCAATTCCTAATTCTATTCATATTCATATTATTTCTCCCACAGTAGACTAGAGAAAACAAGATTCATCTCATGTAATTAAGGTTTTTTGTATAAAGAAATAGTCTTAATTCTGTGCTTGATAGATCAAGGTCCTCAGAAGAAGCAAGGCTGCTTGTCAAGGAAGATTCTAACCCTGCTGGCAGGAAGCCCTATGGGCCCTTCTCCCAGCAAGAATGTCAGCCTGTACCTGAATGCCTGGCATCAAAGACACAACTCTTCATTTAGTCAGCAGCATGCTATATCTGTATTCAAGCTGCTTTGGCCTTGAATTGACTGCTGACCAGCTGCTTTCAAATACATATCTGGGCAAATTAATATGTGCAGAAGCCAACAAAAGTCATTAGTAACAATGACTTTTTTACTAATCCAAGGTGGTGTACAGGCTGTAAAGTCGTGTACAGGCTGTAAAGTCATGTAGCTAGCTTACTGTATAGCTAAGTTTATCCCATTTAAAGGATTCAGATTGTTTTTATTTATCTTTGGTGTTAGAGATCTTCTTATTAAAGGTGATAGATGCTTATTTTATTTTTGATGTTCTTGTCAAGACAAAATTGTCAATTTTATGTTGGTTCTACAAATTTTGAGGGAAAGTTTTGCTGCTTCATGAAACACTCACTGATCTGAGTCTGGTATATAACTTTTCTCTAGAACTTTCTCAACTTCAGCACTTCTGACATTTTAGGTCAGATATTTCTTTGTGGCAGGGCTTGTTCTGTGCATTGTAGGATGGTTAGCAGTGCCACTAGATGCCAGTAACACCCACTCCACCAGATGCAACAACTAAAAGTGTCTCCAGTCATTGGAGAATGTCTCAGGGTGTGTTGGAGTGGAGTGGTTGGAGGCCAAAACTTAAAAAAACATTTTTTCCCATTGATTTGAGAGAGAAAGAGAAAAGAAGGGAGAAAGAGAGAGAGAGAGTGTGTGGGTGGGTGTGTATGAAAGAGAGAGAGAAAGTGAAAGAGAGAGTGAGAGAGAGAAAGATCAACACATTGTTCTACTTAGTTTCACTTAGTTGTGCTCTCATTGGTTGCTTCTTGTATGTGCCCTGACTGGAGATTGAACCTGTGACCTCGGTCCTCCAGCATAACACTCTAGTCACTGAGTCACCAAGTCAAAACCAAAAATTTTAGCCTGACCAGGTGGTGGCGCAGTGGATAGAGCGTCGGACTGGGATGTGGAAGACCCAGCTTCGAGACCCCGAGCTTGCCAGCTTGAGCACGGGCCCATCTGGCTTGAGCAAAAGCTCGCCGGCTTGGACCCAAGGTCGCTGACTCCAGCAAGGGGTTGTTCGGTCTGCTGAAGGCCTGCGGTCAAGGCACATGTGAGAAAGCAATCAATGAACAACTATGGTGTCGCAACAGCAAGGAAAAACTAATGATTGATGTTTCTCACCTCTCTCCATTCCTGTCTGTCTGTCCCTATCTATCCCTCTTTCTGACTCTCTGTTCTTGTAAAAAAAAAAAAAAAAAATTTTAAATTTGCTGTTCCAGAGACATTGTAATTTTATTATATTCATTTATCTGATAAAAAAAAATTATTGCAATAAATGACAAGTCATGGGAAGCTGCATGGTGAATAAAAATAACTAGGTAGCAAGGAGAACAGGGTTATATAAACTATATATTTATTATAACTTGATTATTTCTCACAAAAATGCTGTAAGGCTTAATGAACATTGATAAGGTATTTAAAAATACCCAACTAAAACATTTATAAATAGACACATTACACTGGTCAATCGTCTATCGCGGGGATTAGGTTCCAGAACTCACCACGTTAGCCAAAAATCCCCAAAGTAGCAACCTTATAGATGTATCTATGTATATATATATATATATATATATATATATATATATATATATATATATATTAAGGCTTTATAAACCCTCCCCACACTCTTATAAACCTTACTCACACTGTTATTAACCTTTCCCAGACTCTTTTTATATTGTTTTCCATTTTTTAGGCTAGAAAATGCTTATTTTACCATTAAAATAATAAACATATAAAAATGCCTATATACTGCAAAATCCCGCGATATGGCAAAAAATCTGTGATACAAAATTAGATATATACAATTTAAAAATTTGCGATACAGTGAGACTGCAAAAAGTGAACTGCAATATGGCGAGGGACGACTGTATTATTTTACATAATAATATTTTGTATGTATATGTCACTTGTCATTCCCAGTGCATTGATTTATTTGTTTCCTCAGTATGTTATTTTCAATTTATCTCAAGGAAATTAAGACATAAGCCAATGTCTACCTGACATAATATAAAATCACGGAATTAATTTACTCTCCCATTCCCTTTATAATACCTTACTCACTTTTACCATAGTCTTACATATAGTAAATATGTATTTAACATATATAAATAAACTATATTTAAAATATACATTTTAAATAGTTCAAAAAATATAAAAATTTAAAAAATATATTTAGTAAACTATAAAAATTTTACTATATAGTTTAATATTTTCTATCATATATTACTATATTTTTTATATATTCTATAATTTTTAAACACGTATATCTCTCTTTGCTAGGTTGGCAGTCAGTCTCTTGGTACCTGCAGGCTATGTGCATATTATTCGTGCATAGGCGTTAGGAAACGCCAACTGCATTAGCTCAGTCCTCCAAAGAAACACTTTCATTATAGATTTATCTTTCCAATGCTGGGCCTTTGGGTGAAATTTAAGATTGCTATAAGAAAAAGAGCATATCTGTATCTTTTGTAATGATCTAGTTATAATGCAATTTAAAATACATGGTGGAATAATCAGAGCTATATTCCAACTCTTATGATCACTAATTATGTTTGCTTTCATATGTCCCTTCCTTCAGTTAAAAAAAAAATGTTAAAAATGATAGTTTATGACTTCATTGGTATAAAGATGGGTATAATTCCAGTTGAATTATATTCTACTTTTTTTATTTAAAAATCATTGAAACACTCTGGGATCCCCTAAAAAGCATCACAAGTCCTGGGCATTGTGCCTACCCCAATAAAGAAGTGGTCCCTGGATATAATATACTAAAGTGTTAGTTAGTGCTTCCTCCTTTAATTCCTATGCTCTTAGGGAGGTATTCTGGTTTTACTGCCTCAGGAAAGAATGACCCAGCAGGCAAAAGAGCCAAATGCTTGGCTTTGGGGTTCAAAAACTTGGACCTTAGGAAGACAACATAGATTTGGAAGAAGAGAAGAAGAGTTGGGCTACCCTTTCCCATGGAAGATGAAGAAATCATGTGAATTTGTTCAGAATTAAGGCTTTGGAAGTCCTAGAGCAGGTGGCCTAATCAATGCCTATCGTTCTACATATAGGGTGATATCTGTGAAGCTGTTGAAGGGCAGGGCTCCTGTGTGTCCCCCATAACCAGTATGGTGGACATGAAATGCCTGTCTTCTTGGTGAGCCAGGCAAGAAGTGCAGGAGCAGTGTCTGTGTTTCTAGGGACCCTGGATGAAGAGGGACACAAGAAAGTGTTTGGTAGGCTAGTGAGTGGCATCCCTGTGTCTGAATGCCAGTTTATACAGACTTCTGTGTGGAGGGACCAGGAAGACATAGCAGAAATCTGCATCAATCATAATGGAAAACCTCTGGGAATGAGCATGTTTTCACAAATGCTGCCAAGGAGAGACGATGACAACAAACATGGATTCTTGACATTGTGGGACCACACAGACTCTTTAGAGATGGAAGAAATCCCAAACATGATTAATAATGTATTCCACCTGGAGGATAAGAGCTTTGTTAAATTAAGAAAAAATTAAGTTGCAATTGTTGGACACCAATTTTTTTTTAAATCCAATTAGTATTCACTATACATAGATGGTTATAGAGCTTTAAAGTATTTGAAGGACCTTCTACCTTTACTTTTTTATTTAATTCTTGTAAAAATCTAAAAAGATATTGGTATTGCTTTTGTTCTCATTTTGCGTATGTGAAAATGGAAATACAGAAAGATTATATAACTTGCCTAAGGTTGCACAGCTAAGGTTACCGGGCTTAGCAAAGATTCAAACCCCTGACCTTATTCCTGCTTTCACTCCTGGTTCTTGATGTTGTTCAGTATGCCCACTAAAGACTTGTGTGAGTTTTCTGTCAGTCTCAAAAAATGCTGGTGTCATACCAAAATGCTTTTAGCGTTTTTAAAATTCATGATCAGATGTGAGGAAGACAAGAGGGCTGGATGGAGTTCTGCCACTTTGACCTGGGCTTCCTCTCTGCGGTGTTCTAACCGTAACTCTGCTCCCAAAGCTCAGAGGTGGGGAGATGAGGGTGTAATTTGAATGCAGTGCAAAGGCCAAGATGAGGGCCAAGTCCTAAAGGGCATCCTAACTTGGACGTTGAGTGCCATATCAAGATGAGTGAATACTGTTCTGCTTCCAGAGCCCTGTGATCACACTCAGCATTTTACTTGTCTGTTGTTCTTACCAGAGCAACTGAAGGAGAGACTGTATCAGGCCTCTCCATGGCATTCCCCATACCTAGCAAAGTACCTGGCATGTAGTAAGTACTTAAAAACACATGCTGAATGAAGTATTTAAAAATACAGTTAAAAGAACAGATGGATAGATAAATTTTTGGATACCTCACTGTCCTTTGCACAATTCTAGCCCTGTATCCCTTAATAGCAAGTCCTGTCCTGTGGAGTGCTTGTTTTCAGATTCCTTTTTCTCACTCAAGAAATATTTTTGAGATAGATACTTCTCTTCCAGGCCACTTCACTTCCTTTTTTCTTTTCTATCCACAAATTCCTCCTTTATTATTATTTTTAACCAGTCTTTTAGACAAGCTGTTTGAAATAATTTTTTCCTCTTCCATCAACATGCTTTAAGAACTTGTTTTTTCTACTTAATGTTTGACCATTTTCTTTAGACCCTCTTTAGAAATAGGAGCACATGTTATAAATTCATATGAGCAAATACTGTTTGCTCTCTCTCATTTTGAAAAAAATTATGATTAAAATTTATGGTGGAAAAATTTCTAATGTGGCAAGTTGCCTTTATAAGATATTATCCCATCTTAGTTTAGAATTTACTTTTCAGTAATTAATCTACATTATTAAATAAGATTCACTTTTTTGGAGTCACTGAATAATTGCTATGTTTGCTTAGTATTATTTTTGTGATACTAGCTTTACTACATGTGCCAAGTTATTTGTAGAAAGTAGCCTCAGCATTATTCAAAAAGAAGTGGAAAATATGTTATAAATTTAGTAAATTTATAATTAAGATAATGTCACAGATATTTTTATTGGACTTTTTAAAAGTTTAAATGCAAGACATGATAAATAAGCTTTATTAACAGATTCTTGTTTTTTTCTTAAGGCATAGTAACAGAGAAGCTTATCCCAAAGATTATGATATAGAGGGTCCTGAGGAAGTAAAAAAACTGTGTAATTCAACATATTGGAGACTTGGAACTGATGAACCCCAGGTGAGTAGCTGTCTTTAAGTCTAGAATCTTCCCCATGTGAAAAATGAGAAAATAAAGGGTGGGGCACTTTTTCAGTGCCACCTCTTAGCTATGTTAGTCTCTAAGGCATATGACTTAATCACTATGTGCTTTATGATCTTACCTTTAAAATGTGTATACTCCATAAAGTTATCAGGAAATGAAATGAGATAAAGTGCTTAACTCAGCCTGGCACAGAGCAAGTGCTCCAGAAATTGTTACGCTTGTATAATGTTGCTGCTGCAGCTGTAGTGCCTTGCTAGGTGCTTGCTTTAACCTGCACAATAACCCTATGAAGTAGGGATTATTATCTCTGTTTTAGAGGTGGTGAGAGAGAGCTCCTAGAGGGTAAGCAACTTAAGTCACTCGGGAAGTGGAACAGTGAGAGTTTGAACCCCAGTGTTTGATTTCAAGTCTTTTATACTTGTCTTAAGGTGATGAAATTGTGACTCAAAACATGCTACTAATATCTTTATAATATTTGTTCAACACAGTTATAAAAAGAATATTCATTGCATAAATAATTTCTGTTTGAATTGCTGTGGGTAGGTTACAGCTTGACAATTTAGATTTCTACCCAATCAGCACGAGGCAGGAACTCAACTCTACAAAGACGCCTAAATTTTGCCCTACAATGCTGAAAGCTTTGGGTCTAGTTGAAGATCTAATGCAGCTTAAGTAGGATGTTCTTGGAGCCTGAAGAGCAGGTAATTTGACAAGGGTGGATGTGAATGGGTGAAGACTGAATTTGAATCACATTCTGCCCTCAAAGGCTGGGCTAGTTTAAAAAAGGGCAGACTTAGGAAGATCCATATTTCTACACTGGAAATGGTCCTAGAAGATTCTCCATTCTCCAGTGTGATGGAAAAAATCAGGTTTGCAGACCCCATGCTATTTTCTCTCTTCCTCTTATAATTGCAATTGACAGAGTAATAAGAATAGTCTGAAAAAGGCGGGTCATTATAAAGATACAGCTGCCTGCATATGGAACCAAGAAACATAAGGAACTGAGGTAGCAAAACAACCTTTCTGTCTCTCTGTCACACACAAACACAGAGTCTTTTTTGGCTTCTCTGTTCCTCTTGGCTCAGTTGTTCTTTTGCCTCACAGCTCCAATCTTAGGGCCATTCTTATGGTTTCCTCAATTTCCACCCTACCCTCTTGCCTTTGCATCAGGCTGTCTCATTGGTTATTAGCTCACACATGAATAGAGCTCTCAAGTATGGGACCCCCCTTGGTCATTAGCCACCCTGCCCCACTCCCCCAAATCCAGTTTAATCTTGCTTTCTTGAGCACAGGGCTATAGTCAGGACAACAGCATGTTGGGCAAGGGAGGCATTAGAGTCTTTGAACCTTAAAGAACATTTATGTTTTATTTCTAAATGAAAATGTTCTTGGTATCTTGAGTTTTAGAAGAAGGTGAGATGAACTGAAATATGAGGTGTAGGAACCTCAACATTCATTCTTATGTTCCATGCATTACAGTAGTCAAGCCTCAGGTTTAATATAGGATCAATAAATAAGATATTAACCTTCTCTATGACATTTGATCATGGTTAATGAAAACTTGTTTTTCCTCTACCAGGTTTGCAGTGTGTATTGGAAGGGAAGGAAAATAGACCAAGGAGTTACTATTTCTGATGAAACTATTATTCTTATATCTTACTAGAGGTTTCATTTTCTCTCTCTCTCTCTCTCTCTCTCTCTCTCTCTCTCTCTATATATATATATATATATATATATATATATATATATATATATATATATATATAAAGCAGTTGCTTTTTCATCTTGTTTCTAGCTATTCTCAACAAAGGTATAAAGTTGACAAGAAAGATATTAGCTCAGTTCTAAGCCTAGATTCACTGATTTTTAAATGTCTCATCCAAGGACCCAGATATAAAAAGAAGGGACCTCCATACCTTCGTGTATCATGTGGCATACTACATGTGGCAGGAAGATGGATGAAAACCTCTTCCTGTCACGGAGTTTTGATAGAGGTTATATACTAGAGCACTCTTGATATTTGGAAAGAAACATACATCCTAAAGCAAGATGCTAAACCACCCAAGCAGAACCTGTAAGAGATTCTAAACTAGGTTAGGCCAGTGCGAATAGTTATGTCCTTGAAGACTAGAGTTGAAAAGTTGAAAGAAGATTTATTTAGTTGTGGGTTGCATGTCACTCCTTCCACAGCTGAAAGGTGTTTCAAGGGAACCACTCAGATAGGTTAATAGGTGTGTCCCGAAATTTAGAGTCCAGGTGTATGACATATGCCTGAGAATGTTCACGCTTGGTCTGGCAGAACAGGGGGTGGAGAGGGGGAGCAAGCAGCCCTTTAGCAGGGGATGGTGGTCAAGGATATGTGAGTGTATGAATTTACCCTTGGACCCACTGGAGAGAATTCATCAGACTCTTGAAAGGGCTTCTTAGGGTAGAGGAAGGGGTCAAGAGACCCAGCACAAAAGACTCACCAGATATTTAAGGCTTGGGAAGAGGAGTAAAATTAACCAGAAAGAGGAGAAGCTTTGCCTGCTTCCAGCAAGCTGCAGTTGGAGTCCTTGTAATAGAGTTCCAGGAAACAATTACAAATGTGCCCTATGAGAGGGGTCAGATTTGAATGTCCACCAGGCCCAGGGCCACCAGTGCAGGTCAAGAGAGTGAGGGCCACTTACACTGTGCCTTTTTACCTCATCTCTCCCCATCAGCTAGACCTGGGAGGGGCGTGTGAGTCAAGGGAAGTAGAAGAGAGAAGCCTGGAAAGGAAGCAACAGTGCAGGCTTCCAGGACTAAAGCAGCACTGAGCTAATTGGGTAGGTGAAAACCTTAAATCTAATCAGTTAGATGTTTTGATTACTTCACTGGACCAGAAAATTTTATAGCTAAAATGAGATATTTCCTGAGATTGAGGGGCCCCAAAGAGCTTTGGGACTTGCTTAAAATTTCCAGCAAACCCAAGGAACGAAGTAGGTATCCACATGGGATTTAAGGGGCAGCCTGATTAAAATCAAGTTGCTTCACAATTGCATCCTATTAATGAAATAGATTCAATTCAGTAAGGTGGCTACATGAACAGTGCCCCATTTCATCCTCTGGAAAACTCGCCAGGACACATGGCCCACATTGTATAGATAAGGACACCGAGGCCAAGTGAAGCTTTATCACTTGTTCAAAGTCACACAGCTAGAAAGTATATTAATAATTAAAATTCATTTATCGCCACTGGTTCTAAATTCTTAAATCAGGAGAAAAGGTTTCTGGGGATAGTGGACTGTTGAGTCAACGTCCCCTCATTCTTTCTGTCTCCATAATGTCTGAGCTTGGAGTTAATGACATCCGTTCCAGCCTTCTCTCCTGGAATGACTTTGGATTGTCTTTTCTAGTGTTGGCACACTCAAATCAACTTTCCAGTTTCAGTAATTCTGTATAAATTTTAGGCCACTGAGTGTGCTTTCCTTGTTTTCTGCTGAAGTGATGGGTTTATTCTAGCAAATATCTTCTCTGTTGTTTCCAGGGATTTGGACAGGAACGAAGGTAGGCATCTACAATTTCAATTCTATCACTCTCCTTTGCAATTTTTTTTCTGTATCCAATAATCATGCCTAATTTAATTTTTAGAAAAACTAGAATTTAATTGTTCATGTATATTAGTTTGCTTAAGCAAAAACAAACGGAACTCAAAATATACAATCACACACACACACACACACACACACACACACACACCTATGTCAACTGCCTCCACTGTCTATTTACCTTACTTTGTGGAGTTAGTTTTTCCTCTACCCCTGGATTAAACTTTGTGCAGTTTCCATTATTTTTATTGTCACTCTCATATAATAAAGTGTTTTGGTCACATTTTAATAATTAAAATTATGAATTTTGTTTAAGGTTTAATCTGTTTCCTCCCTCCATTTAGAGTCTGCTCCAGGCCAGAGAAGCCTGCAGAGGGAAGTATGCGGAGGGGAGAGTTAGCTGGTTTTCTATTTCTTCACTTGCTCTGCTCCTTCACTCAGACAACTAGACAACTAATAAACTCTCATGTGATTGTTTTACTAATATTGATTACTTAACTGAGACTAATTTTTGACAAGACTATTTTGTTTCTGAGAGTGATCAGAAAAAGATATGGTACTTGTTCAAGATTTATTTCTTGTTGGGACAGGGAATGAACCTCCCCAAAAGGCTAGCATAAACAGGCAGCGGAGAACAACAATGAAATTAGTTTTCTGATTGTACCTCATGAATCCCAGTAGTTCAAAATAGTAATGGGAAGGGAACCTCCCTACTTCTCTGGGATTCTTTTTTCTTTTTCTTTTTTTCTGTGACAGAGACAGAGAGCGGGCAGAGAGGTGCCGTGGACCAGTGCAGCTAGTAATTGTCCAAGTCCTGAGTGAGATCAGTGCTCCAGAATGAAGAAATAAACTCAAGAGTGAAAAAGGATGGATCGGGAAATCTCTGCACAGCCGATAGCTTACAAGAGTGAAGCAAAGCCCCTGGTCTACTTTATTATATAGTGCAGAGCTGTATGCAAACAAGAAAGTCTCTGATACAAAGTCACATGTCTGAGGCATAAACAGGAATCCATTTAAAGTGTAAACAGGAATTCCCCCACCATGCATAATTGAAATCAACCAACATCCGAACAAACAAAAGTTGAGAGGAAGGGCATGTAAATTACCTCTAGCAACTTAATCAAGCAAGTGAGGTGGGGGGATGGGCAACAAGGACCCTGTCAGATTACTAACAGTCCCCCATAACTCTGTCTCCCAAAAATCTAAACTGCAAGGACCCTGTCAGCTTGCAGTCTCCCACAGGTAGGGACAGACAGATGGGAAGAGAGAGATGAGAAGCATCAGTTCTTCGTTGTGGTACCTTAGTTGTTCATTGATTGTTTTCTCATATGTGCCTTGATGGGGGTGGGGCGACAGCAGAGTGAGTGACACCTTGCTCAAGCCAGCAACCTTTGGGCTCAAGCCAGAGACCATGGGGTCATGCCTATGATTCTACGCTCAAGCCAGTGACGCCACACTCAAGTTGGGGAGCCTGTGCTCAAGCTGAATAACCCTGCACTCAAGCTATTGACCTTGGGGTTTCAAACCTGGGTCCTCTCCATCCCAGGCCAATGCTCTATCTACTACACCACCAACTGGTCAGGCTTCTCTGGGATTCTTTAAATAATCTTATGTATGGCACTACTGAGTTCACCTAAATGTGAAAACAGCCAGCATTTCCCAGGGCAAAACTACTACTGAGAAATAAGGACTGCCTTTTGGATGAGTTTTAAAGATAAAGACTTGACAAAGTCTCAGTGTTTACTTAGTAATGAAAACTACATTTTTGACACTGGTGCAAAAAAGGTACAATTGGTAGGGGAGTGCTGTTTAATAGGACATGTTATGTTAAAGATAGCAGTTTATGACTAGTTATGACTGAAAATCTAATGAATGCCATCTATTATTAAAAAATGAGTTGCTGAATCACTCATATAGAACATGCAAAGCATTTGGGCAGAAACTGATTTTTAGCCTCTTGGTCTCACATCCATCTCAGAAATTAAAAAAAAAAAAAGGTTGAAATTGAAGAGACCTGGCTGAAAGTATTTGTAATTTGGAGGAGTCAACTGGATATAGTGTGCATGCTAAGTCCCACTCCTGTTCTCCACAAGGTATAGGGGTAATATGTCCCATTCATTTGAGTAAGGCCTCAAGGATACTAGACAGGGAACTTGATCATTTTTCCCTGAAGCTAGGGAACTTGGTAGATTAATGACTCCTTCCCAAAGTAGCCTGTGGCATCAGAGGGGAAAGCTGATTTGGGATGTACCTGCACTACCTTCGATATGGATCAGATATTTTCTGTGAATCCTATAAGAAACCCAAGAAAGAAATGTCAATTGAAGATCATCTAAAACGACTTTTGCCAAGAAAGATTTGCCAGGGGTTAAGTCACCCTCAGCAATGAGAGGCTGGTTGTAAAGCCAGTAGCCGCAGCCAGGATCACAACCTCCTGGCCAATGCAGGTTCGCATAAGATTCGAACAGTCGGTAATGAAACACAGGAGCCAAGAACTGGTGAGCCTTCAGCTTTAATTCTAGCTTGCACCTGGCGGGCAAGCAAAAACACACACTGGGCTCCAAAACCCACACATTCAGTGCTCACAAAGCTACTGACTTATCTGAGTTTCCTAGCATCAAAGCTTTCTAGCTCACCAGACTTATTCACCTCTGTTTCCCATCTCCTCCTGCACAAACTCTTAACAAACTGCCTTCTTCCTCAGCACTCTGCAATCTTGGCTGCTTCTCCTGGCCTTCACGTGGCCTTACTCCGCTCTCCTCTCTAATACTAATCTCAGGAACCCAGGAACCAAGAGAGAGATCAAGCTACTGTTCTCTCCCACTTTATAGCAGATTCAAAACCTTTAATCCGATTATACAAACAAGGAAGTCTCTGATACAAAGTCACCCATCTGAGGCATAATGGGATTCCTCCCTACATCACCACCCTACATCATCCAATCAGTCAAGGGTGTGGAGAAGAGCTTACTCTTAAAACAAAGCCTTAAGCTATAACGACCCGGCCTGTTTACATTACAACTTTTTCCCCACAGCCTAAGGGCAAATAATATCACCTGGGTGACAGGCTTCCATGTGGGCAGCACCATCTTTAACAAAGTGAGCATATTATATTTTATCTGCCGAACACTGGTTACCCTCAAATGTGGAATTGAGAGGAAGTCCTAAGTGACCTGTTTGTTTCCTTACCAGTCTCTCCAGTTAAATGTCTACTAGGTTTTCTTTTTTCTTTCTTTCTCTTTTTGCAAGAAAGAGAAAGAGAGAAAGACAGGGACAAACAGGAGAGAGAGATGAAAAGCATCAATTCTGTTGTAAAGTACCGTACTTCACTTCCGCAGGTTTACATAGAGACACTGTTGGTCAAATAAGTTTGTAAATATATATATGTTTGCTCTCTTATAGTTTGCATTGGATATGGGGGGACAAGCTGAAAGCAGGCAGGATCCTTATAGCCTAAGGCTTAGTTTTAAGACTAAACCTTTCCCACCCTTTTTGATGTAGGGTGGTGCACTCTCATGAGGAATCCCATTATGCCTCAGATAAGTGACTTTGTATCAGAGACTTAGTTGTTTGTATATTGGATTAAAGGTTTTGATTCCTATACTATAAAGTGGGACAGGCCAGGAGCTTGCTCTCTCTCAGTTCCTGAGATTAGCATTAGAGAGGAGAGCAGAGAAAGGCCATGTGGAGGAGAGCAGAAGCAACCAAGATGGTGGAGTGCTGAAGCAGAAGCCAGTTTGTGTGGAGAGAAGGAAATGGGGAACAGAGGTGAATAAGTCTGGTGAACTAGAAAACTTTGATTCTAAGAAACTCAGATAAGTCAGTGGCTTTGGGAGCCCTTAATGAAAAGGGAAGTGTTCTCGCACTGTGTATATTTCTTGCCCACTGGGTGCAAGCTAGGATTGAAGATGATGCCCACCAGATCTTGGCTCTGTTGTTTCATTACCATCTGTCTGAATCAAATGCGAACCTTCATGGGCCAGGTGGCTGTGATTGCGGCTGTGGCTATAAACCATACATTGGGCATAGTCTGTGGCAGGATTCGATACAGTGCAGTATGGAGCCATAACCACCTTTGAGTGGTAGAGTGTTATGGTTCCCCATGGCTGTCCTTTTGGGGGCCATAGGCTGGCTGACTTTTACAGCCATGCATGAAGAAACTGAAAATTCTGGGAAAGAGGCTGCCTGAGTCCTGCAAATTGAGCAGTGGAAGGAGCTGGAACAAGCATGGGAGAAAGTGATGCTGACCCTAGAGCTGGAGCTGGAGCAAGCACCTGTGGAGGCTGACCAGGCTCGTGAGATTTGTTTGGAAATGGAGCATCTGCTGGAGAAGGAATCATAGGTTCATGAGTTGCAGGTGGCCCTGGACGTTGTGGAGAGCCAGCAGTGGCGGGAGGCTGGGGCTGAGGCTGGGCCCGTGGCTGCAAGGCTGGCAGCAGGAGCTGATGTTTTCAGTTCCTCTTTGGAGGATGAGGGGAATCAGGCTGGAGTTGCAATCCACAGTCCCCAGAAGGTGAGAGCCCAGCAGCAAAGAGTATCTGCTACACCCCTGGTAGGTCTGTAATTTGGGGACATAAGGGTGGATGCCATCATGCTCTCTGGAGCAGAGATGAAAATGCTGACTGCCATTGCCACATACTCCTCTTTGGGACAGTGTAAGAACTGCCAGGATGGCAGGTATGAGGGGGTTGGCTTAGGCCCCATGTGCATGGACTGATTTCTGGACTATGACTGGAGTGGGCACTGGCTCCTTTGTTGGATGGATTTATGGATTTTGGACAATGTGAAATACCCTAATGAGAGTAGGAGGCGGCTTTGCTGGAGGTCCTCCGGCCCAGGAAGCTTTTCAAATAGCTCGAAATAAGGCTGAGGACATTTTGCACTATTGGTAAAGTGCTCAGAGACTGGTGAAATGTGCCTTTGTAATTGCTGAAATTGTATGATTTGTCATGTTGTTGTTATTTGTGTAATGTGCCTAATTTCCTTGCACAGGGATGCCGGTGGGGTAGATTAGGGGTAGTAAAGTGAGCATAGAGGTAGATTGTTGAGCAGATAAAATATATTATGCTCACTTTGTTAAAGATGGCGCTGCCCACATGAAAGCCCATCGCCCATGTGATGATGGCCGTGGCTAGTGGCTTTACACAGACTCAAATGTAACTCAGAGACTGGTTGTGAAGTGTAAAGCCAGTGGCCGAGGCTACCTTTACAGCTGCCTGGCCAGTGCAGGTTTCCATTAGATTCGGACAGTTGATAATGAAACAACGGAGCCAAAGACTGGTGAGCCATCAGCTTTAATTCTAGCTTGCACCTGGCGGGCAAGCAAAAACACACACTGAGCTCCCAAACCCACTCATTCAGTGCTCATAAAGCTACTGACTTATCCGAGTTTCCTAGAATCAAAGGTTTCTAGCTCACCATACTTATTCACATGTTTCCCATCTCCTTCTCCCTACACAAACTCTGCACAAACTGGCTTCTCTCTCAGCACTCCACCATCTTGGCTGCTTCTCCTCTCCTCCACGTGGCCTTAATCTGCTCTCCTTTCTAATACTAACCTCAGGAACCGAGAGCAAGCAAGCTCCCAGCCTGCCACACTTTATACTGTAGAAATCCAAACCCTTAATCCAGTCTGCAAACAAAAAAGTCTCTCATACAAAGTCATTCATCTGAGGCACAATGGGATTCCTCATGAGAGTGCACCACCCTACATCATCCAATCAGTCAAGGGTGTGGGGAGAAGCTTACTCTTAGAACTAAGGCATAAGCTATAATGACCCGGCCTGCCCACAGCCTGTCCCCCAAAACACATTAATATCAATGGACTTGCATGTGGGCAGCGCCATCTTTAACAAAGTGAGCATAACATATCTTATCTGCCCAACATGAAGCCAACAGTAATGGCCATTATTACAACCGCCTGGCCAATGCAGGTTTGCATTGGATTTGGACAGATGATAATTAAACAATGGATCCAAGAACTGGTGAGCCATCAGCTTTAATTATAGCTTGCATCTTGTGGGCAAGCAAAAACACACACTGGGCTCCATAACCCACTCATTCAGTGATCACAAAGCTACTGACTTATCCAGATTTCCTAGAATCAAAGGTTTCTAGCTCACCAGCCTTATTCACCTCTGTTCCCCATCTCCTTCTCTCTACACAAACTCTGCACAAACTGGCTTCTCCCTCAGCACTCCGCCATCTTGGCTGCATCTCCTGGTCTCCTCCACGTGACCTTTCTCTGCTCTGCTCTCTAATGCTAACCTCAGAAACCAAGAGAGAGCAAGCTCCCGGCTTGCCCCACTTTATAGTGTAGAATCAAAACCTTTAATCCAATCTACAAACAAGGAGGTCTCTGATACAAAGTCACTTATCTGAGATATAATGGGAGGATTCCTCATGAGAGTGCACCACCCTACATCATCCAATCAGTCAAGGGTGTAGGGAAAAGCTTACTCTTAAAACTTGCATGTGGGCAGTGCCATCTTTAACAAAGTGAGCATAATATATTTTATCTACCCCACAGTTGGTCAAATAAGTTTGTAAATATGTGTAAAACCAGTGGCCAAGGCCACCGTCACAGCCGCCTGGCATATGCAGATTTGCATTAGATTCGAACAGGCAGTAATGAAACAATGGAGCCAAAAACCGGTGGGCCATCATCTTTAATCCTAGTTTGCACCCGGGGGGCAAGTAAAAACAAACACTGGACTCCAAAACCCACTCATTCAGTGCTCACAAAGCTACAGACTTATCCGAGTTTCCTAGCATTAAAGGTTTCTAGCTCACCAGACTTATTCACCTCTGTTTCCCATCTCCTTTTCACTGCACAAACTGGCTTCCTCCTCAGCACTCCACCATTTTGGCTGCTTCTCCTCTACTCCATGTGGCCTTAATCTGCTATCCTCTCTAATGCTAACCTCAGGAACCGAGAGAGCAAGCTCCCGGTCTGTCCTACTTTATATTGTAGAAATCCAAACCTTTAATCCAATCTACAAAAAAGGAAGTCTCTGATACAAAGTCACTTATCTGAGGCATAATGGGAGGATTCCTCATGAGAGTGCACCACCCCACATCATTCAATCAGTCAAGGGTGTCGGGAAAAGCTTAGTCTTAAAACTAAGCCTTAGGCTATAATGACTTGGCCTGCTTACAGCCTGTCATCCGCACCCAAAACAAACTATAAGTGAGCAAACATATATATCATATTGTTGGGCAGATAAAATATATTATGCTCACTTTGTTAAAGATGGCGATGCCCATGGGGAAGTCCATTGCCCAGGTGATATTGGTTGCCCTTATGCTTGGGATGGGTGTAATTATATTATTGTGTGTGTAAGCAGGCAGAGTCAATATAGCCCAAGGCTTAGTTTTAAGAGTAAGCTTTTCCGTACACCCTTAACTGATTGCATGATGTGGAGTGGTGCACTCTCATGAGGAATCCCATTATGCCTCAGATAAGAGACTTTGTATCAGAGACTTTCTTGTTTGTATATTGGATTAAAGGTTTGTATTTCTATACTATAAAGTGTGGCAGACTGGGAGCTTGCTCTCTCGGTTCCTGCTATCACCATTGCAGGGGCCTCCTTAATCCCTTGCCCTTCATGGGAAAAGCAGGTTCTCTTCTCTTGTGGCTTGCCTGTCTTGGTGAGACACCAATAAACAGAATTGCCTACCATACTCTGGCTTCACCTTTTCTTTACCGTCTGCCTGAATTCAATGGGACCCTGCATGTGAACGGCCACAATGGCGGCTCCTGACCATACAATGTACAAACATTAGATATTTTTTATATTGCCATTTGACTTAAGCGAGATTTTATTATGCAAACTAAATGGAAATTTTAGTGATTATTCTGAGATTGTTCCATGTTAATTTAGCTATTTCACATACCAAATTGCCAATCTCCAGTTTGTGATATATATATATATATATATATATATATATATATATATATATATATATATATATATATATATATATATATATATAAAGCCCAAGAGACTTTTCAGCATATGAAAGTGCTCTTATAAATTACCTACCCTTATTTCAGGTTATGAACATTCCTAGATCAAAGTGATTTTTCACATTAAGATGGTATAGGATTGGGTTTGCTTACATGCAACAGAAACCACAAATCAACAGTGGCTTTTCACACAAGGCTTTATTCTTCCATGTAAAAGGTTTGGAGGATAGCAAGCGAGGACTGTAGGGAACTTTTATGAATTATCAGAGACCCACTTCTTCTAGTTTTCTACTCTGTCATTCTTTGGGTAGAGCTCAAGATAGCTGCTGGAAATGTCATTATGTCTACATTCCATGTAGCGGAAAGAATAAAAACAGAAGAGGGACCTTTCCTGGAGGTTGTATAAATCACTTTCACTTATGCCCCAATGTCTAGAACCAGATAATGGTCAGATCTAAGTATAAGGGGGACTAGAAAAATGTAGTCTGAAACACCATGGGCCCAGCTAAAATTTTGGAGTGCTATTATTGATGAAGATGGGAAGTTCAATGCTGGGAGATAACATTTGCTTATAATGCAGAAAACACAGACGTTAGAGTGGGCCCTGACCAGGCAGTGGTGCAGTGGATAGAGCCTCAAACTGGGATGCAAAGAACCCAGGTTAGAAACTCCTAGGTTGCTAGCTTGAGCATGGGCTCATCCAGCTTGAGCACAGGCTCACCAGCTTAAGCGTGGGGTTACTGGCTTGAGCATGGGATCATAGACATGACCCCATGGTTGCTGGCTTGAGCCCAAAGGTCACTGGCTTGAAGCCAAGGTCACTGGTTTGAGCAAGGGATCACTCGGTCTGCTGTAGCTTCCAGACAGGCACATATGAGAAAGCAATCAGTGAACAACTAAGATGCTGCAACGAAGAATTGATGCTTCTCATCTCTCTCCCTTCCTGTCTGTCTATTCCTATCTGTCCCTCTCTCTGACTTTCTTTCTGTTTCTTTCAAAAAAAAAAAAAAAACCCAAAAAAAGAAAAGAAGTTAAGAGTGGGCTCTGGAGTCAGATGGCTTCTCTTTATATCTTGGTTCCATTACTTATTAGGTTGTAACTTTGGTAGAGTCTAAAACATTTCATATTTTTATTTCCTCAGATGTAATGTGAGAATAGTAGAATTTTCATGAGCATTTAATGGAAAAACATTTTATCACTTTTCAGCCTTTTGGCTAAGATCAAGTGTAATGTAAAAACATTTTGAGTGATATCTGGCCATGTGATCTTGTTGTTACCATTATCCCCATGATTTACTATTAACTCACTAAACTACGTCACTATAGTGGCTGGAGTTTACTATGCTATCCCTAGAATTTATTAGGATGCCTGGCACTTTGTAGACATGAATGGATGAGTAAATGAATGAATGAGTCAGACAGTATGAGTTTTAAATTGTGAAACTTCTACTTTTGCTATGGTTTACATGGTCATTTCTTAATAACCTTTCAACCTTAATTTTTCCTTAAAATTAAAATCAGTTATTCCAGTGTTCTTCCTTTCTCCCTCCAGATTAATTCTCCACCCTTCTTAACCCTCCTCTATGTCAAGAAGGCTGACGTTTATGGATTGCATCAATGAGCTTCTTTGCCCTCTGGATTCCTGTTGGGATTTGTCATAGAAGGCACTGACAGGAGATCAGAGGTGGGAGGAAAGTTAGCTTGGACAGTTATTCCTGTGGTTCCTCCCTGCAGAGCCATGGTTTGGCAGTGGCCATGTGCTATAGACAGAATTTTTGGATCCCCCCTAAAATTAAATGTTGAAATCCTAACCCCCAGTAAAATGGTATTAAGAGGTGGGCCATTGGAAGCCATCATAAGTGGGATTAGTGCCCTTATAAAGAGACCCTAGAGATGTCTCTCCCACTTCTGCCATATGAGCATATGGTAAAAAGAAGGCCTTCACAAGACACTGAATCTGTCAGTGCCTTAATCTTGGACTCCTCAGTTCCCATAACTGTAAGAAATACATTTCTGTTGTTTATAAACCACCCAGTCTACAGTACTTATAGCAGCAGCCGCAGGTTCCTATTTTATTGTTTATTTCCTTCTTTGATCATGATTGATACACAATACCCATAAGGTTGGTTTAAATATTTAATGAAATAATGCATACAAAGCATTTAATGTAGTATCTGACACAGAATAAGCACTCATTAAAGATAGTCTCCACTAATGCTACTACCATCTGCTTTCTTTTATTTGTCATCATTTCATGTTTAGCAATATTTTTGTTTTCATAAAATTTTCAAAGCTGTTAATTGAATTGTTGAACTACACTGCTCACAAAAATTAGGGGGTATTTCATAACTTCATATTCACTTTGATATATCCACCAATTTTTGTGAGCAGTATATTTCACTGCTAAAAAATGATCAGAGCATAAATAACTAAGGTAAAATTTTGGATCGAACTTAAACCTTAAAACAAAATGGTGGCTTCTAATTTGTTTCCCCAAAGATATGTCTTCTTTTTTGTTAAAGTACAAAATATGAAGCCCAGTACTGTGTCCTCTACCACTGACTAGTGAACTGGGGATCTAAGAAGAGGATTAGTTGAGCTGAGGGTATAGAAATGAGAGCTGAGAGATTGAGCTAGGAGGCTGGTGATTTAGGAGGTTGTGGTCTTAGAAACAGTAGTGACAGAAGCCAAGGATCTGTGGAGCCATGGAATAGATCAGAATAGTAGGACCAGAGACTTTAATTAGAACTTCTTTGAGTTGCAGACATTCCTAGTTATTGCAGAGCCTTGTTATACTGACCCAGAATGGATCAGAGGCATATGATTATAGCTATGATAGCAGTTGAAGTCTTCAAATTTCTGAACAATGGTTTCTCTCTCTATCTTTTTAAAAACAAAATCTAATGTAACTAATGTGATCTGAGGCTTCATTCGATGTGTTGGAGAACCTGGTCTTCAGATTCAGGGAAAGTAATGGGTTCTGGTGGGGGTGGTAAGCTCTGGTTGTCTACTGTGCACCTCAACATTTGGGATAGTCTAGAGTTTTGTATGAAAATATTCCATTCTAACCACTGTTTTTGTTCCCAAGTTCCCCTAGATGTTACCTGTGATTCATCTGCAATTGGTTTGTGTATGTCTTACAATCTGCAGGTTTTCCTCATAGTAATAATTGCCTGATAATTCACTGACTTATCATCTGTGGTAGAAAATGGATAATAATGATGATGACAATTATGATGGTGATGATGATCTTATCTGAAGTCCTATTGATTTACAAAGTGATTGCTACAAACATTTCCTTACTTAGAGAAATTAAAATATATTAACCTTAAGAAGAAAATAGAAAGAAGATATAATTAATATTTAGTTGAATGCAGCTCTTTCCATTTCATAGGAAAACTAATTTGATTTTTATTTTTCAATAACATATAGTAAGAAATTAGATGTTTTAATGTATTTATGATGAAATAGTTAAATGCTATGAGATATCCCTTATTTTTTAATGTTAATAGAGTCAAAATTAAAATCCGAATGTACTTCAACAAAAATATATTTTAGTAACTGATCATTTTTTACAATTATATATATATATATGGCTTCTATTTTTTTTTTTCCAGATTTGGATCTCAGAAACACATGAACAAATGGCACGAGTTTTTTTAAACACAGAGTTGGCTCAAATAAATAGCAAGGCTTTACTAACAGAGGAAACAATGAACTCTGGGATTATTGAAAGGTATTCTTAATATTCTCCTTTGCCTACATAGGCACATGCAGGAAAGAAATTATGTAAGTACTGAGGAGGCATAGTGGCACCAGCTGCCCATTGCAGGAGTGCATCAAACTCAGGAACACATTGTAAGCTTCCATGCTTTCTGTTGATGCCATTCCTTCTGTCTGGAATTCCTTTCCCTCAGTTTGCCAATCAGCACTACTCATTCTGGGTTCACCTAAAATGTCATTTCCTCTTCACACACTTTTTCTGCTCAGAGTTCTGACTACCTAGGTATGAGCTCCAACTCCACAATTTACTTGTGAAAGTTATTTGGTGTCTGTAATCCTCAGTTTGTTCACTATAAAATGGGAATTATAAAAGTATCTACTGTATAGAGTTTTTCTGAAGTTTAGACAAAATAAAGTATGAAAAGTGCATAGAAATGTTGCCCGAGGTGCATTAAAAATTAAATAAGCTACTATTAATGAGAATTACTCTTATTTCCTTGCCCTCTGACCATTATGTTTTCTATAAAACAGTTGAACTTACATTCTAGTTATTTATATGTACGTATGTTTCCCTGAAATAGTTTTTTGTGAGTAGGAACGGTTTCTTAGTCATACCTGTAGTCCTGCAACCTGGCACAGTACCTTTCCATGGAGGTTGTGATATAGACTTTGTCTTGTATTATAATTATTTGAAAATGCAGTCAAAGTAATTACAGAATGTTGACATTTTTATGCACACATGAGGACATTTTATTTTGCAAAGTAGTGGTATATAAAAGTTGCAAACATGAAAATCCTTTAAAAATAATTATCATAAAAATTCAGCATCAAATCATTTTTCTATGGTTTTGATAGTTTACAAATGTCAGTTGACATGTTTCTGAAAATTGTTATCTTGTTTCCAGGGACACTGGATTGCCTGTGACAGGCTTTGGAGCTCTCTTTACTAGACACCTACCAGATCGGCGCAAAATGTAAGTAGTCCTTAAACTGCTGCAGATTGCACAAAATGTTTCTTAATTATTCAGGAGGTTTGTTTGCAGGGGCAAAGGGGTGAGGGGTGTACCACAGTCAACAAACCTTTGTGTGGCAGCTTGTGGACTTTTTTCTTTTAACAAAAGTTGTTTTTTCATTAATAAGCATAATGTTAACAAATAATAGTCAATCCATATTATTCATGAATTTCATATTTGCAAATTCTCTTACTCACAGAAATTTATTTATAACCCCCAAATCAATGCTTAGGGTACTGTTTCAGTCACTCATGAACATGGATAGTGTGGTGAAAAATTTAAGCCACCCCCTACACATGTCCCCAAGCTTAGGCTGAGCAAGGTGAGGCTCTGCCTTCCCATTTCTTCTCTAGTACTGTGACCAAGTGTCCATTTCAATGACTATTTAGTGATTGTGTGTGTGTGTATGTGTGTGTGTTTAATTGATGAATATGCTGTTTGAAATGGCCCCTGAGATTAGTGCAAAAGTGCTACCTTATATTCCTTAGCACAAAAGACAGTGATGTAGAGAAAATACATGTGTTAGATTAAGCTTCTTTCAGGTATGAGTTATAATGCTGTTGACTATGGGTTCAATGTTATTGAATCAACAATATATATTAAATAAGGTGTCTTTAAACAGAAACACACATGGACAACAGTGGGTAGAGGAGAGTATGGGGGGGAATAAATGGTGATGGACAAAGACTTGGAGTGGTGAACTTACAATATGGTATACAAAGATGTGTTGTAGAACTGGGCAACTAAGTGCTCACTTTGGCAGTACATATACTAGAACAGGGCCACTGACACCAGTATAATTATGTTAACCAGTATCACCCTAATAAAATTTAATTAAAAATAAACAAACACATGTAAAACCAGTTATGTATAGATTGGTTGATGAAAATATTATAACCTGAGGCTCTCAAGAATCTAACCCCATATTTCTCCTAGAAGCAATGGTTCAGCATTTGCTAATAGAACATCACTGTGAATAATGAGAATTGACAATAGTACAAGAGACTACTAACTTGGCCAATAAAAGAAATAAATTTGTTTTGGGAGTATCACGGCTTGTTACTACAGATAAAAAAAAGTCCTTTTCCAGTCATCTTTCTAAAGAATACAAACTTTTAAATTTTCTTTAATGATGTAGAGATAAATGACATGGAAATACAGATACTACAAGCAAAATAAAATTCTGAGTATTGGATTGTGTATTATGAAGATATAAGTGTATCATCATCACCAGCAATTTAAATGGTTTGGTTTTGCTTCCTTTGAATACTGTATGGCCTTAGAGCTAAGCTGTTTTACAGAGTCTTACTGAGGTGGGAAGGATTGGGGAGTCCCACCCCATTTCACAATCACCTGCTGTAATTCTGTATAGATGTTTTAACTCTGTGGGTTCTAATCCAGATTTCTCCAGAACACTGGCCTGGCCTGCATCCCTCATAGCCTACTGTAGCACCTCTGAGTGGGCTGCAAGGTTCACAAGGAGTATCACCAGGATGATCCTTGAGGAGGGTGGGCTTCTGGCTTCCATCAAGGCAATGAGCTAACAGCATCCTGCTGGCTCCCTTCTCAACATTGATATCTGGAATTTCTAGAAAAGACATGGGAAGGCAGAATAAATCCAGAGGCAGGTTTTGACAACTGTATCAAAACTCTGAGAAACTCTCAAGAAAATAAAGAGTTAAAGCAGAGAAGCCTAGGATATGAGAGGAGCAGAAAATGTAAGAGATGAAGTCTCTGGATGGAGTCTGACTCCAGTTCAGGGTGGGGGCTGTAATCTCAGTAAGCGTGGCTTAGACAGGAGTTGAAAGAGTCGTGTCCATTGTGTTTGCAAACTTGGACCATATGCTCAAAGCTGGATTTTTGCATTGACTTTGACTGCTGTTTTTAGTCTAAGGTTCTACATAATAGAGAATTTGGTGCCAACAGCCCATCTCCCTAAAGCCCTGATCTCAGTATTAAAATCTGTAATGCCAGCCACAGATAGCCAGTAGGACCCTGAGTTGTCTTCTCCAATTCTGATTAGAGAAAGCAATCTCAGATATAGAAGAACTGGGCTATACATCTTAAGGAGAAAGAAATGACAAGGAAAACAAGTGTAGGTAAACCCAGAAAACTACAGTAGAAGCATTCACTCATATTTTCCACACTCACAGTAAAAACATCAGCTTAGCCTCCCTTTTCAACGAACTATCTATGTTGTCATCAAAAGTGGAGGCAACTGATAGTATTAGGAATAATACAGATGAAGTCTCAATTTAAAATATCATAACACATCTAAAGAACAAAAGCATCATGATAAATGAGATATAGGCAACCTATACCAGAGGAAAAGACCTGATGGAACAAATGGAACAGGAATTTAAAACAATGGAACAAAAAGCTAAAAGGTTTGTTATTTAGGGAAATAATGGAAATAGCAGAAAACATGGTCAAAATAATAAAATAAAAACAAGTCCACATTAATTTCTCAACAGCAACACTGGCTATAAGAGCATAACATTAAAGTATTGAAGGAACAGAATTTTGAGCCCAGAATTATTTAAATGTGAGGGTTAAGTAAAGGTATTTTCGTGTCCAAAAGGGCTGGTTTCCAACTTACCTATCCTGACATAAATAACTGCAGAACTGGGCAAAATACAATAGGCAACTGTTGTCAGGTGTTGAATAGCAGCCAGTTGGGTTCTTTTGCTCCTTGAGACGAGAGATGAGCATCACATTCTCCTCTGACTCACCCAGATAAGTTTTCTGGCTGTTGGTCAGGCAGGTGAACCCATATGTGGAGCACTGTTCTTATTGAGCTTGGAAGCAGGAATAGGAAGACCTACTGATAAGACTGGAATTTGTAGGGCAGGGTATTGGAGAGAAGGAAGTCTTCATGGGACTGCCCTCAGGTGATCGATCAGGAGCTGGGCTCTTCATACACTATCAAAGTAGTACACACCCCTGGCTTTAAAATAATCAGCTAGAGCTGTCTGTAGTGTGTATTCTGAGATTTTACAATGATGCTGTCTCCTGCAGATTGTGTAGTAGGCTCTGGACATACATTACCTGCCTTCAAATCCTGGCAATTGTACTTAAAGATCTTAGGCACTTTTTATGCGTCAGTTTCTTTATCTGCAGAATGGGGATGATAATTATAATAGCACCCACTTTATAGGGTTATTGTGATGATTAAGCAAGCTAATGTGTATAAAACAATTAGAAGAGTAACTGCTGCATGTATTGTAAGTGCTATGCAAGTCAACTGGGCCAGATACTCGGTGAACCCTCTCAATCGGAAAACTAGTATCTATCAGTTCAGAGCAATGTTCTTGATATATTTTATTGATGATTTATACTTTACATTGTCTCTGTAAGGTATAAATCATTTTATAATGATTTATAAAGACATTCAATTTCTTTTTGAAATTCTTTATTTGGATGTAGTATTGCTTGTCCTGTTCCTCTAATTGTCTTGCCTTTTCTATATCATTTTTGTATTTACTGTCTATTTGGTTCTCTCTTTCTTCAACCCTACTATTGAGTTCAATTTTTGTTTTCTGAATTCTTCTGTTTCCTTCCTACTGCTACCCTCACCCACTATGGTAGGTCCCTTGTGGGTATTTTTAGCACTGTGTGTTTCTTTTACCTTAACATTATCCATCTTGGTTGCATTCTTGTTTGTCTTTCTTGCTCTAAAGTCAATGCTATGAAAGCTAAGACTGTCTTAGCTCTATCCCTAGTGCCTAACAGAGAGCCTGAACATCAACAAATGCACAGTAATTATTTCTTGAATGAATAAATTATTTCTGATGATGAACAGCAAATTTTCATGGGAAAGGGATGTGGTTAATTCCTAGCATATTTTATCTAGGACATCAAAGCCGGTAGAAACAAAAGTTGTTTCTCAATTTTGTGCTAGCAAATGCATTAGAAGTCATGGTCTCTTAGAAAATCATCCCTTATTGGTTTGAATTGCTAACATTACTTGTTTGTTTTATTTGGTTAATGAGTATTAAGAAGGAAATAAATACGTGAGCACCTTCAACTGTTCTCTGCTAATTTCATATGCAATTCTTTTTTTCAGTTAATGTATACTGCTAATTATAGGACATTCCATATGATAGAATGCTGTGGTGTTTTAGACTCTGCTCTCTTGAATATTAAATACTCTTTTGCTTCTTGCCAACTGTACAGCTGTGGAAGTTAAATGTCAAATTTAAAAGGCAATGAATAAGAATGAGTTTGCTCAATGGACCAACATAATGTGCTTCAGCTTATAAAAGAAAGCTATAATCATAATGTAAATTTAAACCCCAGGTTACCTCTTAACAACAACAACAAAAATCAGAATACAGGTATATAGCTTTTTATTAAGGAGACATTAGTCAGATGCATTTGTATTAATTTTTAGATAACATGCATTATGTTGTGATGGCATTTGACAGTCTATTTCTTTGCTCACAACTTAACCGAAAGCTTACCTACTTCATTTTGGAACCAATGTGAAGAAGAGATAATACCTTTTCTCCTTAAACTGGGAGCAAACATCTCTCAGTGAAACATGTTGAAAACCAGAAAAACAAGAATGTTGAACACTGGACTTATTGACTTATCACTCCTGACCTAAACTAGAAAAAAGGACTCTGTGGATAATTCCTTCCACAAAAGTCACAGACAGAGAAAATATTTTTTAAATTGTAACGTAGGGAGTAGTCAGATTGAGACTAAAAGTGATATCAATGGCTTAAACTTTAAAATGGAAATTTTTATAATTTGAGGCTAATTGAGCTCATCTAGAACTAGAGCTATTGTTTCTCTTGAGAGTTGGTTGTATTTCAATTAGTGCATTTCCAAGGAATTGGCATTGGCCAATGATGAAAGGTGTGAGAGGCAAAGAGGCTCAAAGACCTCTTAGACGTCAGTAGTGCTTTTAGGTCTCAAAATGATACTGTTACATGTCAGGAGGTTTCTAGCATATCTACTTTTACTACATGGACAGAGACATTAAAGGTGTAGTAAAACAATGAGAAATGCATTTTCTTTAAGGCACATGGAAAAAGTAGATGGGAACATGAATATAATTAGCAAGCTACTTTAAGAGTCCTTTTTTGCCCTTTTGTCTTGCTCTCAAGAATTCTCAAGGAACTTTCACTTCACTTGAAAGTACTCTTTATGAGACAATGAAAAAATAACTCACTACGCATCAGAGGGCCCCTGGATATATGATTAAATAATATAAAATCATTTTATGATTTGTTCATAGAAAAAGACAGTTGTAGCTGATTCCTTCTAAGAAGTAAGGTTTTCCGTGTATAACTGGACTGCACCTGTGACCATTAAACAAACAACCAGAAACCAAAACAATAGAGCTAAAGACAATAACAAAAACCTTATCAAGCAGATCCAGGTATAAATATGGATTTATTGCTCAGAAGCTCTTATTTAAATATACATACATAACTATGTGTGGTCCTGGGATAATGGCTTACAGAAGTTAGTCTTTTTGACAAGGAAAAGCCCATTCTGGCATGGAGTCCTTTCTGGGTGAAAAGAAGGTCTATGGGAGCCTGGGTTAGTCTGAGGGCAGCCCGGGAATACTGACCACCTACTGGAATATGGAAAGATAAAAGGTAGACCTCTTACAAGGTCAGCCCAAACTAATGTGTCTTTTCATTTTTACCAAATTTCATTGCCTCTTGGTGGTAGTGACTAGTATATATTATTGAAATTTTATGATAAATGTGTCATTTTTATGCTTACTGCCAACCACGTGACTGGAGAAGAAGAAATTAATAGAATTTTTAATCACTGTGTAGCTTTATGGACACAGTGTGATTTTTCAGAAAGAGCATAGTATGGGAAAACAGGAGATGTGATTTCTACTTCTGGACCTGGCATTATACCTCCTATGTGACCTTGTGCTAACTAATAACCCTCTCGGGGCTTCCACTGCTTCCATCTGGAAAATGAGAGGACTGAACCAAATGATCTGTAAAGTCCTTTCCTGCTCTAACATTTTATGATTCTAAGGAGACAAGCATCTGCAGTCATAGAAGTGGACAAGTTATATGAGGCCAGAAAAGTAGTCCAGGCAGTTAAGCTTTCATTGTTGATACAGATCACTTATCCATATGTGTGTGGCGTGATGACTTCACAGTTGCAGTAGCAAGTTTAGGCCACAGTTTAAACCATTTAATTTATTCCTCTCACTGCCTAAACTCAAAGGTTTAGCATCTGTAAAACCTTTGGCACTCTTCAGAGGAAGGGGACTGCATGTGAATAATAAGAGTTTTCTTTTTCTTTTCTCAAAGTACAGTGCAAGGCATTTACCCATTTTTCTACTCAGTCACTTGTGTGATGGGTTAGCTCTTGGCAAAATGCCACCAAGGTTTTTTGAAATATTTTCCAGAAATAAAAGTTTGAAAAATTGACCTATTATGACAGTGATAAAGATAACAACAAAGAAAGTGTGAAGAGGAGAATGGTGTGGCGACAAGACTGTGGAATGGAAGCGAGACAGACTGGAATTTAATTCTTGATTCCCCATCTTACTCATTGTAGCACCTTTTGTTTCTGTGTCCAGCTTTCCTCTTTGGGGCATTCAATGTAATCTAGCTAGGCCATAGAGTAGATGGGGTTACTTTCCCCCTACTCCTAGCTCTCAAAGCCAAGTGTTGGGTGTGTGACCCAGAAAACACTGCTCCATGTGGCATATTCCAGAGAGCATCTTGCTGCCAGGGGAGCATTTTCCCATAGAAGAAGCTAAGCAGAGCTGTGGAAAAAGAGTTCTGATGACATTCTTTTTATATGTACTGGCAAATTCCTTTTTGTTTTTCTGAGTTTGAGTTGAGTTTCTGTAGCTTATAACTTTAAGAGCCATACTAATAATAGCAAATGCCTATATGGTGCTTATTATGTCCCAGGTACTATTCTAAGGGTTTTACATACACTAACTCATTTACTCCTACAAAAACTCTGAGGCCCTTGAGGGAAAATGTGAAGATAGGTTTATTTGATTTACTTACTATGGTTGCTACTCTCCAGAGGTGGCCTCAACAATCTCTGTCTGTGCAAACATACCACAGCTTTCATCAAGAGGCAAAGGTTATTTGCCTACCTTCTAAGCTAGGCTGGTCTTGTGGCTGGCTTTGACCAACAGAATGTGACAAAAGGGATGTTCTGGGACTTCTGAATACAGACCCATTTAAGGAGACTGGGAGAGTCTACTTTCTGATTTTTGCACCCTAGATAACATGCTGTGAGAAGCCCAAGACACATGAAGAGGGCATATGGAGGAGAACCAAGGTACTGTGTTTGATAGCTCCAACTGAGTTTCCTGATAGAAGGTAAAACTGATTGCCAACCATGTGCTTGAACTGTCTTAGGTAGGTGTTCCAGTCTAGTCAACTATCTGGATGACTGTAGCTCTAACTGATGTCACACAAAGAAGAAAAACCACCCAGTTGAACCCAGTCATCCCAGAGAATAATCAGAGATAATACAATTATTGTAATTTTAAGCCACTAAGTTTAAAGCCACAGAAATAGGTAATTGAAACAACCTTCATGTCTTTAACTACCATGATGTATATGGCTATTTCTACCATTATTTGGCCTGTACAGTAGACTCTACATAATGGCCTATTTGTCATTGCTAATCTATAAGGGATACAGGCAGTTCAAACTTTTGGGAGTAATGAATTAACAAAACAAGTGAGTGGTAAAGATTTTCAAAATGTCATGGTTGTGGAATTTATATTTAATCTTCATATTTCTTTTTATCCTATGTGCATTAATGATAAACCAGTATTACTAGTATTTCTTTCTATATAGCATTGAAAGTTTATGTGGTTGTTATAAAAATATCATTATAATTTCTTAAAGTTATCATTGGGTCCTGGTGGATAGTATGATACTGTAAGTCTTGAAAAAGCAATAGTGGTGGTGGTTGCACAAGAATAAGAACTTTGCAGAATTACAGAAATCTTGCTGCTATTCATATACATTCAATTTCATTCCATAAGTGGCACTTACATAGACATAAATTATTACACTAACATTTAAGCCTTATATGGTTCTTTGAAATGGCTTCCAAAAATTATGAGGCCTGAAGAAATTACATTTGTTTAACAAATCTGAACTCATTCTTTCAACATAAACATTTAATGAGTGCCTACTAAGTGCTAAGAGAAGTTAGATACTAGGTATATACTGACAAAAGATACTCCCATTCCTGATATAGTTCATTGTCTAATAGATGAGAAAGAAAAAAAACAACTAGTCAATACTCATGTATCAGTTAGGAATATGCTTGGGTGAAAGTAATAGAAAACCTAATGAATAACAACTTGAATAAGGAATTTGGTCACCTGACATAAAATATAAGGAAGTTCAAGACTGGCGTGGCACTTAAACAGTATCATCAAGAATACAGAGTATTTTTGTCTTTCTTCTTTATGAGCTTGCTAGATAGCTCTTATCTTCATGTCAAAATGGTCATCATGCCTCCCAATCAGTCTGTTCTAGACAGGAAGAAGTGGGAAGAGGAAACCCTTTTAGGATCTTCATTTTTCATTTATTGAGTAGGCTGTTATATAGCCACAGTCTGTCGGTTAAAATAGTGTTTTTAACTTCTAAGTAATAAAAAAGAAGGGAGAAAGGAAGTTGAAATAGGTGCTGAATGAGCCAACAACACTCTACAACATGAGTAATATAGGAAGCAAGGGGAGCACATAACTCAGGTTTGGAAGGTTATATATGGCTTCAAGATAGAAATGAGTTAGCCAGATCAACAGGATAGAAAAACAATAGGCCAGTGCTTTTCACCACTGTCCACCAGAAATTTCATGCCAGTCCAAGAAAGAGTTAACCACCCTGAAGATGTATGAATATTATAGACCCAATTATCTTAGTCAAATTCGCTTATGCTCAGGGTGATTTCTGCCTTAGCAGTTCCCAAAATACAGTGTGTCCGTAAAGTCATGGTGCACTTTTGACCCGTAACCGGTCAAAAGTGCACCATGACTTTACGGACACACTGTATTTCTATTTTCATCATTCCCCAAGTGTAAAAAGGTTGAAAACCACCTCCATAGACAGAAGATAAAGGACCTATCAAGGAAGGAAGGAACGGGCCCTATGATGGGTATGCCTGCTTCACAAAGTGTAAGTTTGCAGTGACAACAGCTAAAGTTGGAACAAGTTGTTGTGGACAAAGCAAGCAGGACCTGAAAACTATGTTAAGGGGTTTGGTCTTTATTATGCTAAAGTGAAAACATTTCATGTACGGTGTAGAAATAATCTAATTTGTGCTTAGAATGTAGAAAACAGATTGGTAGGCAACTGAGACTACAGTCAGAAGACTGTTGAATTAATCAAGGCAAGACATAATAAAAACCTGACCTTGGATGGTAGTGTGGAAAGAGGGAAGGGTCTATATTTTAGATATAGTAAAAAAAAAAAAAAAAAAAAAAAGACATTTACTTGATGACTGATTAGTTATGAAGGTAAAGAAGATTCAAGGTTGATTCCCAGGCTTCTGGCTTAGACAACTGGAAGTTAATGGGCCATTCACTGATACATTAAAGATAGGAGGAAGAGCATGTCAAAAAATAGGTTGATATTTGAGACTGGAGCAGGAGAGAGGTACTGAGGCAGACTCAATTGCTAGCATAAGTGTTCTAACTACTTCCTCTGCATCCCTTTCGATTGATCCTCCAGCCTGCAGCTTGAATAATCAGTTAAATTGCAAAAACCATGTCCTTTCACTAATTGATTAGTATCATTACAGTACTGTTTTTTTCTTCTAGTGTTAATAATAAGCACATACAATGTGTCTGAATTAAGGGTTTTATGTGCCTTTATTTTATTTAGTTTTCATTCTTTGAGAATGGATGTTGCAACTATCTCCATTGAAAAAGGGTTCGGAGAGGTAAAGTAACTTTTCAAAAGATCCTTGACTATTAGTAAGCACCAGAGCTGGGTTTTGAATTCATGTCTGGTCTGTCTTACTACAGAGTCTGTGTCCATAACCACTATAGTACATTGTCCTGAGAAAGGAAAAAATAAGAAAAATTCAGAAAAGAGGGGGCATGAGATGTCTTGGGTCTTACACTCCAGCCCATGACCTCAGTGTTCTTGACTGAAGGAACAAGGGCAGACAGAAAAGTTTAAAAAATAACAAACCAGTGCTGTAGTCCTTACTTGTTATCAGTTCCTTGAAATGAACTTGCAGCTCCAGCAAGAAGAATGAGTAATAGGATTATCAAGGACAGATCCTCCTGCCCCCTCTCCCCTTCCCCACCCTAAAACACGAAAGTCACGTAGGTCTGCAAACAAAGAAGTCATAGAAATCAGGCATTTGTCACATGAAAGCTAAAGCTGTCAAAGGTATATAAGATGTCATAAATCTAACTTCGGGGAGCTTGTGTTTTGTTGACTCTGTTAGGGTCACGCAACTCTACTGGCTAAATAAATCCTACTTCCTTCATCAAGTTGTCTGGGTGTTTTTGCCCTCCTTTGATTCCTGCAATAGCCTTCATGCTTAAAGGTATATAATACTCCTTATCCTTCAAAGTACACTGCTCACAAAACATTAGGGGACCGAGGAACATGCAGATACTCCAGTACTTTCAGCCTTTTGCATAATGCATTTTCACCAATGAAATAAAAGTTGATTTTGCATCTCATTTGCATAATTGAACAACTTTCTTTGACTTGTTTGCTTTTCTGATGTTTTTGTTTAATAAAAAAAAATCAAATGCTTCTTTTTTTAATCACCTTATATTCATTTTGAAATATTCTCTAATTTTTGTGAGCAGTATACTTTCACATGCATTATCCATGATCAGTTTCCTCCTAACAATTATATAAGATCATTTGGGTAGGTATTGTAAGGTATTTTCCACCATGGAAGAAAGAAGAATGTAGCCACCAAGTGTGGACAAGCAAAAGCTTTATTTAGAGCACTCCCGGGCAAGGTTCACTGGTCCACAAGACAGGCCAGGGAAGTCGCGCAGCTTCTCCCACCTGGGGGGCGGGGGGTAATTTATAGCGTTGGTAGGGTGGTGGTGGTGTGATAGGTCATGCTGAAATTTCATTGACTGACAGACAGTTTTCTTTTTCAAAATGCTCCTGGGCCGTTTCTTTTGGCGGTCATGAGCATGGGTGGTTCCTCATGTGACCTTCCCCTATTGCCAACCAACCTCACAGGTATTTTCTTAATTGTATAGAGGATGAAATCAAAGCAGGGATAATTGAGGAATCCAATTCTTCATTAATTAATTAATTAATTCAGCCATGTATTCTATAAATATTTATGGAGCAGATACTAATGAGGGGAAGTAAGATGCAGAGGATTTAAGTGACTTGCTCGAGGCCCCATGACTTCTTAGTGGTAAAACAGAGACTAGAATCTATGGGTGCACAGTTTTGTGTTCTTGACAGGAGGGGAGAACTGCTTCCAAAGTGCTAAGGAACTTAGCAAGGGCTTGGCTTAGCTCAGGAGTAAAAGCAGATTCAAATTGTCCTCTATTTTATCTTTTCTCTCTCTCTCTCTCTCTCAGCCACTAACTTCTTAGAAGTTGACTTCTAAAACATAGGTCTGGCATTTAGCACCTGTGGAAGATCTATCAGATGTGGTGTCTGCAGCTTCATACAGTAGGTAGAATGGGGAAGGAAATGACAGGGATATTCATTTCAGCATAATATGAGATTTTATTTTTAAAGGATAGTTGCTGTTAAGAATGAGACAGAATTTCCCAGGGTGGTTGTAAGCTCCCCCTTTCCTCCTACAACACAGAGTTGGGTAGACTCCATGGCCCTCTGTGACTAAATATGTGGCTATGTAATGGCCTTTATCTTAAACAGTGAATGCAGCTTCTACTGATGCCAGTGATGGGATTAATTCCAAATTAATTCTCTGTTTTCTTAAGTCATGTTCTCAGATTCAGACTCTGAGGTGGAACCATCTTATTTGCTGAGTAGATGTCACATAGCCTTGTTCTGGCTACTGGGAAGCTGGAAGAGAAAATATCTGCCCCTCCTCCAGACAAAACAGAAAAGAAACAGTTGGTCTTTGGAGTTCTTCCTGGTTTAAGAACTGAGTGTTGGTTTTAGTGCATCATCTTGTCATAGATTCACACAAGTTACCACTGATGATAGTGCAGGTGTAGGTAGGTATTTTAACAAGTATAAGGTGACCAACTTTTTTACAATGAAAAGGAGGACAAAAATAAATAGAATAAAACAATATCATAAATAAAAGAAACATTTTATTCATTGCAACAATAATACACTATAATATGATAAATGCATAATAAAAACATTTGCAATATTTTTATATTGTAATTATGCTTACATGCCTATTAATTTTTAATAATAATTGTAAGAAAAAAGTACTCATTTAGTAAAACTAAATATCAAACAAAACCACTAATTTGGAGTGATATTCGGGTGTATTTATCATTTTCTAATTTAAAAACATCTGTTGTATGCAACTATTTAATCAGAATGCATTATTAATAGATATGTTTATTTTTGTTTTTTTAATTATTATTAATTTTAATGGAGTGACATTAATAAATCAGGGTACATATGTTCAAAAAAAACATCTCTAGGTTATCTTATTCAATTATGTTGCATACCCATCACCCAAAGTCAAATTGTCCTCTGTCACCTTCTATCTGGTTTTCTTTGTGCCCCTCCCCTCCTCCCTCTCCCACCCTCTCCTCCCTCCCCCTCCCCCGTAACCACCACACTCTTGTCCATGTCTCATAGTCTCACTTTTATGTCCCACCTATGTATGAAATCATGCTGTTGAGGTTAGATTTCCACTTTAGAACTCAAATTTTGGGAAAATACTTGTAAATAAAATTATATGTATTTGGAAATTATTAAATAGATAATGAGTTAATAAAATGTGAATTGTGCTTACCTGTCTATGATTGAACATTCACTGTGAAAGAAATAATCGTGAGTCTACAATGTCATATGTGCCCTGTCGTGTTTCAGTAAGAAGTACACAAAGCCATTTGTGTGCTAGGTATATTGGGCGCACTTTCTCAAGTTCTCCCGTGCGGAGTGCATGCCTCTCATAATTGTGTCTCCCCGCACTGTACTAATCCTTGATGAATCATCATGTCAAATACAAATACATCATATCACATGCAATGGATCAACTCTGCATCAATTGAATACGGGCATTTACAAATTAGTCTTTCAATATCAAAAAGGAGGACATGAAGGAGGACACTTTTTGAGGGAGGATGGAACTTACAAAAGAAGGACTCTCCTCCCTAAAGGAGAATGATTGGTCACCTTAACAAGTATCATGGCATTAATGATAACTTCAGTATCAGTATCTTTTCCTTTCTAATCTCACAGAGCATCTCTAGTTATTCTACGTTATAGCCACTAAAGGTTAAAGAGGACACATGTGGCAAATGGTGGGTGGTGCTGGATGAAGGTCAGCTGTCCAATTTCTAAGGGTTCTAACAGCATAGCTTTATCCTGGTGAATTTACCAGAACTTTGTCTTAAGTTTCGCATTTTCTTCCATTTTATCCATGCCTCAAGATTTCTCTGACTCACTAGGATTGGCTTGTACTCCTTCAACTCATAAGAAAATACAGAATTATAATTAATTTATAATGAGAAATAAATTGTTCAAGCACAGCAGTCATATCAACCTAATAAAAAGCATTCTCTCTTAATTAAAACAAAACAAAACAAAAATCTAGGAAGTGAAACTATAATCAGAATGTTGTTTGGAATCAGAACAAGGGGAGTTAGTTGTATGATTACAGTAATAAATGGCCTCAGACTCTGATTGCCTGATTATAATGGTTAGGACTCTTTCACTTGTAAGCTATCCAGTTTCTTCTACTTTGAATCAACTGTTTTTACAGGCTTTGTTTATTTTTCTATGGGATTCTATCTTTCATTGTTGTATAAGAATGTTTTATTCTGGATACTAATCTTGTTTTGAACTATTTCATAATATCTTCTTCTAGTCTTTGGTGTCTCTTCTAACTGTTTAGGGTGTCTTTCGAACAACAGATATTTTAAATTATAATTTAATTATTACCTATATATAATATATATATCAGACTGTAAACTTTTGAGAAATTATATATATGTATATGTACACATATACACACATGTATGCATATGTAGCATATATTGAGTCATCCATCTATAAACAAAAGTTGTTTTATGTCTTTCAACAAATTTTGTAATTTTTTATAAATGTCATATAAATCTTCCATTACATATATTCCTATAGGAACTTTAGAGATTTCATTGTAATTGTAAATGGGATTTTCCACTTTAATTATGCTTTCTAATGTCTTATTGCTGATATATGAATATACCATTGTTGTGTATTGATCTTATATCCAACAACCTCCCTAAACCTGCCTATTATGATTTGAACAGTCCCTTGGATTTTTTAATGTAGACAATTTTATCATCTGTAGTTGATGAACATATTGTTTCTTCCATTCCAATTATTATGCTTCTTTTTTGCTTGTTTAATTGCATTTGCTACAATATACAGTACATCATTGAATACAAATGCTGATAAAGGACTTCCGCACCCCCTTTTTGTTTTGTCTAAAATATGTTTCATTTTCCTGGACTAACATCAGTCGGGTAAATTCTGTGGAGGGGGAATGAGAAGTTTGGACAGTTTCCTCAATATCTTAGTTCAGGAGTGCCTTTTCCTATTAGAACAGTGAAGGGAACTTTATTTCATTAATGGCATCTTTCATTTATTTTATTTTATCATTTTATTTTATTTTTCTGAAAGAAGGGTGGTTCAAGGACCCTTAATTTCTGAGCTTGATTTCATATTTTTCTTTACTAGACCCCCTTACCCCCCACCACCCCATAACTTCCCTAGAAGCAGTACCTTACCAAGACTGCCATTGCGGTCTTGTATACTTTCCAAGCCTCTTTATTGTAAACCACTGTTCAAATCCTTTAGTCCCAGACTCATTTTCAGTTTTTTCCCATTCAGAGAAGGATGCTCTATTTCTAGGTGCATGTCCTCTGTGTTCCATCCCCACTATAGAGTTGCCACTCTCTCCTCTCTTCCATGTAATCCTCCCCCTGAGTTTGCTTCAGCTTGGGCTCCGGATGTAACTACTGATTCTGGATTGTTCTCCCACCTACATGTTAACTGAAGTTGGTAGTCTTCTCTAGCCTCTGTTATACTGTATACATGGACAATTGGATGATTTTATTTGCTTTGCTGCTGTGTTATTTTGGTGGATGTATATATTAATTTTGATTTAAAGAACTGAAGGATCTAGAAATGTTTTACAGTTTTTCTCTATGCCTATGGAATTGCCATTTTATCTTTGTGATTCTGTCTTTTTTTGCCTTACATATTCTATATGGTGTTAGATTTGTTACATATTCTTGGTGACTTGTTTCTTTAATAAGTAGATAATAGTAAATCCTTAGAATTAATATTTTTTACTCAAAGTCAATTACATATGATGTTAATATAAGAACACTAAGTTGCTTTTGGCTGATATTTGTGTGATATATGTTTTTATATCCTTTTACCTTCAAACTTTATTTGAAAATAATTTTAGGTATAAAATCGTAAAGCTGGACTATATAGTATAAATTGATGTTCAATTTAAGTCTGAGAAAATACTTTCACTGATGGGTTTAACCCCTTTCATTGTGATTTCAAAATATTTAATTTTATTTTTATAATTTTAATTTGTCTAGTGAGCAGAAACGATTTTCCTCTCTTCCTTTTATTATCCTTTCCTACTTTCTATTAGATTCATTTTTCATTGTTCTTGTTGTTGTCTTTTGAAAAATATAATCCCATTTTCTTGTTTGAAAGTTACACTTTGAATTTTTGTTCTTTTAATTGCCAGTACTCAAACTTTAGTGTGTATCAGAATCACCTACAGGGCTTGTTAAAACACAGATTGCTGGGCTCCACACTCAGAGTTTCTAATTCAGTAGGCTACAGGGAGACCAAAGTGCAGGCAGAGACACACTCCGAGAATACATTTTTAGCACAAGAGAAAATGGTGCAACCACCTGATGTGTAAGTTGGCTTCCAGCATTAACATGGCATATGTTTTACAGAAAACTTCATTCTAGTAGAAAGAGTACTCTTTATAGTAACCATAAAAAGTATAGTATAGTAAATATACAAATCAATAATGTAGTTATTTATTATTATTATCAAGTACTATGTACTATACATAATTATACATGCTATATTTTTGTATATAATAGGTTTGTTGACACCAGCATTACCACAAACACATGAGTAATTTTTTATGCTACAATGACTACTACACCACTAGGCAATAGAAATTTCAGCTCCATTATAATCTTATGAAACCTTTGTTGTATATTCAGTCTATCATTGACTGAAATTCCATTCTGTGTCATATGACAGTATTTAAATTTCTTTAACAAGTTCTCAGGTAATGCTAATGCTACTACTCTAGAAACCACACCTTGAAAGTATTTCAGGAATTGGTGATTATCACCAGGATTCTAAAAATTAGTACCTGTACCAATGAACTGTTCTGAGTTGGATCTTCTTCTTGTTTCAGAATTCTTTTGTGTGTGTGTGTGTGTGGCAGAGACAGAGAGAGTCAGAGAGAGGGACAGATAGGAACAGATAGACAGAAAAGGAGAGGGATGAGAAACATCAATTCTTCGTTGTGGCTCCTTAGTTATTCATTGATTGATTTCTCATATGTGCCTTGACTGGGGGGCTACAGCAGAACGAATGACCCCTTGCTCGAGCCAGCGACCTTGGGCTCAAGCTGGTGAGCCTTTCTCAAATCAGATGAGCCCACGCTCAAGCTGGCGATCTTGGGGTCTAGAACCTGGGTCCTCCACATCCCAGTCTGAGGCTCTATCCACTGCACCACCGCCTGGTCAGGTCAGAATTCTTTTTGTTGAACTCTCTTACCTTCCCACCGGCTCAGCCATGCATTAAAATGTTTAACTTTCCTTGTATCCAATATTTTTAGGAGTACAATTTTTAGAGGAGTTTCTTTGGCCATCTGGTTTTATAATATTGTCAAGAACAAAAGTAAGGTTTTAATTTTTCATCAAAGAATAACTCCCCCCCCCTATCAGTTGTAATCAGAAAGAAACTTTCTGGCAGGTTTCCTTGGACTGGTTACTGGAGTTTTTTGGTCTCTATTATATGGTGGCACAGCCTTTTACAACTCCTGGCAATGAGTTGGAGTTTAGCTCTTTGCCTTCTGTGAACTCACACAAGGCCATGTCTTCTGCCCTTAATATGCAGTTCAAACTCCAGTCCCTATAGTTGGGACATCAGCTTATTATGGTTTCCCATTCTAACGAATACACTCTTCATTTCTAGCCCTTCATAGTTTCCTTTTGAGCTTGGCTGTGCTTGTACACTTGAGGGAGGAAGTATGTATTTCATGTACATTTCTGTGTGTTTAATGGTGTGGGGTTGGGGAAGCTATGTTATCTCAGTCCTCATGGTTGTCTTCTGTTATCTTTTCAGTTGTCATCTATCAGAATGTAAGGCATAAAATCAAACATGTTTGAGAGGCAGAAAATGGATAGTAAGGAATCCCAAAAGTCTGGAATGCACCTGAGCTCAGGGACTTGGGATTGGTAGCATATCATTAGCACAGAAGAGTGGTAGATGGTGCTGAATTAGGGGTAATAAAGAAAGAGCACACTGCTGGTGGTAGGTAACAATATAAATAAAGCTGAAACAGCTGTGGATTTTAAAACTTTTAGTAGGGTCAATCCTTCTTGAAGTGTTTTTATTTTTTGTAGCATATATACCACTAAAATTTTTAAGTATGTTTGTTTTTGAAGTAATCTTTTCTCAAATATTGACTTCTTCCTCTTAGGTGTGCATTGACAACATATGCTGAAAGCTACACTTCACCATATGATTATAAGCCACTTGTGAGTATAAAAGGGCTGAAAAGCCATATTCTAATACTCGTTTATACACATAAAATGATTCTTTACAACTAGTGTAAACAGTAAGCTTGGGAAGATAGGGCACATCACTGAGATTTATGATGTTTTATATTTATTTAGAAATATTTGTTATTTGAGGGAGTCAATAGAATGTTTTATGGTTATGATTTATTTTTAGATGTTAATTGATTTCAGGGAGAAGATATTGCAGTGTCCAGAACATATTAGTTGTTTTCTTCCTCATCCTGTTTTATTATCTCTGTCCCTAAATTTAATTGATCTGGAATAACAACCTACCCTTCTATTCTTTTATATTGTATTGACACATAGCAATAAATGGCTTAGTGTAGCTCTGGAAAATGTCTATGTTAATAAAATATGTCCAGTTTATAATTTTAATAGACCTGTACTTAAAAAATACACAACAGAAACAGAACAAGGCCGCATATTATTAGCCTTGTTCTGAAACACTTAAGCAATACAATAGATATGAGATTTGATTATTTAAAAAGAGAAGAAAAAAGTTATCTTTATTTTAAGATGGTATGATTATCTTCTTAGTAGAACCATGATATTAAACTGAGAATTAAAATAAATAAGACCATTTAGTAAGTTGAGTAAATACCAAATAAGCATATGAAAAACAGTATTTTTCCTTCATATCAGCACTAACCGGGTAGAAAACAATAAAATAAAAAGCATATGATTACTATAGCAACACAATTTAAAATATTTCTGTGCAGAAAACTTTAGATCAATAAGATCAACAGAAAGGATGTGGGAGATTGTTTCCGAAGACGGCAACCGCCCTGCTGGGGCAGGCTGCTTGCCCAGCAAGATGCAAATGTTTCCCTGCCTTTTGAAACTGGACTGTCAGGTCCTGGATTTGTCAGTAGAACATGGCAAAAGTGACCCTGTGACAGATCTAGGCCTAGCTTTTGAAAGACTGTTCCCAACTTTTGGAGCCCTGAGCCACTTTGTAAGAAATGCAGGCTACTGTGTTAGAGGGAGAAACCAGGGAAAGAATGACTACTGAGCTTGACTTATAAATGAAGAAGTCATCTTGGACATCCAACCTCATTGGGCCTGGACTCCAACTTCAGTTGCCATCTGACTGCAACCCATAAGAGATTCCAAAAAGATAATAAATTGTTGTGTGTAACCATTAATTTTTAAGTATACACTCCAACAAATCTCAAATAAAAGGGAATAGACTGGAAAACCATTTGAGGACTGGAAAACTAAATTAATTATAAATGAAATTTATAAATTTAATACTCAGCAGGGTGAAGATGAGGTGAGATGGATTATTTCATCTGTTACCAGGCAAATTGTCAATTGTTTTCATCCTTCTGGAAAGGAATTTGGCAGTATGTATCAAGATACTACTAGATATAATAACTCTCCTAAGAAATTTCCCCCCCAAAAAATAATTTAAAATCCAAAGATACTCACCACTGGATTATTTATAATAGTAAAACTTGGAAAGTGCCTAATGTTTTAATATTAGAAAGAGTACTAGTTGAATATGCTATAATCATATGGTGACATAATTATAGCCTTTATAACATCCTTAGATAGTGTCTTGATAAATCTTCATTTAAGTTAAAAATAACATTAAGATACAAAATTAAACATATTTTATCTAAACTATAAAAATATAAAGAAAAAAACTGAAGCAACTATCAAAATGCTACTGAAGTTGGCCATTGAATGGTGAGATTGTAGGTGATTTTCCTCATCTTTACACTTTTTACCTTATTTTCTGTTTATAATCAGAAAAAAAATACCCACATGGAAATAAATGTTATTTTTAAAAATGCAGGCCAGGTTCATTTCCTTACATACATTAAATTTGGTTACAACTCAAAACCAAAGGAAGTTGAAGACATAATTAAAACTCACAACGTTCGAAGGACTAATTTCCCCACAGGCAGAAAATGTAAAGAATGTGGTATGTAGTATCAGAGCACATAAGTCTATTGCCATTGTGTTATATATTTATGGTTTTAATTTTTGCAGCATTATTTCTTTTTTATTTTTTAATTTTTATTTATTTATTTTAGAGAGGAGACACAGAGTGAGTGTGTGTGTGTGTGTGTGTGTGTGTGTGTGAGAGAGAGAGAGAGAGAGAGAGAGAGAGAGAGAGAAAGAGAAAGAGAGAAATGGGGGAGGAGCTGGAAGCATCAACTCCCATATGTGCCTTGACCAGACCAGTGCAGGGTTTTGAACTGGCGACCTCAGTGTTCCCAGGTCGACACTTTATCCACTGCGCCACCACAGGTCAGGCTTGCAGCATTATTTCTAATGTTTCTCCATTTCTATTTCCACAGTAGTAGCACAGCATGCCATGGCAGTTGGCTTGGCTTTAGTTTTGTTTATTCACTTCCGGCTTTCATGCCAAAGTAATTGATTTTGAGACATGTTTTTAGCACTGCTTTCTAGTACCCTCACTTAATGAATGCTTGCAATTACATTCTTATAGGATACAAAAGTATTTTAAATTATAATAGTGGATGGTTAAATAACAGCAGAATAGTGACTGAAGTTATCTTGTATATAAACAAGTATATACTTCACAAAATACTAGTAAATTAAGGAGAACATTTTTTAACTTGTTAGGTACTTTATTTACCATGTGGCCTTGGCATACATAGTTCACTACTCACTCAGGCTACCACCTTTGTAATTATGCAGTTTGTGAAATCTTAACGTGTTTGGGTTCATACTATTTCAAATTTTGTGTGTGAATTGCAACTTTATTAATTTTTATATTATAGGCTCTTCTATTTGTTTAAATGCATATTTACATAAAGTAGAACAGCATTATGGGAAGCTTAAAGAAAATACAATCTATCACACTGTAGCCCTAGAAATAAGTAAGGAAATACAGAGTACTAAAAAGCTATAAATTCATTTTCAAGGAGAAAAATGAAAGAGAATTGCAAGCTACTTCTTTAGAACTTCATTTCTTACACTGAGTGTTTATTATGGCTCACCCAGTTTTAGTGAGAAATATCTTCGTTAGAAGCTTCCCCATTTTTTCCGCAAAGAATCAAAATCGAGGAATAGTTTCAGAGAATGTAGATTAGAGTGCTGTTTCATGGCTGGCTGTTTATAGGGTTCATGAGCCTTTATGACAGGGATAAGTAAGTAGAGGATAAGTGTGTCTATGGAATACACTCAGAATGAGTAATGAAAATAATTAGTACAGGTAGGGACTAGCAAACTCAGAAAGTTGAAGGGCCAAGGCAATGAGAATGTTGAGAAAAAAGAACAAGCATGGCGATAGTGAAAGAGTGAAAAAGCTAGAAAAATTGGAGGTAAAAAGCAAGAAAGAAATATTGCACTTAGTGGAATTTCAGAGGTAGAACAATTCTGGGGAATAACAGAATCCAGGATGTGGCTATGGGAGTGAGATTCTACAATGGAATCAAAGCCAATGAATGACTTGAGGAGGTGAGAAAATGGTAAGGCAAAGGATTGGCTAGTTCCTAAATAGGGGTGTTGGAAATCAAGCTGCAAACAGCAGGAAAGAAAGGGTGGGGCCAAAGACTGGGTCAGACCATCCAGCACACACTGAACTTCCGGGAGCACTTTGGAAGTTAATTTCTCCTCTCAGCCACTCAGCTCCAAGTTGGGTCCATCTAGTTGGTCAGTATCATGTGTGGAGTACCATTTTGTTTTTTTAAACATGACTGCCTACTGAATTATCTTTGCAGGCATGTGAGTACCTTTAAATCAAAAAGTGTTGCATATCCGAATTCATTCAAGGGTAAAAGCTAAGGAAGTTTTTAATAGAGAATTATATTTTAAAGTTTACATGCTTTCCAAATTGACCACACAGGGTTCATGCAGTTAAGAAAAGAGGCTACATCTGTTTAAGAATTATTCCCTGTAACAGCAGATTTGGCCTGTCCTACCACCAGTCCTCTATGTACTGATATGGATATAGCATTGTTAAAATGTTAATATTTTTGTGCTAATTGAAAATCAGCTGTGGCCTTGAATCTCCCAGAACCCTGCTGCATCAGTAGCCCTACGCCCTTCCCTGAACTCCTAGAACCCAGGACAGCATGGTAACTTTCCTAGGCCTTAGGCACTTTTACCTTCGTGGGCTCCTTCTCCCATTAAAAAATATAAATAGACACTGAATTTTACAACTGTGTTTGTATAAAGACAAATATAATGCAAAATGGATTATATTCACTTTTTGGATTTAAAAGCTTATTAAAGAACATTTTTAGTCTATATTTTTCTTTGGCATTTTGTAAAGATTACCCATCCTTTCTCCCTTCTTTTATACAATCTCCTTGCCTATTTTTTGGCTAAGTTGTTGTATTTTATGGTTGACCCTCTTATTGTTAACATTCTTGAAATTATTACCATAAATGAATGAGTGTCGTTACATAAAACTAGAGCATACAATACTCATTTTTGGGGGGAGAGGGAAATGCTTTTGGACTTCCATACCCTATTTTAATCAAAATTTTCTGTATAGTAGGTGCCAACGTTTTCTTCTTTGAGATGTTTATGAATGTTATATTAACACCATCATTTCCTGGCTTAGCTAGGAATTTCTATCATTTAATAGAGTTAGCTTTTCAAAATAGCATCTGTGTTTTTTTTCCATTGTGGTAAAATATATATAATATAAAATTTACTATTTTAATCTTTCTTTAGTGTGTAATTTAGTGGTCTAAGTATAATTAATTTGCTGTTACCTTCATTTTCTAAATTCTGTTTTTAAAAGGAATGAAAGCATATTTGTCAGCCTCCAAAAGGAGCGTGGGCCCTAGGCAATGGGCTTCCTGTGCCTCATGGCTGAGTAGAGCCAGCCCTGGACCTTCTGTATGTTTCACACCTGCCTGACCAGGGGCCTCTGGGATTGGCTCAGTTTGATTGGCTGGTGCTATATTGATTGATAAATACTCTGAGTAGTATTATCCCAGACAAAAATGCAACTTGGTAAGGAGTTAGAAGTGGAAAGCATCTTAGGAGCCTTGTATTGTTTAATTGAGCTTATTTACATGAAAGAAACTCCTCTGAGCTTGGAGTTGCCTTTAGTTTTCTGCCTCCTAAGAAGGGATGCCTACCAAGGGCCTTTGGAAGAAGACAAGGACCTTGCTGAAAAATACTAAAAGCTGGGACAGAAAGTGAACCTTGAACAGGGTAGGGAGTCTGTGGGAAACATCACTTGTCTGAACTAAATTAGATTTCAGTTTCCACTTCTGCAATTTTATACCAATAGAGAAAGCCCGTGTGTGTGTGTGTGTGTGTGTGTGTGTGTGTGTGTGTGTGTGTGTGTGTGTATAGAATAAAATGTTGTTTTGCTAAACTTCTTAGAAAATAAAGTTTGAAATTTAACAGGGTAATTTTCCAGGGTCTATGATGTGTCTTGATGACTTTCATTTTAGTTCTTCTTTTCTTTGTACTGCATCATTATATATCTGCTATTTAATTTTCTCCTTTTTGTTCTGTTAATGTTCTGACTTAATATCTACTAAAAAAAAAAAGACCATTTGTTAATATACTTGCTTCTCTTATTATACATTATTACCTGAAACAATAGAAAGTTTTAGATTGTTCAGCAAATGAAATAGTGGTGGGATGAAATTAGAGAAGAGAGAAGAGGTCATATAGTTGTACCTAGTATCTTTTTATTGATGCCAGTGTATTCTAAAATGCTGCTGCTAGTTAACTATAAAAATAGTCTTCTGTTACTTAGATTCATAAGGAAATGGTGGCTTTCCTAAACCTAAATTTCATCCCTGAAAGACCTCAATGTATGTTGTACGTATGTGTGCTGACCTTGTACATATACACTCAGGCATGATTTTGTAGCTCATAAGCAGACAGCTCTCTTTCTAAGTCTCATGACATTCTCTCAGCACCAAGGGACCATATTTTCTAGGTCCCAGCTTCAACCTCGGGTTCTGCTGGTAGTTGCTTGTATAGTTCCACAGGACTTCCACAGCATCCCTCAGTTAATTAGAATACAATTTTCCTTATTAATTACCCTCAGTAATGTGGGTGGGCCTTGTTCAATCAGTTGATGGTAACCTTTAGAACAAAAACCTGAGGTTTCTTGGAGAAGAAGGAATCTTGTATCAACACCTGTAATATAAAAATCCTGCCTGAGCTTCCAGCCTCACATTCATGTGAGCCAATTCCGTAAAATCTCATGCTCTCTGTTTCTCTCTCTCTGGAGAAACTTCACTGAGATAGACAGAAAGATATTTATGAGCTATCTGGCATTTAATTCTACTATTTGATTTGATTCTCTTTTATTAATCCCATTCCTTTCGTTGGTCCTGTTTCATCCTGATAGTCATTTATTTAATACCAACTAATCATTTTGATTAAGGACCTTGGCAGACATTTAATTCATCAATTTGAAAATTATAATATAAATATTATTTCTTCTTCTCATCTTAGTGACATATTTGACTTATGTAATTGAGAAAACCAAAAATAATTAAAAATTGAGAAAATTTCAAGTCTCAAATATATACCTAATTATACCATTACAAATATAAAATAGATGCATGGGTGGGGTTGGTATGGGACTAAGTGAAAAAGGTGAAGCAAAGATAAAACAAAACAAATCCCCACAACTTATAGACACAGACATCAGTATGGTGATTACCATAAAGGAAAAGGGGAATGTGGGAGGTGGGAGAGGGAGGGTACAAAGGAATAAATGGTGATGGAAAGAGACTTGACTTTCATTGGTGAGCATACAATACTACATACAGATGATGTATTATAGAATTGTACACTTAAAATTTATAGAATTTTATTAACCAGTGTCACCCTAATAAATTCAATAAAATGTTTAAAATATATAAAACAGTTGCAGATGTCTTCATATAATGTAGCCTAAAGAATGAGAAAAATTATATTTATTTTTATGTCATTAAGATAGTAGGACCTATAAAAATTTGTACATTAGAAAGAAAAAAAATGATTCAATGGCTAAGGTTCAATAGTATATTGCTCAGTTTTTGAAGCTGACCATCACTAAAGTTTATGTGACATTATCATCTTATATTGTGAAATTTTTGTTCATATAGATCCCCATATTATTTTTTATGATGAAACCTTACTATGCTGACTGGACTCATTGATGATATGAATGTTTACCTTTATATCCATAGACTAAACTTCCTTGTACTTCCTATGACTATTTTCCTTTAGCTGAGTACTTTGTTACAAGTACTTTTCCCTTTTCCTTTGTAAATTTTATCAAATTAAAAGGATATTTCTTAAATATGTAACAAAAATATATACAATTAGTTATATATTATAGTATATTTTCCAATTACACTTATGTTTGTAATGAAATAATCAGGAGAAAAACTATCCAATAGAAATGAAATCATTTTTAAAGTAGTGAAGGAAATGAACAAAGGGATCTACCCGAGATTTCTATCCCCTGTGATCCCCAGAGCTGATTAAGTGAATTTAGCTCTAGGCAAATTTTTCTTTTCCTCCCACATCACTCTATATGTGTGCTTAGAAGACAACCTTTCTTGCCCCTGGCTGGTTGACTCCAGTGGTAGAGCATCGGCCTAGTGTATGGATGTCCAGGTTTGATTCCCAGTCAGGGCACACAGGAGAAGCTCCCATCTGCTTCTCCACCAATCCCCCTCTTTGCTCCTCTCTCTTACTCTCTTTTACTCCTGCACCCATGGCTTGATTGGAGCGAGTTGACCCCAGGGGCTGAGGCTGGCTCCATGGCCTCTGCCTCAGGCATTAAGAAGAGCTTGGTTGCTAAGCAACAGAGCAATGCCCCAGATGGGCAGAGCATTGCCCCCTAGTGGGCTTGCTGGGTGGATCCTGTTTGAGGCACATGCAGGAGTCTGTCTCTTACTCCCTACTTCTCACTGAATAAACAAAAAGAGAGAAAAAGGAAAAAAAGGAAGACACACTTATTGTAGGATAACAAGTCTTTAGTCAAGTACATGTAAGTGCTAAAGAATTTTATACATAATGTATACTGAAAATAATGAACAAAATATCACAGCAATCTACTTTTATGTCTACTTTCATTCCATTCAATGTGACATTCACGTTAATAAGTTTGCTGCCTAAAATACCTTTTTAAAAATAAATGGAGTACCCCAAATGAGCATACTTATAGGCATGCTAAGGTAGAATGGTCTTTGCTATATGAATACCAGATGGCTAATAGCTATCTGTAGTGGTGGACACAAGGTTAGTTTGCAGTGACTGATTTGGCCAAGAAACACAACCCATTATGCATTTTTATAGATGATCTGGATAAAGGAATTGAACTATGCTTTCAAATTATATTATAACATTAAATTAGACAGAATTAGTGATGTTCCAGAAAGCTAGTCTGAAATTGAAAATGACCTTGAAAATAAAACTATCAAATATAAAAGTTCCTAAAGAAAATGACAAAATAAAATAAGAATAACCACAGGACAGTCCCTTACAAGACTGGGAAAAACTGTGTGAGAACTAGCTATACTATTGACTAAAAAATAGCAATGTCATTTTATTTTGGATCAAGGTTTGGGAAATAAAGGCTTAAAGTAAGAATATAGTGCCTAAGGAGTGATGTGGATGTAAGGGGGAGAGGATTGGTAGCTAAGAGTAGGATACCCATAACTAAAACATAAACTGATATATTACTGATATAAGTAGTAAAACCATATTCTGTTTGTCCTTCATAATGAAGGAAGGTTGATTAGGGACCCTATTCACCAAAAGGACCCTCCTGTAACATCCTTACCTGCCCTCAGTAATATGTTAAAAAATAAATAAATAAAAGAAAGAAAGAGAAAAGCCTCATCGTTGGTAGTGCAGTGTATAGAGTGTTGACCTAGGACGTTGAAGTCCCAGGTTCGAAACCCTGGGATCACTGGCTTGAGTGCAGTCTCACCAACTATGATCCCACAGTTGCTGGCTTGTGCCCAATGGTTGCTGGCTTGAAGGCCTGAGCAAGGGGTCACTGGCTTAGCTGGAGCTCCCCCGTCAAGGCACATATGGGAAGCAATGAACAACTTAAGTGCTGCAACTACAAGTTGATACTTCTTATCTGCCTCTCTTCTCTCTCTTTCTCTCTTCTTCTCACTTAAAAAGAGCGGGGGGGGGGGGGCGGGAGAAAAGGCTTTCTTAACCTTAAGACAGAGTTTTCCCTATTGTGATTCTTTTGCTGCATCTTTAGTGGTTTCTGATTCTGCAGGGCCTATTGCCCTCAGTGTTCCTCTATCTGATGCTCTTTATTTTTCTATGTTTAACATGATATTTCATTTGACTTCCTCAACCCTTCCCTGCAACAGTACCCTCAAAGATGATGAGAGGTTGGTCCTTACTCTTGGTTGTGCTTAGTATCCTTTCAAGTCTGGCCCTCTAGGAAGCTTCTTTAGAAGTGAGCATTTGTTGTCTACCACTGCGTTCTTTAACCTCCCTCTCCCTTCAGAGGCACCCATTGTTTACCATCTAAGAATAGGCTGGAGACATTATGGCCCTTTGCTTCTAATTTAATGTGGTTTTCTTAAGAACAAAGACTCATATCTATGGTCAAGTTTTCAAGCTCAGGAATATTGATACAGTATAGTTATGTAATCCACAATCTATATTCAAATATAATTCATGGTCCCCATAATGTTTTTTATAGCTATTTTCACAGTCAATGATCACTGCTCTGCATAGGGCACTGAACCTCCCTGCAGGCCATCTGCTCCACAGTACCACCTTCCAAATAAAGATTTAGTACTGATGTCATCTCTAATTAAAAATGTCTGAAATCTGACTCATGTTTTCCTCCTAAAACAAGTCCTCCCATACCCAGGTCTTTCTTATTCTTTTTTTTTTTTTTTTTTTTTTTTAACTCTCCCAGCAATCAGGTTTGAAGCTATGGGACGTCTTTAGTTTTTAATCCCCAGTTAACCAGGAAAGTCATCTATGTTCTCACTGTAAAATGCCCCCTCCAGTCTGGCTCTACATGAACCACTGTGTGCTAATGCCCACTCATTCTACAACTCAGACAAATTTTCCAGTTACCCTCATCTAGCTGAAGGACTCAGGAAAAGCTGAAGGGCAGTGACTGGTCTATCTTAATTGAACATTATCAGAACTCAGGGTCTGGGAAGCACCAGAAAAACAGACCTGCCAGCAACATGTGGTAATTCAAAAATCTGTTTCTATATACAATTTCTAAACTTTTCCTCCTTCTACCACTAAATTGATGTTGAATAAACATTTCTTTATTATGTTAGAGGGTGTTGAAAATATATCAACTGACTGCAACTGACATATGCAGAAGAAATGTGTCCAACTGATACCTGGCCTTCTTCCCAAGCCCACCACCGGTGGGAAAACACAAGCTCTTCCATCCATTTAAAGATTAGTTCGATTTCACACTTTAAATAGTTCCTATAGGAAGTTTTTCATATCCCTTTCAAAAGCTCATTTTCTTGGAGATCCTTTCGCATTCCCTATTTACAAATAACAAAGCCCCTAACATAGCAGAACTGAGACTGCTTTCAGTTTAAAAGCCTGCTCGCAAGGTTGGCCTATGGTTGGCATCTAGAAACTTGGCTTTCCAGATGAGATTTCCTAATAAGAATGGTTTGCTGTGCCTAAATTGTGCAAACAATATGGTTGATTTTGAACACCTGCTTTCTTTCTGCAAGTCAGTTTTGGTATGTTCAAGGCAGAGGATGCCTATATGATGAGCCTCCCACAAAAAGCATGGCCACTGAGTTTCTAATGAGCTCCCCCAGTAGAGAGCATTTCACAACTCATTGCTGGGGTATTTAAATGCATCCGTGTAACTCACTGGGGAAGGACTCTTGGTAGTTTGTACCTACTAGTTTCCTCTGGATTTTAACCTACCTGCCTTTTCCCTTTGCTGATTTTTGCTTTGTATCCATTTGCTATAATAAGTGATAGCCCCCAGTACCACTATATGCTGAGTCTTGTGAGTCCTCCTAGCAAGCCATTGAACCCAGAAGTAGTCTTGGGAACCCCAACACACCCTACTTTTCTCCCTGTAACAAATTGTTACTGTCCCAAAATGGTTACAACACATGTTGCCACCCCACATGCTCTTGTAATGTGATTTTGGTGGAGAGAAGAATCTGTATTACCTCCCCTTGGATTGGGTAAACTGTGACTGCGGTGGAAGTGATGCTTGTGACTTCTGAGGTTAGGTGATAAAAAGCAATACAGCCTTCTCCTGGTTCTCTTTGTGCCATGCTCATTCTCAGACCCAGTTATCATGCCATGAGGAAGCCCAAGCTGGCACATGAAGAGAACCTGTGAGGTTGTTCCAGTCAATGGCCGAGCTGAGGTCCCAGCACACAGCCAACCTCAACTACCAATTTGAATAAGAGAGGTTTTCAGCCCCAGCCCTCAAGTCACCCCCAGCTTCCAAGTCTTCCTAGCTGAGGACCCAGACAAAGTGAGCACAGATGCTCACTTGGATATTCCCTTTCCAAATTCCTAACCCACAGAATCTGAAAATGGCTATTGTATTACATGCTATTTATGGGTTGGCCTGTTACACAGCAACAGTAACTGCAACTCTCTCTAAGGTAGCATCCAGGTATATGGAGAGAAGGATATGACTTAGCATCCTGATGCTATGGGAGAAGAATAAAGGAAAGCAGGACAGCAAAAACTGCCAATATCATTCGTATCTAGACTTTAGGTAGGTGTGCTTTTCTTTGTTTTGTTAGTCTGTTTGCCTGTTCTGGTCTCTGGGATGATATTCCTAGTCCACCTGGTTGCTCTTTTCCTTTCTGTCATTAGTGGATCTTCTCTATGGACTTTGTTAGCTGTTAGCCTTTTTATTTCTCTTGCTTTCTCTCTGGACTTGGCTGGAATCCTCATGGCAAGTTTGGGATTACTCAGCCTTATTTTCATGACCATATACACTGTTGACCCAACTGAAGTCTATGGTGATTCCCCTTCAGTCCAAGATCTAATGTTCAGCTCTCTGTGTGAGAGCTGAACCCTCTCTACAGACTTGCAGCTACTTGAGGGTCTTGTTTACACCACAAAATACCAACAGTGGCTCATAATTGATGACTCTCAGAGCCCCCCTCCCCCACCTTGGTGACCATGCTGCTCTACTAGCTTGGGTATGTGACCCAGGCAAATGATAAGGCAGCCCCAAGACGTATTTTGTTTTTAAGAGTTCTCATGAGGGTTGAAGGAGCCAGGAGACCCACCCCATACCTTTCTGCCATTATTCTCATTTATCTAATATACTTCTCTACATCAAAGAGACTCTGCCTGATTAAAGTCTGGATAGGAATAATATTGGCTGTTTCTGCTGTCCTGCATTCCTTTACTTTTATTTTCTTCTTCCTATAGTTTCCCAGGCTGTTCCTTATCTTTCTAATCTTCATTTCAGCTGTTGGTTAAGTCTTACTGGCAAAAGGATATTTTTCTACACATTTGGAGAATATCATGATTTGAGTAATTTATCTTTGAGGTTTTATCATTGATACTCTGAAAGTCCTTAAGACTGTGAGTTGGATTGCAAGGTGTGTACACGTGTATCTGGGTGCCCCATGATCCAGTCAAGTTGACACAGAAAATTAGCCATCACACCCATTAACATTCTTCCCCATTTCTTGAAAAGCTACCTTTCGTTTCTGTGGACTTGCCTATTTTGGACATTTTTATAAGAAATCATACAGTGTGTGGTATTTCAGTTTAGCTTCTTCACTTGGCATAATGTTTTCTATGCTATATCATCTATCAGTACTTTATTTTTTATTGCCAAATAATATTGTGTGAATAAACCATATTTTGTTTAACCATTCATCAGTTGATAATATGAATAGCTGAGATCCAATTTTAATCCTTCTGCTGCTAAAATCCTTTTTCCTAAAACATCACATTTTCTCTTGTCTCTCACCTGATCAAATAAATTGTCCTCTTTACTTAAGAGACGCTAAAGGAACACAGTGACCTTGCATTTCCGTTTGACACTTTCTTCAGTTTGATCACAGCTGTGGTAGGAATAAGCAAGTTCTGCCTCCCTTTGAAGGGTAGTTTTGGCCAGTGATATTCAAATCTTATTTTAAAGGGCCTCTACCTGATCAAAACCAAACAAACAGCCCCAAAGAAAGACCCCAACAACATAAAGAAAAAGCCCAAACTATGTAGAAAGGAACATGGATAAAATGTAGCTTTAGAATTTCATAATTTTTTCATTTCTTAATTATTAAGAATTTCATAATGATCCTGGAGTCATAATAGATCTGACATTCAGTTGGTTATTTTGACATACTGGCTGAGTTACTTAATATTGGCATTTTTAAAATTCTTTCCTTCTGAGATTTGAAGTAAATTATCTTTTCTTATATATAAAGTGGGAATACTAATTCCTACTTTAGAGCCCTGTTATGAATTAAAAGATAAACACTCAACTACCATGCCCACCTGATTGATAATAGGCACTCAGTAAATAAATAGACACTATAATGACTGTTATAGTTGAACACATGATTAAAATTTTCAAACCCCATCAAAATTCCAATGTCATTTTTTAAAGAAATATAACATAAAAATCACCAGGTTTGTATGGAACCATAAAAAAACCCCAATAGCCAAAGCAATCCTGAGGAAAAAGAATAAAACCAGAGGTATCACACTACCTGACTTCAAATTATATCTATAGATAATCAAAACAGCATGATATTGGCAGAAAAACAAACATACTAACCAATGAAACAAAATTGAGAGCTCAGAAATAAATCCACATGTATATGGATAAATCATCTAGGACAAAATAGCCAAAAACACATAATGGAAAATGCCAAATGCAAAAGAATGAAACTTGAGTACAGTTTGTTCCTTGAACAAAAGATTAATTCAAAATAGATCAAAGACCTAAATACAAGACCTGAAACAATAAATTACATAGAAGAAAACAGTTACTAAATTTATGGACTTTGGCCATAGAGAGCAATTTATGAATTTGTCACCAAAGGCAAGCGAAGTAAAGGCAAAAATAAATGAATGGGACTATAACCTTCTAAAAACCTTCTGCACAGCAAAAGAAACTGACAACAAAACAAATAGGCATTAAACTAAATGGGATATGATATTTGCAAACAACAGCTCCAATAAGGGGTTAATATCCACAATATATAAAAAACTAACAAAGCTCAGCAACAAACAATCCAATTAAAAAATGGGGAGAGGATCTGAACAGACACTTCCCCTAAGAGGACATATAAATGGCCAATTGATGTATGAAAAGATGCTCATCTTCACTAGCTATTCAAGAAATGCAAATCAAAACTATAATGAGATATCACCTCATACCTGTTAGATTGGCTATCATCAAACAAGACAGGTAATAACAAATGTTGGAGAGGCTGTGGAGGAAAAGAAACACTCATTCACTGCTGGTGGGAATGTAAAGTAGTACAACCATTATGGAAGAAAGTATGGTGGTTCCTCAAATATTAATAATTGAACTACCATATGACCCAGTAATCCCTCTATTGGTATCTATCCCAAAACTTGAAAACATTGGTATGTAAAGACACATTCACCCCCATGTTCATTGTAGCATTATTCACAGTGGTCAAAGTGTTCCTTGATAGAAGATTGGGTAAAGAAGATGTGGTACAGGGCTTCTTAAGACTGAGACTGGGAGGAATGGCAAGATGGTGGTGGAGTAGGCAGACGTACCAACTTCCAACTCCCAGACCAAAGTGAATTACAACTTAATTTTAAGAACCATCATCTGGAAAAACCAACTTTGAACTAAACTAAGGGGACTCCTCAACCAAGAAACACTGAAGAAGCCACATTGAGACTGGGACGATGCAGAAAACCTCTTTCACAACCACCCACCCGGGGACCTAGGGGAAGGGAAGAGAGGAGAGGACCAGAGCATCAGGGAGAGAGTGTAATCTAGGAGGCACAGGGAGAAACACTTTGAGGGACAGCCACCCTAACCCCTGGGCTGAGTCACTCTCCAAATCTGAAGTGAATATTTCCCCTGGAACCAACAATACCACCAAAGGGAAGCAGGACACCAGCTAAACAAGCGCTCCTGCAGCTTGTTTCCAGCAACTCAGAGCTGAGCCGCTTAGAAGGAGGTAGTTTTCAGGACTATAGTATGGAGTGTTAGGGTCTGACCTGCAGCTCCCCCACCCACACTGCTGAGGGCTTACTGGAGGATGGGCTGCAGTGGGACAAAGCGCGGTTCCATCCGGTGGGGTGGAAGCTGGGCTGGGCCGGCATGAGCTCAGTCTAGCCTGGCATGGGCAGAGGGGATGTGCGAAAGTGGTCCAGCATGGCAGTGGGCACACCTGCAATCCCGTTGCGGGGGCTGGGGGGGGGAGGGTAGGAGCGTGGAATGGGCGGAGGTCTGCCAATGAGCCCTTGTAGGGCGTGCAGCCTCACCCAGCCTTTGAGGCTTGCAGCCCTACATGCGAGCTGGCTCCACCACGGGAGTGGGGCAAAAGCCTGGGTAAAGGCGGAGGCCCACAGCCCTGCCCAGCCCATGGAGCCAAGGCTTGTGGCCTGACACACAAGCTGGCTCTGACTGTGGGGGAGGAGCGGAAATCCAGGAACAGACGTGGACCACAGCTGAGCAAAGGTGCTTACCCCAGCCCTTGGCGCCCAGGCTTGTGGCCCGTGCATGGCGCACAGCCCCACCAGTGGGGGCAGGGCAAAGGCCAAGACCAGCTGAGGCTTGTAGAGCCAGGCATGAGAACACAGCCCCTCCTGTGGAGGAGAGGCGAAAACCGCAGCAGGCCGGCACCCGACAACACCCATACCCAAACACCCTAGGCCGTGACAGAGGGGCTGGCGGGCCTGCAGACAGAACACACCTAGGGAACACAGAGACAACAACCATTGAACTCCAGTGGCCAAACTCTTCTTATACATAGACAAAATGGGCAGGTAGAGAAATGCAACCCAAATGAATCAAGAGAAATACCCAGAGAAGGACCTGAATGAGTCAGATATAACCAAATTACCAGAAGCAGAGTTTAAAATAATGATTGTTAGGGTGTTCAAAGAGCTTAGAACAACAATAGATGGTCATTACAAACACCTAAATAAAGAGATAGCAAATATAAAAAAAGAAATTGAAATAATAAAAAAGAATCAGTCAGAAATGACAAATACAATATCAGAATTAAAGAACACAATGGAAGGAATTAAAAGCAGGATGGATGAAGCAGAGGATCAAATCAGCAAGTTAGAGGACAAGATAAAAGAAGGCACAGAAGCAGAGCAGAAAAAAGAAAAGAGACTCAAAAAGTCTGAGGAAACTCTAAGGGAGCTCTGTGACAACACGAAGAGAAATAACATCCACATCATAGGTGTTCCTGAAGAATAAGAGAAAGAACAAAGGATAGAAAATTTGTTTAACCAAATCATAGCTGAAAACTTCCCTAAATTGAGGTAGGAAAATGTCTCACATGTTTAAGAGGCACAGAGAACTTCATTAAAGAGAAACCCAAAGAAATCTACACCAAGACACATCAAAATTAAATTACCAAAGCTAAGTGATAAAGAGAAAATTTTAAAATCTGCTAGAGAAAAAAAGGCTATCACCTACAAAGGAGTCCCCATAAGGATGACATCTGACTTCTCAACAGAAACACTTGAGGCCAGAAGGGAATGGCAAGATATAATCAAAGTAATGCCGAAGAAGGACCTACAACCAAGACTACTTTATCCAGCAAGGCTAACTTTTAAAATTGAAGGAGAAATAAAAAGCTTCCCAGACAAAAAGAACTTAAGAAGTTCACTGCTATCAAACCAATGCTGTAAGAAATGTTAACAGACCTGTTGTAAATAGATCAAAAGGGGGGAAAATATAGCAAAACAGTAAACAGCTTTAAAGAATAAAATGGCAATAAACAACTACATATTAATAATAACCTTAAATGTAAATGGATTAAATGATCCAATCAAAAGACATAGGGTAGCTGTGTGGATAAGAAAATGGGATGCATACATATGCTGTCTACAAGAGACACACCTTAAAACAAAAGATGCACATAAACTGATGATAAAAGGATGAAAAAAAATTATTTCATGCAAATGGAAATGAAAAAAAAATCTGGGATAGCAATACATGTATCACACAAAATGGGCTTTGAAGCAAAGGCTATAGTAAGAGATAAAGAAGGACACTAGATAATGATAAAGGGAGCAATCCAACAGAAGATATAACCATTATAAATATCTGCATGCCTAATATAGGAGCTCTAAATATATAAAGCAGACTTTGATGGATGTAAAGGGCAAGATCAACAGCAATACTATAATAGTAGGGGATTTCAATACCCCACTAATATCACTAGATAGATCCTCAAGAAAGAAAATTAACAAAGAAACAGCAGACTTAAAGGATACACTAGATCAACTTGATTTAATAGATATCTTCAGAACCTTTCACCCTAATGCAGCAGAATATACATTCTTCTCAAGTGCTCATGGTACATTTTCTAGGATAGACCACATGTTAGGACACAAAAATGGTCTCAACAAATTTAAGAAGATTGAAATCATATCAAGCATTTTCTCTGATCACAATGGCATGAAACTAGAAATTAACCACAACATAAAAACTGAAAAATACTCAAACACTTGGAAACTAAATAGCATTTTATTAAGTAACAAATGGGTTAACAATGAGATAAAAGAAGAAATAAAAAAGTTTCTAGAAACCAATGATAATGAGCATACATCAACTCAAAGTTTATGAGAAACAGCAAAGGCAGTACTGAGAGGGAAGTTCATAGCACTACAGGCATACCTTAGGAAGCTAAAAAGACTCAAACAACTTGACCCTGCATGTAAAAGAACTAGAAAAAGAACAGCAAGTAAAGCCCAGGGATAGTCAAAGAAAGGAAATAATAAAGATCAGAACAGAAATAAATGACATAGAGGCTAAAGAAACAATACAGAGGACCAATGAAAGCAGGAGCTGGTTCTTTGAAAAGGTAAACAAGATCAATGAACCTTTAACTAGACTAACCAAGAAAAAAAGAGAGAGGACTCAAATAAATAAAATTAGAAATGACAGTGGAGAAATAACAACTGACACAACAGAAATACAAAGCATTGTAAGAAAATACTATGAAGAAGTGTATGCCAAAAAACTAGACAACCTAGATGAAACAGACAAATTCCTTGAAACATACAGTCTTTCAAAAATCATTCTGGAAAAATCAGAAAACCTAAACAGACCAATTATAACAAATGAGATCGAAACAGTTATCAAAAAACCCCCAACAGAGAAAAGTCTTGGGCCTGATGGCTTCACAAATGAGTTCTACCAGATATTCAAAGAACTCCTATCCTTCGCAAGCTATTTCAAAAAATTCAAGAGGAAGGAAGACTTCCAAGCTCCTTTTATGAGGCGAGCATAATTCTGATTCTAAAACCAGGCAAAGACAACAAAAAGAAAGAGAATTATAGGTCAATATCCCTGATGAATTTAGATGCTAAAATCCTCAACAAAATATTAGCCAACTGGATCCAGCAATATATGAAAAAAATCATGCACCATGATCAAGTGGGATTTATTCTGGGGAGCCAAGGCTGGTACATTATTTGCAAATCAATCAATGTGATTCATCACATAAACAAAAGGAAGGACAAAAATCACATGATAATTTCAATAGATGCAGAAAAAGCATTTGATAAAATCCAGCACCCATTCATGATCAAAACTCTCAGCAAAGTGGGAATACAGGGAACATACTTGAACATGATAAAGGCCATCTATTACAAACCCACAGCCAACATCATAATTAATGGACAAAAATTAAAAGCAATCCCCTTAAGATCAGAAACAAACAGGGGTGCCCCCGTTCACCACTCTTATTCAACATAGTTCTGGAAGTCTTAGCCACAGCAGTCAGACAAGAAGAAATAAATGGCATCTAAATTGGAAAAGAAGAAGTAAAACTATCATTATTTGCAGATGATATGATGTTGTATATAGAAAACCCTAAAGCCTCAGTCAAAAAACTACTAGACCTAATAAATGAATTCAGCAAGGTGGCAGGATATAAAATTAATACTCTGAAATCAGAGACATTTCTATACACCAACAATGAACTTTCAAAAAGAGAAATTAAGGAAGCAATCTCCTTCACTCTTGCAACCAAAAAAAATAAAGTACCTAGGAGTAAATTTAACGAAGGAGATAAAGACTTGTACTCGGAATATTATAAAACATTGAAAAAAGAAATCAAGGAAGATGCAAACAAGTGGAAGCATATACCATGCTCATGGTTAAGAAGAATAAACATCATTAAAATGTCTATATTACCCAAAGCAATTTATAAATTCAATGCAATACCAATTAAAATACCAATGACATACTTCAACGATATAGAACACATATTCCTAAAATTTATATGGAACCAAAAAAGAACACGAATAGCCTCAGCAATCTTGCGGGAGGTATCACACTTCCTGATATCAAGTTATACTACAAGGCCATTGTACTCAAAACAGCCTGGTACTGGCATAAGAACAGGCACATAGATCAATGGAACAGAACAGAGAACCCAGAAATAAACCCTCACCTTTATGGACAACTGATATTTGACAAAGGAGGAAACAGTATACAATGGAGAAAAGACAGCCTCTTTAACAAATCGTGTTGGAAAAATTGGACATCTACCTGCAAAAAAATGAAACAAGACCACCAAATTATACCATTCACAAAAATAAACTCAAAATGGATAAAAGACTTGAATGTAAGCTGTGAAACCATAAGCATCTTAGAAGAAAACATAGGCAGTAAGCTCTCTGACATCTGTAGCAGCAATATATTTGCCAATCTGTCTCTACAGGCAAGTGAAATAAAAGGATAAACAAATGGGACTATATCAAACTAAAAAGCTTTTGCACAGCTAAAGACAATAAGAACAGAATAAAAAGACAAACTACACAATGGGAGAACATATTTGACAATATGTCTGATAAAAGGTTAATAACCAAAATTTTTAAAGAACTTGTAAAACTCAACACCAGGAAGACAAACAATCCAATCAAAAAATGGGCCAAATAAATGAATAGACACTTCTTCAAAGAGGACATACAGATGGCCAATAGGCATATGAAAAAATGCTCAACATCACTAATCGTTAGAGAAATGCAAATTAAAACCACAATGAGATATCACCTCACACCAGTCAGAATGGCGCTCATCAATCAAACAACACATGGCGAGGATGTGGAGAAAAGGGAACCCTCCTGCACTGCTGATGGGAATGCAGACTGGTGCAGCCACTGTGGAAAACAGTATAGAGATTCCTCAAAAAATTAAAAATCGAACTGCCTTTTGACCCAGCTGTCCCACTTTTAGGAATATGCCCTAAGAACACCATAGCACTGTTCCAAAAGGAGAAATGCACCCCCATGTTTATGGCACTATTGTTCATAATAGCGAAGATCTGGAAACAGCCCAATTGTCTGTCAGTAGACAAGTGGATTAAAAAGCTTTGGTACATATATACTATGAAATACTACTCAGCCATAAGAAATGATGACATTGGATCATTTACAACAAAATGGATGGACCTTGATAACTTTATACTGAGTGAAATAAGTAAAACAGAAGAAACTAAGAACTATATGATTCCATATAGATGGGACATAAAAATGAGACTCAGAGACATGGGCAAGAGTATGCTGGTTACCAAGGGAGTGGGGGGAGGGAGTGGAGGGAGGGGGTAGGGGGAGGGGAGGGACACAAAGAAAACCAGATAGAAGGTGACAGAGAACAATTTGACTTTGGGTGATGGGTATGCAACATAATCAGATGTCAAAATAACTTGCAGATGTTTTCTCTGAACATATGTACACTGATTTATCAATGTCACCCCATTAAAATTAATAAAAACAAAAACAAACAAAAACAAAAATTGTGGTCCAGATATACAATGGAATACTACTCAGCCATAAGAAATAATAATATAGTTCCTTTTATGACAACAGGGATGGAACTTGAGAACATTATACTGAGTGAAATAAGTAAATCACAAAAAGCTAAGAACTGTATGATTTCACATATAAGTGGAATATAAAACCGAGACTCACGAACATAGATAAAAGTGAAGTGGTTACCAGGAGGAGGGGGATGTGGGGGAGGTGGGGGAAGAAAGGGAGTATAGAGGGACTAATGTACAGTGATGGAAAATGATCTGACTTTGGGTGATGGGTATACAACATAATCAACAGTTCAAGTGCTACAGGAATGTTTATTTGAAATCTATGTACTCTTATTGATCAATGTCACCCCATTAAACTTAATTTCCTAAATAAAATTTAAATATTTTTTCAATTATTTTCAATAAGGTTAGTCTAAGATTTGAACTACTTTTTGGCATCCTTTTGTTGTATTATAGTTTTGATGATTTAATTTCAATATTGTTCCAGCGCTTCAAAAATAGTACCAATTTAAGGCAGAAGTTACTGCTCACAAAAATTAGGGGATTAGGGTTTGTGCAAGTACTTTCAGGGTTTTGTATAGTGCATTTTCACCAATGAAATAAATGTTGGTTTTGTATCGCATAATTGAACAACTTTTTTGACTTGTTTGCTTTTTGATGCTCTTGCTTAATAAAAGAAATCAAATGCTTTTCTTTATCGCTTCATATTCATTTTGAAATATCCCCTAATTTTTGTGAGCAGTATATATAATTGTGTATATATATAATTAAGGATTTTATGTTTCTTGTCTACCATTAATTACCCTTGATGTAATCTGAAAGAATCAATTTTTGCTTTGGGAAATGGTCAATTATAATGTCTTGTTTTATTACAATAGAAGCTTTCATTTAGTCACTAAGGATACATACCTTAAACATTTACTGGATTATGCTGAGATAAATTTCTGATAGGAATGAATCTTTGAACTTGGCATTTACTGGCAAGTGTGACTTGATAGTAGTTATTAAAGCTATAACCCAAGATATTATTCTTTGGAATAATTATAACATTAATTTTAAAAAGGTGTTGAAGGGTAGATAAATTGTAATTGTCTGGGTCTTATAATCATAAAATTTAAATTGTTCTTTATCCATAAATTTATGGTTTAGAACAATTTTAAATGTATAATGATTTATTTTTAGTTTCATAAATAAAACAACCATGAACTAGTTTCTTCTTTCAGAACATGAGAACTTATAAATGCAATAGCCATTTTTTCCATTGAGGCATTTGTAAATTGAGAGGTTAAATTAATCAATTGTCTGAAAACTAACCTTTGTTCATAATAAGACTAACACATTGAAGATCAACTTTTAAGACATTACTCCTTTTTACATATTTCAGTTACTCAATATCTTTTCTCTCCCCTCCTCCCACACACATAGGATTATCCTTGTCAAGATGATTATTCAATAGTCCACAGAAAATGCCGTTCTCAGTTCACAGATGTAGATGGTTCCAAAAGATTTGGCATCAACACTTGGCATGATGAGAGTGGGATTTACGCTAATGCACATGTAAAAGAAAAACTCTACCCATCAACTGGTGGTCCTATTGTTCCCTTTTTAAAGTAATGTATTTTTAAAGAAATCAGATTCTCTACCTAATGAAAAAATAAAGGGTTTGACCATTAATGATTTTTTAATTCTAATAAATTCAATGGAAATAATGTTTTAGTAGTATTTTTTAAAAACAAAATTTTATATGCTATTCCAGTGTGTATAATCTTCTTTTCATAAGCTGCTCTGGTATTGTTCAAAGTTTAATATGTTACCACTGAGGTTATACAACACAACATTTAGATAGCACTTGGTGGAATTTTTTAAATTTTATTTATGGATTGTGTATTTATTTGAATTTTATTAGGAAAAACACATAAAGCTAGCACAATCAAGCTTGTAATCGCTTGGGGGTGTGGTTAATTTTTAAAACTTGAGTTAACTTAAATTCCACTTTTAAGTGAATGAAAATAAAGGTGATATTCAGATTTGACATGAAATTCCAATGGTGGAACTTTGAGTAACATAGGCACTATAATAATATTGAGTGTGTGTGTCTATAAGCTTTGATTTATCTATGGTGTCTAGCTACACTGTGGATGGTCTATTCAACATAGTGATTTTGCTTATTCAAATTAACACTTTTTGAGTGTATTGGGTAGCAGAAATACAGACAAAATCTAGTGAAATTTTGGGGGTTTGATGAAAAATCCAATCATCTGATGTTATATTTATTTGTTTTTAATTAAAAGAATTTTTTTATGGGACACAGAGAGATAGAGACAGAAAGAGGGTCAGACAGATAGCAAAAGAGAGAGATGAGAAGCATTAATTCTTTGTTGTGATTCCTTAGTTGTTCATTGATTGCTTTTTCATGTGCTTTGACTGAGGGTAGGGGGGCTCCAGCCAAGCCAGTGACTTTGGGCTTCAAGTCAGTGTGACCTTTGGGCTCAAGCCAGCAACATGGGGTCATGTCTCTGATGCCATGCTCAAGCTAGCAACCCCATGCTCAAGCTGGTGAGCTCACACTCAAGCCAGATGAGCCCATGCTGAAGCCAGCAACCTCAGGGTTTTGAACCTGGGTCTTCTGCGTCCCAGGCTGATGCTCTATCCACTACACCACTACCTGATCAGGCTGGTGTTACATTTAGAAGAAATATTAACAGTTGTTTTGATTCACACTCCAATTTTATAGATGAGCAAACAGATTTGCATAGAGATTTAAGTGGATTGCCCAGGGTTACATAAATAAATTCTAGCTGATCTTTGAGGTGCATTTGAACTCTTAATTATTCTGAGAACGGGTTTAGTTATTTGGTCATCATAGGCTAAATCTTCTCTCATTATATTTTTTTGAAAATAAATTCATGAAATGAGATTTCATTATAAATGCCAACTCTTGACTCGCAAAATATGAGAAAATCTATAAGCCTTGTGAGTGGAGAAATGATAATTACTAAGAATGTGGATATGCTAGGCAAGCATTCACCATCAAAGTTTCACTATAATTTCCTGCTGCTTTAAACTGTGTCTGTATATGTATAAATATATATTATATATACATAAATATGTATATTATATGTGTACATACAAAAAAATGTTAATTTTTTAATATATGGCCTTTTCTAGTTAATACCTATTTAGGTTTACCATCCCTTCCACAGACTACAAATTTATGTTTAATTGCTTCTAACACTCATTAACATATCTAGAGTGGACAGCTGTTTGAAGTATGCAAATCTGATGTCAAGCTACTTGTCAATTATTATTTTGGTAAGAAAGAAGTCCTAATGACCATATAATTACCTTCTAAGAATGCCTGGTACCTGCAAAATAAGATAAAATTTATCTACTTTAGCAAGAATTCTATATTGTCATAATGACTAACATCACACTTTACATAAATAACATGGGTTTGCCACAATGGGTTAACTTAGAAACCAGTTTTGGTTTGTATAGAAGAAAAATGTAGTAAGACAGATAGTATTTAAACTAGTCAAGTAAAATGGTGCATTGAAATAAAGATTACAATAGGGGTTTGTCCTATTCCAAGTATTCAGTTGTCATCCATGACTGAATGTTGGACCCAATAAATGCTATATTACTTTGAAACCTATATCTTGTTGTTGTAAATATTTTGTATTGATTTGGATTTTTTTAGATACCTGCTTCAATGATTCATCTTAGTAATAATAATGACCATTTTAAACAAAAACAACTGGAACTAGAATTTGATCATTGGAAAATGTCTTCTTTATATACTTAATAGGATTTCACCTGAGATGTCAAAATAACACTTATCTCCATGCATTTATAAAGTTAGCTTCCCTCTCTCCTCTGTCTCTCTCTCCTTATCTCTTCCTCTCCCTCTCTGTCTTTTCCTTTCCCTGTCTCTGTCTTTCTCTCTCCATATATATATTCAAATTTATTTATTTTTCTCTTGGCATTTATGGATTGCTATGGCAGAACTGTTGGTGTGAGCCAACTATGCCTGAATGAAGACTTCTGTTGGGAGAATGTCAGCTTGGGAGATTGGTTGGGCAAATCCTAAGTAGATACATCCCAGTGGTGATCCTTGAGTTAAATTTGGCCCAAATCTGAAAGCTGTTTTTTGGTGCATGCTCTAGTTTTTTTTTAAATTTCTTTTTATTTATTCATTTTAGAGAGGAGACACAGAGTGAGACAGAGAGAGAGAGAGAGAAAGAGAGAAAGGGGAAGGAGCTGGAAGCATCAACTCCCATATGTGCCTTGACCAGACCAGTGCAGGGTTTTGAACTGGCGACCTCAGTGTTCCCAGGTCGACGCTTTATCCACTGCGCCACCACAGGTCAGGCCCATGCTCTAGTTTTAATGCAATTTTAATTTCTTTTTGTTACAGTTAATAACATGCATTGGTTTTTAAATTGGAGTTAAAGGGCAATGACTCTTGGATTGAACATAACCACAAGGCAATTAATTTTTACATACATCACTTTTACATAATTGTAGTTGTTTTTAAATGTAAAAAATTATTATCTGATAAAAATACCCTCTTATTTTGTTTTAAGATTGAATCATGGCTTCTTTGAATAGGCGTAAAAGTAAGAATAGTCCTGACACCTTCTGTCATATATGTGGCTGTTACACACTTCAACGTCAAAGGCACAATATTTCATCAATTGTAACACGTGTATATATTGCCTATTTTCAAGTTCCCCTTGGCGATCAAGACAAGAATTAGGCTCCTCATATTGTGTGTCATAATTGTGAGGAAATGCTTAATGACTGGACAAGAAGAAAACGCAAAGGAATGCCTTTTGGTATTCCCACGGTTTGGCATGAACTTAAGGACCACAGCAGTGACTGTTACTTCTGTCTTATCCATACAAAGGGCATTGGCAAGAAAAAATGGCATATGACCACATATCCTAATATTTATTCAGCAATACGACCTATCCCACACTCTGAGACACTCCCGGTTCCAGTTTTCAATGGTTTTATTTCTTCTAAGGACGAATAAAGTGAACATGGTGATCAAGCGTATTTTGATAAGATGCATGAGGAAATGGTTGTAGAATCTGAAGGGTCTTCTGATGCCAAGCAGTCATTAACCCCTCAACAGTTTAGCCAACCCGGATTGAATGACTTAGTAAGAGATTTGGGCCTATCAAAGAAAGCAGCTGAGTTATTAGCCTCTAGGCTTCAAGAAAAGAATGGACTTCACCGGTCAGCTAAAGTATCCCATTTCAGGAAGTGTGAACAAATTTTTGTGGGCTTTTTTCCAGAAGACAAACACTTTGTTTACTGTCATGATCTCAGTAGTCTTCTCAGCCAGCTAGGTGTTACCACTTACAGTCCAACAGAATGGCGGCTATTTTTTGACAACTTTAAATGGAGTCTGAAATGTGTTCTCCTACACAACGGTAATGTTTATGCAGCGGTTCTAATTGGTTATTCAACTCATCTGTGAGAAAATTATAATGACATAAAAACTGTCCTTGATTTACTGAAGTATGAGGAGCATAACTGGGTCATTTGTGTGGATCTTAAAATGGTCAATTTCCTGCTAGGACAACAGAGAGGTTTCCCGAAGTATCCTTGCTTTCTGTGTTTGTGGGACAGCCGAGCTTGGGAGAAACACTGGACACAGAAGGAGTGGCCAACCCATGAAGCTTTGGAAGTAGGGATGCAAAATATTGTGAATGAACCTGTAGTTAATCGAGACAGGATCATTTTCCCTCCACTTCACATCAAACTTGGCTTAATGAAGCAGTTTGTTCAGGCTTGAATAGAGAAAGTGAATGCTTTCAACATATTATTTCTGCTTTTACTGCCTTGTCTTTTGAGAAGATAAAAGCAGGTGTATTCTATGAACCTCAAATTTGAACCCTCCTAAGTGATGAAGAATTTTCCAGAAAGATGAATAAGGAGGAGAAAGCAGTAAGGCAGTCTTTTGTTGCAGTTACAAAGAACTTTCTTGGCAACAAAAAAGCAGAAAACTATGAACTTCTGGTTCAAAGGATGCTGTTGGCTTTCTGCGACATTGGATATAACATGAGCATTAAGATTCACTTTCTGAACAGTCACCTTGATAAGTTTCCCAAAAATCTTGGAGCTATTAGTGATGAGCAGACTACTGCTAGAGCATCAAACGAGATTGTCCTCAACTAGTACACAAACGCAAGAGATACAAATGCAAATTTTTGCCTGAATAGTATTTAAATAAGTTTTCCGCAAATTTTATGATTAAAATAAGTGTTTTAATATGTTCTATTTTGAAATTGTAGACAAATTATGATGCAATCATATCTTTTAGTCTATTAGTCTATTTAGTGCATTATATAAATTATCATATTTTCACAAAGATGATGCCCAAGAAGACATTCTACTTCATTATGTTAAACTAAATGTTGAAAATTTTACAATAATATGAAAATCTAAAATCTTGAATTAAAAAAAAAAGTGTATCTTAAAGAGAAAAACTGATGTCAGATTTGAGGTCAGCACACTCGAATTAGATAAGAACAAGTGTTTTTGTGGATGTTACAAAAATTTTGTTCCCCAGTGTTACCTTTATGTTGAACTATGAGTTCATTCTTTAATTTGCCATGACACATGACAGAAATATTCACATGTATAACACAATGCCTTGGATATGCCCAGAGTGTAAAGAGGTCCCAAGAAGTTAGGAAATAAAATAATAGTTGTGATGATTAACTTTATGTATCAACTCTAGTGGGCCAGTGTACCCAGATATTTGGTCAAACATTATTCTGTATATTTTCTGTGAGTGTGTTTTGGGATGAGATTTACATTTAAATTGGTGAACTTCCAGTAAAGCAAATTGCCCTTCATAATATGGGTGGGCCTCATCCAATCAGTTGAAGGCCTGGAAGAATATAAATGCTGACCTCCCCTGAGAAAAAGAAATTTTGCAGTAGACTTCCTTCAGATTTCAACTGCCACATCAGCTCTTTTTTAGTTTTTCAGACTGATGTCCTACTCTGTAGATTTTGGACTTAACAAATTATCTATCTATCATCTATCTATCTATATATCATCATCTATCTATCTATCATGTATCTATCTACCTATCTATCATCTATCTATCTATCATCTATCTATGTCCCTCTCCACACATATATACATCCTATTGATTTTATTTCTCTGGAGAACCTTGACTAATATAGTAGCTCATAGAATGCTTTTGTTGGGGGAGGGAAGAGGGTGTACATGATAGTCACAAAAGAATTTCAGAAAAGTGTGACATAGATTTGATTGGCTGGAGATTATAATATATTTAGGTCAGACTAGGTTTAACTGTACTGCTTCCTCTCCCAGTGAGAGTGATGTTATTATATGTATAAATTCATTCACATACTTTTGCCTGCAAGAAACAAAATTTGAAAACTGGCTTAAACAATAGCATGTTTAAGATCTAAAATAACAAGAAGTCCAGGGTTAGGGCAGGCCCCACTGCAGTGTGTCCATGCTCTGTAGTGCTCTTGCCTCTGCCTTCTTCAGTCACATGGAAATTGGCTTCTTCTTTTTTCATGTAGACAGATGTGGTTTTAGTTCTCTGCAAAACCAAACAAACAAAAAACAACACATTGTTTTCTTAAAAATCAAAGCACACAAAGTATATTGTTTTTTGAGAACTTACTTCAGTCACAGGGCATGAGGATAAGCACATGACAATTTATTTGACAACTCCTATTAAATGTGTTTACTCTCATATCTCTTCCCCCTCCCCTTTCTCTTGAATCCATTAATCAAACCTCCACATTTTAACATAGTTAGCTTCTCTCTCTTTCTCTGAAATAGAGAGTTGAACTCACACCCTGTTTCTTGTCTCTTGCTAGGAAGCTCTGCCTACATACTTCTAAACTGAGGCTCTGGAAGCCTAGCCTCCACCCTCAGAGGATTATAAAAATATCCATTCACTCATGACTTGCTAAGAAAAGAAATTTTCTTCACATCCTTACATAGAGTAAAAACTTTAATCTTTGTTATTTTTTTGAAAGTGTAAATCTTTTAAAATAGTGGTTTTTAAACTAATATTAGAAAAAGGCTACTTGTGATTTATCTCAGAACTGATTGTGGTGGGTCAGAGTCCTGAGACTATGATGGAGGCCTTCTAATCAATAATAATTAATAACCCTAGCCCTGACCTTTCTCCTGAGCTTGATCTCATATATACTGCTTGTCTCCATCAGGCAAGATTACTACAAAATGAAGGAATCTTCTAATGTAAAATTCTTCTCTCTTCTGTTTCCTATTAACAGCATTACTATCCCCCAATAATCTTTTAAAATTTCTTGCTTGCTTGCTCTTTACATTAATCCAGCATTTCCCAAATTTTGATAGCACTTGAAGAAAGTGTTCTGTGGCCAAATGCCTTTGGGGAATGCTATGTACCACATCCCTGTCTTGGAGCATTTGTACAATGCACGTTCAAATGTTAAAGACCCTGAGAAATTTTTTAGAACAAAAGTAAGTTAAACCCTATTTAACCCAGCATTTCCTAGGCTTATTTCTTCACAGAATCAGTTTTGTAAGAAATACCATTAATGTATTCTATGATATTAGTATTTTGTGGGAAACATTGCTCCAAGCAATTTCTAAATAAGGATGGGGGACAGATTTAATATTTGAGTGGCTAGTAAGTACCACATACACATTTGAAGTAGGTATTTTTAAAATCCAGGTTTTATTAATAAGGGGGGGGGAGCCCAACTACCTCTTTTAATAAACAGACACAAATTTAACTGCATAGTGATGAACTAAGTATAGATTTACCTTCATTGTTATGGTAATTGGCATGTTTGTGCTCTACACTTTCTCTTTTTCTAAACAAGTGAAATGGCTCACTCCTGATTTACCTTCTCAAAACTACTTGTGTCACATTTTACTCTGAGATTTTTATTACATACCACTAGAACTTGTGGCCTATGGTTTCAACTATCATTTTAAGATAGGTAAAATTGAGTATTGATATGTAAACAGTGTTTTATTCTACATTGTAATACCAGAGTAAGGACTTAACAAGAATCTTTTTACCTTAGAACTTAATGTGTTGAATTCATATAGGTACCTAATTTGTGTTCATTAGTGACAATGTAAGATTCTATAGTTTTTTAGCCTAACCTCAGAACTATTAGAAAAATGTTTGAATTTATTTAAATTTATGGCTATACAAATGGCAGTTACCAAGTAGAAAACCAAATTGAAAGGGATAACCTGAAGCAAATTAAGAAATATTTGAGAGAGGAGAAATTAAAATTGTGATTAGAAAATAGGGAAAGATGAAAGAATGGATTAAAGGGAGAATATTTTTCATCATTGAATACATTTGATGCATCTAATTTACATTTCTATTAAAATTTATAAAAACTTTCAATAGATTTAATTTAGCTGGTATATTGATAGGATAGTTGATGTAGACTGACAGTTAAAAAGTTGACAGGGAGGTTTTCAGTTAAGATGATGGCATAGGTAAACGTGATACTGAAATTCTCCTACAACCATATCAAAAATAAAACTAAACTACAGAACAACCATCATTCAGAACTACCTGAAATTGGCTGAATGGAATTGCTACAACTAGAGAATTAAATAAAAAGCCACATTAAGACTAGGAGGGGCCAAAATGAGGAAGGGCTGGTCCCATACCCATGTGTGGTGGATAAAAATTGGGAGGGATATCTTGGCTACTGCAGAGGTTCTTCTGAGGCGCAAGAGATCTCATCCCAACATCAGGCACCCTCAGCCCAGGGTTCCAGTGCCAGAAAGAGCAGTCCCCATAACTTCTGTCTGTAAAAACTAGTAGAGATTGTGGCTCAGTGAGACAGAGGGCTGCTGGAGATCCAAGCAGTTCCTTTTAAAGGGCCCATGCACAGACTTATTTAGACTCACTCTCTGAGTTCCAGTGCTGGGGCAGCAGCTCATAAGGTAACAGAGACATACAGGGAAGAGGTGAAGTGTCTGGCATCAGTGTGAAAACTGTAGGGGCAGCTTTCTCCTAAACAGAAATGATAGCAGAGGCTATTGTTTCTTTTCTGAGCCCTTCCCCCACAGAACTGGCAAGCAGGCACCATATCTGAGTTTATATTAACCTGGAACACCCTGTTCACCCTGCTCTAGTGATTTTCTGAGACCACACCCCACTAACTTGCATGCCACCCCCAAGCTGTTTCTGGTGCCTTTTCCACATGAATGGCCTGTCTTGGCACATGGTTCAGAATTTTCTAGAATCTCCTTAAAAAGCAGTATCTGGCCTTGGTGTGCCCTGTACCTCTCACTAAGTGGCCCCACGCCCAACACTAGCAGCAGCTGGCCTTTTTGTGTATCTTGGGCTCTCCTGGGAACATCCAAGCCCAGCACAAATAGCAGCTATCTGCAGATCACTTCGTAACTCATGCCAGGTGACTCTGGGCAGAACAGAGGGAGTGGCTGACCTTAGCCTGCAGCTCTGAGGAAGCCCTAGACCCAGTCTTGCTGGTGGACAGCTTTAGATCATGTTGAAGCATCATTTAGCCACTTTCACACAACCCAACTGCTACCACAAACAGCACACTTAAGAAATGGGCTCAGTAGGAAACAAAGCTCTACTAAAGTAATTCCTGCTCTGTGGGATGGGCCCCTGCACAGCTGATCCTCCATGGTGGTTGCATCTAGTCCTTGTAGCCAATGGGCCTTTGGGAAAATCCCTCCCACTAATGTGCCAACAGCAATTAAGGCTAAACTATAGCAAAAGGGTATACACAGCCAGCACAGTGCAGGGGATGTATATCTGGAGTGCCAATCTTGGATGATTGGGGATGTAGCCATTGGACCCTAGAAGATACCTGCTACATTAGGCTACTCAACAAGCCCTGGAGACCAAGCAGCTCTACCTTATATATAGAAACAAATATAGGGAGGCTCCAAATTAGGATACAAAGAAACATGTCCCAAATGAAAGTACAGAACAATACTCCAAAAAAGAACTAAACAAAATGGAGACAAGCATCTACTAGATGCAGACTTACAACACAGGTTATCTGATGCTCAATGAACTTAGGAGAAGAGTATATGAACTTAGAGAGAAATTCAGCAGCATAAAAAGAACATGAAAACCATAAAAAATAACTAGTCAGGAATGAAGGATACACTAACTTAAATGTAGAATAATTTACAGGGAATCAACAGTACAGCAAATGAAGCTGAAACTCAAAACAGCAATTTGAAATATGAAGCAAAAAACACTCAATCAGAATGACAAAAAGAATAAAGAATCTAAAAAACTAAGGATAGTGTAAGGAACCTTTGGGATAGCTTCAAGTCTACCAACATTTGCATCATGGGGGTGCCAGAAGAAAAAAAAAAAGAGAAAGAAATTGAAAATCTATTTGAAAAAAATAATAACGATGTTCAAGGACCTTAGGGGAAGAATGGATTACCTCAGTGAGAAGTTAAAGAGTTAATAAGAATTAAAAGTGACATAGAAACCATTAAAAAGGTAATAAATAAAGAATATAATATCTGAAATGAAAAATACAATAGAAGGAATCAATAGCAGGTTAGAAAAAGCAGAGGATAGAATCGGTGAGTTAGAAGACAAGATAACAGTGAACAGCAAAGCAAAGCATCAAAAAGAAAAGAGGATTTTAAAAGATGAGGACTAAGGACGTCTGGGACAACATCAAGTGTAACAACATCTGTATCATAGGAGTACCAGAAGGAGAAGAGAGTGAGCAAGTGATAGAGAATCTGTTTGAAGAAATAATAGCTGAAAAGTTTCCTAACCTGGTGAAGGAAAAAGTCACACAATTTCCGGAAGCACAGTGAGTTCCAATCAAGATGATCCCAGAATCCTACACAAAGACACTTCATAATTAAAATAGCAAAGACTAAAGGCAAAGAGAAAATCTTAAAAGCAGAGAGAGAGAGAGTAATGTGCAAGAAAACTCCTATAGCCCTGGCCAGCTGGCTCAGTGGTAGAGCATTGGCCCCACATGTGAAAGTCCCAGTTTTGATTCTCAGTCAGGGCACACAGGAGAAGTGCCCATCTGCTTCTCCACTCTTCCCCCTCTCCTTCCTATCTCTCTCTTTTCCTCCTGCAGCCAAGGCTCCATTGGAGCAAAGTTGGTTTGAGCACTGAGGATGGCTCCATGGCCTCTGCCTCAGGTGCTAGGATGGCTCTGGCTGCAATGGAGTGATACCGTAGATGGGCATCAACCCCTGGTGAGCATACCAGGTGGATCTCGGTCGGGCGCATGCAGGAGTTTGTCTGACTGCCTTCCTGCTTCTAACTTTAGAAAAATACCAAAAAAGAAAAAAAAAAAAAAGAAAGCTCCCATAAGACTGTCAGCTGGTTTCTCAACAGAGACACTTAAAGCCAAAAGAGATTATCATGAAATATTCAAAATGATAAAAAAGCAAGGACCTACAACCAAAACTACTCTACTCAGCAATGCTATTATTTAAAATTAAAGGTGAAATAAAGAACTTTTCATACCAAAAAAGGGGTAAGGAAAGTTAATTACCACAAACTAGTATTATATGAACTGTAAAAGGAGCTGCTTTAAGAAACAGAAGGAAAAAAATATATATAGAGAGAAACAAAGGTATAAAGAATAAAGTGGCAATAAAAAAGTACCTATCAATATAACCTTACATGTAAACAGAATAAATGTTCCAATAAAAAGAAATAGAATAGCTGAATGGATAAAAAAAAACTTAACCCATACATATGTTGTCTACAAGATACCCACCTCAGAACAAAAAAATACACAGAGACTGAAAGTGAAGGGATAGGAAAAAATACTTTATGTAAATGGAAATAAAAAACAAATCTGGGGTATCACCACTTATATCAGCCAAAATACACTTCAAAACAAAGTTCATAACAGGAGACAAAGAAGGTTACTACATAATATTCAAGTAGTCAATCCAACAAGAGGATATAAACCTTGTAAACATATATGCATCCAGCATAAGAACACCTAAATACATAAAGAAAATCTTGGAAGACATTAAGGGAGAGATTGACAGCAATACAGCCATAATAGGAGATTTTAGTACCCCATAGACATTAATAGATAGATCTTCCAGATGAAAATGTCAACAAGGCAGAGATGAACTTAAGTGACACACTGTATCAGATGGATTTAATTGATATTTACAAAACATTTCATCCCAAAGCAGTAGAATATACATTCCTTTCAAGTGTACATAGAAGATTCTCCAGATAGACCAAATGTAAGGACACAAAATAACTCAAAAAATTCAACAATATTGAAATCATATCATGCATTTTTCTCTGACCACAATGGTATGGCACTAGATGTAATTTACAATTAAAAAAAAAAAACAACCTGAAAAACATTCAAACACATGGAGGCTTAATAACTTGTTATTAAATAATGAATGGATTAAAAATGAGATTAAGGAAGAAATCAAAAGGTACCTGGAAATAAAGATAGACACACAACAACTCAAAATCTAAGCAGTCCTGAGAGGGCAGTTAGTAGCATTGCAAGTAAACATTAAGAAGCAAGAAAAAACTCATCTAATTCTTCATCAAAAAGAACTAGAAAAAGAACAACAAACAAATCCAAGAGGAAGTAGAACAAAGGAAATCATAAAGAACAGAGCAAAAAGAAATGTTGTAGAGGCTAAAAAAATAGAAAATAGAAACCAAGAGCTGTTTCTTTGAAAAGGTAAAAAAGATTGATGAACCTTTAACCAGACTCATCAAGAGAAAAAGGAGAGAATATACAAATAAATAAAATTAGAAATAAAAAAGGAGAAGTAACAACTGATATCACAGAAATACAAATTGTAAGAAAATACTATAAAGAATTATATGCCAAAAATTTGGACAACCTGGGTGAAATGGATAAATTCCTAGAATAATATAATCTTCCAAAACTAAATCTGAAAGAATCAGAAAACCTGAGCAGACCGATTACAACAAATAAAATGGAAACATTTATCAAAAACTCCTGGCAAACAAAAGTCCTGAATCAGATGGCTTCACAAGCAAATTTTACCAAACATTCAAAGAACTAACATCTATTCTTCTTAAGCTATTCTAAAAAATTCAAGAAGAGGAATATCTCCATGCTCATTTTACAAAGCAAGCATTATTCTAATTGTAAAACTAGGTAAAGACACTACAAAGAAGGAAAACTATAGACCAATATCCCTGATGAACATAGATGCTAAAAATCTCAACAAAATATTAGCAAACAGGATCCAGCAATACATTAAACAGATCATACATCATGATCAAGTGGGATTTATTCCAGGGAGGCAGGGCTGGTACAGTATTCACAAATCAATGTCAGTCATCACATAAACAAAGTGAAGGATAAAAATATATGATCATATTAATAGATGCAGAAATAAACATTTAATAAAATTTAGCACCCATTTATAATCAAAACTCTCAGCAAAGTGGGAATATAGAAAACATACCTCAACATAACAAAAGCTATATATGACAAACCAATAGCCAAAATCATACTCAATGGGCAAAAACTAAAAGTATTTCCCTTAAGATCAGGAGCAAGACAGGAATGTCTACTTTCACCACTCTCATTCATTCAACATAGTACTGGAAGTTCTAGCCACAGCAATCAGACAAGAAAAAAAGTAAAAGGCATCCAAATTAGAAAGAAGGAAGTAAAACTGTCACCATTTGCAGATGAGATGATATTGTACATAGAAACTCCTAAAGACTCCATTAAAAAAACACTAGATTTAATAAATGAATTTGTCAAAGTAGCAGGATAAAAAATTAAATATTCAAAAATTGGTTGCATTTTTATACATCAATAATGAACTATCAGAAAGAGAAATGAAGAGAACAATCCCATTTACTATTGCCATTGCCGCAAAAAAAAACCACACACACACACAAAAGTAAACACACAAAAAACAAGGTACTTAGAAATAAATTTAACCAAGTAGGTAAAAGACTGTACTCAGAAAATTATAAAGTATTGAAGAAAGTAATTGTGGAAGATACAAATGGTTGGAAGCATATACCATGTTCATGGATAACACCATTAAATGTATATAATAACCAAAGCAATCTATAGATTCAATGCAATTCCAATTAAAATACCAATGGCATATCTCAGATCTAGAACAAATATTCCAAAAATTGATATGGAACCACAAAAGACCCCAATAGCCTCAGCAGTTTTAGGAAAGTAACACAAATTTGGAGGTATCACACTACCTGATATCAAACCATACTACAAGGCTGTAGTTATCTGAAGAACATAGTGTTGGCACAAGAACAAGCACATAGATCAAGGGACAGAACAGAGAGTACAAAAATAAAAACATGCCTTTATGGTCAATTAATATTTGATAAAGAAGGCAAGAATATGCAATGGGGTAAGGACAGTATCATCAATAAATGCTATTGGGAAAATTGGGCAGATACATTAAAAAAAATGAAACTAGACCACGAACTTATACCATACACTAGAATAAACTCAAATTGGATTAAAGGCTTATATGTAAGTTGTGAAATCATAAATATTCTAGAAGAAAAGATAGGCAGTAAAACTTTAGCTGTTTCTTTTCTTTTTCTTTTTCTTTTTTTTTTTTTACAGGGACAGAGAGAGAGAGTCTGAGAGAGGGATAGATAGGGATAGACAGACAGGAACAGAGAGAGGTGAGAAGCATCAATCATTAGTTTTTTGTTGCCGTGGCAACACCCTAGTTGTTCATTGATTGCTTTCTCACATGTGCCTTGACCGTGGGCCTTCAGCAGACCGAGCCACCCCTTGCTGGAGCCAATGACCTTGGGTCCAAGCTGACAAGCATTTTTTGCTCAAGCCAGATGGGCCCATGCTCAAGCTGGCGACCTCAGGGTCTCGAACCTGGGTCTTCCACATTCCAGTCTGACGCTCTATCCACTGCGCCACCGCCTGGTCAGGCTTAGCTGTTTCTTGTAGCAATATTTTTTGCTGATATATCTCTTCAAGCAAGGACAAAATAAACAAATGGGACTACATCAAACTAAAAATCTTTTGCACAGCAAAAGCTACCATCAACAAAATGAAATAACAACCCACTGAATTAGAGAACTTATTTGCCAATGACACTTCTGATAAGGGGTTAATTTCCAAAATATATAAAGAACTTATATAGCTCAGCACCAAAGAGACAAACAACCCAATTAAAAATGGGCAAAGGTCTGCCTGACCAGGCAATGGTACAGTGATAGGCAATCTTTTGAGCTTGGTGTGTCAAAATTCGCCAAAAAACCGAGCATAACTCGGGTGGTGTGTCACTTCAGGAAAAACGGCCTAACTGGAAGTCCCAGAACTTGACGCTCTGTGCCAGAGTTTTATTGTTTTAGCCTACAGACCTCCTGCACAGTGTCTACACTACAGCAAATGTTTTCTCCTCGGCTACTGCACCTGGCCATTCAGGAGCTGAGGATGAAACGTTCTTCTCGGCATACGGCCCCATACTTCTCTGGTATGTGGCTGCATGTGGCCGTGTGCCATCGAAAATGGCTGCGTGTGTCAGTGCTGACATGTGTGTCATAGGTTTGCCATTACGGCTTTATAGAGTGTTGGCCTGGGATGCAGAGGAGCCCGGTTTGAAACCCTGAGGCACTAGCTTGAGCCCAAAATGATTGCTGGCTTGAAATCCAAGGTTGCTGACTTGAGTCCAAGGATGCTGGCTTGAGCAAGGGGTCACTTGCTCTGCTGGAGCCTCCGGGTCAAGGCACATGTGAGAAAGCAATCAATAAATAACTAAGGTGCTGCAACAAAGAACTGATGCTTCTCATCTCTCTCCCTTTCTACCTGTCTGTCCCAATCTGTTCCTCTCTCTGTCTCTTTGTTTCTGTCTCATTAATAAACAAATGGGAAAAAGATCTGAATATACTTTTCTCCAAAAAGGATAAACAGATGGCCAATAGACATATGAAAGATGTTCAACATCACTAATCATCAGAGGGATGTAGATTAAAACCACAATGAGATATCACCTCACTTTTCATGTGTAAGGTATTTTTCCCTGCCGAGGAAGAAGGAAGAGGCTGTAGCCACAGTGTGGAATAGTAAAGGTTTTATTTAGTACCGTGCTGCCCAGATGATGTTCCCTGTCCCCAGGGACAGAGGCCAGGGAAGTCACATGGAGTGATCCACTTGGGAAATATTTAAAGGGTCCCATCTAGGGTGGTTGAGTTAATATGACGTGGCAAAATCTCATTGGCTGGCAGACAGTCGCTCTTTTCCCAAGGACTCCTGGGAAGTTTCTTTTGGTATGCATAGATGTGGATGGCTCTAGCCAAAGTTCCTGGGTCTGGGTTCCTCATGTGACCTTTCCCCATTATCCACCAACCTTACATGTTTCCTCAAAAGTGTAAAACTGGAACTACCTTTTGACTCAGCAATCCCACTTCTGGGAATATAGCCTAAGAAACCCAAAACATTGATTTGAAAGAATGTGCACCCCTGTGTTCATTATTCACAATAGCCAAGATCTGGAGACAGTTCAAGTGCCCACCTGTAAATGGATGGATATAAAAAACATGGTACATTTACACAATGGAATACTACTCAGCCATAAAAGAAAAAAAAAAAAAAAAAAAAGGAAATCTTACCTTTTGTGACACCATGAATGGACCTGGAAAATAATATGCTAAATAAAATAAACCAGTCAGAAAGACAAGTACCATATGATCTCACTCATAGTGGAATCTAATGAACAAAATAAACTGACAGACAAAATAGGAACAGTGGCATGGATACACGAAACAGACTGACAGTTGTCAGGGGTGGGGGGCATTCGGGGTCTGGATGAAAGAAAGTGAAAGGATTAAGCAAACACACGCGCACAAGCACGCCATGAACACGTAGACACAGAGAACAGTGTGCTAATAGCCAGAGGGAAAAGAGGTTGTGGGGGTGGAAGGTGGAGGTGAACAATTGGGGGGGTGGGGACAAGAAAAGGAGACTGCTTAGAGTGATAAGTGCACGATACAGTGCATAGATGATGTTTTATTGAGTTGTACATTTGAAACCTGCATGGTTTTGCCAAACAATGTCACTCCAATAAATTCAATTTTAAAAAACTGCACAAAGTATAAAGTGGCTTTTTAAAAATTGGAGTATATCAAACAAAGAAATATTTCTAAAAAGCTCAAGCAAATATAGGAATCTGAAAACACTTTCTGTTCAAGCCAGCTGAAAAAAAAGAATATAGAAAAATCATAAAGTAAAGAGCATTTCCTTTCAGAATGCCTCTTTCTTATAAGTAGTTTAAATTCCAGTGGACTGTGCAAAAAGCTTTTTTACAAAGCAGCAAAACAGAACAAGAAGCGGCTGGCATTTCTGACTTTATTGAATAACTGCAAAACAGTGGATATGAAAGGGAAATAACAACTCAAGAAAATGGATAGTTGAAAGACATGATAAGGCAATTTTTAAAAAGCAGATGAAGTGAGTGTGGAGGCAAATTTAAGGCCTTTTACTTCAGAGAAATCAAGCAGAGAGAATTACCTCAAAAATATGGCATGCCTAAGATGGGCTTGTCTCAGTTGAAGTCCTGGAGTAGAAAAAGAATTAGAGAATAAGCGGATTGTCTCACCTCTCAATTTCTGCTAAGAATAGGTGGAGGTGGGGATTACTCATGGAAAAATATCAGTGATGAAATTTTAAAACATTTTAAAACGTTTAGAACTAAACCATAGAAAGTATACATCAGCTACCCACCTGCAGATGATGTTTGCTATCAAAGTGTCTGTGGCACTAGGACTCCTGGTGCTTGCTGTTGGTTCTAGGTGAAACAGGAAATATACAAGATGAATCTGAAGTACCTTTTAGCTCTCAAGAGCAAGAAAGTGCTAAACACACACACACTACATTGGAGATATGTCAAAGGAACACAGGAGTCAACTGAAAGAGCTCCAAATGGTCATAGGCAGAATATAATTTTAAGCAACAGAATTTAAAAATTTGTATTGGACTATAGCCCAAAGTATAAAATAAATATCCATGAGTAAATAAATAATTGAATAAATAAGAAAATAAGGGAGAATAGAGAAAGCTCCTATGCAGAGGTATTGCAAACAAGTTATGTTGATACTCCACCCTTGAGGGCATGAGCATAGATTTCAATTTAAGTGTGGGATGCACATAGTGATTTTCTTCCAAATAATATGATATGGAAATGGGGGAATAATAGTAACTATACAGTGGAGAATTCTGGGAAGCACAACTTTAGCCAGGTGATTAAGGTAAACATCGTAGTAATAAATAATGTTGATAGCATGTACCTTTGATATGATGCAGTGAAAATGGCATCTTCTAAAACCCCATAACTCCAGTATAATCAAGAGAAAAACATTAAATAGATTCCAGCTGAGGGACATTCTACAAAACGTTTAACCAGAATTCACCAAAAATTTTGAAGTCATCAAAACCCAGGAAATTCTGCTCTGGCAGGATAGCTCAGCTGGTTAGAGAGAAATCCTGATGCACAAAGGTTACAAATTCAGTCTTCAGTCAGGGCACAGATAGATGTTTCCTTTCTTCCCCCCCCGCCCCCAAATCAATTAAAAAAAATTTTTTTTAACCAAGGGAAATCTAAGAAATTGGGACAGCCAAGAAGAGCATAAGAACACATGATTACTAAATATACTATAATATCCTGCATGAGATCCTGGAACAGAAAAAGGACATTAGGTAAAAGCTAAGGAGATTTGAATAAAGTGTGGACTTTCATTAATAATAATGTATCAACATTAGTTCTTTGTGACAAATATACTACACTAATGCTAATAACAGGAAATTGCGGAGTGTAAGATAACTCTTTATGCTATTTGCACAACGGTGCTATAAATAAAAATTTTTATTTAAACATTAAAAAGTATTTATGATGAATTCTGGCACCTGAAGATGTTAGCTAAGAAACTATAACACAGATGTGCTATTTGATATTTGATAGCCAAGCCTTGTGATAAGAAACTTTTTTCTATAAGTTGATTTCCTTAGATAAAATACTTTATTTTTAAATGGCTAAAACAGTTCTATATAAATTCAGCAAAAATAAATCTGCCAGGCTAGTTGGGTCAGTCCACAGATGTAAAAAAAAAAAAAAAAAGTACTATGTAATTTTATTTATAAAAAGTTTAAAACTAATAATTAAGGGAAATTAACCTAAAATGTTAGAAGTTGAAATGTGGATTATCTTTGAGGGTGTGTCTAGGAGAGGCATTAAATTGCTTCAGGAAGTGTATTGCTTCTTTTCTTGATCTGGATGGAAGTTGAAACACTATATATACTTTGTGAAAATTCACTGAATCGTATGCTTTTGTACCCTTATGTACAATATGTATATTTGTTTTTATTTAAAAGAAACTGTTGAACTTGAGAGGCTTGCCAATTTGCTTTTTGACATTTATTTTAATATAGACTATAAATGGTTCCCGAATAATAAACCCTTTTCAAAGTGGAAGATCTAGTAGCACTGTGTTCTTCATAGAAATGTATGTTGTCTATTTACTTATTCGTGTATGTCACAAATATTTATTAAACATCTAGGACTGACTTGTTTTTAAAACTTTTGATTATATGGGAAACAGACCTATGAACGGCTAATAGTATATTATGATAATTGCTATGATGGTTATGTGTACAAATATAATGGGATTCCTAGAAATGTTCTTTGTTCTATGAGGGAAAGTCAGAAATGGCTTCTCAATGAGGAGGGACACATGAGTTGGTACTTGATAAAAAAAGTACACATTTGCCTAAAAGGAAGTGGGTGTTGCTACATGGAACAAGATGTGATGAGGAGAAAATTCTGGACAGAGGCAATGCTTGAGAAAGTTGCAAAGACAGGATAAATTTAGGAAGATTCTTATAGTTTAAGAGAGTAGCAGGAACTGAGTGTTATTGACTAAATGTTTGTGTCGCCCTCCAAATTCATAAGTTGAAGTTTTAACCCCCAAGGTGATTGTATTAGGAGGTGGGGCATTTGGGAGGTAATTAGGTTTAAATGAGGTCATTGCAGTGAGATGCTCATGTTGGGATTAGTGCCCTTATAAGAAGAGACCGGAAAACACTCTCACTATGTCCTCTCTACCTGGGAGGACATAGTGAGAAGACAGCTGTCTGTAAGCCAGGAAGAGAGCCTTCATCAGACCCCAAGTTTGTCTGCCCCTTAACCTTGGACTTCAAAGCCTCCAGAACTGTAAGAAATAAATGTTTGTTGTTAAAGCTACCCAATCTATAGAATTCTGTAATAGTAGCCAGACCTGGAAAACAGGAACCTACAATGAAAGGCCGTGTGTTTCATGCAGAAAAATGATTTTATTCAGGATATGATGAGCTTTAAGCAGTAAATCATAGCATAAGAAATATTATTACAAAGATAACTCAAAGACACTGTAGAGAAATACTTGGATAGGGGATGGCTGGAAGCAGAAAAACCAATGAAGAAGCTCGCATAAGAGTGCAGGAGAGAGATGTCAGTGTGAACAGCGAGCAGCAGACAGAGAAGTTAAGGATTTAAAGTTGTCAGGTCTTAGTGATTAGTTAGATAAGAAGGGGAACAGGTAGGAGCCAAAGATGTCATCAATGCTACCAGTAATGGGGATAGAAAACTCTGAGGAAAAATGGGAATGTGGAGGAAGATGAATTCTGTTTGAGACATGTTGAATTTAGATGCACATAGTTGGATATAATGGGAATGAAGCTCAAAAGAATGATCTGGAGATAAGAGTTTTCTGCAGTGATTATGTTCATAATTAAAACTAAAGGAAGTCTAAGTTTACTAATGTAAAGCAAGTAAGTGCTAAAATCATTATGGATGAAGGTGTGTAGATAAAATGATTAAAGAGTTGAAATTCTTAAAGAGTTGCATAATTTCTCCACCATCCATAAGTCCAAATTTCTTAAAAAAGAAAGTGTATTTAAATGTGGATATGGGGGACGGCCAGGAGTCTAGAGGCCCTAGTGAGGTGAATTATGGGATTTGGAATAGTAAGTGGATGAGAAAATGGGGAAAGTATGAATTTGTAAAAAGAGAGCACATTATTTTCAGTCTGGGTTTGTTATGAGTTATAAATAGAATATAAGTGTATTTACTTCTAAATCCAATAGGTACTGTGAGTATAACATATGATAGGTACTCACTAAATATTTTTGAATAAATGAATGGATTGAAGGGGAAGTTAATGAATTGATGAACTCAGGGAATACTTGTTAGAAAACTTGAATAGGTGACTGATTTGTGTTTAGGAGTATATATTTCATATCCTCCTTCTTGGCAAGCAAATTACAAAATATATTCATGAGGTTTCTAGTTCCTAAGATTAGAAAACATTATTATTTTCTGCTTTAGAGAAAATACATTACTTTAAAGTATATGTCTAGTCAATGCATTGTTTTTTGAAGATTCACCAGACTACCATTTAAAAGTATTTGATATAAAGTATTTAATATCACCTATAAAGTAGTCTACCTAAATGTTTAACTTGAATATATTAAGCCTTCAGTTCTATCTTTAAATTTATAGGAAATACAAAGACTAGAAGAGCAAACTAAGTGACACCATGAAGAAATAAACAACTTATTTTGAAGTTAGGATATTCTGAACAATTGTCCTAGTTTATTCAGCAAGTCTGTGAGGTTTAAAAGTTAAAAAGAAAAAAAGGGGGCTCTCTCCTAGCTTCTGTTAATTTGCTTTATCACCTCAATCTCTGTCTTCATGTTAATTTGACATGCATTGTGTGTGCATATCTATATCCAAATTTTCCTTCTTAACAGTACAACAGTCATATTGGATTAGGTTTCCAGCCTAGTTTAGTATTATCTCATCTTAACTAATTACATCTGCACTGACCCTATTTCCAAATAAGGTCATATTGTGAGTTACTGGGAGCTAGAATTTTAACATGTTAGATCAGTTCTCAAGGAAGGAGTCCTCAGTAGAGTGGTACTTTGTGATATGAGCAGACTTTTTAAGATACGAGCTGCGACTTGGTCTGTATTTTTGTTTGAGATCCGAGTGAAATTCCAAGATACGAGTTGTGATTCGGGAAACTGCCGCTTGTTGGCGTGTTGATGGAGGAATCCAATGTCTGCAGCACACCAGCACCTTGTTCTTTCTTAGGTGTTCCCCACAGAATCAAGTTGAATCTTGTGCACTGCACTCGTTCTTGCATTATTTTTGCATTTTTTTACTAACTTTTTTTGTGTGCTATCATGGGGCCAAAGAAAGTGAGTATAAAGGACAATGGTGAGAAGAAGAGAATGATTTTGATAGAAGTAAAGCAAGAAATAATAGAAAAACATGAGCTTGGTGTACGAGTGATTGAACTGGCAAGGCTGTACAACCACAATAAATCTACAATTTGTACCATCCTTAAACAAAAGGATGCCATCAAAAGCACAAATCCAGAGAAAGGAACTATAATTCTGTCCCATTTAAGGACAAATATCCATGAAGAAATGGAGAAGCTTCTGCTGGTGTGAGTGAAAGAGAAAGAGCTGGCAAGAGATACAGTGACGGAGACTGTAATATGCGAAAAGGCATGTATTATTTTCAGCAACTTGAAGAAGAAAGAACTATCAACTTCAAAAGAGGCAGCAGAAGATACCTTTAAGGCAAGTCATGGCTGGTTTGAAAATTTCAAGAACATATCTGGCATCCACTTAGTGGTGAGGCATGGTGAAGCTGTGAGTGCTGATGTTAAGGCAGCTGAGGAGTACATCGCACATTTTTCTGTGCTTATCAGAAAGGAAGGCTACATCCCCCAACAAGTGTTCAACTGTGACGAAACAAGATTGTTTTGGAAAAAAATGCCCCAGAGAACATTCATCACCACAGAGAAGAAGCTGCCAGGCCATAAACCCACGAAGGACCATCTGACCCTTGCATTGTGTGCAAATGCTAGCGGTGACTATAAAGTAAAGCCACTAGTAGTGTGTCATTCCGAAAATCTTCAAGCCTTTAAGACTCACAAGATTCTTAAAGAAAAACTGCAGGTTATGCGGCACACCAATGCTAGGGCATGGGTTACACAGCAATATTCATTGAATGGGTAAATCTTTTCTTTGGTCCTGCAGTGAAGAAATATCTTCAAGAAAATAAACTCCCGATGAAAGCATTACTAATCCTTGAAAATGCTCCAGCCCACCCACCTGGTCTTGAAGGTGACATTCTCAATGAGTTCAAATTCGTGAAAGTCCTCTGCCTCCCACCCAACACGACTTCAATCTTGCAATGGATTAGCAGGTCATTTCCAACTTTAAAAAGCTTTACACAAAGCACTTGTTCTGCTGCTGCTTTGAGGTGACTGAGAATACAAATCTAACCCTTCGAGAGTTTTGGAAAGATCACTACAACATCGTGATATGTTTACACATTATTGACTTGGCATGGCAAGAGGTTGCAAGAAGAACCTTGAACTCAGCATGGAAAAAGTTATGGCCTGATATTGTTGCAGACAGGGACTTCGAAGGATTTGAACCAGAGACCGAGACTGAGGTAGAAACGTTGGAGGAGATTGTGTCCCTCGGGAAGTCAATGAGTCTGGAGATAGATGAGGGTGATGTAAAGGAGCTCGTTGAGGAACATGAGGAGGAACTCTCAACTGAGGAGTTGATGGAGCTACAGATGATGCAATGTAAGGAGCTTCTGCAAGAGATTAGTAGCGAGGAGGAGGTAGAGTCAAAGGAATTGATTTCTACTAGTGAAATTAAAGACATACTGGCAATGTGGGAGAAGCTTTCAAGTTTCATTGAAAAGAAACACCCAGGCAAAGTTTCAACTGGTCGTGCTTCAGCACTTTTTAATGACACTTGTTTGGTACATTTCCATAACATTTTAAAAGGCAAGGAAAAGCAAACCTCTTTGGATAGATTTTTATTCAAAAGTCCTGCAAGTGAAAGTGCTGAAAGTGCAGCCAAAAAGGCAAAAACAGGTGATTAAATGAAAAATACGTAATATTAAGCTTAGGTTAAGTTTAAAGTTAAGAAAGTGCATTTTTTAGTTAAGTTTTTCTGGTCTCATTTTACGTAAAGAAAGTGCGGTTTTGTTTAAAGTAAAGAAAATGCAGTTTTAGTTTACATTTAGTGTTAAGAAAGTGCAGTTTTAGTTTATGTGTTTACAGTGCCTGCATCCCTTCCTCCCTCCCTCCTCCTCCACCATTCACCTCCGTTCGCTGCACTTATCTTTCTCCAAGGTAAGGATACAGTACTAAATAACACTTTTTTCTTTTATTTCATATATTTTGTTATGTTTTGGTAAAGTATACATGTGTGTTTCTTAATTAAAATGTCTTTTTTCATAATTTAGGATGGTTTGGGGATGTTTCACAGGGCTGGAATGAATTAAGTCTATTTCAGTTCTTTTAAATGGGAGAATTTGTTTATTATACGAGTTGACTGACTTACGAGTTCGGTTACAGAACGAATTAAACTTGTATCTCAAGGTACCACTGTATTTCAAAGTGTGTAAATTTTTCTGCACAAGGAAATGAAGGTTACAGTCTACATCTGTTTTCTCTCTCATGAACAAACCAAAATATTGTCTTTAACTAAGACTTTTTAGCCAGAAATATACAATGGGGAAATGATAGCCTCTTTACGAAAAGTGCTGGGGAAACTGAATAGCCTCAAGCAAAGAAAAAGTGAAACTAGAACTCTGCTTTACACCATACACAAAAATCAAATAAAAATATAAAGTGTTGAATATAAGACCTGAAGTCATTTAACTCCTAGAAGAAAACATAGGGAGCAGCTTCTTCTTGTTTTCTTAAAGATTTTACTTATTGTTGATTTAAGAGGGGCAGAGTAGGAGTGTTGTAAAATAGCGTTCCTGGAACTTACTTCTGTGGGTTTACGTAGAGACACCAAGTCCAAATGAATTTTTTGAGGAGTTTTATTAATATGTCGGCTGCATATGACTGACACGGGGTATAGCTGACCCAGATTGTGTGTGCCTGAAATAGCCTTGCAGCTCATTATACAGACTGGATCACATACAGGAAGGGGGAAGGAAAAAGGATGGGGAACATGACACTAATCAATTCATTAACAAGCTTATAACATTTGTCTATAGGATCTATAAAAATATTTCTACATATTAAAACTTATAGGGCAACACAATAGTGATGTCATTTTACATATCAAAGACATTCACAAATCTTCTAGTGTCTACCTCCCATTCCTTTGTCCAGAGGTATATGTTACTCTCAGGATTCCAGGAAGAGAGGAAGAGTTGAAATCAGTGTAGGGTATGTAAATTTTGTCTCTTATTGAAAGGGAAAGGAGGTTCTTCAGGTAACCTTTATTCTATAGTTAAAACTAAATGACCCACTCATCCTTGCAAGCCAGAAAGCTTCTGCATTCTTTTCCCTCCATTCTCTAAAGAAAGGATAGGCAAGAAGCCTTACTTTTCCTTCTTAAATATTTATATTAATTTTTGCAATTCTTTGGTACCTTGCCACAGGAGCAGGAAGCATCTACTCATAGTAGTTGCTTCTTGTATGTGCCTTGACTGGGCAAGCCCTGGGTTTCGAACATGTGACTTCAGCATTTCAGGTCAATGCTTTTTCCACTGCACCACCACAGGGGAGGCAGAAAGCTTCTTGACATTGATGTTGGCAATGATTATTTGATTTGACACTAAAATTAAAAGCAACAGAGACAAACTTAACAAGTGAAACTACATCAAAAATATTCTGTAAACCATCAACAAAAAGAAAGGCATACTGCAGAATGGGTATAAACATTTACAAGTTATATATCTGATAGAGTAACTATCTAAAATGCATAAAGAACTTATACAACTTAATAGTAAAAAATATGATTAAATAATGGGCAGAGGGGCTTGGTTGGTTGGAGTATCATCCTGCAATACAGAGATGGCTGATTCAATCCTTGCTGGGGCACATACAGGAACAGATTAATGTTTCTGTCTCCTTTTCTCCCCTTCCCTCTCTCTGAATTAAATTTTAAAAATTTAAATATTTTAAAAATGGGCAGAGGAACTGAAAGGACATTTTCCAAAGACTACATACCAATGGCCAATAGGTACATGAAAATATGCTCAACATCATTCAGCATCAGGGAAATGCAAATCAATGAGAGATCACCTCATACCTGTTAGAATGACAGTCATCAAAAAAGACAATAGATAGCAAGTGTTGGCTAGAATGTGAGAAAAAAATGAACCCTTGTGCTTTATTGATGAAAATGTAAATCGGTGTTGTCACATGGGAAACAATGTGGAGGCTCTTCCAAAATTGAAAAATAGCACCACCATATGATCCAGCAATTTCATTTCTGGGTGTTTATCCAAAAGAAATAAAATCACTATCTTGCCCCCCCAACCATGTTCATTGCAGCATTATTTACAATAGCCAAGACATGAAAACAACTTAAGTGTCCATCAACAGATGAATAAATAAAGAAAATGTGATTATATATATATATATATATATATATATATATATATATATATATATATATTCTACAGATATATATATAGATATACACACGCAATGGCTATAAAAAAGGAGGAAACCTTGCCATTTGTAACAAACTACATAGACCTTGAGGACATTATGCTAAATGAAATAAATTAGACAGAGAAAGACAAATACTGTATGATCTTACTATGTGGAATCACAAACAAACAGAACTCAGACACAGAATACAGATGGGTGGTTGCCAGAGGGGAGTGGGTGAAATGGCTGAAGTTAGTCAAACGGTACAATTTCCAGTTCCAAGATAAATAAGTGCTTGGGATGTAATATATAACATAGTGAATATATTTTATAACACAGTATTATATATTTGAAAATTACTAAGAGAGTAAATCTGAAAGTTCTCATCATAAGGAAAAAATTATAACCTGTATGGTAATGGATGTTAACTAACTTATTGGGGTAATCATTTGGCAATGTATACATATACAAAATCATTATGTTGTACTCCTAAAATTAAAGCCATGTTATATGTCAATTATATCTCATTAAAAAAAAAGTTTTTTCTTTAGCTGTAAATTAATAAATGTCTCCACTGAAAAAACAATTGCCTAGTTGTGATACTTTCATAGTATAAATACTTTTGAACTTGAACTCAGATGCCAACAAGCTAAATAAATGTTTGTAAAAAATCCTATCAGTTCTGATGAAATTGATAGGATTAAAAAATTTTTTATTACTATGAAAACTTGACTTTTGGAGAATTAGTGATGGACTCTGTAATACAGTTTCTATTGTTTTATATAAGACAGAAGAGAGAATTCAGTATCAAAATACCTGTTTTCCTTTTCTAGATCTGGCAAACATTTGTATGGAATAAATTATGGTCAGGTTAATGCTTAAAATCTGGCTCCCTCTACTGGAAAATACTATATAAAGGATGGAGGACCTCTCTTCTTTGAACCTCAAGATCAAGAAGCATGTACAGTATAGAAGTTCACAACTTCTGTTTTCCAGTCTTTATTCATATATTGAAATTGCCTCATTGGCCAATTTGTGGTTTGTAATGGGGGAAATTTTGGAAATTTTACTATTTATAATTCAGCCACCAACTACCCTTCACTCCCCACTTCAAACAGAGCTAATGTTTAATTCAGTCCCTAAAAGAAATAAGAATTTAGCCCTGACATTTAATGTTTCCCTCCTTGAGACATGGGTTGCTGGTCTGCATTGAAGATTTCAGAGCTGGAGGCAATCCAGAGGTTCTCCAATAACTGTCTTTCTGATGGGAAAGCACAGGTGCAGAGAGAGAAAGTGATTTCCTAAAGTCATGCAGCTATGAGAACTTCAGTACATATATGACAAATTATGTAGTGAGATATAATTGACATATAACATTGCTTTAATTTTAGGAGTACAACTTCTCTAACACTTGATATTGATTAGTGCATCAAATCAAGAAAATGAATATTTCCTGACTGCCTACTCTGTGGCAGACATGAAGAGAGATGTACACAAATGTTTGTCGCATGATCTTTGTTCTTCAAAGAGCTTATAGTTCATTAAGTTTTATGAATGATGATTCCAGGTTAAACACAGCTGCCAGGTCTGCAACACCAAATGGCCAAATAAATGGCCTTTTCACATTAGAAAGCACTTATCTTGACTGATGATTGATCATTTCTTTGCACAGCCCGTTAATATCCTTGATCAGCTGTTGGCTCCTATTGAGCAAGCTTTGGGGTTTCTGAACTAGAAATTGTGTCTTTGATGGGGTGGATGAATATGTGTTGGGGAGAGGTTACTAAATTTTGTATTTGTTGTTAATGTAAAAAATGACTTTGAATTCTGGTGAGTGATTTAAAGTTGCTTTTGAATGGAAAAATTGGTATCTCCAAGCTTATTTGTTCGTTGGAAAGCACATCTGCATATTCAGTTCTATTTATTGGTCCAACGGAATCAGCCTTAAGCCCATTTTGCAATTCTAAGATGTCCACGCATGTCTTTTGTAATCAGTTCAGTATATTACTTTTATCTGCCCACTGTAACTTCCACATCAGTTGTAGTAATACCATTCCTAAGCATCTGTATGCCTATATAAACCCTCACCTAAGAGTAAACTAGTGAGCAGAGAAACAATGGAGCCCTAAAGCTATCCTTTCTTTCTTTGGACCACTCCACTGCTCACTTATTCTGCCACCTCAAGAAATATTATTTTTATTATTTATACAGAAACAGTACATTGTAGTGATTGTCAGAGCTTCAAACCCCAGCTCTGCTGTTTGCCAGCTTTGTCACCACAGGAAAGTTACCTAACTTCTTTGTGCCTCACACTCCATATGCAGTGACTGTGATGATTAATGAATTACTATACCTACCTCCATTACTAGAGATACTAATGTATAGTAAGTACAGTACATATGTCTTAGCTTATATGGTTATTACTTTATTTGTATGTGCAAGGAAAACTAATATGGTGTTTATAAATTCTTAAAAAGACTCAAAAGATAATTTACAGAATAAGACCCAGCTAAATAATACCATTTCCTGCTGATTCTGGACACAGATGTAGGATGAGTTATTCTCTGGAGAGATTGAGCCTTTTCAGTAACCACAGGCACCAGGGTGAGAAATCTCAGTTCTAACCTAATGAACTAAATGCCAAACTCCTGCTGCTCCCATATCTTTTGCTTAGAAGTATATGGCCAGTAGTCGCCACTGTCATGGCCATTCACATGCAGGTTCCCATTAGATTCAAACAGACAGTAAAGGAAGAGTGGAGCCAAAAAAATGGTGGGCCAGCTTACGAGCAACATAAACAGGGAAAACACTTCCCTTTCACTCAGGGCTCCCAAAGCCAGTGACACATTCTCCAGTTCCACAACCAGGAGAATCTTCTCTAGTTTCTTCTAGAATCAAAGGCCTTACCAGTCTTAGTGAGCTCACAAAGCCCCTCACCTCTGGTTCCCATCTACACACCTTCATTCTCTTTATTCTCATTGCAAACATGTCTTCTCTCTCTACATCCTCTCCTTTTCAAAACTTTTTGCCAAGAAAACCTCTCCTCCAGCAAACATTAGCAAGACAATGGCCCTTCCCAAGCAGGAAGGTAATGTGCAATTTCACAGACATATACCTGGCGCTGCCCAGCCCCCAATGCAAACTATAAGCGAGCAAACATAAAAATTACATTTTAAAAACTTATTTGACCAACAAGAAGATATAAAAGTAACATTGAAATGATTGTTTAAGTCTATTAGTTGTGTGTGGGCAGGGGAAACTCCTAGAGCAGGGGTCGGGAACCTTTTTGGCTGAGAGAGCCATGAATACCACATATTTTAAAATGCAATTCCGTGAGAGCCATACAACATGTTTAACACTAAATACAAGTAAATGTGTGCATTTTATGTAAGACCAACACTTTTAAAGTACAATAAGTCGCTGAATTCTTTTTAATAATGTTGTTATACTGTTGCTAACCAATGATGAATGAAGTACTTCTTACCATTAATGCGACTTCTGGTGCTGCATGGTTTTGCTGATGGCTTTGTAGTCTGGTTGATACGTGGTGAGGTTAAGCTTCATGCAGGCCTTGAGACTTCCATCCGTTAAACATGATTGTAGGTTGGTTCTAACGTTCTTTAGATGTGAGAAAGACGGCTCACATGCATATGTAGAGTCAAACATTGTCAGTACAGCAATACTCACACACTGCAGTGTGTGGTATGTGACAGGAAGCATGTTCCAAGTTTTGACAATCAGCTGGTCTGCGGGTTGAAGTTTTTTCATTTCTCCTCACTTTTGTTTGCTCGCCAACTCTGCTTGCTGTCATGCAAGTCTTTCCAAATCTTCATTCAGCGATGTGAACTTATTCACTCACATGTCTGAGGCCTTCAGGTCAGCACCTTGTAGCTCAAAATCTCTGACGGAGACACCAGGGATGTAACTCAGGTTGGCACTGTCCACTGCACACTCATGTGGATGGGTGATGAACTTAAAAAGACGAGTGCACTCATGAAATTCTCCAAAGCGTGCTTTGAATGACTGCAGGAAATTAGATGTGAAGCCCACTAGCTGCTGGAGATCAAGATGTTGAGCAGGGTCACTTGCTGTGCTTGCACCTTTAAACTCTCCCAGTTTTTCAAAGTGTAGTAAACGACCTGTTTCAATGTCAGTGATGAAGAGTTCCAGCTTGTTTCAAATGCAAACACTGCTTGTTGAAGGGATAAGACTATTTCCAACACCTTGCATTTTCACATTGAGCTGGTTCAGATGTTCAGTCATGTCCGCAAGATAGTAGAACTTCAGGAGCCTCTCAGTGTTAGCTAACTCAGGTTGCTTGATGTTTTTCATTTCAAGAAAAGTCTGGATTTTGCTCAGACAAGCCACGAAACAGATGAACACCTTCCCTCTTGACAAGCAACACACATTGCTGTGCAGAAGCAGACCAAGATAATTATTTCCAACTTCATCCAGCAGTGTTTTAAACTGGCGATCATTTAAAGCTCAGGCAACAATAAAGTTGACCACCCAAATGACCAGTGATATCACCTCACCAAGCTGCTCACCACACATCTGAGCACAAAGCACCTCCTGATGTAAGATGCAGTGAAAACTTAGGATGCATCTCTTTTCATATTCATGAAGAAACGCAATAAATCCTGTTTTTCCCCACCATGCACAGATCACCATCAGTACACACCAAAATAAGTTTATCCATTGGTAGATTTTTTTCTTTAGTGAACTCAGTAAAAGACTTGAATAAATACTCCCCTCTGTTGTCTCTTTCAAAGGCAAAACAGCAAGACTTTCCTCACATAGTGTGTCACCGACAGCATACCCTGCATCATGCTGAACTGAGATAAATGGCTTAAGTCTGTTGACTCATCCAAAGCGAGAGAAAAGAATGGTGCTGCATTTATGTCCTTCACTTGTGTTACCTCAATTTGATTTGCCATTATGATGGTACGATTGTGAACAGTTCTTGCTGACAGAGGCATGTCTTTTATTCGTTTGATTATCTGTCTTGATCCGAAAAGTTGTCAAAATGTTCATTGGCAACATCAAGCATGAATGTTTTGGCATACTCCTCATCTGTGAATGGCATTCCCTCTCTCACAATTGCTAAAGCACTAGCAAAGCCAGCCCAATTCCAGTCACATTGTTGGGTCCAAACGCGGAGTTGCTGCTGACTAGCTTGCACTCTGCACAGTAGCTCTTGACATGCTTTCTTCCTGCTGTCCCTCGCTGGATATTTCAATGCAAATGTAACATGGCGTGTGTTGAAGTGCCGCTTTATATTTGACCATTTCATCGATGCAATTTTATCATTGCATATTAGACACACTGCAGAACCTGCTCTCTCCACAAAGGCAAATTCCTCTGTCCATACCTGCTGAAAACTACGATACCCCTCATCTTTTTTTTTTTTAGCTATCTTCTTCGTCAAAAGGGTTTCTGCAATTAGCTAGCTGACTACTTGATTAAAAGGAGGGAAGTTTATTTCCTGACCTCACAATAACCCGTGTACGTTACGCATCATCCAATAAAAGTTTAGAGTTGTCCCAAAGGAGAGCTATGATTGGCTCCAGCTACCCACAACCATGAACACGATGGTAGGAAACGAATAGATTGTAATACTTGAGAATGTTTTATATTTTTAATGTTATTATTTTTTTTATTAAAGATTTGTCTGTGAGCCAGATGCAGCCATCAAAAGAGCCACATCTGGCTCGCGAGCCATAGGTTCCCGTCCCCTGTCCTAGAGGCATTTTTCATATACTATGTATTCAAGCACATCACATCTGTCTTTCTCCTGAAACATGTTTATAAAACAAAGGCTGTTCTATTTCAAAGTCATTGGTAGTTCTTGGGTGCTAGGTTTTAGCAACAAGGACTCTGTTCTTAATATTCACAATGTAATGTTAGGTGCTTCCCCCAAGCAACCCCAAGCAACTCCTTGAAGACTAAATATGAAATACCTTACAGAACTAAGAATCATTCTGAGGTTTTCTGGTACTTCACATTCATCAGGGTAGATGTAAAGGTGATTAGTATAAATGATTAAAATTTTTCCAAGCATTCAGCTTTTAAAACTCAGATGAGATTTAATTTAACTGTTTCCTGTTTCATATCACTGATAATTTATTCTTTACAGCCCAGAAATCAAGCTGGGCTTTAATTAAGATCTTGTTTTCAGACTGCTTTGGAAAGATAAAAAAAACTAATTGGTTTTAGCTTCTTCAAAGCCCATACAACAGGCTGAGTTTTAGATGCTTAATCATTTGTGTTAGCCTATAGTACCTATTCAATTACTGATAAAACCACACCTTTTATGAGCTGTTTTCTCTTAGTGGCTGTGATATTACCAGGATAAAGCATAGTTTCACCATAAGCATCTTATCACTATTAATTGGGGATTTCACACCCTGTCACTAGTTGCTACAAACCTATTTGGCATTAATGAGTGGACAACATATATTTCATGGTTGTTTTGTTGTAAGTCAGTGTTGATGTAAAACAACTTTTTGAAAGTTTATTTGAGCCGAACAGTCGACAATTGTCAGGAAGCCAAGTCTCAATGGATTGGGAAAGTTCTCTGGAAAATGGCAGTTTCACCACTTATACTGTACATTAGAATCAAAGAGTAAGATATAAGGGGGTTACATGAAATTGATTGGTGATAAATTAGGGAGGCGGGAGAAAGCAAAGTGGGGAAATCTCTGGGATTGGATAAAAAGTAAACATGTATACGTTGAAACTTCTTTTACATAGGCAGGAACAAGACAATGAACAGTTACTGATTCACATGATAATAATGAGGGGGTTTGTTGACTCCTGCTCTGGTGGGATACCTGCCTGAGCTGAACAGGAAAAGAAAACCTTTCCATTTCAAAGACATGTCATCAGGTACCTTAATCATAGATGCAAAAAAGACAACAAACAGGCTTGAGTAAAGTAAGCACTGACCTTTGTTAGAGAAAAATACCTCCCTAGGATATGACTACCCACCAAGAACTGCTTTTGGTTAGAAAGTCTTCATTTCAGACCATCCTGTGTGGTCACTTTAGATCTCTGAGTTTGCAAGGCCACCATGCAGGCATCCCCTGAGCTTGTCAGGTTTAGTTCATGGCCTGTCTGTTATTTTTCTTTTTGTTCACATCAGCAATGAATAAACCCATTACAATATAGGGCTGCTGACTTAATGCATTACAATGTGGAGTTCTGCTGACATGCTTCACAGAGAAACTGGGTGGGAATTATTTAAAAAAAATATTACAACCTCTGGAAATGGTCTTTTGGGCAAACAGCAAATGAAGAAACATCTATTCAAGAGTGTAAACAAATATTTGGTGTTGGGCAAATGAGTTTGTAAATATAATTTTTTAAAATTTGCTCGCTTTTATTGTTAAAAATGGCTGCCCAGGTATGTGGTCTGCAATTACCTTCCTGCCTGGGAAGGGCCATTGTTATGCTAATGTTTGCTGGAGGAGGGGTATTGTGCCAAAAAAGTTTGGAAAGAGAAGCAGAAGGAGGAAGAAGCCAAGATGGCAGGGTGCTGAAGGAGAAGTCAGTTTGTGCAGAGAGGAGAAGATGTGCGGATGGGGAACCAGAGGTGACTGAGACTGGTAGGGACCTTTGATTCTAGGAAAAAATGAAAAAGATTCTCCTGGTTGTGGAACTGGAACATGTATGAGTAGGTTTTGGAGCCCTCTGTATGTTTACTTGCCAGCCAGTTGCGTGGCTAGAATAAAGGAATGGCCCACCAGTTTTTGGCTCCACAGTTTCTTTACTTACTATCTGCCCAAATCTAATGGGAACCTGCATGTGAATGGCCATGACAGCCATGGCTACTGGCCGTACATTTGATAAGAGATATGAGAGTTTGTGGTATCTGAATCAAGAACATTTTCTCCTACTCTCCTAGCTCAGTGAAGCAGAGACCTTTTGACAGACATCAGCAACCAGAAGGCAGGAAACCCTCTTCCCCCAGTTAACAGATGGAGGACTCTCTTCCCAAGGGGAACATTATTTCAGGATTTTTATCCTGCCCCCAGCTACCTGAGGCTAAGTCCTGAGTGAGTACAATCAATAAATGTGGGTGCCCTTCCCCTCTGCCCCCACTAATGAAATGGAGACTCTACCCTGGGCATGACACACTGAGAGCACTGGGGCCCCATCACCTTTAACATAGCTCATGAGGTGGTAGCTTCATGCCAGAAGAGTGAAGTCTGTCTGCTTGCCTTGTCATCTACCAAATACTCAGCAGGAAGACCACAGAATCATTAAGAGGAAAACCTGCCTTTGTCTCCACCCCTAGATCCAGAGCCCTGGCTCAGAGATTTTGCCTGTGGGGAGAAGCAGAATATAAAATAGATAGCTCTCAATCTCTTCCCAAGGTAACTGACTTCTTTTGCAACAGGCAATGGAGAAGTTCAAGCCAAAGGGAATTCTCAGGAATAGCGGTACTCATGGGTAAAATGCATTTGGGAGCTACATTTGTGGATTTAATGATGACAGCCTAGACTGTAGGTTGACAACTTTATGGGAGACAACTAGAATAAGGCAGTTGAGAGGAGCCCTTCTATGGTGAGAACAGCTATCAAACAGATGTCAGATACCATTCCTTCAAAGGAGCTGCAATTTGATTGAGTTCACTTGTAGAGCCATTTATGATCCAGGTTATTGGTTAAAACAATAGAACAATCAGCCAGTATTTAGTGATATTTAACAGCTAGGGGTTGTCAGTGAAAAAAGAAAGAGAGCCCTATCAATACCACTGTCATCTCAGGATCACTGAAGTTATACTGAAAGGCATGCCTCCCTGAGGAGAATATTAAAGGCTTAAAGCTATAGGGGAAGATGAAAGTAGACTTCAGTAAAGTGATCCAATCAAATCAATTCAACCAAACAAACAAACAAATAAGGATAACAGTTCTGCACAAGGGAGTCTAGAATTGCTACAATGTACTATGTAAAATATCTAGTTTCCAACAAAAAACTATGAAGCCTGCAAAGAGACAGTACAGTATGACCAATACACAGGAAAAATAAACAAGGCAGGCAACACATGCTGTCTTATGAGAACGATCAGATGTCAGATTTAACAGAAAAATACTCCAAAAGAGCCTTTAAATATGTAAACAGACCTAAAAGAAAGCATGATGAAAGAAACAAAGGAAGGTATGATGGCAATGTTGAATCAGATAAAGAATATCAATAAAAAGATAGAAATTATTTTTAAAAGAACCAAATGGGAATTCTACACTTGAAAGCTCCATAATTGAAATAAACTTAGTAGAGGTGCTCAACAGTAGATTTGAACTGGCAGAAGAAAGATTTCACAAACTTGACAATGGATGGAGGTTAAGCAAGCCAACAAATAAAAACCAGTTCATTTTATGAAACCAGTTATATTACTTTATCAAAAGCATACAAAAACATCACAATAAAAGAAAACTACATACCAATTTCTTATGAATATAGATGCAAATAATTCTCAACAAAATACTAGCAAACAGAATCTATCAATATAGAAAAGAATTGTACATTATGACCAAATGAGACTATACCAGTAATGCGAGGTCAGTTCGGCATCTAAAAATCAATTAATAATCTGACCAGGCAGAGGCACAGTGGATAAAGCGTCAGAATGGGATGCAGTGGACCCAGGTTCGAAACTCTGAGGTCGCCCAGCTTGAGCGTGGATACATCCGGCTTGAGCATGAGCTCACTAGTGTGAGCCCAACCAAAGGTTGCTGGCTTGAAGTCCAAGGTTGCTGGCTGGAGCTAAAGGTCATTGGCTTGAGCAAGGGGTCACTGGCTCTGCTGTAGCTCTGTGCTCAAGGCACATATGAGAAAGCAATCAGTGAACAACTAAGATGCCGCAATGACAAATTGATACTTCTCATCTCTCTCCCTTCCTATCTGTTACTATTTGTTCCTCTCTCTGACTCTCTCTATGTCTCTGTAAATAAATAAATAAATAAATTAAAAAATCAATTCATGTAATAGATCAGATTAATTTTATTAAAAACAAAAGCATGCAATTATCACAATTGATGCAGAGAAAGCATTTGACAAAATTCAGCACCATTCCATGATAAAAATATTTAACAAATGAGGAATACAAGGGATCTCCCTCAACCTGAAAAGGGCATTTTACAACAACCTCACAGGTAACTTTATACGTAATACTGAAAGAGTAGGCACATTCTTTTTAAGATCAGAAACAAGACAAGAATGTTCACTCTTGACACTTCTATTGAATTTGTACTAGAGGTTCTAGCCAAGGCAATTATGCAAAACAAACAAACAAAAAACATTTAGAATGAAAAGGAAAAAAAAGCTATACCTATTTGCAGATAGCATGTTATTGTGTAGAGAAAATCCTAAGGAACCTATTAAAAACTATTAGAACTAATAAACAAGTTTGCAGGATACGAATAAATTGTATTTTTACATACTTTGCAATGAATAATACAAAAGTGAAATTAAGAAAATAATTCTACTACTTTAGGGACTATAGTCTTCTCAGAGTTCCAAAGTATTTGCACATCCTGTTTAAAATTCATAATATGTCCTTCTAAATGCAATAGTAGTTAAGAGTTATCTTTGCTGTATTTAAAAAAGGAGACATATGAAATTTATTACTTTACCTGCATATATTCTAAAATATTATTTTATTTTAAAAACCTATGCTGTCCCGCACTAAAATGTAAACCCCATGGCTTATTCATTCAACAAATGTTTATTGAATCCCTGCAGTGTTACAAGCACTGTTCTGGAGATAGTTTATTCTCAGGGAACAAACTCAATTTTTTTTTTTTTTTTACAGGGACAGAGAGAGAGTCAGAGAGAGGGATAGATAGGGACAAATAGACAGGAGCAGAGAGAGGTGAGAAGCATCAATCATTAGTTTTTCATTGCCATTGCGACACCTTAGTTGTTCATTGATTGCTTTCTCACATGTGCCTTGACCGCGGGCCTTCAGCAGACTGAGCAATCCCTTGTTGGAGCCAGGGACCTTGGGTCCAAGCTGGCGAGCTTTTGCTCAAGCCAGATGGGCCTGCGCTCAAGCTGGCGAGCTTGGGGTCTCGAACCTGGGTCTTCTGCATCCCAGTCCGACGCTCTATCCACTGCGCCATGGCCTGGTCAGGCACAAACTCAAAATTTTATGTGCTCATGGATTATACATTCCGTTAAGAGGAGACAGACAATAAGCAATAAGCTTAGTAAATAAGTTGATCTAGGGTGTGTTTGAGGGTGGCCAAACCTATGGAGAAAATAGACCATGAGGGCAATGCTTTAATGTGTTTTCACATGAAAATCCTGGTGCCCAGAAGAACACCTGGCTTAGGGAGGTACATGAGAATTTGTTGAATAAGTGAATAGATGTAGTTCAAGTTGTATGTTTGGCTTCTGAAGCTTCGCAGTTTGCACTTTTGGACTGGTTTTCTTTTCTTTTCTTTAATCACCGTGTCTATAGAAATAATTTCACCTGTCCTCCTTTCCTTTTCTGCATCTCTCTAAAAGGCAGTGTGGTATATAGTGGGTAAGCACAAGAATCTCTGGAGCCAGACTTCATAGATTCAAGTCCCAGCTTTACTTCTATTTTCGGAAAAAATTTAATTATATTTCTAACAATTCTTAAATTGCATTTATCTCGTGAACTAAAACTTGAGGATTTGTGTTTTGAAGACCTTCCTGTTAAAGACAATTTTGATACTGTTTGTTGGTATCATCCTGGCCATGTCCTTGAATTCCTATATTCATTCAATGTTTATTTTGTGTCAGTTGTCTGCAAGAACCTATCATGGTCCCAAGTGTATTACAAAACGATGTGTCCATCACAGATGAATGTTACAATACCTTTCTGCTATTAATAGGAAATTTGATATATCTAGATTCTATGCAAGATGTGAACTTGTTGCCCACTAAGACTGCCTTGTTCATATCTCACATCCTCAGAACCCTAGACAGTGATTGGTACATATAGACATGTAGGAAATATTCAATGAATGAAGAAAAGTTATTTTTTAACAGCAATTAGTGATTTGTGCAAAAGGCACATTTTTGGCACTGATTGGATATTCTGTTTAGAATATCTTTGATCTGTCTGAGGTTGGCTCACCTGGGTATGGTCTCCCTAGCAAACCAATAGAATCTGCATGGATGTAGGACCAGATGACCTGTAACTTGGCAGAAGTCCAGAACATGGTTTTCTGACTTGAACATCAGCCAGCTCAGGGCTGGGTTCAGAGAGTAACTCTTTCCTTCCTTGGATGTGCTGTTGTAACTCTCCTTCGTGAGCTGATTTTTCAGTGTTTTGGTTACAATTTCTTATTTCTGTTTTGGGAGTCCTGTTTCAAAAGTAAAACAATAAGGTTTGTTAAGATGTCTGTCAAATAGTAATTTATTAGCTATGATACAATGATAACAAGAAATTATAAGGTCTTGGGCTGTTTATTTGTTATGGATGGAAAAAGTAAGTGTAGAGATGACTCAGTTGCCATGGATACCAAGTGTTTAAGATAAAAGAATCTTTTAAACATAATCTAAATCAGTTAGATTGGCTTTTCTCTTAAATATTATGTCTACCCAATATATATTTTAATAAAAAAAATTATATCTTTCTCCCATTAGAAAAAAGCATATTTTTTCCCAATTTTGCCTTAAAATATTTTTTCTATGTCTCCTCTTTTCTGCATTAAAAAAGATCATATGGAGAAATAAATGATACCTCTAAGTTCCCTTCTGTCTAAGCTGGAAAACTGATTTTGTTCATTCCACATAATCACACAAGTACCACAACATGATTGACTCAGTTGTGATGTTTAGATTTCTTTTAAAACTCAATCTTGAAAAAGAAGGTTGGTTATAAAATGGTATATAACCATCTTCTCAAAATTTCATTGGTTCATTGAGTCAGAATTCTTTAAAACAGAACCTGTTTAAGGTGAATAATTTTGAATACAAGAATTAAGGTTATTGATTGTTGTTGCACAGGGAAAAAATCACCAAGTCTTCAAAATAAAACTAGAAAAGTGGCAATCATAGTTCATGAGTACAAGAAATGTCCATTCCCATCTGTAAAAGTAGTCAGAAGCCTTGCTACATTTTTTTTTTGTATTTTTCTGAAGTTAGAAGCAGGGAGGCAGTCAGACAGAGTCCTACATGCGCCTGACCAGGATCCACCCAGCATGCCCACCAGGGAGCAATGCTCTGCCCACCTGTCACATTGCTCCATTGTGGCTGGAGCCATTCTAGCACCTGAGGCGGAGGTCATGGAGCTGTCCTAAGCACCCGGGCCAACTTTGCTCCAATGGAGCCTTGGCTGCAGGAGGTGAGGAGAGAGACAGAGAGGAAGGAGAGGGGGAGAGGTGGAGAAGCAGATGGGTGCTTCTCCTGTGTGCCCTGACCAGGAATTGAACCTGGGACCTCCACATGCCAAGCCAACGCTCTACCACTGAGCCAACAGGTTAGGGCCTTTGCTACATTTTTTAAAGGTATAAAATACCAGTTAAATCATGATTTATCTTTTTTATTTTAATTTAAATGAGAGGAGGACAGATAGACTACCGCATGTACCCTGACCAGGATCTACCCAGTGACTCCCATCTGGGACTGATGCTCTGCCCTTCTGGGGCAATGCTCACAACTGAGCTATTTTTAGCTCCTAAGGTAAAGGTTCCACAGAACCAATCTGTGGGGTCTACGTGCTGGAATCCATTGAGCCATGGCTCCTGGATAGGAATACAGAGAGAGAGAGAGAGAGAGAGAGAGAGAAGAGGGAAGGGGAGGAATAGGAATAGGAAAGCAGATGGTCAATTCTTCTGTGTGCCCTGACCAGTAATCGAACCCAAGACTTTTACATGCCAGGTCAATGCTCTACCACTGAGTCAACCAGCCAGGACTTACCTATTTTTCAAAAGGAATTGTTAATAAATGTATTAAAAACCAGTACTTTTTGAACTTCCATTGTGGTCCCTCATTCTTCATATTAACTTCTATTTTTCCTTAGAGATGTGTTAGGTTCATTACATAAATTTTTAAATCAGCGCAACAAACATCTTTTTTCAGACTGTTTTGCTGGATGCTGACATGTTGGAGATAAAAGGTCCAGTTTGTGAGTAGCAAGGCCTGGATTATAGTCCCAACTCTGCCACTAGTTGTGTGGCCTCAGATGAGTCATTTAACCTCTCAGGTTTTAATTTCCACATCCAAAAATTAGACGTCTGACTTCATAATTATTCAAAGCCCCCTTGACATCCAAAAATAGTAACATTACTTTGAAATTTATCCACTTCTTCAATTAATATCCAGCATCAAGGTTATTAAGTGTTTTAAACAGTCTTACTGAGTTCAAAATAAAATAGAAAAGAGAAAGCTTTAGAAGTACAAGCCTGCTAGCAATGTTTTTTCCAATCCTACACTGCATTTAAAATTATTTTAAATTTGCAGTGGAAAATAGGATATAGACCACATTCAGGCAGATCATTTCAAAACATTTATTGTTGGTGATACTTTCTCCAGATGGAAAGTAAGTGTATAAAAGTACTACTGGCTAAAACTAGCATTAGTCGTTTCCTTAGTGAATGTCAGGCACTCTGCCACAGCTCATCAATCCTCACAGAGCCCTATGATGCAAATATGATGATGTACATTTTACAGATCAAAATGGATATAAAAAGGATTCAGAAAATGAAGTCTTTTGTCCTAGGTGGATCAACTAGCATGGCAGACCCGGATTTGAATCCATGCTGACTTTAAATGTCCAGAGTATACAGTATAAACTACATAACACAGACATTCAGAGTTGGTTTGAGGTTTTTTTGTTTGTTTGTTTTTGTGGCTAATACACTTTTTATGTTTCTCAACACATGTCATTATCTTCTTTGCAGTGGACCTTCCGTGCATGCCAGACCTCAGTGAAAGTCACCATGGCTGTCAATTACACAAGACAAAAATGTGAGAATTACGGCTGACACTTTCCTTCATTTCCACTACCCACCCACACAACTCTCTATCAAATCCTGTCCAATTATTTTGTTGAATAGATCTCAAAATAGATGTATAAATCAGAGCCCCAGAGTAAGGGTCCCTGGCATATTTAGAGGGTTTAACCTAAGAGATTTAATGAAGGGACCATTTATAGAGGTGCCAATGTAAAAAATGTCCAAACTGTTAGGGAATTTTTATGAGTTTATTTGAGCCAAACTGACTGGCACCAATTGCCAGGAAGCCAAATCTCAACCAATTGAGAAAATACTCTGGAGAAGATGGGTTTTGCAGCTTATTTTACACATTAGAATAAAAAGAAGAGATGTAAATAGGGTTACATGAACTCTATTGATGGTAGTAGCTTAAGGGGGCAGGAGAAAGCAAAGTGGGGAAATCTGGGGGATTGGATAAAAAGGCAAAATAGAGCTACACACGCTTCTTTTACATTTCTGGGTAAAGAATAGTTAATAGTTAACATTTCCAGCACATGGAGATAGTATTCAGGGAACAAAGTAACAATGAGGGTTCATTGGTCAGTACTCTGGTGCAGTGGCTGTGCCCTGAGAGGTCTGGAAAAGATTACTCTGACGTTTCAAACGTATGTTATCTTCTATTCAAAGACAATAGACAGGCTCACTTAAGGTAAAGGTTGACCTTTGTCAAGGAACATATAAGCCTAGGACATGACTACCTGCCATGATTTACTTTTAGCTAGGGATTTTTAGACCATTCTATGTGGTGACTTTCAGTCTCTTGGTTTGTAAGGCTCACCACGCAGGCCTCCTCTGAGCTGGTGGGCCCCTTCTTTGCCCACGGACACGTGAGACAGCTGAAGATACCCAGCGAGATGTGGTAGGGTGCCAGTGAACTAGCAGCCATGAAATGCTGTAGCATCTGTTATGGGCTGCATTGCTTTCTCTAAGAAGATATGTTGGAGTCCTAACCACCAGTGCCTCACCCTCTTGCTTAAGACTTGAACTGGTTCCTCATTGTTCTTGAGGTGAAACACAAATTTAAAACTGTAACTTACAGGCATGTGGGATCTGGCCCCTCACCTGGTACTCCCTCACTCTCTGTCTCTCCCCCCTACCCCCATGTGTGTTTGTGTGTGACCTCAATGGCTTCCTGTCATTACCTCTAATGTGTTGTGCTCCCTCCTACCAGGGCACCTGGATTGGTGGATGCTTTTCCTTCTGCTCCATGTACAGCCACCACGTTTGTTCCTGTTGTCTCAGCCTGGGTTTTTTCAGCACACAGAGCAGTCTAGTCAGCAGTCCCAGTTTGGGAGTCATCTCAGGCTCCAGAATGTGAGTCTAAGAACCTTCAGATGGTTTCAGTCTTCAGCATCAAGCCAGGCAGTCTTCCTGACTAACAAACTGAACCCAAGACATTGTGAAACAGGACAAACCATCGACACTACAACCTAGGACTTCAGAGTCCTAACCTATAGAATCCCTGAGCTTAAAGAAAAAAAGTGTTTCAAGACACAAAATTGTGGGATAATTTTTTTTATATATATATTTTATTATTATTAATTCTAATGGGGTGACACCAATAAATCAGGGTCCATATGTACAATGAAAACATCTCCAGGTTATCTTATCATTCAATTGTGTTGCATACCCGTCACCAAAAGTCAAATTGTCCTCTGTCACCTTCGATCTGGTTTTCCCTGTGTCCCTCCCCTTCTCCCTATCCCACCCTCCCCTCCCTCCCCCGACCCCATAACCACCACACTCTTGTCCATGTCTCATAGTCTCACTTTTATGTCCCACCTATGTATGAAATCATGCTGTTCTGCTTTTCTTTTTTTCTGATTTACTTATTTCACTCCGTATAATGTTATCAAGGTACATCCATTTTGTTATAAATGATCCGATGTCATCATTTCTTATGGCTGAGTAGTATTCCATAGTATATATGTACCATGGCTTTTTAATCCACTCGTCTTCTGACGGACACTTGGGCTGGTTCCAGATCTTCGCTATTGTGAACAATGCTGCCACGAACATGGGGGCGCATTTCTTCTTTTCGAACAGTGCTATGGTGTTCTTAGGGTATATTCCTATAAGTGGGATAACTGGGTCAAAAGGCAGTTCGATTTTTAATTTTTTGAGGAATCTCCAAACTGTTTTCCACAGTGGCTGCACCAGTCTGCATTCCCACCAGCAGTGCAGGAGGGTTCCCTTTTCTCCACATCCTCGCCAGCACTTATTCTGTGTTGTTTTGCTGATGAGTGCCATTCTGACTGGTGTGAGGTGGTATCTCATTGTGGTTTTAATTTGCATTTCTCTAATGATTAGTGATGTTGAGCATTTTTTCATATGCCTATTGGCCATCTGTATGTCCACTTTGGAGAAATTTCTATTCATTTCTTTTGCCCATTTTTTGATTGGATTGTTTGTCTTCCTGGTGTTGAGTTTTATAAGTTCTTTATAAATTTTAGTTATTAACCCCTTATCAGATGTGCTGTCGAATATGTTCTCCCATTGTGTGGTTTGTCTTTTTATTCTGTTCTTATTGTCTTTAGCTGTGCAAAAACTTTTTAGTTTGATATAGTCCCATTTGTTTATCTGGCCTTTTATTTCATTTGCCCGTGGAGATAAATCGGCAAATAAATTGCTGCTACAGATGTCGGAGAGCTTGCTGCCTATGTTTTCTTCTAAGATGCTTATGGTTTCACGGCTTACATTTAAGTCTTTTATCCATTTTGAGTTTCTTTTTCTGAATGGTGTAAATTGATGGTCTAGTTTCATTTTTTTGCAGGTGGATGTCCAATTTTCCCAACACCATTTGTTAAAGAGGCTGTCTTTACTCCATTGTATGTTCTTTCCTCCTTTGTCAAATATCAGTTGTCCATAAAGCTGTGGGTTTATTTCTGGGTCCTCTGTTCTGTTCCATTGATCTATGTGCCTGTTCTTATGCCAGTACCAGGCTGTCTTCAGTATAATGGCCTTATAGTAAACCTTGATATCTAGAGGAGTGATACCTCCTGCTTTATTTTTTCTTTTTAAGATTGCTGAGGCTATTCGTGTTATTTTTGGTTCCATATAAATTTTTGGAATATGTGTTCTATATCTTTGAAGTATGTCATTGGTATTTTAATTGGTATTGCATTGAATTTATAAATTGCTTTGGGTAATATAGACAATTTAATGATGTTTATTCTTCCTAGCCATGAGCACGGTATATGCTTCCACCTGTTTGTATCTTCCTTGATTTCTTTTATCAATGTTCTATAATTTTCCGAGTACAAGTCCTTAACCTCCTTAGTTAAATTTACTTCTAGTTACTTTATTTTTTTGGCTACAATAGTGAAGGGGATTGTTTCCTTAATTTCTTTTGCTGACAGTTCATTGTTGGTATATAGAAATGCCTCTGATTTCTGAGTATTAATTTTATATCCTGCCACCTTGCTGAATTCATTTATAAGGTCCAGTAGTTTTTTGACTGAGACTTTAGGGTTTTCAATATACAATATCATATCATCTGCAAATAGTGACAGTTTTACTTCTTCTTTTACAATTTGGATGCCTTTTATTTCTTCTTCTTGTCTGATTGCTGTAGCTAGGACTTCTAGAACTATGTTGAATAAGAGTGGTGAAAGTGGGCATCCCTACCTGGTTCCTGATCTTAAGGGGATTGCTTTTAATTTTTGTCCATTTAGTATGATGTTTGCTGTGGGTTTGTCGTAGATGGCCTTTATCATGTTAAGGAATGATCCCTGTATTCCCAATTTACTGAGAGTTTTGAGCATGAATGGGTGCTGGATTTTTATCAAATGCCTTTTCTGCATCTATTGAAATTATCATGTGATTTTTGTCCTTCTTTTTGTTTATGTGATGAATCACATTGATTGATTTGCGAATATTGAACCAGCCTTGCCTCTCCAGAATAAATCCCACTTGATCATGGTGTATGATTTTTTTCATATATTGCTGGATTCGTTTGGCTAATATTTTGCTGAGAATTTTAGCATCTAAATTCATCAGGGATATAGGCCTATAATTTTCTTTCTTTGTGTTGTCTTTGCCTGGTTTTGGGATCAGAATTATGCTCTCCTCATAAAAGTAGTTTGGAAGTCTTCCTTCCTCTTGAGTTTTATGAAATAGCTTGAGGAGGATAGGAGTTAGTTATTCTTTGAATTTTTGATAGAATTCACTTGTGAAGCCATCAGGCCCAGGACTTTTCTTTTTTGGGAGTTTTTTGATAACTGTTTCGATCTCCTTTGTTGTAATTGGTCTGTTTAGGTGTTCTGATTCTTCCAGATTGATTTTTGGAAGGTTATATGATTCAAGAAATTTGTCGATTTCACCAAGATTGTCTAATTTTTTGGCATATAGTTCTTCATAGAATTTTCTTACAATGCTTTGTATTTCTGTTGTGTCAGTTGTTATTTCTCCACTGTCCTTTCTAATTTTATTTATTTGAGTCCTCTCTCTTTTTTTCTTGGTGAATCTAGTTAAAGGTTCATCAATCTTGTTTACCTTTTCAAAGAACCAGCTCCTGGTTTCATTGATCCTCTGTATTGTTTCCTTAGCCTCTATGTCATTTATTTCTGCTCTGATCTTTATTATTTCCTTCCTCCTACTGGTCCTGGGTTTTATTTGCTGTTGTTTTTCTAGTTCTTTTAGATGCAGGGTCAGGTTGCTTATTTGAGCTTTTTCTAGCTTCTTATGATATGCCTGTAGTGCAATAAACTTCCCTCTCAAAACTGCTTTTGCTGTGTCCCATAAATTTTGAGTTGATGTATGCTCATTATCATTTGTTTCTAGAAACTTTTTTATTTCTCTTTGATCTCATTGTTAATCCATTCATTATTTAATAACATGCTATTTAGTTTCCAAGTGTTTGAGTATTTTTCAGTCTTTCTTTTGTGGTTAATTTCTAGTTTCATGGCATTGTGATCAGAGAAAATGCTTGATATGATTTCAATCTTCTTAAATTTACTGAGACCATTTTTGTATCCTAACATGTGTTTTATCCTAGAAAACGTACCAGCCTTTTTCCGGACTTCCTCCCAGAACCCGCAGTCAGAGCCTGCTTGCCACAGTTTCGTGGGTTGGGCGGGGCTTTTGACGTGCTCTCAGCTGTAAGTCTTTGCTCGTCCAGAGCTTTAGCCCCGCCCTCGAGGCCAGGGCCCTTCTGCGCAGTGTCGCAAACCAAGGTTTATTGGGCCAGGCGTGTTTGCTGGCTTCCGCTCAGCTTCGAACTTCCGCTCGTCCCAGACTCTACCCCACCCCCGCGTTCGGAGCCCGCTCGCGCACATAGGATGGCAAATCGTGGTTTCTCTGGCCGGGCGGGGATAGTAGGGTGGGCTCAGCTGCGAGCTTCCACTTGTCTCGGGGTCTACCCTGTCCCTGCGCTCGGAGCCCGCTCACGCACATAGAGTGGCAAACCGCGGTTTCTTCGGCCGGGCGGAGCTGGTAGCGTGAGCTCAGCCACTAGCCTGTGCCCGTCCCTGGTCCTAGCCCGTTCCTGCGGTCAGGTCCGGCTTACACAGGGTCGCAGAGCAGATTTCTGCCCATTTCTGGCCACCCGCTTTGTCCCCATAGGTGGTATTACAGGCAGGCCCGCAGCTTCCGGACTGCTTTCGCGCATCCCCTCCAACCCTGCTGGGCTAGACGGAGCTCACTCTGGCTTGGCCTCCACCCACGCCGACAGAACCGCGTTTCAGCGTCCTGCCGCCAACAAACCCTTCAGCAACCCTCAGCAGAGTAGGAAGGGACCTAATACTCCACACTGTAGGCCTGGGAGCTCCCTCACTTGTTTCACACTCAAAACTGTCCAAACGCCTCTTCTAGGCTCTGGGACTGCAGGCTGGGGCTTGTTTCCCCGGACCCAGGTCCCTCCCTCTCCGCCAAACTCTCCTCCCACCACATGAGTCTCTCTGGGCTGCCGTTTGCTCCGGGGAGCTGGGCAGCCCTCTTCACGTTTTCGCTATTCCTACCAGTCTCAATGTGGCTTCTGCAGTGTTCCTTGGTTGAAGAGTCCACTTAGTTTAGTTCAAAGTTGGTTTATCCAGATGATGGTTCTTAAAATTGAGTTATAATCCACTTTGGTTCTGGGAGTTGGAAGTTGGTACGTCCACCTACTCCGTCACCATCTTGCTCCTCACATAATTTTTTATTAGTAACTAATGCATATAGCACAGAAAATATTTTGAATATATGTATTTAAAAAATATTAAGAGGAGTTTTATTGGGGATGTAATAAGGAGAGGATATATGGTAAGAAAAAAGAGAAGATGTTTGCATGTTTGAGGGCATATATTCTTTTATAATCACATAAAGTAATAGAATCTTTGCACATTTTCATGAACCAAGGGTTCCCTGGAGAAACTGACAAGGTAAAGAGAACAGTGTTAGAGGTGGGAGTGGGAGGAGTTCCTGCAGCTTCAGGGCAGGCCTTTGTGGAAGAAATCTCACCCCTCCCTTCCCTTCCCACTGCCACTTATGATAACTCCAGTTTGTATCAACCAAATGTCACCCTGAGAGTCAGGGGAGGGAAACCAGCTAACAGAGCTTTCTATCTGGAGGCTCTCTACAACATGACTTCTTTATTACAGCCAATTTCTCTAATAGTTACTGCAAGCACAAAATAAAAATCTTTACACGTGGCTGTTGAAAGTTATGGATAGATTAAATGAGTGAAATATCATCCCTGCTCTGTAAAAAATCACAGTGAAAAAGTGAGACCTAGCTGCTGCTGGTAGCCAGAAACTAAAAGGGCTCTGAGGTGGGAAAGAGCCTGGAATGCCCAGGTGACACTGAGATGGCTGAAGCATTGTGAAAGAGGGGCAAGAGAGATTATGAAGGTTAAGCAGAGGGCAGAGTATGGAGGGCCTTTTAAAATGAGATTAAAGGTTTGGATTTTTTTTTTCTAAATGCAATGAACAATTATTGGATGTGGGATACTGCAAGCTGGCAAATGCCTTGCAGTTTAAGGCTTAGCCAAAGGTAAAGCTCTTTCCCCACACCTCCATATTGGCTATGAAGCTGAGTATTTGTACTTCTCTCATTCCCCCACCTCACTTGCTTGATTAAGTTACTAGCAGCAATTTACATGCCTTTCCTCTCACCCTTTGTTTGTTCTGATGTTGGTTGATTTCAGTTATGAAGGGTGGAGGGTTTTCTGCACTTGGGGAATTCTTGGTTTGCCTTGGAAATGTGACTTTGTATCAGAGACTTCCTTATTTGCATATGGCTCTGTACTATATAATAAAGCAGACCAGCGGGTTTTGTTTTGCTCTTGCAAGCTACATTGGTGTTGCAAAGAGACCTCGGGACCGATCCCATTCTTTTTCTCTCTATTTCTTCATTCGGCACTGTTCTCACTCAGGACCTGGACAATTACTAGCCACGCTGGTCCACGGCAATTGGAGAATTTTAAATGGGAAAGTAAGATGGCCTTATTTATACTTTGAGCAGGTCTCTCTGGGCATTGTTTGAAGAATGTGAACATAGAGACACCATTCAGGAGGTTGTTGCAGCTGTCCAGATGAAAGCTATGGTGCTCTAGACTTGGGCTTTGGCAGAAAAAATTAAAAAGAAGTGGTTGGATAAGGGATGTTTTTTGGGGGCAGTGCTGTCAAGATTTTTTGATGGGTCACATATGGGTATAGGAGAAAAGGAGAAGTCAAACATGGCTTCCATTCTGACTAGAGGGCCTTGGTGGATAGTGGTGCCATTTATTGAGATGGGGAAGGTTAAGAAAAGAGTATGCTTAGTGAGAAAAAACGGAAATTTTTTCATTGACCATCTTAGGTTCAAGAGGCTTGGGCCATCCAAATACAAATGTTGTGATGACTCCAACCAGGTTTTCTGCGCCAGTTTCTTCACCACCACCATCCCCCCACCAATTCTTCCATTTTTTTTTTCTATAAGCGACTATTCTATTAATATTTCTAAAGACTGGCTACAATAATGAAAGATCCATTCCTAACAATATTCATCATGTCCTAATTGCCCTCAGAATCATGTATAGGTATCTCAGTCTTGCTTTCACCCCCTATGTTCTGAGCAATTCCTTTTAGCCTTATCTCTATTGCAACTGTTCTATATTTATTGCATGATCTGGCCAAACTGGACAATGATTTTTTTAAGCAAGAGAGAGACAGACAAACAGACAAACAAACAGACAAAAAGAGAGAGAGATACGAAACATCAACTCATAGTTGTGGCACCTTAGTTGTTTATTGATTACTTTCCCATACGTGCTTTGGCCAGGGGAACTCCAGCAGAGTCAGTGACCCCTTGCTCAAGCCAGTGCCCTTGGGCTCAAGCCAGTACCCTTGGGCTTCAAGCCAGCAATCTTTGGGCTCAAACCAGTGACCATGGAGTCATGTCTATGATTCTCTGCTCAAGCCACCAATCTTGTGCTCAAACTGGTAAGCCCACTCTCAAGTCAGATGAGCCCATGCTCAAGCAGGCGACCTCAAGGTTTCAAACCTGGGTCCTCAGCACCCCAGGCTGATACTATCCACTGTGCCACTGCCTGGTCAGGCCAAACTAGACAATCTGTGCTCTTAAAATGGACCTTGAACATTTCTACTTCCAAATCCTTGCTCAGGTTTCCCCTTCTACCTAGAATGTCCTCAAACTCGAGTTATAATCATTAAGACTCAGTTAAAGTTGCAAACTTCAAGAGCATGACTCTAGACCATTGTAGATATTGGTATAACATAGACACTGATATTGGTCTAGTAATTTCATAAGTCTGTCTACTTTCTTTCTGGTATTTAAAATGTATTAGTATAAAGTAATAGTTTTAAATACTTATTATTAGACAGTGATGCCTAGTACTGTGAACAAAATAGTAAAGGCCAAAATACTTATAAATGAAAGGGTCATGTGGCTCCAAATGAATAGAATGAGTGGTACTGAGCTGTCCAGCCAGGGCTTAATTTTTTTCTTCATTTATTGATAGATATAAAGACAGAGAGAAGAAAGGAGAGACAGGGGAGAGGGAAGGGAAGCATTGATTTGTTGTTTGACTTAGTCGTGCATTCTTTAGTTGGTTCTCATGTATGCCCTGACCAGGAATCGAATCTGCAACTTAGCCATTTCGGGATGACGCTCTTAACCAAATGAGCTAACTGGCCAGGGATGAAGTCTCTTTAATATTTACTAAAAAGCCATGAGAGAAAAAGTCACCACTCAGAAGTTCAAAAAGTTTTTTGAAAGGTTAAAAGCTTAAAGGATGATTTATGGAAAAATCCAATGTAGACCTTCTTTCACAAAATAAAAGAAGGACATTAATATGATGAGAGGGAAGCAGGATGAGTGTAGAATTTTAATAGTAGTAATAATAATATCCTTGAGTAGCAACTTAAATGCTAGCACCAACATTCTTACTGTTGTTGGTCACTACTCCTACTTTAGTGGAGTCTTTATGTTGCCTTTGAAAGGAGTTTACAAACCTCTGGTAACTTTAACAGAGTTAGGTGCTCTGTGGATTCAAATTATTATTATATCCATTGGAAAACACGTCTGATAAATGATCAAGGAGAATTAGCCCTTGAAGTTTTTGTAATGGACATGGTGGTTAGATACTCTCCGAAATAGAGAAAAAGTCTCTTCATATTCATTAAAATTTGCATATTTATATTCTGTGGTGAAAAAAAGTTCCCAGTATAATAACTCTAAGTTGTAGTAAGTAAATTTTGCCATCAGTTACAATTTTTATTTTGTTGATGTTAAGTGAGAGGCGGGAAGCAGAGATAGACTCCCGCATATGCTCCAATGGAGACCCACCTGGAAAGCCCCCTACCTGATAATGCTCTGCTCATCTGGGGCTGCTGCTTCATTGCTTGACAACTAAGCTATATTAGAGCCTAAGGTCATGGAGCCACCTTCAGCGGCTGGTTCCAACTTGCTTGAACCATTCAAGCCATGGCTTTAGGAAAGGAAGAGAGAGAAGGCGGAGGGGTAGAGAAGCAGATAGTCTCTTCTCCTGTGTGCCCTGATTGGGAATCCAACTGGGACTTCGACATGTTGGGTTGATGCTCTACTGCTGAAACAACTGGCCATGGAAAAATATTTTCAAAATCAGTGTTATAAAGGACACTTACTTAGGCTCTGTAAATGTTTCTTTAAATTAAATGTATTTTTATCAGTTGCATCATACATGGCTAAAACAATGGTTATTTTTGAGTCTATGGCTAAAGTGACACAAAATAAATCATATCTATTGATCATCAGATTGAAAACCATTAAGATTCATTGTTTAACATAGATTGAGCTATGTAATGAGCACCAGATATTCTTGTAGCCTGAGATTCAGAACTCTAACCCAAGGCATTTAAAAATTCTAATTTGAATAGATCTTCTATCCACTGGTGCTATCTTTTTTCCTTTATTTTCCTTTATTTTTTTTATTTTATTCATTTTAGAGAGGAGACAGAGAGAGAGAGAGTGAGAGTGAGAGAGAGAGAAAGGGGGGAGGAGCTGGAAGCATCAACTCCCATATGTGCCTTGACCAGACCAGTGCAGGTTTTGAACTGGCGACCTCAGTGTTTCCAGTTCGATGCTTTATCCACTGCGCCACCACAGGTCAGGCACCCACTGGTGCTATTTTTGAGGCCATAAAATCTCACCCCCCTACACACACATATGTTAATTTAGTTCAGAACAGATGTATGTGGCATCTGTGCACATATGTTCCCTGTAGAATTCTTGGGAAGTAGATCCCTTATAATGAACTCACTTGAAATCATTATTTCTGAATCTGAGAACTTGCACTTCTTTCCTATATCTACAACTATCTATGTTTTATGAGACAGGCAGGCAATTTAATGAGTTGCCTTTTTTTCCTCCCAGATTTTTCCTTTAGCAGATTCCAGTTTTCCAGCTGGGGTCAGGCTTGGGATCCTCTCACTACTGGGCCTAGAAGTGGGCCTGCCAGGCCCAGCCCCAGAGTTGTGGCCTTACAAAGCCAGCTTGGTGGTGGGGCTCCTTGACTATAAAGAAACCCACCAGAGCACAAAGTTACTTTTGTCCACCCATGGGATCTCTGAAAAAAATATTTTGAGCATTTTCACCAGTCATTCTGACTTCCCAATGAGGTTTCTATGGCTCCACTATCAACATTTTCCAATACTGTCTTTGGAACACTTAGGAGAGAGCTCCAAAAACTAATGTCTGTTTTACATGAAAAAATAAAACCTACTTAGTTTAGAAATGATTAAAAATGCCAGTTATATTTGAGAATTCACTGAAATGTCTCATGCTATGACAGGCATACACTCGTGAAGACCCCACACAGTTCAGGTTTCTATTTATTGATAGTGATGGTCTTGGGGTGAGTAATGCTCATCACACCAGAGTCCACAATCAAAGGGCTCCAGCCATCTGTCAAATAAACATGGGAAGGTAGATGTAGGATACCAGAATATGCCACCCCAAAATATGACTATAGGGGACCAGAATATGCCACCTTAAATAAGAATCTTTGGCATGAAGAGTATTTTGAGAAAACAGCAGACACAGGGAGACTTAGAAAACATAGTAGACATTGCCCTTTTTGTAAGTGAAATTTGCATTTATCAAGAAAATCACTTTTTGTAAGGTGTTTCCATCTTTATACCAGGAAGAAAAAGATGACTATAAATTCTGACAGACTCTTATTAATGAAGAAGACACTTAAATCTGCATAACAAAACTTATCCTTGTTTACTGGACTTTTCCTGGTTCCTTTCCATATCTTGTCCCCCCACTTTACTCTTCCTTTGTTTAGCTGAAGAAGATATATAACCTCCAGTTCCAGACACCTCTTTGAGCTCTGGGTTTCTCACACACAGATATGAGATATACATGTTAATAAACTTCTGTTTGTTTGTTTTCTCTTATAAATTATTTTTCTTTAGAGGGTTCCCAGCCAAAAAACTGAAAGAGCGGAAAGAAATGATGGTTTTTCCTCTCCTATATAAAGATGTGATAAACCTGAGTCCAGTGTCACTTAAAAACTGACTTTATTTTTTCTTTGTGAGTTTTAGAACACATGGATATTTTTCTCTTACTTCCATCTTGGGAATCAATCAGGTTTTAAAAAATGTTCAGAAATGATTCTGACAAAATCCCAGTCCATAATTCTTTGCACCTCTCCTAAGCCTTTTCTACTATGTCCATGATAATTATTGCAGGACTACATATTCTTTTTTTTAATTTTTTTACAGGGACAGAGAGAGAGTCAGAGAGAGGGATAGATAAGGACAGACAGACAGGAATAGAGAGAGAAGAGAAGCATCAATCATCGGTTTTTTGTTGCGACACCTTAGTTGTTCATTGATTGCTTTCTCATATGTGCCTTGACTGTGGGGCTACAGCAGACTGAGCAACCCCTTGCTTGAGCCAGCGACCTTGGGTCCAAGCTGGTGAGCTTTGCTCAAACCAGGTGAGCCCGCACTCAAGCTGGTGACCTCAGGGTCTCGAACCTGGGTCCTCCGCATCCCAGTCTGATGCTCTATCCACTACGCCATCGCCTGGTCAGGCAAGACTAGGTATTCTTGAAACCATGTACAAATCATTGGGTTACAGTTCAACAGGCATTATTTTTTAAAGAAAGTTCAGTACTGATTTAAACAAATTCATATTTTATACTGACTTTCAAAAGTTATTAAAGTAAGATTATATATTATGAATGTTTAAGAATTATTGAGCTTGCCCCACAGGAAGGTATGTACTAAGTGCATTGATTATACCATCTTATCCTCATGAAACCTCTCTGTGGCAAATGCTATTTATGTCTATTTTACAGATGAAAACATTCAGAGAAGGTGATTTGCCCATCTGGTAAGTGGTAAAACTAGACTGTGAACCTAAAAATATCTAAGACCAAAATATGTGGCTTTAACTACCATGCTATATTTTTCCTCACTCTCCTTAATCTGTTTTACTTTCCTGTCAAAATCTGAGCTAATTTTCTCCATTTTCCTGTCCTTTGGAATATTACTAGCCTTTCTCTTGGACCCCAAGTTCATCTTTTTGGGGGGATTTCAGGCAGTTGTTGAGAAAACATAATTAAAAACAAAATCTCTTAACCAAGAAAACCTCTCCACAAAGGTAGAATAGAAAGAAAACAATTTAATATTGAGTAAGCATTAAACCAGAATGTGACATGCATCAGAGGCAAACCACTGAAGGGACTGCGAAGATGGAGAGAAATCTCACTCTTTCATGTGGATGAGTGGAGGAAACAGAAGATGGTTTTGCAATTAGCACTCAGGAGACAAGTTAGACTCAGATTCTCCCAGGACACTGAAGGATGGGCCCTATTTTTCTTAAGGATTACATTGCAAAGACATGACTACCAGGTCCTTGAGGAGATAGATATTCAGAGTTGTGAGGTAGGCAAGAGGCTTATGTAGCCATTAAAAAGATTTACATACATTTGAAAAGGATAAAAAAGAAATTCTGAAAGAAAAGAGGCAAAACGAGTGAAAATGTCTTTATTTTTCACAGAGAGAATTAAGCCTCTTATTTTTATATTTGTACTTGCCTCTTACTCTATCCCAGTCTTAACTCTTCCAACTCTTCCGGATACATTGAGCTTGACCCACCCGAGTCACACACCCAGCTCTGAGGTCAGCACCTCTTCACTGCTGCTGCTCTGACAATTTTCTAAAAGGGTCTCCCTACAGCACTGATGCCAGTGTCTTGGGCATCCTGGGACCAAAGGTCTACAACCCACTGTGGGTTCTTGGCTTAGCAGAGGAAATAATTCAAATGCATGCCAACAAGGAGTTTAAGGTAAAAGTGAGTTTATTAGTGAAGCAGTGAGACAGAGAGTGGGCTACTCCAGACAGAGCAGCCTCCTTTAGTCGGATTTGCTTCCTGTACTGAAGTTTGTGTAGGGGTGGGGGAGACATTAAGGCATTCAGTGAGGGGAAGAAATATTCAGGATCTTTCTGGGAAAGGGGTAGGGACTTCTTGGAAGAGTTCTGTTGGCCAGTTTGCGTCCTTATGTGGCCTTTCCATTTCTGATCATGGTAGCACAGGGTATATTGTTTAGCATGCTAAGGTACTACAATGAGCTTATAATGAGGTTAGGGGTTAGGGTAAAGTGAAAATAGTCTTCATGTTGCACTAAAAACTACTAAAGCTAAATTTCTAACCCTGGAGTTCCCCTCTCACTACTACTCCCAGACACAAGTTTCTGACTCTATTCCTTTTCCTCAGGAGCAGCATTAGAGAAATCATCTGCTTCTCTTCAACTGAATTTCTGTTTTACTTACTCTGGAAGCTAGATTGCAATAACTCCCAAACATGCAGCTGTACAGGACCCTGCCCCAAGCACTTAGTGACTCAGATTATACTTTCTGGAAGAGATAAAAACTCCAGTAAGAATTAATAGAAAGATAAAAGTGACCTGTCAGATATAGAGCTATCTTCTAGTTAAATGACCAGAAAACACAATTCACTGCCTGAGCTTGATACAAATCAAGTCTCAGTAGAATCATAGGCTGGATCCAAATATTAAAATGACAAATTCTGACAGGAGAAAAAGCATACAAATTTATTTAATATCAGTTTTATGAGATGTGGAAACCTTAATTAGAAAAAAAAAGATCCTAAGAAATGGTTAAACCGCTAGGCTTGATGAATAACAGACAGGTGTGGAGAGATACAATAGGACAAAGGATATAAGGCAAGTGTAGTCAACTGGGGGAAACTTGGCAAGGCCTGTTCATCATGATTACTCTCTGTGTCCTTCTGTCTCAGAGATACGGCTGCTCCTTTCCTGCAGGTATAGAGAGGGCACCTCTCACATGAGGGTCTTATAACCTGTTTTAGGGGAGAAAAGCAAGGGAAGGCCAGACAGAGACCTGCTTGCTATCTCTGTTTTCTCAACCTACTTCAGCTAAAGTATTTAATATGCCAAGTTGACATATTTGGGAGTAGCATATTCTGACCACCATCACTTAACAGGAATTGCATTTTTTAACTTTGAAGTACATTTCCTGAGGGTGCCTCCCCTCCAATTCTCCTTTAGACAACTTTTGTCCTAACGTCACTTTTACATGCATAGCCGCCTTTTAAAAGCACCTGATTTCATCCGTGGATGAAGTGAAATGATGTTGAAGGTGATCAAGAAATGCTACCCCAAAATAAGTCACTTTGACATAAGAATTATTTTTGGCTGAAGGCATTTGAGTTCCTCAAATTACTTATTTGCTTAAAAAGCAGTACCTCCCAAAGTAACTCAATTATCATAAACCCCATCCCTGGAAAAGGTCTAATATTCTCTTCTGAGAGAAGTCAACTCTACTCCTAAATAGGCATCATCACAAACTACTGTCTCATGTCTATTCTCCTAAGAGCCCATTTATCTTTCCAAAAGAGCTTTGTGTTCCCGTCAGTGCCTTTTTTCCCCACTTTCAGAGGGGCACTTTGAGCATTTGTTGTCTTTAAAGTGCCCCTCTGCTCCCCCATCTCCCTTTTCCCCTGTAAAGACCGTATATAAGCTCTCAAGTCACCACTCCTTTGGGTATTTACTTTCTTCTGTGATGTCTCTGTGCCTGTAAAATTAAAAGCTAATACATTTTATAGGCTTTTTCTCCATTTAATCTGTCTCTTGTCAGCTTAATTTACAGACCTCCAGTCTCTGAACTTAAGTGGATAGAGGAAAACTTTCTTCTCCTGAGATTTGTTTTAAAATAACGTAGAAGGGGAGAGTGGGTGGTTAAGAATTGGCTGTGGTTTGATAGTTTTTGGGACTGATGATGTTTTCTTGAATATTCTCCATACTAAAATGTTTTTTTAATTGGTTTATGTTGTCAAGAATTTACTAATTTAGTTTCCCAACTTTGGTTGTCACTTTTATTATTAGAACAACAAGGAAGAATTTATAGTTGAAAATTCACCCACCATAGTTTTGGAGATATTTGATTGTTTCTATGGGTAAAGTAAGTGACCACCCACAAGTAAGCTAATAACTATTAAATACTAAAGGCCTATAACATGCTAGGTATCTTTGCGGTACTTCATAAACACTACTTTAAATTTTTAACAAGACCCTGCCTGGTAGGTGTTATTATCTCCTTCTTATATGGGTGGAAACTAGGACTCATAACTTAGTTGGCCAAGGTGACCCAGCTGCTAAGTAACAGATCTGGGATTCAAACCCAGCTGTGTCCTCAACTCTGTGCTCTTTCATTCTAACACTTGACAGATGTTTACCAAAGGCCTGTCATGCACCAGGCATTTTCCAAACCAGTGAACTTGGAAAATGCCATCTCTGCCCAAATCAGCAGAATCTACAACCTCTTCCTCCTGCCCTGAACTGCTTCTAACCCATGCATTAGACTTCTGGGTAGAAAAGCAGGACTTGACACTAATCTCTCAATTGAATGGAAAGCCAGATACAGCAAATTTATTGTCAGGGAAAATTGTGCATAACTTGGAAATATGAAAACAAAATTATTGAAGTGTTGGGCATTGTCTAGTGGATGCTTTGGAGATTAGCTGATTTCATAGAGATAATACCTTGTTTAGCCTTCTATCAATAGATATCATCCCACTTTATAGGTATAAAAGTTATGTTGTATAAAATTGATAGCCATGCAAATAATTCTGGCCCATAGCAAGAATGTAGAAACAACTGATTTTCTGCCTTTCAGAAGAAATCAGCCCAAATATTACAGTTTATTACCTGATATAATATTACCCAGATTTGCTTCTATTAGCAGATTTATGTCAGCATTACTGATTGCCAATGCCTGACTTGTGTGGAGAAGCCAGAGGCCCGATCTTGGTAGGCCTTGAAAGTTGTGGGGAAGAGTCTGGACTTTATCAAAAGTATGATCTAAAACCATTAGAGCCCTGGCGAGTTGGCTCAACGGTAGAGCATTGGCCTGGTGTGTAAATATCCTGGGTTCAATTCCTGGTCAGGGCACACAGGAGAAGCAACCATCTGCTTCTCCACCCCTCCCCCTCCCCCTTCTCTCTCTCTTCTCCTCTCACAAGCATGGCTCAACTGGTTTGAGCATATTGCCCCAAGCACTGAAGATGGGTATGTGAAGCCTCCCCTTCAGGTGCTAAAAATAACTTGGTTGTGAGGTGGGCGGAGCTTTGGCCCCAGATGGGGGTTGCTGGGTGGATCCTGGTCAGGGCACATGTAGGGGTCTGTCTCTCTCCCCTCCTCTCACTTGGGAAAGGAAGTTAAAAATAAAACCATTGGAAAGTTTCAAAGCAATGAATGGCATAATGTGAGTTATCCTCTACAAGATGCACTCAAGCTGCTGGGTGTTCTAAAGTCAGATAGACATGGGGCTTTGGAAAAGTTATTTCATCTCTCTTTGCCACAGACTCTTTATCTGGAAAGTGAGTAAAATGATAACTGTAGTGCAGAATTGTTATAAAGATCACATGAGGTTGAAGACACGTGTGTTCCCTCTCCTGATATAAATCATCACGCACTTAGATAGGTGTGTCTGCACTAAGCCAGGCTGGGCTGGCTTCGCTACTAGAACTATACAGATGCCATCATCTGAATGATCCTTACTTCATCTCCAAGGGAGGAGAGAGGTCATGGAAGTAGAGTTAAGCTAGACAGAGGACAGAGTTGGAGTGAGAATAAGAATTTAAATGCATGCTTTATGAGCCCTAGCAAATCTAAAAATCTAGATTGAATAAGGAACAATTGAAAAATATTTTTATTTTGTTTTGTCTTAGTAAACAAGTTCAAAATATTACTTACTCTTCTTGTGAAAGCTAGGGAAAAAAGCAAGAAAATGTCCTACATTAAAGGTAAATTTGGGTTAAGGAAATTATCTCATGCACAGATTTCTGAATCTTCCATTTTTAAGGTACCTGAATAATGATCTTCTAGCTTTCTTGTTTGAAAGATTTTTTTTTTCTTTTTGTAATTTTCTGAAGTGAGAAGTGGGTAGGCAGAGAGACAGACTCCCGCATGCACTCGACTGGGATCCACCTAGCAAGCCCACCAGACAGCGATGCTCTGCCCATCTGGGATGTTGCTCCGTTGTGGCCAGAGCCGTTCTCGCACCTGAGGTGGAGGCCATGGAGCCATCCTCAGTGCCCGGACAACTTTGCTCCAACGGAGCCTTGGCTGCGGGAAGGGAAGAGAGAGAGAGAGAAAGGAGAGGGGGAGGGGTGGAGAAGCAGATGGGTGCTTCTCCTGTGTGCCCTGGCTGGGAATCAAACTCATGATTTCCACATGCTGGGCTGACACTCTACTACTGAGCAAGCCAGCCAGTGTAGGACATTCTTTAAGTCTAATTATAAGAAAGGAAAACTTAGCTTTCCCAGGAAAAACTCTGGGAAGAGAGAAGAAAAGAAGGAAATGGTTGCCTAGAACATTTGAAGGTTCTCCTTGCCCTTACTGGTGGAGTGTCAGGTGGAGCACCTGTGGGGCAACCCATGAGGTTGATTGATATTGTCTCCCCCTGGGTACAGGTGTTATAACTGAGGCCCAGAGAGCTGAAGTAACTATGCATAGCTGGTGAGTAGTGCAGCTAGTACTGAGAGCAGGTCCTACCTGACTCCAACTTCCACACTTCTAAACCTCATGCTAGGTATGTATCAGCATTTTCATATGGTTTGGCCTATGCCAAGCAAGCACTTTGAAATTTAAAATATCTGAATTTTGACTTTTTTAAATTAAACAAAGATTCCACTGTTCTCATAATTTATTTTCCTGTTTAGGTAGTAAAAACACATACTATAAGAACTTCAGTTCTTTTTTTTTATTTCTCTTAAATTTTGTTATTAATGGAATACAACCTATGCATTATATATGTTGCGTTATAAATATCAAAATATAGATGAGCATATTTTAACAGAGTAAAGCAATTATTTGTGAGTAATAAATTTTCCCATTCCCCAAAACACAAATTATTTCTAAGAAAGTTTATTAACGTAAGAGAACATCACTGGATATTTCATCTCTCATCCATCCTATTTTTTAATTTAAGATACTATCTTATACATTTCTTACTGTTTTCTGCTTATTTGGTTTTAAAAATATATTTAAAACTAAGCTCTGTTTATTTAATGTAAATCTTCTGCAAATGTTGTAATGCTTCTTTTAAATATTAAAAAAAGTTAATAGTTATTTCTGAAAATTTAATTTCTAGGTATAATCTTCCATTCTTCTAGAGAATATTTTTTAAAGAATACATTTCTTTATTTTTTTTATTAATGATGCAGCATGTTATTAAAATTGTGCAAGACAATAGGTTTGCTTTGTGTAGACTGAATTTATTAGGATGGTTAAAGCAAACATATTTCAGATTTATTTTTGTTGGTTAAGGAAACTGACCAGAGGTAGAGAGCAGAGAAGCTGCATGTGCCCAGGTAGTGGTTTTTGTCTGGAACAGCACCAGAGACCAATAGTGAATAAGGCATGGCTTGTATGTGTGCCATAAATTAGCTCAGGTCAAGTTTTATATCATATTGGGTCTGATGGCCATTTCTCTGCCCATGTGATCATTCCTGCAATCTCAGGAAAGTCTACCTTCCTAACCCTGAACTGACAGAGGGGCACAGGAGGCATAAGCTGTAATGAGTGGGGTGTGTGTGTGTGTGCGCGCACGCGTGCGCATGCATGTGTGAGTGTGAGAGACAGAGACAGAAACTGACTGTTTTGGAGGCAAGAAGAACATGCATATTTTATTTTTTGGAGACACAATGAACTAATTCATCACCACATAAATTCTGGTCTGTGGCAACCCTTTGTGGTATTTAGCCCACTAGTAAGAGTCTCTGCTTTCATGTGCTCCAATTTCAGCCATTTTTGTAAATGACTAAAGCAAATCAGCTCCTTGGTTTATTTCTCCTCCTGAGATGCACGTAGGAGAAAGAAGAGTGCAACAGCTATTTTTGAAACCAACAAGGGGATCTCGGACCTTACTCTTTACATTTTAAAGGAGTCTTTTAAAAGAAGCCTTCTTTTCCGTTAGTTCTTGCATATTTGCTGACAGAAGAGAGGCACTAATGGTGGCGGGTGGTGGGTGATGGGTGGTTGTGGATGAGACAGTGAACTGTCAAGACCATGTTTTCCCAAAGCCATGTTATCACACCTCACACTCATTTCTTAGCACTGGGTCATATTAATCAGGACTCATTGGTTGTATGAGAATAAAACCCACTCAAACCAGTTTAAGCAAAAGAGAACTTATTAAAAGGGAAAGGAGGTGGTTTAGAATACTCCAGGTCAGGGATGCAGCTCAGGCAGGAGCAGATGGGAACCAGGGCCTGCAATGAGTCAAGACAGTATCTCTTTGTGTCTGCTTCATTCTTCTCTTTAAGAGGGACAGCCTGGCTTCCTCTGCTTTTCTCATTCACTGGTAGAAAAAAATAGTCTTCCAAAAGTTTTTAAGTTTAAATACTATAGGTGTGACTCTCCAGAAATATTTTTATCATTCTCCTTCCTTTCTTCTCCCTCTTTCTCTTTTTCACCAGTTCTAAATTTCTAAAGAAGAAATGTACCAATCTGGGTCAACTGCCCACTCCCAGGCCAACTAACTGGATAAAAGATGGATCCTGGGCAAAGGTTAGCTTTGTTGAGAAGAGACCCTCGTGATGTAAAGACACATGGACCTAGAGCTCAGGGCTGAGGGCACCACAGTGCTTATGCCAGCTTGGCTACTAGCTGATTGTATGAATGTCTATATTTTTCTGGGACCTGTTTCCTGGGGAGGGAGGTTGATTAGATGGCTACTTAGGGCTTTTACAATTAGTTTTTCCTGTTGTAGTGGAAAATGGCATTGGTTTAATGAGGAAGAAAGTCTTAGGAAGAGAACTCTAAAGTTTATTAGCAAAATCAAATCCTTCTAATTAGGCACGACTATTGGCATCTGAAAAGGGATGTTTTACAGGATTATTCTTATGGGTGTTTGTAAGATTGATGGACATTTATGTACATGGTTGGGGGAGTAGGGATGGAATTTCACATACATCATTGATATTTGGTGAAGTGATCCAATTTCTATCAACTACCTAGATATGGCATGTTTGTGCCTGTTGGGCAGATAAAATATATTATGCTCACTTTGTTAAAGATGGCGCTGCCCACATGGAAGTTCATTGATATTAATGTGTGTTCTGGAAGAGGCTGTGGGCAGGCTGGGTCGTGATAGCCTAAGGCTTAGTTTAAGAGTAAGCTCTTCCCCACACCCTTGACTGATTGGATGATGTAGGGTGGTGCACTCTCCTGAGGAATCCCAATATACAGAGACTTCCTTGTTTGAATAATTGGATTAAAGGTTTTATTCTACGGTATAAAGTGGGAGAGACCAGTAGCTTGATCTCTCTCTCGGTTCCTGGGTTCCTGAGAATAGTATTAGAGAGGAGAGCAGAGTAAGGCCACGTGAAGGCCAGGAGAAGCAGCCAAGATGGCTGAATGTTGAGGAAGAAGCCAGTTTGTTAAGAGTTTGTACAGGAGGAGATGGGAAACAGAGGTGAATAAGTCTGGTGAGCTGGAAAGCTTTGATGCTAGGAAACTCGGATAAGTCAGTAGCTTTGTGAGCACTGAATGTGTGGGTTTTGAAGCCCAGTGTGTGTTTTTGCTTGCCCGCCGGGTGCAAGCTAGAATTAAAGCTGATGGCTCACCAGTTCTTGGCTCCTGTGTTTCATTACCGACTGTTCAAATCTAATGTGAACCTGCGTGGGCCAGGCGGCTGTGATAGTGGCCGCCACTACTGGCTTTACAGTGCCTAAGACTGACAGTGGAAGCAAGGGAGGTTGCTTTGGGGAAATACAGCATTTTGAAAAAATAATCCCTTGCATTTCCTGTAGTGTGCATGGAGACCAGGAGGAAAGTAGAAGATGGAGGTGCCCTTCTGTGGCTAGAACTCAGAGCTGACTCACTGACCACGTTACTGGACAGGGATCAGGCCAGGAGCAGGTCTGCCTCGGGCTAGCCTGTAGTGTGTAGGTTCTTGACTTCGTGCAAGAAAGATTTCACAGCATGAGTCCAGGTGATTTTGAGAGAATGTTTATTAAAGCTGGGGACAGTGAAACAAAGGAAGGGCTTAGGATAGAAGAAGCAATAGGAGAGCCTAGGCGGTGCTTTGCTTTGGCTCTTTACAAACATAATTATAAGAAAAAAGTGAGCCATACCAGGAACTATTCACTGAGAAGTAAAAGTCATAGTGACAGAAACTAACCAGGGTGCAACTGCTGTTAGCTCCCTGGAAAGCCAGAGAAAAAAGGGGCCTTGAAGACAGGTTCAGAGAGTCAGCCCAGACGGGAAAAGCTGCTACTGTCCACTACTCTCTTGTTTGTTAGCCTCATGGGGACCCTTGAGTTTAGGAGAGAAAAGAGTCAAGATACCCACCCTGAGAGGGAAGAGAGGCATGGGCGTGTGCCAGAATGAGCCATGCTGGGTCTTTGTCTTAATGTTTATTGTAAAGCCAATAGCCAGGGCCACCATCACAGCCACCTGGCCAGTGCAGGTTCACATTAGATTCGGACAGTTGGTAATTGTTGGGCAGATAAAATATATTATGCTCACTTTGTTAAAGATGGCGCTGCCCACATGGAAGTTCGTTGATATTAATGTGTGTTCTGGAACAGGCTGTGGGCAGGCCGGGTCGTTATGGCCTAAGGCTTGGCTTTAAGAGTAAGCTTTTCTCCACATCCTTGACTGATTGGATAATGTAGGGTGGTGCACTCTCTTGAGGAATCCCATTATGCCTCAGATGGGTGGCTTTGTATCGGAGACTTTGTTTACGTATAATTGGATTAAAGGTTTGGATTTTCTAGGCTATAAACTGGGGCAGTCTGGGAGCTTGGTCGTTCTCTCTCTTGGTTCCTGAGTTCCTGAGGTTAGTATTAGAAGAGAGTAGAGCAGAGTAAGGCCACGTGAAGGCCAGGAGAAGCAGCCGAGATGGCAGAGTGCTGAGGAAGAAGCCAGTTTGTTAAGAGTTTGTGCAGGAGGAGATGGGAAACAGTGGTGAATAAGTCTGGTGAGCTAGAAACCTTTGATTCTAGGAAACTCAGATAAGTCAGTAGCTTTGTGAGCACTGAATGTGAGGGTTTTGGAGCCTGTTGGGCAGATAAAATATAATATGCTCACTTTGTTAAAGATGGCGCTGCCCACATGGAAGCCCGTCACCCAGGTAATATTATTTGCCCTTGTGCTTGGGATGGGTGTGGGGGAAAGGCTGTAATGTAAGCAGGCCAGGTTGTTATGACCTAAGGCTTGGCTCTTCCCCACACCCTTGACTGATTGGATAATGTAGGGTGGTGCACTCTCCTGAGAAATCCCATTATACAGAGATTTCCTTGTTTGTATAATTGGATTAAAGGTTTGGATTATCTATGCTATAAAATGGGAGAGACCAGTAGCTTGATCTCTCTCTCTCTCGGTTCCTGCTATCCCCATTGCAGGGGCCTCCCTGATCCCTTGACCTCCATGAGAAAAGCTGGTTTTCTGCTTCTCCCTTGTCTTCTCTTGTGGCTTGCCTGTATTGGTGAGACACCAATAAACAGAATGGCCTACCATCCTCCGACTCTGCCATTTCTTCACCCTCAGCCCGAATCCAATGGGAACCTGCATGTGAATGGACACGATGGCGGCTCCTGGCCTTACAACTGGCGTAGTTTGCGGCAGGATTCAGAGATCAGTATGGGGCCACCACCCCTGAGGGGTGGGGTAGAGGACTGGTTGCAGTTCTGGCTTCCCATGGCCATCCTTTTAGGAGCTGTGGGCTGCGTGTTTTTTACTAAAGAGGAAACCAAGAGTTCTGTGAAAGAAGCTGCTCGAGGTCGAAAGCTTCAGTATGAATTGCAAATCGAACGGCAGAAAAGGCTGGAATTGGAGCGAGCACTGGAGAAGGAATTACGGGTTCGCGAGTTGCAGTTTGCCCTGGAAGCTGAACGTTTCCACCGGCAGTTGTTGGAGAAACAACTGCGGATTCAAGAGCTCGAGTCTCAGCTTCCGGCCAAAAGCCAGCAGCCACAGGAGCCTAAATGGTCGCCAAAGGAGCAGCAGCACCCGAGCCGGTGGACTGGTTTTGAGTCAGCGGGAGCAGGCACTTGCAACTCCTCTTCTGAGGATGAGAAGGCTCAGGCTGAAGCTGCCATACGCACACTGAGAGCCCAACCAGTGGTCGCCAAGAAGGTAAAAACCCAGCAGCGTAGAGTCCCTCAGGGGCAGCCACAGCCTCCTGCCCAGGTAATGGAGCACTCTGTGGTCCGGCCCTATACCCAGGCAGAGCTGATGGAGTTGGGGGCACAATTTAGGCAGAAACCTACTGAATCCCTGGTAGCCTGGTTACTACGATTATGGGACATAGGGGTGGTTGGCATCATGCTCTCCGGAACAGAGATGGAGAAATTGGCCGTCATTACCACACACTCCTCCTTGAGGCAGCGTCTTCAGAACTGCCATGGCAACCCTGGAGACCATACCCTATTAGAATGGGTGATGGCTGCCATTCGTATGGTCTGGCAGAATGCTGGAGAATTGCCAGGGGCAATGAGTCGGTGGCAGTGCTACAGCGAGTTAGTAAAGGTCCTTCGGGAACTAGGTATGAAGAATGCTGTTTTCAACCCTGGGTCCCGTGGGCCAGATGAGGAAGTGTTTACGGCAAAAATGAGGGAATTTATTCTTGCTAGCGCCCCGTCAGCCCTTTTTGGGTCACTTGTGGCTATCTTGGGCCCCTATGTGGGGCAGCCCATCAATGCAGTTACACAGATGGTAGCAGATTTGGGAGAGTTGGAAGCCACTAGAGATCATAAAGCAGTGAGGGCTACTGCCCATATTGCCCCCCCCAACTAACAAGGGAAACGGGCCTATAAAGGTTACCCGAACACAGATGTGGGTAGATTTGATTGCGGCTGGAGCAGATAAGGGGAAATTGGATGACCAGTCTAATAAAATTCTTTTGGAGCTTTGGCGGCAGCTTAAACCAGAACAGAAGTTCCAGCCATTGAGACGAAGGGCCCCAGCAGCTACCAATAAAACATTTGGTGCGCGGGCAGCTCGGTTACAAGATTATATGATAGAGACAGCCGAGGGAGAGGAGAAATCCCAAGACCCATTGTACCAGTTTGAATAGGAAAAGGGCCGAGGGACCCGTCTAACGGGGATGGGCGGGGACCGGAGGCCACACGTGGAACTGGCTATCCACTGGTCCCCTTCCAATGTACAACGGGTGTTGCCCTTGGTGGATACAGGTGCAGAATGTTCCCTCCTCTATGGGAACCCAGAGCGGTTTGCTGGGACCCCAGTGGCCATTGATGGCTATGGGGGCCAAATTGTTCAAGTGAAGCCAATAACTATTCCACTGGGGATAGGAAGACTGCCTCCTAAGCCATATAAGGTGTATGTATCTCCTATTCCTGAATATATTTTGGGGATAGATGTTTTGCAAGGACTATGGTTGGAAACTACAGCCGGGGAGTTCCGGCTACGGATCAGGGTTGTGAAGGCAGTGTTGCGGGGACATGCATCACATTCCCCTTTGCAATTGCCCATTCCTCGGCGTGTGACTAACACCAAGCAGTACCGCCTGCCAGGTGGTTATGAAGAAGTCACAGCGACAATCCTCGAACTAGAAAAGGTGGGGATCATTCGGCCAGCACACAGTCCTTACAACTCCCCGATATGGCCTGTGCGCAAACCAGACGGAACCTGGAGAATGACAGTAGATTACAGAGAACTTAACAAAGTTGTTCCCCCTTTGCACGCTGCTGTTCCCTCGATAGCTAACATGATGGATCGGTTAAGCCATGAGTTGGGGACATACCACTTTGTGGCAGACTTGGCCAATGCTTTCTTCTCCATTGATATAGCTGCAGAGAGTCAAGACCAATTTGCCTTCAGTTGGGAAGGGAGACAATGGACCTTTACAGTATTACCCCAGGGCTATTTGCATAGCCCCACCTTGTGCCATGGGCTGGTGGCTGCTGACCTGGCTAAATGGAAACAGCCAGAGGCAGTTCGCATGTATCATTATATTGATGATATTATGTTAACTAGTGATTCTCTTCCAGAGTTGGAGCAAGCAGTCCCTACCCTGCTATCCCATTTGAAAGCATTAGGCTGGGCAGTCAATGAGGACAAATTACAAGGACCTGGGTTATCTGTTAAATTCTTGGGAGTTGTCTGGTCGGGTAAAACAAAAGTTATCCCTGACGCAGTTATAGATAAGACCCAAGCATACCCCGTGCCCACTACGGTAAAACAGTTACAGGAATTCTTAGGTCTGTTGGGGTATTGGCGAGCATTTATACCCCATTTGGCTCAGTTACTACGCCCCTTGTACAACCTTATTCGGAAGGGGGTTCGTTGGGATTGGACTGAGCAGGCGCAAAGTTCATTTGCAGCAGCTAAGAGAGCTGTCAAGGTGGTACAGGCCTTGAATGTGTTTGATCCTACCAGGCCCTGTGAGCTAGATGTTCGTGTAACCTCGAAGGGGTTTGGATGGGGCTTGTGGCAACGAACAGAGCGCTTATGGCAACCTATTGGGTTTTGGTCCCAATTGTGGAAAGGTGCTGAAGTTCGTTACTCATTAGTAGAGAAGCAGCTGGCAGCTGTGTATGCTGCCCTCCTGGCCACTGAGAGTATTACAACCACAACACCAGTTACAGTCAAGACAACATACCCTATTGCAGGATGGGTGAGAGATTGGGCGACCAAACCACGTAGTGGTATGGCCCAAATGTCCACCCTGGCCAAGTGGGGTGCCTACCTCAACAATGCTGTGCTCTTAGCACCAGCCCGTTGAGGGCAGAACTGCAGGAAGTCTTGGGTCCAGTCACCTATGCAACCTTAGAGTCAGGTGCAGCTGGGGCTCAGGAGGCAGAACCTGAAGTCAGTCCCTACCAGGAGGGGCGGGTGCCCATCCCTGAGGATGCCTGGTATACTGATGGTTCCAGCAGGGGACAACCTGCCAAGTGGACGGCCATAGCCTTCCATCCGGCCACTGAGACTATTTGGATGGACACGGGTACAGGCCAAAGCAGCCAATGGGCAGAATTAAGAGCTGTTTGGCTAGTTGCCCACAATGAACCTTCACCTCTGGTGATCTGTACTGACAGCTGGGCTGTATATCGTGGACTAACCCTTTGGATTGCTACTTGGCACATTAACCAGTGGATGGTAATGCACCGCCCACTATGGGGTCAGGCCATGTGGCAGGACTTATGGGAAATAGGACACCAGAAGCAGGTGACAGTATATCATGTCACGGGGCATGCCCCTCTAGCCCATCCTGGGAATGATGAGGCAGATACATTGGCAAAGGTGCGATGGTTGGAGACTGCACCTGCAGGTGATGTGGCGCAATGGCTCCACCGGCGCCTGCTCCATGCAGGACAGAAAACTATGTGGGCTACGGTTAAGGCATGGAACTTGCCTGTGTTCTATGCAGAGGTACTTGCAGCTTGTGAGCAATGTGCAGTGTGTTCCAAGGAGCACCCTCGGAGACCACTGGTGTCACCTGGACAGATCCAGAGGGGTCATGTTCCACTGACACGATGGCAGATAGACATCATTGGACCCTTACCAAAGTCAGAAGGGTACCAGTATGCGGTCACTTGTGTAGATACTGCCACCGGTCTGCTCGCTGCTTATCCCGCCCATAATCCTGACCAGAGGGCAGTCATACAGGCTTTGGACCGCCTGAGTGCTGCATATGGGCGACCACTGGTCCTTGAAAGTGACAACGGTACCCACTTCACTGATTCAATGGTGAGGCAATGGGCTCAAGAGCTGGGGGTGGACTGGAAATACCATGTTCCCTACCACCCCCAAGCTGCTGGTATCATTGAGCGGTATAATGGACTCTTAAAGCAGGGACTGCGACAGGAGGGGGGCACCAGCTTTCTTACTGGATGGACACGCCGCTTATGGACAGTACTCCGGATTTTGAATGAGAGACCTCGACGTGGGAGCCCAGCTCCAGTAGAGGCCCTCCTGCATCGGGCAGCTGCCCCCATTCAGTTGCAGATACGCACCAAGGACATTTTACTCAAGCCAGGCTTTGGACAGCAGGGCAATGTGCTCTTGCCTGCCCCAACAGCCCTTCTTAAAGGCCAACGGCTTCAATGGACTTGGCCCTGGACTGTCCAGGCCCCCCATCTGAGATGGGTGGCCTTGTTGGCACCATGGGGAAAGGGGCTAGAGGTGGACCTCCAGTTAACTCCTTGGGCAACCAGCACCTGGCCACCTAAGGTAGAAGTGTATTATCCTTTGAGTGCTCAGGGGGACAGCATAATGAAGGGCACCTTTGTAATTTCTTTATGGCCGATAATGAGTTCTCCTATTTTACTACACATAGAACCAGCAGATGCTGGTGTATTGGCCAATAAGGTTTGGTATGCCCGCTCAGGGCGGCCTCTGGTACCAGCTACAGTGCTGTATGCAGATAAAACTCTGGCCTGTATTTTGCCAGAGGGAAAAGATTTGTCTCTCTTGGTGCCGTTGACAGCTCTGTCATTTCGCCCATAGCTTTTGATTTGTTAATCCTATTGCTGTAGTTGGTACTGTTTCTGTTTATGCAATGTACCTTTGTAATTGTTGAAACTGTATGATTTGTGCTACTGCTGTAATTTGTGTAATGTACTTAATTTCCTTGTACAGGGATGCCGGTAGTGTAGATTGTGGGTAGTAAAGTGAGCATAGGGGTGGATTGTTGGGCAGATAAAATATAATATGCTCACTTTGTTAAAGATGGCGCTGCCCACATGGAAGCCCGTCACCCAGGTAATATTATTTGCCCTTGTGCTTGGGATGGGTGTGGGGGAAAGGCTGTAATGTAAGCAGGCCAGGTTGTTATGACCTAAGGCTTGGCTCTTCCCCACACCCTTGACTGATTGGATAATGTAGGGTGGTGCACTCTCCTGAGAAATCCCATTATACAGAGATTTCCTTGTTTGTATAATCACTGATTCCAAATATGAAATCCATTTTTCTGTGCATGCTCTAGTTTTTATGCAATTTTAATTTCTTTTTGTTACAGTTAATGGCATGCATTGGTTTTTAAATTGGAATTAAAAGGCAACGACTCTTGGACTGAACATAACCACAAGGCAATTAATGTTTTACAAACATCACTTTTACATAATTATAATTGTTTTTAAATGTAAAAAATTATTATATGATAAAAACAATCTCTTATTTTGTTTTAAGATTGAATCATGTCTTCTTCAAGTAGGTGTAAATGTAAGAAGAGTCCTGACACCTTCTGTGGCTGTTACATACTTCAATGTCAAAGGTGCAATATTTCACTAATTGTGACATGTGCATATATTGCCTATTTTCAAGTTCCCTTTGGCGATTAAGACAAGAATTGGGCTCCTCATATTGTGTGTCATAATTGTGAGAAAATGCTTCATGACTGGACAAAAGGAAAATGCAAAGGAATGCCTTTTGGTATTCCCATGGTTTGGCGTGAACTTAAGGACCTACAGCAGTGACTGTTATTTCTGTCTGATCAATACTAAGGGCATCTGCAAAAAAAACCAGCATATGATCTCATATCCTAATATTCCTTCAGCAATACGACCTATCCCACACTCTGAGACACTCCTCATTTCAGTTTTCAATGGTTTTATTTTTTCTAAAGACAAAGAAAGTGAACATGGTGATCAAGTGTATTTTGATAAGGTGCATGAGGAAATGTTCATAGAATCTGAAGGGTCTTCTTCTGCTGCCAAGCAGTCATTAACCCTTCAGCAGTTTAGCCAACCCGAATTGAATGACTTAGTAAGAGATTTGGGCCTATCAAAGAAAGCAGCTGAGTTATTAGCCTCCAGGCTTCAAGAAAAGAATGTACTTCACCAGTCAGCTAAAGTATCCTATTTCAGGAAGTGTGAACAAATTTTTGTGGACTTCTTTTCTGAAGACAAACAATTTGTTTACTGTCATGATATCAGTAGTCTTCTCAGCAAGCTAGGTGTTACCACTTACAGTCCAACAGGATGGCAGCTATTTCTTGACAGTTCTAAATGGAGTCTGAAATGTGTTCTCCTACACAATGGTAATGTTTATGCAGTGGTTTCAATTGGTTATCCAACTCATCTGCAACAAGATTATAATGACATAAAAATTGTCCTCAACTTACTGAAGTATGAGGAGCATCACTGGATCATTTGTGTGGATCTTAAAATGGTCAATTTCCTGCTAGGACAACAGAACAGTTTCACAAAGTATCCTTGCTTTCTGTGTTTGTGGGATAGCTGAGCTCGGGAGAAACACTGGACACAGAAGGAGTGGCCAAAACGTGAAGCTCTGGAAGTAGGGATGCAAAATATTGTGAATGAACCTGTAGTTAATCGAGACAGGATCATTTTCCCCCCACTTCACATCCAACTTGGCTTAATGAAGCAGTTTGTTCAAGCTTTGAATAGAGAAAGTGAATGCTTTCAACATATTATTTCTGCTTTTCCTGCCTTGTCTTTTGAAAAGATAAAAGCAAGTGTATTCAATGGACCTCAAATTCAAACCCTCCTATGTGATGAAGAATTTTCCAGGAAGATGAATAAGGAGGAGAAAGCAGCATGGCAATCTTTTGTGGCAGTTACAAAGAACTCCCTTGGCAACAAAATGCAGAAAACTATGAACTTCTGGTTCAAAGAATGCTGTTGGCTTTCCATGACATTGGATGTAATATGAGCAATAAGATTCACTTCCTGAACCGTCACCTTGATAAGTTTCCCAAAAATCTTGGAGCTGTTAGTGATGAATGCTTTCATCAAGATTTGAAGATGATGGAAGAACATTATCAGGGGTGATGTGACAGAAATATGATGGCAGACTGCTGCTGGAGGAGCACACTTGAATAAGGTAAGAACAAGTGGTTTTGTGGATGCAACAAAAATTTTGTTCCCCAGTATAATTAACAAAAATACAGTAAACTCAGTACTTTAACCCAGTATCATAGTTATTATTGAAACTTGGTGGGACAGAACTCCAGATCAGGTTATAAGAAGAGAAGACACATTTTCAGTAGAAACGCCAGACTTTAACATTAAAAACAACTGGAAAACCTAATGAGAAGCCAAAGAGATGACTTGGTTTTGAGGCTCAATGATGTCACCATGAATTTGATTTCTTTCATGTTTGTTTATTTCTCCTTCCATGGTGTCAGCTTCATCTAGTTGAGGCCCTAGAATGAATATGAGTAGCTCCCTGACCTACAGGCTTCCTGTATCAGCTCTGTAAGTAAGAGAAACTTCATCCCAATACCCCCTGCCAAAGTTCTGGTGACCAATCACTTTGGTTATGGAGTGAAATGTTATGTTGCCATAGCCTCAGTCACATATTCTCTCTACTGCTACAGCTGAAGTGGAGTTTTCTTTCCTGAAACCACATAACTACCACAGACTAAGGCAGAGTGTTTGCCTTTTCCTTGTGTTCTTTCAGGGCCTGCAGATTGGTTTGGACCTCATTTACTGACCCATCCCTAAATCTGTCTGGTTCTCTAATCTCTCTTAGCCCTCCCACTCAAGTCAGAGCACTAAATGTTAACAAAATACCATGTGGAAAACTCCAGAACTGTGTAAAACTATGGACAAAGATGAAAGGAAGAAGAAAAGTGGTGAGGGGGTGAGGAGCTCTTGGCCCTATAATTGTCATGTGGTGATGTCATGGCTTTAACTCTCCAAACATCTGCTGGGAGGCTCTTGGTGCTAAAAGTGGAAGAGCTGATTAAAGGACAAAATAAATAGACCTTCCACTGAATTCTGACCAGAAAGGAAAAGCCAGTTGGTAAAACAGAAGGTATGGGAACCATGGGAGGAAGTGACTGAGTCACCTCAGAATTCATAATGGCAGAGAAAGGGAACAAATGGGCATGTTCAGAAACATCCATTTGACTTTTTCTTTTTAGTTCAAGAAGGGTAAAATGAGGTCACAGTCAATTTCTAAAAGGGACTATCAACTTAAGTAGAGTAACTTTAAAAAAAGAAATGCCTGTTCTGTAATTTCCAGTTATTCTGGTGAGGACACATTAAAGAAATAGAGTATGTTCAAGGAATAATCCAAGCCTAGATTTAGAAAGAACAAAAACAGAGTCTTTGAGGCAGAGCACGTAGTTAAGGATGAGTGTAAAACGATGTCTGTGGCACAAATCTGAGCAAAATGAAACATTTTGAAGACTAACCACGAATAAATTGACATGAGAAAATGTTAAGACCATCACGCTTGCAGGGCAGTATCTGCCTGGTACTCCACGTCGTTGCCTTGCTGCCTAAAGTCTTCCCCTTCACCCATGCCATTTTGCTCTTACATTATATTTCCTTAATTACCTTTACATATGTACACAGTCTCACTCTGCTCAGTTTTAACCTTAACGGGGTCAGGGACTGCTTTATATATTTCTGTTTATCTCCCACAACAGGTAGCACAGTCTCTTGCATGTAGTGCATGCTCCAAAACTGAATATTATTGATAAAGAAGTTGGTTAAGTTAATGATGATTCCAAGCATGGAATCACTGGTTACAGTGCAAACAATGACGCCTGTGATGGAGTGGTGAAGCACAATGGGAAAATCAGTTAGCTTCAGGAGTCAATGCATTCTCTTGAGGGCATAGCAAGTTTGCAAAGTACTTGGGCTTAGGTTCCAAAGGCACAAAGGCAGAAATCTAATGTAGACAAAAATTCCTATTTAAATCCCTTAAATTTCAATGTTTCTCTATAGGTGATTTTAGTTATATTGGAACTAGTCTGTCTTAAGTTGAACACAGATGAAGTTCTTTGTTTCTATCTAGGGGTCATGCTGTACCAAAAATTATGCTTTTCTGCATAAGTGAGGTGGTGATGATGGTGCTCTTACACTTCTCCAAAGTATGTATTGTAAATCAGGCATATTCACAGTATATATGATTGGACGCAATTGTAATTATGTGGCATTCAGATATTGATGCCTAATGAATTTAGGTGAGTGGTTTAATCTTTTATGGGTCTATAGCTGGTAACCTTTTAGTGTGACCTTTTGGGGAAATTGCCTATCATTTGGCAAATATGAATAAACAGGTGGCATTGAAGATGCCTTTTACTAAGTGTTGGACCTGGAAGTTGGTGTGAATGTGGAGGGATGATGAGTCCCCTACATTCTTCATAGTTTCCCCTCCTTGTCTCCTTAGTGGTGCCACTGTTTTTCTACACTATCCAGAATACTCAGAGAGGCATGTTTTGGAACTATGCTTCATTCCTTTAGTAGATGGGGACTATTGCATTCCTTTAGTAGATGGGGACTATTGCATTCCTTTAGTAGATGGGGACTATTGCATTCCTTTAGTAGATGGGGACTATTGCATTCCTTTAGTAGATGGGGACTATTGCATTCCTTTAGTAGATGGGGACTATTGCATCAACCAACAGATGGGTAGAAGTGTTGGGATGAAAAGACTACTATCAGCCTAAAACTGTGTAACTATTCATGGTTATATCTCAGGGAGACATTTTAAAACACTAATTAGCTTTAGAGGGAAAAGTACAAATCCAAGTGAAATGTTTAAATTTGTTAGACTCAGAATACATTTTAATGACCCTGATGAATGTTGAAGCCAGCAATTGGATAAAACACCCTATTAGGCAGAAATATAAGTCTTGCCATAGGAACAATCTTGCTATGCAATGATGGTCAGTAAGCAATATTTGATTGAGAAATTTGCCATGACGTCAGCCTAAATATGAACACATGAGTTCTCCACCTCGAATGCCTGAGAAGGGCTGTCTTGTTTTGTTGATATTGCTATTAAGGAAAAATAAAATTATGAATCTGGATATCCTTCCCCATAATATTAGCCATCTGCCCAAATGTAACTTACTTGTTTCCTGCTGCCATTTGACTTTTGTGGTTCTTTCTTTGATAGTGATTATGTATCTGCCTGGTACTCCATGTCGTTGCCTTGCTGCCTAAGGTCTTCCCCTTCACCCATGCCATTTTGCTCTTACATTATATCTCCTTAATTACCTTTACATATGTACATAGTCTCACTCTGCTCAGTTTTAACCCTAATGGGGTCAGTGATTATGAAAAGTTTCTGATGGTGACTGGTGCTCACTAACATAATATAGGACAGTCACTGGAAGGCTGGCTTCCAAATCTTATACTACAAGCCCTCTACCTCCAAAATTCCTTAAATTCAAATATTTAAACTCCAAGAGTGTGACAAGGCAAACCCATGTTGCTTGTGAAAACTTCTCAAGGGAAATATTTTTGAAAGTTCTTTTTTAAAATTAACCTTCTAAGGATAGTAGAAAGATGTAAGCAAAAGGATGCAGGGCCAAGATCAACTAACTGGTTGAAAGGAGAAAAGGATGTAAGCCTGTTTTTCAGGATCCCTCCCCCCAGGTGCAGAGAGCTACCCCTCAGGTTCAGCTGATTAGACAGAGGTGCTAACCTCAACTCTCATTACTGAAAGTCATTGAAAAAATGTTTAAATTAAATGACAAAATGCTATCTCTGAATTTGAAGGATTATGTGGGAAAGATTGGATTAAAAAAATGGGAGACTGTCAAAGGTACTCCTTAAACTTTCGATATTTTACTCAAATTTTGACTTTTATGTGGTCTGTTGACTGTACGGGGTTAGTCCCATAACAGAGACAAGACATTGATTCCATGAGCTCAGATTTGCATTGCATGGCTCATTCTGGAAAGACTCCAAAAGAACTTGGAGTAATACCCATAATTAGTCACACACTTGGAAGTTTTCTCATCAGCCTGAGATTTGACTGAACCTTAAATCATTAAACAGAAGGAAAGAGTTAATTTCTGTTATGTCATGTTTTCATAAGTGAGAAAATTAAAAATAACTGCAGTGAAAGCCAGGTGAGGGTCCTTGTTGCATAGTTCTCCAGACAGAAATGCATTCATTCAGTTTACCCCTATTTATCAATCTGTATTTTTCACTTCCCTATCACCGTATCACATGACCTTTTTACTAATTCAAAATGCTCAGCTGGAGGCTTCTATGTTGCATCCTCCTTTGAATTTTCCCAAGCCCTACCTTTTTTCCCAGTAGGTGTTCAGTTCATGTTAACCTGGGAGGATCCAGTTGAGTGGAGAGCAAATATAAGCAGAGGAAGTGAAGAGACTGGCTCCATCTCTCACTTGGTGGGTGATAACCTCTTGGAGATGGGTATGGAAGCCAGGAGTCAGAAGAGAAAGCTGTCGCTTGAGCTGGAATCCAAACTCTTCCCCTGTAACTGTTGGTTATGTGCAGGGCTGCTCTTGAAGGCGGAAATCTGTCTGTTCCAAGTTCCCTGGCTCTTACCCTCCAGTGTTGACCATGATTTCAAGCCAACTGAGATGGATGCCGTGTTAGTGGAGTTTACATTGCATCACTTTCATTTGGCCCTGAGCAATGTGTTTCTCCTTTTTACTTTTTTCCCCTTGCGGATATAAAATGCTCTGCAAGGAGTTAATTGTTTTATGACCACGCAGCTGGCCACAGTAGATCACAGAGCTCAGTGCAGAAATCCAATTATTCCCTTTGTCTGAGATGAAAACCAGTACTTGGAGGAAGAGCCTCTCTGCTGCAGTGTTGCTTGATTTAAGATTCTGTTCTAGAAAAGACAGGTTCTCTGACGCAGCTTGGCTCCCAGGCCACAGAAGCTCGCCTTTCTCTCCGGTTGATGCTGGCCACCCGAATACACTTGGGATACAAGAAATAGAACAGAAGATCCCTTAGTCTAAGTTTCTGGTTACTTTAGGGCATAAGATGTGTTAACTAGCTTTAAATATTGATGGTCATGCCAGCAACTTTCTATCAATGTAGGAGACACTTGGGGAGGAATTTGAAAAGAGAAGGTGCACTGAGAACGCTAAGCCTTGGTGAGCGAATATAGAAAGAAATGTATCTATGCAGAGTGATAAGATAGATAGCTGGAAATGCCTGGGATTTTCATCAGCTTAGAGTAGACAGGAGAATTTCCAACTCCAAACCAAAGATAGAACATGTTTCATTTTATATTTTTAAGTAACCATTGCAAAGTGCAAAAGGAATAGAAATATCTGCATGATTTCCAGTTATCAGAAACCACTCTGACACCTAGCCCCATATTATCTATCCCTTTCCATCTTGTCCCAGAAATCTTGTGGAAAGATATAACAACATATTTACAAAGAAGCCCAGAAACGAAAGTGAATTATCCAAGGACACAAAAGGATGAGAATGCGAATTGGGATCCGAAACTTGGCAGAAGAGGATAGGCCAGAGTATGAACCTTGAAGTCAAAGAGATCTGGGTTTGAACTCCGGTGCTGCAGCTTAACCTCAGATCTCTTATCTGAGGTTTCATTCCTTCATCTGTAAAATGGGAAAATAATCCTTCCCTAGGTATATGTTAAAAGGGTTAGTAATAATGTACACAAACATTTTTCCCCATAATAATCCTGTAGAGAAGTGAAAGGGAACGGCAGGTAATAGAACAGAAAGGAAGTCGGACTCATTGTGCAGGAACTAGAATTCATCAGCTGTGCCTGTCAAGAAGCTTGGTCTAAAGGCCAACAGTGATATGGCATGGCTGAGCCTATTGCAGGTTCATTCTATATGAATGATAGCACTGTGAAGTAGCTGGGTTTTTCTTATATGGCCATAGTTAGACTCTTGAATGCTGACTTGGCCCTTACTCCACTGTAAAGATATAAAAGGGGGATTCTCACTTCACATGGGATGCTTGGTCCTCTGAACCTCAGCAATGTCTCTATGGAGGACCAAGACCCACTCACACAAATGTATCTTTCCTGGTGTATACCCTTTATACTGCTTATTGGCTGGTTTGGGGGTAAACTAAAGTGGAAACATGCTAAAACCTTGTCCAAGTTGTTCTTTTCAGTTCTCAAACTTGGGCCATCCCCATGCGGTCTGTTCTAGCTAACTAACTTAAGCCAAGAATAATGAATTAGTCCTGGCTCGTTGGCTCAGTGGTAGAGCGTTGGCCCAGTATGTGGAAGTCCCGGGTTCGATTCCTGGCCAGGGCACACAGGAAAAGGGCCCATCTGCGTCCCTCTCTCCTTTCTCTCTCTCTGTCTTCCTCTCCTGCAGCCAAGGCTCTACTGGAGCAAAGTTGGCCTGAACGCTGAGGATGGCTCCATGGCCTCTGTCTCATACACTAGAATGGTTCCAATTGCAGGGGAGCAAGGTTCCGCAGGGACTGAGTATCGCCCCCTAGTGGGCATGCTGGTGAATTCTGGTTGGATGCATGCAGGAGTCTGTCTATCTGCCTCCCCCTGTCCCCCACCACTTCTCACTTCAGAAAAAAAAAAGAATAATGAATTAAAAGGATACAGACAGGATAGCTCAGGGGATGGAACAAAATACTGAGCAAGCAGACCTCAACAGATGGGACCAGGCTATCTGGGGACTTGCAGGAATAAATGGGCAGTGTTTTAGGGATGCCATTAATGGCTTTGATTAGCTCTAATAATTTTTCCAGACTTGAGTCACTCCCCTGAAAATTCAAATTACTAGAGGAAAGAATTTTACTGGCCCAGCTCAGGTCACATGTTTATACTCCTGCCCCGACAAATGAAGGAGGGACAATTTTTTAAGGAGAAGGAAGAAGGGAAGTTTAGTGGGTCACAACATCAGCTGTCTCTCTCATTAGAAAAGTTCCAATGTCCTGATATGTGGTCTCAGTCTTTCTCTGGGGGAAGTTGCCTTTGCAAAATATAGTGAGAAATGATTAGCCAAGGTGTGGCCACATTTTGCATATCATCCCTGAACTAAATACGTTGATGTAAGTTAGTGAACAAGCTTCAGTATAACTTAATAAAGCTGCTACTGAACCTCACAAGGTCCAAACATTGCAGGGCCGCATTTTGAGCAAGAAGTCAGTATTTTGGAAATGCAGCTCCTGAAATATGTGTAAGGAGCTTATTCAAATCTTGGTCTTGTTGCTTAGAAAGGTGTGTCTCCTAAATAGCCAGAGGACAGGAACTGCTTGGGATTGCAGCAGGAAGTGTCACAGAAGGGCTGGTGTCTTGGTACTCCAAGGCCAAGTTGAGCATGACCATCTGAAATAGTTTTCTGGGGAATAGCAGATAAGTCTCAGATGTTTTATCCCTGTAGCATAATAAGCTAGTTTGTCCAGATTCAAAGCATTCAAAAATGACTCTCCAATCTTCAACCCACCTCTCTCAGCAAAGTGGCTTCATTCTGAGGAATGAATCCCTATCCATGTCCTTCTCCCCACTCTCTCATGGGCCAAGACTCTCCCACACAAGCCTATCAGAATCTGTTTTTAACAAAGAATGTGAACTACTCATTCATATAAGAGCAAGCCAGCCTGATCAGGTGGTGGCGCAGTGGATAGAGCGTCAGACTGGGATGCGGAAGACCCAGGTTCGAGACCCCGAGGTCGCCAGCTCGAGCGCGGGCACATCTGGCTTGAGCAAAAGCTTGCCAGCTTGGACCCAAGGTCTCTGGCTCCAGCAAGGGGGTGCTCAGTCTGCTGAAGGCCCGCAGTCAAGGCACATGTGAGAAAGCAATCAATGAAAAACTATGGTGTCGCAACGACAACGAAAAACTAATGATTGATGCTTTTCACCTCTCTCCGTTCCTGTCTGTCTATCCCTATCTATCCCTCTCTCTGACTCTCTCTCTGTCCTTGTAAAAAAAAAAAAAAAAAAAAAGAGCAAGCCATAGCTACGATTCATATAACATTTCATAGACTTCTAAATGTTATCTCTTTGAATCTTTGCAATGACCCCCCAAGAACTGGAATGCTCATCTTCCCCTCCATATTGTCTACCTTTCTCTGTCTTTCTCTCTGACTTCAGGAGACTGACTTTCTATGAACCTATCAAGAGGCTTTCTTGCCTATTGGTGTTTTCTTGGGTCTGGCCAATGGGAGGCACCAGCAGGATAGAGGAGGTTGAGAAGAGAGGAAGATCAAGGTAAGTGTTCCCCTGGCTTCTTCTCTGTTGGACCAGGGATTGGTGTCTCTGTTTCCCTTGGAAGTCCACAACTTCTGGTGTATAGCCCTTTACTCTAGCTATAGCTCCCTTCTTTTTGTGGGACCTATTATCTCTCCTGTGCCTTTAGATCTAGAAGTAATATAGGACTCCCTGCTTTCACCCTTCCTGGAGCGTTTCAGCATGCATTGTCAGCATCCCTGAATGCTGAACTCAGGTTTGTACATTGTTCCTCATTAAACCCTTCTCAATTACCCTATTTGTGTATAGTATCTATTTGCTGCTAGGTCTCTCCCTGTTACAGCTGTGTTACTGTCCCTATTTTATAGATGAGGAAACTGTGGCCCAAAAAAGAGTATGTTGAATCCATGTTGTCCATCTATAAAACTCAGGTTCTCTACTAGCCTATTCTATTTAACCATCTTCATATTTAAAAGAGCTCTTGCCTTCAGCTGAAAAATTACACTCTGACCTTTCAAGCATTAAGTTATGTATGGGAATGTATTTATGGAAGAATTACATTTTTGTCTTCCCATCAGGCATAGGTCCCATTCTGTCCTATCCACCAAATATGATTTGGAACCTAAATTTTTAAAGAATCTTTTCTTCTTTAGTTAAAAAAAAGTGCTCTGAATCCCCTCTTTTTACTCAGGAATACCTCCTGAGATTTTGATATTTGCAATCCTATTAAGCAGAACTCTTAAACCTATTTGAAAACAGCCTTAATAGAATTTGACTCAATGCAAGTCCTAAAATATCAGATCAGAGTGGAACCTAATTAGCTACTTTTTTGTTACTCTAGATGCTACAAAGCACATTTTAGATGGAAATTACTTTAGAGATTATCCAGGTTCTTAACCTCATTTTGAGTAACATAAACCCTCTTAAAATTTGAAAAAGCTATGAACCCTCCCTCCCCCATAAAAATATGAATTCTCTCTCTCTCTCTCTCCCCCTAACACTCACAGCCAGACACGCACATAGACACATAAATGCACACCAAATATTTCCCATAATTTGGGGGATTCATTGTCATCCTGAATCCCATTCATGGACCCCCAGATTAAACTTCCCTATTCTAGGCTAATTCCTTAGGTTTACAAATAAGGAAGGTAATACCCAGTTGTATAAAATGACTGGGCCAAGGTCACACAGCTCATTAGCTGATATATCAATAAGGTTGAATGTAGTTACACTATGCAGTAGTAACAAACAGCAAATTTCAGTGGCTTAAAATAGTAGTATTTCTTATTCATGCTGTGTTTCACATGGATGCTCTGCTCCATGTCATTTTTACTTAGGAATGCAGGGTGACAAATACCTTCTGGAACATCATCAGTTATCATGACAGAAGAGGAGAGAACATCTGTCACCATGACAGAAGAGGAGAGAACATCTGTCATCATGACAGAAAAAGAGAACAGAGCTAGCTATGCACTGATTCTAAAGCTTTTGCCTAAAAGGGATACATCACTGCTGGTCATACTTCATTGGCCAGAACAAGTCATATGGCCAGGCCCAACCTCAGGTGGCAGAGAAACATTTGGTGGGTAGCACAAGTGACTAAGAAAGCTAGGAAATCCAGAAGTAGGACCAAGTGTTTTATTTTTGTGTAGTGCTCTCTACTCTCCCAAGGCTACTTGTATCATGACCCAGTTCACCTAGATGTGTCCATAGAAGATTTGTCATCGGCCTAGGGGGCCTATATTTCTGAAATAAAATCAGACTAATTTGGAGGCTTCTGTTTATCTTATTTGTAAATGCTGGTTTTCTGGCACAGTTCATTTAAGATTAAGACTGAGGCAATAAAAGGGGCCTGTTTTGTACTAGGTGGGTGTTATTAATTTTATATAACACTAGTTTTTCAAACCAAAACCTTTTTTTTCTTTTTTCTTTTTTACTATCTGTATTACTCTTATGTTTTCAGTACCCATTCATTTTTTTCTGGGCCTCCATAGCTTGGGATCATAATGTTGCCCTTGCAAACAGAGAAGAGTTTCTGGATTTTTCTTTCTTTAACAATTAGTGGTAGTTGTGGTTCTATTTTTATCTTCAATTCTTCATTTACTTCACAATTTACTGAAGACCTGCTTTGCCTTAGAGGTTGTAGGGAGGATTAAATTAGGCAATTCAGAGAGCCTAATGTAGAGTAGTTGCTCAAAACATGTTAGCTGGTGTGTGTGTGTGTGTGTGTGTGTGTGTGTGTATGTATTTTGAAATCAATATAGAACTACAATTGGGAGCACACACTTATAATAAGGTTTAGACAATTTTATTCATCTTTCTGTGTCTCAGGGTTTTTTATCTATTAAACAGGATTGATAATATTGCCAAATTCTGGGCTGTGGTGAGTATTAATTATAATCATACAAGTAAAGCATTTACACAGGATCTGGATCAGAGAAAGTCTTTGATAAAATTAGCTATTATTAGTGTATTTGTGTTACCAGCATAATTACTGAAAAAATATGGTTGCTATTTTCCAATTAAGCAGTGCAGTGAATAGGAAAGTGCACGGGTCTGGAACTAGGCAGACCTAGGTTGCATCATCTCAGCTTTTCGTGGTGTGACTTGAGACAAGTTACTGCTCTGAACTTCAGTCTCTTCTTAAATGATACACACCAGCCCTGCTCACCTTGCAGGGTATTTGGGAGGAACACAACAGTACAAAATCTCACACAGAGCATGGCATTTTAGACAGTCAATTAATATTAGTTCTTCTGGGTGTTGTGGGGCATACAAAGATGAACAAAGGAAACAAGTACTCTCTGTCCCCTTTGTGGGGTTCACAATCTCATTGTGGAAGTAAGACATGCCCACACATAACTACCTTAAAATGGCGAGCGCCACGAAAGAGCTGCGGTTGTTGGGCTGCAGTAGTTTACACTCAGTTCCTACAGGAGCTGGGCTGCTGGCTTTGGCTGAGAAAAAGTGCTCTTTACTAAAGAAATATTTTAATTTACAGACATATTTTAATTTACAGATTTGTCTTCCTTTCTCTCTCATCATCACCCCCTCCGTACCCAACAAACCCCAGAACACCCTGTTATGCACATGGATGATTTGGCATGGAGAGAAGTTCATTACCGTAACTGCCAGCCCAGTTTGCTGATACTCTCTGTTTTCTGGCTGTGATATTTACAGCAGCTCAGTTAAGACTTAATTTTCTATTATTCCCTGAACTTTGCAGCCCTCATTTTTCATTTGCTGTCTGAGATTCATTGCGCTAGCACCCTGGAACCCCTGCTGGAAAGAACTTACCACTCAGAATCAAATAAACAGAGAAAAGCATTTTTCCAAAGATAGGCTGCAAGTGATGTGAATTTAGTTTTGATTCTCAGCAATAGTTTTATCCTCTCTTTTAACTTCCGGTGGCCAACTGCATTTTTTTCCACCTAATTATCAAATAAGATGCCTTGGAGGTACCAGGACTTTGGTGTTCTCGTCTGGAAATGTCACAGTTCAGAATCTGTCTGGGTGTTATTATTATTTTCTTTTAATCTTGGCCTCTGGACTTGTTTGATATTGTAGGAAATCTTTTCTCTTCCCTCTATGAGTCACTTGCTAGAGTTGTGCTATGACACAGAAACTCATCTAAGGAGATCTCAGGGCCAGCAGGCCTTTTTTCCGGCCTCATTATCTGTAGATTCATTTGGTCAGTGAGAAAGGATTTTGATTAAAGTATTTTTCCACTCCAGAGCTCACTGCTTCCTATGACAGCCCTTCCTATGACTGATGAGGGATGGGGTGGTTGAATACTTTCTCTTCCCACTGTCTTTTACACTGTAGCCTATCTACTACAGTGTTGGCAGGTTTATTGTCATTCTGGACCTATGACATTTTGGGAACTGCCTGTTCTTCTCCAACATCTATTTCCACGCCATTGCACTCGGACCGGCCATTTTATACAATTTGCCTATGACTTCCTAGCCTCATTTCACATGTGGGATGGGAACTTGACAAAAATGTTTTTCCCTGGGGTTTCAGATTTGAGGCTGAGAGATAGTTAAGCCAATTTTGTAATAGGGGTTGGAGCCATAGGTATGAAAGTGAGGGGAATTGAATGTTTTCTCCCAGGTGAAGCAGCACACAGTGGAAACCAAATAGAGACCTGGAGACATATACATGGAGGGTCCTGAGGGCCACTTAGAGCTCTGGTCTCATGTGTCCCTATAGCCCTATAATTCTATCTTCATGTGAGACCATCTCTTTATTCAGTACCACAGATACACTCAAACCTTCCCAGTAAATCTTGTCATCAGCTTAGGCTGGTGAATCTTGGTTTCTGTTATAGGTAATCAAAGAGTCCTAACTGACACAATGTTTTTCTTGACCAACTTGCTGGTTTTATTCTTCTGGTAATAGCTAACAAGAGAAAAGTTGAGTCATTATTCAGTACCTTTGTCACCATAGAGGAAAATATTAAAACATAAATGTGTTCACAAAAGAATCACCACATCTACCCAAAGAATTGAAACCAAGGTCTTGAAGAAATATTTGTATACCCATGCTCACTGCAGCATTATTCACAAAGCCAAAAGGTAGAAGCATCCCTCGTGTCCGTCAATGAATGAATGGGTAAACAGAATGTGATTATATATATATATATATATATATATATATATATATATATATATATATATATATACAATTCAGCCCTAAAAGAAAGTCTTTCACTTGCTACAACATGGATAAAACTAGAAAAAAAATTATACTAATCAAAATAAGCCAGTCACAAAGAAATACTGTATGATTTCATTTATATGAAGTATCTAGAATAATCAAATTCATAGAGGTAGAAAGTACAATGGCAGTTTCCAGGGGCTGACAGGAAGGGGAGAATGGAAAATTATTGTTTAATACATACAGAGTCTCAATTTTGAAAGATGAAAAGAAACCTAGAGATTGGTTGCCTAACAATGTAAATGTACTTAACATTCCTGAACTTTACACTGAAAAATGGTTGAGAAGGTAAATTTATGTTATGTGTATTTTATCACAATTAAATAATAATAATAATTAGCCTGGTCAGGCAGTCACACAGTGGATAGAGCATCAGCTTGGGACACTGAGGATGCATATTTGAAACCCCAAGGTCGCTTCTTTGAGTATGGGCTCATCCAGCTTGAGCGTGGGCTCAACAGCTTGACCCCATGGTCGCTGGTTTGAGCTCAAAGGTCGCTGGCTTGAGCAAGGGGTCAGGGGCTCGGCTGGAGCCCTCCCCCCAGTCAAGGTGCATATGAGATAGCAATCAATGTGCTTTCAAAGGTGTCACAACTATGAGTTGATGCTTTTCATCTTTCTCCCTTCCTGTCTGTCTGTCCCCCCCCCACACACTAAAAATAATAAATAATAATAATAGGCTTCCAGGATATATTACTAATTTCTTAGATGGATGTGGACAGAGATAGTGGAATAAGCCTGGAGTATAAGTAAGGGGTTCACATTCTATTACAGGATTCAGATTCAAAGAAGTGTCAGTTGTCCAGCACCATTTAACTTCCTTATACCTCACTTTACTTGTAGTTCTTTGAATCCATTCATGCAAATACCTACTTTTGTAGGTTCTGGGTCCCCTGTGAAATGCTGGAAACATGAAGATAAATGAGATGGGGGTTGTTGAAGAAGCATTTTCATGGGAAGTAATCTCCAGTCAAGTCTGGAAAGATCAACCAAGAGAATTTCAGTAGGTGAGAGAAGCGGCATACATAAAGGCCCAGAGTCATGAAAGGGCCTGAGGTGTTTGGAGATTCTGAGGTCACTTTTGTGTTGAAGCCTGGGCAGCAGTTAGGGCCAGAGAAGAGAAAGGAGTGGTGGAAGATGGGCTGCATAGGAAGGTCAAGAATGGACCGTGAGAGCATTTCCTGTAGATTATTTTAGAGTAAGCAGCATTTCCCTCTGTGTGTTCAGTGGACCCCGGCTTCTCAACAGGGTCTTAGACAATTCATCTTGAGAAACATTCCACACTCTGTCCCCTTCTTTGGTATTTTAGGTACTCCTTAGCATAGAAAAGATTAGAGGAATTTCTGCTATAAAAACCTTCTTTGGCTTTGTTTAACCCAGCATTTCCAACTCCTTAGGATCATAGAACTTTTTTATGGTGTATCCTTTAATGGCAGGCCTAAATATTTTTTAAAAATCACTTCGGAAAATCTGTGTTAAGGTTGGGATACTAGAATATAAGACCTTCAAATATGGCTTTACTTTTTAAAAAATGAAATTTTACTGGCAGATGATCTCACATCTGTGAGTATGTTCAAGACTCCATTTCCTTAAAAGCCTTTCTCTGCTAACTTTCACAAATGGGAGATATCATGTGGAGAAGGCTGCGATGAGAGGGGCAGCTGGATGTGGCATCTGTGTGCATGTTCTGCCCCAAAGGAGTGCCTTACTTCCTCCTGCAGAAGCAGGTCTCTGAGACAAGGATTTATGTACAAGTAATTTATCTGGGAACTGATCCCAGGAAACGTTCACGGTAGAATGAAAAACTGAAGCAGGGAGGTAAGGCAGCCGATATGTAATGTGTTATTAAGCAATTTCCTGCTGGTGGGGGGAGCTGAGGTTTTGGGAAGTCCTGAGAGGATGTGTGAACTCTGCACCTGCAAGTGATTCTATTGGAGTGGCGAGAGACACTTATCCATCAGCTTCGCCACTGAGTGGTTGAGGACTGCTCATTGAATTCCCTGGCACTGCTGGCCGGTCACCAGCAAGAGCAGAGCAAATGCCAGGGATTATAAAAAGTTCACAGATGGAGGCATGCAGAGACTGGTGTTTGGAAGTCAGACTGACTGGTGAGGGCCTAAGGCAGCAGCTTTCAACCAGGATGCCACCAGAACTTTTAAAACATATAGGACCTGATTACTTCATGGGGGCACTGCCCTCTTTTTCCTTAGATTGTCAAATTAAAATATAACAGCCAACACAATAGCTGTCTGGGGTGAATAAATCAAAATTATACCTTTTTCTTTTCAGATCAGCAAAAAATATACATTTTTGGTGTGCCTCAGAATTTTAGTAATCAGTTTATATGCGCCAGGAGATGAAGAAGGTTGAACACCACTGGCTTAGAAGATCGAGTGGATACTGAACGTGTTTGCTCCTGTCTCAAAGCAGAAAAGCTGCAGCGAACATTATTAGCGTTTTAATCTGTTTATAGAGAAGGAAGACTTTCTGATAGTGTGGCATGTTTCTGTTTATTGTTTCAAGATCCTGGAATTTTATCTGTAGTTTTCCTCTTTTTGATAATATCCCAATGATCTTATTTATCTGATTTAACTCCTACGTTGACCTTGCTTATTCTAAGCCCCGGATTTTTGATTTGTGTGATTATCAATTCAAACCATATCGCAGCCCTTCTGAAGAGGCACTGTTGGTACCATCAAGTTCTTGCTTTTGTTCTGGGCTGCAATCTCCTCTCCAAATTGCCTTTAACTTTGTCTGAAGCAGTGTTCTTAATGCTCACCTCTCCTGGCTGTTGAACAGAAGAAGATTAGGTGGGCCACTTTGGACTGTGTCCCTGAATTGGTCCTTTCAATTTGCTCTTAGCCCACAAACCAATCTACTTGGCCATGCCAATGCCAGGACTCATCTCTTCATCATTAATCAACTCATGCTTAATTCTTATGTGTGTGTATTCATTCAACAAGAATTCATGGAGCACCTACAGTGTGCCCAGGCACCACTGCAGATGATCTGGGAATAGGTAAGAGGTGGGGATGCAGGGTGACAGTGACTCTTGAGAACATATTATGGAATGGGGTGGACTTGGGTGCAAGGCTCATTTTGGCCTTTGAGTCTCTTTGCCTTTCTGAGGCTCAGATAATTCATCTATAAAAGGATACCTCTGTTGTGGGCTGAATTGTGTCCCACCAACCATATGTTAAGGTCCCAAACTTTGGTACTTCATATTTGGAAATAAGGTCTTTAAAGAGGTAATTATATTAAAATAAGGCCATTGGAGCAGGGACCTAATCCAATGTGACTAGCATCCTTATAAGAAGAGGAACAGCCATAGGGATGCACATACACAGAGAAACAACCATGTGAAGAAGCAATGAGGGCGACCAACTGAAATCCAGGGAGACAGGCCTCAGAAGGATCCAACCCTACTGACACCTTGATTTTGGATTCTAGCATTCGAATGTGAGAAAATAGACTTCCACTGTTTAAGCCAGCCAATCTGTGGTATTTTGTTATAGCAGCCCTATAAAACTACTATACCTACTTTATGTGGTTATTAATGATATTAAGTCATGTAATGCACATATAATACAGTATTATTATTACAGAGATAAACTAGATATAAATGCCATACTAAAACTATACTGTATTGAGATGAAGAAACATGAACTGAAATATCTATAAAACAAGAAGGAAAATGCTAACTGCCAAAAAGAGGTAGTCAGAGGAGGATGACTTGGAGGAGGTACCTAGGGGAGGCTGAAGTGGTTTGATCAAGGGTTAACATTTGACCTGAGGTAGATAGGGTCAGTGCATGGAGACAGCAATGCTAAGATAGTAATTGTATATAAAGTTTAATTATGTATATTATACATTAATGTACTATGTGCATAAATATCTATGCTTAATTGACCTGAAAGAATATTCACGCATTATTCATTACTCAGCAGATATTTATTGAATGTTTACACGAAGGTACTGTTCTCGATGCCAAGGAAACAGCAACACAAGCAAAGTCTCTACCCTCATCAAATTTATATTCCAGGGGTGATGCTCATGATTGTAAGAACAGAAAGATTCTGAAATGGTATATGCAGTATGATCCTACTGAAAACATATATGTGAATATATAAATTCATATTTTATAAAAATGAGATTATATATGTATAGTTTTACATAAAGTGAAGGAGCTAGGGCAACAGAAATTTGGAAAGATAGATACACAAGTGTTAACTGTGATTGCATTTCAATGCTGGAATTACCTTTTCTCATTTTTATTTATCTGTATTTTCCAAATTTGGGGGCAATAACCTTGTGCTTTATATATGTTTGTTTTAAATTCTTTTTTATTTTTTAAATTACAGTTGATACTCAATATTATTTTATATTAGTTTCAAGTATACAGCATAGTGATTACATATTTATATAATTTACAAAGTCACCTCCCTGGTAAGTCTAGTACCCACCTGACACCATATATTATTATCACAATATTATTGACTATATTTCGAAGGCTGTACTTTACATTCCCATGTCTGTTTTGTGACTACCAATTTGTACTTCTTAATTCCTTCACCTTTTCCACCCAGCCCCCCAACCTCCTCCCATCTGGCAACTATCAGTCTGTTCTCTGTATCTATGGGTCTGTTTCTCTTTTGTTTATTTTGTTCTTTAGATTCTACATATAAGTGAACTCATATTTTGTTTGTCTTTCTTTGTCTGACTTATTTTACTTAGTATGATACTGTCTAGGGTCTATCCATGTTGTTGGAAATGCTAAGATTTAATTCATTTTATGGCTGAGTAATATTCCCTTGTATATAAATACCACATCTTTTTTATCCATTCATCTGTTGATGTACACTTGGGTTGCTTCCATATCTTGGCAATTGTAAATAATGCTGCAATGAACATTGGGCTGCATATATCTTTTTCAATTAGTGTTTTGGACTTCTTCGAATAAATACTCAGAAGTGAAATTGCTGAGTCATAAGGTAGTTCTTTTTTCCATAGTGGCTGCACCAATTTGCATTCCCACCAACAGTGCACGGTTCTCTTTTCTTCACATCCTTGCCAACACTTGTTGTTTGTTAATTTATTGATAACCATTCTGACAGGTGTGAGGTGACATCTCATTATGGTTTTAATTTATATTTCTCTGGTCATAATGATATTGATCATATATATATATATATATATATATATATATATATATATATATATTGGCCATCTGTACGTCCTCTTTGGATAAATGTCTATTCTGGTCCACTGCTCATTTTTTAATTGGATTGTTTGTGTGTATATATATACACACAAACTAGTCTATATGTATATAATGTTTAAAAGAATGTGTATTGTATGTGCTATTAAACAACTAAGTGCTAAAAGTTAGAATTTAACAGAAGTTACAAAGGGCCTTTGCATATAGTCCTTATTCCCATCTTGTAGACAGTTGTCACATTTGTAACCCTGAAGGCCTCTTTTTGTTGTTATTATTTTTCACATTTCCTTCACATCTGCTACCATCCCCCTTGCTTGTGGTTCATAAACCCTTTTATTAGATAAAATGAAATCTTCAGCTTGAGGGAAGTGCTTTTCCCAGGGGACATTGGGCTCAAATTCTGAAGCTTTCAGCTTTTAGAAAGAAAAATGTTCCATAAATGCAAGTGACTGCTGTTTCTGCTTGTTTAATAGTTCTCCAATGTGTAGAAAATATTCTGATAAAGCTAGGTAGAAATTAGTACATAGATTTTACACTGACCAAAAGAGATCCATGGAATTTAGCATTCTCTTGATGGTGTGGGTCTCCCCACAGTGTTTTGGATGTGAAAGCATGGCGCACCTCTTGGTCTGAAAAACACAGGAGATGGGCCCTGACTCACCAGCCCGGGGACCTGGACCTCAGCCATTGGGTGCATTGGCAGAGCTGAATTCTAGGCTAAGGCTCCAGAAAAGTTTGTTGGTCATGGCATCACTTCTGGCAAACACAGTTTATCTTTTTTCCGCTGAGGCCCCATTTTGCTCGGCATGACCTGGTTGATCTAGCAAAGCTAGTTAGTGGTTCTCTGACTTTCCAGAGCTTTCTGCATCTTGCAAATAGTCTGGGGATGGTGGTTTTAATAGGCTCACAATATAGAGTATATTTTCACATTTCTTTTTGTTTATTTACTCTGGTTTCTTATCCCAGTCCTTCCGGTCTTTAATTCAAATGCTGGAACACTTTGCACTGCATAATTATTCCACAAATATCTTTTTTTCATCCCTACTGGTCACTTGTGATTGTGGGCCCTGCTGTCATTTTGACTAAAATTAATCAACTTGCCTACGTATTCTTTTTTAATGAAGTTCCATTGAGGGTAGTTGTAATTTGACTAAAGATTTGCTTAGATTATAAACAAAAAAGAATAAGTTATTTAAAAAATTGAAATGAACATACATTGATAAGTTCATGCCATGGAAAAAAACTCAAAATTAGGAAAAATCTGATTCTTCATTGAAAAAGCCATTTATGTTATTATTTCACTTTGTAACTTAAAATTTTTTCAGTTTTCTATTGCTATTAGGATGTGCAGTTTTAAACTTGCCCATCAGATCTGGTCTCAGCCTCTTCTGTAGCCTCAAGCCTCACACTGTAAGCAGAGCATAATTAACTTCTCTCATTTCCTCCACAGCACTAAACCCCTTTACCTCCAAGTCTTCTTCCCAGACCACTCTACCCATGTCTTGCAGTGGGTAGCTTCTACTTCTCTGTCAGGTCTTAACTCACAAGTGGCTTTCTCTGAGGAGCCTTTCCAGGTCCTCTGGGTCTAGGTTAAGGTCCACTCCTCCGTGTTGTATCATCATAGCAGGTCATTGCCTGTGTACTTCTCTCTGTTTCCTCCACTAGTCTATAAAATTGCTGAAAGTAGAGTCCCTGTCTTTATGCTATCATTTTATCATTTGTACCTAGCACAGGGCCAGGTTGGAACATAGTAGGTGTTCCTAAAATATTCCTTGACTAAATGGGTCCATTAGAATAATTTCTGCAGAGAAAGAATCAGGTTTAAAATGGTTTTATGAGTCCTGTGCTGCCATTTACTTGAATGCCTGAGTTATCCCACCAACTCAGATCAAACAGTTATTATTGAACACCAGGATGTGTCAGCTGTCCCACCTACACTATTTCATTGATCTTCCCCCTGCCTTTCTGTTTTACACTTGAAGACATTTAGACTCAGCGAGGCTAAAGAACTTGATCATGGGAACTGATAGTGAACAGAAGCAATTCTGGGCTTTTGATACCTAACTCATGGTTCTTGACCCTATATCAGGGTGTTCTTTAAGTTTTACTATGCTTTTTTGCTTCAATCATATGGTAGACCATTGCATTAGAACATAGGAAGCCTTGAATTAGTTCCACAAAAGGTACAACTTAGAAATCAAAATGGAATCCCGGAGGGGAATTGGGGGAGGAAACACTGGTGTATGGATTCAACACTTGGGTTCTTTTCTTACCTTTGTTATTAACTAGCTATGTGACATTGTGCATGTTATCTCATCTTACCTTTGTTACTAACTAGTTTGGTGACATTGGGTATGTTACCTAGTCTTTCTGGTTCTTAGTTTTCTCATTTATACAATGACTGGGAGTGATTGGATAATTGTTAGGGGCCTTTCAGCTTTAAATTCTGCAGTCTTAAACTTGAAAGCTGGTATGAGGCATCAGACTTGCACAATGATTAGTGCTCAGGATATCATCAAGTCTACTCAAAATAGCTTACCTCTTAGGGGCTTTTATGAAATTGCATTCTGAAAGTAATAAGTAAAAAGAATAAACACAATTTCCTATCACCCTCTTATTTACTTTTTTGTACATAACAAGTAACAAAGCAATAACCATGAGTCATGAAAGAAATAGAATAAAAAGAACAAACCACTGGCAGTCACCACCTTTTCTCCGCTGTCATTACTGGCCTTTGAATTAGTCAGAGTGAATGCTGGCTGTCTTCCGCACACCTTCCCAAATTTATAGAACAGGCCCCTTCTCATTCACACTTGTATAAAATTGCTTGTAGCTCTGCGCCTCTTCAAACTACCTTATGTATTTAAGCATTTAACAATCAGACTTCACATCATATTGTGGCACAGCAAATCTGAAATGTAAAAATGCAAATTGTAGGGAATAAAAATAAATTTTAACTTGTTTGCATACAAATTGATTTCCATGAACAATTAAAACTTAGCATACCTGTATTTGCAATTATTTTTAGAGGTGCTAAAGTAATTATATTATCCATATGTGAATTTAGTAAAAGGACAGGTAAGCTGTTATTCTCAATTTAAATAGAACGAATTTTGGTTTTAATATAGCTGAAAGCAATAGAGTAAATAAAAATATGTATAACCTTAAAACATTATCATAGCATGTATATCAGTAAATATTGTAAAACTCCCTTTAAAAATTGAAGTTGTGGGGGAAAAAAGAAATTAAAATTAATAAGAGATTTGAACTTGAGGATTAGTCTGGTTTAAAAGAGGAGCCATGGGCCCTGGCTGGTTGGCTCAGCAGTAGAGTGTTGGCTCAGTGTGTGAAAGTCCCGGGTTCAATTCTCAGCCAGGGCACACAGGAGAAGTGCCCATCTGCTTCTCCACCCTTTCCCCCACTCCTTTCTCTCTATCTCTCTTTTCCCATCCTGCAGCCAAGGCTCCATTGGAGCAAAGTTGACCCAGGTGCTGAGGATGGCCTCATGACCTCCACCTCAGGTGCAAGAATGGCTCCAGTTACAACAGAGCAATGCCTCAGATGGGCAGAGCATCGCCCCCTGGTGGGCATGCCAGGTGGATCCTGGTTGGGCACATGCCAGAATCTGTCTGCCTCCTTGCTTCTCACTTCAGAAAAATACAAAAGAGAGAGAGAGAGAGAAGCCATGGCCTGACCAGGCTCTGGCACAATAGATAGAGCCTCAGCCTAGGACACAGAGGACCCAGGTTTGAAACCCCAAGGTAGCACTGGCTTGAGCACGGGCTCATTCAGCTTGAGTGTGGGGTCACTGGCTTGAGTGTGGGATTATAGACACGGCCCCATGATTGCTATCTTGAGCCCAAAGGTTGCTGGCTTGAAGCCCAAACTTGCTGACTTGAGACCAAGGTCACTGGCTTGAGCTAGAGGCCATGAGCTTGGCTGTAGCTACCCCCTCCTCCCACCCATCAAGACACTTATGAGAACAATCAATCAATGAACAACTAAGGTGCTGTAACAAGGAATTGATGCTTCTCATCTCTCTCCCTTCCTGTCTGTCTGTCCCTATCTGTCCCTCTCCCTGTCTCTATCTCTCTCACTAAAAATAAATAAATAATAATAAAAAAATAAAAGAGCAGCCATGGCCAAAATAATAGAAAGTTATATAGAATATGAAGATTTTTACTTCTCCTGTTTTCCCTTATTGTGTCATTGAAACTACATCAGACAATTAGGAAATTCATTTTTTCCTATCACCAGTTGTCAATTTAGGCAAGTCACTTTATCTCTCTGGAGAGAAATTTTGCTGTGCATGGAGTTAATATTTTATAAAAACTATTAAACCTTAGCAACTTTAGGAAAATGCTAAAATGTTCTACTAGGAATATCACCACAGATTATAACATTATTCCAAGTTAAATAAACTCTGGAAGTTGATGTATATTCTTCTAGGGGAAAATGGTGTATTTTGCTTCCATATTGAATCAATGTTCTGTCTTCAAATGGAATTTGCATTTAAAAAAATGGCTTGATTATTGACATTATGGTAAGCCAAAACCCTATCATAGGTGGGAAAACTCCTGAGATTGCTAACTTGTGTGGTTAAGGTAGAATATTATTTTAAAAGCCAGATTTAGAATTTAAAGATGTACTTATGTATGTATGTATGTATGTATGTATGTATGTATGTATGTATGTATGTATTGAGAGAGAAGCAGGCAGAGAAACAGAGACACAAGAACATGGAGCTGTTCCTGTTTGTGTCCTGACCAGAAATTGAACCGGAAACCTCTCTCTGTGCTTCTGGTTGACACTCTAACCAACCAAGTTATCTGGCCAGGGCTTAATTTTTCATTTATTCATTGATCTTTTTAGACAGACAGAGAGAGGAAGGGAAGGAGAAGGGAGGAGGAAGGGAAGCATTCATTTGTTGTTCCACTCAGTTGTGCATTCATTGGTTGCTTCCCATGTGTGCTCTGACCTGGGATCAAACCCACAACCTTGTCATTTTCAGATGACACTCTAACCAACTGAGCTAACCAGCCAGGACTTGAAAGATGTATTTTCATCAGGATTTTTGAAGCATTGCAACACCTCATGGAAAACGGATCTCTTTTCTTTCCTAGGAATGCTGCACATTTTTTGAGAAGCTAAATACAAATCAATTGCTTCCTTGTGGACCAACAAATCAGTAACATCCTAGAGTTTTATGGCTCCTGAATGTATTTTATTCAGGTGAGAAATTCTGTTTTTCTTGTTCATAAAATTTCTAATTTGATTGGTCTCAGTAAAAATGTAAAAATACATATAACTTATGCACCATAGCGAGTGGTTCTTCTATCTGTGGAAACTTAGAGAGAAGCAAGGAGTGGGGTGAGCTTCCGTGTTAAGCTGTAGTTTTGAAACCAACTGCCTTGCAAAACAACTAGACCCATAACAACGTAGACTTAGGGAACAAAGACCATTTTATTTTATTTTATTTTTTCCACTAATACAGGTTTAACTTTAATGTGTAAGACCATAGTTTACTAAATTGAAAGTGTGATGTAGATTATGAAGGAAAAGGAAGGATCTTCCTAATTATTTCCTTCAGAATGTTGTAAATTAAGAGGTAACATACTAAAAAAAATAACCATAACTAAATATCCCTCATCGATTTACTCTGTTCATAAAATTAATTCTCGTGCTGCTGGATTTTGGTATAGCAGTCTGCATTGTTAAGTTCATCTGCTTCTGAACTAAAAGGATGCCTGGAAATCCCTCCTCAGTCCCACGGTACCATTTCACTATTGCCTAAGGATTGTCCACTTTAAGCTCTGAAGCTCGTACTTGTGAAATTCTCCTCCTTGAAATATCAATAATTAAAAGTATGTGATAGAGTCCTCTGCATGAGGCTCTGAGATTGTCTTTTATTGAACACCCAAAAAAAAAGAGTATGTACCTTCAAGTAAGCATCAAAGGTGAGCAGAAAATATCTGCAGATAAAATTAAATCAATCATGGCTTGTATTGTGTTAATGTTGAGCTTGAACCACGTATTCCAAAGTGAACTCTACAGAATTCCAGGATGAGCTAAAGGTGAACAATGAAATAAAGATTCAGTTAGTGTAAGAAAGGATGGTGCTGAGCTGGGTGGCTCAGAGGAAAGAAGAGGAGTGGGTGTTCTACAAATAAGTGTGTTAGGCTTGCTCGCTTGCCCTTTGCCTGATTGATGGATGAGCTCAGGGCAGCACCACAGTGTGTATAGTCTATGTAAGGCTGCAGGAGCTTGTCCTCAGGGTGGCAAACTGTAGATTGCGGATTGCCTGCAGCCATTGGGAGGGGCCATTTTTGCTACTGTTTGTGGGAGAAGGGGTTTTTCCCTGAGCCTGCTTGCTCGTCCACCATTATGAAACTAATACAGAATGACCCCTCATTTTCCAACTTTGCAGTTTCTTTACCATCTGCCTGATGCATTGCCATGGCCACCGGCCTTACAGGTGGGCATAGGAGGAATTGTGGATACTATGTAAGTGATGATGAAAGATTGGTAAGACTATAAGTAGGAGGTCAGAGTAGGAGAGGCATAGTAAACTTCAGTGTGGTGATCACTGGGGGGTACATTTGACTTTTCATTAAACATGCATTCCTGAAAAGTTCTCTGAAGATCTGTCATAAAGTAAAAACATATTTAATAGTTAGTTATTTAAAGACAAATGATATCTCTAAAGGGGAAGGGTACTTTTATAATATGAATACCAATCCCCTAACTAACTTCTTTGATAATTATAATATTATGATTCAAGATTTTTAGTTTATATTGAGCAATGGACTGAGACAGTTGAGAGAGAAATACACATTGTTTTAGCTCTGGGTACAGCATCAAGAAAGGACAGAATGTTTTCAACTGAAAGAGGCTCTTGCAATGATCTAAATCAACTTCATTCTCCACATGAGAAAACTGAAGATTAAATGCTTCAATCAAGGTCAACCAAGGTTTCACTGAGAGTTAACCAAATGTTAAGTGATTTGTTTATGATTTGCTGTTTGGCTAAAAAATGAGAGCGAGAACCAGTAGTGCTGCTTCCCTCGCAGGCCTCGTTCTCGGCAGCTCACTTAGATTGGATGGATTACTATGTATACAGAAGGAAAGAAAGTGACAGCGCATCTGCACACTCTTGTCCTCAGGGGCCCTTTCCAGCTTCCAAATTCTATGATTCTATATCATCACTGCTTCTCTTATTTTTTAAGACTGTTACCTAAAAAAGATTCATTGTAAGAGCAGGAGGCAGCCAAAAAAATAAAAAAATAAAATAAAAATAACTGTTATTGGCTTCCAAAAAAGCCATGGAGTATAGTAATACATCTTACAGAAGGAGAAAGATAATGTGAAAAAAAGAATTATCTTCCCGAAGGCAATAAAGCTTTAAAAAACACCAACCCAGTTTCCCTTCAGTTCTGCCAGAATCCATCAAATTCAGCACCTTAAATTGGTCCAAGTTTCACAGATACCAGGAAACCACAAGTGTGATGTTTTTGGAGAAACCATACATCTCCAAAACCATATCATTTTGTTCCAGCTTTTTTTCCGTGTACACCAGTTAACTTAGCTCTTGTCATTTCTCCTCAGAAATTCCTCGTATATCTCTAGTTCCCCAAAGTAAGCCCTTTATTTGTAACTGCAGAAAATGGATCATATGAGAATTCAGGGGGGAGAGAGAGAATCAGAGAGAGATTAAACACTAATGCTGTTGGCTGAGGCCAGGCAAGTCTGCCTTGAATCTAGGCAGATGGTAGATGAACTGCAGAACCATAAAGTGTTGGACCATTACCTGTTTATTGGAGGCTCGCAAAGAAAGACGAGCAAATAAACAAAGGAAAACCTGCTTTTCACAGTGGAAGGCAAGGGATCAGGAAAACTACACCTCTTGGTGGCGGGAAAGGACCTGGGAAAATCACCCCTGAGGGAAAGCAGCATAGCCTTACATAGACTATAAGCATGTGGTGCTGTTACACACTCACACGCTAGTTAGGCAAAGTGCTTGCAGCTGGTAAACCAGTGAGCAAGCCTAACACAGCTGTTTTCCCCACAAACAGCATCCTCAAGTACCCACTTTTCTATTCTCTGAAAAGCACCACAGAAATGGATGATCCACAGATGAGGGATCCAATTTTAATCTCCAGATTTGAAAATTATTTTATTTCTAAGCAGAAGCCTTACATCACCTGTGTCCTAATGTGATTTCTTTTTTCCCTTATCTAACATACTCATGTCTTGCTAAAAATATTTTAGATCATAACACATTCATGTAGAATGTTAAATGTAGCATATTGTTAGTTGGGTCACTGAAAGAAGAACAGGTATGGCTATTCTGAAAGAGAGATCTGAAACTAAACCACATTTAAACAGAAATCATGTTCTATAATGGCAACATTGTTTAAATTTTGAATTGCCTATAAAATATCAAAACATTTTATAAATAGCCATTGGGTGCTTCAATATAGGTAGAACAACAATAGCATCAAAGAAAACTAGAGCTGAAAGAGATAATTAGAATTTCTAGGGAAGCTTTCTCATTTCACAGATGAGAAAACTGAAGCCTAACACAAATATATTAGGAATAGAGCTAGCCAGGCATTGCCTCAGCTGCCAGTCTATAAAGAATACTAACGTCACTAAGGTGAGAGGTCAGAGCTAACTAACCCAGGTCTTCGTATAGAACACGTTATTTGTGCACAGTCATCTGAAAGCTGACAGGCTGCTAAGATATCTGGAACTAAAGAATGTGTGGCATAATACACTAACCAAGAGTAAGTGATTTCCTTTTATTATCTGAATTTTAATTTCCTCAGTATGCTTCCAAGCACACTAATTTTTAAAGTCACAAAAATAAGAGGACAAGACATGCATGAGAATGGGTGCTATATTCTTAGAGTGTTTGGAAACATTGATACTATTTTGGCAATAGAAAATATATTGGTTACTTAAATTTATTTCTGAAAATAAATACTTTAAAATTCAAATTGTCTCTATTCTTATGTAACAACAAGAAAAAAATATAGCCTGACCAGGTGGTGGTGCAGTGGATAGGGCATCAGACTGGGATGCAGAAGGACCCAGGTTTGAGACCCCAAGGTTGCCAGCTTAAGCGCAGGCTCATCTGGTGTGAGCAAAAGCTCACCAGCTTGGACCCAAGGTCGCTGGCTCCAGCAAGGGATTACTCTGTCTGCTGAAGGCCCGCAGTCAAGGCACATATGAGAAAACAATCAATGAACAACTAAGATGTCGCAATGACAACAAAAAACTAATGATTGATGCTTCTCATCTCTCTCCATTCCTGTCTGTCTGTCCCTATCTATCCCTCTCTCTGACTCTCTCTCTGTCTGTAAAAAGAAAAAAAAAAAAAGAAAAGTTAAAGAAGAATGGTTGATAGGATACCAAAGTATTAGTTTATCTCAGATACCCGCAATTTTTAGGAGAGGCAGACTTTATGAAGACCATGGGGCCATTGCTACATTCATATCAGTGGATATAATTCAACAAATATTGATGTTGTATCTGTGCCAGAATGCTGGGGTTCCTCAAAATGAAACAGCAACCCAAGCCCTTCCCCCAGGATCTGACATAGACATGCAGACATAAACAATATCACAAACTAGCTCTTTGCGGAGATAGCTGGAGGTCCCTGGGAACATAGGCTAGGAAAGCTTGTGTCTACTCATGAAAACAGAAAGGCTTCACAGAGGAGGCCACACTGAAGGATGAGTAGGAGTTTGTCACATGGGAGAGGGCAGGAAAGGGGAACCAAAGAGGCATCTGGTCATGGGCAGCATCAGTACATGCAACAATAGCCTAGGATTGGGAAAATTATTTTGGCAAAAAGGTTCAGCTAAAACATTAATACTATTCTTTTTTTTTTTCTTTTTCTTTTTTTTTTTTTTCTTTTACAGGGACAGAGAGTCAGAGAGAGGGATAGATAGGGACAGACAGACAGGAACGGAGAGAGGTGAGAAGCATCAATCATCAGTTTTTTGCTGCTGTTGTGACACCTTAGTTGTTCATTGACTGCTTTCTCACATGTGCCTTGACCGTGGGCCTTCAGCAGACCGAGCAACCCCTTGCTGGAGCCAGCGACCTTGGGTTCAAGCTGGCGAGCTTTTGCTCAAGCCAGATGGGCCCCGTGCTCAAGCTGGCGACCTCGGGGTCTCGAACCTGGGTCTTCCACATCCCAGTCCGACGCTTTATTCACTGCGCCACCGCCTGGTCAGGCAAAACATTAATACTATTCTTAAATCACATCAGCAAAAACGTGGGAGATGTAGTGGTTGTAACAAAATGCAGCACCCAGATCCTCCCTGGGGCCTTACATGCTCTCCCTCCCATCACTGTGAGCAGTGCCGAGATGGGCCTCAGCTATCAGTCTTCTCCAGGCAGACTCATCTGAAAAGAGTGTCCTTGCCTAAGGTCTCATCCTCTTTTGGGGGCACTTCCAAGGATTGGTCAAAGTGGAGGTGCCCCAAATTGAAACAGTGATGAAAGGCTCCCTCCTACTTCACAGCTTCCTGAGGGACTGGCTGAATCCGCCTGCATCACAGCCCACCTTCCTCCTTACCGAGTCTTGCCTCCATCTTTTTCTTTCCATGACTGTTGATTGCAAGAACACCCTTACTAAATTTCCTGCACACTAATCTCCACCTCAGAGCCTGCTTCCAAGGGACAGGGGGATATTAAAAGATCAATGAAGATGTAGAATATCACATTTCAACAAGCAAGAGCCTACTAGTCTTGTACGCAGTGAAGGGTGGTGGGGGATGCAAAACCAGGATCGGTCACCAGTGTATGGCTATTCCATTTGAACGTTTCTTTTATCACTCTTCTCTTAGAACAACTTTGCCCTTTGAGTCCCCTTTTTGACAATCTCCAAACACTCCCCCCATTCCTACCTTTGGGGCTTCTAGGAGTTTCTTAGGTTCCTGATTCCAAATGACTTTTCTGTGAACTTCTAGCCCTGCTATATTTCCAGACTCTTCGAGAGATCTCCTCTCCCATATAGACTGCTCTAACCAGTATTTCTCAAAATGTGGTCCCAGACTGCCTGAATCAGAGGCTTGTTTAAAGTACAGGTAATAGTCTTCACTTTAGTTCTACTGATCCAGGTAAAGTTGGGTGTTGGCGGTGAGATCTTTGTTAGAAGTAAGCTCTTCAGAAGACTCTTATGTCCACTACAGTTTAAGAATCTCTCCTCAGAATCTGGGCGATGTGTTAAAAGTAAACAATAAGTGTGTCCAAATTCCTGTTGGATCAATTGTTATAACAGCGATGGGCAATTTTTTGAGCTTGTTGTGTCAAAATTCACCAAAAAACTGAGCAAACTCGGGTAGTGTGTCACTTTGAGAAAAATGGCCTAACCAGAAGTCCCAGAATTAGACGCTCTGTGCGGGAGTTCTGTTGTTTTGGCCTACAGACCTCCGGCACAGAGTATCTACACTACAGCAAATGATTTATCCTTGGCTACTACACCTGGTCCTGCAGGAGCCGAGGATGAAATGTCCTTCTAGGCATGTGGCCCCATACTTTTTCTGGTTTGTGGCCACATGTCATCGAAAATGGCTAAGCGTGTCAGTGCTGACGTGTGTCATAGGCTTGCCATCACAGTGTTATATGTAGCTGGGGGAGACAGGTTGTAAGCTGACAAAGTCCTTATAGCCTAGGCCTTAGTTTAAGACTAAGTTCTTCCCCACCCTTCTAAGACTAAAATCTTCCCCACACCCTTGACTGTTACATGGTGGTGGGGTGGTGCACACTTATGAGGATTCCTGATTATGCCTCAGATATGTGACTTTGTATCAGAGACTTCATTATTTACATATGGCTCTGCACTACACAATAAAGCAGACCAGGGGCTATGCTTTCGCTCTGACTTGCTATCAGCTTGCAGAGACCTCCGATCCCATTCTTTTTCTCTCTGAGTTTATTTCTTCATTTCACACTGTTCTCACTCAGGACCTGGACAATTATGAGTTGCATTGGTTTGTGGCATGTAGCTTACTTAGCTTCATAATGCAGTGATGAAAACAATGTTAACACTGTCTTTACTATTGTTGGTGATGATACTGGGACTGTCCATGGGTAGGACAGAGCTGTCTAAATCTAATTAAGCTTCAGAAATCAGATAACTCTGACCACATCTGCGATGGTTGGGACATTGAATCTAGGGTGGGATGTTGGGGGCTGTTTTTCAGAAGACATAGCAGTTTGCTGAAAGAGAGAGCTGGGTGATTATCAGATAGTTTTCAAAGGTTAGTTCCAGCTCATCTCCAAGTTTCTCTCCACTGCATGATAGAGGGATGAGTTTAACTACAGTGCAGCAACCACAAATTTCACAAGGGATACTGCAATTTAGAGAGTGCTACAGTTGTTGAAAATATTTTTAACCAACTTAATTGTAGTATAAACAAATTTAATTAAATGCACCTCTTTTGAGTGTACAGTTCCATAATTTCCTGAAAAATACACAGCTGTGCAACCATTACAATGATCAAAATTAGAAATGTTTCCATCATTTTAAGAGACTCTATTGTACTTGTTTGGGACCTCTCTCCCTGCTGTTTCCAGAGGATGATTTTAGATAGAAAGCCAGGGCAGTTATATGACTCACCTCATTTATTTCTTTTTCCTCAAAATCATAGTTCTGTCCTGCCTGTTGTCCAATATCTAAAAATATTAGTACATTTTGCTAAATTTACAAGCTATAGTGGGAGTATAAGTCTAGTTCCAATTACTTCATTGTGGTTGGAAGTAGAGTTTCCAATATTAAATATTTTAAAATTTTGTAATGTTTCTCCAGCTGTGGTTGAGAGCTAATTCTAGTTCTGAGCCAGACCCTTTTTGACAACTAGTGAGAGACCTGGGCAAAAGGGTTCTCAGTTCTGGTCCCCACACTTTAGAGAAACACAAGCACCTATGCAAATGAATGTATTAGGAGCATGTGGGCAGCTGACATCTGATGTTCAGCTTCAATAGAGCAGGATCCATCACTGGAAACATTCCTGACTTCCCAGTTCCTGCTCCAGGGGAGCATCTCTTGCCCTGCGTTCTCCAATCAAAATGTTACAAAATGTGTCTACGTTTCACTGCCAGGAAGCTTTGTGGGTTTTACCCCCAATGATTTCAGAGGCAGACACTGTTTAGGGCTCTAGGAGGATTGGAATGGCAGAAGTACTCAGTGAGAGAAAAGAAATGAATTTGTCAAATTCTTCCTCTCAGACAGCCTGAGTACAATAAGTTCTTATTTATCTTGCCAATAGTGCCAAATGTTCATTTTCTTGCTTCTCTTTGTGTTTCAATTTGTGTAGTAGAGATACAGATTACTGTATATTTGCAGCAGTTTCATGTGGCAGCTAAAGAATGTTTGGAAATAGTAAAAATATTAATAGTTCTGTTAAATTTATATGTATGTGGATGGAGCATTGTGAAGTGTGATACTGACTCACTGGACTGATATTGAGTCCTATAATTTTAAATAGGCTAAATTTTGTTAAAATATTTATTAAGATTTAAATAAATTTTCAAGAGAAAAATTTATAAATTCAGCATTATTTTTAAAACTTTTTAATTAAATATTTTCCTGTTCATTTATTATAATTTGTATTTTACCTTTTAATTTTAATGAATACCTAAATGTGTAAGAAATTTCAAAACCATTAAAAATTTTTATTTTTAATATTTACTTTATTTTTTCCTTTTTATTGAATGTATTGGGGTGACACTGGTTAAAATTATTATACATGTTTCAGGTGCACAGTTCTACAACACGTCATCTGTATATTGTATTGCGTGTTCACCACCCAAGTCAAGTCTCCGACCATTACCGAAGATCTCCCTTATACTCTCCTCCACCTTTCCCCACCTCCCCCTAACATTTAATTTAAACATTGATTAAAAAAATATTTAATATTTGTATAATTAGAATAAAGTATATTTTAATATTTTACATCATGAAGAATGAGTACAGGTTGAAATCATGATAAATAAAAAAAATAAAAACTTAGTTCAGTTTTATAATTGAAGAGGTAAGAGTAAATGTTGTCATTATGAAGGCATAGGATAGAATATATTTCATTTAGCAGTTAGGTAACTTGATTTGGAACTTTTAAATAACTATACTTAGGATATGAGAGCCATCAATTGTATTTCTGCTCTGGACTCCACTAATATTAGGGATGAGCCCGGGTGAGAGGGATGGAGACAAGAATCTGCCTCCCAGCTGAGAGAGGGTCTGGATGTGGGTGCTGTATCCAGACTGGGTAGGGTAAGGTAGGGAGTATAGGAAGACTAATTTGAGAACATTTGTCCCAGAATTGCTAGTTATGGCTCTGGTCTGGGGTCTGCTTTTGCTAACTGGTGGTTCTATGGCAGGGGCCAAGGGCAAACAGACTGGGCTTGGGGACAGAAGCCCAGCCAGCAAAGAACTTAAATGCAAACAGGGTCACTGAGGTTGACATTTCTTTATATAGATAAGGTCAGAGGTGGTGGTTGGGCAAAGGGGAGAACAAGCAGGAAATGCCCTCCCAATCTCCCTTCTGGATGTCCAGTGGCATACCAGCACCCCTTGGCTACAGGCTCCCATTGGCGAGTTGTGCCAAGACTCCTGGGATGCTTCCTAAACTGGTCACTGTTAGCCATACTCTGAGCTGGTGGAAAACATTATTGACTCCTTCTCAAAGAGGTAGAATGAAACAAAAAATTATAGAGCTATTTTTATGTACCCCATGTGACTAAGAATACAACCGTTATGGAAGAAAGTATGGTGATTCCTCAAAAAATTAAGACTAGAACTACAATAGAACCCAGCAATTCCTCTACTGGGTATCTGTCCCCCAAACTCAAAAACATTGGTATGTAAAGATACATGCACACCCATGTTCATTGCAGCATTGTTAACAGTGGCCAAGACATGGAAACAACCAAAGTGTTCCGCAATAGAGGGTTGGATAAAGAAGATGTGGTACATATATACAGTGGAATACTACTCAGCCATAAGAAATGATGACATAGAGCCATTTATGACAACATGGATGGACCTTGAGAACATTATACTGAGTGAAATAAGTAAATCAGAAAAAGCTAAGAACTGTATGATTTCACACATAGGTGGTATATAAAACTGAGACTCATGAACATAGATAAAAGTGAAGTGGTTACCAGGGAGGAGGGGATGTGTGGGAAGAGGACTTGAGAGAAGAGTGAAGAAAGGGTGTAAAGAGGGACAAATATAAGGTGATGGAAAATGATCTGACTTTGGGTGATGGGTACACAACCTAATCAGCAATTCAAATGCTATAGAAATGTTTAGCTGAAACCTATGTACTCTTATTGATTAATATCACCCTGTTAAATTTAATTTTCAAAAAAATATAATACTTGCAGTTATGTGTTACTAACAGTTTAGTCATAAGCACCTCACTAGGCATGTCTTCTGTGATTTAGCATGATTTGTGTGTGATCGTCTCTACTGGGTGACTGAGCCAGAGTTGATGGCGTGTTGTCTTTGTGCCAGTTTCTGTTCCAAGAAGTGGGAACTTTGGGTAGGAGAGACTGACTATCAGTGTTTAATGAACTGCTTCATCTGTGAAAGAAAATGGTGTCTATGAGAAAAGCCACTGAAACAAATCAGAGACATTTTAAAATAACCATGTGGGGTCATTCATTTGGCTAGCCAATAGTGCATATTTCTCACCAATACTATCTCTGTCCTATGCGAATAGTGTCAGCAAAGCCCAAATTGATAACTGCCTTACCCAAGGTGAAAAGTTAGTACCAGGTACAAATTAGCCAAAGATGCAGGATCAGTTTGAAGGCAGAGACTGTGCCTTATCCGTTTCTGTACCTCCCGCACCTAGCTGGTGGTTTCTCAGCCCCAGCCGCCATCGCAAACACCAGGGAGCTCTTCAAAACACTGCTGGCCAAATTCCACTCCACACCAATGAAATCAGAATCTTTTAGAGATTTTGCCCCTGGAATGTTATTTGTTTTAAAGCGTCCCAGAAGATGCAATGCATAGTTAAGGCTTGGCATTTGCTAAGCTATCTATCAAGCTGGACACATAGTCATTACTCACAAACTGAACTTGGAGCAAGTTACTTTTGCAGATACCACTTTAACTGAGAGAAAATAAAGGACGAGGAAATGGCTGTATCTTTCCGGTTAGCAAACTGCAAACCTGGACCAGTTTATCTAGAGGTGCAGTTCCTAGCTATTAAAAAGGTGAGGTGGGGGTCCTGGCCAGTTGACTCAGTAATAGAGCATCTGCCTGGCCTGCAGAGGTCCTGGGTTCAATTCTCAGTCAGGGCACACAGGAGAAATTTCCATTTTCTTCTTCACCCCTCCCCCTCTCACCTCTCTCTCTCTTTCTCTCTCTCTCTTTCTCTTTCCCTCCTGCAGCCATGGCTTGATTAGAGCAAGTCAGCCCCAGGCACTGAGGATGGCTCCATGGCCTCCTCCTCAGGTACTAAGAAATGGCTTTGGTTGCAACAGAGCAACGGCACCAGATGGGCAGATAATTGCCCCTTAGTGGACATGCCGCCGGGTGGATCCAGGTCCGGGTGCATGTGGGAGTATCCTCTCTCTGCCTCCCCTCCTCTCACTGAATTTAAGAAAAAAGAGAGAGAGGATGGGGTGAAGGAGGTGGTTTTAGATCTTTTGGGAAACAGTGATGCAATAAGCCTTTCTAAGACTGCCTCTTCTGGACAAAAGTCCAGGGATTTGATGAAATCATTAGAATTTTAAAATTTTACCACATCTGCTACTTTTTGTGGAATAAATAACCTCTGTTCAGATTTCCCATTTGCTCATGTGTCTAAGATAGATGCAGCTTTCTCTGGAACATAGTGGAAAGTTTGACCCATTGACCCCGGCAGAGAGACAAGAACGGCCATTCTCTGTGAGTATGAAATGGACAACCCCAAGCCACTCAGTTCTGCAAGCTCTTGGTTGTGCCAGAATGTGTCTGGGATTATAAGGGGATCCCTAGCCCATATGTTTTTGAATTTCCCAAGTCCACAGAGTGATGTACAAATTTGTGTACAACACAAATATTAAAACATTTAACTAACATTTCTAAGGAGAGGATTAATGAATATAACTCAATAGCCCTTTTTTTTTTTCTCTTGTTCCCTGAGAAGGGGAATTAGTGTACACTCCTGCACCATTGACTACTTTAGGTAATAGTATTTTTATTTAAATCTGGTTCTTTATGTGAATTTTCCTCATCTTGATTCTTGACTATGTATGGCTGAGTTCCGAGCGGAGGGTGAGTGATGACTATCCAAAAGGAAACAACATTCACCTGGTGCTGCAATGTTTTCCATTGTTACTTGTATCCTCTAGTAACATGTCTTCATAGCAAAGGGCATGTCTGAACATTTTGGGGGATTGCTTAATAACTTAGATAAGCTCCCTTAAGATATTAAATAATAAAAGAATGAATAGAAAGATGAACAGGTGGGTAGACAAACGAAGGGCCAACAATAGCAATCTCTGACACCCACAGCTGTCCCGTGATTGTTCTGTGATGCAACACTAGCCCATTTTGCTTTTAGTTTCATTAGGGCTTTGTCTGTGTAGAGGACCTATATCTGCCAATTGACAGTGAACCCAATATCAATTTTTCTTTATGTCAGATTTTGTGCTATTCTGGTTATTCACCGTAAATCAGATATTTTTTGTGTCCTCATGTCTGTAATTGATAGTCAGGGTAGAATAAAATGAAATGTTTAGGGTATATCACAAAGAAAAAATTCACTTTTTAAAATACATCACTTTATGTTTCATTCTATCTATAGCCTTATATATCTAATAAACAATGACAAGTTTCTTTGGAAACTTGCTGCCACTTGTAAAATCAGAAAAATGTTACTAAATTTTGGGAACTTTATAGTTAGAAATCTTGGGAACTTTATAGTTAGAAATCTGGAATTATCTAGTCCATTTTATAGATGAAGTAACTGAGATTCAGAGATTGATTTGTCTTAGATCAGGAAGCACAGTATAACGTGGACATTTAGCCATATGATGAAGAATCCTCCTGCATTTCTACTAAGAATAAGGAAAGACTATTCATCAAGGCAAAACTATTTGGAAGATGAGGGATGGATAGGAATAAGAAGGTGGAGAGAAAGGGATGGTGAATGCTTGACTATGTTAAGACTGAATGTCAGCATCGCTGTAGATAGTATCATTCTAGAATCTTGGATACTGTTGGGATTTCCATAGACTGGGAGTCAAGACCACTTAGGAATTGAGTGAGATCTGAAATGAGGTGGTAGCCACATCCTAGCAGTCTCAGAACCAAGTTAGGGTATGCCAATTCTGTCCTCTTGACAAATTGGCCCCTGGCCCATGACAACCACAAAGCTCTTGCCGTGGTAGTGACTCCATATCCTGAATTGAAAGTGGCCCCCATTGCTATGTATCTCTTGCATCATTTTAGTTTTGCAATTTTCTCCAGGGCTCAAATCCCAGGCTAGACATTTTAAGGATAAAATAAGAGTGAATATGACAAATGAAACCTTGAGTATCTCAGCAATGAATGATGATAGTGTTCCTCAGACAAAGTCTGCTGGGGAAGGAAAGAGAGAATTAACTAATGCCAATTAGCATATTACTTACTTAAATGGGGTCCTATGAGCTGCTTAATCTTGGCAAACTCACTTTCCCTCTTTAGGTCTCATTTGCTCATCTGTGTAATGAGATAGTGAAACTAGCAAGTCTAAATTTCCTTTCAGCTCTAGCATTTTAACTAGTATTCTATGACCCTAATTATTTCATCTCTCTTTTCCACACATGGTTCATGGATGGCAGCATGTGGAGAAGTGGACAGTGAGCTATCCAGCACTTGGGAATTAAGCACTGGTCCATTTACAACTAGTTCACCAGCTGTGGCATCCTGCACTGTCACTTCACCAGGTCCCTTTCTTGCTGGGACCTGACACCTGTAAGATTCATTGAACATGCTCATTATTGATTTACTTCTAGAAATTTCAAAGTCTTCCTTCCCAACCTTAGCCTCTTCACCTTCTAGCAAGGCAGAGTCTGGTATAATGATTCTTCCTTTCTGTGCTAAGCACCAAGACTAGCCCGTGGACTACAGCTGCAAAAAGGAAATAGGCCACATGGAGACCTATTAATACAGCCTAGTAGGACAAGCCATAAGTTTTCTTTGGTGATTTTGGGAGCTGAATCACAAAGGATGACTTTAAAAATGACTTTAAACTTTAGATTTCATTTTGCATTCCAAAAAGTTTCTGCCACGTGTGAATCTTTACTTGTAGAAGTATCCTACATATGACTAGCTCTATTGTCTGTTGATCTTTACTCCTCTATAGTTAGCTGAGCTTTCTTTGTAATAGGAATTAATACATGGACATTCTTTGGTCCCGGAGGAAATGAAACTCTGCTGTTTTCTCTGACAACCTTTGTGTTTCTTTGGGATGGATTCCTGAGTCATGTAACCAATGAGCTATGCCAAGTTCTTTTATTAAATCTCACTGAAGTCTGTAAAATCAGCAAAGAATCACAGCATTAGACCATCATTTGACTTAAAAAGATACTGAATATTATTAAATTCAATTTTCTGTTTTTACAGATAAGGAAACAGGCTCAGAGAGGTGAAGGAACTTGTCTGAGATCACACAGCCTACAAATAACACAGAATGAAAACTAGAACTTAGGTTTTCTAATTTCTAGCATAAATATCGGGGTTGGGGGTAGTGAATGGAGCAAACATAGTTACATTTTTTGGTAACTTAATGTCTTAAGGAAGCCCATTTTCCAATTTTGTATTATGAAGTCTTATCACTAAATTAGATATTTTAACAAAAATTTCCAACGTTAGAAAATAATCACATTACTAATGATTTTTGCAAGAATATCTTTCTAGACCAGGTAGTAAATTCAAAAGTCTTGGAGAACAGACAGATAATGGGGGACAAAGCCACTAAGATGGAGGGCTTTCTGGCAAACTGAAACTATAAACCTTACCTATAGGCCTTCAAGTCCTCTCTCCCCCAACCCCTTCCTTTCTTCCTTCTCCATCTCTTGGTCCCATTCTCTTCCTCTGACATTTACAAAGCATTGAACCACTAAAACAGTGCAGTCTGAGTGGCAATTTCCTCACCTGGTGGGAGCGGTAGATTTCTTCGCTGTATTAAGAGCAAGGACTCCCTCTCACTCACCGGTTTATCTACAGCACAGTATCTGTCATAGAGGCAGTCAATAAAGTTTTTTCAGTGGGTCAGTGATTAAATATATATTGAGATTTTGGTTTTGAATTCAATGTAATAATCTTTTTTTGTGATGATAAACTGGTCCAAATCTTGATAAAGTTTTTTTCTAAAATTCACCATATGGAGCATACTAGTTCTTAAACCATGAGTATTTTGGGAAGGCTCCCAGTCATTCACAACTCAATATGAATTAGTTGCACTCAGTTTGCTTTCTGCCTCACTCTGGATTGAGATCAGTCACATGTGAAGGGAGGTGATGCAGAGGAAGAGAAGAATCATATGCTGGGGAAGGGCTGGGAGGTTGGCCACACTGCACACAGTGAGGACAGGAAGATGGGGCTTCAGAAGGCAGGACAAGAAGTAAAAAGCCAATGAAAGTAGAAACAGTGCCTATGTCACAATTTTATGTAAAGCTGGGTACTGCTATATTCCAACGTGAAGGAAATGTGCTCACTTTTAGATGCATATGATTCATAACAAACTCATTATCAATTCTTTGGAAAAAATTGGCTCTGTATTCTGTTTATCAGAGAATCCTCCTCCACCTTCTTTCCCTCCCAGCTTCCCGACCTGCCTCCAACTCCAAACTATTACACTGGATGGAAAAGAAACATGTTCTCCCGTATTGGGGCCAAACATCAGTTAACCCTTATCATTTCACCAACAACATAGCCTCTAGTTCCATATACATCATCGGGACTTCAGGCAACATGCCAAACACATGTCCTTGTTTAAGGGGGAAAATGCTCTAAATTGCACTTTTCAAAATGTGTTGTACACTCATGCCAACAGAATGGGGAAAATTTCCTTTCATAGACACCATGAAGGGCATCCAGATGTTTTTACTGAGCTAAAGTGCACCTGCACCAGAGGCTGCTTGTTACAGCAGCTGTCAGGGTCCTTTGGGAAAGCCAGCCACACTTAGTGTCATGAAGTGGTGTCATGAACAATGTGGGGCCGTGAAGTCTCAGGGGGAGAATGTGGTTTTCAACCTTTTTACACTTGGGGACTGGTAAAAATAGGAGAATTATTTTGGGGACCACTACGTCAGAAATCACCTTGAGCATAAGCAAATTTGAATAAGATCATTTTTCCTATAATCTTCATACAACATCAGGGTGGTTAACTATTTCATGGACAGGCATGACATTTCTGGAGGACCAGCACCAGTCCCCAGACCAGCGGTTGAAAAATACTGATGAGTTTAGCTCCTAGGTCTGCCCTTTCTGCCCACGATCTTGGATGAGCCCTTCCACCTCCCCAAGCCTCACTCTGCTTGTCTGCGTGTGAACTCCAATCCTACTTTGCCATCAATCAATAGAGTTGCCATTTCTCTAGCTTCCACTTGATGCTGGTCACCCTTATGCATTCAGGAGTGAATTTATGCCTCATCACAGCCTCATGGGTGGTTAGACACCACTATTACCCTCACTTTAAATATGCTAAAACTGCCACTCAGAGTGGTTAAGAGAACTAAGGTAGCACAGCTAGGAAGGAAAAACCCTGAGGTTTGAAACCAGGTTTACTTCAAGAGTTGCTGAAAAACCAAATGTTATATGTAGAAGGGCTTTGAAAACCATAACTTGGCATTTTCAAAGGAGAGTGATTTAAGATACTGAATTTTATAGTCAGAGAGGGCCCTGGATGTGTTAGGGCAATTACTCACCCTCTCCCAGCCTCAGCTTTCTTATCTGTCAAATGGAAATGAAGTTATTGTGGGTTGTTGTGGGAACAGAATGAAATACTGCACATAAAGCACTGAGCTCGGTGACTGGTCCATTCGTTCTCCGTTACTGCTGTTACTGCTGCAGGAAGATGACATTAAGGTATTGACTATAAATTAGAGAAAATCCTGTTCACACCATTTTCTCATCTTATACTTGTCATCTTCTATTTACTTCCTATTTCCACTTGAAAGCAAAAGCCAAAAGTAAAGCTGATTACTAAATCAACTTTTAGCAAGGACATTTTTTAGAATGAGCAACACATGCACTTAAGCCTCTCTGTTCCACAACCTGCGTAAATAAAATTCAGTACGCAGTACTTCAAGAATTAATGCCCAGTGCCTTTCTCAGCACATCCACCACTATTGGCCTTCAACAAGGGTTCTCAGGATGCACCTCTCTCACCTCTCATCCCAACCTGCTTTTGTGTCTTATCTGTCCTTGGCTCTGTCCTCTCAACTGACCTCTGTTCCTTTGGGTGGGTGTCCACCCTCTTCCTCTCTCTGCTGGGCTCCCTTTACCCTTCTATCAGCACCTCTGGCTCCCACTGTCACTTTGGTCTCATACCCTAACTTTGGCTCTCAACCAAGACCTTTAGAGCCTGACTCTGTTGTAATTGATGGTGGAGAGACTTCAGCTTTTGTTGGGCTATGTTGCTTTGCCTTCTGTTACACCCTGTTTTAGCTCTCTTATGATTCATGTAGGGCATGTACCAAACAAAATAGCAATTGAGGCTCAGACTGTGTCTCTCAATGTCAGACCTCCAGATGTTTTCCAAACCCAGAAGTTTTGATCATGTAGCTTAATTGTAGTTCCTGAGTGAACTGTTAACTTTTCCTCCTGATGTGGCTTCATGCATGCACAGCCTGTGACTCACGCATGTTAAGAGCAGGATCTCTCAGTGCACAGACGTCCGAATCATCTCAGATAACATGTACCTTTTCCAAATAAGCAGCCAAAGAGATTTTTTAGGCTAGCGTCAAAATTAGACCATATAAAGTTTCCATCAAGATTGTGAGTTAGGGTTTGGTAATAGAGAAAGATGGTGTAGGATTAATCTCTCTCATGTCAGGAAGCACACTTTTTCAAGTAGCGTCTTCCTCAGTGGCACCGAAGGTATCCCTAATCCTACTACTGCCTACTCCTTCCCAACTCACATGGTTGAGTGGAAACTACGTGATCTACAGAGGAGTTCCCCAGACCTGGGATGGAAACCCAACTCAATCACTGACACCTCGTGTGTGTCAAGCAAGTTAGTTAATGACTGTAGCTCCAAAAACCAGAGGTCATAAAAGCTAAAACCTACCTTGTATGAGGGTGAGAAGAATTAATATTTGTAACATACTAGCACAAAATAGAGCTATGTGTGTGTGATGTGTATGATGCGTGTGTTGGTAACTACAGGAATGGTATGTGTCCTTGTGTCTATATAGGTCCACATAATGCTGTCACTTTACATCCTCATTTTGATATCATTTGATATAAATATCTTCTTTTGATCACAGGGATCATCTGGAATTTCATGCTTACCCCAGGAGTAATTCTGGAGTGAGTTGTCCATTAAAAAATATTCCTGGAAGTAGCTTTCTTGTTTAGATAGTATAGGGTTGTTGGGTGTGTGTTTATGCATGCACATCTCCTAATTTTCCAGTTCTTTCCACTGTCACAGTTTGTCTCCTGCAAGCCTCTGTTAGAATTGGACCTGGTGGTTGTCCAGTCGGGCTGGCTGGTGGACCTGCTCCAAATCACTGATTTCAAAATTTCCATTGGCTTTTAACAGCCACTCTCCTTCAAATACGTCTTAGCTAGTTTGGTGCTAGATGGGCTGTTTGCTCTAACAAACACATCTGAGTGATGGCTTTTGGAACAAAAAGCTTTACTAAGATGCTATCCTGTCCCCTCCACCCTCCTGTCAGTATATCCCCTTGGTGCCTGAGGGATGGAAGCTTTATGACTGATCTGTCAATGAGTCAAGTCTCCAGGAGGAAATAAAACCATTTGGGAAGGGTGTATTAACTCTTCCACGGTACCACTTTATGACTTAGTCATAATTGGAGCATTCTAAATATTTTCTTTCTGTTCTCATCCAGAGAGGACTTAAAACTGTTTATAAAAACTGCAGGCCATACAAATTAAACTTCAAAGATTTCAGATACAGCTAAGAATCTAAAACAAGGAGACGGAGTAGCACATGGCCTCGTATAGTTGCTACTCAGATGGCTAGTTTGCCTCCAATCTTCCCAGTTACCAAAGCAAAGAGGAAAATTCAGTTTTAAGAGCTATAGTATTATAATATAAATCCAAACTAACTTTTTCTCAAGCCACAAGGAGATTCACTGTGACACTTCCTCAAGGAAAGCCATCACAATACTGTAACTCTAAAAGTGCTAGTCTCACCTAAATTGTGGAACAACTCAAAACTTTTGGGACAGTTTGTCAGCTGAGCTGCGACTAGGAAAACAATGTGGCAATTTATGTACATAAGGACAGAATAAAGCAATAGTATTTAATCTCTACATGGACATAAAAATGAGGGCTTCAGAGGACAATTTGTATGCCCAAGCCCTTCCCTACAGCAGCATTATATAATGTCATGTAATTGAAAACAATACTGAATGTGTGTGATTTTCAAATCATTTGACTCAAGAGAGAGTTTTATTTATGCTCAACAGTCTGCCACAGTAACTCTATCTTGTGACGTTCTGAGACATTCCAGCAGTCCCAGCACAACTCACTGCAAAAGAGAAAAGTCCATCTTGTTCTCTACATTGACATGTCTCAGCTATAGTGTTATAATGATTTACACTCATGTCTGCTCCTGAGCTAGACTCTGAGATCACCAAGGGGAGGCTGTCTTATCCTTTGTTGTATGTCAGTACCTAGCCTGGCCTCTTCTATAGGAAATGAGCCAGAGTGGAGTGACGATTATTTTTTGAGTTCTAAGTGCTTTACATGGTTATACTCATTTAGTCCCTCTAACAGCTCCATGAGGTAGATATTGTTATTATCCCCATTTTACAGATGAAGAAACCACGGCCTAGAGAGTATTTTGCCTGATTCCTGGATGTAAACGGTAGAAGAGAGAATTTAAACCTGTTCTCTCAACCAATACACTAGAATGAAGACCAAGTCATGGTGTTTTGGAGAGGTAAGCCATGCTTGGGCATTAAATGTATCAGTGAGTTATGTCATAGGAAAAGAGTAAAATACTTGGGGTGCTTCAGTCTGAGTTCCTTATATAATTCCAATCCCAGGAATGAAGCTCCTGTCTGATTTGTAGTCCCTGATCACCATTGCCTTCAGAAACCATGGCTGCCCTTAGGGGCAAACACTTTATAGTTTATTATTGTTTTTAAATAAATGTTTTTCTTTATCTTTTTTGAGATTTTATTTATTGATTTTAGAGAGAGAGAGTGAGAAAGGCATAGGGGGAGGGAGGAGTGGGAAGCATCAGCTTGCAGATGCTTCTTGTCTGTGCTTTGACTGGGCAGCCCCAGGTCTCTAACCGGCAACCTCAGCATTTCAGGTCACCATTTCACCCACTGTGCCACTATTGGTCAGGAAATAGACTCTCATTTATTAAATTAAAATTTAGTAATACAACAAAACAATTTGTGGATGGTATTGCATTTACATATTGTAAACTACTATATAGAAAAATAAAGACAATAAGCTTAACTTTTAATTTCTCCTAAATGCTTATTTTTTCTCAATGCAAAGTGCTTTTCACAAGTTGGCATTATTTCTCTCTAAACTCAGCAGATTCTTAAGTGAATTGACATCTCTATTTCTATGGTTTTCTGGGAGAAAGAATGAAACAGTTGCACTAATCTAATTTTGGTATTTAACATTTTGATTTAAAAAAGAAACCCTGTTCTGTAATGGAAGGATGCCCCTTTTATATGCTTGGCATATCTCTTTTCCAAGGGATTCCCAAATATGTTGACTACAAACATTTCTACTACTGAGGTGGTCTTCAACTATCACTGATGTGATTCTGGGCGTAAATAGTGAATTTCACAGGTTGCTTTTGAGACACCTCAGACCAACTGCAGACAGTGGAAAGATGAAGTACTTTTCTGATTATATTTAATTAACTTATTCTAATGAACCTACTAGCTTTGCATAGTAATTCTAACTCATCTGAGGAGTACATATGATAATAAGGCATTGTTATAGAGATTCTTCATGAGCCCAGAAGATTAATGTTTTTTAAAACAAGAAAAAAAAAGAACTGTAGTTTGATAGAGGCATGAAGATATTGATTAAATTCTCCCCTTTTTTCACTAATATTCACTAACTTTTTATACTCGAGGTACTAATACCTGGTGCCTAAAGTGATAGTACATCAAATAAATTTAGTTGAATCACATCTTAAATGTTTTGTCATAAATGATAATATTTGGCTTTGTCAGTTCTTAGATGATTATTCATTTTAATGTAAATTCTGATAAACTCAAATTTTATTTGTGAATGAATGTTGGCATTGAGGGTAGATTAGATGGGTTTTTTCTAAGCCAGGTGTATGCACAGCTTTGGAGATTCATGGAGTTAACCAACAGGGCATGAGAATGCCAGTGTCCCCACTTCTACACCAATGCTGTTTTGAAGACACCAGGCCAATTATCTTGTAGAACGTTCCATAGTCTAAATTTGTCTGATTGTTTTCTCATGGTGATATTTAACTGGTTTTTCTATCACCTGCATTTCCTATAAACTTGAAGTTAGATCTAAAGGTCTGAATAGATTCAGATTCAACATTTTTGGAGCAAATACTTCCATAGGTGATGCTATATACTTCATGTTGCATTGTATCTATAGACACATCATGTCACATTAGTCATCTGTCCATGATGCTTGGTTATGATGGAAATAACAATGATGGCACCCTCCTTTGTGAAGGTTCATTTCTCACTTTACAATTAGAAAGTAATAAATGGGGTGCCTTATTCAATGTTAACAAGATTGAACATATTTACATATGTTATTATTGGCCAAGGAATCATTTCCATTGTTGAGGAAGCAAGTTTCTTTGTTGTCTGTGGCAACAGGGGTGGGGTGGTCCGTTCTAGCACTCAATTCATACCAAGTCAACATCCATTTATCAGTAAGTCCCAGAGGTTATTCAGGCTATTTCAAGGGTTATGTATAGACAATAGCTTAAGCCAGAAAAATTTGAAGATAATTTAGTTTTATTTACTTTTTTATAGGAAATACATGTACATGATGTAAAGTTGAAAATGTATAAAGGGTTAATAATGAGAGGCCTCTGTTCTGGTTATATTTTGATGCATAGCAAATCACCCTAAAACAGTGTGTAAAACAGCAATGATATCATTATTCAGTAGTGAAGCTGGGGGTCAATGGGTCAGTTCTCCTTCAGGGTGTCTCTTGCAGTTATAGCTGGATGGTGGCTGGAGCTGCTTTCTTCACTCACCTGTCTGATGCCTGAGATGAGAAGATTCAAACAGCTGGGTTGAGGCTTCTTAGTCATCTTCTTTCTCTATCCTCCCTCTTCTCTCCCCCCCCACCCCTCTTTCTCAGTGTGTTCTCTCTACTGGTGGCTTCCCATGGCCTGGCTTCTTCATGATAACTGCTTGTTCCAAAAGGAGCCTATAGACACTGCATATCCTTTTCAATGTAAACTTGGACATCCTGCCTGACTTCTACTGCATTCTGTTCATCAGGGAGTCACAAAGGCCCACCAGGGTCCAAGAGGAACATCATAGACTCCACCTCCTTATGGGAGGAGGGTCAAAGAATTTGCATCCATGCCTCAAAATCTTCATGTGCCCCTCCTACTTTTTATCCCAAGCCACTCAGTTTACTTTTACGAAAGCAGCCAATGTCTTAAATGCTTCTTGTGAAGCATTTAAGAGGTGCTCTATGTATAAGATAACCATACATAGTCTTCCCACCTCGTGTAGTGTATGACATGTTCTGTACCGTAATAATTTTCTTAATATTTCACACAGATTATTTAAATCGGTCCATAAAAAGGATCTTTTATTTTAATATCTCTGTAGTATTGCACTACACATGGATGTACTACAATGATGTGACCACTTCTTTGTTAATACAATTTAGTTTCTAACTTCTTACCTTTTAATATTGCAAACAACACTAATATGAATAACATTGAACATACATACATCATTTTAGATATATGCAAGCATATTTGTATTATAAATTCCTAGATATAGAATTATAGGGTTAAAATGGCATGAGCATTTTGATAAACACTGCCACATTGCCTGCTATAGAGGATCAGGACAGTTTTACTCCCATCACATGTGAGAGGCCCATTGCCTCACACCCTTACATTACAGACTTTTCTCAAAGGTTTGGGGTTTGCTAAGTAAAAAGTTAGTTTCAGTTCAGTGGTTTTAATGTGCCTTCTTTCTTAACGAGCTTGAGCACTCACTTTCCTTTAAGAACCACTTATATTTTTTTAATTCCTAATTTAAAAAAGTCAAAGTTCATTGTGACTTAAAACAAATGTTGGAGATCAGTCAGCAGGTGAGATGCTCCAGATTTTTGATAAACCTAAAGGCTTTTTAAGATTTCCAGAAGTGGGAGGGGCAAGATGGCGATGGAGTAGGCAGACGTACCAACTTCCAACTCCCAGAACCAAAGTGGATTAAAACTTGATTTTAAGAACCATTAGCTGGATAAACCAACACTGAACTGGACTGAGAGGACTCTTTAACTGGGGAACACTGAAGAAGCCACATTGAGACTGGTAGGGAAAGCGAAAATGTAGAAAGGGCTACCCAGCTCTCCGGAGCAAAAGGCAGCCCAGAAAGAATCGTGTGGCGGGAAGAGAGGCCAGCGGAAGGGTAGGGACCTGGGTCCCAGGAACAAAGCCCCAGCCTGCAGCCCCAGACCCTAGAAGAGGTGTGTGGACAGTATTTAGCTGTGAAACAGGTTAGAATACTGTTTGTGAGAAAGAGACAGTTGTCTAAGACCCAGGATTCTTTTTAAAGGAACAGCGCAGAAAACCTCTCTCACAACCACTCACCCAGGACTCCAGGAGAGAGGAGAGGACCAGAGCAGTGGGAAGAGAGTGCAGTCTGGAAGGCACAGGGAGAAAAGCTTTAAAGGATAGCCACCCTAAACCCTGGGTTGACTCACTCCACAAAGGTGAAACAAAATGTCCTCAGGAAGCAGCAAGGGGAAGCAGGACACCAGCCAAACAAGCTCTCCCGCGGAAATTAGAGCACAGTCACTTAGAAGGAGGGAGCTTTCAGGACCACAGTATGGAGTGTTAGAGCCTGAGCTGCAGCACCCCCACCCACACTGCTGAGGGCTTGCTGGAGGGTGGGCGGTGGTGGGACCTGGAAGCGCGGTTCCATTGGTGGGGGCAGAGGCCGAGCCAGCTGGTGTGAGCATGGTCTAGCTCAGCCAGGGCAAAGGGGACGCGTGAAAGTGGTCCAACGGCTGCGAGACCCCCTGTGACCCCACCTGTGGGGGAAAAGCAAGAGCCCAGAATGGGCAGAGATCTGCCGCTGGGCAGGGTCAAGCAGGTGAGCAGCCTCACCGGTCTCTGAGGCTTGAAGCCCTGCCCAAACTGGCTTTGCCCACGGAGGTGGGGTGGAAGCCCTGCGTGGGGCTGAGCACGTAGCAACAGGTGGGCCAAGGAGCTGAGGTTGGCGGGGGTGGGGCAGAAGTCTAGCTATCAGCTGAGCGTGCACCAGAAGCCCCTCCCAGCCAGAGGAACAGGCTGACAGGGACCTGCAGCTCAGCAAAAGTGCTCACCCTTGCCCTTGGTGCCCAGGCTGTGGCCTGGATGTGGTGCACGGTCCCACCCATGGGAGAGTGGCAAAGGGCGAGACCAGCTGAGGCTTATAGAGCCTGGCACAAGAGCACAGCCCATCCTGTGGAGGTGACGTGGAACCACAGCAGCAGCCACAGTGGCCGGGACCAGCAACACCCACACCCAACTGCCGGAGGCAGAGGCAAAGGGGGTGGTGGTCCTGTAGACATACCACACCTAGGGAGCACAGAGGCAACACCCATTGGACTCCAGTAGCCAAACCCATCTTATACACAGACAAAATGGACAGGCAGAGGAATGCAACCCAAATGAATCAAGAGAAATCCCCAGAGAAGGACCTGAATAAATCAGATATAACCAAACTACCTGATGCAGAGTTTAAAATAATGATAGGATGTTCAAAGAACTTAGAGCAGGGTTGCTCAATACATCGATCGCAATCTACTGGTAGATCGCAAAGGAAGTGTGGGTCAATCACATGACATTAAAAAGACATTTTTTCTTTGATTGGCATATAGGGTAGCCAATCTGATGTCTGAACTTTTCACACCCTATGCATGCACGTTAAACCGTGCTAACTTGTTCAGTTACATTGCTGCGTAGTTAGCCTTCAATTTATTTAAACTAAATACAACAAAGGGTATAAAAATGAGTGCCACAGCTGGTTCGAGTAAGAAGCCTAAAACCTACCACTTTCATACAGAATGGGAGGGGATTTTTTTCACTATGTCATATTCTAAGTGCATTTGCCTCATCTGTCTGTGTGCCATTGCTATTCCAAAGAAGGGAAATGTGGAGCAGCTTTTTCGGACTGTTCATAAAAACTATGACATTGACTTTCCTCCGAACACAGAGCTGAGAAGGAGAAAGGTGAAAGAAGAATAGACGATATTAAATAATAATAATAGTAACTTAAATAATGATAATATAGAAGAAATAAATTTATGTTTTGCATTTTTGTTGTAGGTAGATCATTTTGACTTGGTCATCTTATAAGTAGTTCGCAAGCTGAAAAAGTGTGGTCACCCCTGGCTTAGAGCAACAATGGATAGTCATTACAAACACCTAAATAAAGAGATAGCAAGTATAAAAAAGGAAATGGAAATAATAAAAATGAATCAGACAGAAATGACAAATACGGTATCAGAACTGAAGACCACAATGGAAGAAATTAAAAACAGCATGGATGAAGCTGAGGATCAAATCAGCGAGTTAGAGGACAAAATAAACAAAGGCAAAGAAGCAGAGCAAAAAAAAGAAAAGAGACTCAAAAAATGTGAGGAAACTCTAAGAAAGCTCTGAGACAACATGAAGAAAAACAATATCCGCATCATAGCGGTTCCCAAAGATGAAGAAAAAGAACAAGAGATAGAAACTTTGTTCAATCAAATCATAGCTGAAAAGTTCCCTAAATTAAGACTGGAAAATGTTTCACATGTTCAAGAAGCACACAGAACTCCATTAAAGAGAAAGCCAAAGAAATCTACACCAAGACACATCATAGTTAAAATACCAAAGCTAAGTGATAAAGAGAAAAATTTAAAAGCTGCTAGAGATAAAAAGTCTATCATCTACAAAGGAGTCCCCATAAGGATGACATCCAACTTCTCAACAGAAACACTTGAGGCCAGAAGGGAATGGCAGGATATATTCAAAGTAATGCAGAACAAGAACCTACAACCAAGACTCCTCTATCCAGCAAGGCTAATGTTTAAAACTGAAGGAGAAATAAAGAGCTTCCCAGACAAAAAAAACCCTCAAGGAATTCATTAAAACCAAACCAATTCTGCAAGAGATGCTAAGGGACCTCTTGTGAACAGTTCAAAGGGGGAAAAGAATATAGCAAAAAAAGAATAGAGCTTTAAAAAATAAAATGGCAATAAACAACTACATATCAATAATAACCTTAAATGTAAATGGATTAAATGATCCAATCAAAAGACATAGGGTAGCTGCGTGGATAAAGAAACAGGACTCATACATATACTGTCTACAAGAGACACACCTTAAAACAAAAGATGCAAATAGACTGAAAGTAAAAGGATGGAAAAAATATTTCATGCAAATGAAAATGAAAGAAAAGCCGGGGTAGCAATACTTATATCTGACAAAATGGACATTCAAACAAAGGCAGTAGTAAGAGATAAAGAAGGACACTACATAATGATAAAGGGAACAATTCAACAGGAAGATATAACTATTATAATTATATATGCACCAAACATAGGAGCCCCGACATACATAAAGCAGACTTTGATGAATATAAAGGGCGAGATTAACAGAAATACTATAATAGTAGGGGATTTCAATACCTCACTAACATCACTGAATAGATCCTCAAGAAAGAAAATTAACAAAGAAACAGCAGACTTAAAGGATACACTAGATTAACTTGATTTAATACATATCTTCAGAACTTTTCACCCTAAAACAGTAGAATATACATGCTTTTCAAGCGCTCATGGTACATTCTCTATGATAGACCACATGTTAGGACACAAAAGTGGTCTCAACAAATTTCAGAAGATTGAAATCATATCAAGCATTTTCTCTGATCACAATGGCATGAAACTAGAAATTAACCACAAAAGAAAAACTGAAAAATACTCAAACACTTGGAAACTGAATAGCATGTTTATAAATAACAAATGGATTAACAATGAGATAAAAGAAATAAAAAAGTTTCTAGAAACCAATGATAATAAACATACATCAACTCAAAATTTATGGGACACAGCAAAAGCAGTACTGAGAGGGAAGTTCATAGCACTCCAGGCATACTGTGAGAAGCTTGAAAAAGCTCAAATAAGCAATTTGACCCTGCATCTAAAAGTACTAGAAAAACAACAGCAAATAAAGCCCAGGACTAGTAGAAGGAAGGAAATAATAAAGATCAGAGTAGAAATTAATGACATAGAGGCTAAAGAAACAATACATAGGATCAATGAAACCAGGAGCTGGTTCTTTGAAAAGGTAAACAAGATCGATGAACTTTTAACTAGACTCACCAAGAAAAAAAGAGAGAGGACTCAAATAAATAAAATTAGAAATGAGAGTGGAGAAATAATAACTGACACAACAGGAATACTAAGTATTGTAAGAAAATACTATGAAGAACTCTATGCCAAAAAATTAGACAACCTAGGTGAAATGGACAAATTTCTTGAATCATATAATCTTCCAAAAATCAATCTGGAAGAATCAGAACACCTAGACAGACCAATTACAACAAATGAGATCGAAACAGTTATCAAAAAACTCCCAACAAAGAAAAGTCCTGGGACTGATGGCTTCACAAGTGAATTCTACCAAAAATTCAATGAAGAACTAACTCCTATCCTCCTCAAGCTATTTCAAAAAATTCAAGAGGAAGGAAGACTTCCAAACTCCTTCAATGAGGCGAGCACAATTCTGATCCTGAAACCAGGCAAAGACAACACAAACAAAGAAAATTATAGGTCAATATCCCTGATGAATTTAGATGCTAAAATTCTCAGCAAAATATTAGCCAACTGGATCCAGCAATATATGAAAAAATCATACACCATGATCTAGTGGGATTTATTCTGGAGAGGCAAAGCTGGTTCAATATTCGCAAATCAATCAATGTGATTCATCACATAAACAAAAGGAAGGAAGGACAAAAATCACATGATAATTTCAATAGATACAGAAACAGCATTTGATAAAATCCAGCACCCATTCATGATCAAAACTCTCAGTAAAGTGGGAATACAGAGAACATTCCTTAACATGATAAAGGCCATCTATGACAAACCCACAGCAAATATCATACTAAATGGACAAAAATTAAAAGCAATCCCCTTAAGATCAGGAACCAGGCAGGGATGCCCCCTTTCACCACTCTTATTCAACATAGTTCTGGAAGTCCTAGCTACAACAATCAGACAAGAAGAAGAAATAAAAGGCATCCAAATTGGAAAAGAAGAAGTAAAACTGTCATTATTTGCAGATGATATGATATTGTATATAGAAAACCCTAAAGTCTCAGTCAAATAAACTACTGGATCTGATAAATGAATTCAGCAAGGTGGCAGGATACAAAATTAATACTCAGAAATCAGAGGTATTTTTATATACCAACAATGAACTGTCAGCAAAAGAAATTAAGAAAACAATCCCCTTCACTATTGCAACCAATAAAATAAAGTACCTAGTAGTAAATTTAACCAAGGAGGTTAAGGACTTGTACTCGGAAAATTATAAAACATTGATAAAAGAAATCAAGGAAGATACAAACAAGTGGAAGCATATACCGTGCTCATGGCTAGGAAGAATAAACATCATTAAAATGTCTATATTACCCAAAGCAATTTATAAATTCAATGCAATACCAATTAAAATTCTAATGACATACTTTAAAGATATAGAACACATATTCCAAAAATTTATATGGAACCAAAAAAGAACATGAATAGCCTCAGCAATCTTAAAAAAAAAAAAAAAAGCAGGAGGTATCACTCTTCCAGATATCAAGGTTTACTACAAGGCCATTTTACTCAAGACAGTCTGGTACTGGCATAAGAACAGGCACATAGATCAATGGAAAAGAACAGAGAACCCAGAAATAAACCCTCATCTTTATGGACAACTGATATTTGACAAAGGAGGAAAGAACATACAATGGAGTAAAGACAGACTCTTTAACAAATGGTGCTGGGAAAATTGGACATCTACCTCCAAAAAAATGAAACTAGACCATCAACTTACACCATTCCCAAAAACAAACTCAAAATGGATAAAAGACTTAAACATAAGCCGTGAAACCATAAGCATCTTAGAAGAAAACATAGGCAGCAAGCTCTCTGACATCTGTAGCAGCAATATATTTGCCGATTTATCTCCACAGGCAAATGAAATAAAAGTCAAGATAAACAAATGGGACTATATTAAACTAAAAAGCTTTTGCACAGCTAAAGACAATAAGAACAGAATAAAAAGACAAACCACACAAACATATTCGACAACACGTCTGATAAGGGGTTAATAACCAAAATTTATAAAGAACTTATAAAACTTAATACCAGGAAGACAAACAATCCAATCAAAAAATGGGCAAACAAAATGAATAGAAATTTCTCCAGAGAGGACATACAGATGGCCAATAGGCATATGAAAAGATGCTCAACATCACTAATCATTAGAGAAATGCAAATTAAAACCACAATGAGATATCACCTCACACCAGTCAGAATGGCGCTTATCAGCAAAACAACACAGAACAAGTGTTGGCGAGGATGTGCAGAAAAGGGAACCCTCCTGCACTGCTGGTGGGAATGCAGACTGGTGCAGCCACTGTGGAAAACAGTATAGAGATTCCTCAAAAATTTAAAAATCGAACTGCCTTTTGACCTTGCTACCCCACTTTTAGGAATATACTCTATGAACACCATAGCACTGTTCAAAAAGAAGAAATGCGCCCCCATGTTCGTGGCAGCATTGTTCATAATAGCGAAGATCTGGAAACAGCCCAAGTGGCCATCAGAGGACGAGTGGATTAAAAAGCTTTGGTACATATATACTATGGAATACTACTCAGCCATAAGAAATGATTACATCGGATCATTTACAACAAAATGGATGGACCTTGATAACATTATACGGAGTGAAAAAAGTAAAACAGAAAAAAGCTGAGAACAGCATGATTTCATACATAGGTGGGACTTAAAAACAGGACTATGGGACATGGACAAGAGTGTGGTGGTTACGGGGTGGGGGGAGGGAGGAGTGAGGAGAGTGGGGAGGGGAGGGGCACAAAAAAAACCAGATAGAAGGTGACAGAGGACAATTTGACTTTGGGTGATGGGCTTGCAACATAACTGAATGACAAGATAACCTGGAGATGTTCTTTGAACAAATGTACCCTGATTTATTAATGTTACCCCATTAAAATTAACAAAAATATTTTCGAAAGTGTCATTTTCTTGGATTCTGCAAATGAATGAACTGTGAGTGCTGAGACCCCTTTTGGCTCCTGGAGCTGCTGTGTCTCTCAGACACAGCCTGAGACTCCCAGGTGGGCAAAATAGCTTTGAGTATTATCATTAGGTGTCTATTTTCACAGTGATAGCTACTCTTCATCAAGAAAATTCTTAATAAAGTTTTCTTCACTATCCCTTAAGGCTTAGAATGGACCTTTCAATATTTCTGCAAACCTTTCTCTAACATCCAGACTCGAGATGAATGGGCTGCCCTGTGGATTTTGTGTACTTCCCTAATTAAACTCCATCTTTATTGCCTCCTTCTCTCCCTCCTCAGCTAATACCTTATCTTATTGATTCACCAAAGACATGATAGTTTAGTCTGGTATAGTGACATGATGTAGTAAGTAACAAAGAATTATGGCAAAATTCTGTAGGCAATTGAAAGGACAAATTGGTGTGGATGAGAAGGTACAGACACTCGAGCCAGAAAACTTGCCACTTACCTGGTCTTGGGCCAGTTGGTCAACTTTTCAGAGAATCAATTTCCTCATCAGAAAGTGAGGATAAAACTTGCAAAACTGAGTTACTACAAAGATCGAGAAAAAGTATGTTTTCAACTAACATTTATTGAGCACCTATTATGTTGAGATTCCTTTGTATACTTAATCTCATTAGTCCTCAGAGAGTTCTACTAATATTCCAACTTCCTATCTTCATGTCTTAGGCCTATGTTAGGCAAATAAGTTTGTAAAATTTGCATTTTTTTAGTTTGCTCACTTTTGGTGTTAAAAATGGCACTGGGCAGCGCCAGGTATGTGATCTGTGAAATTGCAAATTACCTTCCTGCTTGAGAAGGGCCATTGTCTTGCTTATGTTTGGGGAGGAGAGGTTTTCATGCCAGAAAGTATTGAAAAGAGAAGGGAGAAAGCCATGTTTTAGCAGAGTTTGTGCAGAGAGAAGGAAGAAGGTGTGCAGATAGGGAACCCGAGCAGCTGAGGGGCTTTTGCGAGCTCCACTGAGACTGGTGGGACCTTTGATTCTAGGAGGAACTGAAGAAGATTCTCCTGGTTGTGGAACTAGAGAATGTGTCAGGGCTTTGTGAGCTCTGAATGAATGAAGGGAAGTGATTTCCCTGTGTGTTACTCATCGGCTGCTGCAAGACTTTAGTAAAGGATGGCCCACCATTTTTTGGCTCCACTGTTTCTTTACCGTCTGCCCAAATTCAATGAGAACCTGCATGTGAATGGCCACAGTGGCAGTGACTACTGGCCACACAACCTACTTTAACAAATTATCACAAAATGGGTGGCTTAATTCTTGTGGAGACCATGTTGGGCTGTTTGTGAAATTTGTGTTATTTGAGTTTGCTCACTTTTAGTGTTAAAAATGGTGCTGTGCAGGGCCAAGTATGTGATCTGTGAAATTGCAAATTGCCTTCCTGCTTGGGAAGGGCCATTGTTATGCTAATGTGTGCTGGAGGAGAGGTTTTGGCCCCAGAACTGTTTTAAAAGAAGAGAAGGAGAAGAAAGCCAAGATGGCAGGGAAAGAGAGAGAAAAGCCAGTTTTGAGGAGAAAGAAGTCATGTTGGCAGAGTGAGTGCAGATGGGGAACCAGAGGTGAGGGACTTTGGGACTGGTGAGGCCTTTGATTCTAGGAGAAACTGGAGAAGATTCTCCTGGTTGTGGATCCAGATAATGTGTTAGTGGCTTTGTGATCCCTGTGTATTTGTTTGCTTGTCAGCCAGTGTGAGTCTTGAGTAAAGGAATGGCCCACCTTTTTTGGCTCCACTGTTTCTTTACCATCTGCCCGAATTCAATGGGAATCTGCATGTGAATGGCCACAATGGTGGTGGCCCCTGGCCCTACAGACCAGAAGTCTGAAATGAAGGTTGGTAGGTTTGGTTCCTTCTGGAGGCTCTGGGGTAAAATTTATTTTACGCCTCTATCCTAGCTTCTGGTGGCAATTCCTGGCACTCCTTGGCTTGTAGGCATATCATTCAATCTCTGTTTACATCTTCATGTGAACTTCCCTTCAATCAGGTAATATAATAAAAAGCCACCTGACTATGGCAAAGGTTGTAAAAAGTTAGATTTAGTCAGTGTTAGGTTTGGGTTCAAGGCCCCTATAAACTCAAATTTCCCTCACCCAACCTCCCACTGGGGCAGCTTCTTCATTAAGTATCTCCCTCACCTGACCGCCTCATCCCCTTAAGCAATTCCCCACACCCTGGAAAAGTTCTGGGAAGTAGTCCTTGGGACAAGGCCTTCAGGAGGGACCTGAGAGTTGGGAAAGGGAGACAGTCTGTGACCAAGGCCATAAATGAGGATAAATTAATCTGAGCATGTCCAGGTACACCAACCTCTACATCAGCAAATGCCTACAGTCGTCCCTATATCAAGATGCCCCCTGACTGCAGCTTTCTGCTGATGCCACTAGGGTCTCAGCCCATCTGTTCACAGATGCATAAGTTTCTTATAAAGGCTCATCAAACCCTGTGTGTCCCTCCTTTGGCCGAAACATTTGGTGCCAAAACCAGGGAGCGTCCCACATGGGCAGGACCAGAGCAGTGCTCCCATTCCCAACCGTCTCAAGCTTGCAGCTTGGAGAGCAGTGGGCAGCAGCAGCTCATCCTAGGCTTACCTCCAAATCCTGCTCAGAGTCATGAGACGGACCTGCACTGGCTTCTTCCCCTGTGACCCTCCTGAGCCAGCCACGGAGGACACCAGGCATCAGGCCTTGTGCATCCCTCCTTCACCTGGCCTAACAACCAGCACTAGAATTCTTTCTGATGGATATTTTAAAATTATCTTTAACTGACAAAAGGTAAATCATTAATATGATCTCAAAGTCTTAAAAAAGCTTATTGCTTTAAGAACATATTCATTCCTTTTTAATGCTCATGTCTGATTTTAAAGAACAGCTTTGTAAAAATATTTTAACTACTTAACACATTAACTACATAGTGTACTATCCGTTATCTGAAGTTAAATGCTGAACTTAACTAAAGCTGCTCATTGTCCCGTCTTGCCTGTTGTGCAATTCGTTAGTGATAGTGTATTTATAGCTTATATGAAAGTGGTTCTCCTGTGTATAGTTTTCTCTTTTGAATCCTTGAAAAAGAACTTAGGTTTTGTTGGGCAGATAAAATATATTATGCTCACTTTGTTAAAGATGGTGCTGCCCATGTGGAAGCCTATCGCCCAGGTGATGATAGTAGTTGCCCTTCTTGCTTGGGATGAGCGTGATTATACTAATGTATGTTGGGTGAGGGCTTTCGTGCCAAAAGGTTTTAAAAGGAGAGATCACGTTGTTCTAAGGGAAGAGTGATTACGTTCTAGAAAGAGCCCATGGAGAGAGAGTAGAGAGAGGTCACGTGGAGGAAAGGAGAAGGAGCCAAGATGGCGGAGTGCTGAAGGAGAAGCCAGTTTGTGCAGAGAGAAGGAGATGGGGAACAGAGATGAATAAGGCTGGTGATGCAGAAATCTTTGATTCTATGAAACTTGGGTAGTCAGTGGCTTTGGGAGCCCTGAATGGAAAGGGAAGTGTTTTCCCACTGTGTGTATTTCTTGCCCGCCGAGTGCAAGCTATGATTAAAGATGATGGCTCACCAGTTTTGGGCTCCATTGTTTCATTACTGTCTGTCTGAATCAGATGCGAACCTCCATGGTCCAGGCAGCTGTGATGGTGGCCGTGGCTACTGGCTTTACAGGTTTGAAAGTCCTTCTGATAGATTTATTTTCCTCTTAAAGTAGCAATGTCATTTGTATTTAAGGATCAGGATAGCTTGCTTCAATTCTAAAGCGGTCTTTGTAAATCATGCACATGAGAGGTTCTTGAGAACACAGACTTGGATTTAGGGCTGTGACTTAATTGCACTAGGGTGAGCAAGATATAGGAAACAAAACAGGAGCGCTGGCAAGAAAGGGAAAGATCAGTCATCTTGCTCCTTTGAGGAACTGCTGCCTCTCTGCAGCATTTGATACAGCAAGTCACCAAGCAACAAGAGGCAGGAGACACAGGGTAGAATTGCACCGCAACTGGCAACCAGTGTGTTTTGACTTCTGAAAGCCACAACAAAGAAAACTACGTTACATATCAAGTTTCTATTCTATAATTTGGACAGCTTTCTGTTACCAAATGCATACTTAATGATTCTTGCTCAACATGCAGGTTTATAGATTGTCTATAAATTTGAAAGGAACAAAATTGTCTTCATTGGATTTCTGCATGCCATGGACTTAATCTGGTAACAGTGAACTCAGGGAGTTTCCCAACACCTTTCTGGAAACTGTGATCTTTATGGTAGAGCCAGGGAGGCGGAAGAACAGAGAGAGCTTTGGCAACTTGCTCAAGGGCAACTAGAGATAAGGGAATATTTGGTTCCAAACTTCCTGTGCTGATCATTATTGGTTATATATTTGTTAACAATTGGTTTTTCTAGAGCTAGAGAAAATGAGCTGAAGACCTTTTACAAAAGGAAACTAGCTTTTCATATTTTGTTGTCAATAGCACATTCTGCTCTTCTTGATTTCAGGCCTTTTACATTCTTTCTCATTGCCCAAGGGTTGTCTGAATTGTGGACTTACCAGAATGAAGACACGTGAACACAAATGAGCATTAACCTGATGCCTGACCGTTGTCTGTGAGCATGACACTGTGTTATCTAAATTCTTGGGGCTTAAATCCCACATGCAGAGCTCAACCCTTGTGTGGTCTGCCTGTCACTGAGTAAAGGGTCTCACACAAAAGATATAATAAAAATCCTTCTTTATCTTCCTTTTTCCCTATCTTTTCAGCTGAGTAAATACCAAAGTATGGGGGTAATGAAATAATTATTTGGCCAATTTCAGTTTAATTCTGATTTTCAAAACTATTACCCAATTTTATTTTTTATTGTGGTAAAATATACATAAGATAAAATTGACTATTTTAACACTTGTTAAATGTACATTTTAGTGGCATTAAGTATAGCCACAAGATACGTAGCCATCACCATTGTCCATCTCTAGAATTTTTCCATCACCTCAGATTGAAGTTTTGTGCCTGACCTGTAGTGGTGCTACACCCACCACAGGTCAGGCACAAAACTTCAATCTGAGGTGATGGAAAAATTCAATGGAACTGGAACGCTGAGGTCGCTGGTTTGAAACCCTTGGCTTGCCTGGTCAAGACACATATGGGAGTTAATGCTTCCTGCTCCTCCTCCTCTTCTCTCTCTCCTATCTAAAAATAAATAAATTTTAAAAAATGAAAAGTTAAAAAATTTTGTATTCATTAAACAGTAGTTTCTCATTTCCCTCAACCCTCAATCCCTGGTAACCACTATTCTATTTTTGTCTATAATTTAACTACTCGAGGTACCTCATTAAGTGAAATTGTACAATATTTGTCCTTTGTCTCTGGCTTATTTCACTAAGCATAATGTTTTCATTTTAATTCATTCATGTTTTAGCATATGCCAAATTTTATTTGGAATACAGAATATAACAGAATTTTATTTATTTTTCAGACTCAATAATATTTCATTTTGTGTATACATTGCATTCATATATTGATGGACATGTGGGCTTTTTCAGTCTTTAGGCTATCATGAATAATGCTTATATCAACATTGATGTGCAAATATCTATTTAAGTCTCTACTTTCATTTCTTTTGCATACATACCTAGAAATAGAATTCCTGGACTACATGTTTAATTCTACATTTAAATTTTGAGGAACCACCATCATGTTTTTTATAGAAGCTGTGCCATTTTACATATCCACCAGCAATGGACAAATATTCTAATATCTCCTCATCCCCACCAAAACATGTTATTTTGATTATTTTTTATAATAGCCATCCTGCCCAGGCCAATTGGCTCAACAGTAGAGCATCAGCCCAGCATGTGGATGTCCCAAGTTCGATTCCTGGTCAGGGCACACATCTGCTTCTCTACCCCTCCGCTTCCTTCTCCCCCTTCTCTTTCTCTCTCTTTCCCTCCTGTAGCCATGGCTCAATTGGTTCAAGCCCATTGGCCAGGGTGCTGAAGATGGCTCCATGAGCCTACAACTTAGATGCTAAAAACAGCTCTGTTGCCAGCATGGCCCCAGATGAGTAGAGCATCAGCCCAGACAGGGGTAGTATGGTTAATCCTGGTTGGGGAACATGCAGGAGTCTGTCTCTCTATCTCCCCTACTTTCACTTGGGAAATAAATAGCCATCCTAATTGGTATGAGTGGTTAACCAATTTTATTTTAAACAATAGTAGTTATAATGGACACATGTCATATTTACAGTGCCCCATCAACTTCTGAAAACATTTTCTAAATGTGAAGAATTCCCATGTTATAAGTTCTATCTCTTCAATATGGAACTTAGGGTTCAAATCCTCCGCTTCCTTCTCAGGTAGAATAAAATTATGTGACCTTGACTACACTAATCTGATGCACCTATGTAAGATTTAAATTCCTTAAGTGATTCACAAAAGATATAAGCACTGTTCAATGCTGCCATTTAGTTGGCTTTTGGGGGCATTGAAAGTTGCAGTATGACCAATGTAGTCCAGTTCTTGATGTCTAGGGTGACAGTGGCATTTCTCTTCAAGCCATTTCTGTGGCATAATTTTGGGCATTATTCTTGAAAGTTCAGCCTGAAGCTTATTCTACAACTAAAAAAGTCCAACTCAGTTCAAGTTAAAACTTCAGTTGCCTACACAGCTGAGTCCTCTTTGTCCTGTCTTATAACACCAGCTAGGTCGCCGGAGGGCCTTGGAGTAGGGAAAGGGCATTGTCTACACATTCACTCTTTCTTCTGTCCTCTTCCTCTAGTCTAGGTTCTTGCAGCGCAGGGGCAGGGAGGATGGATGAATAAAAGAGAAAATATTTGTCTCACTGGTGCTGTTGTAGTCTGCTCTCAGATAGCATTCCCCTGTCTGTGGCATGTGTCTAATTACTGGCTCCCTGGTGATGAATTTTCCTATATACACAAATGGCCAGAAAGCTATGGAATCTGTATAAGATGTCACTAAAGAACAGCCAACGAAGATTCAGTAAAGCATGGTGGAAGGCAGCAATGGACAAAATCAAACCATTCACATTCATGCCTTTCTGGTTTCAGGTTTTCTAACAAGCTAGTTCCTGAAGGTACAGCTGTTTGAGAGCCTTCCTCTTATATGGAGAGTGGGGTGTCTCAGTTCCAACTCTTCACATCACCCTGGACCTATTTCCTGACCTGGAAGATCCACTCAAACCTTTACCACAGCTCCCTCACCCCCAACTTTGACCCATCGTGGAATACCCTGTAGATTCCAGCTACTGAAGTCCTTGCTTGGTAGGTCAGCCTCTTGCAAAGCAGCTCAAGCCTGGCTCTTGTGAATTCACAGGAAACTTACAGAGCTTTGCCTTACCAAGTAGCGAGAGAACAAACTACATTCTCTCTGCCCTGCCATCTATTTCCATTTCTTCTCCCTGCCCCTTGAACATACAGGTACAGGGCATAGATCAGTAAGTACACTGTATGAGAACCCAAACTAAGGAATAAGATGTCAGTAAGATACTCTAGATCTCTGAGAGTGATACTTGAAGCCCTTTTCACATTGCTGGAATTTCAAAAAAGGCAGCTTCTCTTTTCTTTACCAAAGGAGAGGAGAAAAAAGACACACAATACTTGTCCACCAAGAACACCCAACTCACAGGAATCTCCTTTCTCTCCCTAATCTTTTTTTTTTTTTTTTAAAGATTTTTTTTTAATTTTTTTTTTTATTATTCATTTTAGAGAGGAGACACAGAGTGAGTCAGAGAGAGAGAGAGAGAGAGAGAGAGAGAGAGAGAGAGAAAGGGGGGAGGAGCTGGAAGCATCAACTCCCATATGTGCCTTGACCAGACCAGTGCAGGGTTTTGAACTGGCGACCTCAGTGTTCCCAGGTCGACGCTTTATCCACTGCGCCACCACAGGTCAGGCTTCTCTCCCTAATCTTGTCAGAGGCCAAGGTGACATTCAGCCACTTCTAAATAATCACTAGAAGAATTGCATGGCCTCAACTGGTTATATTTCTCTTTCAAATATGGGGCATGCCTAACCACTTTTTTCTTTGGACAACAGGTCATGTTTCAATTAGCCTTCTATTTTATCCATTCCCTGAATGTTTTTCTGAGCAAAACCCCGTTATCCATAGTTTCCTTTTAGGATTTTATATTTTTTGCACCTTAACCAAATGCTATTCTTGTGTCTCCTATGATTTATCCTTATGGGTATAATTTATGTGTCTGAGTATATCAACTAGGCCAGCCTACATGTGACTTACATGGATTTCTAAAGGTCGCAGATGAGCCCCTTCAAATTTTTCTTTACTGGGATTGTTGAAAACTCTACAGGACCTGCAGAGCACCAAAGACAAGAAAATAAAGATAGATTGCCTGCAAAGGAGTAACTGTTAGAGTATCAAAACTTCTCAACAGCTCCAGCAAAGGCCAGAGGGTTATAGAATTATTTCTACATTGGAAGATGGGGATCTTGTTTTCTTCTTCTGCACCCACCATATACTAGAATACTTTCCAGAACCTCATTCTTTTAATATAGTAACAGTGTAATTTTGTTCAGATCAGTCATGAATGTTTACATTAATATGAGTGTAAATATGACTTAATTTTTTAGTGTATGTGACTTGCTTTTGCCCTTTGAAAGTGTTTCAGATCTCTTTGTCCTCACTGATTTGATATCTCCTTCCATTATTCTGAACACTTGGTGAGTCTTTCAACCTGAAAATTCACATATCTCAGTTCGGGAAAGTTGATTAAATTATTTCTTTGATTTTTTTTTTCCTCGTTCATTTTCTGTTTTCTTGCTTCCTAAAAGTTTCTAAAATTACTGGCCTTTATAAACTGTTTCATACAAAACCAAATGTTTTATTAAAAAAAAGTGATTAGAAACTCTGAATGTGTTTCATTGAAGGGTGATGTTGTTAGGCCAGTAGGGGAAACTTCAGTATCAATATCTAAGGTTATATTTTTAATTATTCTGAGAGACAGGAACATCGAGCTGCTCCTGTATGTGTCCTGACTGACTGGGGAATCTGACAACTTCTGTGCTCTGGAACAACGCTTGACCAACTGAGCTATCTGGCCAGGCCTTTCAGCATCTAAGTTTTTATTCTTGATCTGGTCAAGTTCCCCAAAGATAACTCTACTACAGTGTGTCCGTAAAGTCATGGTGCACTTTTGACCAGTCACAGGACAAAAGTGCACCATGACTTTACGGACACTCTGTATTCTTTTCATTCTCCCACCTAGAGAGAAAAGACCTGGTCATCACCATTCTGGAAGCTAAGGGGAGGAACAGGGTTTGGAGGCAGCATCTCAGCCTCCTGTGCCTACCCACTTATCACCCTGGTTTAGTGTGGTATTTCTGCTCTGAACACAGTCTGTACCAACTCCATCCAGTCTAGTATACTTCTGTTTTACCCTTTACAGAGTATAAACATCCATTCTTGTGCTAGCATGGTGTGATAATTTTTTGTGTCCACTTGACTATTTTGAGAAATACCCAGATAGCTGGTAAAACATTATTTCTGGATATTTCTGTAAGGGTGTCTCCCTGAAGAGATTAGCATTTGAAATAGCAGACTGAATAAAGAAGATTGCTCTCACCAATGCAGGTGAACATCATTCAACCTGTTAAGGGCCTGAATAGAACAATAAAAGTAAAAGAAGGGTGGATTTACTTGCTGCTAAGCTGGGGAACATCCAACTTCGTCTGCCCTCAGACTATAGCACTCCTGGTTCTTGGGCCTTTGGACTTGGACTAGAATTGACACCATTGCCTCCCTTGGTGTCAGGCCTTCAGGTTTGGACTGGACTATTTTACTGGCTTCCCTGGGCCTCCATTTGCAAATGGCCTCCATTTGCAAATGGCCTCCATAATCACACGCGCCAACCTCTCACAATAAATCATATTATATTACAGGGTGGGACAAAATCATATTTATAGTTGTGAGTATGCGAATCAGTTTATTCTTGTATTATTATTTATTGTTGTATTATTATTTATTGTTGTATTATTTTCCATATGAACTGAAACTTACTTTTGCTCCACCCTGTATGTTCTTTATCTATATAATATTAGATCTTATCTATCCTACTGGTTCTGTCTCTCTAGAGAACCCTAACTAATACAGGTGGGGAGGAGCCGTCCTCCAGTAACAGGGGGTATGGAGGAGATCTGGTGGCTGGTGCTTCCCAGACAGCTTCTCCAACTCTTCTTATTTTAAGCCGCCCTCTTCACCCCTTGCTGTCCCCATCTCCTGGATTATTGATGATGTTGTGAAATAAAATGAGCCAGCTTCAAATCTGACTTGCTTTGATCTGGTTGGTCCGTTTTCATTTATCCATCTTTTCTTCCGACTTCCAAAGGTTTTTTTATTGTCTTCTTTCCCATTCTCCATATTTTTAAAAGTTCAGACATTTGTAAATAATGACTATTCATTGGAGTTTTTAAATGGTTTCTGGAGAAACAAAATTTGGGTGAGTGTGTTCAATCCACCATCTTCACCCAGAACTTTAATCTAGAAGCCTACATCAAAGTAAGCTATTTTTTATGACTGATATTTTCAAAGAGTGGGAAAACTGACCTCTCACAGATGTTTGCTGAAGAAAGAGTTACTAAAGGATGTATCTTAAAAATAAGAAAATTGAACCATGAAGGAAGGAGTGAAATGCAAGAATCAATAGACTCAGAAATGTGGTGGGGACTCAGGTGGGTGCCACCTGTAGGGAAGTTCTTCTACAGTGGAAGAGTGTGATAATGTTGGTGGCCTAGTACAGAAACAGAGGTGCCAAAGGAAGCCCTCACTGCAAGATCTTTCCACAGCTAAAGTGAAAGAAGCCGTTTCAGTCCTATAGCCTGGTTTTAGAATGAAGCCTACAGGCCAGGGAACCAGTTCCCTCACATAACACCCCATTCCCCACCACCAGGGGAGAGTCTGAGTCCAGTGAGTTAGATACTCCAAAGTTTAATTCAAACCTGTGACGGGTGACTAAATCAATAAAGTTTTCACATAACAAATGAAAAATAAATGGGTATATAAAGCTGTAAATGACTAATAAGAAAACTTTTCAGTTTGGGAAGAATTATGGGGGCTTCCAGCAAGTTAGAGACAAAATGTCTCAAATAAGATCTCTATTTTCTTTTTTTCATAAGACACTTTTATTGGACATAGATAGACTTGGCTTTGTGGCTGTAACCAGGGACCAGGATAATTTCCTATAGCCTCTAGAAACTTAATCCTTTTCATATAGTTCGTTCCATCTTGATTGCTCTGCCTCAAGTGTCATCAAACAAATGTTTTCATTTTAATCCTGAAACTATTTTCTGAATTACTATTTTTAATGTCCTAGTTGTTAATACTTATAATGATATCCACTCAATAGTTCAGATTTTTTTTGTACTCTTACAGAACATCAAGGCTATAATTTACCAATTGTCCAATTTACATTTCTAGTTTCTGCACCTCCCCAATACCCAAAGACAGGACACTATGTGAAAGGAGATTTGATGGGCAGACTCCATGATCAATTTCAACTACAATCCTTGACCTGTGAAAAACTTGAGTGGTATAAAATTAATATTAATATTAATATAGTGCTTACAATTTGCCACACACCCTGTTGAGTATTCTAACCATATAAACAGATCTAGTACTCACAACCACACGGTGACATAGGTAGTTATTATTTTCATTTTATAGAAGAGAAAACTGAGGCACAGAGAGACAAAATAATGTGCTCTAGGTTCATAGGTAGTGGGCATTTAACATCTTTAAACTGCCAGTGTTTTAAATCCCTTTGGAAATCAAGATTCCAGATTAGAGGTAATAATGTGACTTGGCTTCTCACTGCTAATTGTACTTTGCACACAGCGCCCACACTTCAGAGACCCGTTCAGAGCTGATATTCATTCTCTTCCCCCTCCCCATTGATGTTTGTTCTGTCTCTCAGTGCCCAGACCTCACTGGTTGTGAATATCACCCTGTCCCTGTTCAGCTGAGATGAAGTCACACAGTGTGTTGGTCCCCAATCTAACACATGAATAACATCACAAGCTGTAAATCAGAAGCTAAGCTGGCATTTCACTGATCTTTTTGGGAATGTTTTTGGGGGCAGAATGCTTTAGTCTTCCCTTATTCCAGGCCACAGCACTCAAAAAAAAATTATAGAGCTTAGAGCCACTATACCACCTGGGTATAACCCAAGTTGTCAATGGCCTCTCAGTCTCTGGAGCCACTATTTACTGTAAAATGTCCTTCAGCTCACGCTGAGCTCCAGTAGGTGACATAGAGCCTTAGCTCCTAGAATTAGGAGGTTGTCCCAGGGGTGAGCATGCATGCTTACAAACCAACCTGTACCCCCAGCACAGCAAGCCATGTGCTACCCATTCCCACAGCAATGAATCCCAAAATTTCAAAGGGTGGTAATCTGCATCACAATGGAACATGTGATGGCTTACCTGTGCTATTTTTAATATTGCCACAGGGGTCATAGGGCTCAATGTTGGGTACAGATTTAGATGAATAGTTCTGATTTTCCCGGAAGCCTCTCCTTTGTCTTGAACCCAGACTGGAGTCCACGAGGCTGAGCTGCAACAGGCTCAGTGGCAGGATCCAAACTGTTTCATCATCTCTATTTCCCTCCATCACCCAAGGCCTGGGGCCTCCTTCCAGGGCCCAGATTGTCTCCCTGCAGTCTGCTCTTCCTTTCATCAAAGTGGACTAAGAGAGCCTCCCAGGTTCTCTCTCCCTCCCCATAGTTCACTAAATGTGCTGCTCTGACTCCCTGTTCAAACTGCTGCTCCTCTTGGGATTGGCTCTGTGTTCCCAGAGCACATCTGTGCAGCCTATTGGTTTCCATATACATATCTCTGGGTGGCCTACAGTTTAGATTTAGGTTTTCTTCTTCTAATCATAAACTTGCAGCTTAGGCAGGCCTCTGGACTGTGTGTATCAATGAGGCTATGCTGTTCCTTAGCCTTCCCTTCCACAAGCATTTACTGAGCACCTACAACTAGACACTCACAGAAATGGCACCAGAGCAGATACAAAGATAAGGCACACTTGTTCTCTACCCTTGAAATCTCAGTTTCCATTGCCGATAACAAAGACAAGGCATTCTGATCCACCTTCCAGTTTGAGAACCGCTATCCTAGGCATAAAATTACTGGCACAAAATTACAATAAGGATTAAGAAGGGACCCCCCCCCCCCCCCCACACACACACACACAAAATTTTCTTTACTGGAAGAGAACAATTTTAAAGACCTACTTAGTGCTCAAAGCAAATTTGTAGCACATGGGTACCTCCCAGTAAACCCCTCCCCCAGATCACCACCCCCATTCCCTACAGCTCAATTTAGAAACCTGTTAATTTATCATGGCTCTCTGGAGAGAAGGAATGCCCCCCACTTCACTGGACAGAGGTAAAGCTGGGCACCAGGCATGCCAGACATTCCACTGCTAAAAGAGGGCAGCGGTATTTCAACGTTAGCATTACTGGGCTCCAAACGCTGAAACTCGTGAGATATGAAGCTTATTCCACCCTACAGTTTCCAAGATTTCCTCTAGATTTTAGTCCACCCTCTTCCATTCATGGGAGAAGAAGTTAAAATTAGGGCCAGCCCTGCAGTACTTGGCATGTCAGATGTGTGGAGACTGTCCCCAGAAATAAGCTAGTTCGGCCAGCGGACGGGCGGGGCGGAGGGCCTCGCATCCCATCCTGGCGGAGGGGCTCCGGTAAGGCCAGCCCCCTCCGAGTGTTGGCCAGCGGTCTCGTCCCAAGCTTTAAAACCCCGAGCGGAGGCACTGCATCCTGACCGCTCCTTCCCCAGCCACTCTTGGCTAGGCTTTCAAAAAAAAAAAAAAAAAAAAGTGTGCAGTTGTCTCCTCCCCGCCCAGCCCCATCCTAGTCCAGGACCAGCTGTGCCGCGGGCCGGCCTCCTTAGGGACGCGGTCAGACCCGCGGCTGCAACAGAGCGAGCGGCGCTCTCGGTTGAGGCACCTCCAGCTTTCCGCTCAGCTCCGGGAGCCGCTTCGCCAAGTTGAGCAGCTCCAAGTGCACGCTTTGCCTCTCGACTTCACCCTCCCCGGGTCCCAGGCTCCTCCGCCTCCCACGCTCCCTTCCCTTAGGAGCAGCTTGTCTCCGCGGGCTGGCAGCTAGCACCCCTTTCCGCTACTCCGCCCTGAAGCGCGACCATGCTGTTAAGGGACATCCTCCTAGCAGTGCAAGGTAAAGCCTGGACCCGCTGTGCGTTTGTCTGGGGCGGGGGTCGGAGGACAGGGGGCACTCTCGTGTCCTCTCCCTCTCCTGCAGCACCAGTGGCCGGGCTCGCCGTCCCGGGCTGAGCCATCCGAAGGCGCCTCCCGATCCTTCTCCGCAAGCAACCGCTATTCTCGCTTCGGAAGCCAAGGCTGGGGGTGCGCGGCGGGTTGCTCAATGAAAGCGCCCTGGGGGTGAGCGAAAGGGACTGTAGTGCATCCCTCACTTGACCCCTCCTGCACTCCTCCCCCTCACTTTGACCAGGTAGTTTCCCAAGGGCGCCACGAGTTGATGCAAACGCTCGAGCCCGAACCCAAACCCAACTCAAACTCGCTTTGTGTCCGCAGCCCTGCAGCTTGCCGGGGCCTTGGACCTACCCTCTGCGTCCTGCGCCTTTGAAGAGAACACCTGTGGCTTTGACTCTGTGTTTGCCTTCTTGCCGTGGCTTTTAAATGAAGAAGGTAAGGAGACTCGGTGCACTGAAGCCCGAGGTGAACTTTCCTCCTGCCGCTTGTCTCTTTCACATACATGGGTACTGTTATCTTGGAGTTAAATCCCCTTGGGAGAAAAGTGTGCGTCATGGATCCTCCTTCCAAACTTCAGCTGTACTGCATGATGGCCAAGGAAGAGATGGGGTAGAGGAGGGGTGGCCTTTGTTTTACCTGGCCCGTGGATAGAAGCGCCGAGATTTTGCCCCTCCCCCCAGCACTCCATAATAGAAAGGAGAAAGGGGCACAGCTAATGATTGTCACTATGGTCTGTGTGCCCCTAGCAGGTTGTCATCTTCTCTGGTCCTCAGTAGACACGTTGTGAGTGAGGCAAGTTGGAGAGGCATTCTCTGCCCACCTGGCAGGAGTGGTTTCATAATTCTGTGATAGTACCTCCGTGATTTGTTGCATGCCTTCATCCTCGTACTCCTGCTGTATTAATCCAGCACTTGGCAAATGAGGAAACCAGTCCATGACCTTGAGCATGAGGTCTCCCAGCTGGCGAGTGTTGATGTGGTCTCACCACTACATACCATTTGGGTTCTAGTAGAGACAAAGTTTAAATGTAGGGGTCTTCAGATGTATCTTCTTACCCTTCATTTAGTAAAAATAAGTAGTTCTCCAGTGCCCAACAGCAGGCAATGGGCATCCCTTTTCTTTCCGTTCCTGCTCACTTATGTCACTCTCAGGCATTTACACTGGGAAAGAGCCTCATTTTAAAAATGCTGCAGTAGAAAGGACACCAGCTAACCTCCTTCCTTTTTCAATTGTCCTCAGGTCTCCAATTTTCCAACCTAGCTCCCCGGAGAAGGGTGGAGGCCAGAGACCCTGGCTAGGATGTAGGAATTATCATCAGTTTACTCTGTCCCAGAGTTTACTCTGCTTCTGTTTGAGGATTTGCATACATTAGTTTCTCTGCCCCTTGCAGGTGGGTGATGTTAGCCCCATTTTTTACAAGAGGGAATCTCCATTTTAGCATATTCAAATGGATGGTCCATGTCATATGGTATCTTTAGCCAACTCTGAGCTGTCTAGGTAGGGGGGAAAAAAACAGGAGGAAACTCACTCAGTAGTAAACAGGGACTCAACTAAAAGAGCCACTTGCAGGACCCTGAGAGTGAAAATCTTAAATATTGTGCCCTAGACACTTTTCTTACCTCAGCCTAGTCCTGGCCCTGAGAAAAAGAAATGAGTGTCACCCCTTAATCCAGGAGCCTGAGTCACTGAGCCTCCGTCCCCAGCCCTCTGGCAGGATGGTGGCCCCCTCACAGCCTGCTGCTGTCTGGGTCAGTGGGCATGCCACAGCCTGCTGAACTCAACCGCCTCCCAGACCCACAGGAAGTGCTCTCTGCTGAGTTGGCACCTCTGCACTGTGGCAGTTAAACAGTGCCCCTTCAGGGAAAACAGGAAGATGCTTATAGGAAAAGGTGATTATGGTTTAATAGTATAATGAAGGCACTGTTGCTTTCCCATTTCCTTTCTTGCTAACTTCTAACAGCCACTGCTTTCTGGCTCAGTACTAAGACTACTGGCTTGGCTGAGGGAAGTTAATTCATCCTCCTCTGAGCGCTCCTGGTGGAGTAGGCAGTTTACGCTTCAGTTGTTCGAGGTGGAGTTTTTCAAAGACCAGAATTTGCGCATAGCAGCCACTCCAGAGGAGCAGTGAGTTCATTGTGTTCTAGCAGTTGTAGTTGCCTGCTGAGAACCCATCACTAAGAATTTCTGTTATAAACCCATTGCTAGGTTGTTAAATTAATGATAATAAAATTGCCCTGTGCTGAAATTTGGCAAGTTGTTCACAAGCTTCTCAGCAAATTCCGTTCACCTTGCTGCACTACAGAAACCATTTGAGATTGGTTACAGTTACCTGGGTGCATTGTATCCACCACAGGAAATTGTGGGTTTCAGAGACCTTTGCCCACAGTATTTGGAACACAAATGGCATGTTCTATAGGTGCTTGGTCAGTAGATTAATTTATAGGGGAGAGAAAAATGCTGAAGTCCAGAGAAGGGAGTAATTAGAATTTCATCACAGGAGATTCAAATCTGGAGTAATTGTCTTAAAATATCTCTCCAGCTGCTCAAAATTATATTTTAGGTCCTACCCTTTAGTTTATTTCAAGTAGTAGTTCTCTAAGCATCTCCAATTACAATTCCAATGTCTCTACTTCATGGCCATTTTGAAATATGCTTGATCTCCACTGGGCACAGAATGGGTGAGTTTAGACAGGGCAGTGTGTTTGTTGGTGTGGGGGAAACAAAACAGCCGTGTTAGGCTCGCTCGCTGGTTTCCTGGCTGCAAGCACTTTGTACAATTAGTGCATGAGCACGTGGCAGAAAGGCACGTGTGTGTCTCTATGAAAAACTATGGGTGCTTTCTCTTGGTGCTGATTCTCCCAGATTGCTCTACTGCCACTGTGAGGTATGGTTCCCTGATTCCCTCAGCCGCCACTGTGAGGGGTGGTTTTCCTGATCCCTTGCCCTCCACTGTGAAAAGTGGTTTCCCTTTGTTTATCCGCTCGCCTGTTTCTGGGCGCCTCCAATAAACGGGTATGGCCTGATGCTTTCCAGCTCCACCGTCTGCCAAAATTCAGTGTGAACCTGCCTGGCTTCAAGCACCAGTATAACAGTTGGCTAGGGTTGTGTGCTCTAAGTCGGGGCACCCTGGCAACAGGGCATGACAACAGTGTATAAGTGGCCAGCCCTTGCAATCTTGCCTCCTCTGCTTTCTAGTTTTGCCAATGGATGCCTTGTTTTTTTATTTTCCTCTATGTTTTTTTGTAAATTTCTTTTCACCTTTTCTAATTTGCCAAGGCAAGTGAGATTATGTCAGACTCAAATTTGAACTCACTTCGATACTTTAGTTTTGAATGAAATCCAGGAAAGAAGACATCTATTTTATCCTACAAAAATCTCCTTTATTCATTCATAGTTCAGAGCGTATTGGAACCCCTTTGAACAATGGTCCTCAGCTAAGATTGAGACCATTGGTTCCATTTCCCCAGTGCCAGCGGTGGGGGTAGAAGCCCTCTGGCTGCGGGTTCTTAGAAAATAGAAGGTTGGCCTTGCATCCAAAGAGTCACAGTTCAAATTAGACATCAGGTGAGTTTTGGATATTTTGATTTAGCACTTTTAACCTAACTCCCTCAGAGGAGCCGAGGAAGGAGTAAAATCCAAATTCAGGTACTGCCCTTTAATTGGAAGTTTGCAGCCCTAAGCCACATAGTAGGGAAGGTAGATACTGAATATGTCAGGTGAATGAAGGTAAAAAATGAAATTCAGAGCACTCTTGGAGGAAAGGAGTTTTTTCCTATAGCAGTGGGTGTCAGTCAGGGTTGGAGAAATTGCATGATACAGGAAGACTTTGGGTGGTATTTGTACCCCCAAGCAAGTGCTGGTGTCTGAGTCAGAGCCTATCTAGAGGTTTGGGGGTTGGGGCCATGGTAAGGTGTGCTGAAATCACATTGTGAATAAATGTGTGTGTCTCTTTCTGACACCCCCTTTTTCCTACCCAACACCTTTTTCTTTCAGAAGGACACTAATGGTCAATGGCCATCTGAGTTTTAGTTCTGCACTCTGTCATGTGTCAGTTATTATAAATAGTGATAATTTCTGCCTGATATATCTTGAGGCCCAGTTAGAGCCAAAAGTCTGGCAAGGGTCCCAAGAAGCCTTCCTGGGACAGGAGCGGTCTTCCCTTTTTGCGGACTACAGCTCTTTTTCTGACCCTGGGGAGCCCACTCAGCATCCCACCTTAAAATCAGGAGTTCACAAAGCATTCTCGCCCCCTGGGCCTGCTTAAATCTGCATTTCCTCTGCTCATTGGTCTCCTGGTGCCCTGTAAGCAGAAACACAGCCTCCATGTGGTATAGAGGCTGGAGAGCATCACAAGTCCCGGATGTTCCTTGGATGTCTCTAGGAGAGACAGAGAATGCCAAGAATTGATGAGTAATTCTTGCAGTAGAATCATGTGGCATATCCCAGGCCACCCTGGCTACTGCTGTGGGCATGTTGAGTGTGGCTCTCGTGGTACACTGTGCCTGAGCATAATACCGGCTCTGCTCTGGCTCTGCCTGCGCCCCTAGGTGCTAGAGGTGGGCCTTAGTGTTCATCCAGTGCAGCGCCCTTATTTCACAGAGGAGCACACTGGGCCCAGACAGGCCACCAGTCATGGTCACGGACCCAGGCAGTTGGGCAACCTCTTGTTTCTGCTGCTCTTCACCGCTTCTTCCCTCCCATATTGCTGCTGTGTGCAGGTCTCCCCTGGAGCTTGGAGCCTGGAGCTTTGGTGTGCTACTTGTAACACAAGTTACAATAAACTCTTCATCAGAGGTATGATTATACTTCATACATGTGAAAGAACATGGATTCCAAAGGTGTGAACCGACCAAAGGCACATTAACCCTATACTCTTGGTCTTATAGTGTGTTTGTTCACTCTTTCTGCTGTGTGGGGATCCCACCTGTCTGCAACCTTCAGCATAGAGAAAGGGTCTGGCATGTAGTAGGTGTTCAATAAAGATTTGTTGGGTGAATGAGTAAATGAAGTATTGGATGATTAAAAAGTCCTTATACATTTTTATTTGTGCTCCTGATTAATTCTGTACCCTCAGAGGTAATTCTTTATCATGAGAAATAATTTACAACTGTACAAACTCTGAGCTAGACAGCCTGGATTAGAATCCAGGCTCTGTCCTTTTGTACTGTGTGGACTTGGGCAAGTTATATATCCTTTCTGTGTGTCTGTTTTCTCGGCTGCAAAAAAGAAATGAAGATAATAAAAGGACCTATCACATAAGATTATGGTGAAGATTGAACGTATTAATCCATGTAACACATAGTGAGTACTTTATACTTGTAATCTGCCATTATTTTTACTCTCACTAGGTTTATATTTTATCAGTCATTATCTCTTCTACTTCAAACAGCTTTCCAACACAGCTTCGGAGGAACTAAGGAGAGTCTCATTTTCTTTCTATAATAGTTTTGCCATTTGCTCTTCATTCCAACCAGAGGAAGAACGTTCTTTTTTTAAAATAACTTGCCTCTATTTTTAGCATCCATGAGCCTCTTATGCTGTCTAACTTTTGTGTGGCTGAATGAGGTATGGACGGAAAGAATTAAGACAAAGTTCAAATCTGGCTTACATTCTCTCCATTATATCTCTCTATAAATTCTTGATTTGGGTCAGCAGTGCTTTGTACCCTGCCCATCACTCTCCCACCATTGCCTGCTCTTCCCTGCATACCCATCCACAGAGCTGATGCCTCGGCATTAGTCAGCCTCTGTGATTGATGTTGCTGGTGCCTTCTATGAGATGCCTGGCCACACTCATCTCTCTTTTCCTAAACTATTGGGCGGGTCCCTAACCCTTGCATTTCTGTCAATCAGTCTAGAATCTTGAGTTCTCTTGCCTGACCCATCCCTTTGAGATTTAACCTATCAGTACTGGTCATATCTTGTCTGTTCCTCCCTGCTTATACTGACTTCTCTGGACATAGGTTCTGTCTGGCCAAACCCCTTCCTATCAATGCCAACACCCAGACTGGGTTTCTCCTTACTCAGATTAGAGTTGCTCAGTGGGAAGGTGCTATCCAGCTCCTGGCCTAATCCCCAACAAGGTACCTGGGGATTTGGGGGATGTTTTCTTTTTCATAATTGCAGAAGTCCACAGTGGTCACAATGTATTAGGAAGAAAAAGTAATTTATCATAATGAAACTGTCTGCCTTTATCACCATAATTAATCTCTTAGCCTATAGTTACTGTTTTGTGACCTTGCATCTTGGGATATAGTATTCATGAAAAATCCTAGTTCTTAAAATAGCAGAATCTCTTTGGTAGGTCACCCCAGCTGTAGTCTTACTTTTCTTATTAAACAATACTTGATTTTTAAGAATTGGAGTGAAACACATTTGTTTTAATAGAGGTGATGTATATCTCAATAAATAAGGCCAGCAAGTTGAACGTGTTCTGGGTATCTTGGCTGGTCAACCCTGATTATCACATCTGCCAATTATCCCACTTCAGAAACAAAGTAGTGCTTAACACAGAAAAACAGATTACTAGTGATAAATGAGAATATTATATAAGGGCAAGATATTTTCAGTGTATCTAGATATTTTCATTATATTCATTATGCCACACCTAATTAAGCAAAGCATAATATCATACCTAATATCAGCAAGCATTCCTGACCAAAACTAAAAATCTATAAATAAATTCTTATGCCTATGTGTTAGGTTCTTAATCTTGACCTAACATTAAAAACATCTACAAATTAAAAGAAAGAAAAAGAAAAACTCATGTACAGGCCTATCCCAGGAGATTCTGATTTATTTGGCCCGTAATTGGGCCAGACTTGGCATTGTTCATAAAAAAAGCAAACACTACAAATAAACTCCCTAGGTTTTTCCAATATGCAGCCAGGGTTGAGGACAGTACCTTAGAATGACTGCCAGGTCCCCACCCCTCTCGCAGTGAGAGAGAAGAAAATGCCCTCTTCATCAGGAATTGTTAGAGTTGCCCACAGGATAAGCACAGAATGCCTAGCTTGGCACTCAAAAAGACCCTTCATGATTTTTCACAAATTATATTTCTATTCTCCTCTCCCGTAATTCTTAATGTGCTATTCATTCAACACATCCTTGCCTTTATGGCCTCCTTGCTCTAGTTGCTTTGTTCTCCAGGCCTGTATTATTCTTTCCCATCCTGGCCCATTTAAATCCTATTCATGCTTTAAGATCCAGCTCTTTCTTGAAGCATTCCCTGAGTTTTCCAGGTAAATGGAAAACTCCCTTTTCTCCCTTGCCTTACTTCTCTCACTTCCTATGTCTCTCTTCACTTTCTATCTTGTGTATCTTATTGGTGTCCCCTTATCGAAGTTCCCACCCCTCACCCCATCAGAGTGTTGTATCTTTCAGAACAGGGATCGCATCCTCACCACCATGCCTGACAATATGTGGTATCAGCAAATGCTGGGAATATAATCAACTCTAAAGCTCTTGAAAACCATTGACACTTTTCCCTGTAGTGGAAAAGGTTGTGTTTAATAGTCTTTCTTACCATTGGACTTCAAAGACTTTGGAGGCTTATGTTGTCATTTCCAAATATAACAGTGAAGCGGTATTTCAGCTTGCCTCACCAATATGTGGTCTGTCTCATCACTGACATTCTGTGGACAAACAGCCTATGGGGTACTTAGCTGTTAGGGCTGCCTGATCCCCTTGGTCCTCTGCCACCACAAACAATCACAAAGCAATCTCATCTGGAAAGTATTTTTGGCAAGATTATCAGACTTTGAACTAGTTTTTGACAGCTATTGTTCCTAAGAGCTCAGGTGTGAGACACCAACAGTACCCACCTTGATGGGTAAAAGTCAGTAGAGATAGAGATATTTATCTGCTCCTAAAAGAACTTCTTACACACTGATGTGACTGATGGAGAAACCAATGGGTTAGTTTTAAATTCAGTAAAATCTGCCACAATATTTGCTTTCTCTACTTTGCAATAAAATTATTTGTGTTTTCAAGGATTCTGAGGCGAAGAATGAGATGATAATGCAAGACAAGTGGTACCATACCATAACTTCATAGTATCCTGAATGAATCATGTGTTCTATAGGAAATGCTTCTAATAACCATTCTATCAACAAGCTTTTGAGTGCTTACTATCCATCAGGCATGAATACATAGAGAATATATCTATGGAGAAAATAGGGAGCACACACATAGTCATGGCCCCTGACCCCCTGACATTGGAGGCAGCAAAAGACCAGAGGAAACACAAATCCGTGATTATGGTGGGATCAAACAAAGCTGTATAACAAGTCAGAGATCTTTATTGCAAACAGCATAAGTGGCTGTTAAACAGAAAAGGAGTTTATGGGAAGGGTATCCCTTAAGCTTCAGAATCAAGAGGAAATCTAGAGAGTTATAGAATGGACAGTAATAAAGGGATGCAGGGTGTAGGTAAGATCCTCCTGGAGGACCCACTGGATGTTTGTCACTGCACTGCTGGACCTGCCCATTCATTGTCCTGCAGATGATGAGTAGTATGTGGCCTGCTATCTAGCTCTGCAGCTGTGAGGAAGGTCAATTTGAAGGGGTTGAGATTGGCACTTGGAAGGCTAGTTAAAGGGCTATCTAGTGGTGCAGCTGAGAGGCGATAAGGGCTGAGATAGGATGGGTAAATAGTGGGGATGAATGGAGGGAGTAAGTAAAACACCAAGAAGGAACAAATTGGTAGGAATTGATGATTGACTGACTAGGAGCAAGGACTCAGTGAATGAAGTACCAGATTTCCAGTTTGGTCACCTGTTTGCTTGGTGGTGCCAACACTTGAAAATATTTCAAATTTTATGTCTGTCTTTTATTGGAATAGTTCACAATGAGAAGTGTAAAGTGAAACCTAATGAAGTAGTTATGCAGTAGCTTCCTCTGTAACCACCATCTGTGGCCCATTGGTTGCATTTCATGGTACACGCCAAGTACATTTAATGTTATTTGTTAGGGTGGAAGATGTATTCAATTCTGAGTTGCCTGGGAAACATCCAAGTGGAAGTATCCAGCAGGCCTTTGATGTAAGAAAAGAAATACATCTGGGTGTGCAGGAAACTCCAGCATAAAGATAGTAGTTGAAATTTTGAGCAGAGATAAGATCATCCAAGAAAACTGTATGAAGTGATAACAGCAGGAGGGCAGAGCCTTAAACTCAAATTGAAGGATTAGGCATAGGGTGGGAATAGTGGAATGAAGGGAGAAGGAACCAGAATTATACCAGGAGAATTGGGGAAGTACAGGGCCCCAAAGGAGTTAGGAGTTTCAAAAGCAAGATGTGGTCAACAGGATCCAGAGCAGTAGAGAGAGGGGCACAGTGTAACTTGTCTGTTGGAAATGAATGAGTACAGGTTCAGTGGAATGATGAGGGCAGAACCAGAATGCCCTGGTGGAAGAACGAATAGGAAATGTCAACAATTAGCAGAGAATTTGAGTAAAGAAGTTTGGATGTTCTCCCTTAGAAAGGGTTATGCCATACCTACAAAGAAACTGATGATGGCTTTTGTTTATATTTTATTTTGATTGGTCTTTTAGAAAGGGGAGACTTGAGCTTGTTAATGAAGTAGAAGATTTAGGAGAGGAGGGGGTTTCCTCACTCATTCTGTCTTAGACCTAATTTCTGCTTGGACGATCCAGAAACCTCAGGAATATACAAATTTCTTTTAGCCAACATAACCCAAGAATTCTTCCCAAAGGGGCTCAATAAAACTTGAGTGTCAACCTCAAAATGTGTAATATTTTATTTTTACTGTAAATGCAGAGAATGTGGGAGATTGGCCTAAATCTGTGGTAATTATGATATGTCCTGGAACCTAAGTATTTAAAAGCAAAAGCAAACCTCAGTAAGCTATCAGAGAATGTTTTAGATATAAGGGAACTTTCATAGCATAGCATATTCTATTATTGGGGTGATTCCCAACAAGAAGTGTGAAGTGAAACCTAATGAAATAGTAGTACAATAGCTTCCTACACTGCCAGGGTCTGTGATCCACAGCCAGCATTCATGGACCTGCCAAGTCTATTTATTATGGTAATGTTTAACCTCCACCATGATGCTGGGGCTGGTTATTTTCTGCATTTTACAGATGAGGAAGGACGAGACAGAGAGGTGGAGATAATATGCTCAGAGCAACTCTGAGTCAGACTATCACCCCAAGATCACCTGGCTCCAAAGACCTGAGCTTCATTGGCTGTAGGATTTCTGTGACTAGTGAATCAGACAACGTTTGTGCTTCCAGAAGTCAATACTGAGGAAGATAGACCTACAAGATTTATGCTTCTCTAAAGTTAATGGCAAACCTCTGCCAAATATGCGATGTCCTAACAGTCCAACTCCTTCCTCGAGTTCCTGGCCTCAGCTGTAGCCTGTGCACCTTCCATGTGGTGCTGAACCTTGGGAATCAAGCAGCCATCAAGCACAGACAGGGAAATGTCATTGTACTTACTTTTTCCTTAACAGCTTAAAGTTTACTCTTGGAAACATTTGAAGGATTCTCTTCTCAGTCCTCAGCATAATTTTGGCAGAGAACTTCAGGGAAAACTTACAGTTTGACCTAAAATACTTTAGCAGTCTTAAGGAATACCCCTAAACTTCAAATCTATCTATTCTGACTGTAAACAAATTAGCAGAGTTCTGAATAAATGTGTGTTTGTAAGCTGGTTGCCCTGCTAGGCAAGCATTTCAGCACTTATTTATTGTTCATCTTAACAGCATGGCAATATTGCTATATAGCAAAGAGATCTATAACTTAGCTTGATGCTGGGAGAAATTTCCATTCCTTATTTGAAAAACTTTTGCCTCACTGCCAAGGAGAGACGAAGTGTTATTTGGGGCCATGCTTATAATGAAGATGACTTTAATATGCTTTCAGTTCCCCGTGCAGCTGCCTTCTTTGCTTACCAGGATTTTATGACTAAGACCAGTTAGTCTGAAACTACAATTTAGGAAGTTTTCTTTCTTCAGCTTCTACAGATTTCTTTTGTTTTGTGACTTTACTAAAAATGGGTAATAGATTGTCGGAGACTTTTCTTTTCTAAGTCTGTATTGACCCTGCATTAGCCAATTTAAAAATATAAGCTTTATGGAAACTCTGATTTTCCATTACAAATTTCAAAAATCCAGAATTAGCCTCTGAAATCATATCATTTTTCCTAAGACCATTTTTTCTTTTCCACAAATTCTGATGAGGGAAATGTGAGTTGAACATTGATAGGTGTTTGTTGTTTCTTTTAAGAATAAACACGGAAGAGCAAATCCTTTGGAACTCACATTTAATACTTAGGGATAACTGGAAAAAAACCAATAACTAATATATAATATCAACCCTACAGATTTTCATCTTTGTTGTCAACATAACTACTCAACGAACTACCTACACATGGTTCTCTACTAAATATTGTATAATTAAAGAGAACTGATATCAGAGATAACACATCTTAAGATGCAGAGTATTGGCATGAGGCCAGATGCATTTTAATCTTGGGCTTGTGGAATGGGACTTATTTGCTTTCCACACACATAGGCTTTAAAGAGTATTAAATTCAAAAGGAAATTCTATTAAATATAGAATATTAATCTCAATTTATTAGATTACACCTCATTTAGAGAACATACCAATAATTACCAACAATGTCATATTCAAGTTTGATCCAAGTGGCCTTCTTGTCTGTCAAATATGCTACTTAGCAACTTTTGAAAGAGGACAAAGGTAGCCTTTTTGTGAAACAGTTGAATTGCTTAGAAAGTTTCTCTGTCCCTCAGGCCTCTTGACTCAGTTGTGAGTAGCAACTCAGCTACTCACAACAAAAATCACTGAAAGATGAAAAGGGTGCAGAATGGTTTATATTTTTAATTAACTCCATTTATTTCTTATTTTGGTTATCAGGAAGCCATAATTTTTTTACTGTATTCCTGTCATAAAATAAGTTTAGACACATTTATGAGCAAGCTCTTGCTGAGCATAATATTAGCCTGTCTAAGAATTCTTAGAAAATGTAATGGGTCTTGGAAAAATATATAACATTCACCATTATTCTGTCCAAATGTGCAGTGACTCATGATCATGCACAAAAGATGCTACGTTTGAGACTTAAATCACTTAAGAAGTTTTCCCTGGAAATGTCTGATGAAGGAGAAAGACCGAAGAGAGAACCACGGAGACTCGATTTCAATCTCCTTTCAGTCTTGCTCAGCAGTAAGCAGGTGCACCACAGAGCAGCATGCCATCAAGGTGCCCTCAGCCGGGAGTGGAGGACGGTGCCTGGCATATTTTATTTAAATACTTTGAGAATGGACACACCAATGATCATTTATGATGTTCATCTGTAGAGCTCATTTCAGAGGTGCTACCACAAACTTCAAGAGCAGAGTGGCATTTGCAAGCATTTTTTGAGTGCTGGGTGATTATGTTGACACTGAGCCAGAAAACCTAGTAGAAAAATGAATAACAGTTATTCCATGTGACATTTATTAAGCAATTATATACCAAACACTGTGTGAGATGTCCTGCATGTATAAGCTCACTGAATTCTTACAGTGACCCAGTGAGGAAGATACTCATTATAAGTAAAGAACCTGGGGTTTAGAGGTTTTTTTAAACATTTCCAAAATACTTGAGCAGGTAATTAGTGGAGCCTATAATTTAACCTATGTTTGTCCCCAAATACTAAGAAAATAACCACTCTGTTATTTTACCTCTTTTTTTCCTACTATCCTTTAACATGGGCTCTCAAAGGATCTTTATGATAGACATAATAATAGCAGTTATAATAACAGCAAACTCTTATGGAGTGATTTCTCTCATCTGTATGCTGTTCTATGTTTTTGATGTTAATAATTTTCGCAGTGGCTTAGTGAGTTGAGTCCTATCCTCATTTTGAGGTTAAGGAAAGTGAGATGTACAGAGTTAGGTCACAGGGACCCTAGAAGGCAGGACTATTTTGTAACAGGTTTTCTGGTTCCAGCCTGTGTTTTGTGAAGATGTCAATTGTAATATTCTTTTCTTTCTTTTCTTTTTTTCCTTTTACTGAACTTTGAAGCGAGAAACTTTTCTACTTAGGTTCTGAAGTACACGACTAAGAAAAACATGTAAGGACATTATTTCTTCTAGATTCTTCCATACATGGGAGCCCTACCACCAAAATACTTCTAATTTGAAGAAATTTTAAATCAATATTTTCTTTTAGAAATGGTGCAGGGCCCTGGGACAACAGAATTCCTGCCTGGTTCCAAGTTCTAAATGACATTACTTTGGGAACTTCTATGAGAGTCTCACACTCAAAGCATCCCCACAACTACCCTGAATTCTCTGGACAAATTCCAGCAGAACTTGTGTTCCTTGATAATCTTGATCATCTTGTTTTGAAAATGAGTCAAGTATTCTCATGTAAAAGAAAGAGAGAGAGAGAGAAGGAAAGAAAGATGAAATATTTGCCTGCTTAAGTTAATACAAAAAGACATTGGGGCCTGATCAGGCGGTGGTGCAGTGGATAGAGCGTCGGACTGGGATGCGGAGGACCCAGGTTCAAGATCCCAAGGTCACCAGCTTGAGTGTAAGCTCATCTGTTAAGAGTGTCAGCTGACACTTTTTTTAAAAGAAAAGGAGCTCACCAGCTTGGACCCAAGGTCGCTGGCTCCAGCAAGGGTTACTTGGTCTGCTGAAGACCCCACAGTCAAGGCATATATGAGAAAGCTATCAATGAACAACTAAGGTGTCGCAACGAAAAACTGATAATTGATGCTTCTCATCTCTCTCTGTTCCTTTCTGTCTGTCCCTATCTATCCCTCTCTCTGACTCTCTCTCTCTGTCCCTGTAAAAAAAAAAAAAAAAAGACATTGGGAACTCAAATCAGTAAGGATATTATCATGAGACACGATACAAGGCAGAGGACAATGAAAGGACGTTGGAATAAAGGTAGCTGATGAGCTCAGTCAGTCTCTCCATCTTTTTATTCTATAGTAGGTGATGTCTTTTGACCCATGGGATATGAACATGCATCTCTTTTCATTTCTACAAAGACCCATTGAGGAAAGTAGTTGTTGTTGTTTTGTTTTTATATATTTTGTATTTTTCTGACTTGAGAAGTGGGAAGGCAGAGAGAGACTCCCACATGTGCCCTACCGGGATCTACCCGATATGCCCACCAGGGGGCGATGCTCTGCCCATCTGGGGCATTGCTCTGCTGCAACTGGAGCCATTCTAGCGCCTGAGGCGGAGGCCATAGAGCCATCCTCAGCGCCCAGGGCCAACGTTGCTCCAGTGGAGCCTTGGCTGTGGGAGGGGAAGAGAGAGACAGAGAGGAAGGAGAGAGGGGGAAGGGTGGAGAAGCAGATGGGCGCTTCTACTGTGTGCCCTGGCTGGGAATCGAACCCGGGATTTCCACACACCAGGCTGACATTCTTAACGCTGAGCCAACTGGCCAGGGCTGAGGAAAGTAGTTTTTATGGGTGAAGACAATGTGGTGAGAGTTTGTTTTAACTTTTCTAAAGTCTAATCAATGGGATGTGACATATGTTTTAAGACGCCATGGAACATTAAGGGTCTATAGCCTGTTTTCCAGAGTGAATACTTTAGCTTAATTGTATTCATTTAGCCGTTTCTGCCCGTGCCGGTCAAGGAAGGTAACAGCAGTGACTGACAAAGGTGCTTGCTCTCGAGGAGCTAGCAGTCAGTCTAGTAAAAGAAATAAGATATATCAACACTATCTGAATTGTACCTTGTCAAGGAAAATGTGAAAGGTCCTGGGAGTTCAGAGGTTCATGAGTGGCTCTTAGGTCATTTTAAATGTCATGAGAAGCAGAGCCAAGGGCAGAGGTTGGGAAACAAGGAGTCTGGTCTGGAAGAAGTATGATGTCTCTTTTGACAGGTGTATTAGAAGCACAAAGGAAAAGTGGATAAATTAATGTGGTATTTGTCACTTACCTCAGGCCACTCCCATACACATAATAACAAGGTCCATGTCATTTGAAGTTGTTGCCTCAGTCACTAACACTAAGGATGGTTACAGTCCAAAACTCTGCATTTCATAGTCGTCTGTACAGCAAAACTGCTCTTTCCCAGGTTCAGAGAGGGTGTGGAGGCCATAACTGCAGGTTGGAGAGAGCAGAGGATACCAATCCCTGGATCCCACAGACTGTCACTTTGGATAATAGCTGACCTCTTGATAAAACTTACTTTTTAGCTTAGCTAAGGAAAGGCGTGTATCCAGTTTTGACTTTTGACTAAATGAAAATAAAATCATGAGTAGCTGGCAGTGAAAGCATAGCCTCAGACAGTTGATCAGTGATTTTGTATCTGTCTCCTAAAGGCAAGGGCCAGGCAGACTATGCTGGGAAGATCAGCATTTGACTCAGATGGCCAGTCAGTTACTTCTGAGGGGCTGTGATAGAGTATGGAAACTTACTTTTCAATCAGCCATGCTATAATAATAATGACAGTTACTGTGTTGCAGTTATCATGTCCTTATATCTCTAAACCTCACTGTAACCTTGTATAATCTGTGTGGCTATATTCATTTTAAAGATACAGCAACTGAGACCCAGCCAGGTGATTCAGCCTGCTCCAGGTCACACAGCCAGAGCGGAGATTGGACCAAGGTCTGTCTGCTCCAAAGCCACTACCTGTTCCACTGTTTGCCATTAGGTGCCCTCTAGAAGTGAGTAGGAGTCCAGCCTCTCATATGGTAACTGTTTTGATAATCTTTTCTCCCAAACCAGCCTCTTTAACTTTTTGCCTTTATAAGGAGCTATTTACCTTTGTCACCGTCCACCATGAACATCTTTGCCACTGTCTCATGAGGCCAGGATTCCTTTGTGTCCCCAGTCCCTGACCTCATCATAGCAGACATTTATTTAGTAAGGGCTTATAGAACTCAACTCATCTTTCTCCTTCCCTTCTCATTAAGCTCATCTTGCACGATCTCCTCCCCTCTTCCTTCTCCCATTGGCTCTCAGTCATTTATGATTTGCTTTTCCAAACCTAAAACTCAATATCTTTCCTCATTCGTTCAGGGAACCTAGTGCCATTATCACAAAACCAGCATCATGTCCCACTTCCGAAGCCAGCTGTAATAAAGTAGAAATGGAGAGAGAAAGCTTCCACCACAGTATCCAGTTCTTTTGGTTCTCAAACCTTGAAGGATAGATTTCCCCATCTTTTTTCCCAGCACAGTGCAATGGCTCATGGCTCTCTTCGCTACAAGAGGTGCTAAGGAGACAAAGACCAAAGGCTACATGTCCTGGCTGGATAGCTAAGTTGGTGAGAGCATTGTCCTGATGTGCAAAGTTTATGGGTTTGATCCCTGGTTAGGGTACAGACAGGAACAGATGGATGTCTCTCTCCTTCTCCTCCCTTCCTCTCTCAAAAAAATCAATGGAAGGAAGGAAGGAAGGAGGGAGGGAGGGAGGGAAGGAAAGGCTACATCCCTATGAAGCCTACACTAACTCACCCAATATCTGATTCTCAAGATCCAAATACTGGGGCTCAGTCCCTGCTTGATTCATTGAAAATAAGATAGGTGAGGATGTGTGGGAGTGCATATTCTATGCCTGAAACCTTCCTCTCCCAGACCTTCATGTAGCTGTCTCTTATCATTACAGCCTCAGCTGAAATGTTACTTCCTTCCCTGGACAGTCTGACTACCCTCATGGTCATTACCAGAGCACATTAGCACTCCAATATTTTTCTTTTTTATTTAACTGTGTGTTTATTGTCTTTGAGCTCTAAACTGTCTATTAAGCTGTAAGCTTTATGAGAACAACGAACCTGTCTCACTTGTGTCACTGTGGGCTCTTCTATGTCCAACACAGTGTCTGCCACCTAAAAAAATGCTCAGTAAGTATGTGAAGAACAGATGAATAAATCTTAGTCACTGCAGTGATGTTGCCCTCAAAAATGTATGAAGGCCAACACGTTGTCAGATGTTAAATGGAAACAAACAGCAGAGGAGCTTGAGCATGACAGACACTCTCTGTAAGTGATGCAGCTCCCCTGAAGATGTGTCTCGGCAGATCAGGTAGAAAAGGAGAGTTTTTCCAGTTACGCGCTGGCCCTGCTGTTATGGTGCGGCCAACTCTTCCCTTGCTGGTTTGAGCACAGGTTCTACTGGAGGAACAGAGACTCATTATCCAAATTCAGGGTAGATTTTTTCCTTTTGATGAATGTAGATAGCAATTTCTGCAACAAAGAAAAGATATATAACATCTAGAACCTGAATTCTAAGTCACTGCCCAACACTGAAGAAGAAAGTGTGTGTGTGCATGTGTGTCTGTGTGTGAGAAGGGTAAAGTTACAGTCTGAGAGTGTTTATTCAGAGAACTAGTCCTGATGGTGTATGAATTATTCATACGATTGTCTTCATTTTCTTCTCTTTGCTTAAAATAAGCCATGCTGATCCCTGAAATCCATTACAGTAATCAAACTCCAGATCACACGGAAAACATTCACCCTCTCAGATTCCATGAAAACCATTCTCCCTTATCATCACAGATTTTTAACATCTCAACGATACAGAACTCAGTTGGGAGCCCTTGAAGCAGTATGAAAAGAAATTGTCAAATAATAGATGTTTGGCCATATTTCTCATGCATTCTTACAAAAATGTACCCAGCGTGTTGCATTTCCACACCCTTCTCTCTTTGGAGATATGTGATAACCCATATCATAACTGAGATTGTAGACCAATGTTCCCTGGGCCCACTTAGATAGAACCACAACTACTAATCATTGCCATTGACTATGGGCGCTACAACAAGCCTCTGAAGCGGTGACATTCCCTCGAGTTCACAAGTGAGGAGACTGCAGTCACTAGTGATTAACTGGTCTGCCTGATGTTGCACCGCTAGAGGTGGTTGAGCTGGGGCATGAAGGCTGGTCATGGTATCTGGCCTGCCTCCTCACTCCAAAGCACTGTCATTATTTTCGAGCCTCTCTTAAAACCCTTATCACTCTTTCATTTTATTGGCCTATTAAATAACATATCCTTTCCACCTGACCAGGCACAGTGGATAGAGCGTCGGACTGGGATGCGGAAGACCAAGGTTCGAGACCCCGAGCTCGCCAGCTTGAGTGCGGGCCCATCTGGCTTGAGCAAAAAGCTCACCAGCTTGGACCCAAGGTCCCTGGCTCCAGCAAGGGGTTGCTCAGTCTGCTGAAGGCCCGTGGTCAAGGCACATGTGAGAAAGCAATCAATGAACAACTAGGGTGTCGCAACAGCAATGAAAAACTAATGACTGATGCTTCTCATCTCTCTCCGTTCCTGTCTGTCTATTCCTATCTATCCCTCTCTCTGACTCTCTCTGTCCCTGGAAAAAAAAAAAGAACATATCCTTTCCCTTCTATTATGCTATTATGATTCTATAAGTTAGCATTCTCATCTCTTCCCTCTCTTAATCCCTTCTATGCCTTACTGAAATGCTTGCATACAATAAACCAGGGCTGGGATGTGAGGCCAGTGACGCACTCGCCTTGGGTGGACAATTTAAGGGGGCACCAGAAAAAACTCAATGATCAAGATACATAATATTTTAATGTACTATTTAAAAATACAAAACTAATACAAAAATTCCGTGGTGTCAAAATATCAAAATCTTAAAAATAAGACAGGCTCCAACCCTGCACTTAGCCTCCTGGCCTACTTCTAGTCCTTTAAGAGTTTTTTTTTTTTAGAGCGCTATTATTTTTTAAATTAGCATTTGTAAAATGCATTGTTTGCTTTGTGAAAGAAACTATGTGACCTAATTTGGCATGCTCTTTTCTATGTTAATAACTAGTTGGTAATTGAGGTTGTAACAAAGCAGACATTTTAGCAATGACTACATGTCCGCTATTTTTAATTAAATTTATTGGAGTGACATTGGCTAACAGAATCACATAGGTTTCAAGTGTACATTTTTATGACACATTGGCACTTTGCATTGTGTGCACACCACCCAAAGTCAAATCATCTTCCATCACAAAACATTTGGTTCCATCACCTTACCACCACCCCTCAGCACCTTCCCTCTGGTAACCACCATACTGTTGTGTGTGTCTATGAGTTTCAGTATTATATCCCACAAATGAGTGAAATCACATGGTTCTTAGCTTTCTCTGATTTATTTTGCTTAGCATAATATTATCAAGGTCTATCCATGTTGTCACAAATGCAGGACGGTATTTCATCTTTTCTTATGGCTGAGTAGTATTCCATAGTATCTATGTACCATGTCTTCTTTATCCAAACCTCTATCAAAGGACACTTTAGTTGTCTCCATGTCTTGGCCACCATGAATAATGCTGCAATGAACATAAGGGTGCATATATCTTTGTGAATAAATGTTTTCGAGTTTTTTGGGGAGATACCCAGAAGGATAGCTGGGTCATATGGTAGTTCTATTCTTAATTTTTTGAGGAACCCACCAGAATGTTTTCCATAGTGGCTGTGTCAGTTTGTATTCCCACCAGCAGTGAGTGAGGGTTCCTTTTCTCCACAGCCTCTCCAACACTTGTTATTACTTGTCTTGTTCATAATAGCCATTCTAACAGGTGTGAGGTGATATCTCATTGCACTTTTGATTTGCATTTCCCTAATAGCTAGCAAAGTTGCACATCTTTTCATATATCTGTTGGCTGTTTGTATATCTTCTTGGGAGAGGTGTCTCTGACAGGTCCTCTTCCCATGTTTTAATTGGATTGTTTTTTTTTCAGTGTTAAATTTTATGAGTTTTTTATGTATTTTATATATGATTTCTTTATATATTTTATCCAAAATATTAACCCTTTGTCAAAACTGTTGTTTGCAAATATCATCTCCCTATAAGAGAATTTAAAATGTGTTGAATGAATGAGCTGTAGAATTGGTGTTTGGCTCAGTGTTGACTAAATGTGTCATTAATGATCTAGTGAAATGTTACTATTCAGACCTCACGATGAATCAGATGTACTAAAGCTCTTAGCCTTTTTTTGCTGTCACTCTGTCCACCCAAGGCTGAACAACCCACCAGAGTTTAGCTTCTCTACCAGCCTTGGCAGCAGCATACCCAACAGGGCACTTTCTTATCAGAAGTTCAACTCTAAATTAGTAGAAGGCAGTATGGAGTTAAATAAAAGTGAAACTACCTTTTATGACCCAGCGATTCCACTTCTGGGACTATATCAGAAGAGATCTGAAACAGTAATTTGAAAGGATATAGGTACCCCTATGTTCATTGCAGTGTTATTTACTATAGCCAAAATTTGGGAGTAGCCCAAGCAGCCATAAGTAGATGAATGGATAAAAAAGCTATAGTACATTTATGCAACAGAATACTACTCAGCTATAAAAAAAGAAGGAAATCTTACCTTTTGTGACAGCATAGATAGATCTGGAGAGTATTATGCTAAATAAGCTGGTCAGAGAAAGACAAGTACCATGTGATTTCACTTAAATGTGGAATCTAATAAACAAAATAAGCTAACAAACAGAATGAAAATAGACTCATACGTACCGAGAACAGACTGACATGTGTCAGAGAAAAAGGGGTTGGGGGCTGGGTGAAAAAGGTGAAGGGATTAAGCAAAGGAAAAAAACCTCATAGAAACAGACAACAGTATGGTGATTACTAGAAGGGAAGGGGTTGGGGATGTAGAAGAGGCTATGGGGGGATAAACAGTGATGAAGGAGACTTGACTTGGGGTGGGGAACACACTATACAATATACAGATGATGTATTATACAATCATACACCTAAAACCTATATATTTTTATTAACCAATGTCACCTCAATAAATTCAATAAAAATTTAAAAAATAAAAAGTGCCCTTTGGTTGTCTAAGATTCTAAAGTTTCTAGAATTGCTCTTTCATTTTGTTATTTTTTTCTGTCTTTATTCTTACTATTTTAAGAAATCAAAAGAGTTGTTTAGAAGAAGAGAACTGTGAGATATATATCTCCCATATGGTCCCCACCCCTCCACCAGGGCTAGGTAGATACTAAGAAGCTCAGTAAATATTTGTGAATGTATTAGTTGGATTGTAGGGATGGACCGTAGGAAAAAGAATAGTTGAATTTTGCTCATGTTAAATTTATATCTGAAGTCACCATTATGTTTTATAGCCAATAAAAAGCTTTATACCAAACAAAAAGATAAGCAGGTCAAATCTAAGTTAAGCTTCATTTATAGTATGCCCATTTTTCTATGTGTTTTCATTGTTTGTATTAGAAACTGAAGACAGCCAAGTGAGGAATCTGTAAGTGGAATGCCCTTGCACCATTGTTCACACTAACAATTAACAGAAATCTGGGGTCTGATGTGCAATGGGCAGCTCCTCCTCTCAGCATACAGGTTCAAAACAATCATCAGCCTCATGGCAACTTCAGTTTCTCTCCAAGGTATATCTCCTCAAAGTCAATAGAATTAGAATGTTGAAAACAAGCTTCAAGTTTACAAATGGTCAGACTGACTACAATCTGAAGTTTAAGGGAAAGGAAGCACACTTGGTCCTACGGCAGCAAGGCATTGGGTGGAAGAGTGTGCCTTTCTACAGGTGTGGCCTTCTTCACTGCAGCACAGGTTTTGTTGCTATGGACCCAGACTATTAAAGCAAATGAGCAGTTTCCACAAGAATAAATCTTTCTCCTGCTTAGGTATAATCTACCTAGATAGGCCTAATCTAGAAAGATTTAGCAGTTTCCAGCAAAACCAGATTATTCATTCATTCAACAGATACCTACCGAGGACCTACATGTGCCAGGTGCTGGGCATGCAACAGTGAACAAAATAATGGTCCATCTCACATGGAGCAGGTGGAGAGGGAGAGCTGAAGATAAATGATGCAAAAGACAACACTGTGGCATGACAGGTGGTGTAAGTTTTATGGAGAGAAATGGGATCGGGGCGCAGGCGGTCGTTTTGGCTTAGGAAGGCAGGAAAATCTCTGGAGAAGAAATGTCTGACCAGAGGCTGGAATGAGGGAGGGAATGAGTGTAGCACATGATGTGTTTGTGGAATGGCAGAAGGTCAGTGTGGCTGCCACTGAGTGAGAAAGGGGCTAGTGAGAGAAGATGAGGTCACACAGGAGCCTGGGGGCCAGATTGTGTCAGCCTAGTGCAGGCCATACAGAGTTTTCTCTGAGAGAACTAGGAAGCCTCTGGTAGTTTTGAGCAAATAATGACCTGATAAAACTTTTCTTTTGTAAAGGTCACTCTGACTTCTGGGTATAGCACGGCTAGTGCTTTCACCTTAGAAACCCAGAGGACACACATAGCCCTGCCCTTAAGGCACTTATAATTTGATGGGAATTTTGGCAGTGGACACATAAACAAAGTAGTAAAGTCAACTCAGGTACATTATAAATAAAGTAAAAAGAGGGTGATGGCAGAGGAAGAGGGATGGGACTGCCACTACAGTTAGTAGTTGGAGAACTCCTCTGGAGAGTTGACCTTGAACTGAGAACACAATGAGCAGCCATTCAGCAGTGAGGGAGGGTGGATGGTATACCAGATGGTTGGTCAGCACAGGCCCTGATGCAGAGGTGAACTGTATGTTATGGAGGAACAACAAGCAGGCCAGAGTGGCCAGGGCACAGTGAGCTGGAGAGGTTGAGAGGTAGGCAGGGCTAAATCTTGTGGAGATGTTCAGGCCATGGTAAGGAATTTGGATTTTAAACTAGTTAAAATGGGCAGCCATTGAAAGGCTTTCAATAATGAATTCCATTTCAAAGGGATCACCCTGCTGCTTTGTGAAGAATAAATTTAAAAATGGTTTCTGTATGAAATTTCTTTTCAGACCTGAAGTATGAAAATCTCCAAAAGTCATACTAATAAGTACTTCCTTAAAATAAATAAGAATAGAAGAGTGAGTGAGAATGGAAGTTAGGAAACCAGCCTTTCCAGTAATGTAAATAAGAAGTAATTGTGGTTTTGATTCTGGTAGAGATTGTGGAGTTGAAGAATGGATTTGAGATATATTTTGGAGGTAAACCAACAAGATTTATTAATGTAATGGGTGTGAGAAGTAAAGAGAATCAAAAATTATTTCTGGGTAATTGGTTTGAGAAACTGAATGAATAGTAGTGTCATTTAGAAAAATAGAGAAGAGGGAGGGGAACAGATGAGAAAAGGCCATTATGGGGGTAGGGGGAATTTAGAATTCTGATTTGACATGCTACATATCAGGCCCTTGATAGAGCTTTAAGTGCAGATGTTCAGAAGATGACATAATATGGGTGTCTGGAGTTCAGAGATGTCTGGAGGTGAGACAAATTTGGTGATTTTCAACAGGCAGCTAGCATTTAATGCCTGGGACTGGAAGATCTGCTCAGGAGTTAGTGTAGATAAAGAAGAGAAAGAGGGTAGAAGACCGAGCCCTAGGGGTATTCCAGGAGTTAGAGCAGAGTAAGAGAAGGTTCCATCTAGGAGGACTGAAATGAGATGGCCAGGTATGTAGAAGGCAAGTGAAGACTGAGGAATGCTTTGGCCAAAAGAACGGAGTATTTTCAGGTGGGAGTGTCTATCTGTGTTGAATGTAGCTGAAAAATAAGATAAAGACAAAAACCATTGTGTTTAGCAACCTGAAGGTTTTTAGTGATTTTAACAAAAGAAGAGCAGTTTTTGCCTGACCTGCGGTGGTGCAGTGGATAAAGCGTCGACCTGGGAACACTGAGGTCACCAGTTCAAGACCCTGCACTGGTCTGGTCAAGGCACATATGGGAGTTGATGCTTCTAGCTCCTCCCCCCTTTCTCTCTCTCTCTCTCTGTCTCCTCTCTAAAATAAAAAGAAGTTTAAAGAAAAAAAAAGAAGAGCAGTTTTGAACAGTTTTCCTTTGGCTGAGGGAGCCAAGTTTCATGACCCCTCCATAAAGTCATTTGTGAATATCTATCTCTGGGAACACTATATCAATGCTCTTCTCCTATTGAGGAGACTGAAAATGATTGCATTCTCTGGCATAGAATTAACAAAAGTTTTTGGTATTCTCTTTGTCATTAAAGAACACACCAGACTCCAATTTCTTTACTTGTACTAACTGGTTTTATTGTTGTTTATTACTTTGGAAATGTTTAAAATTGTAGACTGGTCCACATGGAGGGATATCGGTGATCATCTTTACAATCCCTTTATTTGTATGGATAAGGGGACAAAGGTCTAGAAAAGTTGGCTGGTATGATCTACACATGAGTTTATTATCTAAAGATAGGATCTTTCCATTTGGAAAGTGATACAAATAGAAAAGTCAAATGGGAGATGCAGCTCTTCTGGATAACATAAGAAAATGACATTGTTTATAAGAAAATCCCCTTTTAGATTCTCTTTGTGACTTCAGTAGTGTGGCTCACCCATTTGGTGTCACCATGGCAATGACTCCTCATCAAGAAGCTGGACCCGAGAACCAGATCTCAACCTATCACCATGCACAGCCCCATCTGGGGTCCGAATGTGCTGAGCCATGTGGTCTCACACAAGGCATTTATCCTAAGTCTCATTTTCAGCATCTGTAAAATAAAGAAAGAGTCCTCAAAGAATGTTGTGAGGTTCACATGAACCAATTGAGTGGATGCACATTACAAACTGGAAAACACTCTACAATTGTGAGCTGTTATAAGACTTACAAGGAGAATTCAGAGCTGAGTTAAGCTTGACGGTTTGGTATGAGAGACTATAAACGTAAGGAAAATATTTATTTTAGTTGACTTGCGAATTAGGCAAAGGGATGTTTTATGGATATTCAGGGCACACATGCTACTTCTTAAAAAGCACAATAACAACCCTGTATCTAGGGCAGCCTGTAGTTCAAGGCGCCGCCTGGAGCTAGGGACAAAGGGAAACAGCATTTATTGTGCATCTCTTCTGCGGAGGGGGGAGCTTTGGACTAGGTAGATTACAATCCAATAGGAAAAGGAGGCAAATGTCCAAACCCCAGGACAGAATGGTATGTGAGGAACAAGAGAGGTACAGAGGTCTCACAATGTCAAAGAGTGGAGGAGATTCATTAGGGAAGGAAGGGCAGGAGAAGAGGTTTCTTAAAGAAGTAGAATTTACAATTTGCTACAATGATAGGTAGGATTCTGAAAGCTAGGAAGGCAAGCCAGGAGCAAGGCAAAGGCATAGAGGTAGTTTGCAAAATTTATTCCAGGAAAAGAGTGGTCCAATGTGATTAGAGCAGAGGTCAAAGTGAGAAAATTATCATAGCAAACTCTTATTGAGTACTTACTGTGTATTAAACACTGTCCTAAAGGCATTTTAGGTATTTCCTCAGGTAACTATCATAGTGACCCTATGGAATAGATAGGATTGATGACATTGTGTGAATGGGCAAAGTAGGACACAGACAGGTTGAATAAGTTCCCCAGTGTAACCCAGCTAGTAAGTCGCTGAGGAAAAAGTTGAATTTGTGGTCATTTAAGGGTCCACACTTTAAACTCCGGTGCTGTTACATTCCCAGGGTCTAAGAGGTAAAGAACTAAAATGAAGCTGAGAATCTCTTTCGAGGTGGCAGGGAGCATACTCTTCTGTGCTCTTAATTCAATAGACCAGTGTTCCCCCAAATTGACTACTAGTGAAACAGTAGACATTGTAGATAATATATTGACCACCATTATTTTAAAGTTATATACTTATTTTAATATCTATTAGAAAATCCATATTTAGCATATGAAAACCTTGACTATGGAAGTTTTAACATAAAATGCTGCTGTTTATTTCAAAGATTGTCAAATTAATTAAAACTTTAGTAAAGACATTTGTTAAAGAAAAAGTAAATAATACATAGTACAATTGGTATAAAGATGTCAAAAACCATAACAGTAGCCCCTGGATGCCCAAAGTTTTAGAATGTACCAGAGGGGCAATGGAAAGCAATTAAAATGGCAAAAAATAGGAGGGGCATGTTTAGACACACTCTTTAGGAAAATTAATCCTGTTTCAGCAGTTAGAATGGATTAGGGGGTCCAGCAGTGTGATAAGCAGAGTCCGATTTTAATGGACTCTATTAGTCAATGTTCAACCCAGAAAACAGAAGTCACTTTAAGTCTGTACTGCAAGGGGATTTAGTGGAAAAAAGTGGAGAGGTTATATAGCTGATGGAAAACCTGAGGAGCCAGAGTGGGTATATTGAGGCAGCCCAGGAAACTGCTTCTCCCCCAGGCTGGAGGGACAAAGGGAAAACATCATATTGTAGCCCAGGGACCAAGGTCACTGACAGAAGCAGGAGTTGTAGAGTTGTACTGGAACCATGAAGCCATGCTGGAGCCATACAGAAGGCCATGCTGGAGCCGTGCAGGAGCCATGCTAGAGCCATGTTGGAGACATGCTGAAGACATACAGGCGTCATGCAGGAGCCATGCTGGAGACATGCAGTCACCATGCGGGAGCCATGCTGGAGACATGCTGGAGGCATGCAAGAGGCATTACTAAAGCAGAGCAGGACAGGGAGAAATATACAAGCTTCTCAATCCAACTCTCTAAACTCCTTCCTCTGGTACCTCCCATTGTTTGAACCCTGCCTAGGAAATGCAGGCCTCTGCAATACAGGGCAGTGGAAGGGGAAGGGCGAAGTATAGATCTGAGCCAAAGAGGCCCAGGGCTAGCACTGGGGTGGTAGCCATATCTGCTTACAAGTAATAATGGAGGGGACAGAATGAATAGGATTTAGCATTTGCTTGAAAGGTGCAGGGCATGATGGAAGGATTGTGTGTGAGAAAGGAAGAGGCATAAGCTTAAGTAAATTCAAGATTCAGCCTTTGGTTATGAGTCTCCTGGGTACTGTCTTCTCTTTTTATCATACATTTCATCCATTTTATTTGTGTTATTTCATTTCTATGCACACTGGAATGATCTTTATTCTTGCTGTTCCTGTGGAGGGTTTTTTTCTGTTACTATAGTTGTTATTTTACTGGTCAAGTTAAAGACCCATATAATTACTGAATTATACCCAGAGGCATTTTTAATGTGATTTTCCAATTATAGCACTTCTTATGCAGCCATTATCCCAGCCTGCTTTCTTGGCTAATGTATGCTAACACAGCCTCAGGATCTTCAGTCTCTTGTGGGTCAGATAACTAGGGCTTGTCTTTGCAAACATTTCACAGATGATGGGGTCAGAAACAAATTGTGAATTTACATAGCCTCTAATCGTTGTTTAGAATAGGATACCTGACCAGTTTTGAATAGAAAGCTTCTTTGTTCCCTGTTGGCTTGCAGAGGCTAATGTGAATCCAAAGTTTTGTTTCAAGGGAGAAAGCTGTGAAGGTTTCTAACTCCTGAGATGGGGAACTTTTTGAAACTGATCAGAGTACTTAGCTTGCCCTGACCAGGCCATAGCACCTGGAAGTGGAGGCACTGTTTTGCTTTCTGGAACTGCTTGTTTCTGTAGAGTTACAGGAAAAGTTGGAGAAGAATTTCAGCCAGAAACATTTATCCTTTTGGTTGCTCTCCCCTCGTTTCCTAGGACATCATTTTTGTGTCAGCATGATCTTGGCTAAAGAAGTATTTATTCCTTTTAACATTTTCCTCAACTAAGAATAACAGTCTTAATGTGTCTTTTCTAAGGCCTGTCTGAGACTGCTCTGATAGCTCTCCCAGGAGGAGTTGCTTTCAAAAGGGACAAGCTGAACTTTAGAAATAGTGTGAGGTGAGTGATGGCTGCTGGTGGGTCATATTTTCATCGTGCACTGTTAGAAAAGGGCATACTATTTGGAAGATCCACCGATACCCAAGTCCTTCCTTGTCTAGTGATCCCTTAATTTCTTGAAGTTTCTGTAAAACATTTGTACCCACAGTAGACACGGGTCTCACTGCTCCTTGGAAGAAGAGAAAGGAAAATTGAACCCCATCCTCTGGAAGAGTGGAACTGGGCCTTCACCGCTACAGGCGTGCTGAAGGAAGAGAGGAAACAAGAAACCTACGTGGGCTTGTGGACTTGGAAAAGCTCCACTTGTTTAAAAAAAAAAAAAAAAAAAAAAAAAAAGGCCTCATCACTATTATAAATTTGAGGTGTTGCCCTCTTTTGTGGAGAGTGGTTTCTTCTTCTTAATTATAATTAATCTCTTAGAATAAGGAAGGTAAGAGGTAGGGAAGTTGAGTCACAGATAAGAAAACCCACATATGGCTAATATGGCATACATAGCCATACGTGTTGAGATATGTCCAGGATTTGTGTCACTCAAAGTACAGGGCTGAGTATATAGTAGATCAGGGGTCCCCAAACTACGGCCCACGGGCCGCATCCAGCCCCCTGAGGCCATTTATTCGGCCCCCACCGCACTTCCGGAAGGGGCACCTCTTTCATTGGTGGTCAGTGAGAGGAGCACAGGATGCATCCGCACCCATAGTTCCCATTGAAATACTGGTCAGTTTGTTGATTTAAATTTACTTGTTCTTTATTTTAAATATTGTATTTGTTCCCATTTTGTTTTTTTTTTACTTTGAAATAAGATATGTACAGTGTGCATAGAGATTTGTTCATAGTTTTTTTTATAGTCTGGCCCTCTAACGGTCTGAGGGACAGTGAACTGGCCCCCTGTGTAAAAAGTTTGGGCACCCCTGTAGTAGATGTTCAGTGACTTTCTACTGATTGAATATTTGATTCATTTGAGAGACAAAAAGATCTTATAACAATACATTTCATAAATAACATGGTCTTGTGGCCCAGAACTTAAGTCAATTATATTCAAACTGTAGACCATTTCTTGACCTTCATAGGCCTTGTCATAGATTAATATATTGTCATGGGCACATGCGGAAGTCTGTCTCTCCCTCCCTGTCTCTCACTTAATTAAAAAAAAGAAAAATACCTAATATACTATTGTGGATCCCATTTCTTATTTTCCTATTTTAGCAAAATATATTCTTCTGTCATTTCTATACTCAATTGCCCCCCCCATTTTAAGGTAAATATTCTGATATTTAATATATAATGTCAATTAAAAATATTTCAATAAAGCCTGACCTGTGGTGGTGCAGTGGATAAAGCATCGACCTGGGAACACTGAGGTCACCAGTTCAAAACCCTGCACTGGTCTGGTCAAGGCACATATGGGAGTTGATGCTTCCAGCTCCTCCCCCCTTTCTCTCTTTCTCTCTCTCTCACTCTGTGTCTCCTCTCTAAAATGAATAAAATAAAAATAAAATAAAAATTTCAATAAATGTTGCTACTTGCATGGTGTTCAAAAACTCATGACTGATTAAATATGTGAATATCAATGGTCATTTCTACTAACTTCTTAATGCCTAATTCCCAAGTCTAGAACTATATAAAACTGCAAGAAATAAACAAGTACCTAGTGGAATTCTTCCATAAACACTAACTTTCAGAAAGAGATCACTAGTCTATCAGAGTAGAAAGGGCCTTATTGGCGCTGGTTTTGATGGCGTTAATTTGGGTTATGTTGGGTTAAGAGTGTGTGTTCTACCATACATTTTGAGCCATTTCTCCTTGTAAAGGAGACATATGGTGAGATGAAGAGAGATTTGAAAGGAGTACTTGATTTACCTAATATGTCGTCATTCCGTCAGAAAATTGCCTGATTGAAGCCATGCTACCTCCCAGGGTTTAAAAATTAAGAGGTTACTCAATTTTTCTTTCCATTTCAAGTTGAAAGAGTTAACAAAGGAACATAATGTGAGTCATAAGTCTAGGGGTTTTTGTAAAAACATTCTTTCTATGATCCTCAAATTTCATAAGGTCAAAATACCTGCTTGTTTAGCTCCTTCAAGCTGATTTGTCATATACCCTAACTACCTCCCAGAATTAGTGTGAGATGAATGGAGACAGCAGAGGTATGAAATGTTTTGTAGACTATAATGTTCTATACACACTTAAAGTATTATTATTTTTATAATAATAAAGAATTTACAGCCCTTGCGCTTTTTTTTTTTTTTTTTTTTTTGCTTTAGCTCTGCTTGAAAGAATTTTCACTTGGGGAGTGACTCAGGAGGAGAAAATAAGGAGTCAGCAATTCTAGAAAGAAAGCAGTGTCAATACTAAAGAAACCATTAACTTGGGGTGCAGAAGGGGAGAACCTGGGCTGGATGTGATTGGTTATAAAGAGATGAACAAAGAGATTGAAGGAAGGGATCAAAATAAGATTGCCATTTTCCTTTACCAAAAAGTTACTGGGACTACATTACAGAGTGAACTTACATAGGCCAAAGGAGATACATGTGAGGCTGAATTAAAAAATATAAATATGGGATATTTTAAAAAGCTCTCATTTTGACTATTTTAGGAACTCCTCCTGGAGTTTATTAAAGACTGATGCTTATTAAGTATGTGCCATCAATATTATGACTGATAATAACTTAAGAATAAATTATTATTAGGAATTCTTTAATGTTTTGTTAAGTTTGGGAGGGTAAAAGTTGCTAACCCTCACCTAGTTTACCTTACTTTTAATTCTCTTGTAAAGAACAAGGTATCAAGTGTTCTTGCCTCAAAGATATGTGGTTTGTAATTATACTAACCCCATTCTGTGACTTGTCTGTGTAGATCCCAGGTTCCCAAGGAGTAAACGTCTGGTTCTAGCTGTGGCCCCCTTTCCTCAAGATGAGTATTGATAAGCCACCCTGAATTCTAGTCCCTTCCATGGGAAAGTATGAACCCTCTTAATTTTAGATGCATAAAACAATATGTGTGAGAATAATAGTGGTAAATTCATATTCATCAAACATGTTCTATATACCAACCTCATTCAATTCTCACAGCAAATCTATGAGTTAGATAGTGGTACTATTACTATTCCCATTTTATAGATGAGGAAACTGAGGCACAGTGGAAAAGTTTACTAATTTGCCCAAGTTATACTCAACTGGATTTGAATCTGGGTTCTTAACCACTAGACAGTATTTTCTCTCTAAATACTTGTCTTCCCTGACTTCTGAAATATTAGCTTAATATCTATTATCTCTTTCTCTGCCAGATTAAAAAAGAAAAGTCTGAGATAAAGGAGTACACCAAAAATTAAAGTCAAGTGGAGCACATTTGAAGAGGAAAGATGAAAAAATATTTTTATTACTTCTATTTAAAATGCAACAGAGATTTGTGTAAGGAAATTAAAAATAGGCTGCAAAAGAGTAAAGCTCCCATTTCCATGTATAAGTGTCTACAGATATGTGGTTTAAAATGGAGAAGGCTTTTACTTCTGACCAGCCAAGTTTGTTTTAATTTGTAGGACTTGTACATCTTGTGCCTGAGGAGCACTGAATATTTGTAATAAAGTGTCTGAGTTGGTTTAAAACCAAAATAAAACCAAGAGCTGGTAGAAGGGCTGATTCATCCCGAAGGGAATGCTCTCATCCAGGCAATGGAAGGTTCTTGTGGGAGTGGACAACTGACTTGTCCAGGTGCTGGCGCGGCTCCAAATGTCAGTTTGGTCTCGGCAACTCTGACACCTCCCCTGAAGCTACCGAGGGGTACTTAAACTCTGGTCGTTGGCCAAGACCATTGAAGAGACTAGATGCTACGAATGACTATTCTGCAGTGATTTATAGATAGTATGCAGCAGCTTTGGAATATTGTAAATTATATACGGGGTCTTAGCAGCTTTTGAATCATAATCAATTATAAGTCCTTTATATTTCCGGTATAAACCAGGAGTCTTGTTTCACCAAGACAGTGCTGGGAATGAAGCAGTGAGAATCTCTCTCCTGGCCTGGCCAGGGTCCCCTCTTGTCATCATTCCAGTCCTGTTCGTGTCTTCTCCATGCTGCTCACTTCTGCATCTCACATTGCTCTGGTGATGGTCTGTTATTACTTCAACATGTGAACAGCCAGCAAGAACTCTGTCTGCAGCTGCTTGCAGCTCAGTCCTTAAACGCTCAGGGTCACAGGCCCCTCTGAGAATGTGAGGAAAGCCATGACTGCTCACCTAGCAAAATATTCAGACGTAGAGAAGTTTGTCTACAATGTCATAAACCTCTGAAATCGGTCCTGTACCCCAGGATAAAGCACCCAGCCCTAAGTGCTTAACATGAAAGAATGTTGTTTGGGACCCAGGTTCCTTCCTGCTCACGTTGCCATCCGCAGGCATGGCCCTTACCTATGGTCTCAGATGTGGCCAATACTCCAGATGTTATAAATGCATTTCAGGCAGGAAAATGGAAAGAAAAGCTCACCTTTAAGGACAGCTTCCAAAAGTTGCATGTAAGACTTACGCGATGTGTGGGGCTGGCTGCGTGGGCCGGCCACTAGTGTCACGGCACAGGCCCTATCACTTTGGGTGCAGTGCTCTGTAGTCACCATCTTGAAATTCTTCATCAATTCATGTTTCAATTTGTGTTTTGTAAGTGAAATTCAATGGAACAATGGAGAATGTGCTAGGGGTTTGAAGCCTCAGCTCATGCAGGGGTTCACCCAACGCCCCCAACCCCCACTGCCACCCAAGACTAGTTCACTGCTGGTCTTTCTCCCCCTTACACCTCGGCCTTCCCAGTATCCCCATCTCTATCCCCACTTAGCAATTGCTATGTGTGGCCTTCTAAGCTGGGCACATGCGTCTGGGCTCAGGAAGGTAGGCCCAGGGAGGGTCCTTGTCAGGTAAGGTGTCTAAAGACATTTTGGGGCAGGGCATTGAAATGGCGGTCCCCATGCTGAGCTGCCAGCATCACAGTGCGCACACAAATGACTCAAAGGGGGCAAGTCGTTCACTCACCTTCCGTACGGACACCTAGATCACCCCAGTATGCACAGGTTGCAATGCATTTGGGGCTACCCATCAGCAATTGGTTGGGGTACCTGGATTATGGAAAGTGGAGATGCCTGGCTTGACTTCCCAGCCCCCCAGACAGGGCACTGCACACAGATCTGGCATTTGGCAAGAGGTGGAGCCCCGGAGACCCGTGGGCTGTTCTCCTGGCACCTGCGAGTGTCTCCACTTCCCCACAACTATCTGTATGCCTGCGGGAAAAACATCGAACAGCAAATAAAAATCATCATGACGGGTCAAGAGAGAAACCCCAAAAGAAATGAAAAAGTTTTATATTTAATTATAAATATAAGCTTTATAGTATTTTGCTGATTTCAACAAGAGGCTCTGCATTTTTATTTTTCACCAAGCCCTGCATATTATGTAGTCAGTCCTGCTATGTCTCACCAACCAGCCACAAAGGTAGACTGATAAATACAGTCTAGTTTAGGTGGCTATGCTCAGCCCCAAATCAAGAGTTCTGTTACCATGCAAGATAGAGACAGTGGATATTGGAATGGATAACTAGCAGTTTCTGCCATATAAGATAACACTTTAAAAATAACTACCAGGGACCAAGCATTATTGAAAGTGTTTACAACTTTTAGCTCCCTTAATTCTAAAAATGATAGTACTATTAGCCCCAACTGACAAATAAAACAGCAATATACAGGGATGAAGTCACTTGCTCCAGAACACACAACTCACAAGTGATGAAGCCAAGATTCAAACCCAAACAGTCTGGATTCTTCGTCCAGGATCCCTGCACGGCACCACCTTTGCAGCTCAGCCTGCAAAAACTGCCATCTGTAGTTCTTGTTCTATAAGGCAGTGTCTTAAAAAGTTAGACCACGGGATCACCGGGGCCAGAATGGCTGTAATCTTTGTTTACAATGCAGCTTCCTAGGCTCTAAATCAGGATGCTGAATGTAAACGTCTGAGGGTAGATCACAAAAATCTTCATCTTAACCAAATTCTTCCAGGTGATCTTAGGAACTTTAAGAAATGTTGCTCCAAAGTTTTAAGGCACAGCAAACTTCCTGGGATAAGTCTTGTGTGAGAAGTCGTGAGGCAGTAGATACTCACATTAATATATTGGTGGTGGGAAGGCAAAAGGTTACAACCCAGTGAAAGGGAATTTGGCAGAATCTACCAAGGTTACAGATGTGTTGGCCCCGTGATGCAGCAGTCCCACTTCCGGAAATTAAATTTATCCTACAGATGGACCTACACGTGTATGAAATGGCACATGCACAAGATGATTCGTGGCAGGACTGTTGATAATAGCAAGATATTGGAAGTGGCCCAAGCATGCAGCACGGCTATGTCCACAAGAATGAGGAGATCACTAAGTACTGATGATGGGAAATCTCCAGGACACATTGGGAAGTGAAGAAAGCAAGGAAGGTTCTAGCAGTGTGCATACAAAACTGTGTGCATAGTACAGGCAAGAGGATCATCTCTTACCAGGAACCATGTGCTCCCCAAACTGACTCTCTTTTATTTTTTTAAGTGAGAGGAGGGGAGATAGACTCCTGCATGCACCCCAACCAGGGTCCACCCAGCAACCACCACCTGGGGCCAATGCTCAGATCAACCAAACTATCTTCAGCACCCAGGGCCAATGCTCAAACCAGTTGAGCCACTGGCTTCAAGGGAGGAGGGAGAGAAGGAGAGAGAGCAAAAGAGAAGCAGAGGAACACTTCTCATTTGTGCCCTGACCAGGGTTCAAACCCAGGATGTCCACATGCTGAGCCAACACTCTCTCCACGGAGCCAGCCAGCCAGAACCATGACTCTCCTTTCTGACTCGCAGATATGGCGTGGAGAGTGGGCATAATAGAGTCAATTCTGGCCCCTCTGAGGAAGACTTAGGTTGTTGAAGGCTCCCTGACAGCTGTCTTTAGCATTAATAAAGGTACTTGGGGCCTCTTCTCCAATACTATGGCAAAGAAAAACGTCCTATTATCTCTCTGGAAACAGTTAACCAACTCTTGCGTGTGGAACGGTTCCGAGATTACATTAACTTTTTATCATTTCCAATTGGCAAGGCTGCTGCCTCGGCCCTGGGCTGGATTTAGGGACAAACTATGTGAGTGTGTTTGTATGACTGTGCTCTTCTTCCAGCTCTGTGTAATGCCTCTCTCCCTTGAATTTGGCTTTCTAGCCCCCGGTAGGGTGTTTTCTTTTGTACCTTAAGAGAATGTTTGCACTCCTGAGTGGAAACATGAGGAGTTTCAGTAACAGATTGTGCTCTAAAAATAGTCCCTTCAGCCTTTCCCATTAAACTAGGTGTCAAGGCTCAGAGTTAGCAGAGCGGTTGTTGGTGCACAAGCGGCCTCAGTGTTGCCTTGGAGATTGTCATACATGGCTGTGAAACCCCAGGATGGCACACCTTGGAATTCTTCTGAGTTAGAGGAGAGAATCCCAAATGTCTGGTTAATATTTTTCCTTTACTTAAAAAAAAAAAAAAAAAAAAAAGGATTAAATAGTACTCTTTTTAATCTGTTAGCACAATCTTTGCCGCTTCCTGTGTTCTGGTCCTGGAATAATTTGTTCTGGGTTTTGTCATGGTTGTAGTGGTTCCAAAATGTGGTGCAGTGGGGCTTGAAGCTGCGTTTTCATGGCCCTTTAGGTAAGACTGAAGGAGTGCAAATTGACAATGTCAAAGAATGAAGGGGGGCTGACGGACAGTAAGGGTAAAGCCCTCCTTCTCTACCCCCTCAGGTCTCACCTTGACGCTTTAATTGCTCTAACTTCATAGATGATGCTCGTAGCAAAGTCCCAAGGTTATATCCAGGGTTAATCTAGACCAGTGATGTCTAATAGAACTTTCTGTGGTGATGGGAATCTTATGTACCTGTACTGTCCAGTGGCCCCTGGTCACATGTGGCCCCTGGTCACATGTAGCTATTGAGAATTGAAATGCAGTTAGTATGACTGAGGAACTAAACTTGTCATTGTCTTCATTTCTACTAATTTAAAAAATAGCCACATTTAAATGGCTTGCAGCTACCATTTGAACAGTATGGCTCCCCATGCCTGAAATGGGGGTCAGGGATTATGATTTCCAAACTTTGTTGTTATGTCAAATTAAGATAACAGTAATGTCAAATTAGTGTCATATGCATTTAATATCCATCTTATAGAATAAATATAATTGATCCTTGGCTTCCTTTGGATGTTCTGAGAACTGAGGGCCATCCAGATGTCCTTACTGGATTCCGTGAACCAGAGATGCCAATGCTAAGCTGTTTCCTGGCTGTGTTCATTTCTGAGAACCAAACCAGGGATTCAGCCCCAGAGAGGCAGATGGGTATGACGGCACTGCCATCTCTAATCTACCTCCCTTTAGATCTCTGAACAATGGAAGGTGTGAAATCACAGTTCTGCACTGTGGACAGAAAAGGGGTCACATACTGAACCCGACAAGCTCATGGGAGACCCACATGGTGGTCCCTACAAACTCAGAGACCAAAGGAATCACGTAGGATGGTCTGAACATAAAAATTCCTAACCAGAAGCAGGTCAAGGTGGGTAGTCTGGTCCTAGACCTATAGCTTCCTTGACAAAGGTCAGTCTTTACCTTAAGTGAGCCTGTCTGTTGTCTATTTGCACCTAAGATCACATACCTTTGGAATGTCAGAATAATCTTTTTCAGACACTATCTCCCACCAAAGCATGGAGACCACAAAACCCCTCCTGGTATCTTGCTTTCTGAATACTATGTGGTACAAGTGTTCATTGTTAACTGTCTTGTACCCAACAATGTAAAGAGGTAGGTATCTCTCCCTTGTATTCTTTATCCAGTCTCAGAGATTTCCCTTTTTACTTTCTCCCACATCTCTAATCTACCTCCCTTTAGATCTCTTCCTCTGATTCTAATGTATGAAATAAACTGTAAAACAGCCATTCTCTGAAGCATTTTTTCAATCCATTGAGATTTTGCTTTCTGGCAATTGTCATCAGTTGGGCTCTAATAAACTCATAAAAATTTCCTACTGGTTTGCAAATTTCTTACACCAACACCACCTACTATGCACAAGTAGGGAAACTTCGTGTGTGTGTGTGTGTGTGTGTGTGTGTGTGTGTGTATTTCTTTAAACTTGAACTCAATTTATTTCAAGGACTTTACTCACATAAAGCTGAACTGCTTACAATTTTTACCAGAAAATAGAAAAGACCTAATAGCTGTAGTGCACAGTTTGTGGGATTGTGACAATTAGAGGCTAATTTACTGTTACAAAACAGTCTTGAATTCAGTAGAGATACCTCAGGTGGCTTTGTAAAAGCAAACGCCATTCAACCTGTGTATTTTACTAACTCAAAACCAGTCTGATAACTCTCTTCTACCCCGTTTCTCCCCTTTAGAGTGTTTATGTTTTACCTTAGTCCTTTCACTGGTATTTTTTAAATCACCCCCCTCATAATTTTTTTTTGATGCTGTTGCTTAAGAAAAAATGTGTAGTTGAGCTGCCTATCATGCAACCTTCTAGGTCTTGCCAACAACAATCTTATCCCCAGCCCTCACACACTCATATCTCTAGGTCTAGGACAGAGAGCTCCAGAATTTTCAAGAGATGGGTCAAGTCCTCCTTTCCTTAGGAATTCTGTCTCCTCAGGATATGGGGACATTAGATGGCCCAGAGCAAGCCCCGCCTGCTTCAGGTCCCCAGATCCAGTTAATCTGTACTCCTAAAACTCTCTATCTGGGAATCCCAAGACTTCCAATGTTAGCACAGAGGAAATCCATCTTTCAGAATTGGTCTCCACTTAACTAGTGTACTTTGTGGTCAAGTCATAGAGATGGGTCACCATCTCTTCACTTCTGATGCATACCCATTAGTAATAAACTATGCTTTACTTGAGCCCCTAAAGAGAAGCCCTGAAATACCATCAACAAGTGACCATTGTTCCACTCCTGCATTGTTTGCAGAAATTCTGAAAGAGTGACTTCTCTTGGCATAGACTATTATGTACAACTCATGGATCTAAGATGATTTTGTGATACTGGGATGCAGAAGTTCTCCGAAGGGCTTATTTTAGGGACAAATTCATAACACATTACAAGTTGCTGTAAGAATGACATGAACTACTCTCCTCTCCTACTGAGCCAACCATTCAGCAGAGGGCCATGAATATAAACAGCCTGAGAATTTCAGACCTTATTGTCTTGTTGATGAGCACACGTGATCCTTGAGCATACAGTGTGGGTGGTCTGCTGGGAGATTATAAATCAAAGCCAAGCCATCAGCCTCCACATGTTATTTATGTGCACTTGTCTACTTGCTCCTAAACTGAAAATTTCATGGCCACTTCTGGATTTTTGACAGGAAAATAGCTACTTGTTATTTCATAGTACATCTGCCCTTTACAAGCCAGAGCCCCGGCCTGCGTGGACAAGTGAATGGGTTTGGGGGTAAGATACAGAGGAACTCTCATGGATCCACAGCCCTGTGCGACCTTGAGGACGTCCTTTGGCCGGTGTGCCTTCAGCCAATCTCCAACACAAGCAAAACACACCTGCCCTTATCTGGCCAAGTGGGAAACGTGTGCAGCAAACAGAGCTTCTTGGTGGTTAGATGTTATGTAATTACATGTTACTGCTAAATATTGCTATTTACTTGGTATATATTGAAACATTTAAAATTTATCATCCATTGTGTAGGATAGAGTATTTTCCCAGTTTTCTGTTTTGGCTTTACCACACTATTGATGATGTTAAATGACCAAAACATTCATGTTTTTATGACAATTTAAGTAATACAGATGTGTATAAATTACTAATTAAATCTTCATTTCCTTATCCCATCCCTTTGAAGTAACTGGTGTTATCAATGTGGTGCACTGCATGTACATTTTCACAATTCCTGTAGGTGTGCAGAAACATAAATTATTTTTATAGTTTATAAAATCACAGATATACCTTTCACATGTTGAGGCTATATATGTATACACACATTTATACATAATACTCAAACATATGACACATTTTCAAGGCATTATTTTTAATAGTTGCCTATGTGTCAATATTCTAGACCATAATCTATTTAATCATTTCCCCATTGCTAGCTACTGTAGTTTTCCTTTGTTTTTAAGAGATAAGGGCAAAAATAAAGGTTGTGGCTTTATGATTCTTTTTCATAAGTTTAATCTTGACCTTTACTGTCTTTAAAGTTCTTTTCAACTAGCTTTGTTGTCCTTCACATGACAGGTGATATATATATATAAATCTTAAGCCCTCTGTTAAGAAAACAGAAAGAGAAAAGTGCCTTGCTTTACGGTGGTAGGGTTTGCGAGGGTGGTTGGTTTGGTTGCGTGAGCATTTGGGAATATTGTTTGTTTACATGGTCAGTTTCCTAGGTTTCCAAGTGTCACTGCCAATCTGTGTGACTTGGCTGCCAACATCTCTTTCTAAACTGTGTTTTGTGGCCAAATGCAAACTAAACGTCAAGGAATGGAAAAGATTGCAAAGTTTCTAAACATTCAGGAAAGTTTTATTCCAAGATGGGTCTAGGTCTTATTTTGTGAAAAATAATGTAGAAACACCTAATTTTTAAAATTTTCTTAAGTATTTACACTGCACACAAGGATTTAGAATATGTTTTACTTGGTATAAAATGAGATTTGGGGGTTACTGCTTTGATATTGGTACCCCAATGCTGGACCTGCCGTTAACATGATACTTCTGCATTGGACTGTTAGCTCACTGAGCTGGGCCTCTTTATGTACATTTGTATTCTGGCTGGCAGAAAGTAGGTACTTGGTAAATGTTTGTTGAGCCAATTGGATTTACATAGGGCTGAAAAGTATCATTTTTTAAAAAAGCCTTGCCAAAGAGGTACTGTGGGATATTTGTTTGATACAGAGAAGAGGGCTTGGAGAGATAGAGCAGGGGAAGGACAGCCCAGGCACAAGATTGAATTGGAGAGTAGAAGGAGACCAGAAAAATGAGGTAATGCGGTTTGCTCTAGTGATAGATGCTCAACCAGATCTTGAGGATGTTTATCTTGGGCTTGAGAGTAGTAGAAAACCACAAGAACCTATCTGGAAAGGGGAAGGAATGGCCAAATCATTGAGTGGAGAATCTGACTCAGACTTTGTATATGTCATTGTCATTGCTGACCTTGGAGTGAATGTCCTCTCCTGCCCCTCACATGGGATTAGGATTTTTATACCTTGTTTTTACATCTTCTTCTGCCAACTTTCTATACATCAAAGAATATTCAGAATAGAAACGAAGCTCAAATTTTTCATGTTGATGATTTGTATTATGATTTTTGTGTATGTATACACACACACCTATTTCCACAGATTGATCAACAAAAATATAATTGGGGAACAGTTCAAAAACCCTTCAAAAACAATGAAACTTCTTAACTAGTCGTTAATCCACCTGAGTTTCTTGGTGCCCTCCAAGACTTCAGCCAGTCTCCCCAAGGCAGTAGAAGCTTGTGGATTAGACTCAGCAAATTGAAGGTTCCATATTCATCATCTGAGCTAGACCCAAGCCCAGTCCATTGAGAGAAACAAAGTTCAAAAGGTCATCCTTTTTGGGGAGATCTTTAGAGGGCAACACCTTCTCCCAGGAATATCTAAATCAGTTGGCCAACTGAAATTGATTCTCCTAATTTGCCTATTGCTAATTATGGCTGTTATGATCTCATTTTCAGGCAAAATAAAACATATCCTGCCAGGAAATACCAGCCTATCCCAGTTCCACTGTAGTCCACAAGATGGGTGTGGTTTAGGTCTAAGGGGCAGGGAAAATACAAAGAGAAGAATAGATGGTTATAGGACTTTCCATCTTGCTTCTTAATATAGACCTTAAAATATTAAGATATAACAAAGAGTAATAATAGCAACTTTAAATGATTGTTGCAAAGCTCAGATAAGATAGTGTGGGTAGCAGCTCCATATCAACTGCAGAAAGTGCTATGAATTAAGAGTTTTTGCTCTAGAATGCAAAATCCATTAGGTAAACAATTCTTTAAAAAGCTATCTTCAATAGCCTAGCCTCAATCTATTGTAATTTTCCTATGGAAGTTAATCTGTAATTCACATATTAGAAAAGTTGGTGAGACATATGTTTGTTTGTTTTTAATCTAATGTCACTGATTTTTTTAATGCTTTTGCCTCACTTGTTTCTGATTGAAGTGTTATTGTATTTTAACCTCAAAGAATATTGGTATAATTTATATAGACCTTTTAATCTAAGAATTCATGTTGGTGGCTGGCCTTTTTATCTGAAAGGGGAATGCAGAGCTCCTGCAGCCTTCCATCTAAAGAGTCTGCAACAAGTGGCTGAAGCCCAGGTGGGGGTCCATCCCTGGCATGATTATTGTCAGAGAGCTGGTTAGAAAACAGTGCCAATCAGGGACGTTTTCTTTGAAGAGTGGCACTTCCCTGTTTGTTCATACCCACAAGCTTAAGAAGCAATTTCCTCTACTTGGTTTACTCTTGGCACTTAATACAGTGCCACCTGCAAATCAGAACTTTCTAATAAATTCCAGCCCCTCGTGACCAGAGGAATGTGGAAACTATCTCAAAATATATACTTTTTAAATGTAATGTAGGAATATCATAGGGGACACTTAACTATCAACAGTGAAATTTCAAAGCATGTTTATCTTAGCTCCTAGCATGCTCTGCCAAGGATTGAATTAATAAAAAGGAAGTGTAGGGCATCTTATCTTATGAATAAAATCAGAATACAAACAGTCAACATGACCAAACTTTGGAAACTGTGGAAGTGAGCTGTCTTTTCCCAAGAATGAGAGCCATTTTCATATGTGGATGGGTGATTTGTCCACTGTTTCCCTCCTCTCTTTGTATTCATGTTGTACCATTGGTGATTTAGCAGTAAATAATACAATTCAATATTTTCATCTTAAAATTAATATCTAAGGGATTTCCTAATTTTAGTTTCACAAAGTTATATTTCTTTTGGACTGAATTTATTGAGAATAGTTTTTAAGTTTTTTGGTTGTTGTTTGTCCAAAGCAATAAAGGGCTCCATATTTTAGCCAAATTTTTTGTGCATGGATATACTGTATCTCCTAAGCCAAAGCAAAGTCCTGTCTGGTTGATCACTGATGATGGGCTATTCTATTAAAAAGAAATAGCAAGCACCAGTATAGAAGGGAGCTGTAACTGAAAACAGGAACAGTATTTCTCACCGACAGAAGCCAGCAAGCGCCAGGTCAGGCCTTGCTTCCCATTTCTTTGGCTTCATTCCTCTTTCCCTCCTTACCCATGATTTCCTCTTTCTTATACCCCTTATCACAAGCCAAAGCCTGGCCTCTTGGGGACTTGAGAAAACATCTGGGACAACTGCTTAATAGTCCCTGAGTTTCTATCTATTAATGTGGATCCAGTTACTAAGGAGAGTCTTTAACCAGACACAATTAAAACATGGAGGTTGCACAGAGGAACATCTTGTTTTCATTCTGGTAATGATGAACCCATTCTGACTTTTACACTAATTAGCTGAGAGACTTAAGAAGAGTTGAAAGAGGGGTTTGAAACCAATGACTTCTCAAACCTTTTCTAATGTTGATATATTGTAATCTCAAAGAAGACATACAAAAAAAGAAAACAATTAGGCATTACCTAGGTTTCCTCCAATATGTCAAGTCCTCCTTGGCTTCCAAATGCCAACCAGAGCCTTTTCTCTTCTTCTGGCAAGCTCTCAACTTATATACTGTGGAGCTGATTTTGTGAGGTAGGGGACTTAAAACCCCTCAGTCTCTCGCCCAGGTTCTTCATGTCCCCCCACTGGCAGATCTGACATCCCCTCCACCTATTTGCTACCTCCTTCTGTTATATCTTGGCCATGCCAGCCAGACAGTTCTTACTCATGATGACCTGACTTAAGAGGACCAGAAAAGGAGTAAATAATGCCATGCATATCTGTTTTGTTTATAGCTATATTTCTAGAGCTGTAGAACAACACCTGGATACAGAGAAAACACTTGGTAAATATTGTTGGACTCAGAGCTGGCATTACATCATCATGTTGTGGAACCCCCAGTCACAATCACATATTGGATAGGTATCCCCAGTTACTCTCTTCTCTGTTACCACCCTGCCCCATGCAAAACCATTACTCACAGGTCATTTCTTTCTTTCTTCTACTTTATTCCTTTCATAGATTAATCTATACAAATTTCCTACTCAATTAATAATAAAATGTTGGGTTTTCACTTAGTGAATAAGCCATTTGAAATGAGTTTGGTTTCCAAATGTTCTTATGATTCACTGACACCATAAGGCAAATGCAGCCAAAGAACTTTGAGATAAATGATGTTGCTTATCTCTGAACCCAAGAAACTCTTGGCTTTACCAGTGAGAAGTCCACTGAACCATACTTTCCTCCATTATTAATAGTACTTAGAGGGAAATGAAGGCTGGCAATGGATGCCTGCATGAAAGTCACACCATGGATTTTTGTAGTCGTGAAATATATCTGAAGTTGTAATAATGGAAAAATAAACTTGCTTTAATATAGCATATAGTAAATACATAATTCACTATAATTCCATTTCCTCTGATTTATAAATATAGGTACCCAAAGGGACAATATGAAATCAAGGGTAACCATCAACACATTAAAGTGTACCTCAGGGTCCCTTGTCATTCACAGCAGTGTTGGTCCTGGGTTGAACTTCTGTTCTCAAATTAGAAAGAATAAGGTTTTTGGAAAACAAATAATCTGAAGCTTGGCAGGATAATACTGTCCCCTTTCTTGCTTTCAACCACCATCACCAAATAACCTATTACCAAGAGGCATAGACATCATTCCTAGGGCTTTAAGTCAGACCCCCAGTGGAATATTGTAACCAATTCCCACAGGATCCAGCGACCAAGTTAATTGCATCATGGGTGGTATCAAGTAGGAAGTTTCTTAAAGTATAGAAACCTTTTGTTTCTTAGGGTCTTAACTTTGTCAGAACACCTCTTGCCCAGGGAGCTATCCAAGGTGCTTTTTGGAACTCCCAGTCATCCCATAGATCTGAATCTTTTCTCTCAGTATGACATATATTTCTGACTATTTTGAGCCTCACCCTTCTGCATTTGTCCAACTCTGAAATCTGTTTTTCCCAATTTGGGTTTTTCCTCACCACTACTTGCTTCCAATTCTGAGATGTTTTGTAATGCATTTATAGATTGCCCTCAACTAAACCTTTGCCTGAATCTTGTCTTGACTGCCTAGTCTTGTTTAACTCTTGTCTTCTCTTACCCCTGTCCCACATCTAGGTTTTGTGTATCTCTGGCACATGTCAGCAAAGTGGTAGAAATCAGAAGTTAATCAACAAGAGCATTTAAACCTCAAGCTATATTTTGTATTTATAGAAATTGCTTCTTATATACTTTAAAAATAGTTCTCTAATGAGAAAACTTCTAATTATACAGAGAGTAGAAGGACAAACAGAAAAATAATTTTAATTATTAATTTATTATCTTTGCTTGTTAAATTGAATATTTGGCTACTGTTGGCAAAATCAATATTATTATTGGAACATACAGGTGTCACACAGACTTTAGTCATATTCACAATTTTTACCTGAAATAAAAAAAGAAAATTGTTTTGACTATAGTAGTAGATGACTCATTCTGTCAACTGGAGCTAAAATGTATTTTTCGAGATACTTTGTTAAAAGGATTGGAACACTCCAAATTTACACATGGTGTCAAAACTTGCTTAAAAGTTATATATTTTTAATGCAACCATATTAATTTCTGTTCCCACAAAGGTCTTTTTAAGTGCTTTCAAAAAAATATTATCTCACTTGATTTCCACTACAACATGTATTTTGTCTCCATAAGGAGAAGCAAACCCATATTAGAGCATTATGGATACATATCAGGTATTGTGCAACTGTTTGTGTAACAAGTTCTCTCTGTTTTTCTCAGCTTCTTCTACTGCAATCACACTGTCTTGAGAAAAAAAAAAAAGACAAGCAGACCTCCAAGCACACCACCTTTGTTCTCTATCTATGAGGAGATTTCCTACATTGAGTATTACCAGTTGTATCTGTATTGTCATTTAAGGCAAAGCTAATGACTGTATGGAATCATCCCATGCCTTTTCTCAGTCCCTTGTATGACCAATGACCAATATCTCTGAGACAGTTCTCAAGATTAGGGATGCAGATCATTGCCATTAACAATTTTTTTTTATGTCTGTGAAAGGCTGATAGCCTTTCTTTTTCAGGGATTGAGTTCTTCTGAACAACTAGCATAGAAGCACCATGTTTCTGCTGGACCCAGGTGAGCCTTGACTCAATTTGTACTTCAGTATAAACAGAAATAGAATAGTCAGCTAATCCATTTTAGCAGCAGAATCTATTCTTCCAACAAAACCTTGAAAGGGGTAATGACCAATAATAGAGATAAAATGAGAGCAAATGCCACAGAATGGAAGTCTAGGAACTTGCATTTCCATTACCCTTGTATCTCCTGAGGCCCTTCAGGGCTCCACAGAGCTCTATTCAATTTCTTTACTTTGCATGTGGTAAAACTGAGGTTTGAGGAAGTTAACTCACTGTTCACAGCCACACAGCTATGTAGGGGCAAAGCTGAGGAAAGACACTGGTCTTCTGACCCCTTTCTACTGTCCAATTCACTGGTCTTCTGACCCTCTTCTATTTTTCAGTTCACAACATCTGCCTTCTCTCTTTCTTTTTCCTTGTATCCTCATGATTGTAACTGACACATTATGCACTCACTCTGACTCCTTTATTGACAAGGCTTTTTTTTTTTTTTTGTCCCCGGGTAAAATATACTCCAATGCAAACTGGCTTAAACTAAAGAATTTATCACCTAATGTATAATAGATTAAAAGGGATACCTGGCTTCCGGTGCCACTAGGTGCTTAAAACATGCCATCCAGTTCAATCTCCCTTTCCCCAGAGCTCTTGGTTCTGGCTTCTCTCATGCTGGCTTACTTTACAGGACTTTCTTCATGGACTCCAGCAGGTGGAAGCATCCAGCATTCTTATAGCTGGTAGTTCCTATGGAAAGAAATTTTCTGTTCCCCAATAGCTCTAATAAGGTTCTCATAACTGAGTCTCTATGTACCTGTGCTGAACCATGTGCTCACCCCTAGACACCAAAGGCTTTGAATTATCTGATTGGTCAAGCATGGTCCATGTGGCCACCCCTGGAAGGGGGATTGGGCTCAGTCCCACTCAAGCCACTTGGATTGAAAATAAAGAAGGGCAGTTTCCCCAAGGAAAAACCAGAGTGCTGTTAATCAGAATTGTGAGAGAATGATTGTTTGCATCTACTTCAACATCTTTAACTCTTAGTTGGCTTTTGAGGCTATTACTTAGAAACAGAGTCGAGAGAGCTCACCATAGTGCTGCCTACACCCTTCTGTAGGACCCCAGACTCCTTTCTGTTAGGGACTCTTTCATTTTATTATTGCACAATTAGGGAGTACATAGAGACTTCTTGACTTTTAAAAAAGCATAGAAATTAAACATATTCTATACTTTTAGAGGCAAATGGTAGAAATGTCCACATAATGATACATTAAAAGGCTTGATACATTTGAGAGTATTTGGTTGGGAGACAATAAACTAAGGTCAGATAACTTCCAGAAAAGTCTTTAAATAGTACATAGTGTTGAAAACTAAAAATTGCTCTGCCCTCCTCCATTCCATTTCCCCCTGGGTCTTATGCTTTTACATTCCATGCAAGGATGATAACTAGGTTGGCTCATGTGTATACTCTCAAACATGTTCCGGGAGGGAAAGGCTACCTTTTAGCTTTCCTAGGTGAAGAAATAATAACAACCATGGTGGACGGACAAGATTGCTTTAGGATATCACAGTGTTAATCCTGTAGTTGTGCTACTTCAAGCTACAACGAGAGGCATTTTGGAGACTGACTCATGGAAATCCAGAAAATTGGGGTCTTCTTTCAATTCTGCAATAAATTGTCAGGTTGACTTTGATCAAATTTTTCACCTTCTCTGGCCCTCACTATTCAAGTCTTGAAAATAAAACGTTGAAAATATAATAATGGCCCTGGCCAGTTGGCTCAGCGGTAGAGTGTTGGCCTGGTCTGTGGAAGTTCTGGGTTTGATTTCCGGTCAGGGCACACAGGAGAAGCACCCATCTTCTTTCCACCCCTCCCCCTTCTCTCTCTCTTTCTCTCTTCCTCTCCTGCAGCCATGGCTCAAATGGTTTGAGAAAGTTGGCCCCAGGCTCTGAGAATGGCTCCATAGCCTCACCTCAGGTGCTAAAATAGCTTGGTTGCTGAGCAACAGAGCAGCAGCTGCAGATGGGCAGAGAAGATCCCTATAGGGAGCTTGCTGGATGGATCCCAGTCGGGGCACATGCAGGAGTCTGTCTCTCAGCCTCCCTGCCTCCCTGCCTCTCACTTAATTATAAATAAATAAATAAATACACACACACACACACACACACACACACACACATATATAATAACAACTTTCACATAAATTAGTGTTTCCCAAAGTGTAGTATGCATACCATGGTAGTTAATGAGATTATTTTAGGTGATAAATGGACATATTTTTATCTTAATAATTATGTATATATTTTCTCTAGTTTTACTTAGATATAATTGACATACACTATGTATATTTTTTAAATGTACTTAATTAACCATCACAGTAAGTCTCAAGTTTTATGGATAATATTGCTAAGAAATCAGCTAAAATAAATATATTTTTCAAAGATGATTACAACTAAAGGAACATATTTGATAATATTAGTACCATTGATATGTGGGTGTGGTAAAATGGGAATTAGAGAATTTGAGAAAAGTCTAATATACATGATCTCAGTATAAAAACTCTGATAGAGTAGTATATTAATAATTTGACAGCCTGACCTGTGGTGGCGCAGTAGATAAAGCGTCAACCTGGGAACACTGAGGTCGCCAGTTCAAAACCCTGCACAGGTCTGGTCAAGGCACATATGGGAATTGATGTTTCCAGCTCCTCCCCCCTTTCTCTCTTTCTCTCTCTCTCTCTCTGTGTGTCTCCTCTCTAAAATGAAAAAAAAAATGATTTGACAGATATGAAACCTGAGACCATGCTTTATTGAGAACCTGAATTATACCAGGCACTATACTAAGTGATTTCTAACCCTTGAGAACCCATTATCCCCATTTTACACCTGAAAAACTGAGGGTTGGAGCAATTAAATACCTCCTGAAACCATGCACTCATTGAAATGTTATTCAAAGTAAGAACTACCTAATTCTAAACGCATCTTTTTTTCTACCAACTATACTACCCCCCTTAGGGTTGTGGCTAATATAAAAGTAAAACCAAGACAAGAACTTAAACCTTCTGATGTCAAATCCTGGACAATTTTTCTCTAACATTCATAGTGCTTCAAATTCCAGAGGGGTCTCCTGATAACTCTTCACACCCTAGACGGGGCAGGACACTTGAGCAGACGGAATATGGAGCTTTCCACTTTGTCCAACTCTGCAAGTGCCCCCTGCCCTATATATTACCAATTCATCATTATAGCTCTAATTTTATATATATATATTTTTCCATCTTAAAATTTTTTCTTTGTGCTCTGTAAATTGGGGTTACTATATAGTTTACACCCTAGTAGGAAATAGCTGAGAGCTGGCAGGAGACCTCAGAGAATTATAAATGGGCTTCTCCTCAGAGTGTGCACAGAATATGTGGGGAGGGGAATGGGAACTTGAGGGAAGAGGAGACAGGAAGAAAAATGAGTGGAGTGCTATAAAAAAGAAAGAAGGTTAAAAAAATAAAAAAAAAGAAAGAAGGTTGACTGAAAATTTGGGAAGATACCAAAAATAAACTCCACGTCATTGTGCTTTATGTCAGTCCACCTCTAGGTCCAAAACTAATCTTAGAAGCCATTGGTACGATGACTCAATTGTACTCTCCTCATAAGACCGCTATGATGACTTAAAAAGATGAGCATTTAATTGGCTCTCACAGGGCTTGACCCATAATCAGCCCTCCTGAAAATGGTAGCTATTACAGTTACCAGTGATAATCATGCATGCTGTTAAAACCAATCTTATCCCTAACCTCAATTTACCTTATGTTCACATAAACATCTAAAACTCATTAAGTTTTGCATATAAAAGAAAACATAAATTAAAGGACAAGTGATGAACTGGGAAAATAACATATAAGACAGATTTTGGGTGACTGTCCTTAATACATAAAGAATTTCTGTAAATCAGTAGTAAAAAACTAACAACTAAATATAAAGATAGGCCAAGGACAACACACTAAGGAAATACCAATAGCATTTAAACATATAAAAAGTTGTCCAGCCTGACCAGGCGGTGCCACGGTGGATAGAGTGTTGGACTGGGATGAAGAGGACCCAACTTCGAAACCCTGAGGTTGCCGGTTTGAGCACAGGTGCATCTGGCTTGAACGTGGGCTCACCAGCTTGAGTGCAAGGTGCTTGAATGTGGGCTCACTAGCTTGACTGCGAGGTCATTAGCTTGAGTGTGGGATCATAGACATGACCCCATGGTCACTGGCTTGAGCCCAAAGGTCACTGGCTTGAAGCCCAAGATTGCTTACTTGAGCAAGGGGTCACTCAGTATGCTGTAGCCTCCCCTCCCACCCACCCCCCGGTCAAGGCACACATGAGAAAGCAATCAATGAACAAATAAGGAGCTGCAATGAAGGATTGATGCTTCTCATCTCTCTCTCTTCCTGTCTGTTCCTATCTATTCCTTTCTCTGTCTCTCTCACTGTCTCTGTCACACACAAAAACAATAACAACAACGAAAAAAAATGTTTTCAACTTTACTCATAATGAAAGGAATTCAGATTGCAACCACAGTGGCATACCATATTTTTATCAGATGGACAGATATCAAAAAATTCAGTAGCCTGGCCTATGGTGGCACAGTGGATAAAGTACCTACCTGGAATGCTGTGGTCACCAGTATGAAACCCTGGGCTTACCCAGTCAAGGGACATACAACAAGCAACCAATGAACAACTAAAGTGAGAAAACTATGACTTGATACTTCTCTCTCTCCCCTATCCTCTCTGTAAAATCAATAAATAAAATCTTTAAAAAAAACAGAAACAGTTCAGTAACATACACTAGATTGGTGAGGATACAGAAAAGACTCCCATATATTGTTGCTGAAAGCATTAACTGGTACAACTTCAAGAAGGAAAATTTAGCAATAGTTAGCTAAAATATGAATGAATTTTTCCCTTTTATTCTGCAATTTCCTTTCTAGGGGTTTTCTCCCATGGATATACTCAGAAATGTATACTTAGTGGTAGGTAAGTATGAGGAGATTTATTGTGACATTTCTTTAAAGTAAAAGTTGGAGAAATGGGAATGTACATGACTGCAGCACTGATTAAGTTATGGTATATTTATACAACAGAGCTATGCAACAGCTTAAACACATGAGGCAGCTTTAGATAGATAGATGATAGATAGATAGATAGACAGACAATAGATAGATGATAGATAGATAGATAGATAGATAGATAGATAGATAGATAGATAGATAGATAGATAATGTAACAACTCCAAGCTATATTAAGTGAAAAAACTCACAGTAGTGTATTGTATGTTAACAATTTGTGTAAAAACTATTTCTAGAAAAGGCTACGTCTAGATATGTGTTTGTATGTGTTAGTACATAAATAAAGCATCTCTGGAGGGATGTCTCAACAACCCAGGGTGAGAGAGCTACTTACCCTCACTGTCTTACTTCTTTCAATTACACACTAATCTGTGCCATCTATTCAAATAATAATAATAATAATAAACATTGAGTCCACATGGGGAAGGTGGCTCTGGGGCCCTGACAGATATCACACATGTCCTTCTTTGCCACTCCTTCCTCTGTATGGGCTTGGCCCACTACTGTGCTGAAATGGGGCACACATCCACACAACAGCATGCACAGAACCTTCAGGGAGACCTAATAATAGAGGGTTGAAAAGGGGAGGTGAAAAAAAAGGAGGGGAGAAAGAAACCACAGTCTCAGCTCATTTAATCTAGGAGGGTCCACAGAAACCCCTAAATTTTTTAGTTTCTTTTTACAAAATGAATTGACTTGGAGCCTAAGGTTACCAGATAAAATACAGGAAGCCTAGTACAATTGAATTTCAGATAAACAACATATTTAGTATAAATATGTCCCATGCACTATTCGGGACATACGTAATTTTGAATTGCTTAATCGGGCAATCCAAGTAGGCCCTGAACGTGATGCTCAGCAGGCAGTATGGACTTTTGGAGCCTGCCTTTTCTGACCTGTGAGAAAAGGATACTAGCTCTCCAGCTTTATGGTGGGGTTGCTATGAGGCTTAAATATGCTCACTGCTTTGTGAATAGTTAAGTGCTCTAAAATTGTTAGGAATGAACACAGTTGCTCTTAAGCATTGTGATCAGAACCGTAGTCTCCATGGCAAATAATTTACAGTGGTCCCTCCTCTACCACAGGGGTTAGGTTCCAGAACCCCCTATGATAGCTGAAGATATACAAAGTAGCAAGCTTGTGTTTATTTTATTATTTATATATATATATTTTTAATGCTTTATAAATGTGCCTCACACTCTTATAAACCTTTCCCACCCTGTTATTAGCCTTTCTCACACTCTTATAAACACTTCCTAAGCTCTTAAACACTTTCTACACCCTTAAACTTATGTAATTTTAACAACATATAAAATTCTATATGGGTATTCACCAGTGAATATACTACAACTTGAATGATGAAGATGATGAATTAACTGTGCAGTACTGATGACGATGAAGGTGATGACAAGATGAATGTACTGCACAGCTAAGAAGAGCATTACAGCTTATTTTACTGTCAAAATTATTAAAATAATAAATACATCAAAATACATATATATATATATATATATATAGCGAGAAATCCGTGATACAGAATTAGATATATACAATTTAAAAATCTGCAATACAGTGAGACCACGAAAAGAAAACCACGATATGGGGAGGGACAATTGTATTGACACCCACTGCCTTGTTTTCTATAACTTTTCTGTGGTTTCTCAATAAGCCCTTGGCATGTAGTTAGACATTTGTTTTCATATTTAAGCAGGATTTATAAACTATATTAATAAAGGTCTTCATTGTCACTGTTTACTGTTCTTGGGTTTAAATTTGTTGCCTTTATTTTAAGCAACCTTTACCGTAGGTGAATGAATGGCAGGGTACACTGCTTAATTCATTTAGTCTGTATTTACCGAACACCTCGGACATGCCCAGGCATTGGAGATAGAGAGGTGAGTAAAATAGACAAAGACTCTGTTGTCACTGATTGTGTGGTCTGGCTGAAATTCAGCAGTGATAGAACCAAAAGAGAGTCTGCAGACACAAGTGCTTCTCAATCCTGGCTCAACTATGAAAACCCCTTGGAAGATTCTAATCACTCGATTGTTAAAAGGGCAACCAACCAACCCAGTTTATCCAGTATGAAGGGGTTTCCCTGGATGTGGACAGATATCTAGGCTCTACTGAAGGCCAAAGCCTCCTTCAGTGATTCCAATGTGCATCTAAGTTTGAGAACTGCTGGACTAGGAGTGTAGAGCATGTTGCCTCTTGAACTCAGTCAAGATTACTTGGCAAATGAGGACTTCTCAGCCAGTGTGAATGTGGTTACTTACATGAACATGTGAAAGTGAATTCATATGTTAGGGCAAACACCCAGCTAATTAGTTAAAACACATGGAAGGAGCAGGAGTCCAGCGTCGAGTGTGCAGGACAGGAAATGGCTCTGATTTGTGCAGTAGGCTACCATATTGGAGAGCCCCAAGACTGCCTAAGTCAGGGGTTTCCAAATCATCGCCAGGTCCACAGAACAAGTTTCAGGGAACCCCATAAAGGAGGCTGATTGGGAAAGAACAGACTTAGTAGGCAAAGTTTCCCTGGATAACAAATAATTGCATAAAACTATTTAGAGAACTTGACAATCATAGCTACTCTTTTTTGCTCTATTAATAGATGAACTTCTGTGTTCAATTATCTTTGAAAAACAAAATGTTTTAAAGCCACTAATCTAGATCAGATATTATGAGGTTTATTTTCATTTAAACTCATCTTCCTATTATTATGCTTACACTATTAGAAGTTATATCTTCTGCATAAGGCAACTAAATGAAATGTGTATACCTCTTTAGCTATATTTTCTTTTTAAGTTGAGTATTTTTTATTCTACTTGCTTTTAAGCTTTATAATAAGCATAAAATTCAGAATTTAAAATGAGAAAGTGTAAATAAAATATATTTTTATATAAAATATATATTTAAAATATGTTTAAATTTAGATTTATTTACCTGTATCATGGTAAAATTTTTATAAGCACTCATTTTACTTTGGTATGAATGAAGCTGAAGTGTATATAACTCCTTTTGGCTGACAAAATTGCCTTGAATAATGCATGAGCAAGAACAATCAGCTGTACTCTCAGCAGTGGTACTAGCAAAGCTGGTAACACTGAGTTAGTGTCTCTTATAGTCAAAGCAGGATTTCCTTGTGAGTGCCTAGTTAATGGTAGAAAAAAATCTTTTTTTCCCTTCCAGATGGGCTCAGGGAACCTACAGAGTGAATTCAGTCACCCATGGTACCCTGATGTCATTGCCCTTCACAATTCTTTTCATCTTAAATAGAGGACTTTTCTAAGTATACAAGGACTGTCTTCGCCACCTTGCAAGTCATGCAGTGAAAATGTGTTCTGAGAACTGATCTTTGATAAAAACAAACACTGTCAGGTAATGCAGCCTTTTCTTGTATTTTTATACATCTTTGCTAAACACTATGGAAAGTTAAGCAGCAAGAAAAGGGGAAGATCAAATATGAGACAGATTGACTGCAGAGAAGAAGCCATAGGCAGGGCTCTACAGGAGCTGAGGCAGGCTGCTGAGGACAGGACACGGTGGACATCACTCATTCATATAGTTGCCAGGAGTCAGAGCCGACTCAACGTCACGAAACACCTGCAAAGTGAAGCTTCCTTTCCAAGTATTCCATGACCGGTCATGGTGGGTTCATCACTGGTTTTCTGTTGGGAGTTGCTAAGGTAAACTTCTCTTCTAAAAGCACCACTGGGGCCAGCAGGGTTTGGAACTACACTCTTCCCCATTCCTAGGAAAATGTGTGGGACAAACATCTGTGGTAGTGGTTTCAAGTGTTGGCAGATTGTTTACATTGGAGATCGCTTCCTGGCTTTGTTTTACTTTTGCCAGGCTTAATGCTTTGTAATCTCTCAAGACCTCTTTTGCAGTGTTAGGCATAAAATGAGAATAATTTCCTTGTTGTTAGGGGAAACCAAAGTGACATTCAAGATGGCTCGGCAATGCTGACCTCATCATTTCTTGATGTGTCGCTGATCTCTGCACTTTGGCGCTCCTCAAATTTTGATGCTGATCAAACTATAGCTCCCTTTAATCTACAAATGTCACACACTGAAACATTTTCTGAATGCTTCCCACAAATGCTGCATTACAGAAAGGCAAAGAATTGTGCATTTTAACAATCCTTTGTATATTCTGACACAATGAGAATTTGTGTTTCCGTGTTAACAGGAGAGAATATATGAAAATATTGTGTGATGTGAGTTACCAGTAAAATTACAGCTCTTATTAAATATATTTCCTAAAATAAGATTATATTGAATTATTGTATAAAATTCAAAAGTAAGGAGAACTCTTCACAGTAAATGAGTTTTCCTTTATAACAAAAACACGACAAATCTAGCATCAGGAAGGAGTCTACTCATTTAGCATGTAGAGTACCCTACTAAGAGGCAGGTATATGCTTAACACCTAGTGAGGACTACACCACATACCCTGCCTGTGAAAAGTAGTATCTAAGTAGGACCACCATGTACAAGTGTCTAGGCTGCACATCGCACAGCGGTGTTTAGTAGGTCTATTAAGCAAAGACCTTAATGAAGTATAGGAGTGAGGTAGGAAGGGAGGGAGGCAGGAGGTAGCAGTAGAACATATGAAGGAAGAGAGATGGAAGAGTAACCTAGATAAAAGAAATAGCACATGAGGCCTGGACGCAAGGGAGGGTGTGGTGCCTTAGCTTAGAGGAACTAAAATTCTGTGGCTGCCAATTAGACTTTGCAAAGAGTGTGGTAGTTAACAGTGAGGGCCAGAACTCCAGAGCCTTATAGTTCAAGGACAGTAAGGATCCCCTCAGTGGGGACCTCAAGTGTTTTAGGCCAGGGGGTAATAGGATCGATTTGATATGGTAGAACTAACATTCTGTGTACAGTGTAGAGATCAGATTAGAGTGGGGCAAGACTGAAATAGAAAAACCTATTATGAGGCTATTACAATATCCACACGAAAGGTGGTATTCTGAACTGGAGCCATGGAGAGGACTTGGTGGAATGGATGGCTTTGAAAGAAATTTGGGAAATGAAGGTATCAAGCTTGGTAGAATTTTGGAGAAGGGGGGAGATGAAGGAATTGATGCTATTGAGATTCCTTGAGTAGTCATTAGATAA